>CM034311.1:15930348-17194539 GCA_019925795.1 Dendrobium chrysotoxum
CTTGAAGGGGAAATCTGATTTGAGATCTAGGGTTTGTTCTTGTGGGCTCTAGGCTTGGTTAGAAATTTGGAGAGTTGTTTCTTCCTCTCGAATTAAAGAAACTTGTATCGTGTGCTGTACTTCTTCCGTATTTAGTAAAATCTACTATTTTCTCTCAGATTTTCCACTGCTTCTACTATTTTTCTAAATTTTCCTGCTGTGTGGTGGCTGTTTTCTCCTGAAAACAGCAGTTTTTCTGCTTGTGAACGCATCTTTTCTATAAAATTGGTATCAGAGCCTGTCGATTTAAGGGATAGCAATGGCCGGAAGGAAAGTTGAAGTATTGGAGGGAGAAATATGTCAACTTAAGATAGATTTTGAGGAAAAAACCACTGATTTGTAGAATCAATTTGCTTCCATTCATGAAAAGATGGATGGAAGGTTCATCGCCTTGGAGGACATGATGAAAAAGATGCTTGAAGACAAACAAAATCCGGCGACATCGGAAGCAAGGGAGGCCACCGACGGCCATGCAAGAGGAGGAAATCCAAACCCGTTAAGGGGGAGGGAGAATCCGGAAGTGGAGATCCTCAAGGGAGATGATGTAATGCCTCTAGAACTATTTTCTAGGGAGGAGATGAGTATGGGCTAAGAAAGACAGGGTGCTGAATTTGTTGGGAGAAGGGGAGATTTTTACCGCCGAGGTGCTGATTTTAAAAGAAGAAGAGGGGCATTTGATGAAGAGGTTGGTTATGATTGCCGGAGAGAAGATCGTGACAACTTGGGAGCACCTCCTTTTCGAGCTATGGGAGGTTATGGAGGATTCAGGGGAAAAGGGGGTGATCTAAAGGTGAGAAAACTGAAGATGCCCATCTTTGAGGGTGAGGATGGCCATGGCTGGATCTACAAGGTGGAACGTTATTTTACTGTCAACGGGTTGACAGAGGAAGAGAAGATGACAATGGCAGGATTGTGTTCGGAGAGGAAGGCATTGGCATGGTACCAATGGCGAGACATGAGGCAACCCATTCAAAATTGGAGGAAGTTCAAAGATTGTTTACTAGAACATTTCCGAAGCGGTAGGGGAGGAGACTTCTATGAGCAATTCTTTGCCTTGACACAGGAGGGGACCATAGCAGATTACCGTGATAGGTTCGAGTACTTGGCCAGTAGATTAGACCGGCTCTCTGAGACAATGCTGGAGGGGAACTTTATGAAAGGGCTTAAACCAGAGATACGGGCATCAGTTAGGGTGATGATGCCAAGAGACCTGGGGTAGGCCATGGAGCTAGCCCAGTTGGTGGAGGATCAGAAGCAGCTGGAGAGAGGGGCTAGGGGATCAACTTGGGGGGGGGGGGGGGTCATACAGGATGACCATCACCTTCTTATGCATATGTGCTTTTCGATGCAGTGGCGTAAATGTTAGAGCTTTATGTATGATTGATGATGCAATCAAGAGAACCCCCAACCACAAGGGAGAAACTCGAAATACAAATTACAAAACAAACTTTCTTTCAAACACAAACTTGACTAAAATGAAACAAAACGACACCTTACACAAACTCGACTTTAAAAGACATATCACGATGTAATGACACCCTAAAAATATGACTTGAAGACACTTTGCAAATTACAAATTTTTAAAGAGAAGAAAGATACAAATGGGGTGGACACTTGCGGAGAGAAGAAAGAGGTAAGAAGTCCGAGACGAAGAGGAGGCATAGCTCGCAAGCTATCCTAGAAGAAGGAGCAGACGAAGAGGCATTGCTCGCAAGCAATCCTGAAACCCGCAGGCTTATTTCCAATAATTTTCTTATCAAAATCTGCTCTTTTTATAACACAAAACATCACATATATATAGGAGGAAAGAGGCAGCCAAACAGCCCAAGAACTTCCAACCGATCCAATCAGGACAGGAGAAATGGAAGGCCAGCAAGCGATTCAGAAGCAGCAACCGAAGAGCCACACAGGAACCGGAAAGGCAGCCACGGGAAAAGAGGAGCCAGGTGGGGGAAAATGAAGGCTAGCAGAGAGGGGGGCTGAATCCGGGGAAAAGGTAAAAGCAGAAATTAATGAGCTGAAGACTGCAGCTCAATAATGAGCTGAAAGCATAGCAGCTCCCACATAGGCACAGCCCAAAACCGAGCAGCCAAGCCCAATCCGAGAAGCAACCAGCAGCCCAAAGACCAAAGAATTTACATTTTGTTTTGACCCGCCCTTTGCATGCATCAATTGAGGAACATGTAGGCTATTAAACCCCATTTTTCCCCCTTCCTGGAAATCATGAGCCATAACAGAAGCAGACAATCTGGACAAACATTTTTCTTATCACATCCATCTTGATTTAACTCATCAGGATTGTCTGAATGGAAAATATTTTCGTATGATCATTCAAATGCTTAATTGAAATTTAATAATCTACTAATATAATCACCATAGACATTGAAATGGAATTGTATATTATTAAAATCATCAAGTTAATTATAGAGCTTCTAATATAACTTCCAAAATAAGTTTGTACATACCAAATATCTTTAATTTATATTATCATAATATATATCTCTTAAAATTTATGAATTCATACATCCAAAAAAATATTGATGCATGGAGCAAAATACATAACCAGTTCCTCATTTCATATGCCATTTTCCTTTTTTTTTTTAAAATCATGATATAACATCAAATGAATTCCAAGCTCAGTGAGATAAATAATTATTATATAAAGTCAAGCATAGCTATGCTGATCACATGAGCTATAAGAAGCATTCACATTAAAATATGCATAATGAACTCAATGCAGTAGATGCTAATTTTATATAAGAGTTATTAGTTTTCTACGATTAGAAATAATAACATGAACATGAAATCGATTGTAAATTTCTTATTTTCATTTTAAATGATCAGTTTTTTCAAATTGTCATATCATACTTATATGCTTTGACCCTTTTGTATCTTCGCCCTTTGATAAATGTTGGGCTATCCAACTCTCTAGTATCGAGGGTCAGAAGTTTCATTTTGTTGCTTTGATAATGGTTGGACTAACCAACTCTTCAATCTCAAGATGATCTTTGATTAAAAGGGGTTGACCAATTCCTTAGCATCAAAAGTCAGGAATTTCTTTTCATTCGTTTTTTTTATAAGGTTTGTACCAACCACTCACTACTATTATGAATCATCTCTTCCTGTGCACGTCATCAAATTTAGTTCACCTAATTCCCATGATATGATATTTCATAAGATCCTTTGAATTTCATTATTGATATTTTAATCTTTCTCATTCTTTGAGACCTGACATGAATATTGATTTTCATTTCACAATCGTTGATGATATAATGTGATATATGTAACAAAACTCATTTGCACATCTTATTTGATTAACAATCTTAAACTTGAAATTAATGCGGGTTAACTTAAAATCTTATAAATTTATGATCATATGACATGCATAAATGTATAATATGTATTACGTTTTTTGATGCTCTTGGACATTTTAACATTGCTCATTACGAAGAAATTTCTACAATAGGTCATAGAAATAATAAAATGTACCGATTTTATTCTTAGGAATAATTTAACCTTTATATTAGTATCTCACCGGAATAATTGGATCCTCCTTGCGATGGACTTCCTTATTTTTTATTTCTGAGTCTTGACCTTTGGTAAATAGCCTATAATAACAATTTCATCAATTTGTAATGTTTTCTGAGTCCAACAATTCAATTATACTTAAATAACTTCAAACAGCGTTTTTTTTTACTTCGAAATACCTTATCATCATTCAATTCCTTTAATTCTTACAACTTGAATCACAATCGATTTATCGGAAAAGTTCAAAAATCCCTTACCTTGCTTTTCTAAAAGTTAAAAAATCCCATACCTTGCTTTTCTCTTTCTTCTTCGTTTCCTTCTTTTCTTCTTTTTCATACTCTCTTGAGATTTTTTCACGAGCTTTCATGCAGTACCTGAACTCTTCTTTTATGGAAACATCAACTGCAGCCTACTCCCAGCTCTCCCTATTCTGCATTGCTTCAGTACCTGAGCCACAGTCACTGCTTGCTGTTCGGCCTAGCTACAGGTCTTAGGGATATTCTATTATGGATAGGTTAGAATGTATATGTATATTTTTAAGTTTTGTTAGTTTTAAATAAATTTGGGTTCCACCACCAAAGCTCCCTCTGCCTAAACCAATTCCTTGAAAGTTTTAGAAGTTAATTAAGCTTCTAAAATTCATCATTGACACCGATTGAATGGATATAAAGAAGGGCTTGAACCCCTATAACAGAGAACAATTACAGAAATCTTTGACAACTACAAGTCTAAGATGGGAAATTAAAAAAAAAAATAACAAGATTACATGACGTTGGTAGATTTTACAATCACCAAAATTAGCCAAAAACCTGCTATGTTTTTTGGACTGGATAAAAATCAGCACCACCAAAGTGTCCCCAAGGTCCTCCGGTGCTTCTATAGTTGCAGCTGGTATTTAGATTGTCTCCAAGAAGTTACACTGCTAAGATCCTTTTTGTATCCAATACTGTGGGTAGAGATAGCATGTTAGCTAGAAAACCTGCAGCCACCTTCAAGAAGAACCAGGCTTTTTTTAGTAGATCACTGTTCCCATGACAAAGAAGTAATCTATGGAAAAAAAATATGGAAAACGGAAAAACTGATAAATGCTTTTGCATTGTAAATGTCTTCTCCTTGATCCATCAGTCAATGTCTCTGGACTTCTTGGATTTTTGTTGTCACTTATAGTTCTCAACCCTAAGTAATTATATCCAAGTCTTTCCTAGAAGACGTCTATGGTTGGATGGATAGACTGAAAACAACCATTCCTGGAAGGGTTCTAGGTGGATTGGGCTGAAACAACCCACGGTGGCAAGGCACAACCACATTCTTGCCCTCTAAGACTACTAGCTGGACAACCCTAGAAGGGTTCACAGTGAGCTGAGCTGCGACAACCCTTGATGGTAAGGCACTGTTGGAAAACCACTCAAGGAAAGGTTTTTATGCTAGGACTGGACTGAAACAGACCTCGACGGCAAGGCGCAGCAACCATTTTGCTCTGCAAGACTGTTGGATAGCCACCAGTGGGAGATATAAGGGTTGAGTGTTGATGATGGCGGAATCCTAGACCCCACTACAACCCCTCTCTTTCTCTCTTCTCTAATTTTGGGGGATATTCGCCCCAAGGAAGAAGGAAATCACTCTCTTCTCTCATGTCTAACCTTAAAATGAATTTTCAAACCCCATTCCCAAATGAACAATAGGTATTTATGAGAAACCACAAGACAAATGAAGCAACAAATTACTACACTACCCTATAAAGAAAAAAAAAAGATAATAAAGACAAAAAAGGAAACACCTAACTAACTAAGGAGGTTTTAAAAGCCAAAACAAAATGTTGTCATGCTTCCTGGGTGGGGGAAGACTTGTCCACAATGTCTAGATCCTATTCATAGTTATGGTAGGGCAAATGATCTCTTACATTGAAGGTGGCTAAAATGTTCATATCTCTAGATAATTCAATTGTATAGGCATTCTCTCCTATACGCTTGATTACTTTAGAAGGTCGATCAGCTTTTGGTTTAAGCTTAGCAAAATGTTTAGTGGGAAAACACTCCTTAAGTAAATGAATCCAAACCTAGTCACCTTCTTTTAAAGAAGATGGAGTACGAGATTTTTTAGCTTGCTGCTGATATTGAGCATTTCTTTTTTAAATCATTTCATGGACTTGTTAATGCATTTTTTTATTTTCACATTTTACTTTTCTTGATCAATGCTATATTTTTAATGGCTAACAATGGGAGGCAAGTCTAAAGGAGTAATGGGGATTTAGCCATAAAGGATCTCAAATAGACTTTGATCTGTAGTGTCTGATGGAACAATTGTAAGCAAAGTCAACCTGAGCCAAGGAAAGGTTCCATTGCTTTATTTTTTTCCCCACAAAACATAATAAGTTTTTCAAACTACGATTGAAAGCTTCTGAGGGTGAGCGGTGGAGCAAAATTGAAGTTTAGTATTGAATTTTCCCCATAGAGTTCTCCCAAAATGACTAAACAAACATACATACTTATTAGATGCAATGGTCTTAGGAATTCCATGCAAATAAATAATTTCTCTAAAACATAAATTAATGAGGTGCTATGAGTTTTATGATAGGGAATAAAATGCCATTTTAGAAAAGCGATCTACTATGACCATACTATAATCTTTGTGTCGTTGGGTATTGGGCAGTCCTAATATAAATCCATGCTAAAATATTTAAGGAGATTTAGGAACAAGTAAAGTAGTGTACAAAGTTGATTTGTTGCTTTTAGTTTTGGCTATTGATACACTCGGCATCTTTTGAGGAACCGATTAACATCATGCTTAATGGATGACCAATTTTTTTTTTTTTTGTATAAGGGCAATGGCTTTATGCCGAACAAAATGTCTAAAGAACAAGCAATATAAACTTGATTATGGAGGAATAAATACCCATCTTGAATATGATAGAACTTATGGTTCCATTTTGGAAAAGTTTCTACTTCTCTACAAAATTTAAATCCTCACCTCCAGATAAAGATTTTTGATAGCTTCGAATCCTTTGAACTTAGCCTGAAGGATACTTAGAAGGGCTTAACATTGACTCAAAGCATATACAAATTTTTTTTAAAATGCCAAACTTGCATTTTAAGATGTAATGAAAGATGATAGAAACTTTGTCGACTTAACATGTATTCCCTCAAGTTTTTTTGATGTGAAGGTATTTTAAAGCTTCGTGGTCTAAATTTGGGATGAACTTATTTGATAAAAGATAATGACTCCATTGCTCTAAGGCATGGACAATTGCATGCAACTTTTTATCATAAGTGGAATATTTGGGTTGGACCTTATTTAGTTTTTTGGATGCCCATTATGAGTTGACATATCCCTGATACCTACATTAGATACATCACAGTCAACCTAAAAGGTGTAGTTGAAATTAGAAGGGTAAGGAAAGGGGCATTAGTAACAATCTGCTGAAGTTTTTCAAAATTAGCTTTAGCTGTAGTTGTCCAATTGAATTTGTCTCATTTATGTACTTTCATCAAAGGAGCAGCCATAGAACTAAAATTCTTACTAAAGCTTCGATAAAAGACATCAAACCATGGAATCTTAAATACTTGGGAAGGATTGGGTATAGGCCAATCTAAAATTTGCTTGAATCTTCTCTTGGTCCATTTCCATCCTGACATTGTATACAACTGTAAGAACCGGTTGGTCGGGTTCAGCTGAACCGGACCATTTCATTAATGTGGGCGAGCGGGATCACGCGAACAAAATGACGGAGCAAAATCGCGAATCAAGTGGACACCGCGAGCATAGAAATTCTATTTGATGGATTTTTTCGCCGTTTTAAGTGGATAAATGCGTGTGGGAGTGAAAAAGAACAACTCCTCACGTGAAAAATGTCAGTTTCACTCATTCCTATGGAAGAAAACGCAAAAGAGAAGGTTCTATCGTGAGAAACGATTACGAGGAAGAAGAAGAGTGAAGGAATTAGAGAGAAATAGAAAGGAAGAGAGCAAGGGAGATGAGGATTTCAAGCGAGTAGTCAGGAGGGAGCGATTTCAATGAGAAGGAGTCGTGTGCGTGCGGTTTAGGGTTCGGAGAAGAGGAAGAAGGTAAACTTTTATTTTTTCTAAAATGATTAATGTTAATATATGTATATTTAGTAAATGAATAACGTTAATATTTATATGTTAATTATTATAATTTAATTAGGAAGAATAGATAATTTAAGTGAAATTGAAAGGAGGAAATTATAATTTTATATTAAATTTAAAATATTTTAGAGAATAATCAAATTTAATTATGAGATTAATTGCAAATAAATAGAGAAAGTGTATGTTTGAGAGATTTCGTTTAAATTTTTAATTTTGACATGAATGGATTAAAGATATATATTTTTATATTATCAAAATGAGTGTATTTAATTAGTTAAAGCAAAAAATTATTAAATATAAAAAGTTTATAAATAAATTATGATTCATATTTCAATGAAAATACAAGGAGAGCAAATTTATTCCTATTTTAATAAATTAAATATGATAACTATTTAGGTATATTTAATAAATAAGTAGAGAGAGAAAAAGAGCAAAATTATGTAGTATTAAATAATAATAAAGAAAATGCTAATTAAGAAAATATTATTTAAAGAGTGCAAATATAAAATTTTAATTAAAGAATTAACTAAGTAATTAGAGGAGAGAGCTTAGGAGATATTTCATTTAATTAAATTATTAAATTTTAAAAGAGGGTATAACTAAAATGAGGAGTTATTAAATATGAAAATATTATAAATTAATGATAATTAAATCATAGTTCATATATAACTGCTAAAAGGAGGATACAAAACTTTTTAAGTATACTTAATAATTAAATAGAGAGAGATATGATTATATATATGTGAAAGGCATTAGGTAGGTCGAAAGGCATTACCATCCACTTTTATATCCCATCTCAAGTTTCAAAATCAATCTTTCATTTGTCACTTGATTTCATTCTAAGTTGGCGATGTCTACTTCATAAATCAATTTTAGAAGAGACGGAAGCTTCATGCAATTGATCAAACAAATCATTTAGTTGAGGGATTGAAAATTGGTATTTTATCTTAATCTTGTTAACACTTCAACTATCTATACATATACGCCACGTCCCATTTTTATTTTGGACTAATAAAGCAGAAACAACACGAGTGTAACGCTCTCTTGAATTAGATTTTTTGCCGAGAAATCTTCTACTTGGATTTGCAATTTTTCATGTTTCATAGGTCTCATTTGATAGGCTGGCATAGGGCTGCAAACGAACCGAGCCGAGCTGAGTATGTGAGTGTTCATGTTTGAGTTCATTTATTATTAGCTTGTTCAAGTTCAATTCGTGTTTGATTTGAGCTTTATTGTTTGTGTTTATGTTTGGTTTATTTAATTTAATGGGTGTTCTTATTTGGTTCATGTTCGATTCATGTTCGGTTCGTTTAGTGCTTCTCGAGCTTTAAACAAACAAGCCTTAACGAGCTATCTTCGTGTCATATTTAGCAAACAATCTATTGAATAAACAAGCCTTAATTTTGTTCATGAACATCCTAAACAAACAATTTAGCAAACATGGACAAATGTGAAATGTCTCGTTCATAAACAAATTCATTCTATTGAAGGTATAAAATAAAATGAAATTAAATTTATAATAAAAGCAATTGTCTATTTAAAATGAAAATTTAATTAATCTACATGAATATATTTTCAAATGAAGCTGACCTGTTGTATTTCTCTCCATTTAGTATAACAACTGAAAGATTATCTTTTGTGTTTGTAGAAAGACTTCAATGGTTCTGTCAGAATTACAAAAATATCAAAACAAATGCATCATATAAAGCACACTATCAAAACAAATACATCACATAAAATAAAGCATGTTGATATTTAACGCATAATGAAATTCAAACCATTGAGCTAATAGAAGTGGAGTGTAATATACTAAAACTTTATCTTAAATAAAGCATGTATATATGTCAAAACTACAAAAATACAGTAGCTCGTTGAACAAAACTACAATATTTTTCTTCACAAAAATAAAATAGAATAGCTGCTCCTTATCAAACAAATGAGATCTCCTTATTAAATAGGAATCATATTCAAACTACATTAAAATAAATGCTACACTCCCCAAAGATGAGGGCTTTACTCATGTTGTTAAAACTTAGAGACATAGCAAGAAAAACATTCATATATATATATATATATATATATATATATATATATATATATTATAACAATTCAAAGAAAATATTATCACCAAACAACTAACAAAATAAATTCAACAAAGTTAATTATTCTGAAAAACAGTATTGACAAAATGAAAACTCCCAAAGTCAATCGTTTCCACGTCTTACTAGATAATTGTTGCACATCTTATCGCTAAAAATATAAGAAGCCCTAAGATGCGGCTGATTCGAGGGCGAAGACGAAGCATAGCTTTGCCAAGGCGGATGGGACGCGAAACCCGTCTCTTTAACTCGTGAGATTGTCACTCGAAGATGTGAGGTGAAAATAATCTTAATAGCGAAACTGCAAAGCCGTTTAAACTTCTTACAATCGTATATGAGGTCACTAAGAAGCTTTGTGAGTGATATAGCCATCAAGATTAGGGGTGTATGTGAGCCGAGCCGGCTCGAGCTCGACTCGTTTATGGGCTCGCGAGCCGAGCTTATCGAGCTCACGAGTCGAGCTCGAGCTCGAGCTTGTCTGGTAAACGAGCTCGAGCTCGAGCTAGATACAGATCGGCTCGTGAGCTTGCTAGCCGGCTCGAATTATGTTTAGGATTTTTTAAAATAAAGTAATAAGTTTTTTTATTAAATTTAAATCTTAAAAATAAACTATAGTTAGCTTTTTTTAAAAGAAATCGTAAAAGCTGCAGCAGCTACAGTAAAATTTTTCGCAAAATAGGTATAATAAATGTTAAAGCTAAAGTAGCTGCAGTGCAAATTTTCACAAAAATAGGTATAATAAATGTTAAAGCTGTAGCTACACTGCTGTAGGTTGGTTTTTCAAAAAAAATCAAATAAAATTAAAGCTTCAGTTGGCTCGCTGATCTAGAAAAGCAACTTTTTTTTCAAAAAACGCAGTGCCTTTTTTTATCCATCGGAGAATGTAGTGAGGCTAGGCGGGAAAACAGCCATTGGCGGGCCTGAAAAAGAAATCGAGCAGCTCGACAACGGCTCGACGAGCTCCTTCCGGTGTCGCGAGTCGAGTTCGAGCTCGATTTTGGAGCTTGACTCGAGCTCGAGCTCGAGTTAGAGCTCGGTATTTGACCCGCGAGTCGAGCTCAAACACTCTCTGGCTCGAGCTCGGCTCGACTCGTTTGCACCCCTAATCAAGATACATAAAATAAATGGTTGAAACCAAATGAAAAGCTAGGGTTTTTGTTGATCCAGCGAGGAAGATGAAATCATGGCCATCTAAACTTACCGAGTTATCGTCGATGCTAGTCGGTGTCGGGAGAATGGTGAGGGAAGAAACGAGAGGGTTTAGGACGGAGCTTCTGGGAGAAAGAACAGGAAAGACACTGCCAGTCGGGGCTTGAGTGGCGTTCGGGAGTTGGCCAGTCATCTTTTCGGGCTGAAATACGAAGGGTCTCGTGTTTGGGGAGATAGATTAGGGCAGAAATACTAAAGAGGGAAGGTTTCGGGTTTGCTGCCAATGCCTCCTTTCATGATTCCTATGTTTTAATTTCTCTTAAATAATTTAAAATAATAATTATAATTAAATATATATAATATTGATTTAATAAATATGTAAAATTTATTTTAGTTAACATATTTTATAATATTTAATTACTTTAAAATTTATTAATTAAAAATAATTATATCATTATGTTAAAATAAATTTAAAATATTTATATTATGTATATTTATCAATTTTATATTTAAATATTAATCGAGTTTTTATCGAGCTTATTCTCGAGTTCTGAATCGAACATGAATCGAGCTTAATGTCGAGCTTATTCACGAGCTTCAAATGATATTGTTCGTGAATATAAATGAACCAAACACATTAGTGTTCAAGCTTGTTTATTTAAGGATCGAGTATTTAAAATATTGTTCAAGTTTGTTTGTTTAATTAAACGATCACAAATGAGCTTTAATCGAACCACAAGAAGTTTTCCATCTTCTGCATATACTAGGTGCTCTTCATCAACAGGGTGGTTCTTTTTCATTTCATTTTCTTCTTTAGGTGGGGCTTCTTCAACTAAAGACAGAATATGTCGATTCAAACAATTTGGCGTAATGTGTCCAAGCCTTAAGCATCTATAACATTTTGTTACTGAGCTCTTGTTATTGGACTTGCTATCTTTATTAAGATTTGGATTATTATTTTTAAGAGAGCCTCGGGCTGTATCATCACAGGGTTCATTTCCATCTCTATAAAAGTCTTGTCTGGAATTGCTGTCTTTCAATCCTTACAGCTAACTTAGTAACATCTGATAAGGTCTAGTATTGCTGTAATTGTATGGTATTTGCAGTGTTAGATATAAACCACCTATAAATCGGGCAATAGTATGCTCCTCGAGTTTGACAATATTGCATTTTAACTTTAATAGCTCAAACTTGGAAATATAGTTTTCTAAGGATAAACATCTTCTTTAGATGATTCTTGAAATGCTTGTTGAAAGGGGCTTTCCATTTTGCGCACTATGTGGATTGTCATTTGAATGAAGCGAACTTGACTCTCAATCAAGCCTTTTATAAGTCACTGATCTTGTTGGTAATTGCTGAATATCATGGCACACATCTTCCTTAGCTAATTCTTGGTTTTGGTGGGGTTAGTTTCTCTTAAAAGGCATTCAAATCCTTAGGCTCTGATTCCTATATTTGACATCGATTGAATGGAAATAAAGACGGGCTAGAATCCTTATAACTACAGAAATATTTAACTACAAATCGAAGATGGGAAAATAAAAAATAACCAGATTACACAGCTGGCAGATTTTTCAAGCACCAAAATAATCCAACAACCTTCTATCCTTTCTCACATTGGGTTCCTAAATTAGATTTATCAATTAGGAAAGAATTTGAAATTCAAATTCGTTTGAATTTTATATTCAAAACTTATCAAAATTAAAACAACTTAATTTAGGAACTTGATTTGGGGAATTAATGGGAGGAATTAATATGGGTTAATTGGATTGGAGGGAGAGGGAGGGCTGATTGGGGAAATTTTGAAAACCTTTCCAAACATAAGACTTTATTTAAGGAAAGAGAATTAGAGGGGAATCTCTAATTAATTTTAGATTTGAGGAGATTGGGGAGGTTTCCAAAACAAGTCAACTTATTTTAGGAAGGAGTTCAAATTTAAATAATTTTGAATTTGAATTTGAATTTCGAAAACTTTCCTAATTTAAGATGTTTAATAAATGGCAAGTATTAAATGTGGATTGGAATTTTGCAGGCAAGTGGGGATTGGGGAATGACATTGGTGGCTAGGGTTAGGGTTAAGGTTGGGGGGTGGCGGTGTGGCCGGCAGCTTGGGTATTTTTGCGGGGCTGGCGGCTTGGAAGTGGGGGAAGGAGGATGTGCCAGTTAGGAAAAATAAGGAGAAACAAAAAGAAAAAGGTAGAAGTGTGAGCCTGGACGCTTCCTGCGGCTGACGGATGTTGTGTTGCCGTTCACCAAGAGACTTCAAGTCACGAGCCCGGACCCATCCTGCGGCTGGTGGAAACTACGCTTCCCTCATATAGGGATCTCACCAAAGTCCTTCCAAGGAATAAAAGTGGAGAATAACTTTTTTATTAATAATCCATCCTCCTAATACAATAGCAAGAGCCTTTATATATAGGCTTCAAAATAAAAGAAACTCAAAAGACAAACATGCCTCTAGGGCTTACATAGGACTAATGCATAAAAATACAAGTAATAAATCAAGATAAAGTGGAACGATCACAACCGTCGATCTTGGGTCCTCTGATAAGCATTCACGGTTGGATGTCCACATCATTCTCCCGGGGTGGAAAAGAGCTCGACTACGTCGAGTTCACATCCTGGGTGCGCAACCATGCTCTGATACCAAACTGATGTAGAACAAAGGGGGGGCGGGGGAAAGTAAAATTAAAATTCTGAAATTCAATTTCAGATTTCCTTTAATTAAGAAATTTGAATTTGAAATTCAAACAAGAAGGGAAGGGAGGGAAGAGAGGGATTAATTATCTCCTTAATTGGAGCCCTTAATTAGGGAGGTGATAGTTAGGATAGAGGGGAGAGAGGGGCTGGCCTAGTGAGGTGGGAAAAAAGGTGTCTATATACAATGTATGTGGACCCATGCATTAATGGGTGAAAGGGAATTAATTGGAGAGAGAAAGGCAAGAGGGGAGGGGAGCGAATTTGGGAGGAATTTAAGTGGTTTTCAAATAGGAGTAATTAAATTAAAGAGATTAAATCATGAAGATCTCTTTAATTTTAATTCAAATTTGAAATGACTTGAATTTTGAAACTTTCCAAATGTAACGTGACTAATTTAGGAAAGAATTTCAATTCAATTAGGATTGAAATTTGAATTTGAAATCTGGCCAAATTGAAATACACCACATATGGAAAGGAATTAATTTGGGATTTGAAGATTTGGAGGCAAAGGGAGGCACTATGGCCGGCGGTCAAGTGAGGGCTAGTGTTTTATAGTGGCCTCTAGGAGGAAAGGTTTTGGGAGGTTATGTTTGGGAAGGAAGGATCCTTGAGGCCAGCGATTTGAATGCTAAGGTGGATGGGAAGTAGAAAGCCAGTGGCTAGGGGGAGATTTAGCCGATGGTTAAAGGAGATCAAGGTTGGGAGATTAGAGAAAGAGGATAAACTATGAGCCCGGACGCTTCTTGCGGCTGACGGGTGATGCATTGCCCTCTCCTAGGGACTTCAAATAACGAGCTCGGACGCTTCCTGCGACTGGTGGGTACTACGCTTCCCTCACATAGGGATCTCACCAAAGTTCTCCCCAAAGAACAACAACAACATCAAGCCTTTATCCCACTACGTGGGGTCGGCTACATGAATCCTTTTTCTCCATTACGTCCAGTTAAAAGTCAAATTTTCATTTTAATCTAATAAGGAAAGATCATTTCTAATATTTTCTAACGAAGTCTTTTTAGGTCTACCTCTACCTTTCTTAACATAAGTCAAATCTAAGACCTCTACTTTCCTAACCGGGTCATCGGGAGGCCGCCGTTTTATGTGACCAAACCATCTAAGGTGACTCTCTCTAATCTTATCTTCCACTGGAGCTACTCCAACCTTTTCACGAATATGCTCATTTCGTTTCCTATCTCTAAGGGTAAAGCCACTCATCCACCTGAGCATCCTCATCTCTGCAACACTTAACTTAGAATTATGCTTCTCTTTTAATGGCCAACATTCGGTACCATAAAGCATTGCAGGTCTCACCACCATCTTATAGAATTTTCACTTAAGTTTGAGGGGTACTTTTCTATCACACAATAAGCCCGATGCATTCCTCCACTTCAAACATCCAACTTGGATTCTACTGATAATATCCCCATCTATTTCACCATCACTCTGAACAATAGATCCAAGATATCTAAAATGTGTACTCTTATTAATGACTTAATCGCCCAAAGTCACAATCCCCTCACTAGGTCTATTATTACTAAAATTACACTCCATATATTCCGTTTTAGATCTACTCAAGCGAAAACCTTTAGACTCTAAGGTTGATCTCCACAATTCTAGTTTACCTTCAACTCCCTCTCTAGTCTTATCAACAAGAAGAATATCATCAGCAAAAAGCATACACCAAGGTACATCTTATGCAAATGTCTAGTGAGAACATCCATTACTAAAGCAAAAAGATATGGGCTTAAGGCTGATCCTTGATGTAATCCAACCGAAATAAGGAAATACTTGGTCAAACCACCTTGTGTTTGAACACAAGTAATAACTCCTGCATACATATCTTTAATGATTGGAATATAAGCGTTGTTAACTCCTTTCTTTTCAAGAACTCTCTATAGCACTTCTCTTGGAACTTTATCATATGCTTTTTCTAAATCAATTAATATCATATGTAAATCCTCCTTATTCTCTCTATATTTCTCCATCAAACCTCTTAATAAATGTATGGCTTCCATAGTAGACCTACCCGGCATGAATCCAAATTAATTTTGAGAAACATTAGTATCACGCCGCAACCTATGCTCCATAACTTGTTCCCATAGTTTTAAAGTATGACACATTAACTTAATTCCTCTATAATTCACACAATCTTGTGCATCACCTTTATTCTTAAAAATAGGGATTAACACACTCATTCTCCACTCATCTGGCATCTTTTTAGTCTTCAAAATAATATTAAGAAGTTTAGTAAGCCAAGAAATTCCTTCATCTCTTAAGCATTTCCACACCTCTATTGGAATATCATCAGGTCCAACAGTTTTCCACCCTTCATTTTCTTTAAAGCCTCTCTAACTTCGGTTTTACTAATACGCCGATAAAAATAGAAATCTTTATTTTCATTTAGGGTGCTAAGGTCATTACAGTCAATTTTATTTTTACATTCTTCATTAAAAAATTTAGCAAAATATCTCATCCACCTGTGTTGAATATCATCTTCTAAAAAAAATACTTTTTGATCTTCCTCCATTATACAGTTCACTTGAACTAAATCCTTACTAGTCCTATCTCTTTGTTTGGCTAACTTATACATATATCTTTCACCCTCCTTAGTATCTAATCGATTATATAAATCAGTAAAAGCTAAACTCTTTGCATCGCATATTACTTTCTTAGATTCCTTACCCGCCTCTTTATATATTTTTCAATTATCAGAATTTTTACAATTAAACCAATTTTTATAACAAATCTTCTTATTTTTAATCTTTTCTTGCACATTTGGATTCCACCACCAACTATTTTTACTATTAGGAGTTTTTCCCTTTGAAACTCCATGCACATCTTTTGCAATATTCCCACATAACATTAGCATCCTCATGCACAGACAAAATCTTAAGATCTAAAATCTTACTCTCAAAAATATTTTTGTTAATATTTTTTAAATGCCCCCATCTAATCCTGGAATATCGTTTTACTTTATTTTTTATTTTCTGCCCCATTATCTTCAAGTCCAAAACTAATAAACGATGTTGGGTACATAAATTTTCACTCGGAATAATTTTACAATCTTTGCAATCTAAATGATCTAATTTTCTTATAAGAAAATAATCAATCTGAGTTGTACTATATCCATTTTTATAAGTAATGAGATGCTCATTCATTTTCTTAAATAAGGTATTAGCAATTAAAAAATCATATGCTAAACAAAAATCTAATATGGACTTACCACCTTCATTTGTCGTTCCAAACCCATGGCCACCATAATGCTTTTAAAATCATCTACCTCTCTACCAACATGTCCATTTAAATCTCCTCCAATAAAAACTCTTTCTTCAAAATGTATCTTTTATATTAATTCTTCTAAGTCATTCCAAAATTTTAATTTTGAATCCATATCCAAATCACTTGAGGAGCATAAACACTTATAATATTAACAATCTTAGCACCAACAACAATCTTTAAAGCCATAATTCTATCTCTAATTCTACTAATATTAATAACATTATCCTTCAAACTCTTATCTAAAATCATGCCTACACCATTTCTAGTACGACTCCTACCCGAATACCAAAGTTTAAATCATAAACTATCAATCTCCTTAGTCTTCTCTCGAACCAATTTAGTTTCCTGAATGCACAGAATATTTATCTTCCTATGAATCATAATATCTATTAATTCCATTACTTTTCCTGTAAGGGAACCTATATTCCAAGTTCCTATCCTAATTTTAGTTTGATGGACTAGCTTCTTTGCCCACATTCGTCCTTGATGTGGGAACCCTTGCCTATTTAACACTGCACCCGGGCGGCGGTGCAGCGACCCTTGCACACTTGTCGTTGTATTCAGGCCATAAAGCGCGTCGCTTCTAGGGGACGCCCTAGTATTAACACAATTTCTTAAAGGATTCATGTCATTATTATTCGACAAGTTTTATGCTGGCTGTCGACTACCTAACGCAACCCTCCACTTTTCTCATCCAGGACTTGGTACCTGGCAACGACAATGTTCTCCTCAAAGAACAAGAGTGCAGAAATTTTTTTAATTAATAATCCATCCTCTTAATACACTAGAAAGGGCCTCTATATATATGCCTCAAAATAAAAGAAACTCAAAAGACAAATATGCCCCTAGGGCTTACGTAGGACTATGCCCTCAAGTGAGGGTAAAATCAGAAAATGCATAAAAATACAAGTAATAAATCAAGATAAAGTGGAACGATCACAGCTGTCGATCTTGGGTCCTCCTCTGATAAGCATTCACGGTTGGATGTTCGCATCACAATCAAATCTCAGGTTTTTCTGGTTTTATGGAGTGGCAGCAACAATTTCAGATTACCTTGTTCTTAAAATGTCAGTTTGGGTGGAATTATCTTCAATTGCTTAGGAAGTATGCCTTGCAATAGAACACTCTTTCTAACTTTGGAGCTTCTTATGATAATGTAATGTCCCAAGTTTACAAGGGGATGAAGATACTCATTTTGTCGCTTGGTGTCGCAGATGACTCCATCGGGTGGAGTCGAAGAAGGCGTTTGAGAAGACGAAGGAGACGAAGGGTTTGTTGCAACCGATCGACTGTGTCAATTTTTAGCCCTGAGGTAGACGAGGGACCTTTCCGTCGCTTGGATTCGAAGTGGAGATCCATTGTTTGGAGTTTAAGAAGATGAACTACCCTTATTAACATAAGTCAAATCTAATAAAGAAAGGTCATTTCTAATATTTTCTAACCAAGTCTTTTTAGGTCTACCTCTACCCTTCTTAACATACGTCAAATCTAATAAATCTACTTTC
Source organism: Dendrobium chrysotoxum (assembly GCA_019925795.1). Lineage (NCBI taxonomy): Eukaryota > Viridiplantae > Streptophyta > Magnoliopsida > Asparagales > Orchidaceae > Dendrobium > Dendrobium chrysotoxum. The sequence goes on from CM034311.1 coordinate 15,948,748, forward strand.
CTAACCAGGTCATCAGAAGACCGCAGTTTTATGTGACTAAACCATCTAAGGCAACTCTCTCTAATTTTATCTTCCACGGGAGCTACTCTATCCTTTTCATGTATATGCTCATTTTGTATCCTGTCTCTAAGAGTAAAGCCACTCATCCACCCCTTGGTCAAACCACCTTATGTCTGGACACAAGTAACAACTCCTGCATATATATCCTTAATGATTTGAATATAAGCATTATTAACCCCTTTCTTTTCTAGAACTCTCCATAGCACTTGTCTTGGAACTTTATCACATGCTTTCTCTAAATTAATAAATATCATATGTATATCCTTCTTATTCTCTCTATACTTCTCCATCAAATCTCTCAATAAATATATAGCTTCCATAGTAGTCCTACTCGACATGAATCCAAATTGATTTTGAAAAGCGTTAGTACCACGCCACAACCTATGCTCCATAACTCTCTCTCATAGTTTTATGGTATGACACATTAACTTAATACCTCTATAATTTGCATAATCTTGTGAATCACCTTTATTCTTAAAAATAGGAATCAATACTCATTCTCCACTCATCTGGCATCTTTTGTCTTCAAAATAATATTAAAAAGTTTTGTACTCCAAGAAATTCCTTCTTCTCCTAAACATTTCCACACCTCTATTGGGATATCATCAGGTCTAATAGCTTTTCCACACTTCATTTTCTTTCAAGCCTCTCTAACTTCGGTTTTACTAATACGCCGATAAAAATAAAAATCTTTATTTTCATTTAGGTTGTTAAGGTCACTAAAGTCAATTGCATTCTCATAATCTTCTTTGAACAGATTATAAAATTATCTCATCCACCTTTGTTGAATATCTTCTTCTAATGAAAGCACTTTTTAATCTTCATACTTAATACACTTCACTTGAACGAAATCTTTACTACTCTTATCTCTTTATTTGACTAACTTGTGCATATATCTTTCGCCCTCTTTAGTATCTAATATATTATATAAATCATTAAAAGCTAAAATCTTTGCATCGCATGTTGCTTTCTTAGACTCCTTATAGGCCTCTTTATGTCTTTCCCAATTATCAGAATTTTTTACTTCTGAACCAATTTTTATAACAAATCTTCTTATTTTTTTATTTTTTCTTGGACAATTTGATTTCACCACCAACAATTTTGACTATTAGGAGCTTTTCCCTTTGATAATCCAAGCACATATTTTGTAACATGCTTAATATCACTAGCTAATTTTTCCCATATAACATTAGCTTCCTCGTTCACAGACAAAATCTTAAGATCTAGTAGCTTACTCTCAAAAATATTTTTGTTAATATTTTTGAAATGCCCCCATCTAATCCTAGAATAATATTTTATTTTGTTGTTATTTTCTGCCCCTTTATCTTAAAGTCTAAAATTAATAAGCAGTGTTGGGTACATAAACTTTCACTTGGAATAAGTTTACTATCTTTGCAATCTAGACAATCTATTTTTCTTATAAGAAAATAATCAATCTTAGTTTTATTATATCCATCCTTATAAGTGATGAGATGCTTATCTCTTTTCTTAAAAAAGTATTAACAATTACAGAATCATACAACAACAACAACAACATTAAGCCTTTGTCCCACTACGTGAGGTCGGCTACATAAATCTTTTTTCTCCTTTGTGTCCTATTAAAAGTCAAATTCTCGTTTAAATCTAATAAAGAAAGATCATTTCTAATATTTTCTAACCAAGTTTTTTTAGGTCTACCTCTACCCTTCTTAGCATAAGTCAAATCTAATACCTCTACTTTTCTAACCGGGTTATCAGAAGGCTGTCGTTTTATATGACCAAACTATCTAAGGCGACTCTCTCTAATCTTATCTTCCACTAGAGCTACTCCAACCTTTTCACGTATATGCTCATTTCATATCCTATCTCTAAGGGTAAAGCCACTCATCCACCTGAGCATCTCATCTCTGCAACACTTAACTTAGTATTACACTTCTCTTTTAATGGCCAACATTTGGCACCATAAAACATTGCAGGTCTCAACACCATCTTATAGAATTTTCCCTTATAGTCTTACCACCTTCATTAGTCGCTCCAAACCCATAGCCATCATGAATGCTTTTAAAATCATCTACCTCTCTACCAACATGTCCATTTTAATCTCTCCAATGAAATATTTTTCTTCAAGAGGTGTCTTTTGTATTAATTATTTTAAGTCATTCCAAAATTTTAATTTTGAACTCATATTCAAATCTACTTGATGAGCATAAACACTTATAATATTAATAATCTTAGCATTAACAATAATCTTTAAAGTTATAATTCTATTTTCAATTATATTAATGTTTATAATAGTATCCTTTAAACTCTTATCTATAATCGCACCTACACCATTTCTAGTACGACTCTTAATAGAATACCAAAGTTTAAATTCTAAACTATCAATCTCTTTAGCCTGCTCTCCAACCTATGTAATTTCCTGAATGCATAAAATATTTATTTTTCTATGAATCATAATATCTATTAATTTCATTAATTTACCTGTAAGGGTACATATATTCCAAGTTCTTATCCTAATTTTAGTTTCATGGACTAGCTTCTTTGCCCACATCCGTCCATGATGTGGGAACCCCTGCCTAGTTAACACTTCACCCGGGCGCCGGTGCAACGGTCATTGCACACTTGTCGCTGTATTCAGGCCATATAGAGCGTCGCTTTTAGAGAATACCCTTACATTAACCCTTAAATGATTATTTGACAAGTTTTATGCTAGCTGTCGACTACCTAACACAACCCTCCACTTTTCTCATCCAGACTTAGGACCTGGGAACGACAGTGTTATGAAATTTTGATTGAATTTTAGTAATAAATTTATAGAGAGAGAAAGAAAGAACATATATCTGGAAGTAATAAACTAATTTTAAAAGGAATTTTTAAATATTAAGTTACATAAATTAATAGCAAATTTATCATTTAAAATTTTAACAATAAGGTCTTAGTATAGAAGTTGATTCTATTAACGGCAGAGTTAGGAGCATAAGTAAAGTATCACAATACCTAGATTTGAGGTGAATACTCATGTATTTAAATTATAGTAATGATTTTGCTTTCTTCTAAATTTAATGCATAGAAGGATATTACTACACTTATTTAGTTACTGTTGCAAGTTAAATACTATTTTATTTTTCTCATATTTAATGATTATTCATATTGGCATAAACAATAATTAGCATGTTGTTTTTCACATTTTCATATAAAAGTAATTAATGCTATATGATTGAAATGACTCGATAGATTTGCTTGCATGTGCATGTTGAATGATGGAGTAAACTCCCATATGGTACTGACTGAGGATGCAATGTATTCATGCACGTGAAGTGGAAAAGGTTTTTGAAAAGAATATGGAAAAGGAAATTGAAATGAAAGTATCTTCATTGGTTCTGTTTAGACAATGTCTCCTACGACGGTTATATTAATTATAGAAAAAGTTATGACATGATATGATTATTGTATACTTGCATGTAATATGATTTATGGTCATTTTTAAATTTAAATGTCTAAATAAAGTTATATTATAGTTTACAACTATCATGCATAGTGTTTCAAATGCACTGAATTAATGTAATTTAGAAACATGTGCTCATTGAGTGGTGATTCACTCTATGATTGCAAACGTTTAGAAGTATAATCCAAATAGTTTAAATTAGTGGAAGAGGAGAGAATGTGTTGTAGGTGCAATGCTTTGAGAGAAAGGCATTTATAGCTTTTTATCGAAATACATTTGAGATTTTAGTGGCTCTTTTAGTATATGGGAAAGTGTTTTAGCAAATGAAATTTTAAACCAGTCCAACCCTATGTTCTCATCTCGTTAATTTGAGCCTCTGACTGGGTCATGACAGATAATGTCAGCATGAGGTGCTAGATTTGCCAAACAACCTAAACATGACCTTATTCAAGGGGAATTAATACTTCTTTGGAAGAGCAGAAGTGAGCTCCTTAGGGCTGATGCCATGACCTTAGGTGAACAACAAGGTTTCTGAAATGCCAGTAGGTTAAAAGGAAAATTTTTTTTTTGGAATTGCTGCTCGTGGTCGATTCATGTGGCAGGGAGTGGGCCATATGTGGAATGCAGCTCTGAAGTACTGTTCACAGAAGCACTATTTACAGAGTACCTTTCAATGAACTTTAAGGGGAAGAAGGAGAAATTGCTGTAATTTCGGGATTAAGTTAAGAAAGTGGTAGTAGAAGTGATGAACAGCTGTGTGGAGTCTTTTCCATTAAATGCGGAGAGGGGAGAAAATTTGTTGAATGGATTTGATATAACTCCTTCTATTAGGTTTTGCATCTCGTCGTTCTTCAATTCTCCAAATCTGATATGATAAGGAAATGATAGAATTTTGCTTGGAAGAGTTGTGATTTTGAGTGGCAATAGTGAAGGAGAAATTAGATGGCTGGTGGTGGGAAGAATATGAAGTATAGTGAATGCAGTAAGGAGGAACCGAGATGGGTGTGGTGGTTGACATAAAAAAAAGGAGAAGGGTAAATATCTTGAGGAAGATCACTTAGCTTCATGAATCTCAGAGGATATTGGTTGTCTAACACTACTCTCATAGGAGTTTGGTCTGATGTATTACTGGTATCCTGTAATTCAAATGCATGCATTTATAAAATTCTGGTGTTTGATAGGCTCTATTTCTAATGCAATGTAATTTATTGGTGTATTTGAAAATTGGCCGATTTGAATGATTTCTAAATACAAATATAAATTATCTGTCACTCATTATCACAAGCCAACACTAGGGAGTAGTAGCCCCTTGCCAAGTACTAATTTTAGGCTGCCCTTGTCGTCTCCTATAGTTGCCAGTCGTGGCTGCCACCATTGCCAGCCATTTTGGCTAGGCTTTACTTTGAATTCATTTTACTTCAAACCTACGAAAAAATAATCTACTGCATTTATTTTAAACTCAACGTAACAACTATTTTTTTTATACTACATTTCAAATACACTACATTTATATTACATTTTATTTCTTTAACTTTGCATTCCTTTTTCAACAAGCCAATCAACCCCTATTCTTTCAAAGGAGGGGAGCATGACGCAATCTTAAAAAAATAATCTTGCCAAAAGATTTAATATGCTGTTAATAAAAATTTATACAATAGTAATCGTTCCAAATGGCTCTAAAAAAAAAGAAAAGAAAAAAAAAATTATGATACTGGATTATTCATTAGAAATGCCATGCCCAAGTGAATTTTATCATGAGTTAGAAAAGATGATGGTGATGAAAGACATCTCAGCTTCTTGTCGATGGGCCTATTGGCATTGATAAACAACTTAAGATCTCTTCGATGGGATTTGTTATCTGCAATTAAGCATGCACATACAAAATTGTATCTTGCTATCATCCTCCTTTAATTTCATTCTGTTTTTTTTGGGTATTTCTTTAATCCTTTCAGTTCTTGCAGTGATTAACGGTACCTTTCAATTATGACTCTGAATGTTTTCACTGTTGAATGAATGATTGTCACAGGAACATGACATTACTACTTGTGGGCTATTGCTCGGCCTCTCAGCATCCTATAGAGGAACAATGGATCCTGCAATATCCAAGGTAAAAGTATCCTCTTAAATGTTTTATTCATTTTGTGATCATATTATGCCTCTATAATGGAATTAATGTCCACACAATTACAATGATAGAGTACCAACTAGTAAGCTTTGCCTTTATAGGTTACACTTCAATATTTGAGGCAAATGTATAGGGACATAGATTTATGAAATTACGATAGATATAGATGAATGAAAATGCTGTGTTGGAAAGTGCGATTTAACTATCTATTTGAGAAACTATAACTGAATTTTTTTGAGATGATATGGATAGGCACAAAAAAAAAAGTGGTAACATTAAAAAGTCTAAGTGATAACATTGTATGGTTCTTTTTTGTGTTGTCATTCGAGTGATATGGGAAGGCTGATCTTGATCATTTTGACCTCTAACTGCTTTATGAAGGTCCATTTGTCAAAATGAATGATTGCTTTAGGATATTCTTAGTCGATTTCATGTGTCACTATGTTTACGTCCATTGTTGTCATATTCTACTGAGCTTGCTTATGGACCACATATCTTCGTTAATAATCTCGTTGAATGATTTGTGCTTAATTTAGGTTGATTTTTTTTCTTAAGTGAACACTAGTGATGTACATGAGTGATATAGTGACAAATTGACAAATGGTTGTGATATGTGCGTGCCTTAAGTGGATGTGAGCGATCGCAATTGACTGTTGTTTTTTTGTAGTTGGTAAACACAAAAGAGCATTGTGTGCATGATGCAAGGAGTGATGAGTTTGTAGACATAGGTGGTTGTGACTTCTTGGTTTGAGATGAGGTTGGATGTCCCAGGATTCTTAATCACAGGGTGAGTGTTAGCCTGAGTTGAGAGGGTATAGGATATGCGTGAAGGAGGCAAGGTCGAAGAGCATGTGTAGTAGAAAGTCATCTTTGATGTTTCCCTTAACCACAAAAATACTCTTGTGGGAGAGCAAAGCCTAGCGCAGACATGATTTAGGACAAGATAAGAGGATTGATAAGAAGACCATTGAGGTATTGCCGAGGTTGAAGATGCAATATGGTGCAAGACCATTTTTCTTCTCACCAAATAGCTAGTGGACTTCTCCCCGTTTGATGGCATAGATATGTTGGAAGTGATATGTGAGATTGGTGCTGTCCTTGTGTTGGCAGATAATGATTGGTTCTCTAGTGGGATAACTTTTGGTAAATCATTTGGTTTTGTGATAGGAAATACTTGAGTTCGCAAGTAATCCTATCGGATTTACTTGAGTTCGCAAGCAACCCTAACAAGAAATTAGTAAAAACAGTGAAAATACACAAGAATGATAATGAAACATCAAAAAAAAAAAAACAGTAGACTTTATTAGATAACTCAAAGCAAAGCAAATAGAAGAAAAGATACAATTGATTTTATTCGAGAGGAGGATATTTCTCTCCCAATCTCTAGACACTAGGTCTAGAGCCCAAAACTCCCAAGAAACTCCAAGAGAACACAATACTTAAGCATGCCCTAACCCTCCCTTTATATGCCTATTTATAGCCTTAGTCGCCCACCTCCTTTTGCAAAATAGATTAATTCAAATAAATTAATTCAAACCTCCTTTCCCAAAATAGATTAAATAAATTAATTCAAACCTCCTTTCACAAAATAGATTAATTTAAATAGTGGACCCCGCTTCAATGGCCAGCCCATGTGGGGCCGACTGGGTCGGTTCTTGAACCGACCTAATATTTTGATGCTAAATTTGAAGTTGAATGGGGTGAAAAAATAAAAAATTGTGGTATATTTTTTATTTTGACATTTTGGAAGAAGAAGCTTGTGTTCTATGGAGGGAGAAATGGGAGATGAGGAGAAGAAAAGGATAAAATTGGACGCATGAACGCCTCTCAGGAAGGTAGGTGGTGGTGTAAATGAGTTCAAATGAGCTTGAGTTAGCTCCAACTTAAGCTTTAGCTTGATTAACTTGTAGATTTTGAGTCCAATTTAATGAGTTTGATGTGGCTCATGAGTTTGTGTTAGAACGGTCCAAGGGCCGGAGGCGGGCTAAAGCCAGCCTAGAAGCAGGGGCCGGAAGCCTGGAGGGGGTGGAAACAGGGCTGGGCTCCACGCAGTAATTGTGGTAATGATTTAGGAGGAAAAATTCAAAATTAAGGGTTGTTTAGGGATTACTGAATTGTATTTTTTGCTTGAAGTAGTTTCTTCTTACTTGGGTTAGGTTTTTATCTTGAATTTAATTTGAAATTTAGGATCTTTGTTTTGGTTTTGGGCTCTAGTCATCGGCTATAGATTGAACAGCTGAATTGTCCTCTCGAATTAAAAATTCATTATATCGGGTTGTTTCTTCTCATCTCTTAACTTAATCCAAAGTGCTTGCCATTATTATTTCTCTATGAAATTCTTAAAAACTGTTTGGTTCTTGCTGATTTTTTTTGAAATTCAGCACAGTTTTTTGTTGTTTTGGTTGTTGTTTCCTAACAAATTGGTATCAGAGCACGTCGATCTAAGGGTACCAATGGTCGGAAGGAAAGTGGAAGTTGTGGAGGGATAATTAGGTCAACTAAAATATGATTTTGATAAAAAATTTCTGATTTTCAAAATCAATTTGCATCTGTCCATGAAAAGATGGATGGAAGTTTCACCGTAGTATAAGACATGTTGAAGAAGTTGCTTGAAGCCAAACCCAATATGGCGACATCTGAAGCGAAGGAAACCACCGGCGCACAAAGAAGAGGTGGAAACCCTAATCTGTTTAGGGGAGGGGAAAATCAATAGGTGGAGATTCTGAAGGAGGAGACAAGATGCCTCCGCTAGAGCCGATTTCTATGGAGGAGATAAGTATCGGGTACGAACGAAGGGGTGCTGATTTAGCAAGAAGAGGGGAGGATTACGAATGTCGGGGTGCTGATTTTGAAAGGAGGGAGGATTTTGAAGAAGGATTTGGGTTTGAGCCTCGAAGGGAAGATCATGACACTTGGGGAGCACCTCCTCTTCAAGGAATGGGAGACTATGGATGATTCAGGGGAAACGGAGGTGACCCAAGGGTAAGGATGCTGAAGATGCCCATCTTTGAGGGCGAGGATGCACATGGTTGATCTACAAGGTAGAGGTACTTTACAGTCAACGGGTTGACGGAGGAGGAGAAATTGACAGCAGCTTGATTGTGTTTGGAAGGGAAAGCACTGGCTTGGTATTAGTTGAGGGACATGTGGCGACCCATTTGGAGTTCGAGGGAGTTCAAGAACTGCTTGCTAGAATGTTTCTGAACCAGTAGGGGAGGGGGCTTCTTTGAGTAGTTCTTCACCCTGACGCAGGAGGGTACCGTGGCAGAATATTGTGACAGGTTTGAGTACCTAGCTAGTAGGCTGGACCGGCTTTCTGAGACGGTGCTGGAGGGGAACTTGATGAAGGGGCTTAAGCTAGAGATCCGAATGGCTGTCAGAGTGATGAGGCCGCGTGACTTTGGGGAGGCTATGGAGCTGGCGCAATTGGTCGAGGGCCAAAATCATCTGGAGAGGGGGGCTAGAGGCAGTAGTTCCCCTCGGGGGGGGGGAGGGGTCATCTAGGATGAGCACCGCCTTCTTAGCTCCTAAGGGACCCGCAACAGGAAGCTGCGCTAAGCCCCAAAGGAGAAGACTGGAGGAGGGGGATTTGGGGGAAACTTCATAAAGCTTACTGAGGAGTTGCAGGAGAAGCGGGCAATGGGGTTGTGCTTCAGATGTGACGAGAAGTATAAGCCGGGGCACATGTGTAAGGACCGAGCTTTTCAGGTTCTCACCATTTGTGTTGACGAGGAAATTGAGGAGGGAGGTGAGAGTGGGGCAGTGGTAGAGGAAGAGAAGAAGCTATATCTGGACATGGCAGAAGTCTCTTTAAACTCAGTGGTGGGGTTTACCCCGAATCATACCATGAAAGTGAATGGAGAGATAGCGGAGAAGAGGTGGTGGTGTTGATCGACAGTGGGGCTACCCACAATTTTATCTCCAATTAGGTAGTAGATAAGTTGGGGGTGAAATTAGTGAATATCGGGGGATATGGGGTGATGATAAGCATTGGGAAGATTGAGATGGGTAGAGTATGTAGGGGAGTTATGCTGACTCTCCAGGGGGTCCAAGTGAGGGAGGATTTTCTTCCATTAGATTTGGGAAGCATCGATGTCATCTTGGGGATGAAGTGGCTATAGACCTTAGGAGACACTAAGGTCAACTGGGGAGCCCTGATGATGGAGCTAGTGGTGGAGGGAAAATGGATGATGATCCAGGGAGATGCAAGATTTTTCAGGGCCATGGTGTCTCTCAAGATGATGGTCAGGACCATACACGAGGTGGGGGGGGGGTAGGAATTCTGGTGGAACTGCAGAGCTTAGAAGGGATTACACTTGGGGAAGGTAGAGACATCCCTTTGCCAGTATAACCACTCATTCAGAAGTTCAAGGGGTTTTTTTAACCACCCTAGGGCCTACCACCACTGAGGGAGTGGGATCACGCCATTATCTTAAGGGAGGGGGTGTCACTGATCAGTGTTCAACCATACTATTAACCCCAAATTCAGAAGGATGAGATAGAGAAGCTGATCCGTGAAATGTTGGAGGATGGGATCATCAGGCTGAGTGTGAGTCTTTTTTCTAGCCCAGTTTTACTGGTTAAGAAGAAGGATGGAAGCTAGAGGTTCTGTGTGGACTACCGGGCCTAGAATAAGGAGAATGTGCTGGACAAGTTCTCCATTTCGGTGATCGATGAGCTACATGCAGCAGTACTGTTTACTAAGATGGATCTGAAGTCGGGTTATCACCAGATTAGGATGAGAGAGGAGGATGTCTAGAAGATAGCATTTAGGATACATAAGGGGCACTACGAATTCTTGGTGATGCTGTTTGGCCTCACTGATGCTCCTGTTACTTTCCAGTCCTTTATGAATAGGGTATTCCGACCATTCCTACGGAAGTTTGTATTAGTCTTCTTTGACGACATACTACTGTATAGCAGATCTGAGGAGGAGCATCTGGAGCATTTGAGGGTGGTTTTAGAAGTTCTTGATGCAAGCAAAAATTAGGAGAAAGCCCCTAATTTTTGCTTACAAAATTATTTACTTTCTAGGTAATAGAAAGATACATGCAATGCTCAAATTTAAACAAATTACGACAACTAACACAATATATTCCTTTGATATAATAAAATGACGCTTACAAACTTTGACGCTTACAAACACGAACAAAGCAAATCCTAAACTTGCTTGAGAAGAAGGATACAGGTGAAGTGGTACTTATGGAAAGAAGAAGAGGATAAGAAGTCCAAACGAAGACGGAGAAGCTCGCAAGCTTTCCTATAAGGAGAGAAGAAGAAGAATAGGCATTGCTCGCAAGCAATCCTAAAGAAACCTGCAGGTTCTTTCCAAAAATCAACACTTATCACATATCTCTTTAACATTACAAAACATCTTATATTTATAGGTAAAAAGGAAACCCAACAGCCAACCACCTCTCACAAAACCAATGAAAAGAGGGGGAGATGAAGGCCAAGAGTCTCCAACAGCAGCCCCCATTATTTGGCACAGGAAACCAGCCAGCATCACATGGGAAAACCCACCAAATGAGGGACACGAAGAGGCAACAAGAGGAAACCAACCAGCACCTCAAGGGAAGAGCAAAAAGCCACCAAAACCGAGAGGGTAAGGGAAAAACCGAGGCAGCAAGGAAACTGAGAAGACATAAAGGGAAGAGACACAAGTCCACTCCACATACCTTTTCTCATTTATGAGCTTCACTACTTCATGCCTTTTAGAATTAATGAGCTAAACTTCAGCTCTCCCAAATCAGAACTCCAAAACCAGCTCAAAACCGAGAACCACAAGTCCAACCCGAGAGCCAGCAACCACCAAAAGGACCCATCCAAGCTAGCAAACCAAGGACAAAGCTTAAAGAAATTTTTTTTTTGTGGAGACCCCCCCTTGCATGCATCAGATTCTCCCCCACTTGAAATTTCTCAGCTCCTGATGAGATTGCTGTAGGACTTTACTGACAAGCCACAGGCGCTTTGCTTTGGTACCCCATTGCTTGTTGTTTCATCTTCTTTTTCATTTTTTTCATTTTTCCAGACAATAACAAAAACACAAAACTTAAAAAGACACAGACTTAGATTTTCATGACCAACCTATTACAACCATGACTCACATACAAGACTCACATAAGACACATACAAAAACCTAGGATAAGAACTTGCTCTGATACCATTTTGATGCAAGCAAAAATTAGGAGAAAGCCCCTAATTTTTGCTTACTAAGTTATTTACTTCCTAGGTAATAGAAAGATACATGTAATGCTCAAATTTAAACAAATTACGACAACTAACACAATATATTCCTTTGATATAATAAAATGACGCTTACAAACTTTGATTCTTACAAACACGAACAAAACAAATCCTAAACTTCCTTGAGAAGAAGGATACAGGTGGAGTGGTACTTATGGGAAGAATAAGAGGATAAGAAGTCCAGACGAAGACGAAGAAGCTCGCAAGCTTTCCTATAAGAAGAGAAGAAGAAGAATAGGCATTGCTCGCAAGCAATCCTAAAGAAACCCGCAGGTTCTTTCCAAATATCAACACTTATCACATATCTCTTTAACATTACAAAACATCTTATATTTATAGGTAAAAAGAAGGAAACCCAACAGCCAACCACCTCTCACAAAACCAATGAAAAGAGGGGGAGATGAAGGCCAAGAGTCCAACAGCAGCCCCCATTATTTGGCACAGGAAACCAGCCAGCATCACACGGGAAAACCCACCAAATGAGGGACCCAAAGAGGCAACAAGACGAAACCAACCAGCCCCTCAAGGGAAGAGCAAAAAGCCACCAAAACCGAGAGGGTAAGGGAGAAACCGAGGAGGCAGCAAGGAAACCGAGAAGACATAAAGGGAAGAGACACAAGTCCACTCCACATACCTTTTCTCATTTATGAGCTTCACTACTTCATGCCTTTTAGAATTAATGAGCTAAACTTCAGCTCTCCCAAACCAGAACTCCAAAACCAGCTCAAAATCGAGAACCACAAGTCCAACCCGAGAGCCAGCAGCCACCAAAAGGACCCATCCAAGCTAGCAAACCAAGGACAAAGCTTAAAGAAATTTTTGTTTTGTGGAGACCCCCCCTTGCATGCATCAGTTCTACAGGAGCATCAGTTGAGGGGCCAACCTAAAGAAGTGCAGCTTCGCACAGGCTAGGGTGGAATACTTGGGGCACGTGGTATCCCAAGAGGGAGTGGCTGCCGATCAAACGAAAATTGAAGCAATGCAGAAGTGGCCTTTACCTAGGAATTTGAGAGAGTTGAGGGGCTTCCTAGGGTTGAATGGTTATTACAGGAGATTCGTGAGAGGATATTGCACCATTGCCCAGCCCTTGACCGAACAACGGAATAAGGATAGCTTCCTGTGAGGAGATGGTAGTCAATGTGAGGTTTGCCAAAAAAACAATTATATGGCTATGGCTCCAGGGGGATTACGTCAACCCTTGGCTCTTCTAGACAGAGTATAGGAGGTGGTTACTATGGATTTCATAGACGGGCTACCACGATCTGAGGGGTTCACGGTGATTATGGTGGTGGTTGACATGTTGAGTAAGTATGCCCATTTTATTCCTTTAAGACATCCCTACACGACCATCACAGTAGTAATGACATTCATCAGGGAGGTGGTTAGATTGCATGGAATTCCAGAGTCGATAGTTTCAGGCCGAGATAAGGTGTTTCTCAGTCGGTTCTGGAAGGAGCTATTCAAGCTGCAAGGAATAGTTCTCAAGAGAAGCACCGTTTATCACCCTCAAATAGATGGGCAGACGGAAGTTGTCAACAGTGGATTGGAGACTTACTTGCGATGTTTTGCCTCAGAGACACCTCGAAGGTGGGCCAAAATGGCTAGCGTGGGCGGAATAATAGTTCAACACTTCATGTCACTCGGCCTTTCGGATGACCCCGGTTAAAGTGTTGTATGGAAGTGACCCACCACACTTGGTGCATTTTGGGAAGAGAAGCACACCTGTCTCTTCAGTAGAGCAATACTTAAAGGAAGGGGATAAGGTGTTAAAGTAATTGAAGAGACACTTGTTGAGGGCACAATAGATCATGAAGAAGCAGATATATGCACATATGAAAGACATCCAGTTCGAAGTTGGGGACAAGGTGTTCTTAAAACTGTGACCCTATAGACAAAGGACAATGGCCAACAGGAGGAACGAGAAATTGGCCCCGAGATACTTCGGCCCCTACCAGATATTGGAGAAGATTGGAGCAATGACTTGCCGCTTGAAGTTATGCCCGACCGCCATCATACACCCAGTATTCCATGTGTCACAATTGAGGAGAGCTCTGGGGGAGCATGTAGTTAGTGCAGAGTTACCGACGACACTGACTGAGGATTTGGAAGTGGTGCTAGAACCATTGGAGTTTAAAGGGTTGAGATCAGGAAGAGGGAGGAACAAAGAAGTGCTGATTAAGTGGAGGGGCCTACCCGACTTCGACGCCACTTGGGAGCCATATGAGAGGGTGAAGTATCAATTTCCTTCCTTTCACCTTGAGGACAAGCCTTTCTCCTTGAGGACAAGGTGAGTCTTTGGGAGGGGGGTAATATTAGACCAGTCCAAGGGCCTGCTGAATCGATCATTCTAGGTCCGGTTCACGTGTACAGGAGGCGGGTCAAAGCCCTCCCAAAAGTAGGGGGAGGAAGTCTGGAGGGGGCCGTGTTGACGTATATTTTCACATCGACGCAGCCCCAATTGAGCCGGTTCGAGTCCGAGTGGGCTCGATCGACTAAATCGATCATCGTCGAGCGTCAATTAACTCAAATTGATCCCAAATCCAATTTAATTAAATTCGTTTAATTAAATTAAAATCAAATCAACCCAAATCGAGCCTCGTCGAACCAAATTCGACGCAATTCGACGTCGATTCAAGTCCAATTTCACAAAATTGACTTGATCGGATCCAATCGGACCCGAACCGACCCAAATCAATTCGGGTCGAGTCCGATTCGGACTCAATTTCAGTCCTAATTGATCAATTGGGGCTAAATTAATTTTCCAAATCAAAATTTCCAATTAAGGGCTGAGATTTCTCTTCAAATCCCATTCAATTTCTCCCTATTCCCTCGTTTCGCGCGAGAGGGAACCTGATTGGGCATTTTGGGCGGTGCCCAATTGTCTTGCATGCGACGAAAAGAGAATGCAAGGGAGAGAGGGAGCCATTCAGCTCCCCTTTGTTTTCGTCCGTCCCGCACGAGAGAAGAGAAAGGGAGAGAGCGCGGTCCAGGCGGAGGGGTTCCGCCTTGCTTGTGCGTCTGTCCCAGGCGAAACGAGAGAGCAGGAGGAAGGAGGCGAAACTAGGGCTTTTGCGTGCGGATCTACCAGGCGGAGCCGAACCCCTTGGCGTCGCCACCTTTAGCCGTTGACGTGCGGCTTTTCCTGGCGCAAAAGAGAGCATTTCTTCCGTTGGCTTCTTATCTTCTCGTCTTCCTCCTCCAACCAGGAAGCTGAAACTTCCTTCCTGTTGCTGTTGGAGGTCTCCTCTTCCAAAATCTTGGGCAAACGGGTGCTGAAATCAGCCCCCGTTGCAGCCAAGCGAAGGTAGGAAGCCTCTACTTCCTTCCAAATCAACTCCGGTGACCTCTTGACGACGAAATCAGCATCCGGAGGCTTTCAAACAGTGAAAACTGCTGTTTGGAACACTTGGACAGCAAGCGACGACTTCCAGAAGCTTTCAAACAGTGAAAATTGCTGTTTGGAGCAAAATTTGACAGCAAACCCCCATCCGGATCGCCTTGGACAGCAACGGTGAACTTCGGAACGGCTCGGAGAGCAGTTTTCTTCCTTTAGAACTGCTTGGACAGCAGTTTGGAGTCATCAAAGGAGCTTGGAACTTGCCTTGGAGCTTCGATTGGAGCTTGGGAGCACTTGGAATTTGCCTTGGAGCTTGCATTGGAGCTTGAGAGCACTTGGAGCTTGGATTGGAGCGCTTGGACAGCCCGGGTGAGGTAAATTCTTGGCCACTCAAAGCCAATGATCGTGTGGTTGACGTCCCCAAACCCTAGGTCCATTAGAAACTTATTTTATTGTTTCTCCAAAATCCCATGCCGCTGTCCTCGCGATAAAATTGTAGAAATCCAGTGATTTCTTACAATTAGCTCTCATGTGAGAGCCAAAAGAGGGTGGCGGCGAGGCGTTGGGTCGTTGGATTGGTTTCCAACACCCATACCATGCATGCAAAGCATTCATATTGTGTTCAAACCGTCGCCTATAACAAACCTAGGCTTCGTCGTCATAGCACCCAAATTTGGAGGCTATGTACTTGACCAAACCAATTGCATATTACTTAGAATTTAGATTATGCCAAAATTGATCTAAATAAAATAGTTTAGGTCTCTTTCTCTAAGGATTACATGCTTTTAAAATTATCGGGAGAATTGTTTAGCATGTTCATTTAATTTGTAGGACAAACTTGGGGTAGATGTGGGTTTCCAAGGACCCATAAACCACCCCTTATGTGTTCTTGAGTTACTTCAATATGCTTTGCATCTCTTAATTCTCATGGATAAGAGTGATGGTGAATGCTTCTCTAGCATGCAAACTACCCAATTTGTATTTCATGACAAAATTGACATAAACTTTGGAGAGTTTGCATGTAGGAATGGATTGTCTCTACAAATTAGTGAATGTGAGTGTGTTTGGTTGGAAACAATATTACTAACAACTGATTTTTGTGGGGTTTCTCATAGATCCTCAAAGGTCTATGTCATAAATCCCACAATGTCTATGACCGACCAAATGGACATATCTAACCTTGAAATGGGCTTATCTAACCTTGAAATGGGCTTGAAATATGATATGGGCCCTCAAAGGCCCATAAACCTTCATACTCAAGTTTACCTAATTCCATTTGTGTAAGTTTTCAAATCCGATCATTGAATGAAATGACTAAAATCCTTAGAGATTGAAACCTCACATCAATGTTTTAATAAACCAAACCTTATCAAAAATGACATTTAGGATCCTCCTAGAAGCTTTTGATCACCTATTCATGACAAAATGGATTGGATTGCTCTTAGAAGCCTTAGGTGTGCTTTTCTACCTTAGCATGAGTCAAAATCATGTTTCCTAGATCTCTTGTTAAGATCATTAAGCTTCCAAAGTTTTCTAGATCATATCAATCTAGAGACCCTTTCAAAGCCTTAGGGAATCATGCTTTCCTCCCCGTGTTGAGTCCAAAACACTCAAATCAAAATAGAGAACCCTCTTTCAAATGCTCTTTTCTCTCATGTGTGAAGCTTTGGAGTTTCCTCAAGACTCCAAACACTTGATTACATAAACCATCAGATTTTAGGACCAAATCCTAGATTTCCTCTTTTACTTGTTGAGACATGAAATCAACAAATGAATAATGTCAATCATGTATAATAGTTGGAGCATCTTCAAGACTCCAATTATTGGATTGCATGAATCCTTAGCATCCCCTAGGAGCTATCATTAATCGTTTTGTGTATGGTGTGCTGAATTTTCTCAAAATACTCAACACGCTATTCCATAAGCTTCCAAACTTAGAGCCAAATTCTAAGTTTCTTCATCTCGTTTGTTGAAACATGAAACCAACAAATGGTATCTTCATTCATTGCTCTTAAAATTCATATAGAGGTTTCCAAATAACCTCTAAAGAGTTAAAAGAGCACACACAAACCTTAGGGTCAAATCTTAGATTTGCTTGATATTGTTTGTTGAAGCATAAAATCAATAAACAACTATCTTCCCCTCCTTGGGCATGGTATTATGGATTCTTCTAAAATCCTAAACATATCATGCTCCAAACTCTTGGACCTTAGAACCAAATTCTAGGTTCATTCATCCATTCACTTAACCTAAACTAAGTGAATAAAGAAATCCATTCGAATACCAAACGTTCAAGTGATCTCTTTCAATCTTGCAACTTCTAGGTTACATTTTATTTCTCTCTTTCTACAATCCAAAAGTTGTAGGAGGCCAACTCACTCTCCTAAGATTCAAAGATAGGAGAATGTGTACCTATCTTTGATCTCTTTGAACACCACATGTTCAAAGAAACCTCTCTAAACTTAAGGCCAAATCCTGAGTTTATTCGTCATTTGTTAAGACATAAAATTAGCAAATGAATAATCTTCCCTCTTGCATGATATCTTGGATTTCCCCTAAAAAATCTTATGTGTGTCATGCCATAAATCTTTAAGCTTGGAGCCAAATTCCAAGCTCTCCCCCCTTGTTTGTTGAAAGCATGAAATCAACGAACAACCGTCATTTCCCCTTTCATGTATGGTGGTCCGAAATCTCCTAAAGCCTCAAGAATACCATTGCATGGAGATTTTGGAGCTTAGAGTTAAATTCTAAGCTTCCTTCATTTGTTGATACACGAAGCCAACTAGTGGATATCCCTCCTCTTTGCATGATAGCTTGAAGTCCTCCAAAACTTCAAGCATATCACTGCATGAATCTTGTGAGCTTAGAGTCAAATTTCAAGCTCCTATACTTTGTCTGTTGATGCACAAAATCAACAAACACACATCCGTTACCTTTCCCTTCATGTCTGTTAACTTGAAGTTTCTCCAAAACTTCTAGTTATCATTACATGAGGTTATTGAACTTAGAACCAAACGCTAAGTTCTCTCTTTCAATTTGTTTGAACCTAAGGTTAACAATTGAACGTTCCGTTTAGACTTAGGACCTAAATCCTAGTCCTCCCTCTCCATTCACTCAACCCCAATTGAGTGAATGATATCTCCTCCTTGGAAACCAAATGTTCGAGGAATTCCTCCCAACAGGCAATCCAAAAGTTGTTTGTTGCTTCTCTCTTCTACAACTCAAAAGTTGTAGAAAGTCTCTACCCTCCTAAGATCCAAAATTAGGAGAATGTCCTCTCCTTGAACACCAAATGTTCAAAGAAAACCCATGAGATTGCAACCTCTAAGTTACATATCTCTTCCCTCCATTTACCTAGCATAAATTTGGTAAATGGCTATGCATCATTAAACACTTGGCTTAATGAATTATCCACTCATACACAACCCATGAGTTGTGTTTCTTTCGTTTCATCCTACAACTCACAGGTCGTGGGAAGATCTTCTCATTCTTCTAACCCAAATTAGAAGAGTGGACATACTCCTTTGAATGTCAAATATTCAAGGAGCTTTCAAGAGTTTGCAACTTCCAAGCTGCATCTTCTTCCCCTCCATCTCTCCAACCCAAGTTGGAGGAATGGATCTTCTTCTTTGAATGTCAAAAGTCCAAGGATCTTTCTCTAATTTGTGATATGTAAGTCATATGCTCCTCCCCTCTTCCTACAACTCAAGAGTTGTAGGGAGTTCCTATCATTTACTTAGTCCAAGTTAAGTAAATCAAGCGTATATCAAAATCCCATCACTTGTTGAAACAAAATCAACAAGTAATTTCGTTCCAAGTACATGAACTAGAGTCATGTTTTCAACCTATCCTTCCAACTCAAGTCGGAAGGGTAAGACCCTTTTCTTTGAACACCAAAATGTCCAAAAGATCACCCAAGAATTTACAACTTCCAAGTTGTATCTTTTTCTCTTTCATCCCTCCAACCCAATTGGAGGAATGAACATTCTCCCTTTGAACAACCAAATGTTCAAAGGATTCCTATGATTTGCAACCTCTAAGTTGCATTTCCCTCTCTCCTTCCTACAAGCCAAGATTGTAGGAGAGCATCCAAATCCATCTTCATGCTCTCAAACTCAAGTTGGGAGAATGAATTCTCCTCTTTAAATCTCAAATGTTTAAAGAGGTTTTAGAAGCTTGCAACCCAAAATTGCATCTTCTCTTCTCCTTTCTACAACTCAAAAGTTGTATGAAAGTCTCATTCACTCAACTCATGTTGAGTGGATCAATCTTATTCTGAATCACTTATTTGTTGAATCAAAATCAACAAGTAATTCATTCAAACCATTCATTTGTTGAACCAAAATTCAACAAATGATTCAGTGTCAAGCAAAGGAGTCAATCCTAGCTTTCTTTCATCCTCCTAATCCAAATTAGGTGGATGAGTTCCTTTCTTTGAATACTCAAAAGTCCAAGGAACCCTTGATATGTAGCCCAAACCTACACATCATTCCTTCATGTTTGCTTTACCTAAATTTAGCAAACTAAATACCATCATTGAACATAAAATTCAATGATAGCTCCTCTTGATTTGTAATCTCAAAATTGCAAATCTATTCACTTATTGAGTCAAAATCGATTGGTGATTCATTATCTTCTTCAACCTCCAAGTTGTAGAGGATTATCCTCTCTTTAATGTCAAAAGTTAAAGAGAATCCTCTCTCCTTAGCCCTAAAAGCTGAGGGGGATCCCCCAACACTTAGCTCAAAAGCTATGTGTTGGACACCTTCACCTCTTCTTTAGCCTCAAAGCTAAAGGAAACATCAATTAATTCTTCCTAGCTCCAAAAGCTAAGGAGAATTCTTCCAACACTAGCTCAAAATTAGTGTTGGACCTCCTTTCCTTAGACCCAAACTCTAAATGGAATACCCCTAGTGTGACATACCACAGAAGACTCACACACTTAGGTGCACAGCCCCTTAGGCATACTAGAACTAGGATTTTTCTTTGTGTGCGCATGTGGTTGATGTTGTGGTGTGAATGCCTTCTGGATTGTCTGCGTGTGGGCATTTGCCCTTAAGTGGTTAGTATAGAAATATATACATGCTTTTCTGTGCAGGTGGCCATGTCTAAAAAGGGGGGCGCTTAAATCATAAATAATAAATTGCTTGCATGACAGGTACCGCTTAAAACCCCCCCAAAAGATGTGGCCAATAGGGTAGAAGCAAGTGCTTGGCACTCTAAGTGCTAGGCAAATTTTGAGTGTAATGTTATTATATAAACTGCTTTCTAACTCTATTTTGCAGGCTTGAGTCTTTTTCTTTTCAAAATGTATTTGATAGAATTAGGATGTAAAGCTTGTGGGGATTTGGATCAAAAGAGGAAGAGGTGGATCGAGTAGGATGTGCTTCTTGGAAGTGATGCCCAAAGCTCCACCTAGAAGATGAAGCTTGAAGACCCCACAAGTAGAGTCTGTAAAACAAAAATTAACTGGGTTGTATAATGGCAGGCAACTCAGCTGCCAAAACTATTTGTAATAATTGGGACATTATTTTCTTTTTCTGCACTCGGTTTATATATATGCATATGTTGCTTGTTTACTGTGTGCACTAGAAAAGCATGTCTTTTTCCTAGGTTTATTCACTTGTTTGTGTGGGTGTGGCCTGGACTCTGATACGGTAGGCTCTTAGGACAAAAATAAGATTTCTACCCTTTAAAATGTAAATAAATTAAAATCAAAACTTAGGCTCCACGATTTTCTAACAAAAAAAAAATTGCATGGCTCTCTTTCAAAGAGTCAAGTTTTCAAAACTTAAATTGATCATGCATGGCCCAAAAAAGAGTCACATGTAGAAGCCCTCACTTTAGGATTAGATAACAAAAAAATCTGCATCCGTGAGTCACGCATTCTGCATACCTAGCATACCTAGGCATCTTGGCCTCAAAGCCAAGTTGTAAGCCCTATTTCCTAAATAATAAGTGTCAACTACTCTTCATATACATTGAGACCAGAAAGCATGGTTTTAAAAGCGATTAGGGGGAGTCTAGCTGGTAGTCCTTTCCAGGCAGGACAATAAATCCAGGGGTCGGGCTGGCTGTGCCTCTTGTGAGGTATAATTTGTAAGTCCTTTTGCATCCGTTAGATTTAGGTTCGAGGCCTTACCTCTCAGTAGGCCTCACTTTAGCTTTAGGGTCTGAGGCAATAGGTTGATTCCAATCACTATATAAGCCCTCAACTCTCGGGCAATTCCTCCAACAAGTGTTGTTGGAATGTAAGCCCCAAACTCCTAATGAAAAACATCAACTTGAACAAAATTTAGAATTCTAAAATATAAAGCCCAACATATGATAGTTTGAGTACCTCTGAGTTTTCCTCAGAATCAAGTACTCCTATATTCCTCCCCCTTGGCACTCATTCCAAGAATCTCAAGTTGATCACTTCCTCCTTGAAACTCCTAAAGGACCAAAAATCCTTCAAATAAGACTTTCATGGATTTTCAAAATCAAAATCAAACTTTAATCAAAATTTAAATGACTCTCAAAAAATAAGAAAAACCACTAATTTAATCAAAAGTTTTCTCAAGTACTAAAACTTGAGATATAATTAACCATAGGGGCTTGCCCCTATGGGGCATCTGTACCCCAGAATAAATAAACCCCGTTCAACCAAACATTGAAAGGGGAATCTCTGTTAAATTGCAAATTTTGTCATTGAGTCCATAAGGATACGATATTTTTACCCTTCGGGGTAATACATCGTCATTCTTATGCCGTACTCAATCATAAAGTATGCAATCCGTTAAGAGGAACACAACAAAATTCTCCAATAGGCCGAAACATGGCTGGGGCCCACGTAGTAATTGTGGCAATGGTTTAGGAGGGAAAATTCAAAATTAAAGGCTATTTAGCGAATAATGAATTGTATTTTTGTTTTAAGTAGTTTCTTCTTGCTAGGGTTAGGTTTTTATCTTGAATTTAATCTGAAATTTGGGATCTCTGTTTTGGTTTTGGGCTGTAGTCATCAACTAGAGATTGAAGAGCTGAATCTTCCTCTCAAATTAAAGATTCATTGTATCGAGTTGTTTCTTCTTATCTCTTGCTTAATCCAAAGTGCTTTCCCTCATTATTTCTCTACAAAATTCTCAAAAACGGCTTGGTTCTTGCAGTTTTTTTCTAAAATTCTGCACAGTTATTCGCTGTTTCGGCTGTTGTTTCCTAACAATTTGCTCATTTATTACCAAGCGGAAAAACTAATTTCAATTTAAATTGTTTTTGTAATAAAATGATAGAAATAATGATAAATTGTATAAGAAATAATAAGAAATTAATTGAGATAAGGAAAAGAGGGAGTTTTTAATTTTTTTATAACTTAAGGCTTAAACTATTGAATTCTAATATATTTTTAGTCTATCTTATATTATTTTTTGTTTAAATGACCTCACTTATGAGTTGACAAGTCAAGTTGGGGACTAACTCAAGTTTGGCCCCTTATTTATTGAGCTTGGCCTCTGACTCATGAGTTGGCTTAACTCGGTTACATTGCTTAATAGTGAGGAGGTAGAAGGAGAAAACAAGAGGAAATCCCAAAGGTTAGGAGACGGAATGCTAAGTGAAAAGTTGCATCTCATTTTCAATTTCAACAGTTTGAGTTACATGATTTTGCTCTATTTATAGAAATACATCTTATTGAATATGAAAAATTATCTTTAAAATGAAATATAAAAATACCAAACTTTTCATGAATAATAGATGACATCTAAACCCCTAATAATTAAGTTTAAAGGACACAGAAGGAAGACCTCAAGATAGATTTTATGATACTTTTGCATAGTGACTGAAGATAGATTTGCAATGCATTATTTATGAAGACAATGGAGGTTATATCTAGTCATTATCAATGGATCTATGCTCAATGACATTTTAATTCTCTTGTTTTTGCCCTGCAACTTAGAACAGACAATCAATTAGGCTCGTCATAATTGACATAATAAGTTTGAGCTTGTTATATTATTGGCCTAGCCCTAAAAACGTACTCTATTACAGCCTTCTTATGATAAATAATCATTTTATTTAAATTCATGTTTTTTATAATAAATTAGAATGATAATCGTATTACCATAGGTTGAGATGAATTGTAATCTTAAATAGAAGCATGTCACCGCAACATTGTTGGCAATCAATTGAAAAACTTCTAAACCTTTGGCATATATATATAAGATCTCCGTTTAAAAAAAAAAATCATGAATTATTGTAATTAGATTTGTTTGATGGCCCTTGCGAAAACATTATGCATGTTATCATGAGACAATAAATGAGGCTTAATTTAGAGTTGTGAAATTTGGATTATATCATGAGTATTCTTTTGCTATTTTTTGTGCCATATTCCTTAGTGATTATGAATGTGGTTCAAAGCTCTCTAAACATACAAGACACAAACATCAAGTACAGTCAAGGATGCACTTGTTGAGAAACTTGTAAGATATGAAATCCGTAACCCTCCATCTGATGTTAACACAAACTTAGAAGAAGAGTATCATGTGTATTTTTTATGCTCTTTTTCTATATTTGAGGCTGAACCTATTCTTGATCTTGAACTAAAGTACGAGTACAAGTTTGGCATCTAACTCGATAAATCACTTTTTTGTTCAACAAACCATTGTTTAAATTCATGATTTTCAGTTTTCTTTTTACCTATATCTTTTAAGGAACACATTGAACTACAATGTATTATTATTACTACCGCTCTGTGGGGTGTAGTATTTGGTGGCCAAGTGAATTGATGCGCACTTGAGTTTTGAATTTTTATTTTGTTTTGGATATTTGAGTGTTTTGTCTTTTGGATTTTTATGATTTTATTATGTCTATTCAAATTATTGTCATTAAATTATTTTGAAATTTGTTATCAATTTATTTACAGATTGTTAGAGTTGTTGCTTCTACCCTCTTTTAGTATGAGAATTCTAACTAATATAGTTGATGATCTGAATAAAATTTTTATTGTCCTCGTGTCTCTTCATTTTAATTTATTTTGAGATTTAATCTTTGATTAAATGCGAGACTTGAAACCCTTCTGATATTTCATTTTTCTTATTTACGCGCAGGTTTTTTCTTATTTTGTTACTATTTTAATCTTTTTTATCTTTTCCATCTTCTCTATTATCTTTTATACTTTTTTTGTCAATGCCATTTTGCTTCACGCATAGTTCTAATTAGAGCCAAATTACATATTTCATGCATTTTTCTTGTTAATTACATTATCTTTCTAAATTTATTGCGATTCTCAGTGTGATACAACAATGCGACTTACCTGATGTGTTTTACTATTTTCTTAGATTCTTTTAGTTCATATTCCATCTCGTCATCCATCAACTTTTCCCGAGCTGGAATTGCCAACAGTTTTACAGGTAGCTGTATTTTATTTTTGAAACTAACGAACGGTACTTATTGCCATAAAATGTGTAATTTTACGTTACCATTCGTCACATTTGCATATTGACTTGCAGCTTCCCTTTCTATTATAAATTATTTGTTTTGATTGTATGTCAAATTTTCCTTAATATTAAGTTGAGACGTTCGTGGCAGAATCCTAGTTGCTTGAATAGATGCAAACAGCTCCTTGTTGGAATGCTTTTTTACTTCATGGAAATTACGGACAAAGTTGGTGTGAACCTTGAAACTTACCACGCCGCCACAACTTGAGTTTGTTTACACTGCCACAAGCCACCATTGCTCAAGGACAACGGCTGGAAGATGAGTAGTCATGAAGGGTATTATGGTTGAATAAACTATGAGTGTTTTTTTCTTCAAAGAATGTTGTTACAGCATAGGATTTGAGTAGTCATCAAGGGTATTATGGGTGAAAACAACTATGAGTGTCTTTTCCTTTAAACAAAGTTTGTTACGATATTATGAGTTTCCTCTTTTTGTTTGCTAAGGGGTTAAGGTTGTTTTGCCTGCACACTTGTCAGCTAGTGGTAATATTAGGAAGTTAATGAAATCGTTATGGTGAATGGAAGATATTGCTGTAATCATTATAGTGAATAGAGATATTGATGTAAGGAGAACAGTAAACAGTAATGAAAATCCTCAAGATGGTTCTTCTTCCTCTGAAAACACAGTTTGTTGTCTCTATTCATATTGTATCTCATAACCCATACAAGATTCAAGCCATTTTTCTATGGTCAGTGCTCACTACGTTCAAAGCTCACCATTTATATCTTGCCCTTGCTGACTGCCACTGCCATTTTGTTAGGTACTTATCAACAATCTTTGGACCCTTCCCCGATTTGCATCAAGGAGATGCATTTAATTGGAACCTTATAACTCAGAGAACCTCTAAACATTTACAGCAACAGCTAGCTAATCCTACTCAATTGCTCCTTCTGTGAGTTCAGAATATTATTTGTAATAGTCGGCTGGCTAGACCTGTTCAAATCGAATTGGTCCATGGAAGCAAGCGGCTAAGTGTGTGGGTTAGGTCGAGCGCGATCGCGAGTGTGACTGTGAGTGGGTAGATGCAAGTCGTGCGACTCATGAAATAAAATGGGATTCCCTCGGTTGGGAAGAATTGAAAGCTTAGGAGAGGATGCTTTAAGTAGGGGTGTTAAAAAATCACTAGACCTACAAACAAGTAGGGGTGTCAAACTATGATGCACGGACACGGATACGGTGTCACGGACATGACACGGACACGGGACATGGTTTTTTTTTTAAATATAGGACACGGGTGCGGCGTGGACACGACATAATAATTTTTTTAATATAATATATAGAAATTAAGGTAGTATCATATTAGAAATGACAAACAATAATAAATCAGTATCATGATAACTTGTTTAGCTTATAACATAAAATATTTAGCATAAAATGTCTAGTACAACCACCAAAATATAAGCAAAAAATTATTTAGTACAACATCAAGCTTCAACTACTCAGTAGAGGGAATGATAGGATTAGCTTTAGAGGTTTGTCTTTTTCCTTCAATATCATCATCATTGAATATCATTGCTTCCAACTCTTGTTCATCAAGAGAAAAAATTGCAATCTCCAACATTCCCATATCATCAAGAGACTCGAACCCATCTCCAACAACATCCCACATCTTGTTATCACTTGCCATATAAAGTGGGGTCTTCCTTGATAGAAGACAAAGATTTGTATGCCATGAAGAGGATGAAACTTGACCAAGAAGTTTTATTGCCATTGTTTGAAGAAGCGGTGTCGAAAGCTCAATGAATCAACCACCACATCTTTGGATCCATCCTCCAGCTATCAAAGATTCTTGATCACCAAAATCCTCTAAATATCTAAAGAACTTTGCAAGTTCTATTTTTAATCTTTCTTCTCTCCTTATTTGGAAAAATATTGTTTCAAACATATCTTTCTCATATTTGAAACTTCTAAATCTTTTTGTGGTGAGACACGTTGAGGGTCTTCTTAAAGTCATTCTTTACTTGAACACTTTCAAATAACACAAAGAATGTAAAATTATTTATTCCTTCACCAACTAATTAAAAACTAATTTAGAAGATGTATTCAAATTTATCTTGGATTTAATGAATGAGCCAAACAATGAAGAGGTGTGTTATTTTTGCTCTACCTATTCTCAAGAATAGTATAGACAACACTCCAAACATTTGAGTCTTAATCATGTGCCTTTCTTTCATGTCTATATATAATTTCTTTCACTTTTGCTAACATAGAGTTCCACATCTCATAAATCAAATGTAGCATGATTTATCTGTGTCAACCTCTCTCAACATATCATAAATTAGATCAGTGAAAGCCAAAATATAATCTATATCCTCCCCCCACAAATATCTAAGACCTTTTCTTTCACATATATTGTATTCCCAATGTCATCTTCTCAATAGCAAGACCACTTCGCATTAATCAAAATAGATTGAAGAGCATTTTTTTGGTTTGAACCTTCTCAACATGATTATTACAAAGGCAAAACAAGTTTCTGCAACAGCTAATATTATCAAATGTGAGAAATCATTAAAGATTGAAAGTCTCATTGAGTGGTTCATAAAAAAATTTTTATTAGAACAACATCACATGCAACCACTATTATTCAATGACATTCAGTATAGATGATTTCATTAGCCTCTGTGTTTGTTGCTGCATAAATATTTTTTAGAGCAAGATTTAAAGTGTGCACAACACATGGAGTCCAGAAGATATGAGGATATGTTTGCTCCACCAACAATCCTACAGTTCTACACACTGGTGCATTATCCGTGATAACCTGCACAACAATTGAAGGCCCAATCATTATTATCGCCTCTTTAATAAAATTGAAAATGAAATATTTATCCTCGTATTCTCCTTCACAATTCACAGCTTTAATAAACATTGCGTAATTCTCTGTAACAGCCATGAAATTGATGAGTGATCTTCTTTGAGGATCAGTTCAACCATCACACATAAACTAACACCTTATTTCCACACTCCTTTTGTTAGTTCAGGTAATATCTCAATATTTACTCTTTCCCTCTCCAATAATTTTAATCTTATTATATTGTATCCAGGTGGAACATAACCTGCAAGGTTATTATTACATGCAAAAGTGAATGCATTCTTATAATAAGGATTCCTTGCAAGGTTGAGAGGAAATCTCGCTGAAAAGAACATCCTTGCAATTTCACCATTGAGTTGCTCTCGCATCTGCATGTTAAAAGCCTTCTCTAAAGAACTACTGACAACTCATTTTCTTTTCTTTGATTCATATCCTTCACTTCTAAATGAATTAGCATGATCAACTCTAATGAAGGCGAAAGAAGTGTGGGATGAACCATGGGTAGATGGCAAAGGTATCTCTTTAGGATGTGGTGCCCTTTTGATCCTAGATTTAGCTTCATCAACCTGTTTGTTCAATTCTATTAACTGTGAAGTAGTAATCTTAGGACACATTTTAATTCCATGGCCATCAATCTTAAGTAGATGTGCTTTCACCTAGGATATGATCCTTTGTAGGTGACACCACAGTAATTGTATTTGAACGACACATTTCCTTCTCCTTCAAATGTTTTTCCTAACATTGTAATATGATTCCATAATGGCTTATCAATTTCTACACAAGGCTTTTTTGAACATTCGCCTAATTCACTCCCACCAGCACTAGAGGTCATTTTGTTTTTAAATACACTGGTGAAATGGAAGAAATAAGAAAAATGTTATAAATGTACAACATACTGTAAATCTAGAGTTTCTTTTTATTACAAAAAGCGGTTGAATTGTCTTAAATTTTTTGGATTAAACAAGATGTTAGGAACTCACCCAACGACTTTATGTTGTAAGCTAACACAAATGAAAATATGAGCTGCTAACACAAATTAAATTTTTTGGATTAATACTATGAACTATCATGATCAATTCTATGAGCTGCTCTGAACCCCTTCAATTATCATGATAGTTACACATTGCAATGGTTATATTTTGATGCATTAAATATGTTAAAATAAAATGAAGTATCATTTAGTTTTATAATATTCTGTGCATATGTCAGATGAAGTATCATTTACTTTTGAATTCATAACAAAGAATACTCTGTAGGGCTCATTTGGTTGCTTGAATTTAGAACATATGCTTTCTCTAAAGTTCCAGTAATGAAATGGTTATATTTTGATTCATTAAATATGTTAAAATAAAATTATCTTATTTATTATGTTCATTAACATGACTATAATGATTGCAGTTTGATTTAAAAATCGTGGTCCGTTGATCAATCATTATAAACTAAAGCATCTAATTCTTGAAAAAATTGGAAATCTTCTAAAAAAGAAAAAATAACTTTAATATATACCTCGACGCTCCTATGCCTTCGTCGTTACATCCGCTGCCTTCGATGCTCCCTCCTCTGCCTTCGACAGAGCATGCACAAGTGTCAGAAGTCGAACACTTCAATGAGAATTGAAGAGAAGATGAACGACCGAACGAAAATGAAGAGAAGAGGAGAAAACTGCTTCAATTGAACTTACATGGTTTGAAATCCTGCTCGGTTGGCTCCCCTACGCGCAGAAATAACGAATGGAGGTAGGTCGACTGCAAAGGAACGGGGAAGATGAAGAAGAAGCGCTCGGTTTAGCTTCGCCTGTGCGTAGAAATGACGAAGACCACTCACCTCACTCGCCTATCATGCCGTGAAGAAGACGAGGGCCTCGCCCTTTTGTGAAAATGAAGACCTAGGGCAGATGTGAATACGGGGCGGAAGTGAATACAGGATATACATATCAAAATATAAAGATTTAATTATTAAATAGCAGGACGCCGTTTCAATTTTATTTTTTTTAATATGACACGTTAATCCCTTGTGCAACACGTGTCCCCACCGTGTCGGATGCGTGTTCGTGTCTGACACATGTCCGACACTGCATTCCTTCTTTAAGCGGAGTGTCAGTCATCATAGGTGTCAAAAATGACTGACTTGCCAACCCGACACAAAAATTTCGAGTTCGGGTTGACCTTTTTAATAAACTGGTCATGTTTGGGTTAGAAATTCTGACCCATTTATTAAATTGGTTGGGTTCGGTTTGACCAACCAATCCGATTTTTACCCAAAATGAGCCGTTTAAATTATTTTTTCTTAAATTTTTTTATTTGATGGTATGATTGTTTTATTTTTTATTAATTAATTTAATATCTATTATTAAAAATGTATAAACAAGATGTTTTTTAAAATCAAAACAGGTTATCGGGTCGGATTTAGGTTTGCATTTTTTGATCCGTTTATTAAACGGGGCAGGTTAATTTCAGGTTAGACCCAAACCCGACCCATTGACCCATTTTGCACCCCTTGTTTCAAGGTAGTAGTGCGGCGTTCCATTTGCGGGCAGAAAAAGAGGATTTCTTGGGGTTCGTATTTGACGAAGGATTTATGCTCAACTAAGAGGAAGATGAAGGATAAAAAGAAGTGGAGGCTGTAAGATTTTGTTTTTGACGGAGGAGAAAGAGAAGTTTGTGTACTTGATAAAGACAAAGGAGAAAGTAATGAAATTTTTTGTTCAATTTAGAAAGAAAAATTTGATGATTTGCAACTATACTGAGTCAATTAGTGCGAATTTTGTTCACCAAGAGAAGTGCAATTGGTGAAATGCTTGACTCGACAAGGAAGATAAATTGAGATAATTAAGGCAATTTAAACCATACTTAATTTCAACTATTTTATGTATAAGATAGGCAATGCAATTGTAAAGTGTGTTTTAATAATTTCGAGATGTTTGATGTGTCTGATGTTGTTTTTCAGGTTGTTTGATGCATTTTAGATTATCTTGGACAGCATTGAGGCATTCAATCTTTCCTTGACAATGTTTGACTTTTCCAATCTAAAACTTTGATGTTAATTAGTATTGTTGATGTTGTTTTAAATAGTGGAAGAGTTGAATAGTATAGCCGAGTTAAAAGTATTACAAATGTTCTTGGGCTAGATTAGATAAGGGTTAAATTGTTAATGAAAATTTAATTTGAATTTAATGTTAATGTACTTCTAAACAACCTACAAGACTGATATAATTACATCCTTGATGGTAAGATTGTGCACTAATGGAAGCTAACTAAAAATTTAAAGAACTCTAAAGAGGGATTTTGATATTCAAAAGAAAAGGATGGGTGATTGCACTTATTTTATAGAATGTACATTTTTTTTATTAATTCAATGCAATTGACTAACATTGTAGTCTGTAAGTATATAGCAACAACAACAATATCAAGCATTTATCCCACATTGTGTTCTGTATGTATGCTTGTTAAATTTTTAGAAAAACTATTTTACTTTAAATTAATGAAAACTAAACAACTAGAGCTATAGTATAGTATGGATAAATGTGAAAACTGCTATATATATATATAAAGGAAATGAAAGGAGTAAAATGAAAGGAGTAGAATGAATCACAACATAAAAATGGAAAGTATTGAAATGGAAAACTATATGCATACAAATATTGGATGTGGAGGCAATGTACCTGGCACAATAAATGAAAATAGTTGTACTTCCGTTGGTGCAAAATGTAGAAGGTGCTACTGGAATAAATGGATTGTTAAAATAGTAAAATAAAAAAAAATATCCGAAAGAAGGTTTTATTAATCAAGGATTTATAGTACTCAGATCTATATTAAATACTCATATGTATATTAAATGAGAAGTTTGATAATTTAGTTTAACTACTTATAGGCTGGTTTTACTATTATAGTGTGAATTATAATTGGCCATTTGGTTTGTTTCAAAAATCTGAAACCACTAAATTGAAAATTTCAGGAAAATTCTGTGTGATTTAATGGCTGATCGAGATAATTTTGTGTACAGAAGAAGATAATCAACTAAAAATAGATAATAATTATTTTATCGTATGTGTAGGTTGGAAATTTTTTTGGTGACTCTTCACTTAAAATTGGATGTTTAGTTTATTGAGCAATTATTGCTGTTGAAAGAATTATAAAATCCATTGGACCATCTGTTTCTACATCTTAATTTGGGACTCTGAGCCAGATTGTGATAAAAGTGGTATTAGAGATATATGTAATTTTGATGATATGAATCATATTGGAAGTGTTGTTAGGTTGATTAATAAATTTAAAAAGAATTGAATTGGTGTCATTATGAAATCTGAATAGGAATTTCTTTTATTTTAGAAAGCAATATACTATGCAAAGAATTTAGCTTTTAATGATCTATATAATAGATTATATACTAAGGAGGGTGAAAGATATATGTATAAGATAGCAGAACAAAGAGATAAGGGAAAGTAAGTATTTAATTTAAGTGAAGTGTATTAATGATAAAAGTCAAAAAATATTTTTATTAGAAGAGGATATTCAACCAAGATGGATGAGATATTTCGATAATTTCTTCATGAAGATTGTGAGAACACGATTGACTTTGTGACTTAGCCATCGTAAATGAAAATATTGTGAAAGTTTCTTCTATCCTAGCTTTGCACTTTGACGAATTTGATGAAAGAATTTGCAACATACCTTCTGCATGTGCCCCTAGACAAAGTGGTTAGCCTGCTTACAACGACACCACTATATTACAATTTTGGCATAAGCCTAGATAATCTCTAATGGCTAAGTTTATAAGCTGTGAGCCATAAGGTGCACGTGAAGCCCTTTTTTAGTCAGTGTTGGTTTAAAATTGTCCCTTTAATAAGCTTCTACCCCAGATTTATGAGATCCTTTTGGACAATGCAAGTAAGAGTTCTTCACACTTTTATAATAAAGTTGAGTTGAGCATGGTCCATGACAACACAGAACAACTGAATCATGAGGTCTTCATCAATTTCGTCTTTATTTCCTCATTATCCACTTGGAGCCAATGGTGGTAGAATTTTGTCCTTGTTGTGAAGAGAGCTGTTTCTGGAGAAGGGTGCTTTAGTGTTGGCCAATTCCATTAATCTCTCAGCCGTGCCATTCATGTCAAGAAGCATAACACTTAGGATTCTTCATTTGGAAGGATGCCATAAAAAAGGCAATTTCAAAGACAATGTTGAATTGTAAGCCCAAATACTATAGCTTAATAAACCAACTAAGCCACCGATTCTTCATCCATGTCAAATCTCTATTCATTAAAGTGGTGAGATTGCATGGTATAATTAAAACCATTGTCTCTGATCAAGAAGGGCATGTTATGAGTTGCTTTTGAAAAAAACTTAAAAAAAGATGGTATCAACTTTCTATTGTCCTGATACTGATAATCAAATTGAGGAAGTGAATATAAGTTTGGGTGACTTGTTGCTTGTTAAGTGATTATACTTGTAGTTTGGATCTTATTTTATTGTGTGCACCTATAATAGCTTCTCTTATAGGTCTACTAGCATGAGTCCCAATGTCATGGGATATGAACCGGGCAACCCCTTAGGCTTAGAACTACCTGATCTTCTACACAGAAGTTGCATGGTCATCACCAAGAAATGCACTAATAGTTTGTAATAAATTATGAAAACTATAAATCAATGACTGATTCACATAGGAGATTTGTTGATTTTAATTAGATATATATGATTTTAGATAAAGTTCATCTTTAGAGATTTCCATCCTGACCTTTTAAGAAGCTAACTACAACATATTCAGAAACTTATAAGATTTAATGGAAAATAGATGATAATGCATATGAATTTGATCTCACCATGGATTTTGGGATTTCCCAATATTCATTGTTATTGATTTAAAACTACAAAGAGTCAACCTTTGACACTTTGCCTCCCCTAATGTTATTTGCGTCCATCTCTCTCACTTCTTGAGCATTCGATGGCTACCAAAATTTGTATTTCTCCACCAACATTGTTAATGACTAATCTCTTACAATCACATTTACTGGATCATATCTTGGTTAAGCAGGTCATTCCCATTACTAATTGCAGTATCTAATGATACTTGATCATTTTTCATGTAATGGTACTCGTCTTTTGAATGACAAAATTCCTTTGCTTGTACTCTCTTTGTGTGCTTCTTAATTCAAATACAACTCCTTTTGAGCACATATCAACCCTTGAATATTCGATGCAGAAGACTGTTGTTACAAAAAACTATTCATAAGAAGGATCTACAAGTTACTGATATTCTCGGTACGCTTAATTTTTATTTTCTCTTCTCCTTTTTAGGTTTGTGTTAGGATGTCTTGTACGTTATAGTTTTGTGCTAAAGTTGGTTTCTCTCTCTCTCTCTCTCTCTCTCTCTCTCTCTCTCTCTATATATATATATATATATATATATATATATATAATCTCGAGTTCCTGATCTCACTTTAATTTCCTTATCAAATCTTTCATAATGTCCGTAGACCTTCCTATTTTACTTCACCTCTAAAGGGAATCAGGTGAAGAATTTATTTCCGTAACTTACTTCAGCTCTAGTTGAAATATTGATAAAAATTCAATCGATAGGTATTTGGTAGGATGCCTTAACCTCTTTTGTTCATCATTATTTTATGTGATAGTTTGTTATGCATCAAATCCATTAATGAATCTTGGTATGACTACCTAAGACTACTCAGGAAAATCACATTGAGTAATAAACTCCTCAAACTTGTTCAAATATTAGATTTTAGATTGAAATCTTATATGAGTTTCATTAATTGCTCAACTAGTAATCTTTTATGGTATGTTGGCAGGTATTTTTGTCAAAGCAATATTCATTACAACCTATGTGATGGTAGTTCGTTTCATCTGGGCGATCTAATATTGCTACAAGCCATCACCAAAATCCACTAGCTTGACTACCTAAAGCTAACTGACTAGTGATCACTTATGCATTTTCAAGTTATTAAGTCCTCTATCTCAATGGGCTATTCCAAAAAGACATCCAGATTGTACTTTCTATAGAAAATTGAAGCTTCCACCTTAACCTTTTAGATTGTTCAAAAAATTCATTAGCTTTACCTTGTTTAAGGTTATTCAAATTATTTTTATTATGATTATGTTTTGATGGGAAATGAGCATGAATGAACTCATCTAATTTCTCTTCATAAAGAGAGTTATAATATACTCACTGTTCTTCAAGATAATCCTTTTCATAATGATCCCTATTATAGAGATGATTGTTCATTATCCTAAGTTTCCATAAAGGTGTTGACATTGATACTTAGGTCATCTCTAACCATATTTTGTGATCGAGAATGTGCTCATCAACCCTATTGTGGGATAGTAACTAGCATATATAATGCCTTACAATCTGTGGTATTTGTAGATTGTGGCTCGCCTGTGACACTGCTTTGATCAATATCTCTAGGGTGATTAGATGGATTTCTATATAGGTGATGACACTGATAAACTCAAATACTTAGGATTTTATGAAGGTGATGCACTTTTTAAGCCTTAATGTAGGATAATAATTGGCCTTTTAATGCCTTATAATCTGGCCTACTTGTAGGTTGTGTCCCATATGTGACATTTCTTGTGTAGGATTTTTATAGTGGCAAAATGGATTTGAAGGATAATTTTGGAGGTGCCTTCACTAAGTTCATTTTGAATTCCGTTTGGGGTTTGTAATGCTTAAATTTTGTTAGACAGATCGTCTAATTAACCCATTATTAGATTGACTTTCTTTTCAAGAGTCAAATTCTTTTAAAGAACAATTACTTCTATAAAATGTCATTTTATGATCTAAATTTTCTACATGTTGGCTCAATTGCTCAATAGCTTGTAATAAACTTCTAAATTCACCTTTTTATGTGCTGGAAGTGTCATTGTTAAATGAAATTGAATGTACAATATAAGATGAACATTAATTGAAAATATTTGATGAATACAATTAGACAAGATAATTCTAAATTTATATGTGAATGTAATCTTTTCCTGATACAATAACTTTGCTTGAGAGGTTTTGTGATAAGACTAGAAATTTATTTGTAAAATCATCCAATATTGGCAGAAAGTAAATTTGTCAGGATTATTATACCGGTAAGCAAAATATAAAAGTAGAATTAGATATGTAATTATGTTTTAATCTGTAGTTTTCAATGGATTTTAAGTATGTATAATAATGAGCCTTTTTTGTATGCACTTGATTATCATTATTGGGTAGAATTCTACTTTATATTGCCTAGGTAGTAGTTAGGGCGCATGGAGTGCTCTCTTTTGGTAGAGCTTTCCTAGGCAAGGATAATCTATAGTTCTTGCTGGAGAACTAGTAATTTAGTTTAATTAATAGTTGAATATTTATATCTACGAAAACATCAAATCGAGCTCCATTGCCAAATATTATCTATGGATGAAGCCCTTGAACCTCAAAACTGTGCCAGTAGAAGTTTCCCATATGGACTGATGTTGAAGTTGCTGAGTTTGCTGTGAAAGGGTTGTAGCGTTAAGGAATATGCAAGGATTAGAAAGTGTAAGAATGAGGGAGTCCAAGAGGAAGAAATGGCAGATGAGTGAGAGGGAAATGAGAGAGAAACACAAAAAGGGGGTGGTTACTAAGAATTGGGCTAGTTTGAACAAATCAACAAATATGCTTCATTATCTCAGCATAACCATAGGCTGTTTATATGAGAAAAAGACCTAAGGTAAATTTTAAAGATATTATAAAAGAAGCCTGAAATTTATCTCCAAATAGATAAGTCCAAACTCCAAAGATGAATTTAAAAGAAAATTCAAATGTTTCCTAGAACATAAATTTACCAATAAAACAAAAAATATCTAATTAATCCCATTGTAGATGTTGAAAGTATTGTTGACTATAAAAGAAAAAAAGAAGAAGAACAGAGAAATTCCGAAACATATCTACCTTCGAGCGGGTCCCACCTCGTGCGGTTTGCTTCCAAACGCAGCGACCCTTCGTTCGAAATGAGATAACCGCAAACTCATTCCTTTTAAAATGATCGGTAGA
This sequence comes from Dendrobium chrysotoxum, assembly GCA_019925795.1. Lineage (NCBI taxonomy): Eukaryota > Viridiplantae > Streptophyta > Magnoliopsida > Asparagales > Orchidaceae > Dendrobium > Dendrobium chrysotoxum. The sequence continues at coordinate 15,985,237 of CM034311.1, forward strand.
AACGAAAAGAAAAAAAAGGAAATTGACGCTCCGCTCCTTCGACTCCCCCCGTCGCTATTCGGCTTCGTCACTTCGTAGGAGGCGGAGATTGCACGAGTCGCCTCTTCCGCTCCTTTGTTGCTATCCAACTACTGCTCCACAGGAACTGGAGAGATTACTCGAGCGCTTCTTCAGCCCTCCCCCCGTCGTTGTTCAGCTTTGTCACTTTGCAGGAGGCGGAGATTGCACGCGTCGCCTCTTCCGCTCCTTTTTTGCTATCCGACTTCTGCTTTACAGGAAGTGGAGAGATTGCACGGGTCGTTCTTTGGCTCCTTTGTCGCTGTTCGGCTTCGTCACTTCGCAGAGGGAAAAAATTGCAGGGGTCGCTCCTCGGCTCCTTTGTTGCTGTCGGATTTCGTTGCTTTGCAGAGGTATAGAGACTACGCTAGTCGTTTATGCGGCTCCTTTGTTATTGTTCAACTTGGATCCTTCGACGACTACCCTAGCCGAACTTTACCGTGCCCGAGCCGATTCCACAAACTTTTTTTTGTATATTTTATATATATTATAATATATAATATTATATTTAAAATATATATTATGATAGATCTATATCATAATATATTGTTTTATTATTTATATAATATTATATATCTAAAAAAAGAGAGAGAAGAAAAAAAAAGAAATTGAAAAAAAAAGAGACTTTCAAGCAAGTGTTTAAGGCCCGCGCCGTGATTTTAGATCCGGGCGGATGGTTTTAAAATTAAAGACCCGCGCCGTGATCTTAGATCCGGGCGGATAGTTTTAAAATTGAAGACCCACACCATCGATCTTAGATCTGGGTTGATGGTTTTAAAATTGAAGACCCGCGCCGTAATTTTAGATCCGGGCGGATGGTTTTAATTCGAAGACCCCACGTAGTCAATCTTAGATCCTGGTCGGATGGTTTTAATTCGAAGACCCTACGTCGTCGACCTTAGGTCTGGGTAGGAAGAAATTACGGCAAATGTCATCCCGATTTCTTCCTCGGTGGGGAGGGGACGTCGGGAAGCTGCCGAAATTTTCTCAAAATTCTTGACTTAGCCAAATTGAAGGACTTTCAATTGAACAAATTATTTTAAAACCTCAATTAAATTCAATTGAACCATTTAAAATTTAATCTTTTAATTGAATTGAAATGAAACTCCAATTAACTTATTCAATACATAATTTGGCTAAATAATTAACCTAAATAGATTCAAGCTGTAATCAACTTGGATAATTGCATAATGAAATCTTTTGGTTAATTGAAAGAAAAAGTTCAGTTTGATTAAAACTTCAATTGATTAACTGTTTAACTCAACCAACTAAAACAGAAGAATCAAATTTGAGTAAACTGAAATTAAAATTCTTTAATTGGTAATTCACTTGATTAAACTTAAGATTTGAGGGCCTTAATTTATTAATCAATTAAAATCTATATATTAATGGATGAACCAATTAACAAATTTAGAAACTAAACTTTAATTAAATTTAATTGAGCAAATCTATTTTAAAATACATTCTTAATTCATGCCGAGCATTTAAATTTAAATTAAAACTTAATTTTAATTTAAAAATCATTTAATTCATGATTAATTAAAGCAATTAAATGAAAATCAAATAAAATGCAATTAAATCAAATAAAATCCAAAACATGTTCACACTAATGGACTATGTTCAACCCACACTAAAACTCAACTCCTAATAAAGCTATAACCAAAACGTAAAACAAAAAGAAAGTCTCCAAAAATCCTAATCCAAACCCAGCCCCTGGTGGGCTCCAGCCTCGGCTCCTGGTAAAGCTTCCAGCAGGCTCTAGCCCCTAAAACTACATCATCTGTTGCTGTAAGCTCCTGCTATTGCAACTACTGGCTACGAACACCTGCAAATAAGCAGATAAAAATCAGCACAATTATATATAAATGGAGTTAAATGCTGGAAAAAATAAATCTAACTGCTGCAAGTAGAACAAAGTATTGGAAGTATGTAAAAAGCAAACTCAACAGTGTTAAAATAGAGTAACAGACTACTGCAGTAAGGAAAAGACTACAAGCACAAAAATATTCGAAAACACTGACACCAGTGTCAAAACCCTGAAGTGTCAAAATCACAAACTCAAACCAACTCACAAACCTCTCAAACTCTCCAAGTATTAAATCCTAAACAACTGACATCCTCTCAACAAACACACAATGAAATTAAAATCCTTGGGCAGCCTTGTTTATAAGAACTTGGTTGTAAAACCCACTACCTGGCAACTTTCAAAGGAAAGCCATAAGCCCGACCCTAAGGGAAAGTTTTAGGTAAAATTAACCTAAACCTTAACCCCAAATTAAAACATCCAGCAACATCTAATAGAAGTCGTAAGTCCGATCTCTGAGGGAAATGTTTAGCTAATAACACAACCCTAGACCTCTCACTCAGGCATCCTAGTCTATAGGGCTTGGCTGTAAGACCCACAACTCGGGCCACTTAGCCTATAGGGCTAGGTCGTAAGACCCAGCATTAGGCAACTTTTAAGGAAGCAATAAGACCTACCCAACCAAAATCTTCGGGCTACCCTTAGCAGAAGCCATAAGTCCCACTAACTGGGCTACTTTCTAAATGAAAGCGATAAGTCCCTACCTAAATCTAATCACACGGTCATCTCTTGTTGAAAAATCAAAGCTTCAAGAGAGAATTTCATCTTTAAATAATGCTTTGAAATATAGTAATTATGATACTAATCCCATGTTGAAAGCATTTGGAATTTCTATCATAAGATCTTCTACAAAACACACAAATTCTTGGGCATCCTAGTCTATAGGATTAGGTTGTAAGACCCTCTATCGGGCAACTTTTAAGTGAAGTCATAAGACCCACATTTTTAGGAAAATTGCTAAGTAAATTACAATAATCCTAAAAACTATAGCAATTAAATTCAAATTCATGGGCATCTTAATTTACAGGATTAAGCTGTAAGACCCGCTTTTCAGGTAATTTCCTAAAGGAAATCATAAGACCTACCCAAACAACAAAAAAACCCTCGGGCAGCCTTGCTGTAGAGTTAGGTTGTAAGACCCATCTTTGGGCAACTCATAAATAGAGCAGTAAGCCCCATTCCAAATCAAATCCCCGGGCTACTTTCTACGAAAGACGTAAGTCTCAACCTAAATCTAAATACCTGAGCTACTTCCTAAAAAAGCCATAAGACCCGCTCCAATCCAAACTTCTATGTAACTTCTAAATGAAGTTATAAAATCCTAAACTAAACTAACTTCTGGGTATTCTAATAGATATAAACCTCAAAATTTAAATAAAATTAAAACTCAAATCTAACCGCTTCAGTCTACTCGGGATCCCTGAGATGAGGCAACCCATGGCTGCTAATCAGATTCCCTGGACACTACGATCAATGATTGTTAGTGTTGGTAGATTGAAACTACGGTATACCCGGGACGACGGAACCATGTGATCTTGATCGGGTTTACTTTCATTTTCCCCATAAATTGAGACTAAAATCAACTAAAATTTATTCATCCTTAATCGAGAGTGCTATCTTACGTGTTAAGAGGGGTAAATAACTATGATTGCTTGCGCTCATGGGAAGTAAGAACCCCAGATCTAATTAAACCTTGACACTACCCTAAGGGGAAATCTGGTTAATTCTAATCTGGCTTAAGGGAAATGGAATCCTATAGCTGTAAAGTGGGATTCATGCATTCGTGCCGTTTTTCTTGAGCCAACAAGTATGTCTTGATCAGATGATCAGCATCAACACGGAAGTGCTTTACATCACCATAATGATAAGTGAAATCACCTTAAATAAGCACAGAGCTAAACAAAGAATGACAAACCTTTGTAAATTACTGCTAGGAGATACAGTTGTCATTGCTCCAACCAACGCTAGATATCAATCTACAATTCTGATGCTTAGCCACCAGCTCTTGAATTATGCACTCCATCCAAGATTCATGTACTTCGCTGGTTTCTTAGATAGGGATTGTCCCACTGATCCAACCAAGCGATATCTACTTAAGGCACAGATCCTGGACACATGATCGGGGAAGGTACCTAAATATTTGGAATTAACTGGCGCTCTTTAAAGAGGTAGAAGTTGTTTCTTCAACATTTGGTTTTTTTATCATGCTTAGTGTTCATTTCTTCTTCTAAATATTGCCTTCCATTTAACACATAAAAACCATCAAGTCTGTTGATTTAAGTTCCAGTTTTTCTGTATATGTATAATTTCTGTTGTCACTTCTCAGATTTATTATGTTTCGTGAATCTGTTTGCATATTTTTTGTTGTTACAGTCTGCAGCACTAATGGGTATTGGACTTCTATACGAAGGATCAGCACATCCATTAACTACAAAAATTTTGTTGGTAATTGATTTGCTTTCTGCAATCTCCTTTTTTTATTAAGGCCTTAGTTATGCTTACGTTGATGTTTTATTTTATAAGACCAGATCGTACATTCTCTCATCCTATGTTAGTGAACTGTTATCTGAAGTTGTTAAAATTATGTTGAAAACCGGTACAGGATTGGGAACATTTTGATTGAGGCTATATGGTCAGTTTAATTTTAGAGGAAAATATTATATCTTCCTGCAGTCATATATTAGAAGCTCACTGATTACCACTTATCTAAGTAAAATGTATCTTAAACGGATTAATTATTTGATAGTGCAGGCTCTCAAACTTCAACTTCAAAATATTTAACATATTCATGTCCCAAAATGATTGCAGGGATGCTTTTAGTGAAATAGATATTAAATGGTTATTAGTGCCGTCAAACTTGCTCAATGTTTGAATCTAGGTTCTGCAGGCTTTTGGCTACTTACATTTTAGGTCCTCATATGGTTTATGAAATGAACTTCTACATATTTTACTTGAATAGTTTGTCCACACTTGTAATCAATGATTTAATGCCTTAATGATTTCTGTGAAAATACTGAAATATACTATGCCAAATTAACATGTCTTTCTCTTCAAACATGAATTATTGTCTATAAATTTTCAATTACGGTTGGCAGATTTTATTTTCTTTGATGCGAAAGCATCAAGGGTGATCAGTTATTGCAGAATCAGTAGCAACTATAACTAGTCAATGTGGACATCCGTCTTTTATTTTTGGGTGCAAATGAGTTAAAAGATAGCAGGCATCTATTTTTCTCACTTTCAAATTTTCAACAAACATTTTGATTGGCCTGTAGCACTGCCCAATCTTGGTTCTTTTTTAATTTTTTTATCAAACTAAGGATTACCGGTATTGGCTTCATATTCTAGATGTATAGTCTTCTATTTCTATTTATAATATATTTTGTAAGAAAAAGTCGACTTCTTGGTCATATCAACCACCTGTTTGTTGAACTGTTTATTACATTATATTTTTATCTGGAATTTGTCTTTCTAATGATTTATTACTAGTTCAACATCATGTTTGGTTGATTTCCTTACAGGGTGAAATAGGGCGCAGAAGTGGCGGTGATAATGTGCTTGAAAGAGAAGGTTATGCTGTTGCAGCAGGATCTGCTTTGGGGCTTGTTGCTCTAGGTTTATGATATCCTGAAACCAGAGAAACTCTAGTATTTGTTACTACATAGCAATCTCTATGCTTTTGTATAATTTCATTAAAATTATATTATTTTCTGACTTGAAGGCAGAGGCAATGATGCATTTAATTTCATGGATGCTTCTATTGATCAACTTTTCCAGTATACTGGTAGCAAAGGAGTTAACAATGTATTCGCTTGAAGCAACTTCATTCCTTTCCTCTGTTTTTTGCATTATCACATCATCCAATATTTTAGTTAAATTATATTTACTCTTTAGACTTCTATATAAAATTATTATTCTTTTCCATTGTTATTTTGCAGGAGAAGCCATTTCACATAGGACCATCATCAGATGATCACAGTCGAAGCATTGGGCAGGTTATTTGCACTTTTAACTTCATCTGCATTTCCTTCCTACATTGTAATTTCCTTTCTGTCTTTTCTTCCAGATTTGTTTGGTAATGCAATGAGGTGTACCTTGCAGCTTCATTTGAACTGTTAAAATTTGAACGTCTTATTCTTTTTTATTTTATTTTTTTTTCTTGATTTAGATGTTAGAAGGGACACACATCAATGTTGATGTAACAGCACCTGGAGCGACAATAGCACTAGCTCTTATATTTTTGAAGGTGATTTCTTACTCCAGTGATTCTTTTGAAAGATAGAAAAGGAATTGGAAAAACATCAAGTTCTATTGATTGTGATGAACAATATTTCTGATTTCAGACAGAATCAGAAGTTGTTGCATCAAGACTTCATATCCCTGCCACTCATTTTGAGTTGCAATATTTGAGGCCTGACTTTATCATGCTTCGGATCATTGCTCGTAGTTTAATTATGTGGAGTAGGTTGGTTTTTTACCTTTGCCATCCGTAATGAACTTTATTTGTAGAAACATATTGATACAGCTATGTTTTATTTGGTGCAGAATTTGCCCATCGAAAGGTTGGATTGATTCCCTGGTTCCCGCAATTGTGAATCTTGGGATTGCAATGTTAACAAATGATGCGAATGATAATGATGAATTTGATAGACAGGCTCTTGTACAGGCATATGTTAATATTGTTACTGGAGCTTGCATTTCTATTGGTAATAATTTGTTCATTTATTTGTACATTACATCCTTCATGAGTATGTTGTATAGTACTTGTATTTTCTATTGTACTGGAAATAGATAACATAACATAAAATTCTTGTATTTTCTATCCATGTTTACAAGTGATGTTGAATTTGACTAGAGGATGATTTATAAAAGTAACCCCAAATTGTTGGGATAAAGCTAATAATGATGCTTGAATTTGAATGCCTGACTTTAACCTAATGTTGACTATCATCATCAATAATTCATTTTCTTTCCAACGTGTAATGCTACCTATATTCTTCTGAACCTTTTTTTTAAGTTTCTGCCACGTAATGATTTTAGGGTTAAAGTATGCTGGTACTAGAAATGGCGATGCACAGGAGTTGCTCTACAACTATGTCATTTTCTTTCTTAGCGAGGTAAAAAAATCTCTTGTCGTATGCTGCTACATCTTTCTTAAATATTATTATGGTAATTTGCTTGTTCATATATGCAGATAAAGTATGTTTCTCACTCTAGTAAGAATGATTTTCCTAAGGGACTCCTGCAGCATGTTGACCGAGGAACTTTGGAGATGTCATTGCATCTAGTTATTCTTTCTCTATGTGTGGTTAGAACATATATCACTGATCATGTTATTTATTTTACTATCATTGTACTTATTGTTTCATATATACAAGCACTAGAAAGTATTAGGTTATGAATTTCAATGTTAGTTTTACCTTTTTGGACATCTCGTAGCCAGATTCAAATTAGATCCATCATGCATTCTTTTCTTCCTGTATAGTTTTCAGGGTTGACTCTGTTGCACTGTAGAGAAACATATAAATGGTTCAGTTGATGGAATATCTTTCTTCATACTTCCATGCAGTGCTTTCCTAGGTGATGGAATTTCATTGGGAATCCTCTTAATCGAGTTCTGAGTTCAGGTTACATGAGGTGAAGCTATGATGTGCAAAATTATTTTTGTTACCCAAAATGACTTAATTGCTTTAGCAGCCAATCAAAGACCTAGAAGCGACTCTATGCTTCTCATATTTAGATTTATTTGTGACAAGTCATTAATGTAACATCCCACAGTATCCCTTAACAATATTATGAGTATTACTAACATAAAGATAACATTTTCATCTATCAATCATATGATACTTTTCATTATTTGGAAAGTGAATTAAAATATCCACTAATATTTCATTCTTCAACGGAAGCACCTAATAACTTTAAACTTTCACAAGATATACTTATAGAGCCACTAAGAAGTCCAAAATAAAATTCAAAGTAATACATTATAGAACTGTCTACATGCCTCCAATGCAGACTCACAAACACTTTAAATACTAAAAGATAACACAGAAAAACTTTCAAACTATTTAGCAACGACTTTATCCTTTCCTTTAGCTGTAACAACAGCCAATAAAAAAGATACTAGTGAGCTATAATGCTCAGTAAGATATACACATTTAAATAACAATTCAATTGCATTATAAAATTTCAACCTTTAAATCATTAGTTAAACCATAACAAGAAAATCTGATACAATGTAATGTGGCATTAATCAACTGTAGACTATATTGAATATCAACTTTATACTTTTTAAAAGATTGACTTACTTTTATAAATATATTCAATGGAGCCCAAGTAAACCTGACATTATTGACATTGAATTATATAAAGGTCCCTTTTGCCTATTTAGGGGTCCTTTTTGTCCCACTTGTTATGCAGATATCATATTCTTTAGGGCCCCTTTTGCCCCACCTATAATATAGGTTTCATAGCTGGGTCTCTTCTGCCCACCTCATATTGTAGAAATCATATCATAAACCAGCCAAATTTTATTAATTTGATATTCAGCATAATTTATATATGATTCTGCTGAGAGAGTTATGGAGCATAGGTTACAACGTGATACTAATGTTTCTCAAAATCAATTTGGATTCATGCCGGGTAGGTCCACTATGGAAGCTATTCATTTGTTGAGAGGTTTGATGGAGAAGTATAGAAAGAATAAGGAGGATCTACATATGATATTTATTGATGTAGAGAAAGCATATGATAAAGTTCCAAGAGAAGTGTTATGGAGAGTTCTAGAAAAGAAAGGGGCTAATAATGCTTATAATCAAGTCATTAAGGATATGTATGCATGAGCTGTTACTTGTGTTAAAAAACAATGTGGTTTGACCAAGTATTTTCCTATTTCAGTTTGATTACCTCTGGTATCAGCCTTAAGCCCATATCTTTTTGCTTTAGTTATGGATGTTCTCACTAGACATTTGCAAGAGGTTGTACCTTGGTGTATGTTTTTTGTCGATGATATTCTTGTTGATAAGACTAGAGAAGGACTTGAAGGTAAACTTGAATTACGGAGGTCAACCTTAGAGTCTAAAGGTTTTCATTTCAGTAAATCTAAAACCGAATATATGGAGTGTAATTTTTGTAGTAATAGATCTAGTGGGAGGATTGTGATTTTGGATGATCAAGTCATTAATTGGAGTACACATTTTAGATATATTGGGTCTATTTTTTCGAGTGATGGTGAAATAAATGGGGATATTATTAGTAGAATTCAAGTTGGATGGTTGAAGTGGAGGAATGCATCGGGCTTGTTGTGTGATGGAAAAGCCCCCCTCAAACTTAAGGGAAAATTCTATGAGATGGTGGTGAGACCTGCAATGCTTTATGGTGCAGAATGTTGGCCATTAAAAGAGAAGTATAATATTAAGTTAAGTGTTGTAGAGATGAGGATGCTCAGGTGGATGAGTGGCTTTACTCTTAGAGACAAGATATGAAAAGAGCATATACATGAAAAGGTTGGAGTAACTCCATTAGAAGATAAGATTAGAGAGAGTTGCTTTAGAGTTGCAAAGTAATTGAAACTAAAAAGGATTTGATATTGCTTTGCTAACATATTATTCTAAACTAAAATGCCCCTACATGAATACCCTTCTTGATTATCTTGGTTGCTTATAATTTTTGTTAAGAGAAGAATTAATTAGTGATGGAAGGTGCTTGCAAAGCTGTCAAAAAATGCCAAACACCCTTAAAACTAGATGGCTATCCAGCGATTGAGACATTAGACACTCGCCCGATTTAGTGAGACATTAGACACTTATCCGATTCAATGAGACATCAGATGTTCGCCTGATTGAAGTGAGGCATTAAGAGGTTGTTTTGGGTTGAAGGGCTTTGGGTATATATGTCAAGACCCGACCCAGAAACTCGACTTAACGAGGCGGGAACGAAAAGTCGGATGGTATTAACAATTTTATTCATATCATAAACAATTTAGACATACAACTTCTCAAGACAATTAAAGAGCCACTATTTCATAATTTTCTCGAATAATTAACATTTGTCAAAATCATAAATTACCTATTTTCATTTGCACGTCGTCTTTTATAGACGTACTCTTCCCTTTAAGCTATTTTTCAATTCTTTGGAGACTTACCTTAAATATTAATTGGATGGGTTTAGTTTACAATATAAACTCAGTGGTTAATTATTGTCAATTATAAAACAGTAAAATAGATATATCAATATATATATTCATCTTCTTATACTTCTTTCTTTCTTATATCAAATTAATATACATACATCTTTCATGCATTATAAATTTTATAATCTCTCAAAAGTCATTTTTGTATTCGATCATAATTATCCATTTCCAATTTAACAGTTCTTTTAATAGATTTGACATTCAATTCTTTTTCATATCCATTTCCATTTGTGCAGGAGCGCCGTCTAAATGTACCAATTAAGATACAATCATTTTCATTTTCATTTTTATTTCCATTTTCTTTTCTTTTTTAACGTGCACGGGTACGTTGCTTCCCCAGCTAGTACCATACGGGGGTGAACACTTGTAAATTTGCATGCTTATCCTTTCCCCTTTTTTCATTTATTTTTCATTCATTCATATATCTTTTCTTTAATATATACCTTCTAAATACATATAAGTATCATTGCTTTAACTTTACCTTCTATTTCTTTTACATTCTTTTATATATTCATGCCATCTTAACATACTTTATCATGATAATCGATGCATACTATTATATATACAATTGAAGCTTACTTTGCTTTATTCATAATGGCCTCAAAGAAAGCAAAACAATTATGTAAATATTTCTTTCAAAATGAACTGGGAAATAAAATAATGAAATTTCATACAACTATAATTACACACTTTGATCTTTCAAATCTTCGATCCTTGTATTGAGAACTGTTCACAATAATATAATAATTTAATTAATATTAAATCTCAATTTTGAATGACTCAACAAACATTTGATTTCTTCTATATAAAATTACCTCACAACAGTTTTCCTTTCTTGAATTCTTGAAGAACCCAACTCCTTCAACTTGATCTCTTTCATTCTAAAATTCCTAATAATAAACAATATAAATTTTCATGAAATATGATTTAATAAAAAATTTAAAAAAAATTATATGATAGGAATTTTACTTACAAAAAGGAGATTTTTCAAATCCCAAAATTTTTCTCTTTCTCTCAAAATCTCTTCCCCTTGTTTCCAAATCGCTTTCTCTTCTTTTAATAAAACATCTTTTACTTTAGGTGAAGTCAAACAAGAGAATTTATACAAAAATGGAAGGAAGAAATTAAATAACCTGTTTCCCTTTTTCTCCTTGGTCGTTTCTCTCGTTCGTTGAAATTTCTTCCAAATTTACCACTTATTTAGCGATAGGAATGAAAAAGAATTGTTAATTTTTATCCTTGAAGGCAATCATTTGCTAAAATTGGAAAAACGGAACTCACCTTATGCTCTCGCACGAAGCCGCCCGTCCGCCCCTTCTGTTTCGCTAATGCCTCTTTGGTTTCGCCCATCCCTGTTCGTGAGATTAATAGGGTGACCGGTCGGTTCAATTGAACCGGCCGGATGAACTTGTTTTTACAATCTCCCTTTCTTATAAAAATTTCGTCGTCAAAAGTTAATCAAGTATAAGGAAACATACCTTTAATTAAATAAATGGGAATATTGATCTTTCATTTTTTATTCTTTCTCCCAAGTGGCATCTTTTTTTGATCCATGTTTTCATAGAATTTTTACAAAGGTATTGTTCTATTCTTCAGTTGTTTCACATCATATTCCAGTATCATTTTAGGTTCCTCAACATATTTCAAATCAGACTACAAGTCAATTGATTTGGATTGAATTCTCTTTGGCTCATCTGACACATATTTTCGAAGTATTTATGTGAAACATATTATGAATTCCTTGCATATGCACTGGCAGATCCAATCTGTAAGCCATATTTTCAATCCTCTCTGTGATTTCAAAAGGACTTATGAATCTTGGGCTCAATTTTTCTGTTTTGCCAAATCGTTGTACAACTTTCATTAGACTAACTTTTAGGAATATAAATTTTTCTACTTTAAACTCAACTAGTTTGTACTTTACATCATAATACTTTCGTTGCCTGTCTTGTAATGCCTTTAGTCTATCTTTGATCAATCTGATTTTGTTAGTAGCATTATCTACCAGTTCAGTTCTAATTATTTTTCTTTCACTTGTTTCTACCCAACACAAGTGTATTCTGCACTTTCTTCCATAAAGAGTCTCGTATGGTGCCATTCCAATACTAGACTGAAAGCTGTTGTTGTATGCAAATTCAATCAACAGTATGTGAGTCTCCCAATTTCCTCCAAAATCTAAAACACATAACCTCAATAAGTCCTCCAAAGTCTGAATTGTCATTTCTAATTGCCCATCTGTTTGAGAATGAAATGTTGTACGGAAAGTCAATCTGATACTCATAGCTTCCTGAATTGTCTTCCATAATTTAGAAGTAAATTCGGCATCTCTATAAAAAACTATTGATTTTGGAATTTCACGCGATCTCACAATTTCATGCACATAAATTTTTACCAACTTCTCCATTGAATATGTCTGCCTGATTGGTAAGAAATGAGCTGACTTAGTTAATCTGTCTATAACAACCCATATTGCATCTTGACTCTGCCTTGACCTAGGTAATCCAATTACAAAATTCATTGCAATGTCTTCACATTTCCACTCAGGTTTAGGTAAGGGTTGTACTTGACCACTTTGCTTTTGATGTTTAGCTTTCATCATCTGGCATGGAATACATTTTGCCATAAATTCTGCAACATTCCTTTTTAATTCTAGCCACCAAAAACAATCCTCTCAATTCCTGATACATCTTTGTACTGCCTGAATGAATTTCATAACTTGAGAGGCGAGCTTCTTGTAATATCTCTTCTCTTAAATTTCTAACATCTGGAACACTAATCTTGCCTTTATACAAAAAGGAGATTTTTCAATTTCCAAAATCTTTCTCTTTCTCTCTCAAAATCTCTTCCCCTTGCTTCCAAATAGCTTTCTCTTCCTTTAATAAAATATCATTTACTTTAGGTGAAGCAAAGTAAGAGAATTTATACGAAAATGGAAGGAAGAAATTCAATATTATAGGTGGGGCAAAAGGGGCCCTAAAGAATATGATATCTACATAACATAAAGGACTACAAGATTTTATAGGATAGAAAAAGCAATCGCTCAAACTTGATGTTCTTTTATATCACCTCATGCCAAGTATCATTATAAAAAATTTATCTTGATGATAAAGGTATTAGCACCATCTCTCTAATTAAGTAAAGGTGCTTTCCTAAGGCATGTACTTTGAGGCAAGGTGCTTGGCTTCTCTCCTAGGAACACTTTAGTAATTGGTCATGTGGAAGGTGTGCAAGGCACTATCCTCATCTGGCTTGGGCCCGGGTGCTTTGGTCAGTGCTAGGTTCACCTTTAACAAATCTGGTGGCTGTTTGTGCACAGGCCTTAATTCATTGCCTTTCCTCCCAACTATCAAAGATAGGAGCATCCAATCATTTACCAATTTGCTTTCTTAAATTGTGTCAGTTTTTCATGTTTCAATACTTGCGTGCTGAAAGACAGTTGACTAGTGTGTGAACTTTATTTATGAAACATTTTCTGTTATTATACCGTCCTAGTTCTTTTTAAATCTGCCCGATTTATGATTTTTTTTAAAATTATTCTTACACTAGGTTATGGCTGGCTCTGGTCATCTACAGACATTTAGATTACTAAGGTACCTTCGAAGCCGAAGTTCCGTGGAAGGTCACATGAGTTATGGAATCCAAATGAGTGTAAGTTTGTGAGCAAATTAAGTTTCATTTGCAAATTTGGATTTGGAAACCTGATAGTATTATCTGATCTTGCTTTGGTCCTTTCAGCAATTAAAGTATTTTATGTTTTTGTTGGCCTTACTAAATATGCTTGGTTACTTTGAAATCAAATATCTTTTTCCAAAATTGTAGCTGTTGAGATTATTCCTCTTATTTTGCTTTGCATATTATTCTGTTGTCATGGTTGTTTTCATAGTGAAAACCTTCCAAGTAGCAGTTTTTCCTTAATTTTAATTAAATTGTTAAATGATGCTTAGCAGTATCGTTTACTTCCACTCAATTAATATTTGAGCATAAATGGCATTCAAGATTTGTTCTGTGTTGTGTTTTCCTGATGCAGTCAAGTACACAATTGCTAAAGTTGATGAATGCTAGTTTTTGATGCAGAATTTAATCTTTTCAATCATTCTTAGAAAAGTGTCCGTGATTTTTTGTATTAGAGTTTAATGAGTTAAGGTTTAAACTCATATATTTAGAAGGTTCAAGCTATGCCAAATATAAAAAATAATTCTCAAATTTCTCTTGCTTTCTTTTCAATTCATGATCATCTTCACATCCTTTGCCTGCCATTATTACCTGTAATATGCTCATGCTTCTTCTGTCTCCTACGTTCTCTATACATTTTTCAATTTGTATTATATTCTTGGGCTGTATACTTAACTCATTCATTGATTTGAAATGGCTTTTTCGGTGCTGTATGTGATATTCTGCTGCTTTACTCAGTTCAGCGTGTTCCATTTATGTGCTATATTTGTATTTGTTCCAGTTTCCTTCTCTTGTTTGTGCTTTACCTCTTTTTATGTTCTGCAATTTCAACTATTATATGGTTTCGTAGAGCAAACCCACTTATGTGTTTATTAAAAGGTCTTGTATTACTTGATAAAATATATAAATGAATGTTGCATTTTTTAAGCTAAAAACCACATGACCCTTTCTTCATGCATTGTTATTGACATAATTTGAAGAAATTGATCTGCAAAGTTTGAGCGATTGCTTTTTCTATCCTATAAAATCTGTCCCTCTTCTATTTCTGTATCATTCACGTACAATTTATTAATTTCAAGCAAGAGTTACTTGATCAATTACATGCAGGGAAGTATGTATACTGCACGTTGCTCAAACATGATTTTTTCCCTTTTAATTTTAGCTATAAGTTGTTAACAAGTGTGATGGCTTCATTTAGACTTCTAAGTTATGTCACTTGAGTTCGTATAAAATATTAACTTACTCAAATGCTTTGTAAACTTTGTAGATAAGTTTGGCTATTGGATTTTTGTTTCTTGGAGGAGGTGTGCGAACCTTTTCAACCAGAGATAGCGCTGTTGCTGCTTTGCTTATAACTCTCTATCCACGTCTGCCTACTGGACCAAATGATAACCGTTGCCACCTGCAGGTCTGTTTATTTGTTTATGCCAAAATAAAGTATTTTGCTATGTATTTAACTTCCCGGTGGTGTTTTTTTAAGGCATTCAGGCATTTATATGTCATTGCTGCGGAGTCTCGCTGGTTGCAAACTGTAGATGTTGACACAGGTTTGCCTGTTTATGTTCCTCTTGACGTGACCGTCCCAGAAACTGATCATTTTTCAGAGACTAGCTATAGTGAAGTAACTCCTTGTATTCTTCCCGAGAGATCAATGGTATGTGCTTGTTGATTTCTCATAAGTAACTTTGACACGTTCTTTGTTCTCACTTTTAAACCTCTTACCACTAGTCCTACTGACCAGCGACACTTTTAATCCATAATTTTCTGAACTCATTTGACATATCGTTGTATCGAGTTATTAGCCAGATCCCTGACCACATACAACAGAAAGGATAGTAGTAGCAGTATTAATACTATTGTAGTAATAATAGTACTAAAGCAGTACAAGATATGCTATGGGCATATATCTTCTTTTATAATCTATTAATATAAAATGCATAATCAAAATACGTAATGCCAATTTCAGGATGAAATATAATATTAATATATAACATTTTTATACTATTATTAAGAAACAATGAGAAAGAACGTTTCTTCCAAGTCTTTAGAATAGCAACGCTCTATTTTGAAATGCGCTTCTCTTAAATTTTAAAATCTAAAATATTTTAAAATTATTAAGCAAGCCACAATGAGAGAAGGTTCTCTTGAAAGCTCTAAAACAATAAGCAATCTCTATTTTTATAGGGGCCTCTCAGAAATTTTAAAAATTATATAAATTTTAAGGCAACTTTATTTTAAATAGAGTTGTCTCTTCAAATATTTATTCATAAATTTTTCTTGCGAATTTGATTAAACATTATCATCATATACGTATACTATGAATGGAGTTTCATACAATGAAGATTTTTTTTTTTTTTTGAAATATTTTATGACATTCAATTTCTAAAAATATTGCAATAATAATAGTTTTAATCTCACATGTGCTGCATGTGGTTATCTTCTTGTAAAAACTTTAAGAACCAACTAAGGAAGAACTTATGTTGGTTGAGTTACAATTATATTTCAATACTTTATTAACTTAATCCCCAAGAACACACTAACATTAGCATTAATCATTAGATATAATTTTAATATTTTATTATCTACTCAAATACTAAAATCCCAAAAAGGAGTATATATTCTTCAAAGTAGCATGTTTGAACACATCAATGCCTCACTAATTGAATCCAATAAACTCGACATGGGTAATGGGTTGATTGCCCAACCTGAGCCAGAAATTTATTGAACTGACAACCCATCCATGTCAATGCATGATCCAACCATGTTAGGGTGTGTTTGAAGCGTGTCATCCAACACATCTAATATGAATACGAAAGGTTTTCTTAAAGTGTTGGTGCTCATTGGTGGAAGCATTATTTAATGTTTAGGTTAGCAAGGGTGCATTAACGTAGCTGGTGAAGGAGTTGCATGCAAGTTAAACACAGTGACCTACAGTATATGTGGTCAGTTAGGCCATAACAAGTAGGTTTGTTACGCCTCCTCGATTAGCAGCAATAGGAAGATGAAGCATATGGCATAAAATGAAGAGAATGAACTTACATATTTCTAATTTTTATGTTGAAAGCATATCAAACTATTTTGTGAATGCATGTAGCAGAGGTAGTGGAACATGGAAATTAACAAAGGATCACGAGAACCCAAGCACATGATGGACTTGGTAAGGAAACATTCCAATGGGGCATCTTCCTCACACTGAAGGAAGCATGGTATAATTTAAGATTAGTTTTCAAGGAGCAGTGGCAGTGAGTCAGCAAAAAAGCTTTGTGTAGGCTTAAAGAGACAAGGTTCAAGGTATTTTGGGTTGTTGTATAGTAGAGAATTTTTCGTTTGTTTCTGTTTGAACAAGGTGGAGTGGCAATATCTATTTCTGTTTATATGTTTTCAAGGTGAAGTGGGAGTTTTGAAAAAAAAAATTAAAAAGGTGAAGTGGCAGTCTCGGTCTATCCTGTTTGAACAGATTAATTTTCAATCCTTGATGTTTGTTTTGTGTGTTATTATAATGAATTGTGGTTTAATTATCAGTGATTTATTGTAGTGCTTTTGCAAACTGCATAATTTTACTTTTGTATGGCATATAGAAAAAATATTAACATTTTATTACCTCACAATTGTTATCACACGAAGTACAGCAACATCACTTCCTATGAAGTACATGATATTAGTAAAAACAAAGGTTTTAATTTAGGTGTACTTTCTTATATGACAACTAAATTCTTGCCATGACATGTTTGAGTTTATATCAATGACAGTTATCTTCAATTGTTCCACTCCATGTAACACCCCATAGCACTCCAGAACAGTACATGTAGTATTACTGACATAAGCATAACATTTTTAGCATTTGATCAAAAGATACTTTTGAACATTTGAAAATTCTTTATAAAACATCTTTCAGTTTTCATTCATCAAACCAACGGAAGAAACTAATAACTTTAAATTTCAACATAAGATACTTACAGAGCCACTATAGAATCCAAAGCAATACATTACTGGATAGTTTACATACCTCAAGTTTAAACTTCCAACAAAGATAATCACTAACATAACATAACATATGGAATGCTTGTCAATTTAATCTGCTATGATCTTCTCTTTTCCTTTTCCTGTAACAACAGCCAGTAAGAAAATACTAATTAGCTATGAGTCTCAGTAAATTATGCAACTTTAAATAACATTTAACTTGCATGAAAAAATTCAGAACATTAAAACATAAATAAAAGTTAAACTACTAGAGTAAATTTCATAAAATCTCATTTAACATTAACTTTTACTTACTCTTAAATCCATACTGAATATCAATTGTACTCATTAAAAGATTTGGCTACTCTTTCATAAACATATTCAATGGAGCTCAGGTAAACCTGGCATTATCGCCATTGAATTACATAGAGGTCCCTTTTGCCTCTTTAGGGGTCCTTTTTGCCTCACTTGCTATGCAGGTATCATTTCTTTGGGGTCCCTTTTGCCCCACTTACAATGTAGTTTCATGTTTGGGAACCCTTTTGCCCCAACTACACTTATAAGTCATACATCATATATAGCCAAACTTTATTTTAAATTGATATTCAATACACATTCCATAATCATAGGTCATACTTGTTTGCTGTATGCTTTCTTTGTCATTCATATTATAATCTGTATATCATGAATATGCCTATAATAAACAAGGAAAATGATCTCTTTCCAAAACATTATAAATAAGGAAAACATTTAAATGAACATAATAAACTTTGATTTGAACTCACATAATGAATTTATGTTAGTGGTTATTCGTACTTGGAAACTTGACTGTGAATATCCTTTAGCAAGGGAACTAATTAGTACTACTTATTTTTCTTTAATTTATGCAATTACCAGTATACAAGTATTAAATTTACAAAAGTTTCCTTTAAAACTTTCATTTGCATTACTTACCTTCTTGCCGAGTTATCTCCTCCAATTCCCTACTATGTATTCTTCGACAATTGTAAGTCACTTCAAAACTTTTTTTTTCCATGACCAGATGAATCTAGGACACCATAAGATACAACCTCTTTAAGAACTTTTACTACTAATTGGAAATCCACACTAAGCATATACCAAAATAACTTACCTTGATTTCCTTTTCCTTAATTTTTTTCTATAATTTGAATTTTGGTACTAAATTCCTGCTTTCCAGTCCTGATGTAAAATTCCATCGATCTTTGCCATTTATTCAAACATTCAAACAATATTTTGCTAATCATACTAAAAGTAATTACAGGTTTACTTACCCCACTTTTATACTATTATTAGATCTTCTGATTGCATCCAACACTTCTTGCTTTTAATTTCTATTTCATAGAAATTTCTTTACAGCAACGTGCCGAACAACAGAAACTCCTATCTGTCGTAACTCAAAGAACCTTCTCAAGCACTACCGAACAAAGCCATAGTAAATGCAAGCACTGTGCCGATCCCTACAGCCATTGACAAGAGCAAAATCGAGAAAGCACTCTGTTGGTTATAGGGAATCTAAAATAGAGAGGATTTCCTCCAGCAATTGGCTTACGGCACCTTCAGAAACTTCACTGTGCCGCTAATTATATCTACAGCACTGTGCAAAATTCAATATCTCTGAAGGCTTGCGTGAATCTGAATTCCAAGTCAGAGAAATAACTATATTACTTATGTGAAACGGACTAGATAAGGGAATTCTGGATAATTGAAAGAGAGGGCCCACATCATCATAACCGAATTCTAATCTCATCCTATGAAAGCATCCATTCGATATAAGCATAATAATATTATTACAAATATTCATCTCCAATAACTGTTACCTAATAAATATATTTACTAAATAAAAATTTATTTTTATCTAAAATTACTTAACCATTTCTCTATTACTATAAAATAAAACAAAATTATAAAATACTTGGGTTTTACAAATCTTCCCTCCTTAATAGAATGCCATCACCGAAATTTGACTTTTCATACAACTTCAAATAAGTGAGGAAACTTCTGTCTCATGTCAGCCTCTTTTTCCCATGTAGCATGTTTTATTTATCTATGCTTCCACCTAATTTTTACAAAAGGAATCATTCTGATCCTCATTCTACGAACATCCCTTTCTAATATCGTTTCAGGCTCTTCAACATAAGTCAAATCTTTATGAAGTTCAATATCTTTCTGAGGAACCCTTTGACTTTCATCTATAACCCATTTTTTGAGCATTGATACATGAAAAGTATTATGTATCTCGGACATATCTGTAGGTAGAGCCAATCTATAAGCTACTTGTCCCACTCGTTCAATAATCTCAAATGGACCAATAAATCTAGGACTGAGTTTTCTACTTTGGCCAAATCTAGAAACACCTTTTATTGGTCTCACTTTTAAAAATACAAAATCTCTCATTTCAAATTCTACCACTTTATGCTTGAAATCATAATATTTCTATTGACGGTCTTGGGCTGCTTTTAATCTGTCTCTAATTAATCGAACCCTTTCAGTAGCTTGATCTACCAACTGGGGACCCAACAATTGCCTTTCATCTACTTTAATCCAACTCAAAGGAGTTCTGCATTTTCTGCCATATAACATTTCATATGAAGCCATCTTGATACTGGATTGGTAGCTATTATTGTAAGTAAATTCTATCAAAGGAATATGATCTTCCCAACTACCCCCAAAATGTCTTGAATCAAATCTGACTCTTTTGGTATCCACAAATGCATATCGTACCTGATTCTGCCTTGTTCATCAACACTAAGTTCCTTTCTTAATCCTACTTACACTTGATCCATAAACTTCTGATAATCATTGCTTTTCTTCTAAGACTCCTTAATTCTTTCCTCCAATGACAAATGAATTGTCATCTGATTAATGCGTAGTGTATTAAGATCTCCTTGCCTTCTGACTTCTAATTGTAAGGTTTCCATTTTTTAATCAATCTTTCTTCATTAGTCAACATATTCAACTGTGTTTGGGTCTTTCTACTCAATGCATCCGCTACAACATTAGCCTTGTCTGGACAGTACTGGATGTCAAAATTATAATCCTTTATTAACTCTAACTATCTTCTCTGTCTCAGATTCAATTCCTTCTGAATGAAAATGTATTTCAAACTCTTATGATCTATAAAGATCTCACCTTTCACCCCATACAGGTAGTGTCTCCAAATTTTTAATGCAAATACCACTGCGCCAACTCTAGATCATGGGTTGGATAATTCTTTTCATGAAGCTTCAACTATCTGGAAGCATAGGCAATAACCTTTTTATTTTACATCAACACACACCCCAACTCTTTTAGAGAAGCATCACTGAATAACTGGAATCCCTCAGTGCCAAAAGGAATTGTTAACACAGGTGCAGTTGTTAAACACTGTTTCAGCCCTTGGAAACTCTGCTCACAATCATCAGTCCATTCAAATTTAATGTCCTTCCTGGTTAACTTAGATAAAGACAAAGTAATTTGAGAAAAACCTTTAACAAATCTTCTGTAATATCCTGCTAATCCCAAGAAATTTCTGACCTCTGTCACATTAGTGGGTCTTGGCCAGTCTACTACTGCTTTAATTTTTTCTTTATCTACTGATATTCCTTCTCCACTGACAATGTGTCCCAAAAATGAAATCTTCTTCAACCAGAACTCACATTTGGAATATTTGGCAAACAGCTTATGTTGTCTCAGCACTTCTAGCACAATCCTTAAATGATCTGCATGATCCTTATCATCATTGGAATAGATTAAAATGTCATCAATAAACACAATTACAAATTGATCCAGATAAGGTCTGAAAATTCTATTCATCATATCCATGAATACTGCATGAGCATTAATTAACCCAAATGGCATAACTAAAAGTTCATAGTGCTCATATCTGGTTCCAAAAGTAGTCTTATCCACATCACATTCTTTCACACTAACCTGGTGATAACCTGATCTCAAATCAATTCTAGAGAAAACAAAAGCACCTGCTAACTGATCAAATAGATCATCAATTCTGGAAAGAGGGTACTTGTTTTTAACTGTCACCTTATTTAATTCTCTGTAATCAATGCAAAATCTCATTGAACCATCCTTCTTCTTGACAAATAATACAGGTGCACTCCAAGGAGATGAACTGGATTTGATAAAACCCTTCTCAATCAGTTCAACCAATTGACCTTTCAATTCTTGCAATTCCTTGGTTGCCATTCTATAAGGTGCCTTGACAATAGAATTGGTGCTAGGTTGTAAGTTTATTAAAAATTCAACCTCTCTCAAGAGGTAAATCCTTCCATTCCTTAGAGAAAACATCTATAAATTCGTTCACAATATGTATGGAATGTATATCATTACTTTCCTCTTTTGTCGCTTCTAACTTTGTTAAGAAGATTAAGTCACTTGCTCTTAGACTTTTAAGCACCTGACTAGAAGCAATTAAGGAAGAAACTACTCTTTCACATTGGAAATAAAATACTTCTTCTCCCGGCAAATCAAATCTTACATTTTTCTTCCAACATTCAATAGTTGCAAAATACGACTAACCAAACCATTCCCATAATTATATTGAATTCTACCAATGGAAGTACTATCAGATCTGCTTGAAATTTTTTACCAGCTATCATAAAATAAACTGAACATATTGTACTGGCATTCAAATAATTACCTGCAGGTAATCTAACATGTAATCCAGGAGTAAAAGAGACAGGTTCCATACACAATTTCTTACAAAATATCTCAGCTATGAAGGAATGCGACGCACCAGAATCAAAAAGTATTCTAACAGGTAAATCTGAGATATTTAAAGTACCTGCCACCACCTCAGAACAGTCTTTGGCCTCCTGGGAAGATAAAGCAAAAACTCTAGCTGGTGCTGGTCTGACTGCTTCACTTGAGGTTTCTCCTTTTATCTTCAAAGCAGGTTGATGCATTAGTGACCTGGCACCTCTGTACTGATCTGTCCTCTGACTGCCTCTCATTTTTGTGCCTCTTTGAACATTCTTTGTACAATTCCTCTTGATAGGACCTGATTCTCCACACAAATAACACTTTCCTGAATTCATCAGGCATCTTCCTGGATGAGCTTTTCCACAGGTTGTACAAACTGGTATTGCACGTAATCTCATTAACTGCTGATGTTGACTTTGTTGGAATTTCTGCCTTTTTGTGGATCCACCTCTGTGATCACTTTGTCTTTTTTTATCATTATTATCCCATTTCTGCTTAACCACTTCTATGTCATTCTCTAAAAGTCTGGCACTTTCCTCTAATTCAGAAAATTCTTTTATGCGAAGAGAGATTAAAGGTTGTCTCAATGAATCCCTTAGACCCTTCAAAAATATGTAGCATTTTTCCTCTGAAGTACCGATCAGCTGTGGAGCATACCTTGACAGAGCTGTAAATTCTACTTCATACTGTATAACAGTCTTTGCTCCCTGCTTAAGGTTTACAAAACTTTCTTGCATTGCTTGTCTTGCTGATAGAGGAACATACCATTCTCTGTAAACTTGCTCAAATTCTTCCCACATAATTTGCTCCTCTGATTTACCTCTAAATTTCTCCAATTGTTGTCCCCTCCACCACCTTTCAGCTTCACCTTCTAGCATAAATATTGCCAGGGATACACGTCGATTTTCAGGGCATCTCATTCCATTTAAAATCTTCTCTATCCGGATGATCCAGTCTTCAGCACTTCTAGCATCCACTCCTCCATTAAACAATGGAGGTTTTAAACTCTGAAAGAGCTTTA
Source organism: Dendrobium chrysotoxum (assembly GCA_019925795.1). Lineage (NCBI taxonomy): Eukaryota > Viridiplantae > Streptophyta > Magnoliopsida > Asparagales > Orchidaceae > Dendrobium > Dendrobium chrysotoxum. The sequence continues at coordinate 16,008,718 of CM034311.1, forward strand.
GATGCTTATCTACTTCTGCTCCCACAAGATCAGATGTCTCAACATATATACTACTACTGGGAGTGGTAGGAGTAACTAGTGTAACTACAGGTGGAATACCAGGTGTTGTAGATCCCACCATAGAATGCATCTTTTCCATCATCATACTCATCATTTGCATTTGCATTAAGTTCCCTAACATTACATTAACTGCATCCGATCCTACTGGTGTAGGATCTACACTGGGTGCACTGCCTCCTACTGGTGCAATATTTTCAGGATCCTCAGAGATCCTAATAAGCTGAGATGACTACCCCTCAGTTCCTTTAGGTATTCTATCAGCCATTATATCTACAATATATTACATCAAGAATTATGCATTTATAATCATGTATTCCTAGTTCGAGGTTTTCATATGCTTACTTACAAGCCCAAAATAAAGTTACATATAATTCAAATGAAGTTAGACTTATTTCTAACTTAGGAATACTAAACTCTCCTAGGCTCTGTAATCATTCCAACTTGATTTGCTTATGCTTCCGTATAAATCCTCAAAGCCTTAAACATTTGCTCTGATACCACTTTTGTAACACCCCATAGTACTCCAGAATAGTGCATGGAGTATTACTAACATAAGCATAACATTTTCAGCATTTGATCAAAAGATACTTTTGAACATTTGAAAATTCTTTATAAAACATCCTTCAGTTTTCATTCATCAAACCAACGGAAGCAACTAATAACTTTAAATTTCAACATAAGATACTTACAGAGCCACTATAGAATCCAAAGTAATACATTACTGGAAAGTTTACATACCTCAAGTTTAAACTTCCAACAAAGATAATCACTAACATAACATAACATATAAAATACTTGTCAATTTAATCTGCTATGATCTTCTCTTTTCCTTTTCCTGTAACAACAGCCAGTAAAAAATACTGGTGAGCTATGAGGCTCAGTAAGTTATGCAACTTTAAATAACATTTAACTTGCATGAAAAAATTCAGAACATTAAAACATAAATAAAAGTTAAACTACTAGAGCAAATTTCATAAAATCTTATTTAACATTAACTTTTACTTACTCTTAAATCCATACTGAATATCAATTGTACTCATTAAAAGATTTGGCTACTCTTTCATAAATATATTCAATGGAGCCCAGGTAAGCCTGTCATTATCGCTATTGAATTACATAGAGGTCCCTTTTGCCTCTTTAGGGGTCCCTTTTGCCCCACCTGCTATGTAGGTCTCATTTCTTTGGGGTCCATTTTGCTCCACTTACAATGTAGTTTCATGTTTGAGAATCCTTTTATCCCAACTACACTTATAAGTCATACATCATATATAGCCAAACTTTATTTTAAATTGATATTCAATACACATTCCATAATCATAGGTCATATTTGTTTGCTGCATGCTTTCTTAGTCATTCATATTATAATCTGTATACCATGAATATGCCTATAATAAACAAGGAAAATGATCTCTTTCCAAAACATTATCAATAAGGAAAACATTTAAATGAACATAATAAACTTTGATTTGAACTTACATAATGAATTTATGTAAGTGGTTATTCGTACTTGAAAATTTGACTGTGAATATCCTTTAGCAAGGGAACTAATTAGTAGTACTTATTTTTCTTTAATTTCTGCAATTACCAGTATACAAGTATCAATTTACAAAAGTTTCCTTTAAAACTTTCATTTGCATTACTTACCTTCTTGCCGAGTTGTCTCCTCCAATTCCCTACTATATATTCTTCGACGATTGTAAGTCACTTCAAAACTTTTTTCTTTGCATATGACCAGATGAATCTAGGACACCACAAGATACAACCTCTTTAAGAACTTTTACTACTAATTAGAAATCCACACTAAGCATATACCAAAATAACTTACCTTGATTTCATTTTCCTTAATTTTTTTCTATAATTTGAATTTTGGTACTAAATTCCTGCTTTCTAGTCCTGATGTAAAATTCCATCGATCTTTGCCATTTATTCAAACATTCAAACAATATTTTCCTAATCATACTAAAAGTAATTACAGGTTTACTTATCCCACTTCTGTACTATTATTAGATCTTCTGATTGCATCCAACACTTCTTCCTTTTAATTTCTGTTTCATAGAAATTTCTTCACAGCAACGTGCCGAACAACAAAAACCCCTGTCTGTCGTAACTCAAAAAACCTTCTCAAGCACTACCGAACAAAGCCACAGTAAATGCAAGCACTGTGCCGATCCCTACAGCCATTGACAAGAGCAAAATGGAGAAAGCACTCTGTTGGTTATAGGGAATCTAAAATAGAGAGGATTTCCTCCAGCAATTGGCTTACGGCACCTTCAGAAACTTCACTGTGCCGCTAATTATATCTACAGCACTGTGCAGAATTCACTATCTCTGAAGGCTTGCGTGAATCTGAATTCCAAGCCAGAGAAATAACTATATTACTTATGTGAAACAGACTAGATAAGGGAATTCTGGACAATTGAAAGAGATGGCCCACATCACCATAACCGAATTCTATTCTCATCCTATGAAAGCATCCATTCGACATAAGCATAATAATATTATTACAAATATTCATCTCCAATAGCTGTTACCTAATAAATATATTTACTAAATAAAAATTTATTTTCATCTAAAATTACTTAACCATTTGTCTGTTACTATAAAATAAAACAAAATTATAAAATACTTGGGTTTTACACTCCAGCTTTTACTTCTCCAAAATTTGATGGCACTTCTATGTTTTCTTTGACATTTCTTTTTGGGAAAAAGGATCTAAATAGTCTCTTGAATTTTTATGAAAGATCAAAATGGTCCCCAACTATATTAAAGAACTATTATGGTCCCTCAACTCTTTAAAGAGAAATCAAACTACTATGGGACTATTTTGGTTCCTTTTTAAAGACTTAAGAGATCAAAATGATCCTTTAATATAGTTGGGGACTATTTTGTCCTTCATAAAAAATTAAGGGACAATTTTGATCATTTTCAATTTCTTTCTGAGTGGGTCTGTGTTAGTACACCATCAGAAATTAGGTTGATGTTATAAGGTGCACACCACTAGAAGAATCCATAGAGATTGTTGGCACATATAAATAAAGTTTGTACTGATTTTCTATAGTTTTTAATATATTGATTGTTTCATGTCCATTGTACTTACAATACTTGTTCTTAAGCCTCAAAATGAAAGCAAGGAGAAGCTACCCGTGTACAATTGAACTTCTTTTTGGAAATACATCAAAGAAAAAATAGAGGAAGAATTTAAAATATTGAAGGCTTAATGGCTTTGAAGTGAATTAAATAGTGACTACGCTTGTATAGGCTAGGATGTCATCTTCAAAAGTCAAAATATTTGACATTTGGCTAACGCTCACGTGTTTGACCGCAAGACCCTAGTCACTAACTAATTTTGGTGGACATTAGTTGTAGGTGCCACTATGAGGATGGGGAGATAAGATGAAGGACTGAAGTGACATGTGGCCTACTCAACGACTAATTTTAGTGGACAAGTTGCATGTGCTACTATGAAGATCAAGAGCTTAGCAGGAGGACCTAAGTGACATATCAAAAAGTGTTAATGACCCAAATGTAAGGTTCCTGAAAATATGGACCAATGTGAACAGTTTGCTTAACTCGGGAATCAAATGTTATTTACCCAAAAAAAAGAAATTTTGGAACTACTTAGATTTTAGCATCATATGAATAAATAGCTCTTACAGTGGGTGTCAAAACAATGTTGTCGTGATGATGGTACAGAAACTGGCATAAGGTCTCCATCATTTCGTCTCCCCTTGCATTTTAGACAGATTCTTTCTTTGAATTGAGCTCATGGCTTAAACAAACCATTACACCAAACCCCCTCTTTTATAATAAACAATATAATAATTATTAAAGCCAGAATAATTGTAAAATCAGTAGTATTTGTAACAACAATAATATCAGCGGCTCCATAGGAGTAGTTACATTGGTAGGTTGCATGATTGAAGTGTAACAATGACAACAAGGACAAGAACAAAACAATGGTAGAAGTAATAATGATGAAATCAAGTACAGTAGTAGCAGCAGTAGAGAAATCATCAAAATTGCATAAGTTACTTGAAAGAGGAAATGAATTTTGGTTCTGCTTGGGTGTTCAATTTTTTTATGCAACAAAATATGATTCAATAACCCTTTAATGGAAGAGAATAATTTGGTTCTTTCCCACATATGAAACGGCCTGGATGAAGCATGCTTAAATGTGTAATTCATTTATTTTCAGCTGAAGAATGTTCGAGTTTGTGGGCCTAGATATTGGCCTCAAGTGATAGACCTTTTACCTGAAGGTATTTAAATTAAGATCCCTCTTATATTGTAAAAACTTGTTTGACTTGCGGCTAATATATATATATTCCTTTTGAAGATAAAAGCTGGTTGAAATATGTGGTCAAGAGTGATCCTCTTAATGGTGGCCTTCTTTATGTAAAACGAAAGGTTGGATTTTGTTCATATGTGGATGATCCGATTGGGTGCCAGTCTCTGCTCTCACGGGCAATGCACAAGGTTTGTTTACTTGCTCACTTTTCTTTTCCATTCTTACACATGCCATGATATAGAAATTGCCTTGTGTTCTCTAATTCTAGGTCCTTGATAAACCAAGCTTGAGCAATTCTTCCAGTAGATTCAGGGATGAATGCAAGCCGCGCTCTAGTGGAGTTCATCAATTGGTTGGCACCTTTTCAGCTGATCCAAGTTTGATAGCTTTTGCTCAAGTTTGCTGTGAGTCCTCTTGGAATAATGGGCAAGTACCCTCCACCATCATAACTTTTTTCTGTGACAGCAGTCAGTGTCAACTTCCCTTGGAATCTTTCTTTTTCTGTTTACCGAGGTTTTTATTGCAATTCTTTGTTCTGCCACTTTTGATATCATAGTCGCTGATGTCATTTGACTGTTTAAGCTTGTAAACGAACAAACCTAATAGGCTGGTGACCTTGGTGGACTACGAATAACATTATATCCTGCGGGGAACCTTACTTTTTAGTTCATTTGGCTACACCATATGAAATGAGCATTGGTCCCCAATATGTTGCACTAGAAACACAACATACGTCAATATCTTCTCATAGCTTTTAGTTTCTAGTAGTTCCCACCTTTAATATGGCATTGAGTATGATATTTTCTCCTTTTTAAGTGGTTGAATGAGGTCTGGTAATGACTGACTGCGATATCCCCTTTATCTTAATGTTAGAGGCTTCCTGTTGAGTGATAATGCCTGATTTAGAGAAGACTGACTTGATGTTCAAACTATTGGGATGCATGTCATCATAAAGGGTTGATGTTCCAAATTTCTTTTCATTGATCACAAAGTTAGGTATTAATATATTTAGTATTGGATTAATTGCTAACATGTTTTGAGTAGTTGGACTGTTGCTGAATGAAAAACGAATTGGGTTATATCTTAATTCCATATTGCTTATCAGCCATGTTGCCTATAGGGTTTTGCTTGGGTAAATAGCTAGATTGGTTATTTGATTGGTGAAAATATTATTGTGAACATCTCATAGAACACTTAACAAAGCAAATGGATGATGAGATATTATAAAGTTGTTGACCTCTATATATATTCCATGATCAATCAAGTGCATCGAGGAAGGTGACTAACAGATATGCCGCTTATCACGAGTATCAGGATACCTCGATCACTACCAAAATATCTCAAAACTATATCTGATCGTGAGATAGATCACACTGATGCGCTCACTACACTAAATTTGCCAAAGAAGAGGTGTTCGTGCGTAGTTCAATTGGAAATGACGACAAGCGCAATTTTTGGCATATGCAATGCTTCACTAAACTACCCAAATGACCTTCAATTATCAAACAAACTACGCCAATGTGATCAGAGCACCGGGTTTACTTGGAGGGGGGACCCGTTGCAATTGAATTGAGTGAAGGCAGTCGAAATCGATGGTGTACATACTTGACGATATGCGATATTGCCCGAACTTCCCCCTTTTGCAAAGCGGACTTCGTCGTTGCATCCGGAACATCAAAAATACCTAGAATTGGCAGTAGTATTGTCAGGATTATTGGACAAGCGGAAAAAGCGAAATTGACACAAGTTTCGATGCGCGAAGTTTCCAAAACATCGTCCGACAGCAAAATGCATATCACCGTTGCGTCCAAAACATCAAAAACACCTAGAAATGACTGATATTATTTGGGTCCTTGCACGAGCAAAAGTACGAATTTTGCACGAATTATGAGGCAACGACGCACGCAAACCGAGGTGCACGAAAGGGTGTCACGACCCGGCCCGGTAAGCTCGAATTAAACGAGGTGGGAACGAAAGTCGGACGGTAACACATAAAATTTCATTCATAATTAAACATATACAAATGTTCATCTAATTTCAATCATAAAAAAGAGCCACTAAACATCAAACTTGAGAATTTCATCAACATCAGAAATAACAATCTAGAAACATAACAATACTTCAGAAAGTCCCCAATACATAAACTTTCACATAGACTAACACCATACACATAAACAACCATAAAACCTTGTCATCTTGGGATCCTCTACGACGGTAGGTAATCGGTCTTTCAGCCATCACTCTCTAGTAATCTCTTCTGAAAAACATTCCCACAAACATTGGTGAGCCAACGCTCAGCATGTAACGGGTATTTAGCATAAATTCATGAAACAATAAATAAAACATTATGTATGAAATTTTCCATTCATAAGAATTATAGAAAGTAAAAAAATCATACTTGACATTTAGGTATGCATATACTATATAATCTTTTTCATACACAGTTTCTTTTAACTTTTTTTAATTTTTCCATTCTTTATAAACTTTTTCTTTATTTTCTTTTATGTTTAAGTGCATAAATGCATAAAATGCTTAATCATATAATTATACACCCGTCTCGGAAGTACTAGTATTTTTTACTGATCAAGTACACAGTCAAATTTGGCCAAACATTTCATTTACTCTAAAGAGTCTTTTATCAATTTGCTTCGATGAGCCCTTTACCATGTTGCACCGAAGAGCCTTTTACCAGTTAGTACTCTGGATCATCATGCATATTCAATCATAATACTTATCATAGAAATTAATTCATTCAGAAATTCATATATGTTTGCCTTGTTTCATGCTCAAATATTATCATGTCTACTCAATTTCATTTAAAGGACATGTCATCTCACTTCACCTTATAAGTTTAACACTTAAAGTAACAATAAGCATAAATACAAAAAAATATAACCTTTCTTGAATAATAAAATGTAGATAATTCTAACAGGTGAAGGTTGCATGAAAAGGAAAATTTATAAACTAAACATAAGCCTTATTTAACATAAAAGAAAATGTAGAAACATGAATTTACTTTAAATACAAGTACCTACCTCACAAGTATAGTAAACCTCAACGACGTCGCTTATGCTCGAGGCGTCCATTTATAATCGACACCCAAGTATAAATGTAAATACAAACATTATCACTAAGCCTAAATCATAATACATTTTTATTAAATAATTAATTAAATTTCTATTTTCGGATTTAATAAATCCTTAATTTTTAAACCTCCCTAATTCATCTAAATCCATACTTTAATTAAAATGAACCCTCACTAATTTCTAAAATAAATAATTAAATTTTCGGATTTACTTAAAATCATAAATTTTGGAAACCATGAATTCACTAATTTCATTCCAATTGCATTCCAAAACTCCCCCATTATTAATTTAATAATTAGGGTTTAATATTTTCGAATTAATTTAATTTAAAAATTATGAAAAATAAAATTTTTGCTAAAAACTTTAATTTTCGCCTTTAAAACCTTCCTAATGTCATTAGAAATAATAATCATGAAAGGGTTTTCTTAAAAAATCCAAAAGTGAGGAAACCCTAATTTTCCAACTCAACAAAATTTTGGTAAAAACTTTATTTTTGTGGTTAAAATACTTTCCCTAACATTCCCTATTAATTTCCTTGCAAAATTCTAAATTTTAGAAAAACCATAGATTTTTCTCTTTAGAAAAACAATGAGAGAGATGGAGAAATTCTAAATCTAAAGCATACCTTAGTCTTCCCTTGACTCCCTCTACGATTTTCCCTAAGCTTGGCCGTCGGAAACCGCCGCCAAAGTCGTCGTCCCAAGCCTTGCGTCGCCTCCCTTATGTCCGCCTCTTGCGTTCGGCCGAAGAGCGGGCGTGCGAATGAAAGGGACCGAATGTATTCGGTCCCTTAAGCCTTTGGATGATTAAGGAGAGGAGCAAAAAGTCTTTATTACCCTTAAATGCCTTAGTTTTTAATTTGAACTAGTAAGGGCTATTAGTCATATTTAAAACTTTTAGGAAACTTCTATGATTTTTAATTTTCAAACTATTTTCCTATAAGTCCTTTATACTGAATTGCTCGAACTTTTATGTACAATTTTATAAAATTATTTTCATCAAAAATCAACGACTTTAAAAATTAACTTAAATTTCATCGCAGCGAATCAAAATGCAAATGTACCATATGTAGCATCCAATGAATAGAAAAGTCCCTGGTGAATACAGATTCTCATACGACTTGAAACTTGTAGGTGAACATTGTATATCTGCTACAACATACAAGACACCTACATACCTACAAGCTATCGTAGCAAAAGACAATGAATGTTAGGGCACTTCTTACGATCAATCACTGTTCAATATGAAGTAAATGCAGTGTTGCACCGCAAGAAAGAACAAATGACATGTAACAAATGCAAATGCCTACGGGCCACTGCAGGAGCCCCTTTATACGCACAACATGCCATCTACAAGCAGATATGAAAGAACTGCAATGAATTCAAGCGTCCACGGGTTATAGCAGGAGTCTCGTTAGTGCACAACAATCTGCCTACAGAAAGCAAAAAGCAGTGCACAACAGTCTACCTGTACAAAGCAGCGGGCAACCCGTGGTAGAGCGCCATCGGATCTGCAAAATGTACACAAGCAGACAGAAGGCGTCTACAAGCTACGATGCCACGCCACCAGATCTGCAACACTCGTATAAGCAAACAGAAGGTGTCTACAAGCTTTTAAAATAGAACGCTGCATTCAAACGACAGTTTCCCACACAATTGAGCAACATCAAATATTTCTGAAAATGCCCTCGCACATGCATTGTAATATGTATGCACATAGGTACACAGAAGGGGATGTATAATCATACACCTGCATGGGCCCCGGCGAGTGTGTTTTAGATACACACGTGACGTCTAGGGATGCTGCGCGGGTCAATAAACTAACCCAAGTTCAGGCCCGATCCTTCTACGTGGATAGATAGGAGTTGACATGGCTCGAACTATCAAACATATATACGGTCAGGGTGTCGACCGGAATATCTGTTTTATACGTTCATATTAGGCTTTCAAGACCTTCAACAAAAAAGTTCACCAATAAATGTCTGAAGCCTATAAAATCTGATCCTCTGTCGACAAGTTGACAGAGTCGACAAGGTTCAATCGACGAAACATAAATGACCCTAAACACCCTGATGATGGCCGTGTTGAATGTACATCTCAACCGGCGGGGTTAATTTCAGATATTTTCAAACGCCACTCAAACACCTACAAAACCCAAAACTCCAAGAAATCTCAAAAATCGTGAACTCCAAAATATTTAAAATCGAAATACATCACCAAAACACTTAAAGCAAAACCCATCCACCCTGCGCAACAGTTGGCCAGGTGAACAAATTGAAATTTACTTCAGCTCACATAGAGCTAATCCCTAGTTGAAAATATTATTAGGATCCATTCCCAAATAATCTCTTGCCAGTAAGGACGTGGTACGTGTCCTCTAACCGACAGTTTCGCCGCCAAATGGCACTGTAGGCAAATGATTATGACCCGGGACACTCTGAACCGAGTTGTTTTGCCGCTCAATGGCACCACTAAATAACGGTTATAGCCAGAGCCAATACGTTCCTTAGTGGCATCAAATCTTTGAAATATGAATCGATAGGATATGATCGATAGGGCATAAAGCCCTCTGTTAGCTAAGGTGGATTCAAATTTGTCCTCTTAGACAAACATTTACCCCAGGTCTACAAGGTACCCTTGGGCGAAGCAACCCATGGCTGCCGACAAAGATCCTTCTATCAAGTTGGGTCGACTACCTCCTCTGACTAAGTAGACTAGGGACAATGATGGCCCGGGACGACGGAATCATGGGATCTTGATCGGGTCCATCATCCATTCCCCCACCATCCGCTTTAAGTGCAAGATGGTGAAATTTCAATTTTAGATGCTAAATCTCCAAATTTTCCAACACCCTAAGCCCATGCTGCTACTATATGCCAGATGCACGCGTCTTTACATATCTGATCGACGACTAGCCTTAATCAAAAGTTCTCTCTCGTGATCGGGAGAGGTAATTAACTCTAGGGGCTTGCGCCTGTAGGAAACCATAACTCAGATTATAAATTCCTCACAAAATGAGGGTGAAATCTTTGGGTAGTATCTTATGTACAAACTCATTTGCCTTCCAAAATTTATCGCGGAACTTAATCCATTAAAACTCTCTTGAAAAGAAAACGGGGGAGGCCGGGGCCAAATTTTCGAATCCCACAGCTTGCTCTTTGATAATCTTGTTTGCTCACTTGCCTCGGCCTCTACTCACCTAATCACTCATGTGAACACTCACTTTTCATGATCACTTGTTCGTGTGCTCGACTTATCTCACACTCGCTTAATCTCTCTGGTCTCTCCTTCGGCCACTTATTTTTTCTTTCTTTCCTCCACTCTATCTATCCCTCAGTTCCTCTCTTGACCTTTTGCTCTTACTCTCTCCAGTCCTTTGTAATGAGCAGAACCAACTCGTTAGTTCAATTGAATTGATGCTGTCGATTCATTATTATTATTATTATTATTATTAACTAGCTTTTGCTAGTTATTAGACCATTTGGTTTAGCAACATCGAAGTTCTTGGAATTTTGTGGTTTCTTGGAATTAATGTTAGTCATATAACTTTATGAGCACTTTTCCAAGTATTTATGTCCCCATATTCATGTTTGACTTGGTGAGTCCCTTTGTAGCTAGTGTGTAGTTAACTCCTAAGGCTTCTCTAAACAGTAGAATACTGAAGAGGAGTTCGTGAATGCCAGCGCCCAAAGCTAAGAAGAATGGGATAAATCTTCTGCTGCACATCATGGTTTTTATCTTTGTTGTCATATGATCTTATATACTTCATCTGTAACTGAAGAGGATAATGAATTTGACAAACTAGAGCTGGAGCTGTTACGGAGTAATGAAGATATGAATTGATCTCTTCGAAATATCATTGCGGATGTACCTTGTTGTCTTTAAATTTATTTAAACAAATAAAATACAAAAATGGGCTAGACATAATTATAAAGAGTATCCCAAGTCAAAATTTCTCAAGATTGACTGGTCAACGATACCAAATAGCCTATTATTGATGCAAAATGATAATTTTTGTTGGATGCTCTTAAATCTTTTTGAATGCTTCCATATGATTTATTTTATAAAAATTATGACTACTTATATTGAAGTGCAAATTTACAGATGAAACCAAATTTAGTTTGATTTGGGATTGTCTTATTGAGATTTATTTTGAAATCTAAGCATATTTTGATGGTTATAATTGTAAGAGTTCTTATATTCTTCATCTTTCAGAGACGATGTCAGTTTCCAGGAGTTCTGCTTGCAAGTAATTTTTGAATGTATCAGCAATGATAGGCCGGCTCTTCTGCAGGTATGAAACAAGCGTGAGAAGATGCCTTATATGTATTCTCTGAGCAAATATTGAAATAGCCAACCTTACATGATATGCAGATTTACCTCTCCCTGTACACAACAGTTGCATCAATGTGGGAGCAGGTGAAAAGTGGCTGCGTTGTTTTTCATGACTCATCTTTTCTACACAGTTTGAAGGTAGGAATTTTATTTTTCATTCTTACCCTTACTAGCAGAATAAACAAGATAGGCTAATCCCAAACATGTCAGTGGAATCATCTTATTAATAATATATTGTAACTTGCATGAGCGCAACCAAATCATGCAACTTGTATATGGAAAGCACACCTGAACAGTGACAATTTCCTAGCTGATTTTATTATTATTTTATTTAAGTTTAGAAATCATTCTGTTATTTGTATAAGGTGGGTTCAAGGTTTGTACATATATAAGATTAGCATAGGATCAGTTATAGATATATGAAGGGTACAAAGTCAATTATGGATATTAAATCTATGTTGGATAATGGAGAAATTTTTTAACTCCATTCGCTAAGATTGCTTTTTGAGACTTACAAGATAGAAATCAAAGAGTATACCCCTAAGGCCCCTTTGTTTCTCTTCTGCTATTTTGTTATCTTTAAAGGCTTTTGGTTATCATTGATTTTTTCAATGATTCTTTGTTCCCATTGCTATCAATAGCTTTAGCCATCTGACATGTCTTATGGAAAGGGTGATAAAATTGCTAAGCCGTCTAGAATAATACATTCTCTCTTCATGCTGCAGCTTGCATTAGCCTATAATGAAGCTTCGAACAGTGGTAGACTGTCTAGTACACGAGGAGGCATCATACAGTCTACTTTTTTGGAATCAATCAAGAAGCATGTAGAAGAAATTCTTAAAAGTTCCTTAGGGTTGAAAGACTGTTTGATCAACTATATAAACATGGATAATTGGCCTCATAACCTGTCTGGATTTCATCAACGGGAAGCCATTCCATTTTGTTGGTATCTTCAATGGTATGCTGTACCACCACCACATGTAGTCAAGGAAGCAATGCAGAAGATCAAGGAAAAGGTTCCAACCTCCTCATCCATGGTTCCTCTACTGCGATTATTGTTGCCTAATACCCATATCAGAGCAATTTCTGAAATTGATGAGCTCCTGCTATCAAGTGGCTGAAAATAAATCGACCGTGAGTGGCGCAGGGACAATTTTGAATCACCATGATCGGCACTTGGTCTGTCTGGACAGCTGAACGTTGCTGCTTCTAATCTTGACTATCACTGAATCGAAATGCGGCAATGAAGAAAATATATATATTTCCATTTGCTTGGTTATCATAATCAACCATCATTGCCATGTCCTGGTTTACTCAGCTTCATGTTATTGAGCCACTGAACTAGGCCTTTTTTTTTACTATTAGGCATTGACCAGTAGATCAACTGTTTAAAGCTTTACAGCGATGCTCTCGACTTATTAATAATCATTTTAACTATTATATTTTTTATTAATTTAATTTAATTTCAATACAATCATTGTAGGTAGTTGTAGATTAAACCTTGAACAATATATGAGTACGGTTTCAAATATTGATTACACAGTAATCTTAAGAAATGAGAGGAATGAAGGATATTCCCTTGCGTTCAATATTAAGAAAATAACACAATATTTGAATTTATTAAATTGGCACTGATCATTAGGTTAGGGTTTCAAAATTTTTCATCAGAAGAGGAAATTAGTTAGTTTATGTTTTCTTGTATATAGTGTTTTATTCAATATATTCAACCATGATAAGCACAATATATTTTTTTCACTTTTTTCCTTTGTTAGGACAAACTAGAGATAAGAATAAACTTCTCATGTCTTGGGTTGGTGTAGATTTCATATATTATCTAAAGAATTGGAATAAAGTTTATTAGATAATATATGATATCTCATTGCTCATAAGAAGCATGACATTGTATGATTGTAATCCTTGTTACATTGTAGCATAGACCTTACAAGTAATGAAGAATTTATTTTGCAAATGCTTCCCTGAATTACTTAGGTTGTTAGGGTTATTTAATTGCAAGCAGGAACCTTTTCCATCCAAATGTCCTTGAAAGTAAAGGAGAGTCATAATAGATGATGTTTCTAAGATTGTCATAAGGTAAGCCATTTGAAATTTTAATAAAAATTTATGCAGTACTTACACAAATGGAAAGATGTCAGAGATTGCAAGATTATATGCAATATAACACTTTATCTATTTGATTTAAAGAAAGATCTTCTGAAAATTATACATGATCATGTATAATTCTATAGAAATATGCTATATGTAGATTTATTTTACAACAATTAATATACGTAGATATATAGCAGAAAATATGTACTTTCAATTTATTTGTTTCTGTTCATTTAGTTTTGAAAATGAAGTACATTTAATTGACCAATCAAAAAATTTTGAGGCATATAAAGTTAATTTTTTGTTTTATAATTTCTTGTGAAACTCTTACAATTTATTTTAATTACTATGTATAATATCATATGATATGATAGAAAGTAATTATGCACATTGGAATATAAATAATCCACTAATGTAAGCATATATAATTATAGGTGATAGCATATAAGATGTACTATGCTAATAAGAGTGGATAAGCTATAATTATAATATAAATAAATTGATTTAACAATATTAGCACATAAACTTATGAATTAATTAATGCAATCTATAAGTGCATACAAGTAAATATTCTATGATGTATATACTATTTTAACAAAGAAGTTATGATTGTCATAATACATTGTCCATGTCTTTGTAAACTTGATATTAATGTTTATAGAAGATATGATGGTGAGAAAAACTTAATCTTATATACAAGAGCAATAATATTGAATGATTTGTTCTAACATATAAGGATCACAATGCAAATAATTAGCCAAGTAGTAGTGAAACTAAATAAATCTTTATTAAAGAGCAAAGCATGATGATATTTATGTGCTTTAGCAACCAATTGATCTTAATATATTCTTAAGCACTTTTTTATCTAGGATTTAAGTATTCTCTATTTTTTTGCCAAAAAAGGCCTATCATTAATGGCATAGTAGCCAATACATTGAACTCTCTTGCATCCAAGCTAGCATAATCATAACCCTTTCTTCTAGAAGGGAAAGGTAAGCTTATAAAGTTAAGGCATAGGTTTGCCTCTTCATCTAACTCACTAGAGGTGATCTCACCATCTGAGTTTACCTAAATTGCCTTCATTGGTTTCTTCTATATTTATTTGTCTTTCTTTTTCTTTTTCTCTTCTTTTACCCCAGCATAGGTTAAGATAATCTCATTTAATGTGTCCCATTATCTTCCAATGTAGCATATAACTCAACTTCTCTTTTCTTTTTTCTTTTTTTTTTTTTCACACTTGCATGAGAAAGGTTAGTTTTGTCCTTAAATTTTTTTGTTTCCATACCTTGGCTATTTGTGGTTCTTTTTTATTATTATTATTGGGTAGTTGAATCTTTTTTAATGTATGGTTATTTCCTTCTTAATATCTTTCCTATATCTATTTCCTAAATCTTTCTCCTCTAGTATTGTAGATATTAAAGCAATGACTTTACCTTTTTCTTTCTTCTCTGAACCATCCTCCAAATCTTTTATAGTTGTATTTAGTTCATGCATTTTAAAATAACCAAGAAATTGATCGAGTAGATGTATACTTAAATCTCTAGCTTCAATAATAATAGTTACTTTAGCATCTTAATCTTTAGGTAAACATCTTAAAATTTATATGCACAAAATTTTGATTTTCGTAAATTCTACCCAAAGAATGAAGAACATTTTTTATTTTCATGAAAAATATATACAAGTTAGAAGTATTTTCTTCAAGTTTCATGTGAAAATTTCATGTTCATTTACTAATCAATTAACCTGTGCATTCTCTAACGTTTTTGTTCATTCATAAGTAATAAGGAGTTTATTCCATTTTTTTTACATTTCTATGTATAAATACTCTCACTTAGTCAATTGGCTTTGATATACAAAGTAAGTATTAATTACATTTATATTAAGCTGATTAAGGCTTCGTTTGAGATAGTTTTTTAACTGTTTTCTAAAGCAACTTTCTAATACAAAAATTCTTTGTTCGAAAAATTTTTGTACTGAAAAGCTTCTTTAGAAGTATTAAGAAAGTGTCCCAAATGAAGCCTAAGTTCTAATTTAGCCTAAGTCCAATCATTAATAAGATTTGAAGCTTTAATATCACTTATCTCTATCTTGGTTGCATTATATTGTATGAAAGAATATACCACATTCTACCATTATGAACATGCAAAAAATATATATTTATTCTAATTTTCCTAAAGTATAATGGTGCATTATTTAATAGTGGTGGCTTAAGAGTGGATTGGCCTTCAGGCAAAGAATTGCTAGGAAAGTCTTATTCCATAAGTGATATACTCTTAGTTGGCAAAAAAAAAAAAACAAAAAAAAAAAAAAAAGAGCCCTCACTCTGATTTCAATTATTTGTATGACACATCAAGAGCTAAGGTGGTGTGAATTGGTAAATTAAAATTTTAATATAACCTAGATTAAGTAAAATCCTTACTTAGAAAAATCCACAAAATAGGATTCTATTACATAAAAAAAATATGCTTCCACTTATTGGAACTATATGTCACAACATGGCCCAGAAACTTGATTTAATAAGGCGGGAACGAACAGACGGACAGTTAATTCATTTCTTTCAAATGCATAAACAGTTAAAACAAACATCCTTCGTAAGATTGCAAAGCCACTAACAAACTTATAAATTTGAAGATATACATAAATCTGATTTTACTTGTCTTCAATCGATCTTCTTCGTTTGTAGACGTATTCCTCTCTTTCAGACATTTTGATTTATCAGAATATTTACCTAAAAATTTATTTAATAGTTTGAGTTTACGTAATAAACTCAGTGGATAATCACAACTTGCAGCATAGCATTTGTACATACATAAAAGAATCATATTCAATTTACTTCCTTTTACAATATATATATATATATATATATATATATATATATATATATATATATATATATATATCATTTCATATGATATCAATCCTTATTATATATTTGTCACCTAACATATTGCTTTTTCACTTTCATTTGGTCATTTTATATTTTCTAATTATTCCTTTTACCTTTTTCATTTAGTACAGGAGCATCATCTAAAATTTGCATCAATGATCATGCAACCATTTCCATTTCCATTTAACATACATGAGTATGTTGCTTCCCCAGTTAGTACCATGAGGGAGTGAACTCCTTTATTTGCCTGCATGCATCTTTTCTTTTTAATTTATACTTTCTTTTATATATTTTAAGTTATTTCATTAATTACATTTCACATATACATATACATTCATACTACATGAAAATTATTTGAGAATAAAATAATGTAATTTCCATAAATAACTATAATTACCCACTTTAATTATTCTCGTGCTTCAATTCCTTTCAAAATCTTGATCCTTGAAATAACCTTCCTTATTGCAACCTAAAGTTACGCACACAACTACATAAACTTGCATTATCACCTTATATCTTACCTTTATTAATTTCATATAGTTGCTTCCTTAATATATATGTAGTATTAACTAAATTCCCTTGGAGATCTCTTATTGTCTTTAGCACTCAGCTTCATTCAACAACTTAAATTGTTTACCGATCCAAATAATATTCAATTGCATTAATTATTGCTAAACATCTTTACAAAATTAAATGTCGTCAATATAACATTGAATTGATTTGACATCTTCATGGATATCATCTTATCCTATATTATATATTATATTGACCGCTTCTTGTTTGTCAAATCATTCAATTAAAGGAATGAAATTATATAGTTTTTCTTATATACTTCTGAACAGAATTTATAAGAAATTAAAGCCACTTATAGTTCCTTTGATGCTAGAAAAGAAGAATTCCCAAACCCAATTTTCTTCTCTTACTCTCCCAATTTTCTTCCTTTACATTTAATTAAACATTGCTCTCTGTTTTGGTTAAAATCACGAAAGAATGTACACCCAAATGAACCAATTGCACCAAAATAAATATACATCCTCTTCCCCTCGGTGCAGTCTTCTCAGTTTCTTTTATTCATGGTTTACACAAGAGGGCAAAAATCATAATCCCTCACTAGGAGTCGTTGCTTTTCATTTCTGAACACTCCACTTTGCTCGCACGACAAATATCCCCTTGTTATAAAAATTTTATCCTCAAAATTTAAATGAAAATTAATAAGCATTCCTTAGTTAAATAGATGTGGATATTGATATCTCATTTCTGATTCTTTCTCCTAGGTGGCATCTCTTTTAGTTTCATGCTTCCATAAAATCCTTAGAAAGGGTATTTTCTGATTCCTTAGTTGTTTCATATCATATTAAAGAGCAAAGGCATGATAATATTTATGTGCTTTAGCAACCAATTGATCTCAATATAGGCTTAAACACTTTTTTATCTAGGATTTCAATATACTCTATTTTTTTGCCAAAAAAGGCCTATGATTAATGGCAGAGTAGCTAATACATCGAAATCTCTTGCATCCAAGCTAGCATAATCATAACCCTTTTTTCTAGAAGGGGAAGGTAAGCCTACAATGTTAATGCATAGGTTTTCTCTTCATCTAACTCACTAGAAGTGATCTCACCATTTGAGTTTACCTAAATTGCCTTCATTGGTTTCTTCTATATTTATTTGTCTTTCTTTTTCTTTTTCTCTTCTTTTACCCCAGCATAGGTTAAGATAATCTCATTTAATGTGTCCCATTATCTTCCAATGTAGCATATAACTCTACTTTTCTTTTCTTTTTCTTTTTCTTTTTTTTTTCACACATGCATGAGAAAGGTTAGTTTTGTCCTTAAAATTTTTGTTTCCATACCTTGGCTATTTGTGGTTCTTTCTTTTTTATTATTGTTGGGTAGTTGTATCTTTTTTAATGCATGGTTATTTCCTTCTTAATATCTTTCCAATATGTATTTCCTAAATCCTTCTACTCCAGTATTATAGATATTATAACAATGACTTTACCTTTTTATTTCTTCTCTGAACCATCCTCCAAATCTTTTATAGTTATATTTAGTTCATGTGTTTAGATGCATACTTAAATCTCTAGCTTCAATAATAATAGTTACTTTAGCATCTTAATCTTTAGGTAAACATCTTAAAATTTGTATGCACATGATTTTGATTTTCGTAAATTCTACCCAAAGAATGAAGAACATTTTTTACTTTCATGAAAAACATATATAAGTTAGAAGTATTTTCTTCAAGTTTCATGTGAAAATTTCATGTTCATTTACTAATCAATAACTTGTGCATTCCCTAACTTTTTTGTTCATTCATAAGTAATAATGAGTTTATTCCATTTTTTTTTTTTTACATTTCTATGTATAACTACTCTCACTTAGTCAATTGGCTTTGATATACAAAATAAGTATTCATTACATTTATATTAAGCTAATTAAGGCTTCATTTGTGACATCTTTCTTACTGTTTTCTAAAGCAGCTTCCTAGTACAAAAATTCTTTGTTCAAAAAATTTTTGTACTGAAAAGCTTCTTTAGAAGTACTAAGAAAGTGTCCCAAATGAAGCCTAAGTTCTAATTTAGCCTAAGTCCAATCATAAATAAGATTTGAAGCTTTAATATCATTTATCTCTATGTTGGGTGCATTATATTGTATGAAAGCATATGCTACATTCTACCATTTTGAACATGCAAAAAATATATATTTATTCTAATTTTCCTAAAGTATAAAGGTGCATTATTTAATAGTGGTGGCTTAAGAGTGGATTGGCCTTCAGGCAAAGAATTGCTAGGAAAGTCTTATTACATAAGTGATATACTCTTAGTTGGCAAAACAAAAACAAAAATAAGTGCCCTCACTTTGATTTCAATTATTTGTATGACACATCAAGAGCTAAGGTGGTGTGAATTGGTAAATTAAAATTTTAATTTAACCTAGATTAAGTAAAATCCTCACTTAGAAAAATCCACAAAGTAGGATTCTACTACATGAAAAAAAAAAATCTTCTTCCACTTATTGGAACTATATGTCATGACATGGCCCAGAAACTTGATTTAACGAGGTGGGAACGAACAGTCAGACAGTTAATTCATTTCTTTCAAATGCATAAACAGTTAAGAACTAATATCCTTCGTAAGATTGCAAAGCCACTAACAAACTTACAAATTTGAAGATATACATAAATCTGATTTTACTTGTCTTCAATCGATCGTCTTCGTTTGTAGACATATTTCTCTCTTTCAGTCATTTCTATTTATTAGAATATTTACCTGAAAGTTTATTTAATAGTTTGAGTTTACCAAGTAAACTTAATGGATAATCATAACTTGTAGCTAGCATAGCATTTGTACATACATAACAGAATCATATTCAATTAACTACCTTTTACATTATCTATATATATATATATATATATATATATATATATATAACATTTCATATGATATCAATCCTTATTATATATCTGTCACCTAACATATTTGTTTTTCACTTTCATTTGGTCATTTTATATTTTCCAATTATTCCTTTTACCTTTTTCATTTAGTACAGGAGCATCATATAAAATTTGTATCAATGAACGTGCAACCATTTCCATTTCCATTTAACATGCACGAGTACGTTGCTTCCCCAGCCAGTACCATGAGGGGGTCAACTCCTTTATTTGCATGCATGCATTTTTTCTTTTTAATTTATGCTTTCTTTATATATTATAAGTTATTTCATTAATTATATTTCACATGTACATTTACATTCATGCTACATGAAAATTTAAATGAGAATAAAATAATGTAATTTTCATAAATAACTATAATTACCCACTTTAATTATTCTCGTGCTTCAATTCCTTTCAAATTATTGATCCTTGAAATAACTTTTCTTATTGCAACCTAAAGTTACGCACACAATTACATAAACTTGCCTTATCACCTTATATCTTACCTTTATTAATTTCATATAGATGCTTCTTTAATATAAATGCTTCCTTAATATATATGTAATCTCTCCTAAATTCCCTTTGAGACCTCTTATTGGCTTTAGCACTTCACCTTCATTCAATAGCTTAAATCCTTTACTGATCAAAACAATATTCAATTGCATTAATTATTGCTAAACATCTTTACAAAATTAAATGTTGTCAATATAACATTTAATTGATTTGACATCTTTAAGGATATCATCTTATCCTATATTATATATTATATCAACCTCTTCTTGTTTGTCAAATCATTCAATTAAAGGAATGAAATTATATAGTTTTTCTTATATACTTTTGAACAGAATTTATAAGAAATTAAAGCCACTTATAGTTCTTTTGATGCTAGAAAAGAAGAATTCTCAAACCCAATTTTCTTCTCTTACTCTCCCAATTTTCTTCCTTTGCATTTAACTAAACATTGCTCTCTGTTTAGGTTAAAATCATGAAAGAATGTACACCCAAATGAACCAATTGCACCAAAATATACATCCTCTTCCTCTCGGTGCAGTCTTCTCAGTTTCTTTTATTCATGGTTTACACATGATGGCAAAAATCATAATCCCTCACTAGGAGTTGCTGCTTTTCATTTCTGAACACTCCACTTTGCTCGCACGACAAATCTCCCCTTGTTATAAAAATTTTATCCTCAAAATTTAAATGAAAATTAATAAGTATTCCTTAGTTAAATAGATGTGGATATTGATATCTCATTTCTGATTCTTTCTCCTAGGTGGCATCTCTTTTAGTTTCATGATTCCATAAAATCCATAGAAAGGGTATTTTCTGATTCCTTAGTTGTTTCATATCATATTAAAGAGCAAAGGCATGATAATATTTATGTGCTTTAGCAACCAATTGATCTCAATATATGCTTAAACACTTTTTTATCTAGGATTTCAATATACTCTATTTTTGGCCAAAAAAGGCCTATGATTAATGGCAAAGTAGCTAATACATTGAACTCTCTTGCATCCAAGCTAACACAATCATAACCCTTTTTTCTAGAAGGGGAAGGTAAGCCTACAAAGTTAATGCATAGGTTTTCTCTTCATCTAACTCACTAGAAGTGATCTCACCATTTAAGTTTACCTAAATTGCCTTCATTGGTTTCTTCTATATTTATTTGTCTTTCTTTTTCTTTTTCTTTTTATCTTCTTTTACCCTAGCATAGGTTAAGATAATCTCATTTAATGTGTCCTATTATCTTCCAATGTAGCATATAACTCTATTTTTCTTTTCTTTTCTTTTTTTCTTTTTTTTTTCACACATGCATGAGAAAGGTTAGTTTTGTCCTTAAAATTTTTATTTCCATACCTTGGCTAGTAGTGGTTCTTTCTTTTTTATTAGTATTGGGTAGTTGTATCTTTTTTTATGCATGGTTATTTCCTTCTTAATATCTTTCCAATATATTAATCTGGTACCCAAGGATTCCTGAATCTTTTTCCATAATCTAGAAGTGAATCGAGCATCTCTATCAGAGATTATAGATTTTGGAACCCCATGCAATCTCATGATTTCATCAACATATATTTTGCTATTTTTTTCATTGAATCTATTTATTTGATTAGTAAGAAATAGGGGTACAAATGAGTCAAGTAGAGCTCTTTCCAAGGGATGTTCGAGTCGAGCTCGACTGCCAAACATCGAGCTCGAGCTCGAGCTTAAACTCCAGTCGAGCTCAAAATCCTAGCTCAAGATAGATTCATCCCATGTCGAGCAGCTCATCGAGTCTGCTGTTGTCCTGAGTCATCGTTGAGATCCACTGTAAAGCGCAGTCCCGAGGTTCGTCATCATCGAGTCATCATCAAGATCTACTGTAGAGAGCAGTCCTGAGGTCCGTCATCGTCGAGATCCGCTGTAGAGCACAGCCTTGAGCTTCGGTGTAGAGCTCAGTCTAGAGCTTGTCATCACGTCCGCCGTCAAGATCAGTTGTCCCGAGCTTGTTCGTCATCGTCCCGAGGCTCCACCGTCGAGATCCACCATCCTGATCTCATCATCATGTCCGCCGTCGAGATCCATCGTCTCGAGCTCATCCATCATCATCCTGAGGCTCTTCCATCGAGATCCACTATCTTGAGCTCGTTATCGTGTCCGTCGTCAAGTTCAAAAGTGTTTAAAGCTCGCCCGTTATTTTGGATTTCTCGCCCTGTCGCCTCCGCGAGCTGTTCGTTCAGCTGATGAGTCAAGTTTGAGGCCTATTCGAGATCCAAATCGTGTTCGAGCTCTACTCATGAGCTCGATAAGCTCGACTCATCGATCCTGTTACCGAGACAAGTCCAAGCTAGCTCATGAGACGGATTGACTCGGTTGCACCCCTAATAAGAAATGAGCAAACTTTGTTAATCGATCCATAATAACCCAAATAGCATCTCGACTCTTCCTTGACTTGGGTAATTTAATTATAAAATCCATTATAATTTCATCCTATTTTCACTCAGGTATTGATAACGGTTGCAATTGACCACCTGACTTTTAAAGTTCAGCTTTAATCATTTGACAAAGAATATATTTTGTCACAAATTTTGCAACACTTCTTTTTAATCCTGACCTCCAAAATAATCCTCTAAGTTTGTGATACATTTTATTACATCCTGGATGAATTGTATAACTTGAGAGGTAAACTTCCTGTAATATTTCTTCCCTTAAATTATCAATGTTTGGAACATATATTTGGACTTTATATTTCAATAGTTTTTCATCATCTAGTACAAAATTTTCTAACTGCCCCGCCTGATCTTTCTTTATGATTTCTTGGAAATTTACATGTTAGGACATTAAATTACATGTTTTTTCCTTCAAAGTGGATTTAATCACCAACTGATTTAATAACATGACTTCTGTATCTTTCTTATTTACCACTGAAACTTTTAGTTTTTCTATATTTTTAATTATCTTCTCCTGTTGGGTAATCAACCAATTTTTACATTCAAAAGTCTTTCTGCTTAATGCATTTGCAACGACATTGACCTTCCTAGGATGAAAATGTATATCCAAATCATAATATTTCATAAGCTCCAACCATCGTGTTTATCTTAGATGAAGCTCTTTCTGATTAAATATGTATTTAAGGCTTCTATAATCTGTGAAGACTTCACACCTAACTCCATATAAATAGTGTCTCCAAATTTTAAGTGCAAAAATTTTAGTTGCTAATTCTAAATCATGGGTTGGATAATTTCTTTCATGAGCTTTTAATTGCCTTGAAGCCTGTGTCACTACTTTATCATATTGCATCAATACACATCCAAGTCCCCTCAATGAAGCATCACAGAATATTTGAAATCCCTATGTACCTAATGAAATTGTCAATATTGGAACAGTCATTAAGTAATTCTTTAATTTTTAAAAAGCATCTTCACACTGATTTCCCCATTCAAATTTTGTTGCCTTTTGTCTTAATCTTGATAACGGTATTGCAATATGAGAAAATTCCTCCACAAATCTCCTATAATAACCAACAAGACCCAAAAAACTTCTCACTTCTGAAACTATAGCCAGTATTGGTCATTCTATAATAGCTTTGATTTTATTCTGATCCAAAGAAATATCTTCACCACTAATTACAAACCCAAGAAATTAAAACTTCTCAACCAGAATTAACATTTTGAAAACTTGGCATATAACTTATTCTCCTTGAGTGTTTGTAACACTACATGTAGATGATTGAAATGGCTTTCTTCATCTCTTGAGTAAATCAAAATATCATCTATAAATACAATAAAAAATATGTCCATAAAGGGTTTAAAAATTTTGTTCATTAGATCCATAAACACAACTAGAGCATTCATCACTCCAAATGACATCACCAAAAATTTATATACTCATATCTTATTCTTAAAGCAATTTTAGCAATATCCTCTTCCTTAATGAACAATATCCAGATTGTACATCAATTTTATAAAAAGTGTAGCTTCCCTCAAGTTAATCAAATAAGTCTTCAATTCTGGTTAATGGTTAGCTTATTAAATTCTTTGTAATCTATGCGCATTCGAAAACTCCCATCCTTCTTTTTTACAAATAATACTAGAGCTCCCCATGGTGAGAAACTTGGCCAGATAAATCCTTTATTTAACAATTTCTGTAGTTGACGTTTTACTCTACAACTCCTTAACTATTATTTTGTAAGGTGCTTTTGTTGCTGGTTTTGAATCCGATAATAAATCGATAGTGAATTCCACCAGTCTTTTTAGTGGTAACCCTAGCAAGTCATCTATAAACACCTCTGGATATTCTTTCACTACTGGTATATCTTTAACTCTTTAACATCTTTAGTTGTATCTCTTACTTGAGCAAGAAAACCCTAATATCCATTAGATAGAAACTTGCAAGCTTTCATATACATTATCACCATTGAATTAATTCATCTATCTCCATAAAATTTACATTCATTTCTCCTAGAAATTTAAATTTAATAATCATCTTATTGTAGTCTATGATTACAAAAAGATTTGATAACCAATCAATTCCAAAGGTCATATCAAATTCATACAACAGTAACACATTCAGTGTTGCTTCAAATTTTCTCTTATTTATTTTGAAATCAATATGACATAAACTATTAACATTCATTTTGGATCCATTTGGCATCAAAACTTCTAAATTTATGGGTGCTATATAAACATTCAACCCAACTAATTTAATAAATTTCTCTAATATGAAAGAATATGAAGCTCCCATATCAAAGAGACTTTATACATGTCTATCTTGAATTGTTATCATACCTATAAAATTTTAACTAAAAAAATATACCTATAATCATTTCAGGTGAATCCTTATCATCCTATTGAGATAGTGCATATACTCTAGGTTGAGTATTTAGTCGACTTTGACTTGGCCTTGGAGTGGAAGCAACTGAGTCTATCATCCTCGACCTACCAACATTTCTCTGAGAGGGTCTAACATTAATCCTTGATTCTGCTGATGGTCTTTTCCCCATAGTTAGGCAATTCTTAGTTATATGTGTAGGTTGATGACACCAGAAGTAAGTATTTATCCTAGAAAGATATTCCCCCTTCTGTTGCTTTCCATATTTGTTGTAATTATTCAGTCTCATGTGCCTGCTACTACTATTGGGTTTTGTCTTCTTCCAACTAGACTTCTCAAATTATGAAATTGATCTACTATAAGAATCTTGGGAAACTCCCATAATATTAACATTCTTCCTCTTCTAAAATTCATGCCTTCTTTGGGTATTTATATATCTATTTTAACCCTTCTAGCTCTCTCCACCAATATAGAATAATCTTTAATCCCTAGAGAGATAAGAGGCTACCTAACAACATCTTTTAATTCAGATAAAAATTAATGAGATTTTTCTTCTACAATAGAACTAATTGAGGAGCATATATAGATAAAGTAGTGAATTCCATCTCATTCTGCATAACTGATCTATGCCCTTACACCAACCTTAGAAATTTATCTGGTACTTGCCTTCTTGTACGAAAAGGTATAAACTAGTCTCTGAACACTTGAATAAACACATCCCATTTGATTTGGATGATAGGCACCCCTCCAAATTTATCCTAGCACTGACCCATCCACCACCTTTCAGCTTTACCATCAAGTATAAATATTGCCAATAAAACCTTCCTTTTCTCTAGACAGAACATCCCTTATGATATTTTCTCAATCATTAATAACTAATTTTTTGCTTCAATTGGTCCCTCTACTCTTTTAAACAACGGAGACCTCATATCCTGAAATAACTTTAAATACTTATCCATGGACATGCCACTGCTACTACCACTTCCTAATGATTGATTTCTTGAGTCCTAAATTAATTGGGTCATTATTGTCACCAATTGTCTCAGTGCATTAGGATTAACAATAATATCAGGCACATTCCTTTCTACATCTTCTTCATGATCATTCTAAGTCCTGAAATAAAATAAATATCTTATAAATTTTCATAAGTTATATCAGATTAACTTTATTTAATAAGAAACCTAATGACTCTTCAGTATATTTTATATCCTATTGGGGGCTCTGATACCACTTTTTCCATGACCTGACCCAAAAAACACGAATTAACGAGGTAGGAACAGACGGTCAGATAGTTAATTCATCTATATATATGTATATATATATATATATATATATATATATATATATATATATATATATATATAACATTTCATATGATATCAATCCTTATTATATATATGTCACCTAATATATTATTTTTCACTTTCATTTGGTCATTTTGCATTTTTCCAATTATTCATTTTCCCTTTTTTATTTAGAACAAGAGCAACATCTAAAATTTGCATCAATGAAGGTACAACCATTTCATTTTCAATTCCTTTTCTATTTAACATATACAGGTACATTACTTTTCCAGCCAGTACCATAAGAGAGTGAACTCCTGTATTTGCATGCATGTATATTTTCCCTTTAATTTATGTTTTTTACATATTATATGTTATTTCATTTTTTTTATATTTCTCATATACATATACATTCATAATATAAGAAAATTTTTATTTTTAATTTCATCATTACATATGCATTTGAACTTGACATCATCTTGAATATAATAGGCTTCAAATATACATAAACAAATAAATATACAAGGCATTACAATTAAAATTGAAATAAGAATAAAATAATGTAGTTGTTAGAAATAATATAATTACCCACTTTAATTATTCTCATGCTTCAATTCCTTTCAAATCCTTGATCCTTGAAATAGCCTTCCTTAGTGCAGCCTAAATTTATGCACATAATTATATAAACTTGTATTATTATCTTATCTCTAACTTTATTAATTTCACATAAATGCTATAAATGCTTCCTTAGCATATATGTAATCTTACCTAAATTCCTTTTGAGACCTCTCATTGGCTTCAACACTTCATCTTCATTCAACAACTTAAATACTTCATTGTTCCAATTAACATTCAATTACATTAATTGTTGCTAAACAACTTTACAAAATTAAATATCATCAAGATGACATTGAATTGATTTGACATCTTTAAGGACATCATCTTTATCCTATATTATATTGACTGCTTTTTGTTTGTCAAATCATTCAATTAGAGGAATAAAATTATACAAATTTTCTTATATGATTATGAATAAAATTTATAACAAATTAAAGTCACTTACACTTCCTTTGATGCTAGAAAAGAAGAATTCTCAAACTCAATTTCCTTCTCTTACTCTCCCAAGTTTCGTCCTTTGCCTTTAACTATACATTACACTCTGTTTAGGTTAAAATCATGAAAGAATGTACACCAAAATGAACCAATTGCATAAACTTACTTTCTTTCTCCTTCCCCTTCCTCTTGGCATAGTCCTCTCAATTTATTTCATTCGTGGTTTACACAGGAGTGCACGAATTGTAATTATCCCTCACAAGGAGTCTTTGCTTTTCATTTTCAAACACTCCACTTCACTCACATGCGTGATTGAAGCCACTAGCTGAGCCCGTCCATGCCTTCAGCCTGCTCTGTTTGCTGCTCGACCATGCCTGCTTCACCCGGTTAGATATTGGGTAGGGTTGGTTTAATTGAACCTACTGGACCAATTTTTACACTATATAAAGATGAAAATAATATTCATTAGATAGGATCCATGTCAAATCATCAAAAAGATTTAGTCAAAGGTGTACCTGAATGCATTGAAATATAAATATAGGATTTTTGAATTTTCATTAAAGCAACATTTTTAAGAGAGTATTCTTTTCTGTCAAGAAGGGATGTGAACAAAATAAGAATCAACCACTTAGACTAATGACTATAATGCTATTTAAACTTGGCCATCATGAAAATAAAAAAAATACCCAATTGCTACATATTATAAATTCCATACAAATTAATGAAATGTCTAAAAGCATAATAAACATTAATCCTTAATTTGATCATATTTTTAATAGAATTAAAAATTAAATAGTACCTAATGTAAAATTAATATTTATGCATGATTTCCTATAAAAAAAAAATACTCCAACATTCCCTACTCATTACCAAGAAATGCTCCTTCCAAGCTATTTCTTTTTCCACCTCAAACTAACATGATAAGATCTATTATAACTTAAATAAAAATCATATCCAAAATTTTCATAACAGCTTTTGAACTCCCACCAATAAAACTAATTAGCACCCATAATTTTAAAGCCTTTTTTATTAGGATTTGATATATAATTGAAAGGGTATAAATTTCACTTGACATTTAAAAATTAAAGTAAAAAACTCCATGACTTTTGAAAAATAAAATTTCTAGCTATAGAAAAAAAGAAACTTTTACTCTTCTTTTAATTATATTAATTAAATGCCTAATGATAATATTGATGATAACTTACCACATAATTACTCATTATTAAATAACATTATTTGAGCATCCTACTATTTTTAGATATCATATGCTTCTAATCTACCTTTTCTTTGTTTTCATTATATTCTTTCTTTAAGTTGACCTTGAATAATCAAATATATGTAAGTTCCTACATTAATTAAGAGTTTCTTAAGAATCGTTTTCTTATTATGTGATTAATCATAGAAGCTTGCTCCTATTAACTCAACACTAATTAAGGCCCATATATTTTTCTACTAGATACGAGAAATTTTTTAAAGTATTTAAAATTATTTGTATTTATCTTTTAAACTTGTGAAGAAATATTACTCCTTTTTTTTTTGGAGATAGTAGACTATTTTCATCATGAAGAGTTCAACTGAGAAATTTCCCTCATAATACTATATTAGATTGATATAATGAACTCTTTTAGATGTTTAGGTTGAAGAGATTGCCCTAACTAAAGAGCTCATTGGAATGTATCCTTGAGAGTATAAACATTTTGAGTCAATGTTTCCTAATAGATTATTCAGAAGCACTCGAGAATATTAAATAGAAATGATTTCTCTATGATATTTTATGATTTTGTATTTGCTCGTTAACTCATCAACATGGGACATATAATCAACAACTAACACCAAACCCTATCTTAGTGTGGCTAGCTCAAATAATAGTTTATCATGAAATAATGAAGTGTTTTTATTAGAGTTCCACATTTAGTTCATCCCAAGAGCTAACTAGTTATTTTTCAAATCCTTAAAGCTTTCAATATTTATACCCTAAATAGGCTTTGACATGCCTTAATATTTTTCATTTGGACAAACCTCACCTGATTATCAGTTGATATAGTTATCCAATCTAAGTAAGGATTTATATTAGTTCAATAAGATATTTGGATTCAGACATGCCCTTCTAGTGCTGAAACCATTCATTAAGGTTGAATTCATAACACCTTAACATGAGGTAGAGTTGGTTATAATGTTGGGTAGGTTCTTCATGGTGATAAGGCCATCATTCCCATAAAAGTGGTTAGTGTCACTATAGTAAATTCATTGAATTTTGGCGGAACTTCTGATGGTCAAACCACCGGTAAAAAAGACTAAACCACTAGAAGGTTCATCAGTATTCTATTTTCATGACGTATTTACCAGCGGTTTAGCCATCATTTCTAAGTGATTTAAACCACTAAAAATGCTACTATTAAGTGCCCTAAAGCTAAACCACCCCCCCCCCCCCCCACCCTCCTTTTTACCTCATTTCGTAGAGGGGGAGGGTTTATGGCTTAGGTTTGCAGGGATATGCTTATGAGAGTAGTACATTTACTTCAGCATTTTATGATGTTAGTGGAGCTAAAGAAACTATTTGCTAGAGGGTTGCTGCCATGACAAGAGAGATAGAGGAAATGAGAAAGATTCAAGCTGAGATGCAGTCGGAGCTGCAATCATATCGAACTGAAAATCAGAAGAAAAAGGAGTAAGAGCCTATACATAAATCATAGGGCAACGAGGACACGGATGATGATTAGTTGTTGTTATTTTTTTGAAGAATTAGTTGGTATATTTTGAATATATGGATGTGAAAGTACTTGTTTTATGTATTAAAGATTATTTAACAAGTTAAACTTTATATATTTTATGTTTTGAACTATCAGAGCTTCTGTTGATTGTGGATGTTAGTGTATTTTATATATTATGTTTTGAACTGCCTGAGTATTGGTTAAAAGTACTTATTTTATGTTTTAAATTGCTAACAGGTACTTGTGGAAAACTATTTGGATAGAGGGGGTATTATCAATTATTTTTGCAACTGCTATAAGTTTCCAGTGGCTAACCGGCAATTTTGCCACCGAAAACTTTGATATCATATGGATAAAAAACTACCAGTTATTTTATTTTGCCATCGATAATAACTGGCGGCTAGCCGACGATTTGGCCGTCGGAAACACTAGCAGTTTGACCACCGGTAATACCGCCAGTAATGATCGGCGGTTGACCAATGGTATTTATGTTGGAATATTCTGGTGGTTTACCTGCGATTTTGGGATCAGTAATTTCTGGCTGTTAAGAAAATTAAAAAATTGCCAGAAAATATTATCGCTTGAAATATATCGCCATTTTTTATTTTCTACGTGATTTATTCAAGCAGTTTTAAAACTGTCAAAAAATTGCTAGAATTTTTTAAATCCACCAAAAAATTGACGTATACCTCCAAACATTGCCGCCAGTAATGGACGATTTTCCTATAGTGTGTTGATGATGGCGATCATGCTTACCAAAAGCCTTATTTCTCTATGTGATCAAGATTGTAACTTGGAAAATCTTTTAAATTTATATAATATATGGGAAATAGTATTCAATGAATTACAAAAGAGTTAGGATATTTGTAAACTAGAGATTAGGTATTTTGTGTTGATTTGAGTAAAATTGACTACAAATTTAAGGACCCAGAATTATAGTAGAAATATTATAACTTGCAAGTGGAAAGGATCTTAATGTAACTACTTTTAACAAAATTTTAAGTAAATATTAAAAATATTAATTTAGAGAAAAAACATACATAAGAAACTAGATAATAATACGAGATTAAATTACATAAAGAAAATTATAGGAATAATAAAGAAGAAGATAGTAGTTATAGGTAATCTAACATTATGATGACAACCTTCTCAATGTTGGAAGTCACTTTCAAAGGGCATGCAAACACTTTACTGAAGAGCTATTTGATTGGATTTTTTTTAAAACACACCTTTTTGAGATGTTGAATAATCAAAATGTGAGCATTTAGAAATGTATGCTAAATGTAAATCAAATGAATTAAGAGAATTTTTATATTTATTATGATATATTTCAAATTTGTTGAAATACAACAACCAAACATGGGTGTCGGGCAACAACAGTGGGTCTAGTTGGTTGGAGAGGGGGATGGAGACAATAAGGGAGGCAATAGAGGTAGCTAGTGATGATGGTTAGTGGTGGTTGATAGTAGTGGGGATTAATTGGCATAGTTATGGATAGGGAACAATGATAAGTTGTTGATGAAGAGGCATAAGGTGGGTGATAGAGATAAGGCGATGATGGATGACAATGGGCAAGTGATGGTGGATGATAATATGTAATATCCGTTGTCAGTAGTTCTAGTAATTTATATTAATGATTATTAATTTTAATTTTATTAGCAATTATAAGTCTTAGTGTGTTTAAGAGAGACTTGGATAAGCTAAGAATTAAATTGGAAAAGTTAAATTACAAGTATCAAAATTGCTCTGTGAGTGCCACAGTGCCAAGATTGGAAACACTACAACATTGAGCTCTCAAGTGAAGGGAAAAAATGAGCGTGCACTTCTATGTTGGGTGATGTTAGTGCACTACCAATGCTTAAATGAAAAGATTATGATATAATATGAAAGATTCTTTACGAGCACAATGGTGATGGGGAGTTGAGCGTTATGGGGTTAGGTCAGGTTAGTGGGTTTTAAATAATAAAAAACTTAAAATTATTTACAAAATTCCTCATCACCTAGTTGCTTGCTAGAGAAGAAAGGAGAAGGGAGAAGAAAAGAGGAGAGAGAAAGAAAGAGGGATTTTAGAGGTCAAGAAGCTGAAATTGTCTATTGGATCTGTTTAGGATATTGTAAAGCACAATGTTGACTTCTAAACTCCTATCTCTAATTTCAGTTCCAGTGATTTTATAAAAAGTTATGAATAAAATGTATTTTTCTCAAATTTTATGTGTAACTTATAATATATATTTTACATTTTACTCTGAATAATTTGATTATAAGAAATAAAACTTTTACTAGTTGGATTTTTCTATATAAATATCTGAGTACATAACTAAATTGAGTCTTTTTTAAAAATTGCAATATTTACTAAAAATTGTAATATTTATGTAAAAGTTTTAAAATGTTCTTATGAATATCCCTCTTAAATTAAAAACTCAAAGGGAAACATTTAGTGGGCATAATATTATACATGCAATTTGACATTTACTAGTAGTTCATGCATTCTTCAAGCACTACATTGGATTTATAATTTGGTTACTGTTACATTTATATATGTATTATTCATAGCATGGTGTTGAAGATGTTTTTATATGTGAAAAGTGCACTCTCAGATATGTTACAAGAATCATATATATCATGTTCTAGCTACATCTTCTTCGAGTGGTTATAAGAGGAATTTTTGCCCCACTTACTAAAAGCAAGTGTAGTAGGTTATGTGGCACTATTCAATTCGGATTCAAAAGCAGGTGTAGTAGGCTAGGTGTGGGAGGTTAAAGGGAGGTATAAGTAAAAGTGGAGTTCTAAGCAGGTATCAGGATATGTGCATTAAAATCAAGATTTGTAGCTGATAGCTACTTTATTTGCATTAAAGATCTAGCGATATTATTTGTCTAATGTCTAATCTGAGATTTATATTGACCACTAGAGTTTGAAGTATAGTTTCACATAAAAAGCTAAATATGAGGCAGAAAAGGTGGTTGGAGCTAATTAAGGACTATGAATTAGATATCATTTATCAGTTAAGTAAAGTAAATGTCATTGCTAATGCTTTGAGCAGGAAATCAATAAGAATGGTAACTACTTTGGTTATTTTGAGCGGGCATTGATTAGAGAGATAGAGAGGCTAGAATTAGAGTTGGTAGATTCATCTGATGTGTTAGTTAGAATTATCTTCCAAATGGCAGTTCAGCCCTTATTGTATGATGACCTTTAGAAGCTCAAAAAATGGATGTAAAAAAGTGAAGCTGAGAGAATAGATTCAATCTATAAAGTGGTCATAATTATAAGAAAATAATCAGGGTGTGAACTTCTGTGGTAGCAGATAGTGGGTCATAGATAGTAGTAATATGAGAAAGGAAATTCTGTAAGAAGCCCACTATTCTTGGTACACTATTCATCCATGTAGTAATAAGATATATCATGATCTGAAGTGCATGTTTTGGTGGCCTGCATTAAAGCAAGAAGTGGCATAGTTTATTTATTAGTGTGAAGCATGACGAATGGTAAAGATCAAGCATCAAAGACCCACTAGATTATTAAAATCATTATATATTCTTGAGTGAAAGTGGGAGGAGATCACTATGAGTTTTCCCCGGTCTAAGCAAGGTTATTATTGCAAATATGGATTCAAGGATTATGATTTTGATGATAACAAACATTTCTATTTCTGTTTGATTTTCTAACCTTTCAGGTCCACAAGATCAAGTGCAAATGAAGTCAGCTCAAGATTAGGTTTGTGTGTGTTCAAATGCAATTTTTCTCTTTCTTGAGTCAAATATAATGTAATGGATCCCCCAACTAAGTAACCCTTCACACACACACTCAGGGGGAGATTTTTGTGAGTTAGAGTTTCTGTTCTAATTTCGTTCATATCTTCCTGGACGATAGTAATATCATCCTGGATGATCCAATAAAAATAAAAACTCTAATTAGGGCATCCATGTTAAGTCAGTCTGATTAAGCTGATCGTCCTGGATGATCCTTACATCATATAGGATGATATGCTCAAATAAAAAATTCTAAGTCACTAGACTAAGTTAGGCATCTTTTTATTTTTAGTATTTTTATCTAATCGTCCTGGACGATACGTGTATCATTCTGGATGATTCATTGCAATCATGCCAAAATTAGTTAGATGATTAAGGAAAGTAATTAAGGGCTGATTGATCGATCACATCATCCTGGACGACTGTAAGATCGTCCTGACCATCCTTTATAAATCTTTATCATCTAAGTGTATTTCACCTGTACGTCTCAAACTATGTGCTGGATGATATTGCTATTTTGAACTAATCGTACAAGATGATAGATATATCATCCTGGAAGATCAAGTCATTTTGAAACCATCCAGCATAAGTTGACATGGACGACCCGAACAGTGTGTAGGACAATATCGACATTTTTGAACTAATCGTATAGGATGATTGAGATATCATCATGGATGATCAAGTCATTTGGAGATCATCCAGCATAAGTTCTCCTAGACGTCCTGAACTGTCCTCTAGATGATATTCTTGATTTATACTAATCATCCCAAACGATCACAGAATCATCCCAGATGATCTGAACAAACTTTATCTTCTAATCATCTAGAGAAACCAGATCATTCAGGCTGATATGTGTGATTTTGTATCGATCATCCTGGAGGATCTTTGACGGTAAGTTAAAATTTAGGGAAATTTTTAAGCCTTTGTATTTAAGATCTCTTGTCTTCTATCAATGAGATCTTTTTTCACTTTCCTTACCTGAGAAAGCCTGGAGAGAGAGAGAGAGATTGGAAGAGAGAGAGAGAGGATCTTGTGAGGGGAAGTTTGTGAGGTGTTCATAAAGGTTGCTCCAAGAAAGGATCTAAGTCATCTTCTCTGGTCGTCGTCCCTTATCCTTTTGGTGTCTCTGTGAAAGGATCATCTGCAAGAAGATCATGGTTCTCTTCTTGCTTTAGGAGGAAGTGAAAGGAGGTAAGGTTCTCAACCTATTTCAGGAAGAAATAAAAGGAGTCTGGGTTCTCTGCCTCACCAAGTTGGTGAAAAGGAGTTTTATAAAGGCTTCTCTGCCTTGCTGTGGGAGCAGAAGGAGAGTCACTTTATTTTAGTGTAATACCTAGAGGGGAGGCTCCAAAGAGTGGACATAGGTCAAGTTGACCAAACCACTATAAAATCTAGTGTGTTCTTTCTGATTATTTTTTGCACTTTATTTTTACTGCAATTAACTGCTTGGGTGAAATCTGTGATCTGTGCTATTGCATTTGGTTTAAAACATTCAAAAAGATTTTCAAAATTATTTTTACTCATGAATTTTTAAAATTACCAATTCACCCCCCCCCCCTCTTAGTTAGCCTCGGGCTAGTTCATAAGGGCTTAACATCCCTAATGAACTTTCAAGTGGTATCAGAGCGGGATTCATAAAATCAAGTTTTGAAAAACTTTTGAATTTGATCGATGGCTAACTTTAGTAATAAAAACACAGCAGAAGGTTATTCCATTACTCATCCACCCTTGATTGATAACATACCATTTAATTTTTAGAAAACTCGCATGACCATATTTTTATAATCTATTGATTATCGCATGTGGATGCTTGTTAAAGATGATTATGAAGCACCTTTTAGACTTGTTAATGGTATTAAAACTAAACTTTATTTTGACAAATAGACCTTTGATGATCGTGATTTAACATAACTGAATACAAAATGCTTGAACTATTTTTTCTGTGCTTTAAAATCTGAGGATTACATGCATGTCTCTATATACATGACTGGTAAAAAATCTAGGATAGATTATGTATCACTTATGAAGGCACATCTGAAGTTAAACCGTCAAGGTTGAACATCTTGCTTCATGACTATGAACTCTTTCGCATGAAACCTAGTGAGTCCATTTCTGAAATGTATATTAGGTTCACTCAAATTGTCACCTCCCTGCATGCCTTAGGAAGAGAGCTTACTAATTATGAGAAAGTTAACAAGATTTTGAGATGTTTGCCTTCCTCTTATGATGCCAAGATAACTGTGATCACTAAATCTAAGGATTTGAATGCTTATTCTATTAATAACTTACTTGGATCACTCATTACTTATGAGTAAGGGGTGAACCAAAGACATCTTGATGCAGGTGAGAAAAAGAAAGAGAAAACTATGGCGCTGAAGGCCAACGATACGGAGATTGATTCTTCTGAGTCTAAAAGTGATGATGTTGCCTTAATCACTAGGCAATTCAAAAGCTTTATAAGGAAGAAACACAAGAACTATCAGAAATGGAACAAAGGTAAGTCGAGCAAAAATTCTAAAGGTTCTTCTGATACAGTTTATTTTGAATGCATGAAGCCAGGACATATAAAAGTTGATTGTTCTACACTTAAGGCTCACCCAAGCAAGGAGAAGGGTGAGGAGAAACCCAAGTTTAAGAAGGACAAGAAGCAGATTCAAAAGGCGTTCTGGGCGGATTCTACATTTGACTCCTCTGAGACTGAAGCTGAAGAGGAGACTATAAACTTATGTTTGATGATGGATGATCATCCTGGTTAGTCTGAATAAGAAGAGGTATGTGATCTAACATATGATTAATTGCTTGATGTTTCTGAGAAATTCATTCATCATATAGAAAATTTAAGAGAACTCATGCTAGTTTGAAATTAAAACTCTTGAATCTACAAAAAGAGTATGAAGTATTACTTAAGGATCATTCTATACTTGATAGCAATCACATGTCATTACTTGATGAATTTGATGATTTGAATAAAAAGCATTCTGATGTGATTATTGAGCATGATTCATTAAAAGCATCGCATGTTGAATTAGAAGCTACATTTAAGGAATTAGAAACTTATGCATCTGATTTAGATAGTATTGAGCATTATTTAAAATTTGAAATTGCAAGTCTCAAAAAAAAATTTCTAAGTGTAAAAATTAGTGCATTTGAAAATGATGAAACACCTCCTATATTTACATAATTTAATAAACATCCATCAGTTGAGAAAGTTCATTCAAAATCATTAAAACATGCATTATTCAAATCTAGGAAGAGGCACTATCACCCCTGTAGATTAGTTAACCCTTTTCCTGGCATTAGATGTTTCTCTTGTAGCATGTTAGGATATATCTCCCACACCTGCACTATTTATCATAGTACACGCTGGGTGTGGAGGCCCAAATTACATGATTCACAGTATAGCATACATGCATTGCACTCTTCTTTCCATAAGAAGGAACCCAAACTTATTTGGGTTCCTAAATTTGACGTTTGATGATTTTGTAGGGGTGCTCTCACATAAGATCTCGTGAGAGAATGTGGTACCTGGACAATGGATGCTCAAGGCATATAACTGGAGATGCAAATCAATTCATTTCACTGGAGGCCAGGGCTGGAGGCAAGTTCACTCTTGGAGATAACACCACCAGGAAAGTGGTGGGCGTAGGTATAATTGGAAACTCGAAGAACCTTTTGATTGAAATTTTTCTTGTAGATGGATTGAAACATAACCTGCTCAGCATCAATCAACTCTATGATAAAGGGTTCAGCATCAAGTTCCTGGTAAACACTTACATTATAAACTTAAATAATAACACTACTTTGCAGGGCAAGAGGATCAACAACATCTACATGCTTAATCTAAATAATATTGAATGTGCTACATCATTTTGCCTAAAAACTACTATTGATGAGTCTTGATTATGGCACAAGAGATTATGTCATGCCAGCATGAAAACCCTTAGAAGAGTCACCCAAAAGGACTTAGTTAGAGGTGTTCCCAAGCTTAAGTTCACTAAGGACCACCTGTGTGATGCCTGTCAACTAGGTAAGAAA
This sequence comes from Dendrobium chrysotoxum, assembly GCA_019925795.1. Classification (NCBI taxonomy): domain Eukaryota; kingdom Viridiplantae; phylum Streptophyta; class Magnoliopsida; order Asparagales; family Orchidaceae; genus Dendrobium; species Dendrobium chrysotoxum. The sequence goes on from CM034311.1 coordinate 16,047,052, forward strand.
CTCCAATCCTCTTTCCACTCCATTAAAGACATCAGCACCTCTAGACCTTTAGAAGTCCTTTACATGGATCTCTTTGGACCCATTAGCACTGCCAGCTTAGGGGGAAAAGTCTATGGATTTGTGATTATCGATGATTACTTGAGGTTCACTTGGATTAGATTTCTGTCACATAAATCTGAGTCATTTGATGAATTTAAATGTTTCTCCATTTGGATTCAGAAGAAGTTAGGTTATGAGATCTTGACCATCCATAGTGATCATGGTGGGGAGTTTAAAAATGTAAAATTTGGAACATTATGTGAGGAGCAAGGGATTAGCCACAACTTTATAGCTCCTAGGACCCCTCAGCAGAATAGGGTAGCTGAATGGAAGATTAGGATCTTAGTGGAAGCTGCTAGAGCCATGCTTGCTGAGTATTCACTTCCAAAATACTTTTGGGCAGAAGCAGTGAACAAAACATGTTATGTGTTAAATAGGATGAATGTTAGATCTAATCTGAATAAGATGCCCTATAAGATCATTAAGAGTATAACTCCAAACTTGTCCCACCTCCATGTCTTTGGCTATAAGGTTTTCATTCTTAACAATGGGAAATCATCCTTAGGAAAATTTGACCCAAAATCTGATGAAGGAGTGTTCTTAGGATATTCAAGTATGGGGAAATCTTTTAGGGTGGTTAACAAGAGGATATTGGTGGTGGAGGAGACTACTCATGTGGTGTTTGATGAATCTGATCCTAAGGAGTCTAGAGTTGAGGAAGAAGAAGAGGTAGGAGAGATTACCCAAGGAGTTGAAAATACAAATCTAGAGGAAAGGGTAGAACCTTAAAACACTTTTCCTAGAGATTAGGGATATTCTTCGAGTCATCCTAAAGAACTAATCTAAGGAGACCCTTCTGAAAGTGTTAGAACTAGGCATGGACTTAGGAAGGAAGTAAATCATTCTTCCTTTATCTCAATGATTGAACCCACCAACATCAATCAAGCCCTTTCTGATGAATTTTGAATCTTAGCTATGCAACAAGAACTTAATCAATTTATGAGAAATAATGTTTGGGAGTTAGTAGAAAGACCTAAAAATTAAAGTGTAGTGGGAACCAAATGAGTTTTTAAGAATAAACTGAACTATTCTGGTGTGGTGGTTAGGAATAAGGCAAGATTGGTGGCTAAGGGTACAACAAAATAAAAGGGATTGATTTCGAGGAGACTATTACCCCTGTAGCTAGATTGGAAGCCATTAGAGTGCTACTAGCCTTTACATGTTATAAGGGATTTAAGCTTTTTCAAATGAATGTTAAGAGTATCTTTTTAAATGGGGTAATAAAGGAAGATGTCTTTATAGAGCAACCCCCAAATTTTGATAGTTTCTATATCCAAATCATATTTTTAAATTAAAAAAGACCTTATATGGATTAAAACATGCACCCAGAGCTTGGTATGAGAGGCTTAGCACTTTTCTACTAGAAAGAGAATTTGTTAAGGGGAGCGTAGACATCACCCTTTTTATGAGAAAAGTAGGAGATGATTTACTCATTATACAGATCTATATTGATGATATACTATTTGGATCTTCTGATCAAAAGTTATGTGATAATTTTTCTAAAATAATGAGTAAGGAGTTTGAGATGAGTATAATGGGAGAATTGTCCTATTTTTTTGGGTTTAACATAAGGCAATTGAATGATGGAACTTTTATCAATCAATCAAAGTACATTAAGGACATTTTGAATAAATATGAAATGGATAAAGCCAAGCCAATAAACACTCTCATGAGCTCTACTATTTAGTTAGATAAGGATTCAAATAAAAAATCTGTTGATCAAAAGAGGTATAGAGGAATAATTGGTTCACTACTTTACTTGACTGCTAGCCAACCTGATATAATGTTTAGTGTTTATCTATGTGCTAGATTATAAGCTGATCCTAAAGAATCCCACTTGACTGTTATTAAGAGAATTCTTAAATATCTCTTAGGGACTCCAAACTTAGGAATCTGGTATCCTAGATACAACACTTCTTTTGAGATTAACGGATATTCTAATTCTAATTTTATAGGGTATAGGGTGGATAGAAATAGCATTTCTGGAATTTGTCAATTTATAGGACAGTTCTTAGTCTCCTGGTCTAGTAAAAAATAAAACTCTGTTTCACTTTCCACTGCTGAAGCTGAGTACATTGCCTTATGAAGTTGTGTGGCCCAAGTCCTTTGGTTGAAGCAACAAATTTTGGATTTAGGATTACCTGTTGGCACAATCACAGTTCTATGTGATAACACTAGTGCCATCTGCATCTCTAAGAATCCTATCCAACATTCAAGAACCAAACACATTAATATAAGGCATCACTTCATTATGGACCATGGTACAAAAGGGGGACATTAAGCTACATCATATATAACTGAAAATCAACTGGCTGACATCTTTACTAAACCACTGGCCTCTGACTCATTCAATATTTTAAGGACCAGATTGTGTGTGATTGACATAACTGTATGAATTTGATGATTACTGATTTCTGAAGTTTCTATTTTTTTATTTTCTTTTTGGCTTTTATTTGATTTGATTGTCTTTTTCCTTTTAGATTTCTTTTTATTTTCTTGCTGATTTTTGGTTGTTTGATTTGCTTATCAAATTTGGTTATTTCCTTTATGAATTAAATAACTGCTCACTACTACTGATAAACTGGATTTCTGACAGATATTTTTGCCTTGTTTTTATTTAGAAGCTTCTAAGCAGTGATTGACTACTCTGAATCTATTAAAGGGAAAAAATATTAATAATTGTTTCTCTTCCTCTAACTCCTTTAATAGTGCACTGTTTCTTTTGGATAAAAATCTTCTTCAAGATTAAAAAGTTAGTTTTTGAAATAGATATCTATTTTATCTTCCTAAAGTAATCTACTTCATATAAATAGTATTGTCAAAGCTTTGAATCATTAAAATGTTTTTCTTAATCAGGTGATTGCACTTATCCTATGGAGTATGATTTTATTCTGTGAATTACTCCTCCTTACTATAGAGAGTGAATGTTTTCTTCTCTGATGTCTGGAAGGTAATCTCCCAACTGAGATTATTTAAAAATTATAAAAGCAAGCAAGCTTGCAAAAGAAATAAAAAGAGGCACAAAATGAGCCAAAAATAAAAAGATGTGTAATGCCACCAAAAATTAGAAAGATGTACAAAGTGTATCAAAAATTAAAAGATGCGTAAAATGCGCCAAATAAATTGAAAAAAAAAAGAGGCACAAAATGAGCCTACAAAGAAATAAGCTTTCTTCCCTTTCAGATCCTTAAATGTCCTAGAAAAATTAATACGCCACTTAATATATTCAAAAACTTGAGATTGAAAATCATGATTTCTGATTTCATACTTTGTAATACTATTTTATCAGATATTTTTCTGGAACGATGCTTGAAAGGATCTCTTTTCGAATCTAATTTTTTTTTCTTCTGAACTAGACTTTTGTTTGAAAGGAATTTGAACCTGTAAGGTGTCCGAGGTAGGAGTTATGAAAATTGATTTTCTAACTTTTCTGGATTTCAACGCCATCAATTTTCTTCTTATTGGCTTTTGAATTGAAACTTAAAGAAAATTTCTGATTTACTAGAGCTGATCGATTAAGAAAAAATATATTTTTGTTGATGTTTTCTTGTATTTTATTTTGTTTTCTTCTTTTTTATTTTGGTTTGATTTTATTTTTTTGTGTTTTGGGATCCCTAATCATTCCTCTATATCCTTCATCATTTTTCAATTTTTGGTCACAACATCCTGGACGATCCCTACATTGTCCTGGACGATATGATCAAATCATTTTTATCTTGATCCAACGGCTAATTTGAACCAATTATTGGTGATTATCCTGGATGATCCACCTCATCATCATGAACGATCCATGTGGTAGTAGCTAGACGATTCAAATTCAGCCCATCCAATTCATTTATTATGTATCATCTAGGATGATCCACCTAATTATCTTGGACGATACTTTTTGTCAATGGTCATCCAGTTTGACTCCTCGGAACGATCGCCTGAGTCCAATCATATTGGATGATATCTAATCATCATGGACTATCCGATTGCCTTTTTAACTAATCGTCCTGGACGCCATTATTACTCCTATCGTCCTGGACGATCCTACAATCGTCCTGGATGATAGGGTTATTTTCTATTTAAACAGCCAATCTCAGCCACATTTTTCACCACACTTTCCTTTTATACTCGTACAATCTTCTCCTTATGGCTAGTTGCAAGAGATCTAGGCAATAGGGAGCTAGTTCCTCCCGGGGAAATGTCGATCCCCGCTTTCCTGATGCAGCCGATTAGGCTGCCTTCCAGTGCTACCATAACATGGGGATCATTCAATCCAAAATCATCAACCCCTGTATTATCACATATCTAGTACTTGATCTTTTTGCACACACCTCCCTCACTTTTATTCTGAATCTTGCATTTCCGTTTAGCAGTGAGCTTCTTAGCATTTTCTTTGCGAATCTTCGCATCGATTCTTCTTACTCCACTCTCTGCTCCTATGTTAATCACAACCCTGTAGAATTAACCACCCAGGACTTTCATGATATTCTCCACCTGTCCATTACTGGTGATAAACTCCATCACTTGTCCTCTGACCCTAATTATAACTGGAGTCTCGCCAATCACTTTCTTAAGAACACTAATGCCCCATAGCACAATAATGCCTGCTCTTTTTTAGTCAAGGATGCTCGTACAATCCAGCATGTCCTTCGCTCCTCTATCATTCCAAAGGCTGGGGACCGCATCCACATTATTCCCTTGCTCTCCATGACTACCTACTACATCATGACCCATCGTGATTTCAATGCTATCGATCTCTTTTTTTACTACATCGAACACCTCACTAGTATTAGGGATCCAGGCCATAGGAGACGCCCAAATCTAGCATTAGGCCACCTCATCTCCTATGCTCTTTAAACTAAATATAATATGTAATATCCAGTTCCTAATAATGTACAACCTTCCTTTTACTCCAATAACTCCTTCCATCTTCTTCACAGTACTAAACTTCATTCGGAGCCCAACACGGATGTTGAGGGAGAAGAGGAAGAAGATGCTTCTGAACCTGCTGCACCTGCTCCTCTTAGTATAGAATCACCGATAGATCACCTGGTGCACAGGTTTGACCAGTGGGAGGCATACTTTGACTCTTACGTGGTTTCCCAGGAGTAGCAGCACACTGAGGATGTCCACCGATTCAATACCTATGTAGCCCAGCAGCAACAACAATACGACCAAGACATGGCCTAGTTTGGAGAGCAGTTTGCCTCCATCCACAGTCTGTTTCAGCCACCTCCACCTCCATCTGATTATAATCCCCCTTTGTACTAGTTTGTTTGCTTTTGCTATTTTCTTGTATTGGTTTTGTACTATTTTTTTATGTGTTTATGTGATATTTTTCCCTTTTTGTGATGTCAAAAGAGAGAGTAGTTTGTGTTTCTGGATCATTGTACGCTCTTGAATTAATCAATGTTCAAATATTCAGTATTTTGAATTATCAATATTTAATGTTTATTAACTGGATTTAGAATTACTATCAAATTTTTTCCATCATCAAAAAGGGGGAGATTGTTGCAAATATAGATTTATGAATTATAATTTTGATGATAACAAATATTTCTATTTTTGTTTGATTGCCTAACCTTTCAGGTCCATAAGATCAAGTGCAAATCAAGTCAGCTCAAGATCGAATTTGTGTGTGTTCATATATAATGTTTTCCTTTCTTGAGTCAAATGTAATGTAATGGATCCCCCAGCTAAGTAACCTTACACACATACACTCGGGAGGAGATTTTTGTGAGTTAGAGTTTCTATTCTGGTTTTGTTCATAACATCTTAGATGATAGTAATATCATCCTAGATGATCCAATGAAAATAGAAACTCTAATTAGGGAATCCATGTTAAGTCGGTCTGATTAAGCTGATCGTCCAGGACGATCCTTACATCGTACAAGATGATATGCTCAAATAAAAAATTCTCAGTTGCCAGACTAAGTTAGGCATGTTTTTACTTTTAGTATTTTAGTCTAATCATCCCAGATGATATATGTATCATCCTGGATGATTCATTGCAATCATGCTTAAATTAGTCAGATGATTATGGAAAGTAATTAAGGGTTGATTGATCGATCACATCGTCCTGGATGATCGCAAGATCATCCTAGATGATCCTTTACAAATCCTTATCATCTAAGTGTATATCCATGTACGTCCTGAACTATGTGCTGAACAATATTGCTATTTTGAACTAACTGTACAGGATGATAGATATATCATCCTGGACGATCAAGTCATTTTGAGACCGTCTAGTATAAGTTGACCTGGACAACCCGAACAGTGTGCAGGATGATATTTTATTTTTTGAACTAATCGTATATGATGATAGAGATATCATCCTGGATGATCAAGTCATTTGGAGATCGTCCAGCATAAGTTCTCCTAGATGTCCTAAACTATCCTCTAGACGATATTCCTGATTTATACTAATCATCCTAGACGATCGCATAATCGTCCTGGATGATCTGAACAAACTTTATCTTCTAATCATCCAAAGGAACCAAATCGTCTAGGTTGATATGTGTGATTTTATACTGATCATATAAGATGATCTATCGATCATCCTAGAAGATCTTTGATGGCAAGTTAAAATTTAGAGCAATTTTTAAGCCTTTGTATTTAAGATCTCTTGTCTTCCATTATTGAGATCTTTTACCACTTTCCTTACCTGAGAGAGCCTGGAGAGAGAGGGAGAGTTTCAGAGAGGGAGAGGATCTCGTGAGGGGGAATTTGTGAGGTGTTCATAAAGGTTACTCCAAGCAAGGATTTGAGTTATCTTCTCTGGTCTTCGTCCCTTGTCCTTTTTGGTGTCTCTATGGAAGGATCGTCTGTAAGAAGATCAAGGTTCTCTGCCTAATTTAAGAGGAAGTGAAAGGAGGTAAGGTTCTCTTCATGCTTCAGGAGGAAGCAAAAGGAGTTCGGGTTCTCTGCCTCACCGGATTGGTGAAAAGGAGTTTTGTAAAGGCTTCTCCGCCTTGCTATGGGAGCAGAAGGAGAGTCACTTTATTTTAGTGTAATACCTGGAGGGGAGGCTCTAGGGAGTGGACGTAGGTCAAATTGACCGAACCACTATAAAATCTGGCGTGTTCTTTTTAATTATTTTTTGCACTTTATTTTACTGCAATTAACTGCTTGGGTGAAATCTGTGTTTAATCTGTGCTATTGCATTTGGTTTAAAATATTCAAAAAGATTTTCAAAATTATTTTTACTCATGAATTTTTAAAATTACCAATTCACCCCCCCCCCCCTCTTGGTTAGCTTCGGGCTAGTTCAAAAGGGCCTAATATCCCTAACGAACTTTTAGTTATTATGTAGGGTGGATGATTAGCAAAGTCTACTCATTTTCTGCAAATGAGGCAGATAGATTTTGTTAATAAGTTTACCTGTAAGTGTAACTCCTACTATGTTTGTGTAATGTTACACATGTTATGACCCAGTCTAATAAAAGTAACTTGCTAGATTTATTAATTTAATACCTCTTACATGCATTTGGAAATATTTTAGATGAATGTGAATTTCTTAATTTGGTTTGAAGTGGGTCCCAAGGGTGACTCTTGTTATAAATCTGGAATAAAAAAGTATAGTTTTGATGATGACAAACATGTTTGTATTCTATTTTTCTTGGCTAACCCATTTCAGGTACAAAAGATCAATTGCAAGTTCAAGCCAGTCCAAGAATGAGTTAGTCTGTTTTGAAATTTAGGTCCAACGTACTGTTTTCATCTTTTCTAAGTCAAATGCCATGTAACCGATCCCCCAGCTAAGTAACCTTACACACACACATACTTAGGAGGAGAGTTTTAGTGAATTAGAGTTTCTATTCAATTTTTTTTCTAATCATCCCGGACGATATTAACATCATCCTAGACGATCCAGTTAAAATAGAAATCCTAATTAGGATAATCATGTTAAGTCAGTTTGATTAAGCTGATCTTCCTGGATGATCCTAATATCGTACAAGACGATAGGCTAAAATCAAAAATTCTCAGCCGCCAGATCAAGTTAGGCAAGTTTTATTTTAAGATATTTGATCTGATCATCCCGGACGATACGTGTATCATCCTGGACGATCCATTACAATCATGCCTAAATTAGTCTAGTAATTAATAAAAGTAATTAGGGTCTGATTGATTCGATCATATCATCCTGGATGATCGCAGGATCGTACGGGACGATGTGTTAAAAATCCTAACCGTCTAGTGCCTATCACCTATACGTCCAGAGCTGTGTACAGGATGATATTCCTGATTTTGAACTAATAGTACGGGATGATACCCATATCATCCCGGACAATCACGTCATTTTGAATTCGCCCAGCATGTTTTACCTGTACGTCCAGAGTGGTGCTCAGGATGATTTTGGCACTTTTTAAACTAGTTGTATAAGATGATAGACATATCGTCCTGGACAATCAAGTCATTTTAAGATCGTCCAGTAGAAGTTCCTCTAGACGACCAGAGCGATCTTCTGGACGAAATTCCTAATTTACACTAATCATCCCGGATGATCACAAAATCATACGGGATGATCTGAACAACTTTTTTCTACTAATCGTCCAGAAGAACCAGATCGTCCAGGCCGATACATGTGATTTTGAACTGATCGTACAGGACGATCCGTCGATCGTCCTGGATGATATGTGCCGACTAGTTGAGATTTAGGATAATTTTTTAGCCCTCCTTCAAAAGATCTTTTTCTTCCAACAAGAAAAATCTTTTGCCACTTTCCTATCTAGAGAAACCTTGAGAGAGAGCTTGGGAGAGAGAGAGGATCTTGTGAAGGGGAGTTTGTGAGGGATTCACAAAGGCTGCTCCAAGCAAGGATCATAGTCATCTTCTTCGTTTGTCATCTCTTATCTTGTCGGTATTTTCTGTGGGAGGATCGTTCACAAGAAGATCCAGGTTCTCTGCCCGCTTCAGGAGGAAGCGAAAGGAGTTCAGGTTCTCTACCTCATCGGGTTAGTGAAAAGGAGTTTTGTACAGGCTTCTTTGCCTTGCTGTGGGAGCAAAAGGAGAGTCACTTTTGTATTAGTGCAATACCCGGAGGGGAGGCTCCGGGGAGTGGACGTAGGTCAAGTTGACCGAACCACAATAAAATTTGGTGTATTCTTTCTTATTATTTTTTGCACTTTACTTTTCTATTATTATCTGCTTGGGTAAAATTTGTGGTTGATCTTTTCACTTCTGTGTTTACTTGTTTCCGCTGCAAATTATCGAAAAGATCTTTCATGTTGCTCATAAATTTTTAAAATAACTAATTCACCCCCCCCCCCTCTTGGTTAGCCTTGGGACTAGTTCATCAGGGCATAACATCCCTATCGAACATTCAAGTGGTATCAAAGCGGGATACAAAAATTAAGTTTAAAAACTTTTGAATTTGATCTATTGCTAACTTTGGTAATCGTAATACTGCTGAAGGTTATTCAATTACACAATCGCCATTATTTGATAACATATCTTTTGATTTTTGGAAAACTCGTATGCCCACTTTTCTTCAATCTATAGATTATCGCATGTTGATGCTTGTTAAAGATGGCTATGAACTACTTTTTAGAATGATTAATAATATTAAAACTGAACTGCCTTTCTCTGAATGGACTTTTGATGATCGTGACTTAGCCCAACTGAATGCCAAATGTTTAAACTATTTTTCTGTGCCTTAAAATCTGAGGATTACATTCATATTTCTACTTGTATAACTGGTAAAGAAATTTAGGATAGATTGTGCATTACTTATGAAGGTACAATTGAAGTCAAACAGTCTAGATTAAATATATTGCTTCATGACTATGAACTTTTTTGCATGAAACCTACTGAATCTATTTCTGAAATGTATACGAGGTTCACTCAAATTGTCACTTCTTTGCATGCTTTAGGAAGAGAACTTACAAACTATGAAAAAGTGAACAAGATTTTAAGATATTTACCTTCTTCGTTTGATGCTAAGATAACTGTAATTACTGAATCGAAAGATTTGAATAATTATTCTATTGATAACTTACTTGGGTCACTCATTGCTTACGAGCAAGGGGTGAACCAAAGACAGCTTGATGCAGGTGAGAAGAAGAAGGAGAAAACTGTGGCGCTGAAGGCCAACAATACTGACACTGATTCTTCCAGGTCTGATAGCGATGATGTTGCCTTAATCACTAGGTAATTCAAAAGCTTTCTAAGGAAGAAATATAAGAACTTTTAGAAGTGGAACAAGGGTAAGTCCAGTAAAAATTTTAAAGGTTCATTTGATACTGTTTATGTTGAATGCAGGAAGCCTGGACATATTAAAGCTAATTGTCCTACACTTAAACCTCACCCAAGCAAAGAGAAAGGTGAGGAGAAACCCAAGTTTAGGAAGGACAAGAAGCTGATTTAAAAGGCGTTCTAGGCAGATTCTACATCCTACTCCTCTGAGACTGAAGCTGAAGAGGAGGAAACTAACTTGTGTCTGATGGCTGATGATCATCCTAGTCAGTCTGACCAGAAAGAGGTATGTGAGCTAACTTACGATCAATTATTTAAAGTGTCTGAAAGAATTCACGCATCTTATAGGAAACTTAAGAAATTGCATGCTAGTCTGAAATTGGATTTCTTAACCTTGCCAAAAGAGCATGATTCTATAGTTAAAGATCATTCTACACTTGATAGTAATCACATATCTTTACTTGATGAATTTGATGAGTTGAACAAAAAGCATTCTGATTTAATTATTGAGCATGATTTATTAAAAACCTCGCATGTTGATTTAGAAAGAGCTTTTAAAGAATTAGACAACATGGCATGTGAAGTGGAGAGTAGTAAGGGAGTATTGAACTTTGAAATTGCAAGTCTTAAGAAGGAGAATGAATTTCTAAAAGTACAAATTACTGCATTTGAGAAAAATAAAATACCGCATACTTTTGCACAATTTTATGCACCTCCACCTTTTGAAGAATCTATTTCAAAATCATCAAAGCATGTTTCATATAAACCTAAGAAGAGGCACTATCACCCACCTAGATTAGTTAATCATTTTCCTGGTGTTAGATTTTTTTCTTATGGCATGTTAGGACACATCTCTCACACCTGCACTGTTCACCGTAGTACACATTTGGTGTGGAGGCCCAAATTACCTGTTTCACAGCACAGCACACATGCATTGTATTCTTTTTTTCATAAGAAGGAACTCAAACCTGTTTGGGTTCCTAAATCTGACATTTGATGATTTTGTAGGTGTGCTCTCACACAAGACCTCATGAGAGTATGTGGTACCTGGATAGTGGATGTTCAAGACACATGACTGGAGATGCAAATAAGTTCATTTCACTGGAGGCCAGGGCTGGAGGCAAGGTTACACTTGGAGACAACACCACCAGGAGGGTAGTAGGATCAGGTGTAATTGGTGATTCAAAGATTTCATGATTGACAATAATTTACTTGTAGATAAATTGAAACATAACCTACTGAGCATCAGTCAACTCTGTGACAAAGGATACAACATCAAATTTCTGCCCACTTGCTGCATTTTAAGCTTAAATGACAAAATTTTTTTACAGGGATAAAGGATCAACAATGTCAACATGCTAGATGTAAGTTACTTTAAAGATGATGTTTTAATTTGCTTAAAAACTATTATTGATGAGTCTTGGTTGTGGCATAGGAGATTATGTCATGCCAGTATGAAAACCCTTAGGAGATTCACCCAAAAGGACTTAGTTAAAGGTGTCCCCAAGCTTAACTTCACTAAGGATCACCTGTATGATGCCTGTCAATTAGGGAAGCAAGTCCAGTCCTCCTTTCACTCCATTAAGGACATCAGCACCTCTAGACTTTAGAAGTCCTTCACATGGATCTCTTTGGACCCATTAGCACTGCCATCTTAGGGGGGGAAGTCTACGGTTTTGTGATTGTTGATGATTACTCGAGGTTCACTTAGATTAAATTTTTATCACATAAATCTGAGTCATTTGATGAATTTAAATCTTTCTCCATTTGGATTCAGAGGAAGTTAGATTGTGAGATCTTGACTATTCATAATGATCATGGTGGAGAGTTTGAAAATGTGAAGTTTAGAACATTCTATGAGGAGTAAGGGATTAGTCATAATTTTTCATCTCCTAGGACCCCTCAACAGAACGGGGTAGCTGAAAGGAAGAATAGGACCTTAGTGGAAGCCACTAGAGCCATGCTTACTGAGTATTCACTTCCAAAATACTTTTGGATTGAAGCGGTGAACACTGCCTGTTATGTGCTGAATAGGGTGAATGTTAGATCCAATCTGAACAAGACACCTTATGAGATCATTAAGGGCAGAACTTCAAACCTGTCCCACCTCTATGTCTTTGGCTGTAAGGTTTTCATTCTGAATAATGGGAAGTCATCCTTAGAAAAATTTGACCCCAAATTTGATGAAGGAGTGTTCTTAAGCTATTCTAGTGTGGGGAAATCCTTTAGGGTGTTTAATAAGAGGACTTTGGCGGTGGAAGAGTCAACTCATGTGGTGTTTGATGAATCTGATCCTAAGGAGATTAGAGTTGAGGAAGAAGAAGAGGTAGGGGAGATTACCCAAGGGGTTGAAAATACAAATCTGGAGGAAAGGGTAGAACCTCAAAACACTTTGCCTAGAGATTGGAGATATTCTTCGAGTCATCCTAAAGAACTGATCTTAGGAGACCCTGCTTAAGGTGTTAGGACTAGGCATGGACTTAGGAAGGAAGTAAACCATTCTGCCTTTATCTTAATGACTGAACCCACCAATATCAATCGAGCCCTTTTTGATGAATTTTGAATCTTAGCTATACAAGAGGAACTGAATCAATTTATAACGAACGATGTTTTGGAGTTAGTAGAAAGACCTAGGAATCAAATTATGGTGGGAACCAAGTGGGTCTTTAAGAATAAGATGAATGATTCTGGTGTGGTGGTTAGGAATAAGGCAAGATTGGTGGCTAAGGGGTACAATCAGATTAAAAGGATTAATTTTAAGGAGACCTTTGCCCCTGTAGCTAGATTGGAAGCCATTAGGGTGCTACTAGCTTTTGCCTGTTATAAGAGATTTAAGCTGTTTCAAATGGATGTCAAGAGTGCCTTTTTAAATGGGATAATAAAAGAGGATATTTTTGTAGAACAACCCCCAGGTTTTGAGATTTTCCAATATCCAAATCATGTTTACAAATTAAAAAGGCCTTATATGGATTGAAACAGGCACCCAGAGTTTGATATGAGAGGCTTAGCACATTCCTGTTAGAAAGAGAGTTTGTTAAGGGGAGCGTAGATACCACCCTTTTTCTGAGGAGAGTAGGAGATGATTTACTCATTATCCAGATCTATGTTGATGATATAATTTTTGGATCTTTTGATAAATATTTATATGATAAGTTTTCTAAAATAATAAGTAAGGAGTTTGAGATGAGTATGATGGGAGAATTGTCCTACTTTTTAGGGTTTAGCATAAGGCAAATAGATGATGGAACCTTTCTCAATCAATCTAAATACACTAAGGATATTTTGAAGAAATATAAAATGGATAAAGCCAAGCCAATCAACACTCCCATGAGCTCCTTTGTTCAGTTAGATAAGGATTCAAGTGGAAAATCTGTTGATCAGAAGAAGTATAGAGGAATAATTGGATCCCTGCTTTACCTGACTGCTAGTCGACCTGATATTATGTTTAGTGTTTATCTTTGTGCTAGGTTTTAAGCTGATCCTAAAGAGTCTCACCTGACTGATGTTAAGAGAATTCTTAGATATCTTTTAGGGACCCCAAACTTAGAAATCTGGTACCCTAGGCACAGCACCTCTTTTGAGATTATTGGATATTCTAATTCTGACTTTATAGGGTGTAGGGTGGATAGAAAAAGTACTATTGAAACTTGTCAATTCATAGCACAGTCTTTAGACTCCTGGTCCAGTAGAAAATAGAACACAGTTACACTTTTCACTGTTGAAGCTGAATACATTATCGTAGGAAGTTGTGTGACCCAAGTCCTTTGGTTGAAGCAACAAGTTTTGGATTTAGGATTACCTGTGGGCATAATTTCTATTTTGTGTGATAATACTAGTGCCATCTGTATTTCTAAGAATCCAATCCAAAATTCTAGAACCAAACACATTGATATAAGGTATCACATCATTAGGGACCATGTTACAAAAGGGGACATTAAGCTACATCATGTAGCAACTGAAAATCAGTTGGCTGACATATTTACTTAACCACTGGCCTTTGACTCATTTAGCATTTTGAGGACCAGATTATGTGTGATTGATATAAATGCTTGATTCTGATGACTGATGATTTCTGAGTTTTTCCTTTTTTTATTCTTATTTTATTTCTGTTAGTCTTTTGATTTGATTATATGTTTTCTGTTTTATTTTTATTCAGTGTTATTTTTCTTCTTACCGTTTGTTATTTTTTTGATTTGAACTTTTATTTTGATGAGATTTCCTACTTATTTTTTATTCACTATTTTACTCCTTTAAAAAATCAGATCACTTCTCATTACTGCTGATAAATTAAATTTATAACTGAAAATTTTGCCTTATTTTTGGTTTGAAAGCTTATAAGCAGTGATTGATTCCACTGGATCTGTTAAAGGGAACAAACATTGATGATTGTTTCTCTTCATCTAACTCCTTTAATGGTGTATTGTTTCTTTTGGATAAAAATCTTCTTCAAAATTAAAAAGTTAGTTTTTGAAATAGAGATCTATTTTATCTTCATACAGTAATCTACCTCATATGAATAGTATTTTCAAAGTTTTGAGTCATTATTATGATTTTCTGAACCAAGTGATTGCACTTATCATATGATATATGGTTTTTGTTTTGTGAATTACTCTTCCTTATTATAGAGAGTGAGTTTTGTCGTCTCTTATGTCTGGAAGGTAATTTCACAGCTGAGATTCTTTAACAATTTTGAAAGGGAGAAAGCTTACAAAAGATGTTCAAAGAGTGTCACAATGAAAAGAGGCACAAAATTATCCTAAATTGAGAAGATGCGTAATGTCGCCAAAAATTAAAAAGATACACAAAGTGTATCAAAAATCAAAAGATGCGCAAACCGCCAAACAAATTGAAAAAGAGGCACAAAATGAGCCCACAAAGAAATAGGCTTTCTTCCCTTTCAGATCTTTAAATGTCTTAGAAAAATCTATGCACCACTTAATATTTTAAAAAGCTTGAGATGAAAAATCATGATTTCTGATTCCTTACTTTGTAATAATATTATATCAGATATTTTTCTGGAACGAGGCTTGAAAGGATCTCTTTTCGAATCTAATTTCTTTTCTTCTGAAATTTTTATTTTGAAAGGAATTTGCACCTATAAGGTGTCTGAGGTGGGAGTTACAAAAGTCAATTTTCCAATTTTTCTAGATTTCAGCACTATCGATTGTCTTCTTATTGGTTTTTGGATTCAAAATCAAGAGAAAATTCTGAATTACTGGAGCTGATCAATAAAAAAATCATTATTTTTTTGTGTTTCTTGTTTCTAGTTTTATTTACTCTGCTTTTATTTTCATTTTATTGTATGTGTTTTTAGGATCCCTGATCTTTCCTCTACATCCTTCATCTTATTCACTTTTGTTTCACATCATCCTAGACGATCCTCACATCGTCCTGGATGATCATCTTCATCCTGGACGATTCATCCATTATCCTGGACGATCCATTCAAATCATCCCCACTCTGATTGAATGGTTGAGATGCACCAATTATTAGTGATCTTCCTAGGCGATCCTTACATCCTCTTGGACGATATGATCCAATTTTCCTGATCCTGATCAAACAGCTGAGAATGCTCTAATTATTGGTCATCATCCTGGATGATACACCTCATCGTCCTATACGATCCACGTGTCAGCAGTTGGATGATTCAAATTTGGCATGTCCTATGCATTTATAGTATATCATCCCGGACGATCCACCTCGTCGTCCTGGATGATACTTTTCGTCAACAGTCATTCGCCTGGACTCCTCAGGATGATCGCCTGTGTCTAATCGTCCTAGATGATATTTGATCATCCTGGATAATACGAGCTCCTTTTTGACCAATCGTCATGGCCGTCATTATTACTCATATCGTCCTGGATGATCCTGCGATCGTACGGGATGATCCGGTCAACTTCTACTTAAACAGCCATTTTCTTCCGATTTCTTCACACTTCTTCCTTCACTCCTTGCTCTCTTGGTATTCTAATGGCTGGTGGGAAGAGATCTAGGCTTCAAGGTGCAAGCTCCTCCTGGGAAAATGTTGAACCCTGCTTCCCTAACGCAGCCGATCGGGCTGCCTTCCAATGCTACCGTAAGGTTGGAATCACTCACTCCAGGATTGTCAACCCCCGCACTCTTACCTACCCAGTCCTGGATCTATTTTCCCATACCTCCTTGACCTTCATTCTCACCTTGGCCTTCCCTTTTAGTTCTAAACTCCTTATGGTCTTTTTCATAAATTTTTGCATCGCTGCTGACTACTCTGCCCTTCACTCCTTCATTAATCAGCATCCTGTAGAACTCACCGCTCAGGATTTTCACCATATCCTTCAACTCTCCATCACTGGTGATAAGATCCACACCCTCATTACTGATCTAGATTTTGATTGGAGTGTCGTCAATTATTTCCTTCGAAACACAAATGTTAATTACCACGACAATGCTTGTTCCTCCCTCCTTAAGGATGCCCGCACTATTCAACATGTCCTTCGCTGCTCAATTATCCCCAAGGCTGGGGACCGCATCCATATCACACCTTTACTTTCCATGACCACCTACTATATCATGGCCTATTGAGATTTCAATGCAACTGATCTTCTCTTTCGATACATCGAACATCTTACTAGCATTAGGGATCCAGCCCACAGGAGACGCCCAAATCTAGCCCTAGGCCACCTCATTTCCTATGCCCTTGAGATAAAATATAATATATAATATCCAGTCCCTGCCGATGTCCCTCCTTCCTTCTTCACAAACAACTCCTTCCATGTCCTCCACAGCACCCAACTTCATCCGGAGCCCGCAACAGATGTTGAAGAGGAAGCGGAAGAAGATGTTCCTTTTCCTGCAGCACCTGATGCCCCTGCTCCCTTTCTCATTGCATCTCCCTTTGATCATCTGGTGCAGCGGTTCGACCAGTGGGAGGCCCGATTTGATTCTTATATGGCTGCCTAGGAGGAGCAGCATACTACGGATCTACAGCGCTTCAATGACTATACTGCTCAGCAGCAACAGCAGCATGACCAGGACATGGCCTGGTTTGGAGCCCATTTCGCCTCCATTCACAACTACTTTCAGCCACCACCTCCTCCTCCTTCTGATCAGGATCCGCCTCCTTTTTAGCTTTTTGTGTTGTTGTGATATTTTTTGTTCGTATTATGTTGTCTGTTCTTCCTCCTTTTTGTGATGTCAAAGGGGGAGTTAGTGTTTTGAGTGACTAGTAGTTTCTTGTACTATTCTAGTTATTTCTTGTATTACTCTTATTTTGTAGTTATTCTCCTTATTGTATTATGTAATTAGTGAAATTTGAAATGATATTTGTCTTTCATATGTGCATTGGTTAACTTCTGGTTATTTTATTTGAAACTACTGCATCAATGTTTGCCATCATCAAAAGGGGGAGATTATTGTAAATTTGGATTCAAAAAGTATAGTTTTAATCATGATAAATATATTTGTATTCTATTTTACTTGGCTAACCCATTCAGGTATAAAAAATCAATTGCAAGTTCCAGCCAGTCCAAGATCGAGTCAGTCTGTTTTGAAATTTAGGTCCAATGTACTGTTTTCATCTTTATTGAGTCAAATGCCATGTAACTGATCCCTCAGCTAAGTAACCTTACACATACACACTCAGGGGAAGAGTTTTATTGAATTAGAGTTTCTGTTCAATTTTGTTCTGATCGTCCCGGACGATATTAACATCATCCTGAACGATCCAGTGAAAAAAGAAACCCTAATTAGGACAATCATGTTAAGTCGGTTTGCTTAAAGTGATCGTCCTGGATGATCCTAATATCGTACAGGACGATAGGCTAAAATCAGAAATTCTCAGCAGCCAGATCAAGTTAGGCAAGTTTTATTTTAAGATATTTGATCTGAACATCCTGGACGATACGTGTATCGTCCTGGACAATCCATTACAATCATGCCTAAATTAGTCTGGTGATTAAGAAAAGTAATTAAGGTCTGATTGATTCGATTATATCATTCTGGACGATCGCAGGATCGTACGGGATGATGTGTTAAAAATCTTGACCGTCCAGTGCCTATCACCTGTACGTCCAAAGCTATGTACAGGATGATATTCCTAATTTTGAACTAGTAGTGCAGGATGATACCCATATCATCCCGGATGATCAAGTCATTTTGAAATCGTCTAGCATGTTTCATCTGTACGTCCAAAGCGGTGCTCAGGATGATTTTGGCACTTTTTGAACTAATCATACAAGATGATAGACATATCGTCCTAGATGATCAAGTCATTTTGAGATCGTCCAACACAAGTTCCTTTGGACGACCAGAGCGATCTTCTGGATGAAATTCCTGATTTACACTAATCGTCCCGAACGATCACAGAATCGTACGGGATGATCTGAACAACTTTTTTCTACTAATCGTCCAGAAGAACCAGATCGTCCAGGCTGATACATGTGATTTTGAACTGATCGTACAAGATGATCCGTCGATCGTCCTGGATGATATGTGCCGACCAGTTGAGATTTAGGGAAATTTTTGAGCCCTCCTTTAAAAGATCTTTTTCTTCCAACAAGAAAAATCTTTTGCCACTTTTCTTTCCAGAGAAACCTTAAGAGAGAGAGAGCTTGGGAGAGAGAGAGAGGATCTTGTGAAGGGGAGTTTGTGAGGGATTCACAAAGGTTGCTCCAAGCAAGGATCAGAGTCATCTTCTCCATTCGTCATCTCTCGTCTTTTCAGTGTTTTCTGTAGGAGGATCATTCGCAAGAAGATCCAGATTCTCTGCCCACTTCAGGAGGAAGCAAAAAGAGTTCAGGTTCTCTACCTGCTTAGGAGGAAGTGAAAGGAGTTCAGGTTCTCTACCCGCTTCAGGAGGAAGCAAAAGGAGTTCAGGTTCTCTGCCTCACCGAAATGGTGGAAAGGAGTTTTGTACAGGCTTCTCTGCCTTGCTGTGGGAGCAGAAGGAGAGTCACTTTTGTGTTAGTGCAATACCCGGAGGGGAGGCTCCGGGGAGTGGACGTAGGTTAAGTTGACCGAACCACTATAAAATCTGGTGTATTTTTTCTGATTATTTTCTACAGTTTACTTTTATATTATTATCTGCTTAGGTGAAATCTGTGGTTGATCTTTTCACTTCTGTTTTTACTTATTTCTGCTGCAAATTATCGAAAAGATCTTTCCTATTGCTCACAAATTTTTAAAATAACCAATTCACCTCCCCTCTTGATTAGCCTCGGTACTAGTTCATCAGGGCTTAGCATCCCTATCGAACTTTCAACTCTAGTCCACTTTTTATTGTCAGGCTAATTCTAAAAGTTATCCAGCTCGAGATAGGATATGTTTTGTCTATCTCAATTTTTAAAAATATGAGGATTTTGATATTTTTCTAATTTAAATAATAACTTCATTATGGAAAAATTGTGACAAAACTTTCACCATATACCTCCCAGTTGTACTCGAAGAATTTTCTTGAAAAGCTACTCACACAATTTAATTTATTACGATAAAATTAGAGTTAGCTTATAATGCTACTTTTGGAAGACCCCTCCAATCAATTTTTGGAATTATCACATCCATTCTACATCTCAAACTAAAAATTTTTACCCCTACTGGGATAGGTATGGTGAGAGGAGATCAACGAATAGTGCAATCCTACTATCTTAGGCAGGCACAACCATTCCCTTCAATCACTTTAAGTATTGAGGACTTCGACCTTCGGAACGAAGATATTTCTCAGAGGACTTCTCCAATGGAAGACCTCACTTCTATATCTATATCAGATGAATATACTTCAAGAACTATGCATATTGGATCTATACTCTTAGATGAAGAGAAGGAAAAGTATGTAGATTTTCTACGTAAAAATCAGGACATTTTTTCATGGAGTTCAGCCGACATGCCTGAAATTGAACCTGAAGTAATCATGTAGTCCCTCAAAGTGAACCCAATATGCAAGCCGATTATTCAGAAAAAAATAAACTTTGCACTAGATCGTCAGCAAGCAATCAAATAAAAGGTTGATAAACTCTTCGAAGCTGGGTTTATACAAGAAGTGCACTATCTGACCTAGCTGACAAATATTATCATGGAACAAAAAGTTAGTGGAGCATGAAGAATGTGTGTGGACTATATAGATCTCAGCAAATCCTGTACTAAGGATAGTTTTCTTCTTTCTTGTATTGACCAATTGGTCGATACCACATCTAGACACCAGATGTCGAGCTTCATAAATGCCTACTCTGGTTATAATAAGATAAAGATGGATCCTATGGATACGGAGGCGATGACTTTTTGAATAGATAAAAGGTTTTATTGTTATAGTTAAAGGGTTATATTATTATCTAGTTATACTATTTTGGCTCAAGAATCCTGGAGACATATATCAGCGACTTATGAATAAGGTTTTCAAAAATCTTATTGGGAATACTATGGAAGTATATATTGATGATATACTGGTAAAAAGTCATAAAAATTTATAACATATATTTGACTTAGAATAATGCTTCCACCTTCTGTGACGTTATAATATGCAACTCAACCCTGCCAAGTGTGCTTTTGGAGTCGCTTCGAGAAAATTTTTGGATTTTATGGTAACTCACTGTGCGATTGAGGCTAATCCCAAAATAATCAAGGCACTAAGATATATGGTGCCCTTGAGGAATATCAAGGAAGTTTAGAGGCTGAATCAAGGATTACAATATATCTCATTTTCTAGCCTGCTCAGGGGATAAATATCTACCATTCTTCAAGATACTCAGAGGTACTCGTAATGCGGGGTTCCAATAGACTGATGAATATCAAAAAACTTTTGGGTAGCTACAAAAGAATTTGGCCTTGCCCCCACTACTTTCAAAACCAATATAGGGAGAAAAGTTATATTTTTACCTAGTTGTTTCTACCTATGCTATCAGCTCGGTATTGGTGTGAGAGGAGAATAATGTATAATATCCCATCTATTATGTTAGTAAGATTTTATCTAAAATAAAAGGACATTATCCACTGTCAGATAAATTAGCATTAGCATTAGTCTACTCAGCTAGAAAGTTATGCCTATACAGTCTTGTCTATACAATTGGGGTATATACAAATCTCCCACTAAAAAAAATCCTTCAAAATCTAGAAGTGACTAGTAGATTATTCAAGTGGTCGGTAGAGTTAAGAGAGTTTGAAATTCATTATTTACCTAGGCCTGACATCAAATCTCAAGCACTTATAGATTTTGTTATAGAATGTACCATCCCCATAACTGATGAGCCACCAACGACATCTCCCCCATGATGGATCTTATATGTTGATGGAGCTTCTAGAAGTTTTGGCATAAGAGAAAAATTATATTGATTTCCCTATAGCAAGTTACTCTTAAATATAGGCTCCGATTAAAGTTCCCAACAATAAATAACACTGTAGAGTATGAGGCCCTCATCACTAGGTTGAGGCTGGCCATAGACTGTGAAGTAGAAAACTTTATGATTCACACTAATATGTAATTGGTTGTCTCCCAAACGAAGGGAGAATTTGACACCCATAACCCACGGCTAGCCCAATACTGCAGCATAGTAAAGTCACTCTTGGCCCATTTAAAAGAGCATCAAATTATTTATATTCTCTTAGAGAAAAATGCACGAGCAGATGCTCTCCAAACTTGCTACATCAATAACCAGAGATATCTTCAAGAGAAAATGTATTGAGGAGATTTACTTCCCAAGTATCCAAGGTCTGTGGGTCATACAATTAATTAATAAACCAAGAGAGACTTTTTGTATCGATCCCATCTTATCCTTTTTACAAGATGGTGTGTTTCTAGAAGATCCAACAATTGTAACCCGACTTCAAAGGAAGGTAGTAAACTTCATTATCATTGGTTGAGAATTATATAAATAAGCCTTCACAATACCATACCTCAAGTGCCTCCCACCTTCAGAAGCCGATCACATACTTTGAGAAGTTTATTTAGGAGTATGTGGAAAACATCTAGAAGGAAGAGCATTAGCTTATAAGATCATGAGATGGGGGTTTTATTGACCCACAATGAAATAAGAAGCACTTGAATTCATTCAAAAATGCAAAAATTATCAAATTCATTCCAATCTCACCCATGTGCCCACTGTAGAGCTTTTATTACTCTAGAACCCATGTCTTTTCACCCAACGGGGAATTGATATAATGGGACATTTTCCCATAGCCACAAGAAAAGGAAAATTCAACATCCTGGCTATAGACTACTTCACCAAATTGGTGGAAGCAGAACCTCTGACAAAGATAATAGAAGCTAATGCCAAATAATTCTTATGGAAAAAATATAATCTGTCATTTCGGCATTCCCGTAAAGATCATCACCGACATGGGACTCAATTTACTAGAAAAGATTTAACATCTTTTTGTAAGAATTTTCATATCTATTTGGTGCACTCAATCATAGCCCATCCTCATATAATTGGTCAGACAAAGGTTACAAATCGAAAATACAAAAGGGTTGAATACACACCTAGGGAAGGCTGGGGGGAAATGGGATGAGGAACTCTTAAATATCCTCTAGGCTTATTGTACCATTGCCAGAACTCCAATAGTTGAAACTCCATATAACCTTTGTTTTGGTACAAAAGCAATCATATCAGTCAATATTATAGTCCCAAGCCATAGGGTTCAAACTTTTGAGTTCAATAATAATGAGGAGAAGCTCAAAAATAACTTAGATCTTCTCCCAGAAGTAAGAGACATGTCCTCAATCAGAGTTGCTACGAACCACCAAAGAATTATCCATCACTATAATCAGAACCTCAATGTATCTCGATTGGAGACCTAGTTCTGTGTAACATTGAGGCAGCAGGAAAGGGTCCCCAATGTAATAAACCTCGATGTATCGCGATTGATGGCAACCATGACAAAGCCTGACACCTTCAAGCTGAAGGATGCCGATGAAAAAAATGCTCCCTCGAATTTGGAATGTGGGAAATCTTCATAAGTATTAATAGTAGGAGATGATAGTGTTGCTTGTATTATGTCTTCTATTTCTTCCAAGTTGAATGTTGTTTAGTCCTTGTATATGTGTACCTCTTCTATATTGAGTGTTGTATAACTCTTATATATCGCTAAGTTGTATTCAGGAAATTATTATATTATCTTATATAATACAATAATACATTGTTGGCTCTTTACCGATAGTGTCTTCTTCTTCAAAAAGATCATAATGATAATCAAAAGAAAATAATAAAATCTAATATTTTATCCTTGATTTGAGAAATATATAATCTTCATTGTATCTCAATCACTAGATAATCAATCCCAGGGGAATTTGATCTGACCTCTTCTATACTGGTTAATATCATTAAGTAATGCCTTGACTAAAATCATATTATAGGTCAAATATCCAAAGGGGATGTCTAGTACATTCACTCAGGCTGAGTGAATTCACTATAATAATTTTCATATTCTAACTTAAAAAAATGCTAAACAAGTTCATATATAAAGGAAAAATGATCATCAATAACTCCTTGTTATATCACAAAAATAATCACTACATATAATAACTACTAAGAAAGATAGAGTGATAAAACTGGTGGTATAGAAATACCACACAATCTCGATAATCTCATCATCACTGAAAAAGACTTTCTAAAGCTCACTTTTAATATCATCATCATCGCTTGAATCTAAATGGGGATCATTAAAAGCCTGACTAGGTGTCAACCCTTCAATTTCAATTCCAGTCTTGCGCTGCATTAGAAGAAATCCTTTTAGAAAATCTCTGGTAAAGCCTTCTTCAATACAATCTCATTTCAAGGCCTTCACCTCTACAGCATATATATGATCATGAGCTTCCTGAACATGTTCCTGAATTATGCTCTTAAAGGTTATAGACTTCATAAATTCTTCTATGGCTTGGGGAGATAATAATTATGATGTGGGCTTGGCCTTTGATAGAGCAATCTCTTTCTCAGACAAAAGACTCTGGAATGTCCTATTTTCACCTTCAAGGGCTGCTATATTTTCCTCAAGGATCTCCTAGTCCTTCACATGCTGATTAATCTTTGTTTGTGCATCCACTAGTTCAATATGGATTCGGTTTATCTATTGATTCTACAAAGAAGCATATGTTTTCATAGTAACCAATTCAGCTCTACATTTGGCCAACTATTCTTCTACTACCTTCATATCCTTGATATTGGTATCATATTTTCTCTATACTCACCTTGAAGGTACTTAACCTTCACAAATTAATCGTTCCAATCATTCAAGATTTGAGTTAGCTCAATTTCAAGATCAATGGGCTGTAACAACTGAAATAATAAAATGATATTTATAAAGGACATATCCTTATAAATATGTAGAAAAGGAGCATAAAAAAGAAGTGGATATTCACCAAATAGTTAGCTCGTCAACACCCAACAGACTGATGTTTCAAAAAATCTTTTAAAATATGTAACATGGATGGAATAGAATTGTAACTTGCTAAAATTTGCTCCACCTTCTTCTTCTTGGATTAAGTCTATGGATCAGCATCATTTACTAATTATTTAGGAGGAACCTTTGAAGTGTGAGCAGGAAATAAGATTTCTTAATTAAGTTTAGACTTAGAATTGCAAATTTCATCTTGAATATCGCAGTCAAATTCATGGATGAACTACATATGACCCTGAATGGTCAAAATAATGTTCAATTAAGTATTTAGCTACAATAATCTGAATGAGTTATCATTAATTTCATATTTTAATGTCATAGCAATAAATGATATATCTTCCCAAGGGAAGAAAATATTATTTCTTATTAATTATTTGAATATGATGATAACAATCATCGTTAATTTTGATTTTTCCAAATAAAATTAATTAAATTTTAAAAATTAATACGGGGTCTTTAAATCTCCTACGAGCGCAAGCTCTCATAGTTAATTACATCATAGGAAACCTAAGTTTCCTACAAAAATTCTCGATTAAAATAATGGTAGAAATTTTATTTAGAGATTTTCAAAGAGTGATATCAAAGAAACGAGGCTGGAATTTCAACTAGGATTGGATCAAATTTTGAACACTTATTTCTAGAGGCTAACGGAGGGGAAGTAGGAGGTATTTTGAGATTCTAAAATAATTCAAAAATGCCTTAGTCTACTCTATGTGTTGGGCTTTAATTTTGATTTGAAGAGAAGTTTTAAATTGAGTTGTCAATTTATTAAAAAGTTGGGTTTATGTTTCTGGAAGGTGGTGTCTTATAATTTTGAGTCCTCCCTAGATCCTAAGTCTAATTTAGGCACTAAAAAATAGGAGCCTGAACTTAGCTAATACAGTACAAATATGGACTTACCCCGACTTGGATTAGGGAGCTAGCTAACCATCTAGGCGTTTAAAATCTACATGTCCGATCTTTTTATGAAAGATGGGTGGGGATGTTATTAATTAATTTTGGAGAAATTAGGGATAACGTCTATAGCAGATCTTAAGTGACCCTTAAAAAATGCAATTAATTTTTTTTAACTTTTAATTTATTTCTAATACAATACATGTTAATTGACCTTTGAATGCATAAATTAATATGTAGTAGTTAAAAAAAGGCTTAAAAAATAAATTTTATCCTAGAGATTACACAACATCCCCTTGACAAAACTCCACCCTAATAGGCTAGGTGGTCTGCCAGAACCCGCAGGCGGGGAAGTGCTTAACAAGGAGGAGAAGAATTTAATATGTATGCATGTGAACTCTTGGCAGTCCTTAGCTTACTTCTTAAATCATTAGAGTTACTACATGAACCTAAAAATTTTATTTAATTTTAAGTAGAAAATAATTTTAATTATACCCGCATGAGCCTCCATGCATTTCCAGGCTAAAATAAAATTGGCATGTAAGTAAAAGACTAAAAAAATAGGCAATTTTTACTACGGAAACAAATTAAACAAAATCAATCAATTAATTAATTAAATATAATATTCATGTGAAAAGTGCCACTTAATTTATAACCAGGGCCTATAGAAATTAAAAGTTATCAGGTACCACTGACAGCTACCCAGATTCTAATCCTAGAAATGATACAAGTTATTTTTTTTAGAATGGGATGTTCTCTATCTTCACTTCTTCGTGCTTGTGTGAGCTTCTCGGATCCATCAAGCCCGTGTATCAAAATGAAATAAACTCTTCCTCGAAGGAGTGTTTCTTTTCTCTTTGAAAAGTGTCACTTAATTTATAACCCAGGGTCTGCAGAAATTAAAAGTAGTCGGGTACCACTGACAACAACCCAAATTCTAATCCTAGAAATGATACAAGTGATTTTTTTAGAATAGGATATTCTCTATCTTCACTTCTTCATGCTTCTGTGAGCTCCTCGGATCCATCAAGCCCGTATATCAAAATGAAAAGAAACTCCTCCTTAAATGGTTGTTTCTTTTCTCGTTGAATTTTTAAATCATCCTAACTTTAATCTCTAAATGAACAGGAACTCTCCCCTAAGGGATGTTTCCTTCTCTTCGGACTCCAAGTTGGATGTTTCAAATCCCATTGCAAAATCACTTTCACAATATGACTTAAATAAATTGCATCACGTCTCAAAAATAAAAATCTAGAGAACCTACATGGTTATCCTAAGTTGTTAAAATCATCAACAATCCCAGGCAGTTAACTAACGCCCATCAAATCAATTCACAGATTATATAGGAAATAAATAATCACATCAATCAAATTATTATAACCAGCATGCAATAAAACCACAAAAAGCTCAGCACACAAGTATTAGAAAAATAAAATATAGTCCTAGCCTAAAATTAGAGTTGGTTGTCCTAGCAAACCATCTAAAGTGTGTAGAGAATGTTGTGTGGTTTGGATATGTCTTATGTCAAGTAGTTGTTAAAATTGTCCAGTGTTTTGATTTGTTAAAGATCAAAATAAAATTTTGATTTAATTTTAAGTATTAATATTTTAATGTTAATTTTATAATATATTTTTAAGTGTTAAGTAATTACTACCTTTATTTACACCAAGGCCGTGAAGTTTATTTCACCTTCTTTGGGGCTAAATTAATACCCTCGTAGGCCCAGGTTACCTAATAATAACCAATTTTGTTAAGTTAATTTAATTAGTTAGAGCTTAAAGGGGTTGATCTTTTTAATTTCTTGGTTGGTTGTTGATTTTAAGGATTAAGTTAATTAAATTTTTCATCAATTGGTTCGTATCATTGTCACAATGGGCTCAAGGATGAAACCTCTTTAAGACATGTAGCCCCGCAACTCAAGGTAGTTTATCCTAAAAAGTTAGTTGATGTAGTTGAATTATGTATTTTAATTTAGTTAAATAATTAATATTCAATTGATTTTAAGATTTTACACTTCATTAAATTCATTCGTGGTGTTGTCACAGTGAGCTCGAGGATGAAAGCTCCTTAGGACACTTACTCTCGCAGCTCAAGATAGTTCATCTTTAAAAATTCATCTTTGGAGTGCTTGTAGTGTATTAAGGGGTCGGTTGATTAATTTTATTAATCAAATTAAAAATTTCTAGTGTTTTACTTAATTATTAAATTTTTGTGAATTATTAATATATTAAATTAATGTGTCAAAATTTGACTTTTTAAATTAAAGTGAATTATAGAATTTTGATATTTTTTCTAAATACTAGACCCTAAGATGACTAATTATGCACTGAATTTGATGTGATTGAATTTTTCTTGATTAAATTATGAATTTTTGAAATTTTGTCTCAAATTTGAACTATAGTTGACAAAAAAGTTAAATTTTTGACATTGAGTTATTTCTGATGGTATGACATTTTATTAAATACTAGACCCTAAATGGAGTCTAATACCTTTAAGTTTATTTAATTTAAAATTATGTAAAATTAATTATGATTTTTTAAATTGACTAATTAATTGAATTTTTAAATTGTTAACCAAAAGGGCTTCTAATGATTTTGATCTAAATTGATTCCAAACTTCTTGAAATCACTCGTAAAGGTTAGAAATGACCCAAGGGAGTATTCTCAAGTGTTTGAGAATAATTTAGAATTTTTAATTATTTTTAATTAATTAAATTAATAAAATATTAAAAAATATTAAACTTAAATTAAGGGTCTAGTCAAAGGGGCTTTTAATTTTCTTAGGTTGGGGGTTTAATTATGGTCAGTTTTTTCTTAGTTTGGGGGTTTAATTATGGTTAGTTTGATGTATTATTTATATTTTTGAATTTAATTTGAATTTATTATAATTTTTAGAATTTTCAGGCTTAATTAAAGGGTTAATTTTGAGCTAATTAAATTTCTCACTTAATGACTTTAAAAATTAGTAATCTCCTGACCTAAGATAGACAATGTCACTAGGGTTGTGTGTTTTTAATTTCACCCCTATTGGATACATATTTTAATTTTTATAATTTACCTAAATTTCTCAAAATTGTCCTTAATTTTTGTCCTTAGATGTCACTAAGTTATTTAGGATCAAAATTAGAGTTTGATAAACCTAACATACACATAATCAATCAATCACTTCATGTAAACAAGTGTACTAAGGCTAAGTGCATCGAAGAGAGTGAATTTCCAAATATTTGGGTTAACCCATAACCTAAATATTTGGAAATTTACTCAAAACAGATTTCCCCATGTGATTAACTTAAAAATGCTATGGCAAGGAGAAAATGTGCCACAACAATGATTAGCCAAACACAAAAGCAAGCCACAAGTGCCTAAGGAATGATTATACAAAATAGAATAAAGGATATATGCAAATGCCCTAAGCTTGCATTATGTTTGATTGATTTAGTTCACTCACAACCAAGCTCTATTTAAAACTTTCAAAGAGGAGTTTGGGAAGTTTGAAAAAAGTTTTAAAAGAAATTTTCAATAAATTTCCTAAATTAAAGGTCAAATTATGACCTATGATTTTTGAAATTCAGTAACTAACCATATGCACATCAAATATGTTTGAACAATTTTAGGGGAGCTCAGGGATAGACCCTAATTCTCCCCTGCCAAAATTTGGGTCAATAGCAATTAAAATAAAATTAATTAAAAATGAAATACACTTTTTTATATTACTGAAATGATCAAATTAATACTACCCAAATTGACCCAAAATTATTTTTAAAATAAAGTGCTCTTCATCCTAAATCCATATAGTCTAAAAACTCTAAAATTGGATTATAAATGAATTTCCTATGAATTTTTTAAGTTTTTATAATTAAAAAAGCATTTAAAATTAATTCAAAACACTTAAACTTAATCAGCGATGATAGCGGGACACACGGCCTTAGATTGGCTAAATCAAATAGCGGGTAATGATTGCCCGATGGCGTGATAATGACTAATGATTGTACGGCAGCAATCATTGGTTATTAATGGCGGACACAGCAACAGGCTACACGTGTCACTTATCCGAGTCAACTGACATCAGATGTCATTCGATCTTTCACAGTTTGAATCAAAGGCTAAGATGGAGCCGAACAAAGGTCCAAATGGCAGGATTAACCGTGCGATTTGAAAGAACTGCGAGATGATGAGATCTGGACTTTTAATCACGAGATCAATGGTCCAGATTTTGTACACTAATATGAATCGCATAAAAACCTTAGGAATGAAATAATTAACTATTTCTTTCAAAATACTTAACCATTTGAGTTGAAATTTTAAATAGAGCTAGTAAACGTAAAGAGCATTCGTGGGGAATCATGTTCTCGGCATAAAACTAGCATTTCAAAAAGCTATTTAAACCTAAGTGTAGAAAGCTAGGGTTTGAGCTATACATTCATCCAATCGATGGATTTGGATATTTAAGGGTCAGTTGAACTTGTAAATTATACTCGTACACTTCTCTAGAAAAAACCACGGCCTAAAAAACTCTCGATCATTGGATATTCAAGCTGGACGAAATATGATGAAAGTTTGAATAGGTTGTTAGACCTACTAAGTTTGTCTCAAGGCTAACCAAGAGGGGGGTGAATTGGTTATTCAAAAAATCTATTGAAAGTTTTTGAAAACTGATTTAAAGATTTAATGTGAAATAAAAATTTTCTCTAAAATATTTTTCAACCACAATATTACAATGCAGAAAATAAAAATGCAATAAAAGTAAAAGCAAAAAGAACATAGAAATTTATAGTGGTTCTGTCCAACTAGACCTACATCCACTCCGAAGACTCCCTCTTCAGGTATTGCACTATTCCAAAGTGACTCTCCTTTTGCTCCCACAGGAAGGCGGAGAAGCCTTTACAATTAACCTCTCTTCTACCAATCCCCGGTACGGTAGAGAACTATCGTCCTTTTACACCCTCCTAAAATCGACATAGAACTGTCATCCTTTTACACCAACCTGGTGTCGGCAGAGAACTGTCATCCTTTTCACCCTCCTGGTGAAGGCAGAGAACTGTCATCCTTTTTTACCCTCCTAGTGATGGTAGAGTACCAACGTCCTTTCTCACCCTCATGGTGACTACAGAGTACCGAATCTTCTTTGAAATTCCTCTCTCAAGAGCCTTCAAGGAAGTAGGGAAGAATTTTGATGAACGAATAAGAGATCCTCACTATTTGGGCATCTTTTTGAATCCCCTCACAAAACCCTCTCACTAGATCTCTCACTTTTCAATCTCCAAACACTCTCCCAAACTCACTCTTAAGGCACACTCAAGAGAATTTTGAAGCAAGAAGAATGCGGCAGTCAGTTTTTAGGACTCTTATATACAAAGGATAAGAAAAACTGTCCAAAAAATAAAATTTCAAGTTTGACAGATTACGATCGTACAGTAAGATCGGACTTCGTACGTACGAACAGTTCAAAAAGTGTTATACGATACTGTATGAACATAATTTCATACTCTGATCAGCGTCTATACGAACCCAGATCATACGTACAATCAGTTCAAAAATGAACCCTTCGTCTGTATGATCATGTACGAACCCCATTTCATACTCTGATCGGTGTTTGTACGAACCCACTTCGTATAATACGATCAATTCAAATTCTAGTGTATGCATATGGGACAAATTGGACAAACCTAATTTCATACTTTGATTGGCATCCAGGACAAACAAATTTTGTATTGTACAATCTGTCAAAAATTTGACAAGATCGTACTGCACGAACCGGTATGAACCCAATTTTGTACTCTAATTGGCATCCAGAAGAATGCCTTTCGTACAGTATAAAATATACTTAGAAAATTTTCCAGTCGTGATTTAATCAACTCCGTTCTAGAGGGACACTCAGTACAAATCATCCCGTACGATCCACGAATCATACTGTACGATTAGTTTTAAAAATTCAAGTTTTGTCTCTCCCCCAGTCTGTGTGTGTACGGTTACCCAATTATAATCACACTCTCTCAGATTCAAGAAAAATAAAAAGTGCAGAATTTAATTATAATAAATCCTAATCTAATATGTTCTGAAATCTTTAACAGTTTGGAGTATGATTTCCCTGAAATATTAGTACACAAACAACACAGACCAAATATATCCAATATATATTAAGAGAAAAATAATAATCAACACAATAATATTTTGGTATTATCAAAAACTCAAATGATATACAAGCATAAATTTGAAATCTAAGATGCAACAATCTCCCCCTTTTTGATGATAGAAAAATACTTATTATTTGAGTTAACACTTAAGCTAATTTTTCTCCCAAGCTCCCCCTAAATGAATGACCAATTTAAAACAAAGGATTCCAATGAAGTTCAAAAATAAGCAAAATCAAAAAATTACAATAACACACTACACACAATACCATAACACTAAAATAAGAAAAATCAATAATAAATTTGAGAACTATAATAACAAAACAACATAACAATAAACAATACCTTATGACTCCCCCTTTTGACAATAACAAAAAGGAAAAAAATTCTTAAATGAATGCATGGCTATGAATAAATCAATCGTGTTGATGAAGAAGAAGATTTTAAAGTGATTATAAAGCTGAACATTAATTTTATAATGCTAAAAAGAAAAATTCAAATTTTAAATCAAAGAAGAACTTGAAAAAGAAAAGTCAACCAGATTCAATGTTCGTTCTAGACATATTAAATAAAAATAGTTATTGCAAAAATGATGAATTTAAAAATTAATTATTTTTTAATTCAATAATAAAAATTATTGTCTATTATTTGGATATGTAAGAGAGATAGATGATAAAGGAAAGATCAGTATCAGTTGGCGATATTGCGCATCTTTTCAATAATTTGTGGCACACTTTGTGCATCTTTTTAGTTTGGGCTAATTTTGTGCCTCTTTTGACTTTGACATACATTACGCATCGTTTAGCACTTTATGCATATTTTTTTATTTTTTTGTCTTTCCAAATATCAATAAATCTAAAATACACATTCCAATAATTAACAAAAATAAACATATTAAAAAGAAAATAAAATAAAAATAAGACATCTATTTTGCAACAATTAACACAAATTAATATTTGTCTATAGAAACATGAACTTGATCTTCTAATCTTTATTCAGTTATACTGTAATTTAAAATTTTGAGAGATTAAACTTTGTAAGAAAATTAATTTGTAGAGCAATGAAATTTAAAATCCCATTCTAAAGATCAAACACTAAAGATTTGAATCCATAAACATAACCAATTCAAGAAGAGAAAATTCAAACAATAACAAAACATCATTCCATCTTTTTATTGAATAAATAGCCATATACAAGCATCATCACCAATGAACTAGAGGAAAAATAAGATCATGTAGAACTAACACCTGAAATCACTGAAATCACAAAACCACATCCTAACAAAAGAACAACTACTCTCAAACATCTCAAGTACAAGTGCATCACAAAAACAAAAACTGAAACATTAGAAGACAACTACTAAAACTCTGAAGGACCCTGGTCAGGAGGTAGCTGAGGGTTGAATGTAGTGAAGTAGCTACTAATCGTAGCTACACTAGTGTTAAATTAGTCAAATTGGCCATGAATCCAACCTATGTCTTCCTGATACCTTGCATCCTGTTGATTTAAATGATTCTCAATTTGATCAAAATGATGATCAAAGTGAGTTTCAAGTCTGTCAAAGTGCTAGACCATTTCTTGATTATAGTTCTGATTGGGTCTAGGTCCAGGTGTAGGTGTTGGAGCAGGGGCTTCTTCTCCCTCTGATCCTTGATCTTGATTAAAAAGTGCTTAAAAATTGGCATTGAAAAAAAGTAGGAAGTTCAGTGGGGGAATCAGGATGAATTAAGTTGTATTTCTTCTCCAAAATGTAAGTGATTAAATGTCCTAAAGCCACATTTTTCTTTCTCTTACTGTGAGGATTCTAATATCAGAAAGATTGTGAATGTAGTCCATGATAAGTTGGGCTTCATCAAAATGAGTTTCAGTCATTATCAAGTAAGTGACAACGGATAAAAGAAGAGTCATATTTATGTGATCACCAGCTTTGGGGATGATAGATGTTCTCAAAACATGCTGGATTATCCTGGCATTCTCATTCAGGGTATACACACAAGGTAGGTGACTGACTTGACGAACACCGCTAAGAATTTTGTTAACTTCAGTCCAGTTAAATTCAGATCTAGAGGTCATCGAGTTTGCCCTAACCCCTTGAGTTCTAAGATGGAGGAAGTTCCCTAAATCTTCTTTAATGATTTGGACTCTTTGCTTAAGAACATAGGAAGACAACCTAGTGTGATCCTCATTTACTCTCATATTTACCAAAAATATTTGAAAGGTTTCTTTGTGATAGGTATGGATTAGGGTTAGAATAAAGGACAATTGAGTCAAGGTAAATAAGGGCATGACAGAAAAGTTGATATCTCCTTGAATGAGAATTCGAGAAGGAGTGATTTTTGCTACATAATACCTATCATATGCTTCCTCATTTTCCTTGGACAAGAAGTTATCATCTCTATCACCTCGAAAGGAAGATCCCCTAGAAATTTGTGTGTGTTTGCTACTACTCGCCATTCTACCATTTGGACTTAAGAGGGTTTGAAGATTGAAAGTGACTGTGAATACAAACCATCAAATGTCTTGTTATTTAAAGAAAAATGTCAATCATACAGTACGATAATATTTTTGTACGTATGATTTTGAAATCGTACGAGACGAATAATGTTTCATACAGACGAATACAAATGGCCAAAAATAAAATGTCTTTTTATAAATTGCCCTTCCTGATGCATCCTTTCATACAGACTTTTTGACCAAGCGATCATACAGATGAACACTTGTTCGTACGGGATGATCGGAATATTAAAGATCGTTTAACGATAATTGGGTTCGTCCTTATTCAAAATCGATAATAGGGATCATACAAATGAAACATGATTTTGTACGTACGATATGACAATTAACTGAAATGCTTGAAATACCATCCCCAATCATACAGATGAAACATCACATATCGTATAGTACAAATGACTATGAAAAACTAAGTTTTGTGTTTTCAACTCAGAAACCTATCATGTACAGGCTACAGAATTTGTATAATATGAAAAAAATTTCTTACAGTATGAAAAGAACACTTAAAATAAGACATGATGATCAGGAAAAAAAAATTTCAAAACCAATCACTTTAAATCCAATGACATGTAAAAATTTAAAAACAAGAACAACAATAAAATACTAAATGAAAAATAAGCAAAAACAAAAAAATAAACACATAATCAAACATACAAATTATAACAAACAAACAATGAAAGTAAATAAATACATAATTACAAAATAAGTCAAGTTTGCAGAATTTCAATTTAAGCATTAAGATTAATCCACCTAATATAGATCTTAAAATGCTAAATGTGTCAAAAGCTAGTGGTTTTATAAAAATGTTTGCAAGTTAATTTTTTGTGGCAATGTGATGCAAATCAATCTCTCCCTTAGCTACATGATTTCTAATGAAGTGATGCCTTATGTCTATATGCTTGGTTCTAGAATGTTGAATAAGATTCTTTGAAATGTATATGGCACTAGTATTATCACAGATAATTAAAAATGTGCTAATATAAATCCTAAGTCAATCAATAATTATTTTAACTAAAGAATCTATGCCAAATAACTACCTAAGGCAATGTATTATGCTTCAGCAGTAGAAAGGGCTACTGAATTTTGATTCCTGCTGGACCAAGAAACTAAAGAATTTTCAATGAATTGACAAGTTCCATATGTACTTTTTCGATCAACCCTATTTTCTACAAAATCTGAATCAGAATATCCAATTATTTCAAAAGAAGAGATGTGCTTAGGATATCAAATCCCTAAGTTTTGAGTCCCCAAAAGATATCTCAATATTCTTTTAACTGCTGTCAACTGTGACTCCTTTAGATTAGATTGAAATCTAGCACACAAATAAACACTGAACATTATATCTGGTCTGCTAGCCGTCAAGTAAAGTAATGATCCAATTAGTCCTCTAAATTTCTTTTGATCAATAGATTTTCCTTTAGGATCCTTATCTAAGTGCACTGAGGAACTCATTGGTGTAGTTACTGGTTTAGCATTATCCATTTCATATTTTTTGAGGATGTTCTTAACATACTTCGACTAGCTAAAAATGTTCCTTCCTCACATTACTTTATGCTAAAATCAAGAAAGTAACTCAAATCTCCCATCAAACTCATTTTGAATTTACTACTCATTATTTTTGAAAACTCATCACAAAGATTTTTATTGGTAGAACCAAATAAAATGTCATCAACATATATTTGAATAATGAGTATATCTTCTCTTATCCTTTTTAAAAAGAGAGTGGTGTCCACACTTCCTTTAACAAATAATCTCTCTAATAAGAAAGTTCTTAACCTCTCATATCAAGCCCTAGGTACATGTTTCAGTCCATATAATGCCTTTTTTTAATTTAAAAACATGATTAAGGAATTTAGAATTTTTAAAACCTGGAGGTTGCTCAACATAAATATCCTCTTGTATTATCTCATTCAAAAAGGCACTCTTAACATCCATTTGATACAATTTAAAACTTTTAAAATAGACAAAGGCTAACAAAACCCTAATAGCTTCAAGTCTGGCTACAGGGGTAAACTTTTCTTCAAAATTAATCCCTTCTATTTGATTATACCTATTGTCCACCAATCTAGCCATATTTCTAATCACAACTCCTGAATCATTCATTTTATTTTTGAATACCCACTAGTTCCAACAACATTTTGATCCTTAAGCCTTTCAATCAACTCCTATATATCATTTTTTATAAATTGATTCAATTCTATTTACATGGCCAAAATCTAAAACTCATCCGAAAGTGATTAATTTATATTAGTGGGTTTAACTATCGATATAAAAGCAGAATAATTCACTTCTTTGCTAAGTTCATGCCTAGTCCTAACACCCTCACTAGGTTAACCTAAAATCACTTCCTTAGGGTGATTCTTGGAAAATCTCCATTCTCTAGGCAAAGGGTTTTCCATCTCAATATTTTCTTCCATTTTTTTCTTTACAATTTCTTGGGAGATATTTTCAATATTACTTCTTCTAACCTTAGCTCTTCTGAAATATCAGATTCATCAAAAACTATATGTGGGGTCTCCTCAACTACCAAAACTCTCTAGTTAAAAACTCTATAAGATTTTTCAACACTAAAATATCCAAGAAAATTCCTTCATCAGATTTTAGATTAAATTTTTCTAAATGAGTTTTACCATTATTATGAATGATCACCTTGCACCCAAAAATATGCAAATATGAAAGATTTGGTATTCTACCCTTAAAAAGTTCATAGGGTGTTTTATTCAACTTGGATCTTATGTTCACCCTATTCAGAACATAACAAGCCATACTAACCGCTTCAGCCAAAAAATATTTTGGAAGTGAGTATTCGGGCAACATGGCTCTAGCAACTTCTATTAATATTCTGTTCTTTCGTTCAACAACCCCATTCTGCTGAGGGATTCTAGGTGCTGAAAAATTGTGATCAACTCCTTATTCTCTACAAAAATCTTTAAATTTTTTATTTTCAAACTCTCCTCCATGATCACTTTGAATTGAAATAATTTCACACCCTAACTTTCTCTGAATTCAAGTATAAAAATTTCTAAATTCATTAAATGATTCACTCTTATGAGATAAGAATTTGACCCAAATGAATCTTGAAAAATCATCAACTATCATAAATCCAAATATTTTACCTCCTAGACTTACAGTGCTAACCGGTCCAAAAAGATCCATATGAATGATTTTTAATGGTTTGCTAGTTCTAATATCCTTAATAGAATGAAAGGACGACTTCACTTATTTTTCTAATTGACAAACATCACATAGGTGATCCTTAGTAAAGTCTAGTTTATGTATTCCTCTAACCAATTCTTTTTGGGTAATTTTTCTTAAATTTTTCATGCTTTTGTGATAGAGTCTTCTATGTCATAACCATGATTCATCAGTTATTATTTTGAGATAAAAAGTATTAGAAGATTTAATAAAATTTAAATCAAGCATGTACACATTATTTACCCTTATTCCATGCAATACATCAATTCCATTTTGGCTTACTATGCATCTAGCGGAAAAAAAATTTACACTATACCCCTTATTACATAGTTGACTAATACTCAACAAGTTATGCTTTAAATCTTCTACCAATAAGACATTTTTAATGAAAAAATTGTTCAAATTTCCAATCATACCTATACCTACCACTCTCTCAGTGGTATTATCTCCAAGTGTTACCTTATCTCCATTCTTGGCTTCCAGCATCATAGATTGATTTGAATCTCCAGTCATATACTTTGAACATCTGCTATCCAGGTACCAAATACACTCACGAGATATTATATGAGAGTGTTTCTATAAAAAGATCAAATATTAGACTTTGGAACCCAAATAAGTTTGGGTTCACCTCTTGGTAATGATAAACTAGATGCATGTGTGATATACTGTGATTTATGCATCTTTGATCTCCACACTAGATGTGCTCTACTATAAATTATGCAAGTATGGGATATATGCCTAATCATTCCACATAAAAAATATTTCACTCCAGGAAAAGGGTTTACTAGTCTATTTGCATTATAAGATTTTTTCCTAGGTGTTGAACTCATATTCTTTTACTTAGACTTATAAAATTGTTTAGGAGTGGGTGTCAGTTTATTTTCCATAATAGCCTTCATTCTCAATTTTATATATGAGTTTCTATTTTTCAACATAGAAATATCCATTCTCAAATTAATTTCCCTATGTTTAGCTTCTTCCAAAAACACTTTATAATCATTTTCAAGTTCAGTGTATGATGATTTCAAAAGTTCATGCTTTTTGTTCAAATCATAAAATTCATCCAATAAGCTCGTGTGGTTGCGATCAATTGATGCGTGATCGTTCTTAAGAATTTCAGACTCTTTTTGTAAATCTAAAAATTCTATGTTCAACTTAGCATGTTATTTTCTAAGTTTCCTATATGTAGTATGAACTTTCTCAGAAACTTCAAATAACTCATCGTAGGTTAAGTCACATACCTCTTCTTGATCTGACTGATCAAGCTTATCAGCCATTAAATACAAGTTTGAGACTTCCTCCTCTGCTTCTACTTCTGAGGAATCTGAAGCTAATTCCATCCAAAATACTTTCTGTAATCTCTTCTTGCCCTTCTTCACATTTATTTTCTCCTCAATCAGATTTGATGTGTCCTGGCTTTCTACATTCATAATAGATTACATTATTAGATGCCTTAGCATTTTTGTGGAATTTACCCTTATTCTACTGTTGACGTCTCCTTTGCTTTCTTTTTAGAAAACTTTTAAATTGCCTCGTCATGAGTGTAATATCCTCTTCATCCTCAGGCTCTGACTGATCACTTTTCGAGTCATCCACTTTCAGTGCTATATTCTTTTGCTTTTGCTTGTCACCTATATTAATCTATCATTGAGTCACTCCTTGCTCGTAAGCAAT
This sequence comes from Dendrobium chrysotoxum, assembly GCA_019925795.1. NCBI lineage: Eukaryota > Viridiplantae > Streptophyta > Magnoliopsida > Asparagales > Orchidaceae > Dendrobium > Dendrobium chrysotoxum. Next base: position 16,086,095 of record CM034311.1, read on the forward strand.
TAGTGATCTAAGAAGATTATAAATCGAATAAACATTTAAGTCTTTTGATTATGTTATAGCAGTTATCTTTGCATCATAAGTAGAAGACAAACAATGAAGAATTTTATTTACTTTTTCTACATTCGTTAGTTCCCTACCTAAAGTATGCAATGAGGTGACTTTGTGTGAAATGAGTATACATATCAGTGATTGATTCATTCGGTTTCATGTGAAATAGTTCATAATCATGTACTAGAATTTTCAATCTAGATTGTTTCACCTCATTAGTTACTTCATAAGTAATGCAAAGTCTATCTCAAATTTCTTTTCCAGTTCTACAGGTTGAGACACACATATAGTCTTCTGATTTAAGTGCACAGAAAAAATAGTTTAAATATTTAGCATTTAACTCAGCTAGGTCTCTTTCTTCTACTATCCAGTTAGTGAATGGTCTTTCAATTATAATGCCATCTACAAGTCTAGTTGGTCTAGTGTAGCCTTTTTGTACTAAAATCCACATGTGATAGTCAAGTGATTGAAGAAAAATTAACATACATGTTTTTTAAAAATCAAAAGGGATGTTATCAAACAACGAGGGTCTAATGATCAAATATCCCTCGGGTGGTTTCTAAAAGTAGCCATGATCATTTCAAAAAGTTGTTTAAACCTTAATTTTTGAAAGCTTGCTCTGATACCACTTAAAAGTTTGAATAGGTTATTAGACCTACTAAGTTTATCCCAAGGCTAACCAAAAGGGGGGTGAATTGGTTATTTAAAAAATCTCTTAGAAATTTTTGAAAACTGATTTAAAGATTTAATATGCAATAAAAATTTTCTCTAAATTTTTTTTCAACCATAATATTAAAACGTAGAAAATAAAAATGTAGTAAAAGTAAAAGAAAAAAGAACACAAAAATTTACAGTGGTTCAGTCCAACTAGACCTACATCCACTCCCTAAAGACTCCCTATTCAGGTATTGCACTATACCAAAGTGACTCTCCTTTTTCTCCCACAATAAGGTGGAGAAGCCTTTACAATTAACCTCTTTTCTACCAATCCCCGGTGTGGCAGAGAACCCTCATCCTTTCACACCCTCTTGGTGTCAGTAGAGAACCGTCATCCTTTCACACCCTCTTGGTGTCGGCAGAGAACCGTCATCCTTTTTCACCCTCCTAGTGAATGTAGAGAACCGTCATCCTTTTTTACCCTCCTAGTGATGGAAGAGTACCAACATTCTTTCTCACCCTCTTGGTGACGGTAAAGTATCAGATCTTCTTTGAAATTCTTCTCTCAAGAGCCTTCAAGGAAGTAGGGAAGAATTCTAATGAACGAACAAGAGATCCTCACTATTTGGGCATCTTTGTGAATCCCCTCACAAAGCCCTCTCACAAGATCTCACACTTTTCAATCTCCAAACACTCTCCTAAACTCACTCCTAAGACACACTCATGAGAATTTTGAAGCAAAAAAGAATGAGGCAGTCAGTTTTTAGGACTCTTATATACAAAGGACAAGAAAAATCATCCAAAAATTAAAAAATTCATGTTTGACAAATTACAATCATACTTCATACGCATGAATAGTTCAAAAAGTATTGTATGATGTTGTACGAACCTAATTTTATACTCTTATCAGCATATGTATGAACCTAGATCGTACAATACGATCAATTTAAAAATGAACCCTTCATCTGTATGATCATGTACGAACCCCATTTCGTACTGTGATCAGCGTCTATACGAACCCACTTCGTATAGTACGATCAGTTCAAATTCTAGTGTATTCATATGGGACAAACTGGATGAACCTGATTTCGTACTCTAATTGGTATCCAGGATGTACCTATTTCATATTGTACAATCTATCAAAAATTTGACAAGATCGTATTGAACGAACTAGTACGAACCTGATTTTGTACTATGATTAGCGTCCGGGACAAATGCCATTCATACAGTATGAAATGTACTTAAAAAATTTTCCAGTCGTGATTCAATTAACTTTGTTCTGGAGGGACACTCAGTATAAATTGTCCCGTATTATCCAAGAATCAAATAGTATGATTAGTTTTAAAAATTCAAGTTTTATCTTACTCCCCCAATGTGTGTGTGTACGGCTACCCAATTACAATCACACTCTCTAAGACTCAAAAAAAATAAAAAGTTCAGACTTCAATTACAATAAATCCTAATCTAATCTATCTTGAAGTCTTTACTAGTCGGGAGTATGATTTTCCTGAAATGTTAGTACACACAAACAACATAAACCAAATATATCCAATATATGTTAAGAGAAAAATAATAATCAATACAATAATATTTTGGTATCATCAAAAACTTATATGATATACAAACATAGATTTGAAATCTAAGATGCAACATATGAGATGATGGTGGTCGGAAGCCCGTCATCGTCAGGTTCGAATGGCTGGATTAGACTTAGGAAATGTTGAGCTGGCTGTTTAAAGCTCGAACAAAATGAGAGTCATCCTTGAGAAAACTTGGAGGCTGAATGGAAGTGTGTCTTTGAAAATGAGCCCTTCTCATTACATTAAACCTTAGGCTTTAGATTGGACGTCTTGGAGCAATTAGATCCCTTTCCTTGATGCCTTACATGTGTCTTGAGCCATTGGGATGGCAGGGCAAAGGCTGGGTCAATGTTAATTGTCATTGGTGGCTTGGTGTGGGAGGGGGACCACTCTTGCCACTTTAGGCTAAATCAGGCCCTTGGCTGGGTTAGAGGGCCCTTAAGAGGGCTTTGGGGTTTAAATGGAAGCTTAGGGTCAGCTGGTTGGATGAGATATGCGTAAGTTAGGTGGGTTGACCATTTGGAGAAGTTTTAAGCTTAAGTTGACTGGTTTGACCAGTCAACTAATCAAAAGATGATGAGGTGGCATATAGGAGGTATGGAGAGCTTATTGAGTGAATTCTAAGAAGTTTAAAGGTATGAACTTGGCATTTGAAGAAAAGGGACCAATATGTAATGGAGTTTGACTAGGTAAAATCAACCATGGTTTAACTCATAGTGAGTTATAAAGTGTTCCAACCATGCATTGGAGTGACCTTGAAGGCTTGATGAGGTTTAGATGGGTTGGATGCATTGACTTGGCTCAAGTGTTGACCTAGTTTGACCAAAACTAGGTTTAGTTAACTTGATGGAGTTTGAAAGGTTTTGAGGCAATGATACTGAAGTTTGAATATATGATGAGTGTACAGGTATGATCTGGCCCAAGCTAGATTGACCAACTCAAACCAGTCAATGGTTGACTCTTGATGGACTTGGGTGCATTCATACCATTGGTTAGAGTGAGATTGAAGGTTTAATAAAGTTTAGATAGGTTGACTTGATTGAGTGCACTAAGTTGAACCATATGGACTAGTTTTGACTAGTTATAGGCCTAATTGACCAAGTCAATGATTGACTAGGTCAAAGTGGTCAATCAGCTCCAAATTACTAGGAGCGATGGTCAAAGTGTATTGAATAAATTCAGGGTTGAATTGAAGTTGGATTAAATGTGAATAAAGATTAAAGGTTGATATGGTCAACCATGGTTGACTTGGTCAACCAGGTCAAACTAGGGGCTAGGTTTAGGTTCAACAAATTTGATTTGATCACTAGGGACCAAAGGAGGTGGTCTCATGCATTGGAATGGTCACTTGACCCAAAATGGTCATTTAGACCCTTAAGGGGTCATTTAGTCAACCAGGTCAAACTAAAGCTTGGGTTTGGGTCCAATGCATTCCTAATGATGTTTAGAATGCATTGAAAAAGGTTGCAAGGGTTGAATTGATTGTGACATGTTGAGTTTTAGGGAAAAGTCTAAATTTGCCCTTAAATGGTATTTTGACCATTTTGAACCCTGGTCAACTTTTAGTCAAATTGGGTCCAGCAAAATGCAATTTTATGCTCAACATGTCATAACAAAGGCTATGGATATGGTCAAAGATCATGGAGAAGGTTCCAAGGTCAAATTCCACAAAGTGGCAAGTCCAGTGGCATTAACTGTAAATATTTAAAGGTTTTGCAGTCTTTGGATTTTAATTCAATTTCTGGGGTTAGAAGTGTCAGATTGAACTTAAATTTGGAGGTTTGACCCTAGGGACATGCTTAATAAATATGCAATTAATAGATCATGAATTAGAGGTCATATGGCTGGGTTTTAAGGTGATTAAAAAATCACCTAGAAAGGGTTTCATGATATAGGCCTTTAAACCTTGAATTTTGGTCTGGGATTCTGGATTTGAACTGGGCTTTAGGTTTAATTGACTGAGTTTGAATCATCCACATCAATCATAATTAAATAGATGATTAAGATTGGTTAGACCTGATTGGAAGCTGGTTGAAGATTGATTTAAGGTTGAATGGAAGGCTGAATTGAAGGTTGAATTGGAATTTAATTGAGGACTGGATTGAAGATTGATCAAGGGCCTAAATGATTAAAAAGTGGGTAATTATCAACAATCAGATCACCAAGAAGGAGTCTGGATAGGTCATGATTACCTCATACCGAAATGAGATCAATAACCTTATAATGAAGAGTGTCAATATTTGGAATATTAAGCATCTTCAGGATATCTTCTACTCCAACATAAAGGGGAATAGGTAAATCCATCAGCTTACCCCATTTCTCTAAAAGATTTTAGTCATTCTGTACAAATAAAAATATTATCCCAGCTCTTTGATGGATCTCAGGTACGAATGTCTAGCCATTTAGATCTGAAAATGATAAGATCCTATGTATCACAAGTGAAACGACCCATCCAAGAAAAGCACTCTGGATTCAACACTGCTCCATAATCTCTAAAAATGATAATTAATCCCACTACAATTAACATGGCTCTATAGGAGAACTAAGATAAACTCACTCCATATTTCACTGAAATATCAATCAACTCTAGGGGAGGTGGAAATCGTAGATCCGCTCACAAATCAAACTCATAGATAGTCAGATATCCTATAGGAGGAGAATAGGTCCGATCAGAATTTTCAGACACCTTTATTACAAGATCATTAGGGAAGTTGAACCTCTTTCTAAAGATGATTAAAGAATCACTAGCAATTGTGGAAACCACATTGTCAGTTTTTGCCACATTGTGAGATTTCTTCACACCATTAATTTGGACAGCAGGATGTTGATCTCCTTTAGCCAACAGATTTTTTTAGGGAAGTGTGGTCACCCATTTGAACTTCTATACTAAAAGAGGGGCACTGAATTTTGATAAGGGATGTCACCTATCAAAAATAATGGAAAGACTTTAAAGTGAAAAGAAATATGCAAGAAAAGGAAAGAAGGATGCTAAAAACTCTAACTTCTAAATAGAGAGGGGTACTTGTACTTGATAGGGGATGTCACCTATTAAAGACAGTGGAATGCCTTAATTGTAAGAAAGTTAGAAGAAGAGGTGCACTTTTTCCCTACCCAAGGGGGATATTTATAGGAGCAAATTAGGGGGGAGGCTTCTAGATAAAAGAAAAAAAGGAAATTTCTTTTTTTTTTTTTCAAATTTTTTTTGAATTTTTTGGAATTTTTAGAATTTTTTATTAATATTTTTCAAAAAATAAATTTTATATATATATATTAAAAAATATGTAATTAAAAAATTTTATTAAACTGCAACCAAATAGCTGAGATTGGCAAGCCAGCTGGTGCATGACGCTGAAATAGCACCAACGGACCACGCAGACAGGCATGTAGCGCGACAGCCTGTCAAGAGCGCTGGCATGTAGGTAGTCGGCCAGGCGCGCTAGCAAGCCGAGCAGCTCTGGCGTGTAGGCAGCCAGACAATGCTCGTGGGCAGGTCGGACAACATGCGGGTGTGACAGCGGGCTCATCGGTTTGGCCGCTAAGTTGCGCCCAGGCCTGATTTTTGGCTCGGGATGTCTGATTCGTACATTTTTGAGGTCCCTGTGACTATTTTTTTACATTCCAAACTCAATTTTGACAATTCTCGAGCTAATCGGGAGCTCTACAATAACGATCCAGCTTTTCTCAAGTTTTGATCCACATTGAAAATTTCTTGAAAGTTGTAATGCATATTTTCATACTCCTGAAGATTTGACGTCCGAAAATAGGGGGCCAACTGATATATCATAAAAAAATTAATCATGCTTGGGCATGAATCTCTAGGCAAAATTGAGTTGGAAACTTCCAAAATTAAATTTGTGACAATACAAACTCTGATTTCAGCCAACTTATAGTCAAACTGAACATCTGAAAAAGACAAACCCAATGACACCAAATTCGTCCTAATCCGAGTTCAAATGGATCCAAATCGAAGACCCGAAGCACATTTGGATGGTTCAAACCATAAATTGGATGACCAAAAGATTTTCAAACATTACATACTTATAGTCAAAACGAGCAGCTTGTCGAGACGAATCTAATAAGCATAAGATCGCCAAATTTTGATATCATTACGACACTTAAATATTCGATAAATAGTTGATAATCAAGGGAGTCGATATCGGCCGTCCATTCAAAACACTCTCAGCAAACCCTTGATCTTATCCTTATTTACTTGACATGCTACTCCCAAAAAAGTATAAATAGACATCTCATTCTTCATAGAGGGGGGACTAAGCAAGGAAGAGAAGGAAAGAAGAGAAATCTGAGTTCTCTTGGCACCTGAGTCCTCGACCACACCCGGCCACCGATCGCCACCGGACTCCTTCCCAGCCATCGACTATCGTCGAACTTCTTCCCAGCCACCGACTATCGTCGGACTTCCACTCGACCACCTTCTATCGCCAGACTTTCGCCCGACCACCAATGGACATCAAATTTACACCCAACCACCGACCATCATCGAACTTTAGTGCGATCCCTATTCGTCGCAAGATTTTAACCTGATAGTTGAATATTGTAATCTGATTATCTTCAAATTCATGGATGAATCAATCATTTGTAATCTATTCAAACACTAATGGATTCATTTCAATTGGGCGTGGCCTCGTGGTTTTTTCCTTTAGGGTTTTCCATGTTAAAATTTTGGGTGTTTCTATTCTCTCTATTTGTGAGCTGGATACTCGTGCAACGCTAAGGAGTTAAGTTTTTCATACTTTATGCTACGAATATTTTACCCCGTAACAGTCCAAAATAAAAGAGTAATATTTATTTATCCTTAAAATGCCATTTTAAATCTTTTTTGCTTATATTGACTAAATAATTAAATGAAATTCTAACATAGTGCTATTGGTCTTATGTTTTGCAATGCTTTGCAAAAACAAAAAAATTATCATAATCTTGCATACAATATATACTATCTAATAAGCCTATTTATAAACGTATCTGATTTGACAGGGAAGCCACTTAAGGTTTCATTTACAAATTTATTTTTCTTTAATTTTTTTTTTCTTTAATATATTTTTTTCTTTCAGGCTTTTTAAGTTCATGGAGAGATTTCGGCCATTTAATAATATTTTTTTAATAAATACGTACATTTAGTGGCGATTTTAACATTAGCTATTCTGGAGCTATAGCGGTGGTTTTAACCGCTGCTACTGCTTAAGAATAGTAGCGGTTAAAATCGTTGCAACAAAAATGTTTCAATATCTACCCTGTCAGTTGCAAAATCACTACGAAAACCCCTTGCAGTGAATACTAAATCCAACAATCGTACAATGATTTAAGAATCGCTACAAGATTTTTTGTGGCGATTAAAACCGCTACGAAAGCCATTATAAAGTACTGTAAAATGGCATTTTTTGGTAGTAATTATTTCTTGAAGAATGTCTAGTAGTCATCATCATCCATGTGTGTTTTTATGAATAAATATTCTATTATTTAGCTTTCTACCTTCACTCTACATGCTCACATGAACATTATGGTGATTTTCAGTAGTATGCATGCAAGAAGATATGATAATAGATCTTTAGTCATGTTATGTGGGGACAATGAACATAATTATAACATACAAAATAGAACATTTTAGGTGATTTCATTAGTTCCCAATGATTTTCTCCAACTTCTTCTTTGTTGCAAAATGAAACGCTTAATCTATTACAGGTTGATCATCAATTATCATTATCCTTAAGCAGGAGCGGAACCCCCTTGTGGTCAGGGGGGCCAATTAAAAAAAAATTAATTATATGATTTTTTAGGTAATTTGTTCTTCTTCATTCATTTTTTAGTCTTTATTATAAGGGTTTTTAGGCAATTGTCCCCCTAAAAGTTTTAAAATAATATGGTCTTTAGGTAATTGCCTCCAACAAATAGTAAAGAGAATTCATCATTGAATTCTAAAAATATCCTTCAAACTAAAATTTGATCCGGGGGCGCTGCCCCTGAAAACCCGCGACCTGACCGGACAGGTCGAACCCCGCCTTCAACATGTTCATTGAGACTAATTGTGGCATGATTAAGATCACTAGCTCATTTTCAATGCCAACATTGATGTTTGGCAACAGGGGATTTGAGCAGGATTATTCTAAATCCTGCCAAACGGGATTTGAGCATCCGGTAAATCTCACGACGGAATAAATTCTCTATTTCCCTCTTTTTGCCGTAAATCCCGGATTTACTAAATCCTAAAATTCGGTAGATTTACGGGATTTGGCCAAAGAGCACGCGAAAGGAATAATGATGGCCACCTTCGAAAGGGTTAAAGATGGTTACCTTTGCAGCGAGTGAGCTCCTATCGTGACTTCCGATCCAAAGTTTTCGAAGAAGGCAAAGTTTTAGCAACTCTTTCATAACACTACATGCGAAGCATGCAAAGTAGCAATGACGAAATGGAGAAGATGAAAAGCAAAACCTGGACAACCTACCATCTAAAATTAAATATTAATCTGATTTAACTCAATTAATAATTAATTAGTTCAATTAAATAATTAGCAATATAATGTAGTAGTTGTTGATATACTGAGTAGTATACTTAAATAATCTAATTTCGCTTAATTAGATAATTAATAATATAATTAGTAATTAATAATTAATATAATGAACTTAAGTGAATATTATAATTAATAATTAAAACTAATGAAATAACATCTAAATAATTAATTAAATCATTAGTACTACAATTAGAATTGTAATTAAACGATTAGTTACTGATTGACGGTAATTAAAATTAAGCCCTTCGGTTTTTTTTTTTTTTTTTTTTTTTTTTCATTTTCTTAGTTTGTCATCAAACAGAAATAAAAATACTCGACAGAAATAAGTTTGAAGGAGGAGAAGAAATCCTTTATCATAAAACTTAAATGCGACAAAGAAAAATCCCTATGAAAAAGAATAAATATGGAAGGCACACAAAAATTGTTGAGAATCAGAAAAGAATAGCGAAGAAGATGAAATTCTTCAGAACTCGGTCACTGAATTTATCGAGTATTGTGTTGCGCAAGTCATAATTCTATTGGTAGAAATTGAAAGGAAAAATAATAAAAACATTATTCAATAATAAATGGAAATTCTTAAACTAGCCTTAGATTACCTTCTAGAGATTTTTTTTTTATACATGAAAGTTTTATTGATTTTAGTTTGTTGTGTATGCGCAGTGATAATTAACTTTTTTTTTTGGAAAATGATAATTAATTTAATTAAATAATTATGATGGGACATTGATTTTCTATAAAATACAATATTCTAAGTTTCCTTCATCGTATATTTTTTTTAATTCCAATAAATTAGGAATGTCAATAAATAATCGAATCCATCAAGTCAACCCAAGGTTCAGGTTGACCTATTTAATAAATCGGTCTAGCTTGGGTCTGAAAATTTAACCTGTTTATGAAATGGATTGGACTCAGGTTGACCTGCCAAACCAATTTTGACACAAAATGACCACTTTATTTTTTTCTTTAATTTTTAAAATTTTTTAGTATGATCGTCTTATTTTTTTATTAATTAATCTAAAATCTATGATTAACAAGTTATATTTTTTTTAATCAAAATGAGTTATCCGGTCTAGTTCAAGCTATATTGATTGTTAGCAGATCAGGTTCAGGTCCACTTTTTTGACCCGCTTATTAAACTAGGAATGTTCGAGTTGATTGGATTTAGGCCATATCAATTTTAGGTTGGATCTGAATCCAATCCGTTAACCCGTTTTGACACCTCTATAATAAATCCTCTTATTTAAAATTTTTTTTCTATCTCAAAATAGGCAGGTAATCCTAGCACAAATCATACCAACATGGACTTGAATGTCATCCAATTTACACTAAGATTTATACACTATTTGATATCATATGTTGCACTAACCAGAACAAAAATCAAATACCATCTAGGCTTATCCTTAATTTTAAAAATGAACATAAAAAAGATTTATTATAACTAAAATTAAAATTTCATGACTACTACCTATTTCAACCTTCCACCTCAATTCAACCTAAACTTTAAAATAAAAAAAGCTTTTACTATACCATTAATTATACTTGTTGCGGACTCAAATATACACGGCGATAGAGTTTAAATTTCCGTCTCAGCGTTGTACGTATATCCAGCACACAAACAGAAGAATGAAATAACACCAGGATTTTTACGTGGAAAGCCCTGGAAAAGGGAAAAACCACGAGGCCACGCCCAGTTGAAAAAGTTTCACTTGTGTTGTATGAAATACATGAGGCTGATTCGTCCTTTAAATTCAGGACGATCAGATTACAATGAGTATCAGTTACAAGGCCAAGCAGAGTTCCGACGTCACTCGGGTGTCCGGTAGGATTCCGGCGTCACTCGGGCGTCGGGTAGAATTCTGGCGTCGGGTAGAATTTCGATGTTGCTCTAGCGTCGGGCAGAGCTCCAGCGTCCCTCGGGCGCCCGGTGGTGCTTCGGTGGTGTTCCGGCGAAGTTCCGGTGGTGGTCGAGGAGGAGTCGTTCCCTCCTAGACTTCTCTTCTCTTCTTCTTCCCTTCTTCTCTTCTTGGCTTGGGTCCCCTCTTAAGAGAAATGAGGGGCTATTTATAGTTTTTCTGGAGTGGCATAGCCCGTAAATAGATGAGGGGTCATGGGCAAATAAGGAGTGATCCGGATGAACGGCCGATATTGAATCCCTTGATCATGAACCGTTTATTGAGCATTTGAAGGTCTTAATGGTATCAGAATTCTACGATCTTGGGCTCGTTGGATTCGTCTCGTCGAGCCGCTCGATTCGACTATAAGCTCTTCAAAATCAGAGACCGTACGGGTACTTGATTTGGACTCATTTGGGCTCGGATTAAGTCGAATTTGGTGTCGTTGGGTTCGTATTTCCGAGACGCTCAGTTCGACTATAAGCTTGCTGAAATCGGAGTTTAAATGGTCTCCGAATTAATTTTTGAAGTTTCAAACTTGAGTTTCCTCGAGATTCGTGCCTGATCAAGATAATTTTTCGATGACGTATCAGTTGCCCCCCTATTTTTGGACGTCAAAGCTCCAGGAGTCCAAAAATATATGTGTCGGCTTTTCACTTTGGCAAAATCACAAAAATTTGTGTTCCAAAAATTAAATGTTTGCTCGAACTTAATCATAGAGGCCCCGTTGAGCTCCGAAAGTATCAAAATTGAGTCCGGAACGTCGAAAAATGTGTCCGGGGACCCCAAAAACGTCGAATTTGGACCGTCCGGGCCCAAAATCGGAGCACGGGAACGCGTAGGCGGCCGAACCGGCCGGCCGGCCGGCCGCCGGCGGCGGCCTGCGCAGGCCCCCAGGCGAAGGGGCGCGCCCTTGGGGGCGCGGCAGCAGTTGGATTTTTTTTTTTTGCTGTGGGGCCCACAAAATTTTTATATATATATATTTTTTTATAAAATCTGAAAACAACTCATTTTGAGCCCGAAAAATTTTGAAAAAATTCAGAAAAATTCAGAAAAAATTCGAAAACCTTCTAGAAACTCTCTCCCTCCAAATTTCAAATATTTTCCCCCTCTTTCTTCAATATTTCCCTCTCTTTTTCTCCCCTTTTCATCCTATAAATACCCCCCTTGGGGTAAGAGACAAAATGCCCCTTTCTTCCTCCTCTCCTGGCCTTCTAGCTTTTGGCATTCTGAGGCTTTCCGTCATTTTTAAGTATGTGACTTTCCCTACTTGATTCGGCGCCCCTCCTTTTGCGCAGAAGTTAGCGGCTTCTTCTCTTTTTTCTCTCATTCTGGCTTTCTGACAGTTGAGGCATTCCGTTGTTATTCAGTAGGTGATTTTTCCTACTTGAGACAACGCCCCTCCTCTTGTACAGGAGTTAGAAATTTCTCTCTTCTCCCCTCTAGCTTCTGGCATTTTGAGGCCTTCCGTCGTTTTTGAGTAGGTGACTTTCCCCACTCGACTCGGCGCCCCTCTCTTTACGCAGAAGTTAGCCGCTTCTCCTTTTTAGGAAGGGAAGCGAAATGGGAGTTTGAATTTCTCTCCTTTAAGAGATCATGTGGAGGTGAGATGTTAGTCGGAGAGAGTCTGACGGCGTTCAGCGGCCGGGCGGTGGTCCGACGAAGGTCGGGCTGAAGTTCGATGGCGGTCCGCAACCGGGCGGTGGTCCGACGAAGGTCGGGATGAAGTCCGGCGGCGATCAGCGACCGGGTGGTAGTCTGACGAAGGTCAACGGGGGTTCGCCGGCGGCGGCGCTGACGAAGGTCAGGGGTTCGCCGGTGGTGGCGCTGGTTGGAAGTCCGGCGGCAGTCGGCGGCCGAGTAGAAATTCGGTGTCGGGTAGAAGCCCGACAAACATCCGATGATGGGCAGAAGTCCGACGTCGGGAAGAAGTACGACGTCGGGTAGAACTCCGACGAAATTCCATCAGCGGGAAGAAGTTCCATGACGGGTAGAAATTTTGTGTCGGGTAGAAGCCTGACAAATATTCGACGACGGGCAGAAGTCCGCGTCGAGAAGAAGTACGATGTCGGGTAGAAATCCAGCATCGGGTAGAACTCCGACGAGGGTCCGACGACAAGTAGAAGTCAGGCGTCTGGTAGAAGTCCGACGAGGGTCCGGCGACGGGCAGAAGTCCCGCGTCGGGTAGAAGTTCAGCATCGGGTAGGACTCCGACGAGAGTCCGTCGACAGGCAGAAGTCCGACAATGGGTTGAAGTTCAGAGTCGGGTAGGACTCTGATGAGGGTCCGACGACGGGCAGAAGTCTGGCGTCAGGTAGCAGTCGGACGACTGTCCTGCGACGGCAGAAGTCCTTCAACGGGAGGAAGTTCGGCGTCGGGTAGGAGTCCGACGAAAGTCCCGCGACGGGAAAAAATCCAGCATCGGATAGAAGAGCGTAGGTCAATAGCGTCTGTCAAAGATGTGCGACTTTTCTGAGGTTATTTATTGGAGCCCTTTTTGATGTCATTAACTTGTGCAGGAGAGTTCGAGAGAACCCACTAAGGATGTATGAACTATTCAAGGTTGTATGTCAGAACACTGTTCGATGACGTTAACCCGTGTGGAAGAGGTCGAGAGAATCCACTAAGGATGTGAGACCTTTCCGAGGTTATATGTCGGAGCCTTTTCTCGACGACGTTAACCTGTATGGAGGAGGTCGAGAGAATCTACCAAGGATATGAGACCTATCCGAGGTTGTATGTCGGAGCCTTTGCTCGACGACATTAACCTGTATGGAAGAGGTCGAGAAAATCCACCAAGGATGTGAGACCTATCCGAGGTTGTAAGTCGGAGCCTTTGCTCGACGATGTTAACCTGTATGGAAGAGGTCGTGAAAATCCACCAAGGATGTGAGACCTATCTGAGGTTGTATGTCGGAGCCTTTGCTCAATGATGTTAACATGTATGGAAGAGGCCGGATCGAATCCCCCAAGGATATGAGACCTATCCGAGGTTGTATGTTAGAGCCTTTGCTCGACGACGTTAACCTGTATGGAAGAGGTCGAGAGAATCCACCAAGGATGTGAGACCTATCCGAGGTTGTATGTCGGAGCCTTTGCTCGACGACGTTAACCTGTATGGAAGAGGTCGAGAAAATCCACCAAGGATGTGAGACCTATCTGAGGTTGTATGTCGGAGCCTTTGCTCGACGATGTTAACCTGTATGAAAGAGGCCGGATCGAATCCCCCTGGGATTGATCTTCTAGTGATTAAGATGCAATAAAGACTGCGTATTTCTCAGATCATGGATAAAGAGATCATATTTACGGTAGTTTTTATTATCATTTCTATTCTTTTTAAAGAAAGAGACAATATCAAAACTAAACGAATGACACATTATATTACTGTAAGACAATACAATAGATCCCTAGTGTGACTTAGGGATATACAAGTTATACTGTACGTACGAGGATAACATAATGTTTAACTTTGAAGAAAATATTAGGGATATCAGAGTGACACCCTATTTAACACGATGAGATAAGACAAGTAGTATTACTACTATAACTACACAAAGTGCGTGGTCATTCAATCTCGCCAACCATTTGAATATTATTCAACTGTTGTCTTTGTTGTTGTTGATTTTGCCCCCCAGTTGGACCAGTTTCATCTTGAGCAGGTGGGTTTTGGATGAATTGTCGGAGATATCCTTGTCGGATCAACCTCTCGATCTCATCCTTGAGTTGCTTGCAGGCTTCAGTAGTGTGTCCACGACTACGATGGAAATAGCAATATTGCTCCTGGTTCCCAACATTCGGCTTCAAAGAATTAGGCCACTTGATATTTTCTTTATCTCGAATGGCCATTAGTATGTTGGTTCGAGTTGCATTGAGAGGCGTATACTCTTTTTCATGTCGGAACTCGCGTTGTGGTACTGGGGGTCTAGGAGATGAATTTTTCTTTCGTTGTGAAAATGAGTCCTCCATTGTAGGGGCTTTGCGCTTTCCAGGAATTTGTTCAAACTGCTTTCTGTGGGCACTAATAGCTCCATCCGCTGATATTTGTGCCTCCACACGATAGATCAGGTCGGCATACAAAGGGACCGTGTCTCGCATAAGTGCTGAGCAGAAGGGGCCCGGACGAAGCCCTCTGAGGAAAATGCCTCTAAGTAACTCGGGATCTACTCCCAGAATTTGACGAGCTTCAGTAGAAAATCTCTTGAAGTATTCCTTGAGGGACTCACTTTCATTCTGACGGATCCCCGAGAGGTGAGAAGAGTCCTTAGTAATTCTCCGATTGGCGACAAATTGTTCGATGAACACTTTTGCCAATTTGACGAACATTGGAATGGTTACGGCTGGAAGCGAATAGAACCATGTTCGAGCTTGTCCTTTGAGGGTGGCAGGAAAGACCTGACAGAGGAGCGCGTCTGAGGCTCGCTGGATATGCATTATGGTTCTATAATGATCAATATGCTCGTACGAGTCAGTTATCCCGTCATAGGGGTCGTTCGGTAGTTTGAATCCTGTCGGAATGGGGTGTTGAAGGATGGCTTCCGTTAGGGGCGACGACTCCTGGAAGTCCCACTGACAAAGGGGGTGCCTTATGCCTCCTGCGGGAAACTCTTCTCGGACCAATCGTCAAAGTTCATGACGTATAGCATTGCGAGGGAGCTCAGCAACGTGCGGTTGGGTTAACTCTTCTGGGAGGTCCAAAGGAATGCGAGGTTGCCGATCTGCATGTGATGGATGGGTAGAACTTGCTGTATCAGCCAGTTCGTTATTTTGATGTGACTGCGAACGCCTCCTGGGTGGAGGAAGAGGAATCTCAGCTTGAAGATGTTCGATTTGAACAGCTTCAACACGTGGTGGATCTCGAGGGAGAAGAACCTCCTCCTGAGGTGCTAGGGTCGGTTGTCGAGTCTCTCGCAGGAGTTGTAGGATCTCGTTTTAAGATTCTTCCATCTTTTGAATTCTCTCTTCTAAGGAGGGTCCCGAGGTCCCTTCTCCAGGTACGTTTTGCCCCCCGGGATAAAAAGAGGTAGATACCGGGCGTCTATGATTTATAGACTAATTTCTGGACTGGTGGGAGTTGGAGCGAGAAGCTCCAATGATGCGACTGCTGCGCCTGTTGACTATCGTAGCAATACTTGAAGTTGTGGGATGAGGTTCCCACAGACGGCGCCAAACTGTTGCGGACTCAAATATACACGGCGATAGAGTTTAAATTTCCGTCTCAGCGTTGTAAGTATATCCAGCACACAAACAGAAGAATGAAATAACACCAGGATTTTTACGTGAAAAGCCCTGGAAAAGGGAAAAACCACGGGGCCACGCCCAGTTGAAAAAGTTTCACTAGTGTTGTATGAAATACACGAGGCTGATTCGTCCTTTAAATTCAGGACGATCAGATTACAATGAGTATCAGTTACAAGGCCAAGCAGAGTTCCGACATCACTCGGGTGTCCGGTAGGATTCCGGCGTCACTCGGGCGTCGGGTAGAATTCTGGCGTCGGGTAGAATTTCGATGTTGCTCTGGCGTCGGGCAGAGCTCCGGCGTCCCTCGGGCGCCCGGTGGTGCTTCGGTGGTGTTCCGGCGAAGTTCTGGCGGTGTTCCGGCGGTGGTCGAGGAGGAGCTGTTCCCTCCTAGACTTCTCTTCTCTTCTTCTTCCCTTCTTCTCTTCTTGGCTTGGGTCCCCTCTTAAGAGAAATGAGGGGCTATTTATAGTTTTTCTGGAGTGGCATAGCCCGTAAATAGATGAGGGGTCATGGGCAAATAAGGAGTGATCCGGATGAACGGCCGATATTGAATCCCTTGATCATGAACCGTTTATTGAGCATTTGAAGGTCTTAATGGTATCAGAATTCTACAATCTTGGGCTCGTTGGATTCGTCTCGTCGAGCCGCTCGATTTGACTATAAGCTCGTCAAAATCGGAGACCGTTTGGTAACTCAAATTCCTGTTCGAGGCTTCCAATAGCGCTTCGGGTACTTGATTTGGACTCATTTGGGCTTGGATTAAGTCGAATTTGGTGTCGTTGGGTTCGTATTTCCGAGACGCTCAGTTTGACTATAAGCTTGCTGAAATCGGAGTTTAAATGGTCTCCGAATTAATTTTTGAAGTTTCAAACTTGAGTTTTCCTCGAGATTCGTGCCCGATCAAGATAATTTTTCGATGACGCATCAATACTAATTGAATACTTGATGATAATATTGATGACAACTTACCACATTGGTTTAACATTTAATTAATGACTAATATGATCCCTAATTAGAGGAACAACCCCAAAATTTCTGAAGAATCAGACTACTTAAACAAGAAATAATTAGCATTAATTCACAATTAAGTAAATAATTCCATTCAATTTGAGGAAATACAATACATGCGGCTAAAATCTTTCCTATTAGAAATAGATTCTCCTTTATTTACTTACTTGATGAAGCCATACGACTAATCTCATTAACATGCAATAACGTATAAGATTAAATTCGTAGATTCTTCTTAATGAGATCATTTTAAAATGTTAAGTAATTAATTAACTTCACTAATATGACTGTTTACTACACTATAAATGCGCAGAAAATAGAAGATGGAATTTATACAGTTGAAATATATGGAGTTGTGTGGCTATATTTTAGTTCTTTGGCTTTTGGTTTCTCTTGTAGGCCATGGAGAGGCTGCGAGTGATTACATGCAAGCCCTGACTAAATCTCTAGTCTATTTTGAGGCTCAGAGATCTGGAAAATTACCAGAGGACCAGCGAGTAAGATGGCGAGGTGACTCTGCTCTCAAGGATGGAAGCGATGTCGGTGTAAGCTTCATTATTTTTTTTTAATAATTAAGACATTTTTTCTTTATTTTAAAAATTATTTTTTAAAATATAATAGAATATTTATTATATATTATATATTATACATTATATTAAAAATAATATAATGGTAGCACTCCATTAAAGATAAATAGGGGTATTAAAATTGTTTAACGGATCATATTCGAATATGATCTAAAATTAACCTACTTTAACCCATTTGATTTAAACCCCATCAGGTCAAACCCTAGATCCGAACCCAATTTGCCCTAATCCGATTTGCCGACAACCCGTTTGATTATACCTCGCTAATTTG
The DNA here is from genome assembly GCA_019925795.1 of Dendrobium chrysotoxum. Lineage (NCBI taxonomy): Eukaryota > Viridiplantae > Streptophyta > Magnoliopsida > Asparagales > Orchidaceae > Dendrobium > Dendrobium chrysotoxum. Next base: position 16,103,900 of record CM034311.1, read on the forward strand.
TTTATATTAAAAAATTGATTTTAAATAAAGTGGGTAGTGCAGAAAATGTGAAAATATCAATCCAATCTTTTCAAGGTGCCAATTAACAAATCTTAATCAAGAAAATTTTAATATATAGTGTTATACCATATAATCATTCTTAATTATAAAATCAAATTTGATGCTACATAAGACACACCAATTAATATGGGCAAATTTTAGTTTGGTTGGTCGACTCAAACTTGACAGCGAAATGGGTCGGAAAGTCGAACTTAAATCTGACCCGTTTTGTTAAAAATTAAACAGATTCTGATCAAATTTTTGGGTCAAATCATTTGTGATTATGAGAGGGTATTAAAATTAATAAATATTTTTAATAGAATTTTATAAATAAAAGAAAATTTTCAGAATGAATTTTAAAATTTTTAATCTTAAAATAAAAATATCAACTTTTAAATTTATATTTATGCGGACTGCATGAGATATTCTGACATAAAATTTTTTCTTCCTAATGTATTAATAATAATAATAATTGTTGATCTAGGTGGACTTGGTGGGTGGATACTACGACTCAGGCGACAATGTTAAGTTCGGATTCCCAATGGCCTTCACCATCACCACTCTCTCTTGGGGCGTCGTCGAGTTCCGAAATCAGCTGGCGGTCGCCGGCGAACTCATTAACGCACTCACCGCCATCGCTTGGGGAACCAACTACTTCCTGCATGCTCACACCGCCGCCGACGTGCTCTACGTTGAGGTCGGCGACGGCAATTCTGATCACGCTTGCTGGCAAAGGCCGGAGGACATGACTACCCCTCGTACATCTTATAAGGTCGACGCTTCCCATCCCGGTGCCGACGTCGCCGGAGAGACAGCGGCGGCTCTAGCGGCTGCTTCCATTGCTTTTCGGCCGTCTGATCCTGCATACGCTAACGATATTCTCTACCATGCTGAACAAGTAATTCAATTCGTTTGGCCATTTTTTTAATCTCGTGTGTCTGTTGATTGTTTATGATTTTGATATTAAATTTATTTATTTTTCCTTATTTTTCTTGCAGTTATTCGACTTTGCAAGGAGTCATCCAGGGTTGTATCAGAACAGCGTTCCGGTTGCTGGCCAGTTCTATTCTAGCAGCGGCTTTGACGTAAATTTGGACAATTTTTTAAAAATAATTTTATCAAATTTATTATTTTGATATCTTTTGAAGAATATTTGGACAATTCATACAGGATGAGCTTCTCTGGGCGGCGGCGTGGCTCCACCGTGCCACCGGAAACCAGACCTACCTCGACTTCCTCGCCAAATCCAGCAACAGCGGCGGCGTTCGGTCCATGTTCTCCTGGGACGACAAGTTCGCCGGCGCTCAAGTTCTCGTCGCCAAGGTTCTCCCCCCGTAGTACACCCTACCTGTCTTCACATTTATAATGTGTGACACTTAATAAAACTAATAATATGTGTAATGAAACTAATTACATTTTTTTTTAATCCGCTCTATTTACAATTCTTCACAGCTCATTCTTGAAAAGAAAAAGGGCAATACCGGCGCTTTGAGCCAATACAAGGACGCCGGAGACCAATTCCTCTGTTCCCTCCTCCAAAAAGGCCATAACAACGTTAAACTAAGCCCCGGCGGCTTGCTATGGTTTCAACCATGGAACAATCTCCAGTACACCACCGCCGCCTTGCTCCTCCTCTCTGCCCACTCCAACCATCTCGCCGCCGCCAAAGCCACCCTTCAATGCCCTTCCGGCGTCCTCTCCCCGCCGGAAATCATCGCCTTCGTATCCAAACAAGTCGACTATATCCTCGGCGCCAACCCAAAGAACATGAGTTACGTGGTCGGATTCGGCCCGACCTGGCCAGGCAAAGTGCACCATCGAGGCGCTTCGGTTGTCTCGATTATGAAGGACCCGACGCCGGTGGACTGTAAGGGTGGGTTTGGCAAATGGTTTAATAGCCCGAACCCGAACCCGAATGTGATTGATGGGGCGATCGTGGGCGGACCGGATGCCAATGATGGGTACAATGATGACCGAAGTAATTTTCAGCAGGCGGAGCCGTCGACGGTGACGACGTCGGCGATTGTTGGCGTTTTGGCGAGGTTAACTGAAGGGGTTGGTAAGTAGATTATAATCGATAACAGTACTCACGTAATTAGATTATCAAATATAAATGTGATGAATAAAAATTTTGTTGGTATAGATTTTGATTTAAGAAAGACTGAGGAGAAGAATTTGATATTGTTATGAGGAGATAGAGGCTGAGCCATGCACAAATTTTTTAGTGGGAGCATAAATTAAAATTTTCTATTATTTTATCAATTTTTTTCTTTTATGACCGATATTAATTCTTTAAAAAATATTTATTTAACTTATTATTTTAAAAAGATAAAATATAAGATAATATAACACATATTTATCATATTCAGAAATAGTAAAATAATTATTTTATTATCAACATAATTAAATATTTGTTCTCCACCTAAGTGATTAAAATATCACTTATTTATTATTTTAAAATTGAATTTTTATAATAGTAATAGTAGAAAAGCTCTTTTAAGTTTTAACTTATTTTACATGCTTTAATTTTTAAAAAAAAATCTAAAATTTTTAATTTATTATAATAATGTTTTTATTATAATATCAAAATGTAATTTATTTCCATATAAAAATTAGATCAATAAGGAGATGAATAAAAAATAAAGTTGGTTAACTCTAATTCTATCTTAAAAAATTAGTTTTATTGCATGTGCATTAAATGCACGTGAATAAAAATTTAAAAATAAAAATTTATATTAAAAATATTTTAATTATATTATCAATTGAAAGTCAATTTCTCCAAAATTTCCCACAAGGAACTATCATTTATCCAAGCCTAAGAGAAGATTTTCACATTCCCTTGTTTAAAAGTGATGCAAGCTATAATAGAGGTTCCAATATATTTTAATGCCTTCTCAAAATGTAAATTGTGTATTACCATGCTTCCAAATAAAAATATAGGTCATATATAACAATAATTTAGCATTGAGGTCCCATACAAAGAGTTCCATAGACTTTCAATCTTGCAAGTGAGGTTAAGATGAGTAGGAGAAAAATAATCCAGCCTCTTGTACTAATTGCTTTAGTGACATTACTTCTAATGCTTTCTGAAATACAAAAATAATGCAAATTGTGTTGTAAGAAAAAACTATTTGTTCTTCTATAGTTTGGTGAATTCATCAACTGAACATAAGAGATGTCAATTGAATAATAAGATAACATAATAAAAATTCCAGAAATATTTGTGGACCTATGTTGGATTAAGTAGAAGCACAAGCCTTTGACTGCCGGTATTTAATTGAAGAATGCAAGCCAAATAATTTCGATCAAGCAAGAACCATTTTCTTTACTGACTTCCAATAGAAAAAATATGAAGAAGCTTTGAATATTTAAATTACATTTAGACATTAGATTATTATTTCATGAAGTATAAAGTACCACATCTAAAGTTTTGTAATTATCATTAACTTTCAATGCATGCAACTATATACGTTTAATAAATGCAGATTATAAAGTCACTTGTATAGGTTGAATAAATGAATATAATCAAATATAAGAAGAACAATCAAATATAATTTACCTAGAATGAGATCTTAACATAAAATAGATAACATAAATAAATGTAGACACCTATATTACTTGTATGGCACGCTTGTAAGTAAACAATGGAGATCTACCAGAGTTATATAGTTTGATAATAGATTGACTAACTAATGCTCTATATCAAAACTGCCAGCTTAACAAATGAGTGGAACAAGAATTATTTGTGAACATCATACTTTATTGACACCTCTATATACAAGGGCGGATATAAGGGGGGGCCTAGGGGGGCACGTGCCCCACTCCCCCTCAAAACCAAATTTTTGAAAAACCGCCTCCTATTTTTGCGAGCGACAATGGTAATCATAATTTATTTTCAAAGAAAGGTTCTTATTTACTGCTGCTCTATGATTTGTTTGCTTGACACCCTAATTTAGATTTCCTCTCGACTCTCACGATTCTTCTCGGCCTCTGCTCGACATTCATTTGTGATTCATGATTTTTCTTTAAAATATTTCTGCATGGCTTCGCGGTTCGCATTCGCTCTTCTCCTGTTCGACATCTTTCCAATGAGTTTGTGGGCTCCGAAAATTCGGCCCCGGCCTCCGCCCGCTTTGTTGCTTTTCGAGGGGGGAGTTTTAACGTACTAAGTTCCGAGGTAAATTTTGGAAGGCAGATGGGTTTGTAGATAAGACACTACCCAGAGATTTTGCCCTCATTTTGCGAGGACTTTATAATCTGAGTTCTGGTTTCCTATAGGCGCAAGCCCCTATAGTTAATTACCCCTCCCGATAACGAGAGAGAACTTTCGATTAAGGCTAGTCGTTAATCAGATACGTAGGAGTATACGCGTTATCTGGCATATAGTAGCAGCATGGGTTGAAGGTTTGAAAATTGAGGGATTTGACATTTAAAATTAGAAATTTCACCATCTTACACTTAAAGCGGATGGTGGGGGAATGGATGATGGACCCGATCAAGATCCCATGGTTCCGTCATCCCGGGCCATCGTGATCCCTGGTCTACTTAGTCAGAGGAGGTAGTCGACCCAACCTGACAGAAGGATCCTTGTCAGCAGCCATGGGTTGCTTCATCCAAGGGTACCTTGTAGACCTGGGGTGGGTATTTGTCTAAGGGGACAAATTTGAATCCACCTTAGCTAACAGAGGGCTTTGTGCCCTATCGATCATATCCTATTTATTCATATCTCAAGGATTTGATGCCATTGGGTAACATACGGGCTCTGGCCATAACCATAATATAATGGTGCCATTTGGCGGCGACCACCTGGTTTAGAGGGCCCCGAGTCATAATCGTTTATCCTGTAGTGTCATTTGGCGGCGAAACTGCCGGTTAGAGGACTCGTACCACGTCCTTGCTGGCAGGAGATTGTTTGAGAATGGATCCTAGTGATATTCTCGACCAGGCATTAGCTCTTTGTGAGCTGAAGTATTTTTCAATTCGTCCACCTCGGCAAACTGTTGCGGATGGTGGATGGATTTTGCTTTGATTGTTCGATGATTGGATTTCAATTTTAAATATCTTTTGACTTTTGGGATTTTTGACATTTTTTTGGAGGGTTTGGATTTTGGGAATTTTTGTGGAGTTTTGGGTATTTGGGTGGTATTTGAAATGATCTGTGTGGACCCCACCGGTTGATATTTGCATTCAACACGGCCATCATCGGGGTGCATGAGATCATTTATATTTTATTGATTTGACCCTGTTGACTCTATCTACTGGTCAATAGAGGATCAGGTTTCGTAGGCTTTGTGCCTTTGTAAGTGAATTCTCTTGATTATAGGCCTTGAAGGCCTAATATGAACTATAAAATAAATATCCCGGTCGATCTCGCGACCGCATATTTATTTAATGGTTTGAGCTGTGTCGACTCCTAATACCCGTATAGGAGGATCGGGCTCTGGCTCGAACTGGAATTCACTTATTGACCCGCGCAGCATCATTAGACGTCACGTGTCTACCAATAACACACTCGTCGGGGCCCATGCGGGTTTTTGTGGGGCATTTTAAAATTATTTATTGAACCTTGTCTACTCCTATCTACTTGCATAGGAGGATCGGGTTCAAATTTATTGACCTGCGCAGCATCCCTAGACGTCACGTGTGTGCCAATAACACGCTCGCTGGGGCCCATGCGGGTTATAATTATATTTATCCCTTTTGTGTTCCTATGTGTATACAAATTAAGGTGCACATATGCGGGGGTAGTTTTAGAATATTTGTAAACACCTTCTGTCTGCTTGTACGAATGTTGCAGATCCGGTGGCATTTTGCAGCAGCTCGGGGATTGGGTTGCTTGCTGCATTGTACAGGTAGACTGTCGTGCACTATTGGTTACTTTTTGTAGATGAATTATAGTGCACCAACGAGTCTCCTGCTTGTGGTTGTATAGGCCCGCTGGTGTTATCCACAAATAATTTCATCGATCATCATAGCTCACAGGGAATGGTTGTGTTTGTCTACAAGTGAACTAACCTTGACTGTAGTGATATTGCAACCTCAACTGCATACTACCTTAGTGTATCTGTCTTCCATTGGATGGTTGTTAGCTGTAGGGACGCCACGGTATCCTTGCTAAAATAGTTCATAAGTACTTTGCATATGGGAGAGATTTCATACATTGACTCGTAGGAGCTCGTATCTGTCATCTATCTCTCCCAACACATTGATTGTGAGCACATTCATGCAATTACTGCATGCTAATCATCGTAACTTACTTAGATTTGGTATATTTGTGTGTGCCTCTTTCAATTCTTCTAGCAATCACTATCTGTATCTTCAAGACACTATAAGCTTCTAGCAAGTTCATTATCGTCGATGGGTATTTGTATTTGTTGCAGCTCATCTGTATTTACTTGTAGACAGTATGTTGTGTACATGATGAACTTTTATAGTAGTTCATAGGAGGGTACATATGAAGGAACCATCATAACCATTGCATGTCGACCCTCATTATTTTTTGCTTGCAAGATTCGATATGCTTGATTGTATGCTAACGTTGATCCTTTACATTAATAAATTGATCGGCAGGAGAAAGCATTGGCATTCATTTCATGTTCTTCATATTCTCTTCATGAATATACTATCTATGGTCAAGGTGATTTATATACCCTTATGTTATATGCTCCTTTGCTAACATTAGCTCATAAGCATGTATTTAGCAATTTATCCTGAGTCTTCTGATTACTCATTGATCTTATGCATATCATTGTATATTCCACTTGATCTTTGCTTACAAATATGTTGCAAGTTATGTTGAAGTCCACGAATCCTTTATTTGATTGTTGTTGTTCAAGTTCAAAGTATAAGTCCTTGTCACCAAGTTTATGTCCTTCACAGTTTGTTCGAGTCCGCTGCATCCTTACCAGTTCAAGTCTTTGAAGGTTCATTTGAGTTCTAGTCCCTTCTAAGCATGGTCCTTCAGATTCAAATTCAATTCGTTCAATTTTAGATTCCAACTCAATTTTAAGTCTCTTGTATATTTTTTTTTTATTTGAATTCAAGTTGGGTCTTTTCCTTGCATTTTGCTTGCTTAACTCAAGTTCTTAATATTAAAATTTGTCTTAAATATTTTCCTTATTTATTCAAATTTGAGTTTAGTTCATTTGAGTTCCAAATCTTTATCGTTTTGTTCAAGTTCATGCTCAAATATGGTTCCCTGTTGTCCAAAATTTATTCTTGCTTGAGTGCAAATGTCCAAGTCCTTATCTTATTTCAGACAAAATTTTGGCAGCCTCCCGGCGTCTCCCCTATTTAGGGGAAATTTCAGGAGTTTGGGGGGCCCCGCCACGCTAGAGAAAAGCATGCACGGGTGGTGTCTAATGACACCGAGGCCGGATGTCTTCAATCCCACCACGCCAGAGAAAGGCGAGCATGGGTCTTCAGGCACCTGTTAAAAAAATGCACAGTTTTATATATTCGTCCCTGCCACGCTAGAGAAAAGCGTGCACAGGGCCCGCCTACTTCGTTGTAAGCGCCGCACCGAGTTCCCTCCCACCACGCTAGAGAAAAGCGTGCATAGGAGGTCCCTCGGCGCGCCGCAAACATCGAAAATACGACTTTGGGGGGGATTACCGGTTTCGTCGCTAGCAACATAGCGAACTTCCTCCCACCACGCTAGAGAAAAGCGTGCATGGGTGGTCGTTCGTCGTGTTGCGAGCGCCGAAATGAGTTCTCCCAAAATTTGCAAAATTTTCTCTTTTTTTTTTTTTCGCTTTGCTCCTTTTTCTCTCTTTTTTTTGCTTCTCTTTCCCCTTTTTTTTTGAAACATTTTCTCTTTTTTTTTTTTTTGCAAACATATTTACACGTATATATATAAATATATATAACAAATATATAAATATATATAACATATATATATATATATATATATATATATATACACAAAATAGTAAGTACATAAATATACTTGAAATAGTGTTAATACATATATAAACATACAGGAAGTAGTTTATTTATCTATATACCTAAAAAGTGTATACTTATGTACATGAATATATTTGTACAAACACAAGTGTAGCTCCCTATGTTAGCATTTTATTAAGATAATGCAAACTCAATTTGATAACTAGCAGCACCCAAGATAGTATTAATTCAACCCATGCCAATCATTAATATCACTAATATTGAATAATAAACCTCACAGGAAACAAAGCAAAAAAGACAAAAAAGGGAGAAACATGCAAGCTTGCCCTCATTCCTTTTACTTTTAAATTTTATAAGGAATATGATTTTTGTCATGTAGTGAGAAATTAAAGCAGAACGAATGAATTCATGTAGGAATTCAAACCAATTAGAATGGGGGAGCTCATGGGTTGAAGTCTCAAAGCACTAGCCAAGTACACTTTATTTAATAGAGTTCACATTGATGAAATGGAATAAAGTAAAAAAAAATTGCTTTTTTTTTGGACTTTTGTTTCACTGTCAAAGTAGGTATGGTGGGTAGATATTTTAATACAATGACCACTGTAGCGACTGAAGAGATGTAAACTCATCTTACCAAATACTATCTCAACTAACAGACAAATGAAAAGGATGGGTTACATAAATAAGAGTATTATTTTGTGATTGTGTGCATGAAAAGAGGACTTTACTACCTATTATAAAATCCAAAGCAGTAAACTTTGTTGGCTGGAGAGATTTCTTGCACGATAAGCAAGGGAAGAGGAGAGTTCGGCTATAGCTCACAGAGAACACATACTACTGGCCTTGGCGTGAAGATCGGTATTTAGAAAGAGCTGGACAGGGATGTTGGTTTCACGCGAGCAGAGGGACTTGGTCGAATTTTTGAGCTGTGGCTGGAGTTCCTTGTGTCGAGCAGAGTAGGTAAAGGCCGGACGGCTCAGCTATCTTGCTGATTGAAGAGCATGGAGCAAACGACAGTAATAGTGAAAGGATCGTGGACGCTATGAGCTTCGCGGCAGGTTGAAGAGGGATCGTGGAGAGCAGAGGCCAGGCATAAAAGGGACTTCGAACATGTGACTCAAGGAGGAACCGTGGAGTGTGATTTTATGCCGCTGTATGAAGTGGGGATGGAAGGGATTTTTAGAGAGGAGGATTTGGGATAGTGAATGCAACAGAACCCAAAACTCTTATTTTCTTCTGTTTTAACGAGGAGGCTGCTCCTTGGCTCGAGGCCCTCGGCAGATTTTGCAGGATTTCCTCAGAGATTTTTTTTTTAGAGTTTCGAGAGTCCGAGGTATGCATTAATTTGATTGGAACTTTTTATTTGACTTTGGCTGATTAACTTTCTTTAATCCTACTAGCATTGTTATAATAATGACAAAGCCATGCAATGGCAATTATTAGTGGCCTCCCCTTTGTAATTATCAAGTAACTTAATGCTGCAAGTCTCTTTACTTCCTCAGCCTGAGGAAGAGATATAATGTTTGGAGAGCTAGAGATATTCTTTTAAATAAGAAAACGAACATCCACCTTTGACATCTACTCCTTCCTCAAACCAATCCTTAGTGCTTTTATTTTCATAATATGTAGCTCCTCTAGCAATGGAAAGGCATACTATTTATCATTTCTATTAGATTTATTTTCAAGCATTTTACTCTCGGCTTGCACATTACTGTAGTAAAACCCTCATCGGTCACGGCGCAATTTCAATTTGGGCAAATTGATAGTCAATTTAGATTATTGACGGCGTTCCGGACGCAACGGCGCCATCTGTTCGTTGATCGGTGATCATTTGGTTGACGCCGAGGGCTAAATTCCTTAGCATGCGCATCATTACCTTGTGATTTGTGCTTTTGCCTCGCAATTCATATCGACCTTCTCGTACGTCTTTTAATGAAATCAAATTAAAAGCCATTGGTAAGTATTTGGGATGTTCTGGACGCAGTGGCGAAGTCCGTTCATCGATCGGAGATCATTAGGTCGACGACAAGGCTGATTTTCTTGAACTGCACACTATTTCATTTGAATCACTCCGGTCTCTCTGCCAGTCTGAATGCTTTGAATTCTGTAAATAAAATATATTTTTTGAAGGTTAAAAGCATTCTGGACATGGTGGCGAAGCCCGTTCATCGATCGGAGATCATTTGGTCGAAGACGAGGCCAATTTTCTTTGAAATGAGCGCTATCGTATCGCATTAGGATTGCTTTGATTTACGTGCCACCACTCCGATTGATCCAAATTAATTAAATAAAATATAGCACTTTGATATTGACGATGTTCCGGATGCAATGGCGTAGTCCGTTCGTCGATCGGAGCTCATTTGGTCGACGCCGAGGCAAATCTCCCTCAAAATGCATGCTATTGCAATCGAATCGCCTCGGGGTTCGTGCCAACAACCGAAATGCTTCAAATTCAATAAACAAAATATAGTTTTCAGAGGTTAACAGTGTTTCGGACGTGATGAGGAAATCCGTTCATCAATCTGACGTCATTTGATTGGCCTCGCGCTGCTTAGTTCGTTATTTTTGTCGCAAATAAATTGTTTTCTAGAACTGTCCTCTAATGCCTTTCATCCAAATTATCCTTCAGAGCACCACCAATGACTTTAGCTGCCCATAGAGATCCTTAAAGTCCTTTTTTTTTTAACTATTTCTCCAACAATGGCTCTTAATTTTTATGGAGACACAAACCCACATATTAAGATCAAATTCCTCTGCCATTTCATCTTCATAAACATATTGCAAGAGAGTTCTCTTTGTCATACCACCATGTCCCACTATAGATAAAAGAGAAATATTTCTGTACAAATCAATTCCCTCAACAAGAACTTGAAATTCTTCATTTGATTATTTTGTCAACCGCTACGTAGTAAAAATCGAAATGCGATCCACATTTGAGCTGAATCGTCTTTATCAAACTCATAATTTCTGGGATAGTTATAGGAGTCAACAAATGCCCCCCAATAAATGTGGTACGCATCCAGAGCGTATCACGTTTATTGTAAGTCAGTTGACGACTCTTAGTAGGTTTTCCTTTTGAGCATATATGATTACCACCACTGCCTTTTGACGTATTTTCATTCTCTCCTCGTGCAGGAGATGTTTCCTTAGCGGAGACCCGACGACTTACCTCTAGGAGAGCCCAGTGAGGATGCCATTTGGGCGTCCATTGATAGGCATGACCCTTAGGGCAATGTTGACGTACGAGACCGATTGGAGTAGCACCAGGACATGCTGCAGGGGCGGGATACCTTTTACGGCTTCTTTGCCCATTCTCCCTTTCTTCCAGAGCTTCCTGAGGACTCAGTCACTTTTGAGGACCCGGACAGGTGGGTCAGTAGTGTTAGACTGCAGTGTGGGGAGTACCACCCATTGGAGAGTTTAGTCGCCCAGGTTAGTTGGGGTACTTGTGACATTTTAGCACCTGCTACGGACGTAGTTGAGCCAGTCGGGCAGTCTAGCCTTCTTAGTCACCGCCAGTTACATCCATCACCTCCAGAGTGGCCGAGGGACTCAGTAGTTGGTCGGGTTCAGAGCCCGGTCAGTGGGTATGTTTATTGGGCCCGTTACGTTCTTCAGGCGCACAGGGAGACTCTTCAGGCGGCAGGGATTTACGAGGCAGTGTACGCTTCACTGTTTGACTACGGACGCCTTCCCACTTCTTGAGCCAGAGGTTTGGTTGAGTTCTGGGATGCTGGGCGCAGTACTTGTTGGATCGGAGCTGAGGAGCTTACAGTTACCCTTTCAGACTTACAGACGGTCTCCGGGCTACCAGTTTTTGGACACAGTTTTGAGGAGTGTGTGCCCCAAGACAAGCAGCTTTTTCACCGGGTTCCTTCAGCAGATGGTGATAGGAGAGGCATATTACTACTACCGGGTGTTTTCCCCAGGCTTCTGCAGCACTACAGTCAGACTTACGGGTCAGTGCGGAGCTTGCTGACGCGTTCTCGAGTCACCATGCCCGCAGGCATCTGGGTTAGCAGCTTCCTTCAGGAGAGGTACTTGTCCCCTACTACGACGTCACTACTGGACCCTTTTGGTCGTGGTTTGTAGCGTGGGACTCCACTATCTGAGGAGACCTCCGAGCTATCTTCTTCCAGTAGTTGTACTTTTCCTGGGTTGGCGGACGTTGACGAGCAGTTGCTGTTAGCAGGATTCTTGGCACTTTGGCTCAGCACTTTTGTACTTTCAGTCAGGACATGATCTTTGAGGTGCAGTGTTCTCTTAGCACCTAGTCAGTTGTCAGTGGGACAGAGACTCGCCTTAGCTCCTGCCGTTCTTGCCAGAGTGTACAGGGTCCTACGGATCATTTCTGAGGCCAGTTCCCTGGAGGTGTGAGATGCAGTTTTACCGTGGTAGTACTTGTACGCCTGGGTTCACTTACACGTCCAGGGTGCTTTTTCCTGTCTAAAGACTCCAGCCTACTTCTTGCAGAGAGGGTACCCCACAGTTTTGTAGTTGTCCCAGGCGTCTTCCACTTTTTAGCTGGAGAGGATCCGTCTCTTTTTCTTTGCCCCGCAGTTAGTTTCAGATCGGTTCTCTTTGATTCACCAGTCAGATGTTTTTGGTTTGCCGCCTCATCAGAGAGGCACTATTGTGGTGGACGGAGTCAACCACAGAGGGAGATATACTTTACTGCATAGGAGACAGAGTTTGCCTGTCGGCGAGTACTTCATCGGCATGCGCCCGGGTTGGTTGTGTTACAGGGCAGGCACTACAGTGACTTTGGAGGGCTACCAGCCCAACAGGGTGGCCAGACAGTTTGGACTCTCCCAGGCCACAGCTTACGATGGATGGCCACTAGTCCCAAGAGTTGCAGATGTACGGCGTATGGATGTTATTCCAGCAGAGACCCATTTTTACGTCGCAGCTTGGACTTGGTCACACTTACTGAGGCTGGGGATAGGTTCCAGCTTTCTTTTGGCACAGCCATCTGCTAGTACAAGAGTCAGTTACACCAGACTGTCTTGGGTGCGGCTGTCTTTTAGAGCCGCTTTAGAGCATGGTGCGAGGAGGTACGAGCCCCGGGTACGAAAGCTTGGGTTATCGAGGGGACAGAGGTCCCGTTAGGTTCTTCTAGAGACTGCAGGTAGCCGAGGTACTTCCTTACCCTTCACTCTTTCTTTTCTTATCAACTTTGATATAATTTTGGTAATTTGATAAATATTATTTGGTGCAGGCACATGTGTTGAGGCCCATACCGCTGATGGGGCCGTTGTTCCTTCCCCTTTTAGAGTTCCGGATGTGGCACCTGTGCCACACCACACTGAGGTTTCCCAGCCCTCTCGCCGGCGGACCAGCTCTCAGCGTGTCACACCTTTCAGACGGTCTGTGGACGCTCGTCTTTCTCCCAGGGACCTCGGGGAGGGCACACAGGAGCCGATGAGGTCAAACTTCACTGGGTACAGTACACCAGGAGCCTCCGACGACTTCTCTTTTCTAGTGGACCCCTACGGGTCATTCTGTCCAGGCGAGTCTTCGGGGACCGGCGCTGCTTTACTTACAGAGCTGTTCAAGGGGACGTCGTACACGCAGCCGCCGTCAGACCTTGTTCCGTCAGAGTTCTTCTTCCCTGCGAGCTACCCAGCTGACTTTGCAGGCTCCTCCTCTGTCCCAGCCAGTCACCTAGCAGACTCAGCGGGCCCTTCCGCAGGTACGCATTAATTATAAGTTAATTTATTTTCAATACATTATTATGATATCTGTGATTATATTAATTGTTTATAATTCTTTGTGCAGTGGCTGAGGGAGTCGACTACACGTCAGAGATTTTTTGCTACGTCCCCCGACCTCAGGACTCCACGACTACTAACAGGTGCAGCCACCTAGTGGAGGTTCTGAGGAGCTTAGTTTTCAGCGTTGACCCGAGCACTCCAGAGTCTTGGGTCAGTTTTACCTCTTCTGCTGACCGTATCCTAGGTCTGCTTGCTGAGTTTAGGGTGGACACCACCGAGCTACATTTTTGGGAGGCGGTGTGTCGTGAGACAGAGTTTGCATCCAGCATCTGAGGTCACTTTCTGTTACCAGGGCCAGTGTTACACTTTCGCAGTTAGAGGAGATAGTTGTTAGCCGTAGGGCACTGGCTGACGACGCCCACGACAGAGTAGACAGTAGTGCAGAGGCTCTGAGGAGACACTGCCAGAGTTCTTCTGGCATGACTCAGGAGATGGACATATTGACGACGCGCATGCAGGCTCTTTGGGGGGACATCAAGCAGATGTTGTCCAGGATGCGTCACCTATAGGAGGGGCGTTACAGACGGGACCGCCTTACTAGGAGGGAGGAGTAGTGGCATCGAGCCTTACAGCAGGAGATGATGGAGGCTGACTCTTCACTAGCACTTGCCGTGGAGCAGTTTCAGAGAGCTCAGTCAGAGTTTCAGACCTTGGCCGAGGTTACCGGACAACTAGAGAGCTTACAGGCCCGCCTCTACTGAGGTGTCTTTGTCCTTTTCTTTTTAGTCTGTACTCCTGTAGTGTCTTGAGTCTTGATGTACTTGTGCCTCATGTTGATTATATATATATATGGAGAATTTTTTTTGCGTTGCTTCCCAAGCTAGTTTCTATGTCGTACTCTGGACTGTTTCGTACTTTATGCTGTAGTCTGAGCTGTCTCGTGCTCTATTTGACTTATTTTGGTGCCACAAGGGATTTTAAATATTTATTAGGGGATTTTGGCACGCAGCGTGATGTCGACCCAAATAAATATTTAAAATGCCCCCTGTCTTTGAGGGCAGTTGTGAGCGTCGCTTTAGCCACTGGATGTGGCCAATGGTCGTAGCTTCAAACTTTATAGATTTTAGCTTTTTCCTGTCCTATGCTTTGTGCGACGGACTTGATGGAAAGTTTACAGGTTTTGGATTTGGTTGATAGTACCAAATGCAGGTAGTATCCTGATCCTTAACCAGTCGAGGAGACTTCAATCCGAATCACTTTAGTTCATCAGATTAGGTGAGCTATGATTTGATAGCTCTTTGTCCTCTGTTTTCTGAAATGAGAGTTCCTCTACTACGGCCGTTCTTATGGCGTGTTGAGTAGACGGAATTGCCAGCGATTCGGTCATATTTGGGCGTGTTGGATCCGGCCTCTTACACTCATTCAGGCTTCAGACTTGAGCTATGGGCAATGTGCTTCCCAATACTGAATCTACTGAAGTTGGTAGATTTAAGGTCATCATTTGCGGTTGCAGATTTAGAGTCTACGGACATTTGGTAGTTGTTCGCAACTCATCCTTCTCATTGGAACTTTGATTCTCCAGTCAATCGAGAGAGTTTTGTGGACTACGACTACTAAAATTTGTCGAGTCAAATCAGCCTTCATTCTTCCTACAGTCTTTGATGATGGGTTGACAAAGTGGGAGTTCCGCTACTACGGCCTTTCTTCTAGCGTGTTGAGTAGACGGAGCTGCCAGCGATCCGGCCATATTTGGGCCTGTTGGATCCGACCTTTTACACCCATCCGAACCTTAAGCTTCAGGCTGTTGGAAAACTTCAAACTTTTTGCCTCGATTTGTTGGACCATGTAGTTATAAAAGCCTCTTCCTTGACTTTCAAAATCTTGGTACACTGGAGGAGAATGACGTCCCAAACTTTCAGGAAAGTCACCTGCGTTCGTGTGTTAACAATGGAATTCATCGTATCCATATTCGAAGGAACATAAGGCTTAATAATTTGAATGTTTATTTGGGGATCCCAGCGCGTAGCACGGTGTCGACCCAAACAAATACTTGAGTACCCCCCGTCTCGTAGGGAGGTTTTAAAATGGGATGAATTTGAAAATTTTGAACTCCCTTTTTTTTGTGATATTCACATAGGGATCTCGGCACGTAGCACGATATCGACCCAAATGAGTATTCAGATGTCTTCTGCATCGTACGGGTATCCTTAAGGTGGGAGAAGTTTAGACTTTAAATATTTTAAATATTTATTCAGAGATTTTGGCACGCGGCGCGATGTCGACATGAATAAATATTTAAAATGCCCCCTGTATAGTGAGGAGCCCCCCTTTTTTTTGGTAAACTTAAAAGTTTAAGATTTTAAATATTTATTCGGGGATCTCGGCACGCGGCGCGATATCGACCCGGATAAATATTTAAAATGCTCCCTGTTTGGCAGAAAGTTTTTTTTTGGTAAACTTAAAAGTTTAAGATTTTAAATATTTATTCGGGGATCTCGGCACGCGGCGCGATGTCGACCCAGATAAATATTTAAAATGCCCCATGTTTGGCAGAAAGTTTTTTTTTTTTTGAAATTCATTCTTGTATTATAGGAGAATTTCAAAAATAAGTCATACACATATCGATGAGTTCATTTGAAGTATAGAACACTTCAAACACCTCATTATCCCTATACATGGTATTTCTTCAAGTATCGGTCATTGATCGGCGGCATAGGTCTCTGGCCCTCCAGATCGATCAACTGATAGGCTCCTCCTTAATACACTTTCTCAATAACAAAGGGGCCCTCCCAATTGGATATAAATTTATCACCAATTTTTCGGTGAGGGATGATTGGCCTTCTCAGCACCAGAACCAATTCCCCTTCTTGGAATGATCGATGACGCACCATTCGATCAAAGGATTTCGTCATCCTTGCTCGATAAATCTCTAGATTTTGCTGAGCTTGCAATCTAATTTCATCAAGTGCGTCAAGCTCTTCCATTCTTAATCGAGCATTTTGATCCTGAGTTAGATCATGTTGGATAGCTACTCGAAGTGATGGCAGTTCAATTTCTAGTGGCAACACTGATTCAACTCCGAACACTAGTGAATAGGGAGTGGCTTTGGTTGGGGTCTTGTAGGTTGTACGGTACGCTCATAATGCTTCTGTCATCTTTGTATGCCACTCTCTCTTATTTTTAGTGAGGATCTTCTTCAACAACTTCACCAGCATCTTGTTGAATGCTTCTGCCAGGCCATTGGCTCTTGGATTGTATATAGAAGAATATCGCCAATCAATCTTATGTCGATCACTAAACTTGTAGATTTTTATACTTTTGAATGATGTGCCATTATCTGAGATCACACATCACGGTACACCGAATCTGTAGACGACATTGTGGGTGAAGAAGTTGATTAAATGCTCAGATATGACTTCTTTGAACGGAGCTGCTTCTGCCCACTTGGAGAAGTAATCTGTAGCTGCCAATATAAAGCGATGTCCAGCCGACGATGGTGGATCTATCGGTCTGATTATATCGGTACCCCAGCATTCAAATGACCAGGATGCTACTGTCGGGTGTAGTGGATTTGGCGGTTGATGTATAAAATCACCATGAATCTGACACTCATGGCACCTCTTAGCGTGGTTAATACAATTCATCACCATTGTTGGCCAATAATAACCCATTCTCTTGATTTTGGCAGCCATCTTGGGACCTGACTGATGCGCTCCACAGAGTCCTTCATGAACTTCTGCTACCACTTTATCAGCTTCCTTGGTCCCTAGGCACCTTAGCCACATTTGATCAAAAGCCCGTCGATATAGCATATTGTTGACAAATGCATATCGTAATGCTCTTTTCTTGATTTATGCGGCCAGAGATTTATCTGTTGGGAGTTTGCTTTCTTTGAAGTAATCAATGAATGGTCGCCTCCAATCATCTTCGACTTCAACATCTAAGCAATACCACCATGATTTTGAAGCTAGACTGGCCTTACGTCTTCTCTTAGGAGCTTGATTTTCTTCATGTTGATATTCACGCTCGACTGGTTGGGGATATCGGGGATCAACCGAGGTTGTGTTCTGTTGGCCTGAATCTGGTACTCCCTCTGCCCGTGGGAATTATAAGATTGCTGGCTCTAAGATCCGACGATTTTCAACTGCAATAAATATAGGTGGCTTCTTATCTTCATTTGCTAGCTCCTTAGTCAATTTGGCTAGACAATCTGCTTTTGCATTCTGTCCCCGGGGAATTCGAGCTATCTTAACGTTTGGCACTTGCTTTAGGAGCTCAAGAGCCCGTCGGTGATAGTGGGCTAGCTCGAGTTTACAAATCTTGTAAATGCCCAGAACTTGATTTATTACAAGTTGAGAATTGCTGAAGATTTGAAGATTTGTGATTTGGACACCAATCGTAATTTCTAGTCCCGCTATCAAAGCTTCATATTCAGCTTCATTATTGGTCCGAGGTTCAGTTAAACTGAACGAGAATCTCATTATGCCGCCCTCGGGTTCTATAAAGATAAGACCGATGCCAACTTGAGCCTTTGCAAGATTTGGAGGTCTGGGAGATTTGATTGACAATGCTCCATCAAAATACATCTCCCAAAATTATAATTTCTCTTCTTCATCAACTTGCATGATCTGTTCATCGGGCAAATCATCATTGAGCGGGGAGTCTGCTGGAATTGGATGTGCAGTGAGGAAATCTGCTAAAGCTTATCCCTTTACAGCCTTCTGTGGCATGTATACAATATCAAATTACAGTAATAACACTACCCACCTTGCTAAATGACCTGTCAACGCTGGTCTTGTCATCAAGAACTTCAGCGGATCGATCTTTGATATCAATGTGATTTTGTGAGACAACATGTAGTGGCGAAGTTTCTGAACTGCAAAAATCAGCGCCAGGTAATGCTTTTCAATCAGTCTCTAACTGATATAATAAAGTGCATTCTCCTTGCCTTCTTCATTGTGTTGGGCCAATAATGCTCTGAAGGACTCTTCTAGTGCTGCCGTATACAGAATAAGAGGCTTCCCTGGAATTGGCGCTGCGAGAATGGGTGGATTCAACAAGTATCTTTTGATACTATCAAAAGCTTCCTGGCATTCTGCATCCTATTTAAAACGGACATTTTTCTTCATCAGCTTTGAAAACGGCTGGCACCTACCCGACAGATTTGATATGAATCGTCGAATGAAAGCCAGTTGTCCTTGCAAGGAGCGAAGTTGACGGAGGCTTCTTGGCGGTGGCATCTCTATAATTGCCTTGATTTTATTGGGATCAACTTCTATGCCTCCGTGACGAACCACATAACCCAGGAATTTATCGGAGGAGACCCCGAAAGCACACTTAAGGGGATTCATCTTCAAGTCGAACTTTCTGATCCTCTCGAATATAATTCTCAGGTCATTTAAATGATCTTTTCGGTCCATGCTCTTAACGATCAAGTCGTCTACATAGCACTCTACCTTCTGGTGTATCATCTCATCAAAAATATGGATCATCGCCCGTTGGTAGGTGGCACCAGCATTCTTCAAACCAAAGGGCATGACCGTGTAGCAGAAAATGCCAATGGGCGTTCTGAATGATGTATGTCTTTCATCTTCAAGAGCCATCTTGATCTGGTTGTATCCTGACGATCCATCCATAAATGAGAATATGTCATAGTTTGACGTGTTGTCTACCAGGAGTTCGGATACAGGCAACAGAAAATTGTCTTTTGGACACGCCTTGTTGAGGTCCCGAAAGTCAATACAGATACGAATCTGTCCATTCTTCTTCTTCACGGGGACAATGTTGGCGATCCAGTCAGCGTACTTCTCTTCGCGGATGAAGCCCGCCTCTATGAGTTTCTTCGTCTCTGCAATCACCTGCTCTTCAATCTCCAATCTCATTCTCCTTGGAGCTTGTTTGACTGGTGCTGC
This sequence comes from Dendrobium chrysotoxum, assembly GCA_019925795.1. Taxonomy (NCBI): domain Eukaryota; kingdom Viridiplantae; phylum Streptophyta; class Magnoliopsida; order Asparagales; family Orchidaceae; genus Dendrobium; species Dendrobium chrysotoxum. The sequence goes on from CM034311.1 coordinate 16,123,470, forward strand.
ATTTGGTTTGATTGCTAACCTGTGAACTGCTACATCAGGGGATAAGTCGGGCATCTCAGCATATGTCCAAACAAAGCAATCCCTGAATTCACAGAGGAGTTCTTTTATCTCGTTCGCTTGGTCTTCCGGCAAAAGGGAACAAATGAAGGTTGGGCGAGGGTCCTCCTCGGTTCCCAAGTTGACTTTCTTTAATTCATCCATAGTAGTCGCTTGTCCACCATCTTCAAGTTCTTCAGGTGCAGGCTCGGCTTCTACAGGTCGCTCATCGTAGTCATCAACTTCATAAACTTCCCTCTCAGAATCATCATTGGGTTCAACTTCCCTGCAAGTGATGACTTGACATGTCTCTTTTCGAGGATGCTTATGTACGACGAATCCGAGGTCTCTCTTTGCGAGAATATCCTTTCTTCGTATTGCATGGAGATTTCTTCGATACCAGAGCTTTAAACAAGTGCAGAGTTGTTGTACGGGAGTGCGAATTCTAGCCTGTTTTCGCAACATCCTTCAGGTATTTTCAGTGTTAAATTTAGGCATTCTCGTGACTACCAACTCCTTATACTCGATGGGCCTGTAGAGCCAGTCTCGACTCCCTTCCTCATCACGCTCTCCAGATTTATAAAATAGGGTTCCCGGCCCGCCTCTTTTTCTTAGGAGAGGTACATAAAATGTTACGGGTTCCTCAACATTATGCACCTCTCGGGGAATGATTTCTTTGAAGTGTTGTGGGGGGAACACGTGTGACTACACATTCATTATCTGAGATTGTCAGATTATCTATTCTTCTTGAGAGTATATGTACATTGTTCATGTAGGTAGACTCGTAATCGTAGTCATCGTCTGAATACATTATCTTCTTCCTCCCCCTAGCCGTTGATTGGCGTATTTCCTGGGATTTAGACGGGGTGGCCTCATCCTCGTCTGTGTCACTCCCTAGGTGAGGCACATATTTTCTCGCTCTAGGAGTGATCGCTACCTTGGGAAGAGTTGGCGCTGTCTTCTTTCTCCCCGCTTGCTTCTTTTCAGCTTCCTGTTTGGGCCGCCTTGCATCCTTTAGGTTTGCTGCCTTAGTCTCGAGAGAACTCGACGTTTTTGGCTCCTTGGGGATGAAGTACATGGCGTCTTCATAGATTTTTATCTCGTGGACTGCAAAGGGTTGAATATCACCGGAGATTCTGAACTCCTCTCCATCCCTAATATATTTCATACATTGATGTAGTGTTGACGGGACCATGCCGTACTCATGTAACCACGGGCGACCTAGAAGTGCCCTGAATGAGGTGTCCGTGTCAATCACATGAAACTTTGCCTCGGTATGAAGTTCCCCGAATATTAGGGAGAGCATGAATGATCCTAGGGTCTTTTCCCATTCTCATTGAAATCATGCACCATTGATTTATCTGGCCCAAGATGCTGCACATCCAGACATAACGATCTTAGTGCTTTCAAGATCATAAGATTGATAGAGGACCCAGGATCAATCAGAATCTGGCTGATTATCATTCTGTCACTCTCTGCAGTGACATACAGAGGTCGATTGTGGTCTGCCGTTCCATGCATCATGTCATCTTCAGCAAAAGTAATGATTGGCTCATTTCGAGCCTGCAGGATTTCTGTCAAGTTACGTTCAGCAAAGTATACCTCATATCTTTCGGGGTCCTTGAGAGCCTGGATCAAGGTCTCCCGCAGGTCTTTAGACATCACAAGAGCATCGTATATACTGAGCTGTGCTGGGATTTTTCTCAGATGGGATAGGATATTATATTCTATCCCTTTGGTTGAGGCATCTTTCTTTTTCGTATCCTTGGAGATAATATCTTCATTTACAATTATCTCTTCCCCTTTGTCATTAGTGGGGATCCCTTTCTTAGGCAGAGAGGGTAGTATTTTACCACTTCTCAGCTGCATCTGGGCGATCTCCTCTTGCTCAGACTCATTTGATAATGCATTTCCTTCAGAGTCAGCCATTATCGTGTCTGGAGATTTATCCGTTGATTCAGAATCACTGCCCAAGTTCACTTGCTCCATCTGCGAAGCGATATCAGGCTCTGATCCATCTTCTTCTGGAAAATACAAATCTTCCTCTGAACTATGATCCATTGGCGATACCATCATACATGATTCAGAGGGTGTTTCTTTTTTCTTGTTGATTGCAGCCACTGGTGTCGTCGAAATGACCCGAAAAGTTTCAACGGGGAGTAGCTCTTCGTCAGCCTCTTTTGCCTTCTCAACCTCGAGTTCTGCCATAAAATCAGCAAGCCTAATAGGGCGCCTTGCAGTCTGGTAGTATTCATATAAACTATCGATAACCCTCTGGGTTGCTGTCTTTTTCTCCTTGGGCTTCTTCAGCTTGGTCTTCTTCTTAGAGGATTTCGCTCTCCTAGATTTTGAAGTGCCAGCTTGGTTGAGAAACTGTTTAGAAGTTGAAGCTCACACCGCAGGCAGTGCCTTGGGATCTATCACCGGCTCTATAGGAGATTTCCACTTTACACCTGGAACCCCCTCCAGTTGTTTCAATATTTTTACAGTCTTCTTGGAGACCGCGATCTTCCACTATTCTTCTCGAGCTGGCTTCTTCTGATTTTTCCTTTCTTCAACTGGGGGTACGGGAGAAGTCATAATTACTCGAGTTGATTCCTTTTTGGGATGGGATAACACATTGTCTGACAATGTGAGCTCTCCCCTACGATATTTTCTTTCGAGCCAATCCTTAAAGATATAGCAATCCTCGATGGGATGGCCAAGCACTCGGTGATATGGGCAGTAATTCGGGTCACCAGTTTCTTTCGACTCTTCTGGCCTCTTACACTCCGGTAGTTCTAGGCCTGCTTTTACCGCCTGTCGAAATAACTTGGTGACACTCTCCCTCTTAAATGAATATTCTTTATTCATCTTATCTCTGAGGGATATGAACATTCTATCACCAGTTCCTGTTGCTTACCTTGGGCGATCCCCTCCACCTTGAAATGTTCGTGGCCTATCATTTCCTCCAAGTACTAGCTTCGGCTGAGGATTAGGGTTGTAGACTTATTTTGGCTTCTCTTCGTACTGTATAGGCTGCTTGCCTTTGTCTACATTGTAAACCACCTGCTTCCCTCTATTTGGCCTAAGGGAGGATGTAGAGTAAATTTCACTCTTCTTAGCATCTAGTTCTTTAGCCTTTTTGAACTTGTCAAAGTTGCCTTCTGATCTTGACAAATTTAACTTCTCAAATTTGGCCACCCTATCCAGCAGATCCTGAAATGTGGTAATGGTAGCCATGCACAGAAATAGTTGCATCTTATCGTCGATGTTTCCCATTAGTAACTATACGGCATGTTCTTCTTCAAGCTGCTGCTCACATTTCATGCTCAAATTACGCCAGCATGTGATATATTTCGACACTGACTCTTCTTTCTTTCGCTTATCTAAAGCGAGGTCAGCAATTGTGATTTTCTCAGTGGCACTAGCAAACATTTTCACGAACATCGATTCTAACTCTGCGAATATTTTCACAGAGTTATTTGGTAGCTCAGCATACCACTCGAAAGCAGTTGCTGTTAAACTGTTAACGAACTGTCTGAAGAGTAAGGCATCATTTCCCCCCGTATTACCGCAGGTGGCCTTAAATTGTGCCAAGTGTTACCTAGGGTTGTTAGTACCGTTGAAGGTATGGAACTTTGGCACTGAATACCCTTTTGGGTATGGCACTTGGTCGTATTCTGTCGGATATGGACGACCTTTACCCACCAATTTTTCGGCCTGATCAATAGCTATAATGGCCTTAATCTTCTCTGTGATTAGTCCTTCGAGCTGTGCAGCAGTCATGGGCTCGGAGGTGCTAGCAACATTCTGTGGAGTGAACTGGCGGACGGCATTGCGAGCTTCATTACCATTTTCAGGGACACCTCGTATTCCTAAGCCTTGAGGAAGTTGGAGATTTAGAGGATCAGCAGGGGGATCAGGTATGGGACCGACGGCTGCAGTTCTCTGCATCATTTGCATCATCACTGCCATCTGGGCCATCATTCCAGTCATTTTCTCATTCAACTGGGAGATCTCCTTATCTTTGGCTTTCATTTGTTCTCCCATTTGTTTTAGTATATCACCAAGCGCGACGTCATCAGTTGCAAAAAGATTTTCTTCATCTTCATCTTCCTCAACTCTTTCCTCATCAGGGGGATCACCTCTGTCGAAAGTAGGTTCAACCTCACGTTGACGCCGTTGTGTTCGACTGGGTTGGGGCTGTCGACTGTGGTCACCTTCGCCCTCTTCATGGTAGACTTCCTCGATGGCACGAGTATGTCTTTCCATATAGACGACTTCTATATTTATGGAGTCATTCATTTCTTCCATTCTTTCTTTCATAAATTCAAAATTTTCATCCCCTTCCATATATTCATCATCTTCTATGTTTTCTATATTTTCTTCTACCTCTTTATTTTCCTCCCCTTCTATGCCTTCTTCCACTTTTTCTTCTAATACTCGAATCTCTGAGCGACGGCGCCATTGGATCTCTGGCTCCTGATTCGGTAAGGAGATTTCTTCGATCCGTGGGCTACGATCGAAATTAGATTCTTCCCTTAGAGGGGATGACGGGTGACGGGATCCCCCGGAGGATTCTCCAAGGTGTCGACCGTCAGGATTGACATCAGCGTGGGTCTTCTTTTGGACCCATCTCTGATGTTGCTTGTGGGTAGGGGCAGATCTCCGGGAGGCAGTACCGGATGTCACGCCCAGATTTAGTTCTCTTTTTCTTCCTTCTTTATTTTCTTCTCTGTGAGGCCTTGGCCTCCAGACTTGCTTTCCTTTCTGGCAGGACCTTTTGGTAGCAGATCCCTCAACCCAAGGTCCAGGTGTCACGCCCCGATGCTCACCGCGTGGGGCTGGCCTGGGTTTTCTTCGATTCTCCACAGGCAATGATTCCTGTGGTGGGGACCTTCTGGCCTCAATCGTCAATGGTCGCTGTAATTTCTTTTTCTTTAGTCCCCTATCTTTTATTGTCTTCAGTACCCTGTATACTCGGGATGATAGGGTCTCAGGCTCATGTCTCCTTGGAGGGGTCGGGACTTCAGGTTGTCGGTCCCAAAAAGACTTCTTCAGCTCCCTAGTAGAGCTATTTCTTTTGACCCATCTTAGGTCAATAAATTTGTTCCGGATATGAACATTGGCTTCAGGCTCTCTAGCCGGTAGATTAGATGAGTGGACTGGCAGCGGTTGTTGCTGAGCCCGCAGCTCAGTGTTCTTCTTCCTTCGTTGCCTTCTCGTAAGCCTTCCTCCAGATGAGGAGGCCTCAGCTTCACTCTTTCTGGGTGCAGGTAACCCGTTCGGCAGAGATGTGGTGTTTGTATTCATCACAGAGATTCTTCCACCGGTCACAACTCTTTTGGTGGTCAGGGCCTCTGGCTGTGAAAGCCGCTCAAACACCGAAACCCTCTTCCGAGGATTTTCAGCAACGGGTCGTTGTGCCGGCAGATGCACATGACGGGTAGAAGCTTCAATGGTTGGTCGCTGCACTGGAAGACGTGCACGACGAGTAGGGGCTCCAGCAGGATGGAGTCTCCTTGCAGGCCTTTCAGAATTTGCATCGTTCGCAGGAACGGCAGCAGTCCTTGCAACGATTGCAGGGAAGTCAATGCTACCGAACTGGATGGTTGCTCCAGTATCTCCGGTATTGATCATAGCATTCGCTAGTTGGATGCTGGCATCGCGTCCCAGTTGGACGGTGAATGAGGTATTCTGTAGATCCATCTGCACAAATGAAAGGTAAGGGTTAGTGATCCGAATCTGATACATCACCCCACACTTTCAAAGTACAGAGACTTGCACAGAACAAAAGACAATAGCAGATAATCATTAGCAAGTAATTAAAATCATATAAATTTAAAAACTCTACTAAATACGCTATCTCAATAAATGCATGATGAATGTAATGATCATTTTTAGAATTTTTAATATTTAAATTCAATGAACGATCATCTTAAAGAATTTAAAATTTTAACACGTATTGATTAACTGCTACTATAACACTGAGACGACTAGCCAAAGATGGAAAGAGAAACCATTCCCCAGCGGAGTCGTCAGAAATCTGTGGGCTCCGAAAATTCGGCCCCGGCCTCCGCCCGCTTTGTTGCTTTTCGAGGGGGGAGTTTTAACGTACTAAGTTCCGAGGTAAATTTTGAAAGGCAGATGGGTTTATAGATAAGACACTACCTAGAGATTTCTCTCTCATTTTGCGAGGACTTTATAATCTGAGTTCTGGTTTCCTATAGGCGCAAGCCCCTATAGTTAATTACCCCTCCCGATAACGAGAGAGAACTTCCGATTAAGGCTAGTCGTCAATCAGATACGTAGGAGTATACGCATTATCTAGCATATAGTAGCAGCATGGGTTGAAGGTTTGAAAATTGAGGGATTTGACATTTAAAATTAGAAATTTCACCATCTTGCACTTAAAGCTAATGGTGGGGGAATGGATGATGGACCCTATCAAGATCTCATGGTTCCGTCATCCCGGGCCATCGTGATCCCTGGTCTACTTAGTCAGAGGAGGTAGTCGACCCAACCTGATAGAAGGATCCTTGTCAGCAGCCATGGGTTGCTTCATCCAAGGGTACCTTGTAGACCTGGGGTGGGTATTTGTCTAAGGGGACAAATTTGAATCCACCTTAGCTAACAGAGGGCTTTGTACCCTATCGATCATATCCTATTGATTCATATCTCAAGGATTTGATGCCATTGGGGAGCATACGGGCTCTGGCCATAACCATAATAAAATGGTGCCATTTGGCGGCGACCACCTGGTTCAGAGGGCCCGAGTCATAACCGTTTATCCTGCAGTGCCATTTGGCGGCGAAACGGCCGGTTAGAGGACTCGTACCATGTCCTTACTGGCAGGAGATTATTTGAGAATGGATCCTAGTGATATTCTCGACTAGGCATTAGCTCTTTGTGAGCTGAAGTATTTTTTAATTCGTCTACCTCGGCAAACTGTTGCGGATGGTGGATGAATTTTGCTTTGAGTGTTCGATGATTGGATTTCAATTTTAAATATCTTTTGACTTTTGGGATTTTTGACATTTTTTTGGAGGGTTTGGATTTTGGGAATTTTTGTGGAGTTTTGGGTATTTGGGTGGTATTTAAAATGATCTGTGTGGATCCCTCCGGTTGATATTTGCATTCAATACGGCCATCATCGGGGTGCATGAGATCATTTAATATTTTATTGATTTGACCCTGTCGACTCTATCTACTGGTCAATAGAGGATCAGGTTTCGTAGGCTCTGTGCCTTTGTAAGTGAATTCTCTTGATTATAGGCCTTGAAGGCCTAATATGAACTATAAAATAAATATCCCGGTCGATCTCGCGACCGCATATTTATTTAATGGTTCGAGCTGTGTCGACTCCTATATACCCGTATAGGAGGATCGGGCTCGGGCTCGAACTGGAATTCACTTATTGACCCGCGCAGCATCCCGAGACGTCACGTGTCTACCAATAACACGCTCGCCGGGGCCCAAGCGGGTTTTTGTGGGGCATTTTAAAATTATTTATTGAACCTTGTCTACTCCTATCTACTTACATAGAAGGATCGGGTTCAAATTTATTGACCCGCGCAGCATCCCTAGACGTCGCGTATATACCAATAACACGCTCGCCGGGGCCCATGTGGGTGTTTGGGGGCATTTTATAATTATTGATTGAACCTTGTCAACTCCCATCTACTTGTATAGGAGGATCGGGTTCAAATTTATTGACCCGCGTAGCATCCCTAGACGTCACATGTGTGCCAATAACACGCTCGCCGGGGCCCATGCGGGTTATAATTGTATTTATCCCTTTTGGGTTCCTATGTGTATACAAATTAAGGTGCACATGTGCGGGGTACTTTTAGAATATTTGTAAACGCCTTCTATCTGCTTGTACGGATGTTGCAGATCCGGTGGCATTTTGCAGCAACTCGGGGCTTGGGTTGCTTGCTGCATTGTACAGGTAGACTATCGTGCACTATTGGTTGCTTTTTGTAGATGAATTATAATGCACCAACGAGTCTCCTGCTTGTGGTTGTATAGGCCCACTGGTGTTATCCACAAATAATTTCATCGATCATCATAGCTCACAGGGAATGGTTGTGTTTGTCTACAAGTGAACCAACCTTGACTGTAGTGATATTGCAACCTCAACTGCATACTACTTGAGTGTATCTGTCTTCCATTGGATGGTTGTTAGCTGTAGGGACGCCACGGTATCCTTGCTAAAATAGTTCATAAGTACTTTGCATATGGGAGAGATTTCATACATTGACTCGTAGGAGCTCGTATCTGTCATCTATCTCTCCCAACACATTGATTGTGAGCATATTCATGCAATTACTACATGCTAATCATCGTAACTTACTTAGATTTGGTATATTTGCGTGTGCCTCTTTCAATTCTTCTAGCAATCACTGTCTGTTTCTTCAAGACACTACAAGCTTCTAGCAAGTTCATTATTGTCGATGGGTATCTGTGTTTGTTGTAGCTCGTCTGTATTTACTTGTAGACAGTATGTTGTGTACATGATGAACTTTTATAGCAGTTCATAGGAGGGTACATATGAAGGAACCATCATAACCATTGCATGTCGACCCTCATTATTTTTTGCTTGCAAGATTCGATATGCTTGATTGTATGCTAACGTTGATCCTTTACATTAATAAATTGATCAGCAGGAGATAGCATTGGCATTCATTTCATGTTCTTCATATTCTCTTCATGAATATACTATCTATGGTCAAGGTGATTTATATACCCTTATGTTATATGCTCCTTTGCTAACATTAGCTCATAAGCATGTATTTAGCAATTTATCCTGAGTCTTCTGATTACTCATTGATCTTACGCATATCATTGTATATTTCACTTGATCTTTGCTTGCAAATATGTTGCAAGTTATGTTGAAGTCCATGAATCCTTCATTTGATTGTTGTTGTTCAAGTTCAAAGTATAAGTCCTTGTAACCAAATTTATGTCCTTCACAGTTTGTTCGAGTCCGCTGCATCCATACCAGTTCAAGTCTTTGAAGGTTCATTTGAGTTCTAGTCCCTTCTAAGCATGGTCCTTCAGATTCAAATTCAGTTCGTTCAATTTTAGATTCCAACTCAATTTTAAGTCTCTTGTATATTTTTTTTTTTTGAATTCAAGTTGGGTCTTTTCCTTGCATTATGCTTGCTTAACTCAAGTTCTTAATATTCAAGTTGGGTCTTCAGGTACCTGTTAAAAAAATGCACAGTTTTATATATTCGTCCCTGCCACACTAGAGAAAAGCGTGCACAGGGCCCGCCTACTTCGTTGTAAGCGCCGCACCGAGTTCCCTCCCACCACGCTAGAGAAAAGCGTGCATAGTAGGTCCCTCGGCGCGCCGCAAACATCGAAAATAGGACTTTGGGGGGGATTACCGGTTTCGTCGCTAGCAACATAGTGAACTTCCTCCCACCACGCTAGAGAAAAGCGTGCATGGGTGGTCGTTCGTCGTGTTGCGAGCGCCGAAACGAGTTCTCCCAAAATTTGCAAAATTTCTTCATTTTTCTTTTCTTTTTTTTTTTTTGCTTTGCTCCTTTTTCTCTTTTTTTTTTTTTGCAAACATATTTACACGTATATATATAAATATATATAACAGATATATATATAAATATATATAACAAATATATAAATAAATATATATATATATATATATATATATATATATATATATATATATATATATATATATATATATATATATACAAAATAGTACATACATAAATATACTTGAAATAGTGTTAATACATATATAAACATACAGGAAGTAGTTTATTTATCTATATACCTAAAAAGTGTATACTTATGTACATGAATATATTTGTACAGACACAAGTGTAGCTCCCTATGTTAGCATTTTATTAAGATAATACAAACTCAATTTGATAACTAGCAGCACCCAAGATAGTATTAATTCAACCCATGCCAACCATTAATATCACTAATATTGAATAATAAACCTCACAGGAAACAAAGCAAAAAGACAAAAAAGGGAGAAACATGCAAGCTTGCCCTCATTCCTTTTACTTTTAAATTTTATAAGGAATATGATTTTTGTCATGTAGTGAGAAATTAAAGCAGAATGAATGAATTCATGTAGGAATTCAAACCAATTAGAATGGGGGAGCTCACGGGTTGAAGTCTCAAAGCACTAGGCAAGTACACTTTATTTAATAGAGTTCACATTGAAGAAATGGAATAAAGTAAAAAAAAAATTGCTTTTTTTTGGACTTTTGTTTCACTGTCAAAGTAGGTATGTTGGGTAGATATTTTAATGCAATGACCACTGTAGCGACTGAAGAGATGTAAACTCATCTTACCAAATACTATCTCAACTAACAGACAAATGAAAAGGATGGGTTACATAAATAAGAGTATTATTTTGTGATTGTGTGCATGAAAAGAGGACTTTACTACCTATTATAAAATCCAAAGCAGTAAACTTTGTTGGCTGGAGAGATTTCTTGCACGATAAGCAAGGGAAGAGGAGAGTTCGGCTATAGCTCACAGAGAACACGTACTGCTGGCCTTGGCGTGAAGATCGGTATTTGGAAAGAGCTGGACAGGGACGTTGGTTTCACGCGAGCAGAGGGACTTGGTCGGATTTCTGAGCTGCGGCTGGAGTTCCTTGTGTCGAGCAGAGTAGGTAAAGGCCGGACGGCTCAGCTATCTTGTTGATTGAAGAGCACGGAGAAAACGACAGTAATAGTGAAAGGATCGTGGACGCTATGAGCTTCGCGGCAGGTTGAAGAGGGATCGTGGAGAGCAGAGGCCATGCATAAAAGGGACTTCGAACAGGTGACTCAAGGAGGAACCGTGGAGTGTGATTTTATGCCGCTGTATGATGTGGGGATGGAAGGGATTTGTAGAGAGGAGGATTTGGGATAGTGAATGCAACAGAACCTAAAACTCTTATTTTTTTCTGTTTTAACGAGGAGGCTGCTCCTTGGATCGAGGCCCTCGACAGATTTTGCGGGATTTCCTCAGAGATTTTTTTTTAGAGTTTCGAGAGTCCGAGGTATGCATTAATTTGATTGGGACTTTTTATTTGACTTTGGCTGATTAACTTTCTTTAATCCTGCTAGCATAGTTATAATAATGACAAAGCCATGCAATGGCAATTATTAGTGGCCTCCCCTTTGTAATTATCAAGTAACTTAATGCTACAAGTCTCTTTACTTCCTCAGCCTGAGGAAGAGATATAATGTTTGGAGAGCCAGAGATATTCTTTTAAATAAGAAAACGAACATCCACCTTTGACAGCTACTCCTTCCTCAAACCAATCCTTAGTGCTTTTAATTTCATAATATGTAGCTCCTCTAGCAATGGAAAGGCATACTATTTATCATTTCTATTAAATTTATTTTCAAACATTTTACTCTCGGCATGCACATTACTGTAGTAAAACCCTCATCGGTCATGGCGCAATTTTAATTTGGGCAAATTGATAGTCAACTTAGATTATTAACGGCGTTTCGGATGCAACGGCGCCATCTGTTCGTTGATCGGAGATCATTTGGTTGACGTCGAGGGCTAAATTCCTTAGCATGCGCATCATTACCTTATGATTTGTGCTTTTGCCTCGCAATTCATGTCGACCTTCTCGTACGTCTTTTAATTCAATCAAATTAAAAGTCATTCGTAAGTATTTGGGATGTTCTGGACGCAGTGGCTAAGTCCGTTCGTCGATCGGAGATCATTAGGTCGATGACAAGGCTGATTTTCTTGAACTGCGCACCTTCGCATTTGAATCACTCCGGTCGCGCCGCCAGTCTGAATGCTTTGAATTCAGTAAACAAAATATATTTTTTAAAGGTTAAAAGCATTCCGGACATGGTAGCAAAGTCCGTTCGTCGATCGGAGATCATTTGATTGACGACGAGGCCAATTTTTTTTGAAATGAGCGTTATCGTATCGCATTAGGATTGCTTTGATTCACGTGCCACCACTCCGGTTGATCCAAATTAATTAAATAAAATATAGATCTTTGATATTGACGATGTTTCGGATGCAATGGCGTAGTCCGTTCGTCGATCGGAGCTCATTTGGTCGACGCCGAGGCAAATCTCCCTCAAAATGCATGCTATTGCAATCGAATCGCCTCGGGGTTCGTGCCACCAACCGAAATGCTTCAAATTCAATAAACAAAATGTAGTTTTTAGAGGTTAACAGTGTTCCGGACGTGATGAGGAAATCCGTTCATCAATCCGACGTCATTTGATTGGCCTCGCGCTGCTTAGTTCGTTATTTTCGTCGCAAATAAATTACTTTCTAGAACTGTCCTCTAATGCCTTTCATCCAAATTATCCTTCAGAGCACCACCAATGACTTTAGCTGCCCATAGAGATCCTTAAAGTCCTTTTTTTTTAACTATTTCTCCAACAATGGCTCTTAATTTTTATGGAGACACAAACCCACGTATTAAGATCAAATTCCTCTGCCATTTCATCTTCATAAACACGTTGCAAGAGAGTTCTCTTTGTCATACCACCATGTCCCACTATAGATAAAAGAGAAATGTTTCTGTACAAATCAATTCCCTCAACAAGAACTTGAAGTTCTTCATTTGATTATTTTGTCAACCGCTACGTAGTAAAAATCGAAATGTGATCCACATTTGAGCTGAATCGTCTTTATCAAACTCATAATTTCTGGGATAGTTATAAGAGTCAACAGAGTTGTATCTTCTGCATATCTTTTCTCTAAATAGATGCTTATTTGACTTCGTTCTAGTGAGTTGCATCTTCCACCATATCACCTTGTTCCCCTACGATCTGATGTTCTTCCCAAGTGTGATTCTCTATTGATTCAACCTGTGTTTTATTTTTTTTGGTTTTTAATTGCATTGTGAATTGAGATTTTCTAACTGCTTAATTGTTGGACCTTATAGGCTAAGTTCTCTTATTTTTAATTGCTATGTGAATTAGGATTTTAGTATTTTTTTTTTTGTTTCGGAACTGCTGTCTATTCAATTATTTCTTCTATTTGATAAGAATTCCATCATTACAAATATGGAATACCTATACTTTCATATTACATACAGTTTAGGCTTTCAGGCAATATTCCAATAGGCTTGTAATTTATCTTGATCTTGAATTTCCTATGCAAAGTTTCTATTAAGCAATCATTATATTATAATTTTCAGTAGTTTATTCATTTATATTTTTTGAGCAGTTAACAACTTCTCCAGATCAATGCACTCTAGCTGTTCGGTTAAATGCCCCATCAAAATAATAAATTCAAAATAGTTTGCCACATCTCATGCCGCTTAATGAGTTAAAATGAAAATGAGTTTTATTTTATCTTGTAGTTAATATTTTATTTTTTAAATAATAAATTCAAAATAAATTTGTAAACTATCTATGTCGGTTTTGTCAATCCCAAATCTGAATGAAAAAAAATTGAGAAAATTTTTGAAATAATATATTTGTGCCCCCGCTGTAAAAAGTTTCTGGCTCCTCCATTATCTACATAGAAGATATAAACTAAATAAAATATATAAATAAATTTAGATACCTAGATTACTTTGAATAAATTAAGAAGATAAATAATTAAGATTAAGATATTTAAATAAATAATAAAAACAACACCATGTATCATTTATGTCTTTTTAGGTAAAGGTAGACCTAAAAAGACTTGGTTAGAATATTAGAAATGATCTTTTTTTATTAGATTTAAACGAGAATTTGACTTTTAACATGACTCAATGGAGAAAAAAGATTCATGTAGCCGACCCCACGTAGTGGGATAAAGGCTTGATGTTGTTGTTGTTGTATAAAATATAAATATTATATAGTTCTATGCAATTGTCATCTTATCATAACAGCATTTATATCAAATTATTATGATAAATTTTTTCATACATGCTAATCTTTCACAACATCTAACTAATTTAATACCTCCAATGAAAATTATTTGATCGATAAGTGATAAATATTTTAGAATATTAGATGAAATAATTTTAAATTTGAATTTCTTAATTAAAAAAAAAAAGAATTGAGTGACTTATAACAATTGTAGAAAAATACTTCACGAAATTGAGGAATACATAAGGATCAGATGGTAAATCGAATACAATTCTTATTTATAATTATAAGAAAATTTTTATGTAATTATTCATGTACCAATTTTTAATTTTGGATAAATCTTTTTGGCTCCTCAGTTTTAAAATCATAATCATGCCTCTGAAATCAGTAAGGCCTTAATAAAAAAACTATGTGAAGCATGAGTTAAACATGATAAATTTGAATGTCGGTATTTGTCTAAAAATATAAGTGAATTTTTTTTAAATAATTTTTTTATAACTTTTTTATCCAACATGAACATTTGCCAAAAATTGATTTAAAATATTCTAAGTTTTATTTTTGGAAGGGATTAAGTGCAGATGTGTATACATAAAATAATGGTAAATTTTTTGGCTAACTGAAATAATAGATAATAAAAATAAGTTAGATTATTTGATATTAACTAGAAAAAATTTAGATTTTTTTTACTAAATTAGATTATTTGACATTAACGAATATGATCAATGATTTTCAAATATGAATTATTTAAAAATATGAATAAGTTATATGTGTTAGAAAGAAAATAAAATAGCATGATATAATTACAAATTAAATATATACTAAAAATAAATTTTTTGAATATAAATAATATCAATAATATCTATTAAATTTTAAGAAATAATTTAGTATTGTTATATAAGAGTATCTATAGGAAATTCAAAATATATCAAAAGAGAACCGATATGATCCAATCAACTTCAATACATGCATATAATTATAATAGAATGCCATTTGTATTAGAAAATTTTCTAAATTTCAATAGCCACAGTTTTTCTTAGAATTTAATAGTTATATGTTAAAAAGCAAAATTTTGACAAATAAATAAAAATAGTTTATTTTCTGTAAAAATAATTGTGTTGTTTCACCAAATAATTTGAATCATTTTAAGAAATTTGTAATGAAGATGAATACATATTTTGTAATTGTAATTTTGAATAATAAGAAATATTTTTAAGTAATAAGAGATGTCGATGGAAATATCTTATTTTTTTAATTATATAGACTTCAGTGTTTTATTTCAACTTCGATTCTTCTTAAAATATTCTTTTAATTGATTTGAAGAAGATGAAGAATTCTGACAAAATATAACATAAAGCATATAATCTTGCATTCAAAATTATATGCATGATTTTTTCCATGATTTTTTAAGATAAAAAATGCTGAATTTGGTTACAAAATCTTTTTTATTTATTTAGAATGAACATAAGTTGTATTAATATTTAATAAAACATTAAATATAAAAGCAGACCAATCTGATTACTTCATAACAGATGAGTTAAGCTCATATGCATACCTGAAAAATGGAAGAGCAATGGAAGTTGTTAACTACTTAACTCATCTCTAATGCCAAAGATAAACTCTGATCACCACGCTAGGGAAGTTTTTTCTTCCTCCACTGCTACAGACAAGTTCGGGCAATCTCTTCTTTAGTTTCAGCTTTATCAAGGAGTTCTGCAACGTATTTCAGATATTTAATGTGAGGAGTTTCACAATTTAATGTATAATAACGACTGAGAATCAAAGGGTTGCCTCAGGATTTTAATTTCTAAAATGGAATATGAAACATTCATATAATAATGCTACATGGATGGTCAAATTTGATATGAGTATAATTAATACTCATAATTAATTAATGTGAGTTTTACCAATTTTAATTTCAGATAGTTAATGTGAGGAGTTTCATAATTTCATGTATAATAATAATTGGGAATACAATGGGTTATACTTATTTATTAATTATTTATAATACAATGAAGAGATAAGATAATTTTAGAAGAAATAAAACGGATGGTCAAGATTTGATGTGGAAGGAAATTCAAGCGGTTTTTATAATAGTATATATATATGATGAATATTAATTAATAAATTATATTATTAATTGCTAGAGTAAGTATTAATTAAGAAATAATAAAAATAAATATATTAATTAATCCTAATTGAATATAAAAATAAATATAATTAAATGCATCTATTGACTCTTACTTAAATGCAATTAATGTAAATAAAATGAAAAATATCATGCATTTAAATGAATAAATAAAGTTAATAAATAAGTTAATTAAATGTATAAATAAAATAAAAGAATGAGATTTATCTTAGGTAAATTAAATGGAAGGCTAGGATTGCATTTGGGTGAAATCCCAAGCCACTTTTATATAGTAGTATAGATATAATTAATAAGGTCAAACTAAGCTTTTATTGGAATGACTTTTTTACTACTTAAAGCAGCTTTTTAGTACAAAAATTAAAATTTTTGTACTAAAAATATTTTTTAAGAAGCAGTAAGAAAACAGTCCCAAATAAAGCCTAAGTTGTTAAGGCATTATTGATAGATGAAATGTTTTTTAATTTTTGTATTTTTTATAGTTAAAATGAGTATTTCAATGAGAAAAAATCTAGCAAGGGCAATGTAACTCAATTATATTATCATTGAAGTACTTAAACAATAAAAGAATGGTTTATGATAACATGGATCATCATTGACCATTGATATAGAGTATTTGAATATTTTGATTAAAACAATTGAAATGTTACTTCAAAAACCTATAAATAATCTTCTTCATTTCTTGTTTTTTTTTTTTTTTTTTGCTTGAGGGAGAGGAAGGATTTTGGAGTTGGACTTGAATATAAAGCTAGAAAGAGCTCTACCAAATGTTCGATGCAAGTGATACCATCGCTGATCATCGTCACCCAATTATCGTAGCCCAACCATGCGGTGGCTATGAATTTGTAGGAAATAATATAATGTCACCTACTGATAAATCAAGTTTTCGCAACACTTTTCTTGACCTATTGCAGTGGTTTAAACACCTACTAAATTCTTTGTAATGATTTAAGAACCATTGCAAATCCGCTGTATTTATATTCGCTGAAAATTTTTTTGCAGTGATTTCATGAGTGTTGTTGTAGGAAGGCTTTAATAGAAGTTTAAAAGCTAGCGCAAGTAAAAAAATATAATGCAAAAAAACTAAATTTTATGATAAAAATATAATGCGGAACAAACTAAATGCTCAAATTTTAAAACACCTTTCTTTCAAATGCAATACACTCAAAATATCTACAAATAAATAGCCCCTTATGAAAATCAACAAACAAACATAATTTCTTTGGATTGTCCTTAATGTTAAAGCCAAAAAATTTAGTAAACCTTATTTTTTGGTAAAATGAGGGCATAGCCCAGTTTCATTTACATTAAAATAATTACATGAAAGAAGCAATAACTCTCTGATGAAAGAAGTAGGCAACTTTCTTCAGCAAAGCAAATACAAGAAATAGAAATTAAATTACACGAATAACCAGAAATAAAATACAAAAGAGCTACCAAAAACAACAACACTCAAAACAACTTACATATAAAAAAGAACAAAAATATCATAATGAAAAAAGTGGACTCAGTGGCCTTAGAATTCTGCCAATTTGCAATGCTTTCATCAACAAAGTGAGCCAAAGCCACATAAGCACATCCGGTTGCTTAAAAGTAAAAGACCTACTAGAAATGTGCAACATCCCTTGGGGGTATAAGAACTTCATCATTGTCCAGTGACTATAAGCAACCCATTCTAATAATAAAAGAATTTATTCATGATTCTTACCATTCGAAATTTTGTGCTTAAGGGCATATAAGATATATGGAAAAATTGTGTCTATGCATCTGAAGATGTTCACAAATATTCAATTAGACCGAATAATTAATAAACAAAAGTAATGCTTATCTGAGATTAGAAATATTAAATTCCAATCCATGAATAAAATCCATAACTTGCAGTAAATTCGGTTTCAAAAGGAAAGAATTAAGTGTTGGGACAACTTTTCTGATGATATGAAAACTATTAAGAGCATTCAAAAAATAAGTGATGTGTAGTTTTTCTAGCCTCATAGTAAAGATGACAAGTAGTATTTACAACAATATTCCTACTAATTGAAGTGTTTTAATCCACCAACAAAAGTTATCCAGGAGAACATATAATATCTCAGAGCATACTTTTATGCCAAAATAGATTATTCCAACTCACCTTAATATTCTCATAATATTGAATATCAAAAAAATATATGAAATTTTGTTTGCCTTCTTTAATCAAACTCACATAAGATTGAAATTCGGCAGAAATGTTAAAATCGGAGAGAGCATTAGTAATAGGGGTTTGAGAGAAGACTCTCTCAACATTTTCCAAACCTTGGAATAAAGATAAGAAACTGGTTTCCAGAGGAAAAACGAAGCGGGTTTGGGATTCAGTTTGGCATGCTTACCATTGGGAACTAATGATAGCAGACATGCCCAGTTATCTACTTGGCCTCTCACGAGAATGATGGCGATGAGATTCTGAATAGGGAGATGGACTAGCAAAAGGCGCAAAGGAAGAGAGGAGTTAGGGGTTTGAGAGAAGGAGAGAAGTGGAAAGCGGACGAAGAGATGGTACTGGCCACAATGATTGTAAGAGAGGTGGTGGCGTCGGAGGAGCAAGAGCTAGGGCACGGGAGGGAGAACGAGTTGTGCCTAGGAGACGAACATAGGAGCGGGAGCTAGGGCACGGGAGGGAGAATCGTGGGATATTAAAACGGGGTTATTTTGAAATAGTTTTTTTTAAGCAGTTTTTAAAATGCTGTTAATGAATGCTGTGAAAAAAAAATATCATTTTTAATAGTAATTTTTTTGCAGTTGTGTAAATCGCTACTTATATCTTTTTATTGCAGCGGTTTATAAAACACCGTAACGAACCGCTGAGAAAACATCAAGTTTTTGGTTGTATAAAACATTAGTAGTATTAATATGACGAAATTAAGGAGACATAATCATGCAATTAACTAAGAGAATAGGTGGAGTAAGTATATAAACTAGATTTAAGTAAAACATATTACATTAAATACATAACCATTCTTCAATCTTAAGCATTAAACAATTAATACAACTTAAAACTATGTTAAACAATTGAGGAGAAGAAAATAAAAAAATAATAATAAAGGAAGAAGGTTAGAAGAAAAGGGTAGCATAGAAGAGCTGGTTCCATGTATCAGGGAGACCAGGAAGGCACCAATGGCTACAGTCGGACGAATGCTCGGGATTGGCTCGCTGCTGTGGGGTGAGGTCACCACTATAAATGGAGGGGTGGCCGTCCATTCGTAGCTCAGACAGCCGCGTAATGTCGGAGAAGTATGCGGGCGTCCGCATTGAATTCAGCACACCACGAATCACTTGTATCATGCTCCCCTCCGCTAAGTCGTTGCTGGTGTAGTTGAACCCGCTCATTGGCTCTGTTTCCCCATAGCAGTTTCTGGACGCTGGGTTCTTCCACTCCATTGGGCTGCAATGGCATTTTATGGGCCGGTTATTTAGCCCATTCTTAGACCCAAAGCCCATTAAAGAAAAACACATCGGATGAGGACACATACTTGTAATGCGTTGGAGAAAGGGATTGGAAGAAGATTGTAGTTCTAGTGCTGTTAATGTTCAGGTCGGCCCACTGGGCCCACGTGCTCATTGCTCTCTGAAAAGCCAACACCCGGTCCATATCCTTGTAGTATGCTCCATCATCTCCCATATAGTCCCACCTTAGAAAGTATAAACAACTGCTGTTCTTCAAAATTAATCATTATATTCAGTCTTACAAAAAAATTTCCCTAAAAATCAAATACAAATTTATAATTTTTGTGTAGAAAATCAGAAAAAAATATATTTCATAGAGAAAGGATGGAATTAATCATAACAAGAAAAAAATCTCCGACTATATAAAAATATCAATTGATCTTTTGACTTGCTAAATAGAGATCTATTTCGTAAAATCTATTAGATCTTTATTTAAAAAAGTTAAGATATTAAAATAGGACTTTCAAATAGTCCAGACTACTTTGATACTTCATAAAAAATCAGAACATAATTTCGGTTATTATCTAATACTATATATCATATATGTAGCTCAAAAGGGCATAATGTCTGCATTTGAGCTCTTTTATCAAATTTTGTTTATTATTTATGAATGCTTGATAGTAATCAAGCATGGGGGCGCGCAGAGAGAGAGAGAGAGAGAGAGAGAGAGAGAGAGAGAGAGAGAGAGAGAGAGAGAGAGAGAGAGAGAGAGAGAGAGATTAGTGATTACCCCTGCAAATTTCCAGTATGAGTCCACCAATGGCCAGTGTTGAAACAGAGCACATCAGCCTCAATCCAGGCCTCTCCATTCTTCTCTATGCTATCAAGCCTCAATATCCTCACCCCATTCACCAAATCAATATCCACCAAATATGGAGCCCTGTAAAATGAAACCGACACCTCGTACTCCTGTAATTCAATTCAAATCCACCAATATCACCACAAATTAACTTATCGGCCATTCGCCAACATAAATTTTGTTTCATAAATTCTAAAAATACATTTATATATTACACTCATTTAAAAATATATTTAAGATCTTAAAAATTCTTATGATAAAAATTGATCATAATATTCTTTGTTTTCCATATTTAAATATAATCAAACTATTATCAAATTAAATACCATCTAATAAAATCTTAAAAAAAACATTTCAGTATAGTTCAACATAGATTATATAATAATAAATTTTAAAATTATTGAATTTATTTTAAAATTAGTGCAATATATATTTTTCATATTTAATATTAATTATAAAGTTAAATTAATAAATTTTAAATTTACTTAATAAAATACATATTAACATATTCTCACATAATTTTTTTCACAAAATCTTATTCATAATTAACTCATTCAATAATCATACTAAAAAAAAATTAATCGCATTCGAATTAAGTACCAAAAACCTATAGGTCGAGAGAGGATCTCCTCTCATCATCACCGCCGCCGACAACGGCGCCGCAGCATTGAGCATGCATATGAGCGATTCCCACTGGTTCCTGCCGAGCGAATCGCCGACGAACATGACCGTCTTCCCTCTCATCCTTGCTAACAAATCCAGACCGTTAAAAGCTGGCAGGTCGCAGCCGGCTGGCTTCCACCGGTAGCGGAGATAGTCGGAGTCCGGGCGGCCGTAGAGCTGGCAATTGAATTCGGGGTCGATGATTGGGCAGGAAGAGTATTGATAGAGAGGGTAGGAAGAATCAGGAAGCCATTGGCCGACGAAGAGGTCGCAGGGAGAGACATCGACGGAGACGGCGGCGGAGGAATGGAGGAGGGTGAGGGAGAGGAGAAAGGCGGCGGAAGGAGGGAGATGGGCCATGGGAGAAGAAGTGGGGAGAGGGGAAGTGGGAATTGGGTTCTTTGCTTTCGTTTTTGTACTGACAGCTCTACTTTCTGATGAAAAGTTTTTGCAATGGTAATTTTTTGTTAAAAGGTCAGTGCTTTTTTATTATTTGGGAATGGGACTATCACCGCTGCTTACACCACCGCGCCGCACGCCAAACTACCGCGGGACTGCTCACGGGCAGGGATTGCGTTGGCGGCAAGGGAGATTATTGGGCTCAGCTCTGATGGCAGAAAGAAATAATAGGATTATGAATAATGATTGTACGCACAGCTCATTTGACTGGTTGGTTGAGAATTTAGGTTTTTAATTAAAAGATTTTAAATTTGAGTCTTTATGTATGCGAGATATATATATATATATATATATATATATATATATATATATGAATTTAGCTTAATTAATCTAACTGAAAAAAAAATAATAATGACCGTACTGTTCTAACTCGGAGGAGTAGTTCGGTGAGATTGTTGTATTTTTACATAGGAGGATTTTTTTTTCCTGATGTGAGAATTTGAACGATCCGAATTCTGATTACTTAAAAGAAAAAAAAATGGTGTCAGAGTATATTTTAGAAAAAGAAAATTAGCTCAGAATATAATGATTAAATTTTTTATTGAAAAAATTTATATTGGCATATCATCTCATATATATATATATATATAATTTTTTGATATGATATATCTTAATTTATTTTGAGATGAATAAAATATAAGGTTTAATAAATTCTCTATGCATTTCACATATCTCAAATAAAAAAAAATGAATTTGAAATATATCATCATCAAAATTTGATTAAAGTCTCATTTGGTAGAACTTTTGGCCACTATTTTTTAACCATTTTAAAGAAATTTTTATATTAAAAAGCTGATGCAGAGCATCTTAGTTAAAATGCTTCTTAGGCATAACTATTTTAATTTATTAGTTATTTCTAGAACTTTTTAGGTTTCTCTAGGCTTCTCTTGCTAGCTTATAAGTATATCAGTTGTAAAAAGGAAGTGTGAATGAATATTTTTAGAATTGAAATAATATTTTCACTGTTTTTGGGTGTTTGAACTGTTTAGCTCTTGGAGTTATCTTCTTCAGATGTTCTCCCTATATCAGAATGGTATCAGAGCCATTATAACCCTTGACGTCGATTAGGGTTTGGTTGCTTGGGCAAGACCATAGATGAAGGAAGACATACCACCTTTGACGACGATCGGAGTTTTGATGCTTTTGTAGGCAACGCAAGCATGCGTCACAAGTCGACCTCAACTAATCGGCAACCATACTGGCGATTTGACATCCGCCAGCCTGCAACCATACTGGCGATTCAATCTGTATAGAAGGCAATCGGACACTTCCTGCGACTCAAATCTACTCCCACCTTGCATCTTCAAGCATTGATCCGTTCTACACGCCCATCTTCATTACGCACGAGTCATTCATCTTCTGTCCGCCTCTCACAAGCGTAGACCCAAGCCTGCACAAACGCAGGCCCCGCGCTCGATTGCCTCCGCTCGCGCAACTCCACTATCATCAGCATCCGACCGCTCCAGCCCGAGCGTGCTCCATCTACATGCACCCACCACCGGCCCAAGGCCGTGCCCCCGTATTCCATCCTGCACGCGTTGTTTTAGTTCTGTCCCAGGCCGTGACCAAATCTCGTTCGTATTGACTCCGCCCCTTGCTTCGCTTTCTTTGTACTCGAGGAGAATGATGTAGAGCATCTTAGTTAAAATGCTTCTTAGGCATAGCTATTTTAATTTGTTAGCTGTTTTTAGAATTTTTTAGGTTTCTCTAGGCTTCTCTCACTAGCTTATAAGTATATCAGTTGTAAAAAGGAAATATGAATGAATATTTTTGGAATTGAAGTAGAACTTTCACTGTTTTTGGGTGTTTGAGTTTTTTAGCTCTTGGAGTTATCTTCTCCAAGTTTTCTCCCTACATCAAAAGCTGTTTTAAAAAGTTGTAAGGAAGTTGTCTCAAGCAAAGCCTAAGTTATTTTGACTTATATTTTTACAAATTTAAATCTAAGATTTTCTTTAAAAATTTTATAATATATATTTTGATTGATTGATTGTTTTTAACATTTATCTCAAGCTACATCAACAATATTAATATTTATTAAAAAAAAATTACATCTTTTTGACGATCATCAATAAAACCTTCGTTGAAAAATGTTTTCCTTCGATGATTCGTTGAAATCCCAACAGATAATGTTAAGATGAAAATTCTATCAGTAATAATATCGACAGAAATTCTATCAATAAATATCAACAAAATTTTCATCAATACATTGCTGACATAATTTTTATTAGTAAATATCAAAGGCTGAAAATAAATATTTCTTTTGCTCTTTGGATTGTGAGGTCTAGAAATATTTGTGGTTAAAAAAATATAAGGAACGTGATTATGACATCTATACAATGACATCTCTAGTGGTAAATTATAGGAGTAATAATAATAAAGTAATATGAATATAGACTTAAATTATTTTAAATTGTTTATATAAAGGCATATTTAGGCTTCATTTAGGATGACTTTTTTATTATTTTATAAAGAATTTTTATAGTACAATTTTTTTTAGAAATAGAGAAAATATAGTGGCCAAAAGCTGTTTCATTTGTGACATCTTTTTTATTATTTTTTAAAATAACTTTTTAGTATAAAAATTTTCACTTCTAAAAATTTTTGTACAAAAAAAATTGTTCTAGAAAATAGTAAAAAAGTTATCTCAAAGGAAGCCTTAGGTTTCGTTTGGGACAGCTTTCTTATTGCTTTATTTTTTAGATCACAACCATAATTTCTATCTGATCACTACTTTTTCGTTGCTTTTAAAAAAAAATTTGTACTAGAAAGTTACCTTTTAGAATAACTTCAGGGCTTCAATTGGGACAGGTTTTTTACTGCTTTCTACGGTAGCTTTTTAGTACGAAATATTTTTGAAAGTAACGAAAAAACTGTGGCTTAAAGCTGGCCCAAACAAGCCTTAGGCTTCGTTTGCGACAACTTTTTTATTGCTTTCTCAAGAAACTTTCTAGTACAAAAAATTATAGCTTAAAAAAATTTTGTACTAAAATATTGCTTTAAGAAGCAGTAAGAAAGCTATCCCAAACGAAGTCTTAAGTTTTGTTTGGGACGACTTTTTTATTGCTTCTTAAAACAACTTTCTATGAAAAAAATTTAATTTTTGTACTAAAAAGTTCCTCTAAGAAGCAACAAAAAAGCTGTTCTTAGGCTTCGTTTGGGATGGCTTTTTTAAAGCTTCTTAAAGCAGCTTTCTAGTATAAAAATTTTAACTTATGTACTAAAAAGCTATTTTAAGAAGCAAGAAAAAAGACGTTCCAAATGAAGCCTTAATCTAATATTTTGTAAGTCAGCTATAAGATCTTGATAAATGTGATCAAAATGCTTCCATATTTCACCATCAGAAGGGAGACATATCACACTTAATTAATGCTGATGGTATTTATAACATCTCATGGGAAGCATATAGCCTTTTTAATTGTGATATTAACGGCAAATAATATATTCTTTTATGTGGAGCATCATTGGTGTTCATTTTACGCATGATTTATATTGATTTGATCCCCAAAATTTATAACTTCGTAATCCAACATCTTTCTTAAAGTAAACTACACATCCATTAGAACAATAATATATTTTTAGAGTCTAAACCCAATTTGGAGAGTAATTTATTTATTTGATAATAATTTTCAAGCACCAAATTCTCATATGGATTGGTCGGCTTTAGTAGCACAAAAAACTGATTAAAAGATGCTTAAGGTATGCTTTATTCAAACTTAATACATTCCACTTAGTGCTTTGATATTTTTAAATAATTACTATAACATGATCATCAATGTTGTTTGTGTTGCACTTAATAGATCATAAAATTATTGGGCTATCATATTTGAAGGCTTTTAAACATCAATGTTCAGAAGTTTTTTAGCATTTGGCTCAATTAAATTTTTTTGTGCTTATATATATTTTTAACATTAACAAATTATTTTGCAGGATCAGCTATGTTATCCAAAGATGAGAACTCTTTGCTTGTACGCATATCAAGAAAATTTGTGAATAGTTGGTGCTCTAGAGTCACAAGTTAAACTATAAAAAAATCTGCTAAATATAGCTCTGCAAGCCGAATTAATTTTTCTTTATTATAAGCAGAGAATGAGTTACTTGGATTTAGACACGATATATAAAGAAGCAATTTAGTACTAGCTTCGAAGAATCTATTATTCAGCTCTTAACATTGCATATCAATAACAGTGTAAGAGAATTCCACATGATAATGATGTAAATTTGTTACGTCATCATTTCTGCGTGTTGATCTTCGGCAAGCTTTGAATGTAGAACTCATAACAGGAACAACAACTTCAAAAATATAAAAAAAATAAAAAATAACTTTAAAAATATTATAAAAACATGATACTTCTTCCAATAAGGAATCCCATCTATTATTCCACATCTTCTGTAGTTATTGTTTAGAGATTTGTACTAACTTCGTTGCATTCACTATATCCTAATCTTTTCTCTGCATAGATTATAATAATTCATTTGTGAAATCTAAAATATCAATCATTAAGTGCATAACAAGGTTAAAATCAAAAGGTTCTATGGCATCTATCAGAACACCAGCTTCAACAACTTGTTGATCATATACCCCATCTTCTTTGATAATTTCAAGCACTTCAATTACTGAAGCATATATTTTTTTCAAGTTAATTAATGTATAAAAATGCGAACTCCAACAGGTGTCACCAGCTCATTATAAACTTATCTCTTGGTTCAAACCTTGACCATTGCTCAACTCTCCTTTAGATAAATAAAAAATTATTTTATTATGTTGAATGTCACTAAGAGCATCACTCCTCTTATATAAAACTCCAACAATATTGATAATTCTTAAAGTGATCTCAAAAAGATGCTTCATATGCCAATAATTTTTAGCTACAGCTTCACATGCCAATGGTTTTTAACTACAGCCATAGTTGAAGTTGATGAGCAAAGCAATAAATATAGAATGCATGATGGTTATCATTAAGTATTAAGATTTTCAAACCATGAAACTCTCCACAAATATTAGATGCTCTGTCATATCCTTAACCTCGAATCCTATATATGCTCAATGAGTGTTTCACAAGTATATCTTCAATGGCTGCTTTTAAGGCAACTGTATTAGTCAATGCGACATATTTAATACCTATAAACTTTTCAATAACTTGCCCTAAATTATTCACATATCACACTGCAATAGCTAGTTGTTCCTTTGTAGAAACATCATGATATTCATTAATTATAATGGCATAGTAGGAGTCACAAATATCTTTCATGATTGATATCAAAGTTTCTGCAGCTACAACACAATAAATTTCTTTCTGGACCTTTGATGAAGTTAAATTCAAATTTGAGCATGAATATGATGATGAACCTTTCTTAATTTTATCATTATGATTATCAAGAAAATGGAATAGTCCAAATAATTTCCTCGATTCTCTGATCCAGATGACTTATCATGCCCACAAAATGATAACCCTTGGCGTAATAGAAATTGAACATAATCTATAGTAGCAGTCAACATAACCTTATAATATTTTTTATTTCTGTCATCTTTGCTCAACCATAGGACAGGAATACTTTGTTCTTGAGTCTACATCAGATCTTCACATTTGTGTCTAGCCTTATTATGTGCACTATTATGATCTCCAACACGACTTAACAATTTTTTCTTCTTCTTCAAATTTTTGAACCCTTTTCCAATAAATGAGTCTCCCCCACCTTGTCCAATAAAAATTTTATCTTGAGGTTTGAACAAGTAGCAATAAAAAAACAAAAAGCAGCATCTTTCTGCACTCTGTATTCTAACCAATTAGGATATTCCTCAAACTATTTTGGATTAAATTTACGTGCAACATTGTCAAATACTGTTTGAAGGAATTGATAATTTTTTGGTTGATCAACAGATTTGCTCTCCGAATTTTATCTCTTTCATTTACATCGTAACATCAAATTGAAGGTCAAATTCTAGGATCAGCTAGGAGATTGTTAATATCAGTCTCCAAACATTCTTTCCTCGTTAAATAACATTCCGTTTGATATATCCTATGAAAAAAAAGTGTTATCATATTAATAGTTAGTTATATATAACAAAGAGAGTTAGTCTTTGAGAATGGTCAAAGAAATCCTTACATAATTTAGAAATCCTTATATAATTTAGAACACAATCTTGCAAACAAATTTATGCATGCAAACATGTAGGTGTATATAAACTGAGAATTAGTCTTTAAGTAGGAAAATTAAAATAGTATCTTCCACCAAGAGGCATATACATGGAGCTCTCCAAATAGCAGGAAAATTACTACTACAAGAACTCACAAAATTAAGCATGTAGGTAATAAATATCAAAACAGGATAGTCTTGGGCAGCCACCTACCATTTCAAAAAGAATCAAGTTCTTGTCAATGAAAAAAAAGGGAATAATCATTCCTCCAACTAAAATAGAGCAAAAAAAAAAAAAGGCATTCCCAAAAGGAGACAAAAAAGGAGACAAGAAAGGAGCATGCAGAAGAGTAAAATAATAAGTAGAATCAGATGGAAGTGTAATCCATGAAATAAGACCATATAGGAAGCATTAACTATTATATTGCACATTATGAGAACCCAAAAGATTACATTCCAGATAGTTTAAAAAAAGAAAAATGGGGACAATTGGACAAATAATAAGGGTATTAGGAAGATAGCTCAGATTATCGTTAAAAAGAAGCAAAAAAAAAAAAAAACTATAAAATAAAACAATTACAACTTAAATGGCCGAAACTTGCAAGTTGCAACAGAAGGTTGCCGCCGCTCTGCGTCTCCGTACAAAATATGAGTTGGCCTGGCAACGCCTACGATGTTATGGACAGTGAAGGTGGAAGGCCGAAGGCAGCCTGTCAGTTGTGCACTCACGAGAGAAGAGAAACAGGAAAGAGGCGCAGCTAAAATAGGGCCTTCCACCTTCCCTCATGTGCGACGGTGCGGGATAATCCTGCGAGCGAGCAGGTCAGCTATGGAAAAATAATTATTTTAGAGTGGCAATTGCCCCCACTCATGTCAGCTGGGTTCCGCCATTGTCTCCGCATATGATATAATTCTATAATGTCATATAATTTCGAATACATTTGAACTCTAAACAACTTGAATCTAGCTGGATCAAATAGAGAAAGATTGATTTTGGTCAGTTCGAAGGGGTAAACTAACATTTGTCTCAAACAAAGTCTTAGTTGAGCTTAATCACCACCAAACAAAATTTTTGTAGGACTCATCTTTAATTATTTTTTTTTTCAAAATTGGCTTTTGTTATCATAGTAAATTATAATGTAAATTCATATAAAATATATGACATAAAGTCCTGCATTGCATTTATATATTTTTTCATTACTTTATAATTTTCTATGATTCAATCATATCAAATGCCAAAAAATGTGTGAACTCTAAATGATTCTATTTTGTAGCACTAACCTAAAATAAAACAATATTTTTAAACAAATTTTAATGAAGTAAAGTGGGGCATAATAGATTGTATAGAATGCTAAACAAGAATTAATCCTCCTATCTATTAGTTTCATTACATTGCTATTAGGCTGTCTTCCTTATTGAAGCCTCATTTAATATAGTAGAACTTATATGTGATAATTGTTGTTTGACTCTCTTTAATAAATAAATAAATAGTATCATAAAATTTTGCTTTACTCGATGTCTCTGTTCTTTGAATAATCATCTATGATGTACGTGAGTTAAGTTAACTCGAGCTCAGCTCAATAAATCGTTCATGAGCCGAGCTCAATGAGCTAAGAAGTCAAATTTGAGCTAGCCCTGACTCAACTAGTTAGAATGTGCGTCTTCCTGTTTAAAAATGTTTATATAAAATATACTTAAAATATATTAGCAATCAGGAGCTTAAGTGCAAAATTGTTAAAAATATTTAATTACAATTTCTTATATTATGTGACTCTTTATTATTTCTTTTCTGATTTATTTTTTAAATCATTTTAATATAATAATTAGGGGTGTAAACAAGTCTATTCGAGCTCAAGTCACCTCTGACTTAAACTTGAGTTTGATAATCAAGTTCGAGCTCGAGCTTGAGCTTTATTCTAAGAGTTTGAACAAGCTTTTGTAAGGGTGGATCCCCCCCCCAAAAAAAAAAATCTTCATTACATGGTTCTTTAGGTAATTTGCCACCCTCCATCTATTTTTTACTCATTATTGTAAGGGTATTTATTTAAGTCCTATAAAAAAAATTTAAAATACTATGGTCTTTATGCAATTGCCCCCTTAGGAGAATTAAACACATTATATAGATGTGTTATTGTTAGGGAACGATGAACAAAACATAAAGAGAAATAATAAATCACGATCTGTAAAATACAAACGAACACAAAATATTTATGTGAAAAACCTAAATATGGGAAAAGCCACAGGGCAAAAATATGGTATCAAAAAACGAGTTGAATTTTAAAAATATGCTTACAGCTAAAATTTGTTCCTGGAGCTCTGCCCTGGAAACCCCCACAAGGGCATTGTCTAGATTGAACCCCGCCAGGGGGTGTTGCCCCATTGGACCCCCGATATATCTGCGAAGCGTACGACATTCAAGGACATGAACAAACAAGGGTCAAGCCAAATTCGAGGCAACACCAACAGTTATTTGTAAGTTTGCACCTCTAAAAATTCAGGCTGGTTCTGTCCCTGGGCTTTTGTATAATGAAAAAGAAAAAATGATTATGACTCAAACATTTTTTATAATAAAATGATAAAATAAATGATAAATTAAAAGAAAACTAATAAAGAATTATTTAATATAAGAAAGCGAGGTGTCTTTTTCAAATATTTTTTACAACTTTGTACTTAAAATCCTAAATGTTAATATATTTTAAGTGTATTTTATATTAATATTTTTTTAAACGAGCTAGTTCACGTGCTAATGAGTCGAGTTAAGGCTGGCTCAAGCTTGACTCCTTAACTCATTGAGCTAGGCTCATGAGCCATTTATCGAGCCGAGCTCGGCCGGTTCACGAGTCGATTTGACACCCTTACATTCCTATTAATAATTATTTCATTCATATTCATTTTCTCTTTTTCATAATAAATGAATTACTTGTCAGCCGACTCGAACTCGTAGAATTAAGCTCGAGCTCGGGCTCAATTTCAAACTTGCTTAATTAACGAAGCTCAAGTTCAAGTCAGCGATGACTTGAATTCGGCTCAACTCGTTTACACCTCTAGTCTAATTCTATAAACAATAAGATGTGAATATAAAATAGGAAACAAAGCTATTAAATAATATTTTTATTTATGAACATGCATGTGGTCCCTGAACATCTGAAGATTAGCTGGATAACTCACGCGAATTAAACGTTGATCTGCAAGTTGGCGTCAGACCGGTTCCCCCGTCTCCTTAGGCTTCTTTGTTTTAATGGTTGTCGGGCACTCTTTATGGCCTATAGTCATGCTGGGCCCACCATTCATTTATTAGGAAAACCTAGATTCACATGCTAGGTTAGGAAAGGCTTATGAGTGATAGCTACAATAAATTTGAAAAGATCATAAATTTATATATATATATATATATATATATATATATATATATATATATATATATATAGTGGCAGAGCTAAAAATTTTATTTAGGAGACATAAATTAAAATAATTATATTTGTTTTCTCATTTGGAAGGTTAGAATAAACATTTGTCATGAGCGGTCTTCGTATGGGCGTGAGAGAGGAGCAAAAGGAAAAAGGAAAGCCATGCTCGAGGTCGTGAGTCGCGAGAGAGGAGCAAAGGGAAAACGAACCATTGATGCTTTTCATGTGTCTAGAAAAAGATTTTGATGGCTTCTCTAGATTAGTAAATAACTTTAAAAGTAAGAATTACAAAAATTAGAGCAGGTTTCCTTGTTGGCAAACTTTCTTTTTAAAATAGAAATAGAACCATATTACTCAAATAAATCTAGTCGGAGAAACTAAAGTTCAAATGCAAATAAAATCTATAGATCTGTTGACCTTCCACCAATGTTAGTACAACCCAAACACATAGCCATAAAATCTTATTTAAAAATCTCTTAAAACTTCTAAATAAGTAAGAAAATTATATCGACTCACGCATAAATAAATCTAAGGGACCGAAGGTGCTTGTGATTGAACATAAATGCCAATGGAACAACGGCTGATACCATTTGTACTTCCATGGAGGCCTCTCATGCCACTGATCCTCCCTCTCTCTTTCAATATTTTACCCCATTAGTCTTTCTCTCTCTACAGTTGAAGCATTGCATGGTCCGAGTAGAAGGCGGATTGAAGAGTTGAAATGGAAAAACTCTGTAATAAATAAAATGAAAGTGACAAGGGGTTGTGCCATAATGGATACTTAAGCTAAGTGATTTTTTTTAGGAGGGGCACATGAAGATCAATAAAGAAACAAAAGAAGAAAGCAAAACGAAAGAAGATCAATAAGAAAACCAACCGCCTTGTGGCGTTGGTTGGAGAAGAAGAAAAGGCGAGCTAGACTCCTTTCCCCACATCATAACTTAAGGCACCTCATAAGATTAATATGTCAAAAATAATGTTTAAGTATTTCATATGATGAGTTATCTAATGCACTTAAAGAATTATTTGAAGAGTTAGAAAAAAATAAAACTTTATTTCTTGTAAAAAAAAAGAAATATTTCTCCTAAGGAATTAACTATCATTTGAAAATTGAAAATGATTTTCTTAGGATTGATTTTGAAAAACATCATAACAATGTTTTATATTTAGCAAAAAAAAAAAGAAGTTCATAGATTGAAAAATAATAAGAAATATTTATTTATTTATTCTTATGATATTTGTACATGTTTTGACCATGAAAATTTGAAAAATATTATTATTTTTAGAATAATAAATTATTAGTTATTGAATGATTTATATTTAATTCTTTCAATTTCATCTTTAAATAATGATTTCAATATTTTAAATTCTAAAATTAAAATATTAGGATTAGATTATGCTAGTTTGAAAAAAGAAAAAAAAAAAAAAACATTTTTCGTTTACTTCTACTAGCATGTTTTTCTATAGTTCAAATCCTTGTATGCATCTTACACATTGATATTATTGTAAGAATAAAAGAAATGTGAAAAATCCTTCATATTTGTTCCTTCAAATATAACTAATACTTTTTGTAATAAAAAAAGGGCATGCACAAACATGTGTGTTCGTTCAGAAAATTCTCATGCACTGATATTTTATTTAGTATTGGAAGGTAGGGAATGATGTAACGCTTATTTGTTTTATTTAACATCTTCTACTATTATGTTTTATTGGTTCCTACATTTATTTAATTTTTATATATGATTAAACTACAATTATTAGAGCATTAATAAACTATTTTTCAAATCTAAAAATATTTGTTCTAAAACCTATTTTTGAAATGTTATACTTCTATAAAATTCATGCATCCAAAAAATCACATTTTAATTATAGTTATTACACTATAATATTACTATTATTTTGCTAAAAAGATTTGCAACATGTCCTCTTGACCGATCGCAAATGTCTAATAAATGCTTATACTAGGGGTGTCAAAACCGGGTTTTAGGTCGGGTTCGGGTCGAACTCGGAACTGACCCGGGTTCAAACGGGTCGACCCTAACCCGACTCGGTTATGTAAACGGGTCAGAAATCCGGACCTGGACCCAACCCGTCGGGTTACCGGGTTGACCCGAACCGACACGTTTGACCCGAGGACAGTGACGGCCGGACGACGGACGACAGACGAGTGCGGACGTGGGTGCAGACGCGAGTGGCGTGCACTGGCACTAGCGGGCGCGAGCGGGCAGTCGCGGGTAGCCTTGGGCTGGGGCGGGCGCGGGCAGCCGAGGGCAGGCACTTGGGCAGCCGCTGGCAGCTTTGGGCGTGGTGCGGGCAGCTCTGGCGGGCGCGCGAGCAGGTGCGGGCAGCGCGGTCAACTCATTTCAAATGGGTTTTCGGGTTGTCCCGGCAACCTGACGGGTCAACCCGAACCCGACCAATTTTGAAATTGGGTTTGGTCAAACCAAAAATTTTCGGGTCGGATTCAAGTCGGATTTTCGTGTCGTGTCAAATATTGACACCCCTAGCTTATCCCATACCCTAGCCCTCATTTCATCCATATCAACACCTCTTTGATAGCGGCTACAACTAACAACCTTCTCTATTCCCACCTCTCACTTCCTCTTTAGCTTTTGATTTAGTTTTCCTTCTAAAAGAAATGCTATCTATGTTCTTTTTCTTTCTAGAGATGTAGAGTATATCTTTTCTTTTCTTCTACACCTTTCTCACTCCCACTTTTGAGAAAATTTATTTCTCTCCAATTCAAAGACCTTAGCCATGAGACAAGGCATAAAGCGTGAGAGGAGAATAAGAACCTTCCTTCAAAAGGTTGGTCATGGTTTTGGTTTTCTTGCCTTTTGAGTTAACTAGCGTTTCGATTGCTTTACTTTGCTAGCATTAAAGGTGTGCATGGTGTGCCCATAAGGCCAGTATTGCCCTTTGAGCATCTACCTTAGTTAAGTAAAACATTAAAGGGTAATAAATGGATATTAATATTTAGACATCCAGCTCAAATTATCTAGTTATCACGTACGTATATTACTATCCTTATGTAGTTCTTCTATATTTTTTCTATTATTGTGCGCATCAAGTTGCATGCGGCATGTCAATCAGCAAGCAAAAAACTTGCATTTTTAATAGTAAAAAAATGAACATCCCACATGAAATAGTGGGCATATAAATTATGTTCATCATAAATACTATGTAGTGAAATAGATTTTTTTTTCATTAACTATTAACAGTTTATAAGGTTTTTGAGTTAATTGCAATTGTAAAGCAAATATAGAGAAAATTAAAATGTTTGTACCATTTAAAGGGATATTCATGTTGATAAAATTAATTTGGTTTCTTAGTATTAATTGACTTGTCATCAAAAATTGTCTTGATTGAGCACGAATCTTAAGGAAAAATTGTATTTGAAACTTTCAAAATTAAATGTGGGGCCATCCGAACTCCAATTTCAGCAAGCTTATAGTCAAACTGAACATCCTGAAAAGACGGACCCAACGGCACCAAATCCGACTCAAGCTCCTCCTCGACGACCACCTTACAACCGGGGAGCAAGGAAGAGAAGGAAGAGAGGAGAGCAAGAATCTGAGATCTTCTTTGCCACCAAGCTCCTCCTCGACGACCACCTTACAACCGAACATCACCGGACCACCACTCGACCACCAGCCTTCATCGAACCAACGCTTGGCTACCAGCCGTCGCCAGACCACCACCTGAACACCAGCTGTCAGTGGTCCTTCGTCAGACTTTTGCCCACCAACTATCACCAGACTTATGCCCGACCATTAATTGTCGCCGGATTTCCTTTTGGTCACCAACCATAGCCAAAATTTTGCTGAACTTTCGCTCAGCCACCAATTGTGGCTAGACTTATGCTTGTCCAATAATTTTTGCCAGATTTCCTACCGACCACCAATCACCAGCAATTACGGTCCTTTTGACCCCCGTCTGTCAACTACATGCTAACTATGGTCATTTCGACCACCGTTAGTTGACTAAGTTTCTTTTGACCTCCATCACCCGATAACAATATTTTTGACCTCCGTCGCCCATCGACTATGATTCTTATGACGACTATGGTCTTTCTGACCTCTGTTGTCCATCGACTACCGTCCTTCTGACCACCACGATCTTTCTAACATCCTTTGCCCCCCCCCCCCAACTACAGTCCTTTCGACCACTACACTCTTTCCAATCTCCATTTCCTGCTGACTACGGTCCTTCCTACCACCATCACCTTATGACTATGGGTTATACTTTCGTCGCTCCCCGATTATGGTCCTTCTGACCAACATCACCCGTCGACTATGGTTTTGTGGACCAAATGAGCATGTAAATACTGATT
The DNA here is from genome assembly GCA_019925795.1 of Dendrobium chrysotoxum. NCBI lineage: Eukaryota > Viridiplantae > Streptophyta > Magnoliopsida > Asparagales > Orchidaceae > Dendrobium > Dendrobium chrysotoxum. The sequence goes on from CM034311.1 coordinate 16,158,727, forward strand.
CTTCCAACTCCCACCATTTAATGCAATATATATAATGTATATTTGCTACATTGAGCCAAAGCCTTCCCCCCAAAGAAGGGCCTCATTTGTAATCGATTTCAAACACTAGTGGATTCATTCAAATTGAGCAAGGCCACATCTTTTTTTCCCTTTTCAGGCGTTTCATCTAAAAATTTTGGCATCTCTTATAAACGCTACACCTCTCTTTTTAATCTTATTGTGTGTTGGATCTTCATAAAAAGCTAGGATGTTAAAATTTATATTTCTCTATCGCTATGAATATTCTAGTTGCAAAAGTTTGACACCGTTTGTGGGAACATTGTTCCTGACTGGAGGAAACTTCTCCAACACTCAAAAGGTCATTTATGCCAACATCTAGACATCATCTATTATCGCATCAATTTCATGGGAATTAGATGTGGACTGAGGGGTAATCATGACTGTAATTATGATCAAGAAAATTTATCCAACACTTCCAACATTTAAGATAATATCTTATAAAACTATTTTTCATAAAGCTTCTAGCAAGTGCAAGGATGCTTCCAATAAATTTTAAGCTCTATGCAATTTATAGTTAGACTTGTACTCTATAGGCAAGGTCTTAATTTCGATCTTAAAAAGGCAGTAACGATCCAAAGAAAGGTCATTTCTCACCTTTGATTTGGGATACACATGGCATTCACCCTCTCCTAGTCAATGCATAATCGATCATAGGAGGATTAGATTCGACATCTTCTATATAGGTTAACGTCATCAAGTAATGCTTTGAAAAACATCATTGGATAGGTCATGTATTCTCTTAGCCTCTTCCACATAGGTTAACATCATCAAGCAGTGCTATGACAAATAACCTCCAATACCTCTCGCATATGAGGGTGATTTGAAAAGATCTGGCAGTAATAGTATCTAGGAGGAGAACTGGTGATTGTCAGTATACGATATTATTTTCATGATGACTAATCAGAAGTCTAACGGCAATCGATGGCTGGGTGGAAATTTGGTGGCGATCGGCGGCCAAGTGAAAGTCCAATGGCGATCGATGGTCCAAGTACTGCCGAACTTGTTGACTACAGCCAGACTTCCACCTGACCATCGATCGCCATTGGACTTTCACTTGGCCGCCGATCGCCACCAAATTTCCACCCAGCCATCGATTGCCGTTACACTTCTGATTAGTCATCATGAAAATAATATCGTATACTGACAATCACCAGTTCTCCTCCTAGATACTATTACTGCCAGATCTTTTCAAATCACCCTCATATGCGAGAGGTATTTGATCTTCTTTTATTAAGGGCAGTCTATTGAGAAAGTAAACTCTCATCGAGACCTCTTCTACACAAAAGAGAGACACTGAAGCTTAATAGGGATGCTTGCTATCTCATACAGTGGAATATCTCTAATGTTAGAAGAAATTTAGAAGAAAAAAAGATAAAAGAAGGTGAAAGTTTCTTTTACACAAAAGACGGGCACTGAAGCTTGATAGGGGATGCCACCTATCTCATACAGTGGAATGCCTCCAATGTTAGAAGAAATCTAGAAGAAAAGAAGATGAAAAGAGGAGAAAATTCATTTTATATAAAGAGGGCCCTAAAACATGATGGAGGATATCACCTATATAAGACCATGGGAAGGCCTCTACTATAAGAATACTAGAGAGAAAGAGGAAAAGAAGAAGGTGTAATTTTTTCCATGCCTCAGGGGGGCTATTTATAGTTGTAAGAAGAGAAGAAATATTCTACAAGAATAAGAACATTCTAAGAATATTCTTAGAAATATAAATATTCCAAAGAATATTGAAAAAAAATGGTATTAAAAATATAAATATTTTCTACTAAAAAAATAAACCGACTCAACTGCCCGCCTCAAACAGGAAAAATTATTGGGTACGTCGTCCGGACAGAGCTTTACGTCCGGACGCTTGTGTGATGGTGACACGTAGCGGCCCGAACCCAGCTCGGTGAGAAGTCGAAATGACGCACGTGCCGAAATATTTTACGCACGGCCCGACGACCCGACCCAGTTCGGGAGTGCAAATTTAATACGAAATTACCGCAACCACTCAAAAAAATTCAAAACACTAAGCTTTTCACTCTCTCTGTAACTATTCATCATCGAGAAAATCTTTAGGGTTTGTTCGTCACCTTCATTGCGTATATAATCTGAATCAATGCCGCAGGTCAGTAGTTTATAACGAGAAACGTACGTTCGTCACCTTCATTGCTTGTCATTTCTTATCCTGTAAAATAAAGAAATGTAAATGTGTTTATATCATTTAGGGTTTGTAATGTTTAGAACGATGAACCGTAATAAAAGAATTCTCACTAGCAATTCGTATCAGAACACAATACCGAGTTTAATTATCGGTACTGCTATAAATTTCTCATTGATGTTCGGTATTGATATGCGGTGATTTAGGGTTCAGTTTAAAATTGTAGAGCCTGGTGTAAATACCTATGTATGTATGTTTATAATAAGGTAATGAAGCCCCGTAGAGTGTACGGACTCTAACAGTTTGGTATATGCTTTATACCGATCGGTACCGAGAAGGTATTCTTCGGTGTTGATCGGTATTGCTCGGTACCGACTTTTTCTCTGAGCAATTCCGGCATAATGGATCGGTACTAATTGTTATTGTACGTACTGATTGGTATTGCTCTGAAATGATCATTATTGCTGGGAACTTATTGATATTTGTTGTTGTACCGAGTAATATTCTTCATTAATGATCGGTATTGGTCGGATTCTGATAGGTTTTACTCAGTACATCTTGATATTTGTTGTTGTACCCAGTAATTTATTTCAATAATGGTCGGTATTTCTGTGTACGGATAGGTATTATTTGGTACTTATTGATATTTGTTGTTGTACCGAGTAATTTATTTCGATAATTGTCGGTATTGCTCTGTACGGATAGGTATTATTTGGTACTTATTGATATTTATTGTTGTACCGAGTAAATTATGTTCATTACTGATCGGTATTACTTGGTACATCTCGAAATTTGTTGTTGTACCTGATAAATTTGTTAATTATTGCTCGGTATTTCTCAGTTCTGTTAGGTATTACTTGATAACTTATTATGTATACCAATGTTGCAGGGATATTCACCACCTATTTATTTCCGATGCAGAACATCCACAATTAGAGAAGTTTGTAATCATTTAGTAAGTACGTTCGATCAGCAATTTATGGATAGACTGACGCAGCTCCAACTCAATCAATTCCTGGCCTTGCCTGCATTCCGTCAGAATGTACCCCTGGTGCATAAGATTCTTACAAAATGGGACATTCGAAAATAATGTTTTGTTGTAAAAGGATAAAGCATACCATTCACAACAGATGAGGTAGCCCTTATGCTCGGCCTTCCCAATCGAGGATTAAAATTCATGCCTGGAAGTGATAGAATAACCAGAAAAACTTCCAATGACGTTAGGCATGAGATTGAAAGTCTTCCTGCCTCTACTCTGATTCAAGATCTTGTGAGGACATTTATATTTTACTTACTTTCAAACCTATTTTTTCCCATGGCCAACTTCAAGATACCTGCAACTTCAACACCAAAGCACTCGTAATCAATTCTGCCCAACCCGTCAACCCAAAAAAAATTTAGCAACCGGTCATCTTTATCAGTTTGGACATCCCATGCAAACATGTTGTCATCAGCGAGTCATTCTTTAAACAATTGAATAAGTGAATTTGTGTCTCCAATCTCAATCCTGGCTCTTCGCTCTTTTTGAATGTAGTTGTATGCATCCCTCTTTGTGAACCGCAAATTTTCTACACCGCCTACTTCATTAAATAGGTATAAAAATGCATCAACTGTTCTGATACGAGCTTCTGTCATTGATTTTAGAACAGATGCATCCTCATCACTAATGTTCCTGCATAATTTAAGCAAATGTTGATCTCCCGGCTTAGCCAATTCGTGATTGTGACTTTCAATCGATTTTTGCACCATCCAAACTCCATCTTCAGACACAACAAATCTAATCATAGCTGGACACCCGGTTCTTGTGTTTGATTTCCGATATTTGGATTTTCCTTTTAAGTCATTTTCCTTTTTGAATCCTGCTTTCGAACATACAAAATCCTTTTTTTTAATTTTCCTCGAGTTTGGCCAGAATGCATGATGTTCTTTCCGAACACTAAAACCATGACAATGAGCATAATTGTAATACATATCATATGCTTCCTTCTCACAGCTGTAAACACCCTATTTATAAATATAAATATCATTTCACTTGCTTAAACACACGCAGCAGTAAAAAATTTACATATTCACAAAAATACCAAATTTGTACCGAGTAAACAACACCTAAAACTCTTCATACCATGTTCCAATACCGAGTTATTCTTACGGGTACCGGTCCGTATAACAATACCGAGTATGACTGTACCGGGTATAACTGTACAATATCGAGAAACTCTGGCAGTCTCGGTACAATGCTACAATACTGAGTATAACTATACCGGGTATAACTGTACAATACCGAGAAACTCTGGCAGTCTCGGTACAATGCTACAATATCGAGTATAACTGTACCGGGTAGCACCACCCAGTTGTAATACCGAGTAACTATACCGAGGAAATCTGCGGGTACCGGTCCGTGAAACAATACCGAGAAACTCTGGCAGTCTCGGTACAATGATCGGTACTAGAGAATAAGCTTGGTACAGACCAGTAGGATCACCAAGAAATTATCAGTATTACAGATGACTCGGTAAATAAAACGTGCTATTGATCGATACCGACGAATAGCGATAATCTATTGCCGATACGATCAAAATATAAGTTGTCAAAGCACAAAGGAGGAGGTGCACACATACTTATTGTATGTAAAGAAAAGCTTACCGATAATAATTCAGAAAAATCAACCCTACATCGGTTCTTCTTGGAACCTTCAACCGCATTAAACGTTTCTTCAATCTCCTCGAACCCTTCGATGTCATCCAAGGAGAATTCCATTTTTCGTCTCTTCATCTGTAATTCTTTCTCAGCGTTCTTTTGAACCCTAAATACTGTATAACGTATACTGAATAGCCCGCCAAAAGTTATTAACCCTAAAGAAAATGGTGCGTAATTTTTTTTTTCTCCGGGTCCGGTCGTCGGGCCGAGCGAAATATCAGATTTTCATCGAATTGGGTCACCGCGCTTTCGGGCCGCTACGTGTCACCATCACACAGTCGTCCGGACGTAGAGCTACGTCCGGACGACGTACCCAATAATTTTTCCTCAAACAGACGGCTAATGCCACATCTTTTCCATAATAATAATAATTTAAAAAAACATGTGACACTGTAGCCACCTAAATTAAGGCGGCACTATTGCTGCCTATAACAAGCCGCTTAATATTTAAAAAAAATAACATGAAATAATATAAAAGAGTTAAATTTAAAAAATATACAAATACATGCCTCATTTTAAGGCAGTACTATTGCCGCCTCCTTAAAGAGGAGGCTAAATTTATAAATTTAAAAAAAAAATCTAAGTTTACCACAGATAACTGAAGTTAAGGAAAATAAAAGTTTTTGATATATTAAATTATACATTTCTTTAAATATAATGATGATTTAAATTATAAGCGATAGTTAAGTTTTACACCTACAAATATATATCTATTAAATTTATAAATAATTTTTATTCAATCAACACATCACTTTTATTTGGGTTCATGATCTCGGGTTTAGCTTCCTTTTGACGACCAAGTAGAGGTTACGCTACACAATTTGCTTGAAATGATAATTTTACATCTCAATATTTTGTAAGACATATTTTTGGACTCTACAAGATTCAATGTCAAAAAATAGGGGGTAACTAATACATCATAAAAAATTACCTTGATCGAGCAAAAATCTCGAGGCAAAATTGTATTGGAAACTTTCAAAATTAAATTTAGGGTCATCCGAACTCCAATTTCAGCAAACTTATAATCAAAATGAACATCCCAAAATTCGACTCAATTCGAGCCCAAATAGGTCCAAATCAAGGACCTAAAGTGCATTTAGAAGATTCAAATCATAAATTGGATGATCAAGTGATTTCCAAATGTGGCATGCTTATAGGCAAATCGAGCTGCTCAATGAGATGAATCTAATGAGCCCAAGATCATCAAATTTTGACATCACTATGGAACTTAAATATTTGATGAAAGGTTTATAATCAAGGGAATTGATATTGGGCGTCAATTCAAACCACTCCCAATGTGCCCTTGATATTCTCCCTATTTATTGGACATGTCACTTCCAGAAAACTATAAATAGACCCCTCATTATTCACATGAAAAGATTGGGGGGGGGGGGGGGGGGGGGTTGCGCAAAGAAGAGAAGGAAGAGAGGAGAGCCAGAGCAATCTGAGAATTCTCTTGCTACCAAGCTCCTCCTCAACCACCACTCAACCAACGAATGTCACTGGACCATCGCCCAGCCACCAGCTATCACTAGACCAATGCTCGGTCACTATCCATCTCTAGACCACCACCTGGCCACCAGTTATTACTGGACCTTCATCAAACTTTTGCCCGGCCAACAACTGTCGCTAGACTTACACCCGACCACCAATTATTGTCAGATTTCCTCCCGGCTACTAATCACCACCAATTACGGTCCTTTCGACCAACGTTACTCAACTATATACCGACTATAATCCTTACAGCCACCGTCAGCTGACTATAATTTTTTCGTTGACCATTGCCCAACAACAATCTTTTGACCTCCACTTCCCGTTGACTATGGTCCTTCTGACCACTATAGTTTTTCTAACCTCTATCGCCCATCGACTACGGTCTTTCCAACAACTATAATTTTTCTGACCTTTGTCACCTACTGATTATAGTCCTTCCCAACCTCCATCGCCCACCGGCTACAGTTTTTCTACCACTATCACCTGACTACAGGTTAGACTTCCATTGCCCGTCAACTATGGTCCTTTTAACCAACATTACCCATCGACTATAGTTCAGTTGACCAAATGAGCATGTTAACTCTAATTCTTCCAACCCTTATCATCTAATGCACTCTATATGAAGTATATTTGCTATATTAAGCCAAGGCCTTCCCCTAAAGAAGGGCCTCATTTGTAATCAACTGTAAACACTAGCAGATTCATTCAAACAAGGCAATGCCCTGTGATTTTTTTCCCTTTTTAGGGGTTTCCATATAAAAACTTTGGTGTCTCTTATGAATGCTACACCCCTCTTTTTTATCTGATTATGTGCTAAATCTTAGTAAAAAGCTAGCACTCTAAAATTTATATTTCTCTACCGTCAGGAATGTTCCAGTCCACAACAAATTTCAAATTTGATAGAACATAATTTTTTTAATATTTATTTGATCGCTTGAAATTGGAGAATATATTTTTTAAAATATTAAAAATATATATTTTATTATTTGATTGAATGTAGCTAAAAATTATGATTCAATTCATATTCATAACACACGCATAGTGTCAAAAGATTTGTTTTTCATCTTCATGTAAATTAAGAGAGGAAAATATGGTGTTGAGAGAGAGAACCAAGGGGATAATTAAATGTAATAGTTATACTGCATATAGAAAGAATATTATGTTTCATTCATTATTTATTAATATATAATTTAAACACTAATAAATGTAATTTATAATGAAGGAGTGATGCAAAGATGGAAGTAATAACACCTAGATCCTCTTTTGGAGACACCTAAGGTAATGTTAAAGCAACAACAAATTCAAGTTTCATTTGGAACATCTTTTTTATTGTTTTCTAAAGTAGTTTTTTAGTATAAAAAATCAAGGTTGTGAAAATCAGACTGGACAACGAGCTAGAAGAAGGAGAGATTCACAGTTCGATCGGTTCTATCGGAGTCAAACCAGATGACATAATAAATAATAATGATATTAAAAATTAATAAAAATAATATAATAATATCACAATCTAACCTTAAAAAATTTTATAATTCTAAGAATTTAGACTCATAATAATATGAAAGTCTAACTAAACTAGATAATATAATAAATATTAAAATTATTTAAATAATGTCTAAACGATATATTAATATAAATGTGATTAAAAAATTAAGAGAATTCACGTATAATATTTTTTTATAATTTTAAATTTAAATATTGTTCAATTTTTAAATTTATTTTTAATCTAAATTTAATTTACATATAAGTATAAAATTTAATATAAATTATTACTAATATGTTAAATATTTTGATATAATTTATACATATAAATCATATAATTAATTTATACTTATAATTTTAAATTTAAATATTTTTACATGAAATAATAATGGTATAATTATCATGCAAAAATATAAATTTATTACTAAAAAAGCAAAATAATAGTTTCTATAATTTTTAATTTAAACCAATTTTTAAATTTTATTCACACGTAATATAAATTTAATTCACATATAAATTTATAAATTTAATATTGTTGTGAGCTAGAGTATTCACAATGATAAAGTACAAGAAACTCCACATCTTAGTGTTGCATGAGTATCTAGCACACAAACAGAGAAAAAATAAATACCAGAATTATTTACGTGGAAAAACCTGAAGGGAAAACCATAGGGCCACTCTTAGTTGAAATAATTTCACTAGTATTTAAATAGATTACAAATAATTTATTTATCCTAGAAATTGAGGGTAATCATATTACAATAGTAAAATGTCAAGTTGAAATCTAGTGACGAATGGAGATCAGATAGAAATTCAGTGACATTTGGTGGTTGGACAGAAATTATGCATCAGTTGGCGGTTGGGAGGTTGTCTGGCTATAGCTGGTGGTCGAACAGAACTCTGGCATCAGTTTGTGGCCGGGCACACATTCGGCGATAGCCCGGTAATGGTCGATGGTCGAGCAATGGTCGAGGAGTATATTGTCAAGAGAATTTTGGTTTCTACTTCTTCCTTCTCTCCCTTCTCTTCCTTGCTTAGGGTACCATTTAATGAAGAATAAGGGGCATATTTATAGTTTTTGAGAGTGACATGGCCAGTAAATAGGAGTGAGATAAAGGATATATTGGGAGTGGTTTGAATGGACGACCGATATTAATCCCCTTGATCATGGAATGTTTATTAAACCTTTAAATGTCTTAGTGATATCAAAATTTAGTGATCCTAGGCTCGTTGGATTCGTCTTGTCAAGATGCTCGATTCAACTATAAGCATGTCATATTTTAAATCATTTGGTAATCCAAATTATGGTTTGAACCTTCCAAAGGTGCTTTGAGTCTTCGATTTGGACCCATTTAGGCTCGGATTGAGTCGAATTTGGTGTCGTTGGGTTTATATTTTTAAGACATTTAGTATAACTATAAGTTTATTAAAATCGGAGTTTGAATGGCCTAGATTTAATTTTGGAAGTTTCCAACTTTATCTTGCCTTGAGATTCTTGCCGCCGGTGTGCTCTCTATTGCGTCTGTATGGATACCCACATGCCAATGTGCCTTCCCTCTGCTCGCACGCCCGCACTGTCTGGCTTCCCATGTCGTGTGCCTTCCTGTGTGCCTACCTATAATGCTCACAGTTAGCCCTGTGGTGCGGCTCATGCTGGTTGGCTGCCACATGACGGTTAGTGCGCCAACTGCAACTGTGACTACCACTAAAAAATATTTTTTAACACACACACACACACACACACACACACACACACACACACATATATATATATATATATATATATATACTTATAATAAAATTCATATTATTTTATTTATTATTATATATATTTATTATTTTTTTAATTCCAAAAATTCAAGAAAATTTTAAAAATTTTTGAAAAAGTCTAAAAAGTTTTTGAAAAAATTTAAAAAATTTCTAGAAGCCTCTTTCCCCACCATTTTCTCCTATAAATACCCCCTTTAGGGCATGGAGAAGAAAAAATGCACTTTCTCACCTTCTCCCTCTAACTTTCTTGTAGTTAAGGTCTTTCTACTATCTTGAATATGTGGTATCCCCTACAGTGCTCCTCTTTTATATAAAAATTAGAGTTTTCTGCCTTCCTCACTCTCTCTCTCTTCCCCATTTTTCTTCTTACTTTAGAAGTTTTCTATTATTTTTTGATAGGTGGCATCCCCTATCAAAATTCAATGCCCCTCTTTAGTATAGCAGCTCAAATGGGTGACTACACCTCCACCAAAAATCTCCTAGCCAAAAGAGATTATCCTGTTGCTAAGAATGAAGGTTTAAAGAAATATCATAAGGTGGCTAATACTGACGATGTGACTTCCATCATAACCAGTGACTATTTGATTATTTTTAGAAAGAAGTTTTATTTCTCCAATGATCTTGTGATGAAGGTGCCTAAAAAGTCAGATCATGCATGTTCCCCTTCTCTAGGATATTTGACTGTCTATGAGTTCAATTTACTAGCAGGGTTACGATTTTCACCTCCTCTAGAGTTGATTGATATTTTAATGACATGTGGAGTGAGTTTGTCATAATTTTTTTATAGAGCCATGTCGATTATAATGGGATTGATTATATTTTTTAGAGATCATGGTGCGGTGTTGTCCCTAGAGTGCATTTTTTGGATGGGTCGACTAACTTGTGATACACAAGGTTATATCACTTTCAGATCCAAATGGATGGATATTTGCACTCGAGGCCCATCAAAGAGCTGGGCCAATGGATTCTTCTTCATGCAAAATGATTGAAATCTATTGAAAAATAGTAAAAGCTGAAGGATTTATGCATTTCCTTTCATGTTAGAGTAGAAGATATACTGAAGATACTCAATCTTTCTGATGTAGACACCCTCAACTATGAGGTACACTATTTAAGCAAGTATATAGAGGAGGAGTATTTCTTTAAAGTGGGACTATCTACTCAAATATGGAGGTCTCATATACATATGTTAAAGAAGTCAGCCAAAGTTCTGGAGGTAGTTATCCATACTTTAAAGGTTCTTCCTAAATAATTAGGGAATGATGGTGATCTACATGCATCATCCAAGAAGAAAAGGGTGGAGGAGATTTTGATAATTACTTGTAAAGGTCACAATTCTTCTTCATCCAAGTTACACATTCTAGAAGATATTTTGAAATATTAATATGTTGGACATCGATGAGCTGACAAATTGGTGAGTTCTCATTTCTTTTTTATTTTTTTAGACTTTTATAAGGATATGTACCTTATAAGCTGTTTCTTATTATTTTAGTTACTGCAATATATAAATCTTGAAATTGAATTAACCAAAGCCTTGAATGACTAAAAAAATAGGTTTATGAAGGTCAAGTATCTTTAAGTAAAGTACAAGAGGAAGCATGATGGAAAAATCAAGGAGATGAAGGCAATGGAAGAGAACCTAGTAGAGTATAGAGAAGAATTGATTACTATAACAACTTTAGCCTCTTTGTAGAATCAATAGATGGATCCCATCCGTATTGAGTTAGTGGATACACAAGTGGTGATAAATCAGCACATGAAAGATTAGCAGGATAATGTCCCTTTATCTCTGATAATATTTTACTAACATAATAGATGGGATGTTCTACAATATTTTTCTCTCGTATGAAGACTGAGTTGATAGCATGGACAAAAATAGCCAGGTACAAATATAACTTTTCTACCTGTATTGGCTTTAAAAGTAATGGTGGTGATGCTAAATACTTTCGTAGTTGCTCAAAATCTTCTTGACATTTATTGGTCCCTTAGAATCCAATACTACAAGCACCTATGTACATCTAGAAGAAAGATAGATATTTGTCCTCTGAGCGGGCCAAAAAATTAGATAGTGCTACGATCCTTCCATTCAGTCTCTAGATATCTTTGATATTCCTCGGGGATACCATATCTCTTAGTGCCTTAATCTTTCTGGGATTGGCTTCGATCCCTTAGTGGGTTACCATGAAACCCAAAAATATTTCTAAGTTGACTCTAAAAGCATACTTAACTAGGTTGAGTCGGATATTGTAACATCGCAGAAAGTGAAAATATTATTCTAAGTTAGAGATATAATATGATTTATTGAGACATTTTACCAATATATCATTAATGTATACTTCCATAGTATGCCAAATAAGATCTTTAAAAACTTTATTCATGAGATGCTGATAAGTGGCTCTAGCATTTTTGAGCCAAATGGCATGACAAGATAATAATACAACCCTTTATCTTTTCAAAAAGTTGTTGCCTCCTCATCTATAGGATCCATCTTTATCTGTTTATAACCAAAGTAGGTTTACATGAAACTTAGCAATTGATGTTCGGATGTAGTATCAACCAATTGGTTAATACGAGAAAGCAAAAAAAAAAACTATTCTTCAGGCAGATTTATTGAGATATGTATAGTCTATGCACATTCGCCAAACTCCATTAGCCTTTTGCACCATGACGACATTCACCATCCAGGTGAGATAATACACTTTCCATATAAAGCTAGTTTCCACGAGTTTATCAACCTCCTGCTAGATTGTTTGTTGGTAATTTGGTGTAAAATTTTATTTTTTTATGGATTACTGGCTTGCACATTGGGTTTACTTTTAGGGAGTGCACGATCACTTCAGGATTAATTATGGACATAGCAGCTGGATTCCATACAAAAATATCTTGATTCTTACAAAGAAAATCTATATATTTTTTCTTCTCTTCATCTAAGGGAAGAGACCCAATCTACACAATTCTTGAAGGGTGTTTTTCTAATATATGTATAGAAGTGTCTTCCATGGGGGAAGCCCTTTGAGGGATATCATTCTGAAGATCAAAGTCCACAATTCTTAAAGTGATTGAAGGGCGCGATTATGCATGCCTATGATAATAAGATTGCACCACTTGTTGGCCTCCTCGCACTATACCAATCCCAATTGGGGTGAAAAATTTTTGTTTGAGGTCTGGTATAAAGGCGACAACTCAAAAGATCAACTGGAGGGGTCTTTCAAAGATATCATTATAAGCTTACTCTAATTTTACCATAATAAATTAGATTGATTGAGTAACTTGTCAAAAAAATTCTTTAAGTACAACTGAGAGGCTAATTGTCCCTTCTACTCACACGGGTCGATTATCAAACTTATATAGCAGTCCTACGATGGATTGAAGTTTTTCTGTGGTGATACCCATATTAAGAAAAGTAGAGTAGAATAAGATATCTACAGAGCTCTCATTATCTATTAAAATTCTATTGATGTTGTAACATGGGTCACTTATCCCTACATTAATCATGAGTGAATCTTGATAAGGGGTTTTTACTCCCTCAAAATCAAAATTATCAAAAGTAATAGAATGATCGATATGAGACTTCTTTGATGTTAGCTTTTTATCTACTATAAATAAGATTTGATTAGGCAATAAGGCCTATAATGGTTTCAATCTCACCAACTATTTGATGATTATTCAATGATTATCTTAGCTATTATTAATTTTACCCCCTAGTGTGATGAGACTCATCTCGAGCATGTAAATTTTGAATAAACAATTGAAGGTAGCATTGTTGCATAAGTCTCTCAATCTCATCCTTGAGCTGGTGACAGGCATTAGTGGTGTGCCCACGACTATAGTGATAATGACAGTATTGATCCTAATTTCCTGTATTCAGCTTTAAAGGATTAATCCACTTAAAATTTTCTTCATCTCGAATGACCATTAGTACATTTGCTTGAGATATATTAAGTGGTGTATACTCCTCTTGTCGAGGCTCGCGTCGTGGCAATGGGGGTCTAGGAGGCAGATTACTTATCCCTTCTTTCTTTCGCTGTGAGAATAAGTTATCTATTATAGAGGCATTCTTATATTTACTGAAAGTTTACTCAAATTATTTTCTATGAGCATTTATGGCTTTATGTGCTAATATTTATCCCTCTACACAATGAATTAGGTCGCCATACTAATGAATTGTGTCTTGCATAAGTGTCAAATAAAAGGGACCAAGACGAAAGCCTTCATGAAAAACTCCTCAAACTCCTCTCAACAACTCAGGATCCACTATTAGAATTTACCAAGCCTCGGTGGAAAATAATTGAAAATACTCTTTAAGTGATTCTCCTTTATTCTGGTGAATCCTAAAGAGGTGAGAAAAATCCATAACAATTCTTCGATTGGCAACAAATTATTCAATGAATGCTTTGGCCAATTTGATGAATGTGGGGATAGTTCCAATTGGAATTGAATAGAAATATATTTGAGCTTATCCTTTGAGAGTAGCAGGAAAAACAAAGGAGTGCATATGAGGCTCACTGGATATGCATGATGGTTCTATAGTGATTGATATATTTATAAGGGTCAGATGTCCCATCGTAAGAGTCTATGTTGCGTAATTTGATGTCTACCAGAATGGGATGTTGAAGGATGGCTTCAATCAGGGGTGATGACTCCTAAAAGTCCCATTGATGAATATATATCCTTACACCTCTCATTAGGAACTCTTCTCGAACTAGACATCGTAGTTCATGATGTAAAGCATTATGTGAGAGATTATCAATATGAGGTCGATTTAGGTCTTCTGCGTTAACTGGAGGAATGTGATATTGTAGACATATGTGCGAAGGATGGGTAAAGCTTATTCTATCAGTAGGTTTATTGTCTTGACATGATAGGGGATGCATCCTTGATTGAGGGAGAGGGGGGTACTACTTGAACTTGCTTAGGTCGAACATATCCAGTCAGTGGTGGATTTTTAGAGAGATGAATCTCCTCATATTATGCTAACACCAGTTGTCGAGTCTCTCATAGAAGTTGAAGGATCTCATTTTGAGATGCTTCCATCTTTGGGATACGATCTTATAGAAAAGGTCCTAAAATTCCTTCTTCAGTAGGGTTTCGCTCACCAAGATAAAAAGAGGCAGATGCTTGGCATCCCTAATTCATAGAATGATTCTTGGATTGATGTATGTTGGAGCGGGAGACTCCCAAGTTGGGATTGTTATTCCTGTTGGCCATTAAAGCAGTGCTTAGGATAATGGGATTGAGTTTCCCTCAGAGGGCACCAAACTGTTATGGGCTAGAGTATTTGTGATGGTAAAGGATAAAAATTTTATGTCTTAGCATTGCATGAGTATCCAGCACCTTAAAAGGAAAAATCATGGGGCCACACCTAGTTGAAATAATTACACTAGTATTTTAATAGATTATAAATGAATGGTTTATCCTAGAAATTGAGGACGATCAGATTACAATAGTCAATCATAGAGTTGAAATCTAGTGATGAATTGAGATCAGACAAAAAATTTGGCGATGTTCAATAATCGGACAAAAATCCTGCATCGGTTGGTAGTTAAGAGGTAGTTTGGCAATAGCTGGTGGTCGAGCAAAAGTCTGGCTTTAGTCAGTGGCTAGGAAGAAGTCTAACGATAGTCCGACAATGATCAGTGGTCGAGTGGTGGTTGAGGAGTTTGGTGGAAACATAATCTCCTTCTTCCTTCTCTGCCTTCTCTTCCTTGCTTAGGGTCCCCTTCAATGAAGAATGAGGGGAATATTTATAACTTTTTAGGAGTGGTATGGCTAGTAAATAGTAGGGAGATCAAGGGTATGTTGGGAGTGATTTGAATGGACGATTGATACAGATCCCCTTGATCATGGACTATTTACTAGGCATTTGAATGTCTTAATGATATTAGAATTTGGTGATCTTGGGCTCGTTAGATTTGTCTCATCGATCCACTAGATTAAACTATAAGCATGTCACATTTTGAAATAATTTGGTAATCCAAATTATGGTTCAAACCTTCCAAAGGCGCTTTGAGTCTTCGATTTGGAGCCATTGGGCTCGGATTGAGTCGAATTTGGTGTCTTGGGGTTCATCTTTTTGAGACATTCAGTTCAACTATAAGTTTGCTAAAATCAGAGTTCGGATGGTCCCAGATTTAATTTTAAAAGTTTCCAATTTTATGTTACATAGGGCTAAGTTAATAGTCTTGTGAGCCTGGGTTTCCCAGCAATGACCAATTTATTTTAAGTTTGGTTATTGGTTAGTGAATTTTAATTAATTTAATTTATAGATTATTGATTCAAAATAATTAGAATTTAATGTTTGCATTCCATCAACTCATTCATGATTTTGTCACAACATATATGAAGACCAAAGCCTCTTTAGGACATGTAGCCCTGTAGCTCGAGGCAGTCCAGCTTAGAAACTTAATTGATGAAGTGTTAGTTTTTAGTTAATTTTGATTTATTGATTATTGATTTAAGTTATATATTTTAATAACTAAATTTCATCAATTCATTCGTGGCATTATCACGAGGGGCATGAGGACTAATGCCTCCTTATGACACATAGCCCCTCATCTCGAGATAGTCCAGCCTAAAAAATTCATTGATGGAGAGAGTAGTATTACCATTATTATGCATTTCATTTAGTTCAATGAGTTAATCAATTCTGATTTTTTTGGATTTTATTGAATTTATGAATTTTCTTGATTATTTTATTAATAAGGTTTGACCAGATTTTTCACTTTTTAATTTATATGAAATTTGAAGATTTATGATTTTTCAAGAATACTAGACCCAGAGATGAGTCTAATATCGTTGAGGTTATGTCATTTGAAATTTTCTATAATTAGTTATGATTTTTCAAACTTTAGCCATTTTAATGAATTAAATTTTACTAAAAGTTGATTTTTTTATTTTTAATTAATTTTGAAAGTTTTATATCAATATTAGACTCATAAATAAGTCTAATGACTTTGAGTTTGTTCTATTTGGAGTTTTTTGTGATTCATTATGAAATTTAGAAGTTTGGTGAAATTAATGAATTATTTAATTGTTTAATTAGAGAGGTTTTCTTATTTTTGCACTAAGTTAACTCCAAACCTCTTAAAATCTTCCCCAAATATCAGTAATGACTCCTAGGAATGATTACAAATATTTGAAATTATTTTGGTATTTTTAATATTATTTAAATTATTTATTTTAATAAATTAATATTTTTTCTTAATTTTTAAATATTTTTTTATTCAGGGGGTAGGTGGTAGGGCTTTTAATTTTATTTGGTTTAGCACTTAATTCTAAGCAATTTGGCACTTAGTTTCTTTTCTTGGATTTAATTTAGATTTATGATAATTTTTTGAAGTTTCTAAGTCAATTATGCATGTCATACTTGGGTTCACTAATTTTCTAACCAAATGAACTCCAAATTTAGTGAAATTTGAAACATAAGTTCACTAGAATATATGCTTCAAACCCACAAAGTTTTGGGTCATGAGAATCTTCCTAGGTTTTAAAATCAATCACCAAAACTTAGTTCACTATAACTTTGCTAATTTATTTCGAGAGTTTTACTTATTGGATTTGGGTAAAATCAATGGCAAACTATAAACACACCACATAAAAATGAAAGGTAAATATTATGTATTTGGAAAATTAGAAATTTTCAAAAGTATGGGTATAAAATGAACACAGGCCTTTAAAAATTCAAATCACAAAAATCTAGAGTAAATCAGGACTCAAGAAAATTTTAGTAAGTAAATAATATGTTAAAAAATCTACAATCCAAAATTGAGCTCAATTTCACTAAAGGATTATGAGAAAATCAAACAATATGTTTTTAAATAATAATATTTTATTCAAAATCCCATAGACTTCTTAAAATTATTTATAAAATAAACTAGGACTCAATACGATTCTAATGCGGCTAAGAATACTCAATTTGAAAGAGATTTGGATTTTCTATAATTTATTGAAGTTTTCAGCATTTAAATTAATTTTAAATCAATTTTAATTCAAGAAATGGAGGCAAATCATTGGAGGGTGAGATAAACAGTGGCTTTCCTTATATGGGACATATGGCGCATAGTAGAGGTCCACTTATCCACGTTAACTTACCATTTTGATTGTCTGATCACACATGGCTGAAATGAACGCATCATATTAGGCCACATCACCCACACAGGTGACTGAATGTCGCAGGTTCAAAACCCATTGCAGATGCGCTATCGTGCAACTAATCAAGGGCCGTCTGATCGTGATACATAGGCGATTGGACGGTCCAAATCAAACCAAAGCTCTTAGTTTAATTTTGAACTAGATATTCAAATTCTCATAACTTTCAATCCAACATTCCAAATTTATTGAAATTTGAAATATATTTTCTAGATACCCTAAAATTTCAATCCTTGGAGTTTGGGGGCTCCAAACATTGAGATTTTTGGGTATGTTCAAATTAAAATTTAAACTTAAAACATAAATATTTCACTAACCTGTGGATAGATTTCTTCAATCTTGGGCTCTATGGATTGCTAGTGAATTCCTCTTCAACTTTCTAGAAGACTCCAAGGGTTGGTTTTCAATCAATCAAAATATAATGCAAGATTATCCTCTCTCTCTCTCTCTCTCTCTCTCTCTCCCTCTCCCCTCAAATGATGGCTTTGGAAGCTGAGGAAGGATGGGGGATAACTTGGGGAGACTTAGGGGAGTGTTTTTAAATTCTGGAGCAAAAGAAATGAATGTGAGAATGCCTTGGAAGGGGGTGATTTGGATTCAACCAAAGCTTAATAATAGATCAAGAGGTGATCAGGAAGCTTATAGAATCCATTTAAGCAGGCCACCTGGGTTGGTTTGGAGGGTTTTTTTAAATTTGGCAAATTTGACCATTTTTATAACTTTTGATCATTTAAGCAATTTTTAGGAATTGACTATGTTGGCTGGTCAAGTTTTGTCAAGCCATTAGGATGGCTCCTAGGAAACTTCAATAAGCTATTTGCATGAATTTTGGAGGATTTGGTTGCATGGATGTAAATTTTATATTTTTAAAGTGTTTATATGAAAAATTTGACCAATCTTGGTGAGTTGACCAAGTCAATTCATCATGAATTTCCTCAAACATGGCTTGGGATCATTCAAGGCATACAGTGAAGTAAATTTGGATGACTGGAAGGGTTGATTTGATTATAATAATTAAAATTTAATGTTTTGAAGCTTAAAGGCTAGTTTGGTCATCCATAGTTGGCTTGGTCAACTAGGCATGACCAAAACTTGGGTTTAGGTTTGATGCACTCTAAATCACATATGTGATGTGTAGGAGGAAGTTTCATAGCTTGGTTGATTGGGCCATATTGAGGTTTAAGGAAAGTTCAATTTTTTTCAGTGGATTTTAAGATTTTTAGGGTTTTTGGGAGTTTGTGGTCAACCATGGTCCACCAAGGGTTAATGTTTGTACATTGCATCATGAAAATTATTACGAACATGATCAAGAGTTTTTTGAGAGATTTTTAAGGTGACTTTCCACAAGATGTAAGATTTAGTGGCATAGGTCGGAAATATTTGAAGGTTTTGTAGCCTTTGGAAATAGATTCAATTTTGGGGATTAGGAAGCTTGGAATGCCTCCAAACCAATGCGGTTGACTTTAGGACATGCCTAATAAATAGACAACTAACCAATCTTAGATCCAAGTTCATTTATAAGGATTTTGAAGGATTTGAGTTTTCCTCGAAAACAAATTTCAGACTAAGGGGTTTTGGGTTTGGCTTTGAGAAATTGATTTTAGATTTTGAGTTGGATTTCTAATTTGGATTTAATTCAGGATTGAATTTAGTTTTATGCTTCTTGACCTCACATTAAAACGAGGTTGGCAGAGAGCTAGTTTAAAAAAATAATAATAAATAAAACTTTTGGAAGCCCAAAGCACCTTTTCATAAAAAAATAGTTATTAGTCTATCACCATAAGATTTCATTAATGCACGCATACTTTTAATAAATGATTTAAGTAGAATTAAATCTTTGCAATTTTTGAACAATACACAAAAAAAGTTTTTTTTATAAATAATATATATATATATCAACCTAATCAATATAAGCTCATGATCCAACTAGTTGAGTCTTATCAAGCTCGAACTCGAGCTCATTAAATACGTGAGCTCAAGCTCAAAGCTTGATAAACTATACTCACAAGCTTGTTATCAAGTTAAGTTTGAGCTGGCTCACGAGACAGCTCGGGTCACTTACACCACTAATAGTGCTCTCCAAGAGCATGGCATCACAGTGCTACCACCAGCACAACAGCTCTAAATTATTTTGGACAAAAGACATAGAGCTCAATATCACAGCACCTTTAAACCCAGCAGCTCAATGCCCCAAGGAAAAAGTATTAGATTACTCAAACATACATACACTCACCCCCTTGAGACTCACTTCAAACCAGATTTAGACAATCTGAGACATGCAGAACATCCTCCACTACAGGAAAATAATGAAATACCGGCAGAATTTCCGGCAGAAATAGTTACGCCGGAAGCAACGACGGTGGTTCCGGCGGATTTGTCCGCCAGTAATCTTATGGTAGACTTTCCGGCGGAAATACCGTTGGTAATTTTCTGGCGGCGTAACCGCCGGAATTGCGCTGGTGTTTTCAATATACCGACGCATATTCCGCCGGTAATATCTGGCGGATATTCCGGCAGATTTACCGCCGGGTTAATTAAAACCCGATGAAGTATTACCGGTGGAATTTTTTTTCCGGTAATTGCCCATACCTATGCAAGAGGTGATAAATGTAGAAATTTAGTGAGTTACCTTTAATAGACCAAACCAGAATGGGTATAAAT
Organism: Dendrobium chrysotoxum; assembly: GCA_019925795.1. NCBI lineage: Eukaryota > Viridiplantae > Streptophyta > Magnoliopsida > Asparagales > Orchidaceae > Dendrobium > Dendrobium chrysotoxum. The sequence goes on from CM034311.1 coordinate 16,179,188, forward strand.
GTACACTGATTTAGTAGGTATTACGAACCTCCCCTCCTTAGAAGAATTTTATCCTCTATATTTAGAACTCATATTAGTGGAACAGATTAAAATATAACTCTCTCATCTCATTATCCTTTTCCCACGTAGCTTCTCTTTCTATTTTATGCTTCCACTATATTTTAATGATTAGAATTTGGTTATCTCTTAATTCCTTAATATTTTAATGTCATATTATAAAATCTTTTTTGGTTCTTCCCTGTAGCTATATTTAGATGTATTTCAATTTCATCTATAGATATTTAATTTCCAGGATCAAATACCCACTTCATTAGAGATGACACATTGAATACATTATAAATATCACACATATGCCCTGACAATTGTAACTTATGAGTAGCTTTTCTAATCCTTTTAATTATCTCAAACGGTATGACATATATTGGACTCAATATTCCTTCTTTTTTAAATCTACTGGTGTCTTTCATCGATCTAATTTTCACATGCACAAAATCGTTAATTTGAAATTTTATAGCTCGATACTTAGCATCATAGTATAATTATTTTTGTTTGTCTTGCATAGATTTTAATTTATCTCTAATCAGATGAATCCTTTAGTGGCATCATTAATCAATGTTGGCTTAATCAGACTCCTTTCAACTACCTCTTTCCATGACAGAGGAGTACTGCACTTCCTACCATATAAAGCTTTGTAGGGGGCTATACATATACTTAATTAAAATATATTGTTGATGGAAAATTTGATCAGAGGTATTTAATCTTCTTAGCTACGACCAAAGTCTAGAACATATAACCTTAAAATGTTTTTTTGCTTTAATAGTCCTCTCAGATTTTCCCTTAGTTGGGGGATGTAAAGCTTCACTAAAATATAGTTTAGTTCCTCGACCTTATTAAATGCCCCTCCATAGTCTTGAGGTAAATCTTCCATCTCTACAAAAAATGATTACCTTTGGTATTTTATGCAGTTTGATAATCTCTCCTATATAAACTTGTGCCAATCTATCCATTGAATTAGATAGTCAGTTCAAAATAAAATGAGAAGACTTTGTTTTATGATCTACCACAAAACAAATAACATCGTACCCCTACCTCATCCTCAAAAATCTTATAAATAAATACATTATATCTTCTTCCCATTTCCACTCTGGAATGGATAATGGTTGTAGAAAGCCTACCGATCTCTCATGTTTTACCTTTACCAATTGATAAGATTCATACAAGGCAACAAAATCTGCTACCCCCTTCTTCATTCTAGGCCACCAGAATATATATTTTGGATCACCGTATATTTTTCTACTCCCTGAGTGAATAGTATATCCTAAATAGTATGCTTTCTGCATAATTAATTATCGTAAATCTCTAAAATTAAAACCATAGCATATTCCTATAAACAATAAGTCCAAAATCATAATTATAGTTCAGATTTCTTACCAGTCTTGATTTTATCAACCAGTTTTAGATACTCAGGATATTACTTTTAAGCTTCCTGAGTCCTTTCCTATAAAGACTGTTGAATAATCATCTGGGTCAAAAGACCATAATCCTAGTTAATAGGAGCAATTACTTCCCAATCATAGTCTTTAATTATCTCAAACCATAAGTTCATCAAAAGTAAGCAAAGGCTTGATATTCTAGAAAACTTGATACTCAAATCAGCTACCATAACATTTGTCTTGATACTAAATAGTCAAATCATAATCTTTAATAAGTTCAACCTACCTTCTTTTCCTTAAGTTCATATTCTTTTGAGTAAATATATACTTTAGATGCTGGTGATTGGTACATATTTCACATCTAACTCCATACAAAGAGTGCCTCTCAATCTTTAGAGCAAATATAATAGTAGTAAGCTCTAAATCATGTGTTAGATAAATCTCTCATGCTATTTTAACTACCTAGAAACATACATTATAACTTTTTGTGATGCATTAAGATACATCCTAATACTTTCAGTGAAGCATCATTGAACACTTGAAATCCCACCATAGTTGAAGGAATAGTTAGAACTATAGCAGATGTTAAATAATTCTTCAATATATGAAAACTCATAATTAAACGTCCAATTTAAAGCCAATGACTTCTAGTCAGTCTCATCAAAGTTAAAAAATATGAGAAATTTTTTTACAAATTTCTTGTAATAATCAATCATGCCTAAAAAACTACTTTCCTCAAATACGATAGTAAGCCTCAACCAATTAGTAACAACCTAAACATTCTAGAGATCTACAAAGATATCGACACTACTCACTATATGCCCTAAAAATAAAATACTCTTCAATGAGAATTTACACTTAAAAATTTTGGTATACAACAGATGCTATCTTAGAGCTTCTAGAATAGTCCTTAGATGAACCATGTACTCCTCCTCAAACACTAAGTAAACTATAATATCTTCTATAAAGATAATAAAAAATTAATCTTGATACTCCCTGAATACCCTGTTAATTAGATCCATAAAAATTATAGGTGCATTAGTCGCCTCAAAAGGTATGACTAAGAACTCAAAATACCTATGTTGGGAACTGAATGAAACCTTCACCACATGTGCTTCTCTTACTTTCATATGATAATATCCAAACTTTAGACCAATCTTACAAATAATAGAAGATCTTATAAGCTAATCAAATAGATCATCGATCCTTGGTATAGAGTCCTTAATCTTAATTATGGCCTTATTTAGTTCACATGCGCATCATTCCATCCTTTTTCTTCATAAATAGAATAGGTGCTACCTATAGAGACACACTAAGATGGATAAAACCTATATCAACTAATTCCTGAAGCTTTTTAGGTTTCATCATATATGGAGCCTTGGATATCAGAGTAGTAGCTAGAAATATATCAATACAAAACTCAATCTCTTTGTCAGGTGGTAAACTTACTAACTCCTATAAAATACATCAAGAAATCCATATCCCACCAAGACACCATGCAATCAAAATTCTTTGCTCCTATCTCTAATAGATGCTAAAATACACTACAACACTTCCTCCACCACTTACTCATCATAATAATAAATATAGAACTCCTTTAACTCCCTAAAATAAATGGCTCTTGCTACATAGAAAGAACATTACTCTCTTTCTCAAACAATCAATTTGAGCTTCATATCGACTAATTCAATCCATACTTAGAATGATGTCAAACTTAGAAATAGGAAATAGAATTAGACTAGACCTCCAATTTTTACCAATATTTCAATATCACAAAATAAACTCTAATATAAACTATACCATCTCTAATCAATTAAATAACAAACAGAGAAAGGAAATAATAAACAAGATGTCCAGTAAATCAAAATGTCCCTAAAAAATGAATGAGTGATTTGCTCCAAAATAAAATAAAATATGACATGGCATATCAGAAATATAAGTCATACTTGAAATCACATATGGATCATCTATGACCTTATGCTGAGTCAAACTATATACATGTGCATGAACTACAGCTAAAGCTATATTACTATTAGACTCTATTTGACCACTCTCAGATGGCATTCATGTTATAGAACCTGCCATAGAACTAAACACGGTACCTCGATTGGATGATCCCTTAGCAAATACACAATATAAAACTATCCTCGGTCTCCCTATAATTCTAACAAAACTCTCAAACCTAGGCTTAGAATGTAGTTCAAGTCCTTCCTTTGGAGGCTCAACTACCTTGTAATAACCAATACTTTAACCCAGGTAAATAATTTTTTTTAGAGTCAATATAACTCCAAATCGTAAACCATCTTTGTTATAGTATTTTGATTGTAATATTTTATTTACACAAATTTTTTATAATTTTTGGATACTATAAAATTTTTTTAAGAAATTGGCACTTATTGGTACAAATGGGGATTTTAGGACCGTTAGGTGTCTATTTTGCAAATAGATTTCACCAATATTTTTTTAATAAAATGATTTATTTTATAAATATTTTTTTATAATTTTTAAAGCCCAATATAATTTATATGAATTTTATATTAAAAATATGATTAAATTAAATTATTATATTAATATTTTATTATAAATATCTAAAGTCACTTAATAAACTTTTTTTAAATCAATTTTCTCTTCTTGATTTTAGCTAACAGAGATATATTTTAAGAAATTAAGAGAGAAATAGAGGAGAGAGATAGAAAAGCTTAGATTTTGGAGGTTGTGGTGTATTTTCATCTATCGGGCCAGTAAGAAAATTTACTCGTCTCGTTGTAAGAAACCTTTACTCTATTTTTGATTTTAAAGATTTTATGATTTTGATATTTTTTGATCAAATTTGTATTTTTGTTATAAAAAAATGAATAGCTTTGTATTGACAAAACTTTCACTATAACTTTTTATATGCTACAGAGATCAAGATTATGAATATTTTGAGTATTTATTTAAAATTTTTCACTGAGTGATTTTGAAAATATAGTAGTTTTTATCTACTCAAAAATTTATTTTGATGTCTAAAAATAGTGATTTAGTTCAACAAAAGCTTCAGAATATTATTTTACGTAATATTTGATAATTTAGTCAAATTTTAAAAAAATGTGAATTTTTACTCAGTATGATTTTTGTTGTCTACCATTAGTACATTTTGGCATTTTTTGAATTATGCTCAATTATACTTTATTTGTTGTGATATATTATAAATGAATGTGGATATATGCTTGAGTAATAGCTGGTCGCTATTACTATTATAATATTATGATAATAATATGTGTGTCATATAAAAGGCAAGTAAATACTGGTTGACCCATTAGTTGGAGACTAATTGACCTATACATGATAGTGGGCCGACATGCTTTCTTTTAAATAAAGTGGTTTGGTGTTATCCTCTATTAATTCACGTGATATACTGGTTGGGAGTTATAAGGGGATTATTACTGTGCCGATAGGCAAAGAGTGACGACTCTATTTACTGAGCCAATGATTTACTAATACTGATACTAACACTAAAAAATATTGTGATAGCCAGGACTTCTTTCTTGTTTAGTATGACTATTAAAATGCATGCTTTTGAGGCATTATTCATATTATTGTATGAATTTATTAGTACTGCAGGGATTTGCTGTTATTACATTATTCTATTGCTTCTGCCATTAGATTATTATTATTATCGATCTGGATACCGATACTATTTAATAATATTGATTCAATATACTTAATACTAAGTATATGATATACTGAGCACGTGATATAAATGGTTTAGATAGTATGTGTATATTTTTATATGCTTTTACTATATTGATTTGATTTTGTCAATCTTTACCAAAGTTTTAATATGATATTTTATCCAATTACGAAGACATGACTGATTTATAGATTTAACATTCTTATTGGGTTAGTACTTTACTAATTATTATACCATAGTATTTTACTGTTTATGGATTCTACTACTATTACATTTGAGTTTTACTATTCTTGTACTTATTCAATGATCATATGATTACTACTACTTTGATTTGATCTTTAACATGCATATTGCTCTTTTACCATGCTTTGAATTTAGTTATAGGTTTTGGTGACCTGCTAGGCTTTTAGCTCATTATATGTGTTTAAATGATTCTAGGTTAGGGTAGGGGAGCGAGAGTGTGAGACTGATCAGGATTCTTCAGGTTCTATTTTTTTTTATTTTTCTTTTATACTTTGGATAGAGTAGTTATGATATGATTGTATAGATCCTAAGTATTATATATAATTTTTGGGATTGAATATAAATGTATATACTGATGTTTTAAATTATAGAATCTATTTTATTATTTATTACTAATAGATAATATTAGATAGCTCTAGTTATTATTTATTAAAAGATTAAAAGAATAATTCTTCCAATTTAGATTCTAGGGCATTACATATCCTATATATAGTCTACCCATATTTAAAGTATTGTCTCATCATCCAATAGTGCAAACTAAAATGTCTCATACTATAACGTTGGCATATAGGTGTCCCACTAACAAAATCTCTAGAATTGATAAAATTGCCATTGCTAAGAACTGACATAGATGGTCCACCTTTTCTAAATCGTAAGTCCAAACCTACTTCACTTTCCAAAAAATCCACTACTAGTTACCTTGCTGCCAAATATTTTCCTACTAGCAGTCTAGCATTGCTGAGTAGCCAACAAATCATTTTTTAATCAGATGTGATCTTCTGCCAACTCAAAAAAATCAAAAATATGAAATAGAACTAACGACTATCTCAGACTAACTAGGAGCCCTCTCAAAAATCTATAGCATTTGTCCTCAGAATTGCTAATCAACCATGGAGCATACCTAGCTAATGCAATAAACTTTGTCTTATATTGCATAAAAATTTTGCTTTCTTAAACAAGCCACAAAAAAGTGTCATTCATTTGTTGACGTGCAGATAGAAGTATAAACTACACCCAAAAAACATTTATAAACTCATCCCAACTTATCAGGGAGTTTAACCTCCCCTGAAACTTCTCATTCTACTAGCTCAACACCAGTGCTCAGCCTCCCCATCTAATAGAAAAATAGCTAATGGTACTTTCCTCTTAGGAGGATATTGTATCTCATCAAAAATCTTCTCCAGTCTCAAAAACTAGTCTTATGCTACTTTGGGCTCAACCACACCCTCAAATCTTTAGGCTTCAACCTCATAAATATTTGTAAATGCCTATTAAGATCCCTAGGTCTAATAGGACATGACTAGTATAGGTATATGATAAGACTGATAAGACCAATGCATGGGCACATGATACACATGAACAACATGACTAATATGATACACTACATTGAATACATTGCTTTTATACATGCTACAATACATTATATATATATATATATATATATATATATATATATATATATATATATATATATATATATATATATTATAAAATATGCATAGAACAAATATAGAACACTTGTTTGATATGTAAAGTATACCAATATGTGAGAAGAAAAAAGAGAAAACTGTGGAGCTGAAGGCCAACGATACTGACACAATTTAAAAGCTTTCTAAGGAAGAAACATAAGAACTTTCAGAAGTGGAACAAAGGTAAGAGTAGTAAAAATTTTAAAAGTTCTTCTGATATAGTTTATTTTGAATGTAGGAAGCCAGGGCATATAAAAGCTGATTGTCCTACACTTAAGGCTCACCCAAGCAAAGAGAAGGGTGAGGAGAAACCCAAGTTCAGGAAGGACAAGAAAAGGATTCAAAAGGCTTTCTGGGCGGATTCTGCATCTAACTCCTTTGAGATTAAAGCTGAAGAGGAAGTTACAAACTTATGTTTGATTGCTGGTGAGCATCTTGGTCAGTCTGACTAAGAAGAGGTATATGAACTGACTTATGATCAATTGCTTGATATTTTTGAAAAAATCTATTCATCATATAAGAAGCTTAAGAAAACTCATGCTAGCCTGAATTTGGAATTTCTGAATTTACAAAAAGAGCATGAAATTTTGATTAAAGATCATTCTACACTTGATAGCAATCACATATCATTACTTAATGAATTCGATGAATTGAATAAAAAGTATTCTGATTTGATTTACTGAGTATGATTCATTAAAAGCATCGCATGTTGAATTAGAAGCTGCATTTAAGAAATTAGAATCTCATGCATCTGATTTAGATAGTAATGAGCATTATTTAAAATTTAAAATTATAAGTCTAAAGAAAAAAAATGAATTTTTAAGTGTGAAAATTAGTGCATATGAGAATAATGAAATACCTCATACTTTTGCACAAATTTATGCACATCCACCTTTTGAAGAATCTCATTCAAAATCATTAAAGTATGTTTCATTCAAACCTAGAAAGAGGCGCTACCATCCACGTAGATTAGTTAACTTTTTTTCTGGTGTTAGATGTTTTTCTTGTGGCATATCTCTCACACCTGCATTATTCACTATAGTACATATTGGGTGTTGAGGCACAAATTATATGCTTCACAGCATAGCACACATGCATTACATTTTTCTTTTCATAAGAAGGAACCCAAACTTGTTTGGATTCCTAAATCTGATGTTTGATAATTTTGTAGGTGTGCTCTCACACAAGATCTCGTGAGAGCATGTGGTACCTAGATAGCGAATGCTCAAGATATATGACTAGAGATGTAAATCAATTTATTTCGCTGGAGGCCAGGGATGGAGGCAAGGTTATACTTGGAGACAACACCACCAGGAGGGTGGTAGGAGTAGATATAATTGGTGATTCAAAAAATTTCATTATTAATAATATTTTGCTTGTAGATGGACTGAAACATAACTTGCTCAGCATCAGTCAACTCTGTGACAAAGGATAGAACATAAAGTTTCTACCAACTTGCTGCATTATAAGCTGAAATGACAAAATTATTTTGCAGGGAAAACGGATCAACAATGTCTACATGCTGGATGTAAGCTACTTTAAAGTTGATGTTTTAATTTAATTAAAAATTGTTGCTGATGAGTCTTGGCTATGGCATAAGAGGTTATATCATGCCAATATGAAAACCCCTAGAAGAGTCACCTAAAAAGACTTAGTTAGAGGAGTCCCCAAGCTTAAGTTTACTAAGGACCACCTGTATGATGCCTGTCAATTGGGGAAGCAAGTCCAATCCTCTTTCCACTCCATTAAGGACATCAGCACCTCTAGATCTTTGGAAGTCCTTCACATGGATCTCTTTGGACCCATTAGCATTGCCAGCTTAGTGAAAAAAGTCTATGGATTTGTAATTATTGATGATTATTTAAGGTTCACTTGGTATAAATTTCTGTCACATAAATCTGAGTCATTTGATGAATTTAAATCTTTCTCCACTTGGATTCAGAAGAAGTTAGGAAGTGAGATTTTAACCATCCATAGTGATTATGGGGGAGAGTTTGAAAATGAGATATTTGGAACCTTCTGTGAGGAGCAAGAGATTAGCCATAACTTTTTAGCTCCTAGGACCTCTCAGTAGAATGGGGTAGCTGAAAGAAAGAACAGGACCTTAGTAGAAGCCGCTAGAGCCATGCTTATTGAGTATTCACTTCCAAAATAGTTTTGTGCTGAAGCGGTGAACACTACCTATTATGTGCTGAATAGGGTTAATGTTAGATCCAATCTGAATAAGATACCTTATGAGATCATTAAGGGTAGAACTCCAAACCTGTCCCACCTCCATGTCTTTGGCTGTAAGGTTTTTATTCTAAATGATGGGTAATCATCCTTAGGAAAATTTGACCCCAAATCTGATGAAGGAGTGTTCTTAGGCTATTCTTGTGTGGGGAAATCCTTTAGGGTGTTTAATAAGAGAACTTTGCTGGTGGAGGAGACTACTCATGTGGTGTTTGATGAATCTGATCCTAAGGAGTCTAGATCTGAGGTAGAAGATGAAGATATTGTAGAAGTCACCTAAGGAGTAGAATTTGTAAATCTTGAGGAAAGGGTAGAAGTTGATGTTTTTTTGCCTAGAGAATGGAGATATTCTTCAAGTCATCCTAAAGAACTGATCTTAGGAGACCCTTCTAAAGGTGTTAGGACTAGGCATGGCCTTAGGAAAGAAGTAAATCATTTTGCCTTTATCTCAATGACTGAACCCACCAACCTGAATCAAGCCTTATCTGATGCATTTTGGATCTTATCCATGCAGGAAGAGTTGAATCAATTTGTAAAGAATGATGTTTGGGAGTTAGTAGAAAGACCTAAGAATCAAAGTGTAGTGGGAACCAAATGGGTCTTTAAGCATAAGATGAATGATTCTGGTGTGGTGGGAATAAGGCAAGATTGGTGGCTAATGGGTACAATCAAATTGAAGGGATTGATTTTGAGGAGAACTTTACCCCTGTAGCTAGATTGGAAGGCATTAGGGTGTTAGTAGCATTTGCCTGTTATAAGGGATTTAAGTTGTTTCAAATAAATGTCAAGAGTGTCTTTTTAAATGGAATAATAAAAGAGGATGTCTTTGTAGAGCAACCCCCAGGTTTTAAGAGTTCCCAATATCCAAATCATGTTTACAAATTATAAAAGGTCTTATATGGATTGAAACAGGAACCAAGAGCTTGTTATGAGAGGCTCAGTACATTCCTACTAGAAAGAGAGTTTGTTAAGCGTAGCGTAGACACCACCCTTTTTCTTAGGAAAGTAGGAGATGATCTACTCATTGTCTAGATCTATGTTGATGATATACTTTTTGGAACTTCTAACAAAATTTATGTGATGATTTTTCTAAGATAATGAGTAAGGAGTTTGAGATGAGTATGATTAGAGAATTGTCCTATTTTTTGGGGTTTATCATAAGGTAAATAGATAATGGAACTTTTCTGAATCAATCAAAATACACTAAGGACATCTTGAAGAAATATGAAATGGACAAAGCTAAGCCAATCAACACTTCCATGAGTTCCATTATTCAATTAGATAAGGATTCAAATGAAAAAATTGTTGATTAGAAGAAGTTTAGAGGAATAATTGGATCACTGCTTTACCTGACTGCTAGCCGACCTGATATTATGTTTAGTGTTTATCTTTGTGCTAGATTTCAAGCTGATCCTAAAGAGTCCCACCTAACTGCTGTTAAGAGAATTCTTAGATATCTCTTAGGAACCCCAAACCTAAGGATCTGGTATCCTAGGCACATCACTTCTTTTGAGATTATTGGATATTCTGATTTTGATTTTGCAGGATGTAGGGTGGATAGAAAGAGCACTTCTGAAACTTGCCAATTCATAGGACAATCTTTAGTCTTCTGGTCCAGTAGAAAATAGAACTCAGTTGCACTTTCTACTACTGAAGCTGAGTATATTGCCTTAGAAAGTTGTGTGGCCCAAGTCCTTGGGTTGAAGCAATAAGTTTTTGATTTAGGATTATTTATTGGCATAATTTCAGTTCTATGTGATAACACTAGTGTCATCTATATATTTAAGAATCCTATCCAACATTCAAGAACCAAATACATTGACATAAGGCAACGCTTTATTAGGGACCATGTTACAAAAGGGGACATTGAGCTACATCATGTAGCAACTAAAAATCAACTGGCTGACATCTTTACTAAACCACTGACCCTTGACTTATTCAGTATTTTGAGGACCAGATTTAGTGTGATTGACATAAATGCATGAATTTGATGACTGCTGATTTCTGAATTTTCTATTTTTCATTTTGTTTCTATTAATTTTTTGTTTGATTTGATTATCTGTTTCCTATTGGTTTGTATTTTCTACTGATTTTCATTTTAGTGTTTATATTTTCTATTGATTTTCATTTTAGAATTATTATTTTTCTAATTTGAGTATTTATTTTGATGAGATTTCCTACTTGTTCTTGATTTATTATTTTTTAAAAAATCAAATCACTGCTTACTACTGCTAATAAACTAGATTTCTGGCTGAGAGTTTTTCTTTTTTTTTTGTTTGGAAGCTTGTAAGCAGTGATTGACTCCATTGAATCTGTTAAAGGGAAGAAATATTGATGATTGTTTCTCTTCCTCTAACTCCTCTAATGGTGTATTATTTCTTTTGGATAAAAATCTTTTTCAAAATTAAAAAATTAATTTTTGAAATAGAGATCTATTTTATCTTCCTACAGTAATCTACCTCATATGAATAGTGTTTTCAAAGTTTTGGATCATTATTATATTTTTCTTAATCAGGTGATTGTACTTATCATATGATGTATGGTTTTTATTCTATGAATTACTTCTCCTTATTGTAGAGAGTGAGTTTTCTCCTCTCTTATATCTGGAAGATAATTTTACAACTGAGATTCTTTATCGATTATGAAAGAAAGCGAGCTTGTAAAAAATACACAAAGAGCGCCAAAATGAGAAGAGGTACAAAATGAGCCCAAAGCTGAAAAGATGCATAATATCTCCAAATTGGAAAGATACATAAAGTGTATCAAAAATCAAAAGATGCGTAAAGAGCGCCAAATAAATTAAAAAAGAGGCACAAAATGAGCGCACAAAGAAACAAGTTTTCTTCCCTTTTAGATCTTTAAATGTCTTAGAAAAATCCATGCGCCACTTAATATTTTTAAAAGCGTGAGACAAAAAATTAAGATTTCTGATTCCTTACTTTGTAATACTATTATATCAGATATTTTTCTAGAACGAGGCTTGAAAGGATATCTTTTCGAATCCACTTTCTTTCTTCTGAATTAGACTTTTATTTGAAAGAAATTTGAACCTGTAAGGTGTACGAGGTAGGAGTTACGAAAGTTGATTTTTCTAAGTTTTTTTGGATTTTCGTGTTGTTGATTTTCTTCTTATTGACTTTTGAATTAAAAATTAAGAAAAATTCTATTTCACTAGAGCTGATCGATTAAAAAAAATTATTATTTTTACTGTTATTTTTCTCGTTTCTATTTTTTATTTGATTTGATTTTGAATTTTTCTTTTTTGTGTGTTTTTGGGATCCCTGATCTTTCCTCTCCATCCTTCATCTTTTTTCATTTTTTCTTCACATCGTCCTGGACGATCTCCACATCGTCATGGATGATCCGACTTAGTCCTGGATGATCTCTACATCGTCCTAGATGATTCATTCAAATCATCTCCACCATGATCCAATGGCTGGTATGCACCAATTATTGGTGATCATCCTGGATGTTCCACCTCATCGTCTTAGACGATCTATGTTTCTACAGTTGGACGGTTTAAATTCGGCCCGTCCGATGCATTTATTGCATATCATCCTGGATGATTCATCTAATCATCCTGGACGATACCTTTAGTCAAAAGTCATCCAGCCTGTCTCCTCGGGATGATCATCTGTGTCTAATCATCCTGGATGATCCTGCGATCATCTTGGATGATCTGATGATTTCTATTTAAACAGCCATTTTCTTCACCTTTTTTCACTGTTCTTCCCTCGATCCTTTCTCCTCTCATCTTCTAATGGCTGGTGGCAAACGCTCTCAGCATCAGGTGTTAGTTCCTCCAGGGAACCACCGATCCCCGCTTTCCTAACGCAGCTGATCAAGCTGCATTTCAATGATATCTTAATGTTGGGATCATGATCTCCAAAACTGTGAACCCACGGACCCTCACCTATCCGGTACTTGATCTATTCACTCACACATCCCTCACCTTTATTTTTACACTGGCTTTTCCTTTCAGCATTGAACTTCTTAGAGCTTTCTTTACAAATCTTTGCATTACTGTCGATTACTCCGCCCTTTAGTCCTTTGTTAATCAACGACCTGTAGAATTAACCCTCCAGGACTTTCATCACATTCTTCAACTGTCTATTTCTGGCGACAAGCTTCATATTTTAGCATCTGACCCTGACTTTAATTGGAGTGTCCCCAATCACTTCCTTAGAAACATAAATACCCAATACCATGACCAGGCCTATTCCTCCCTAGTCAAGGATGCTAGAACTATCCAACATGTCCTTTACTCCTCCATCATTCCTAAAGATGGGGATCATATCCACATCACTCCTTTGCTTTCCATAACTATCTACTACATCATGGCCCATCGTGACTTTAATGCCACTGATTTAATTTTTTGCTACATTAAATAACTGACTACCATTAGGGATCCGGGCCATAGGAGACGCCCCAATGTAGCTTTAGGACACCTCATCCACTATGCCCTGGAGACAAAATATAATTTTCAATATCCAGATCCAGCTAGAATCCCACATATCTTCTTCTCTAACAGCTCTTTTCATACTCTCCACAGTACTAGACTTCATCTAGAGCCCGCAGTGGATGTTGAGGGAGAAGAGGGGGAGGCTGCTCCTGAGCCTGCTGCACCTGCTACACCTACTCCTCTCCGTATAGCATCACCCTTAGATCACTTGGTGTAGCATTTTGACCAATGGGAGGCCCACTTTGACTCCTATGTGGTTGCCCAGGACCAGTAGCATGCTGAGGATGTTGCTCGCTTTAATTCATTTGTGACTCACCAATAACAGTCGCATGATCAGGACATGGCCTAGTTTGGTGAGCAGTTCGCCACCATTCACAGCTACTTTCATCCACCACCACCTCCTCCATCTGATCAGGATCCGCCTCTCTATTAGTTTGATGTGTTATGATGTTTTAGTTTATTACTGTTTTATCTTTTTTTCTCTCCGTTTTGTGATGTCAAAAGGGGGAGTTATTTTGTGGTACTAGTAGTTTCTTTTGGTATTTTTGTGTTATAATAGTTTCTTTTGTGCATTGAATATCACAGTTTGTCAATGATTAATGAAATCTACAATGATAAATCTTCTCTCGTCTGTGCCTTAATTACTGTAATCTACTTGATTTGAAACTACTAAATAAATATTTGTCATCATAAAAAAGGGGGAGATTGTTGCAAACCTGGATTTAAAGATTATAATTTTGATGATAACAAATATTTTTGTGTTTTATTTTGATTGGCTAATATTTCAGGTATAAAAGATCAAATGCAATTCAAGCCAACTCATTATCGGGTAAGTATGTGTTTAATTGTAATTTTTTCCTTTCTTGAGTTAAATGTAATGTAATTGATCCCCTAGCTAAGTAACCTTGCACACACACTCAGGGGGAGAGTTTTAGTGAGTTAGAGTTTCTATTTCAAATTTTGTTCATATCATCCTGGACGATCCAGTGAAAATAGAAATCCTAATTAGGGCGACCATATTAAGTCGGTTTGATTAAGCAGATCATCCTGGACGATATACCCATCGTATAGAACGATAGGCTCAAATCAGAAATTCTCAACCGCCAGATTAAGTTAGGCAATTTTTTATTTTTAGAGATTTGGTCTAATCATCCTGGACGATACGTGTATCGTTCCAGACAATCCTTTATAATGATGCCTAAATTAGTCTGGTGATTAAAGAAAGTAATTAAGATTTGATTTATTTGATCATATCGGCCTGGATGATCGCAAGATCATCCTGGACGATACATGCAAAATCCTGATCGTCCAAAGCACTTCACCTGGACGATCCGAAAAATGTGCAGGATGATATTCCCAATTTTGAACTAATTATACGGGATGACCGAAATATCATCCCGGATGATCAAGTCATTTTGAGATTGTCTAGCTTATTTTTGTTGTACAACCCGAGCTGTGTGCAGGACGATATTGTCATTTTTGAACTAATAGTACAGGATGATATAAATATCATCCTGGACGATCAAGTCATTTTGAGATCGTCCAGCATAAGTTACCCTAGACAACCCGAGCTATCTTCTAGACAAAATTCCTGATTTACACTAATCATCCTGAATGATTGCAAAATCGTACGGGACGATTAGAACAAATTTCTTCTATTAATCATCCGTAGAAACCAGATCGTCCAGGCTGATACATGTAATTTTATACTGATCATACAGAACGATCGATCGATCGTCCTGGATGATCTTCGATGACCAGTTGAGATTTAGGACAATTTTTGAGCTTTCCTATTTAAGATCTTTTTCTTTCAACAAAAAAAAAATCTTTTGCCACTTCCTTTATAGAGAAAACCTTGAGAGAGAGAGAGAGAGAGAGCTTGCGAGAGAGAGAGGATCATGTGAGGGGGAGTTTGTGAGGTGTTCACAAAGGTTGCTCCAAGCAAGGATTATTATAAATATGGATTCAAAAAGTATAGTTTTGATGATGACAAATATGTTTGTATTCTGTTTTGCTTGGTTAACCCATTTCAGGTACAAAAGATCAAATACAATTCAAGCCAACTCAAAATCGGGATCAAGTGTGACTAAATGTAATTTTTTCCCTTTCTTGAGTCAAATGTAATGTAATTGATCCGCTAGCTAAGTAACCTTGCACACACATACTCAGGGGGAGAGTTTTAGTGAATAAGAGTTTTTATTCAATTTTTATTCTGATCGTCCCGGACGATATCCACATCATCCTGGACTATCCAGTGAAAATAGAAACCCTAATTAGGGTGACCAAGTTCAGTCTGTCTAATTAAGCCGATCATCATGGATGATCAATTGATCGTACAGGATGATAGGCTCAAATCAGAAATTTTCAGCCACTAAATCATGTTAGGCAAGTTTTATTTTTAAAGATTTGATCTGATCATCCCGGACGATACGTGTATCGTCCTGGATGATCCATTACAATCATGCCTAAATTAGTCTGGTGATTAAGGAAAGTAATTAAGGTCTGATTGATTCGATCATATCATCCTGGACGATCGCAGGATCATATGGGATGATGTGTTAAAAATCCTGACCGTCCAGTGCCTATCACCTGTACGTCCAAAGCTGTGTGTAGGATGATATTCCCAATTTTGAACTAATCGTACGGGACGATACCCATATCGTCCCGGACGATCAAGTCATTTTGAAAACATCCAGCATGTTTCACCTGTACGTCCAGAGCGGTGCTCAAGACGATTTTGGCACTTTTTAAACTAATCGTATAGGACGATAGACATATCATCCTGGACGATCAAGTCATTTTGAGATCATCCAGCATAAGTTCCTCTGGACGACCAGAGTAGTCTTCTGGATAAAATTCCTAATTTACACTAATCATCCCGGATGATCGCAGAATCGTACGGGACGATCTGAATAACTTTTTTCTACTAATCATCCAGAAGAAGCTGATCGTCCAGGCTTAACCAGGTGATTTTGAACTGATCGTACAAGTTGAGATTTAGGGCAAATTTTGAGCCCTCCTATAAAAAATCTTTTTCTTCCAACAAGAAAAATCTTTTGCCACTTTCCTTTCCAGAGAAACTTTGAGAGAGAGAGAGAGGATCTTGTGAGGGGGACTTTATAAGGGATTCAGAAAGGTTGCTCCAAGCAAGGATCAGAGTCATCTTCTCCGTTTGTCGTCTCTCATCTTGTCAGTATTTTCTATGGGAGGATCTGGGTTCTCTGCCCGCTTCCGAAAAAAGTGAAAGGAGTTCAGGTTCTCTGTCTGCTTCTGGAGGAAGCGAAAGGAATCCGGGTTCAATGCCCGCTTCAGGAGGAAGCGAAAGGAGTTCAAGTTATCTGCCTCATCGGGTTGGTGGAAAGGAGTTTTGTACAGGCTTCTCCACCTTGCTGTGGGAGCAGAAGGAGAGTCACTTTTGTGTTAGTGCAATACCCGGAGGGGAGGCTCTGGGGAGTGGACGTAGGTCAAGTTGACCGAACCACTATAAAATCTGGTGTGTTCTTTTTGATTATTTTCTGCACTTTACTTTTCTATTATTATCTGCTTGGGTGAAATCTGTGGTTGATCTTTTCAGTTCTGTGTTTACTCATTTTCGCTGCAAATTATCGAAAAGATTTTTCCTGTTGCTCATAAATTTTTTAAATAACCAATTCACCCCCCCCTCTTAGTTAGCCTCGGGACTAGTTCATCAGGGCTTAACATCCCTATCGACCTTTCAAGTGGTATCAGAGCAGGATTCAAAAATTAAGTTTAAAAACTTTTGAATTTAATCTATGGTTAACTTTGGTGATCATAATACTGCTGAAGGTTATTCAATTACACGACCGCCATTATTTGATAACATACCTTTTGATTTTTGGAAAACTCGCATGTCCACTTTTCTTAAATATATAGATTATCGCATGTGGATGCTTGTTAAGGATGGCTATGAACCACCTTTTAGAATGATTAACAATGTTAAAACTGAATTGTCTTTCACTGATTGGACTTTTGATGATCGTGACTTAGCCCAACTGAATGCCAAATGTTTGAACTATTTTTTCTGTCCTTAAAATCTGAGGATTACATGCGTGTTTCTACTAGTACAACTGGTAAAAAAATTTGGGATAGATTGTGCATCACTTATGAAGGTACAACTGAAGTCAAACAATCTAGGTTAAATATATTACTTCATGACTATGAACTTTTTTGCATGAAACCTACTGAATCTATTTCTGAAATGTATACGAGGTTCACTCAAATTGTCACTTCTTTGTATGCTTTAGGAAGAGAAGTTACAAATTATGAAAAAGTGAACAAGATTTTGAGATCTTTGCCTTCTTCGTTTGATGCTAAGATAACTGTAATTACTGAATCGAAAGATTTGAACAATTATTTTATTGACAACTTACTTGGGTCACTCATTGCTTACGAGCAAGGGGTGAACCAAAGACAGCTTGGTGCAGGTGAGAAGAAGCAGGAGAAAACTGTGGTGCTGAAGGCCAACGATACTAACATTGATTCTTTCGGGTCTGATAGCGACGATATTGCCTTAATCACTAGGTAATTCAAAAGATTTCTAAGGAAGAAATATAAGAACTTTCAGAAGTGGAACAAGGGTAAGTCCAGTAAAAATTTTAAAGGCTCATCAGATACTGTTTATTTTGAATGTAGGAAGCCTGGACACATTAAGGCTGATTGTCTTATACTTAAAGATCACCCGAGCAAGGAAAAGGGTGAGGAGAAACCCAAACTCAGGAAGGATAAGAAGAGGATTCAAAAGGCGTTCTGGGCAAATTCTGCATCTAACTCCTGTGAGACTGAAGCTGAAGAGGAGGAAGCCAACTTGTGTCTGATGGCTGATGATCATCCTGGTCAGTCTGACTAGGAAGAGGTATGTGAGCTTACTTACGATCAATTATTTGAAGTGTCTGAAAAAATTTACGCATCTTATAGGAAACTTAAGAAATTGCATGCTAGTCTGAAATTGGAGTTCTTAACCTTGCAAAAGAGCATTATTTTCTAGTTAAAGATCATTCCACACTTGAAAGTAATCACATGTCTTTACTTGATGAATTTGATGAGCTGAACAAAAAGCATTCTGATTTAATTGTTGAGCATGATTTATTAAAAATCTCGCATATTGATTTAGAAAGAGCTTTTAAAGAATTAGCACCTCTAGACCTTTAGAAGTCCTTCACATGGATCTCTTTGGACCCATTAGCACTACCAGCTTAGGAGGGAAAGTCTATGGTTTTGTGATTGTTGATGATTACTCGAGGTTCACTTGGATTAAATTTTTGTCACATAAATCTGAGTCATTTAATGAATTTAAGTTCTTCTCCACTTGGATTCAGAGGAAGTTAGGTTGTGAGATCTTGACTATTCATAGTGATCATGATGGAGAATTTGAAAATGTGAAGTTTGGATATTTCTGTGAGGAGTAAGGGATTAGTCACAATTTTTCAGCTCGTAGGACCCCTTAGCAGAACGGGGTAGCTGAAAGGAAGATCAGGACCTTAGTGGAAGCCGCTAGAGCCATACTTGCTGAGTATTCACTTTTAAAATACTTTTGGGCTGAAGCGGTGAACACTATCTGTTATGTACTGAATAGGATGAATGTTAGATCCAATCAGAACAAGACACCTTATGAGATCATTAAGGGTAGAACTCCAAACCTATCCCACCTCCATGTCTTTGGGTGTAAGGTTTTCATTCTGAATAATGGGAAATCATCCTAAGGAAAGTTTGACCCCAAATCTGATGAAGGAGTATTCTTAGGCTATTCTAGTGTGGGGAAATCCTTTAGGGTGTTTAATAAAAGGACTTTGGTGGTGGAAGAGATAACTCATGTGGTGTTTGATGAATCTGATCCTAAGGTGACTAGAGTTAAGGAAGAAGAAGAGGTAGGGGAGATTACCTAAGGGGTTGAAAATGCAAATCTGGAGGAAAGGGTAGAACCTCAAAACACTTTGCCTAGAGATTGGAGATATTCTTCGAGTTATCCTAAAGAATTAATCTTAGGAGACCCTTCTGAAGGTGTTAGGACTAGGTAATGACTTAGGAAAGAAGTTAACCACTCTGCCTTTATCTCAATGACTGAACCCACCAACATCAATCAAGCCCTTTCTGATGAATTTTGGATCTTAGCTATACAAGAGGAATTGAATCAATTTATAAGCAACGATGTTTGGGAGTTAGTAGAAAGACCTAGGAATAAAATGATAGTGGGAACCAAGTGGGTCTTTAAGAATAAGATGAATGATTCTGGTATGGTGGTTAGGAATAAGACAAGATTGGTGGCTAAAGGGTATAATCAGATTGAAGGGATTGATTTTGAGGAGACCGTTGCCCCTGTAGCTAGATTGGAAGCCATTAGAGTGCTACTAGCCTTTACCTGTTATAAAGGATTTAAGTTATTTCAAATAGATGTCAAGAGTGCCTTTTTTAAATGGGGTAATAAAAGAGGATATTTTTGTAGAACAACCCCTAGGTTTTGAGAGTTTCTAATATCCAAATCATATTTATAAATTAAAAAAGGCCTTATATGGATTGAAACAGGCACCCAGAGCTTGGTATGAGAGGCTTAGCACATTCCTGTTAGAAAGAGAGTTTGTTAAGGGGAGCGTAGACACCACTCTTTTTCTGAGGAGAGTAGGGGATGATTTACTCATTATCCAGATCTATATTGATGATATAATTTTTGGATCTTCTGATAAGTATTTATGTGATGAGTTTTCTAAAATAATGAGTAAGGAGTTTGAGATGAGTATGATGGGAGAATTATCTTACTTTTTAGGGTTTAGCATAAGGAAACTGGATGATGGAACCTTTCTCAATCAATCTAAATACACTAAGGACATTTTGAAGAAATATGAACTGGACAAAGCCAAGCCAATCAACACTCCCATGAGCTCCTCTGTTCAGTTAGATAAGAATTCAAGTGAAAAATCTATTGATCAGAAGAAGTATAGAGGAATAATTGGATCACTGCTTTACCTGACTGCTAGCCGACCTGATATTATGTTTAGTGTTTTTCTTTGTGCTAGGTTTCAAGCTGATCCTAAAGAGTCCCACCTGACTGCTGTTAAAAGAATTCTTAGATATCTTTTAGGGACCCTAAACCTAAGAATCTAGTACCCTAGGCACAACACTTCTTTTGAGATTATTGGATATTCTAATTCTGACTTTATAAGGTATAGGGTGGATAGAAAGAGCACTTCTGGAACTTATCAATTCATAGGACAGTCTTTAGTCTCCTGGTCTAGTAGAAAATATAACTCAGTTATACTTTCCACTGCTGAAGCTGAGTATATTGCCTTAGGAAGTTGTGTGGCCCAAGTCCTTTGGTTAAAGCAACAAGTTTTGGATTTAGGATTACCTGTTGGCATAATTTCTATTCTATGTGATAATACTGAAAGAGCGAATAGATTGTTAGACCTATTGCTCAATGTCCCTAGGCTAACCAAGAGGGGGGGGGGGTGAATTGGTTCTTTTAAAAATTGCTCTTGATATTTTGGAAATTTTAAAAGCTAATCGTACAATACGATAGAACTTCGTACAGAACGAACAGAGATAATTTTTGCTCTTTCTTTCAACACAGAAATTCAACCACAAAGGAAATAAACTACAGAAAAATAGTAATGCAGAAAATAAACAGTGAACAGAAAACACCAGGATTTACAGTAGTTCGGTCAAACACGACCTACATCCACTCTCTAGAGACACCTTCTCTAGGTATTGCACTAAAACCAAGTGACTCTCCTTTTGCCCCCACAGCAAGGCAGAGAAGCCTTTACAAACTCTCTTCCACCAACCCCGGTGCGGCAGAGAACAGTCGTCCTTTTCACCCTTCAAGTGCGGCAGAGAACCGTCGTCCTTTTCACTCTCTAAGTGCGGCAGAGAACCGTCGTCCTTTTCACTCTCCAAGTGCGGCAGAAAACCGTCGTCCTTTTCACTCTCCAAGTGCGGCAGAGAATCGAAATCCTCTCAAACAATGCTCTTGCAGAAGTCTCTAAGGAACTAGGAAGATGCTTAAAGAACAAGTAAAAGAAATCCTCTCAATTGGATAACCTTGTGAATCTCCTCACAATTCTCTCTTGAAAGATCTCTCAAAACTCACTCCCAAACACTTTCCCAATCACTCTCCTTTCACTTCCCAAAAGAATTTTCACAGAAGGATCTCTCCTTCAGTCAGTTTTGTTTCATTTTTATACTTGGGACAGAAAAAAATAGTCCAAAAACTGAATTTTCAAGTTAAGTCAGTACCGATCATCCCGTACGATCGACAATCGTACTGTACGAATAGTTCAAAAGATTGAACAATTCTTCCCGTACGAACAATGAGACGATTCGAACAGAGAGCTTCGTACGAACAAATCGTCCCGTACAAACCTCTGGATGAATCAAACAGAGCGCTTCGTCCGAACAGTTCGTCCCGTACGAACTCTTGGACGAATCAAACAGAGAGCTTCGTACGAACAAATCGTCCCGTACGAACCTCTAACGAATCGAACAGAGCGCTTCGTCCGAACAGTTCGTCCCGTACGAATGCTTAGACGAATCGAACAGAGAGCTTCGTACAAACAAATCGTCCCGTACGAACCTCTGACGAATCGAACAGAGCACTTCGTCCGAACAGTTCGTCCCGTACGAACGCTTGGATGAATCGAACAGAGAGCTTCGTCCGATCAATTTGTCCCGTACTAACATGTGGACGAACCCTATTTTGAGCAGTTCATACAGTAAAAACTCATGTACGAATAGTATTCATACTGTACAAACATGCCTTAAAAAAATTTCTTGGCATGTGGGCTTTTTTCGGAGAGCATATTCTACAGATCATCCCGTACGATATCAAATCATACTGTACGATCAGTTTTAAAAATTTTAAACTTTGTACTCCCCATTGTGTGTGTGTGCACAGTTATCCAACTTACAATCACACTCTCTCAGACTCAAGAAAAAGAAAATTTACAGACTTTATCTACAGTGGACAAGTGAGCTTGAAGTCTTCAACAATCTAGAGTGTGAATTTCTTGAAAAATACTTTTATACACACAATAAAAAACTCAAATATATGTTAGAGGATGAAATAGACAAACAATAAGCTTTTTTAATCATCAAAAACCTAAACTTGGATTAGAATTCACATGAACAAACCGATTCTCCCAAATCACAACAAATACTAGTGCCATCTGTATTTCTAAGAATCCAATCCAATATTCTAGAACCAAACACATTGATATAAGGCATCACTTCATTAGGGATCATGTTATAAAAGGGGACATTGAGTTATATCATGTAGCAACTGAAAATCAGCTCGCTGACATATTTACTAAACCATTGGCCTTCGACTCATTTAGCATTTTGAGGACCAGATTGGGTGTGATCGACATAAATGCATGATTCTGATGACTACTAATTTCTGATTTGTCTATTTTTTATTCTATTTTTGTTAGTTAGTTGTTTGATTTGATTATCTATTTTTGTTATTTTTATTTTTCTGCTGATTTTCATTTTAGTCTTGTTGTTAGTCTGATTTGAGCATTTATTTTGATGAGATTTCCTACTTATTTTTTGATTCACTATTTTATTCCTTAAAAAAAAATCAGATCACTGCTCACTCCTGCTGATAAACTGAATTTCTGACTAAAAATTTTGCCTTGTTCTTGGTTTGGAAGCTTGTAAGCAATGTTTGATTCCACTGGATCTGTTAAAGGGAAGAAACATTGATGATTATTTCTCTTCCTCTAACTCCTTTAATGGTGTATTGTTTCTTTTGGATAAAAATCTTCTTCAAAATTAAAAAGTTAGTTTTTGAAATAGAGATCTATTTTATCTTCCTACAGTAATCTACCTTATATGAATAGTATTTTCAAAATTTTGAGTCATTATTATGATTTTTTGAACCAAGTGATTGCACTTATCATATGATATATGGTTTTTGCTTTGTCGTCTCTTATGTCCGGAAGGTAATTTCACAGTTGAGATTCTTTAACGATTTTGAAAGGGAGAAAGCTTACAAAAGATGCGCAAAGAGCGCCAAAATAAAAAGAGGCATAAAATTAGCTCAAACTAAAAAGATGCGTAATGTCGCCAAAAAATTAAAAAGATACACAAAGTGTATCAAAAATCAAAAAATACGTACAACGCTAAATAAATTGAAAAAGAGGTACAAAATGAGCCCACAAAGAAATAAGCTTTCTTCCCTTTCGGATCTTTAAATGTCTTAGAAAAATTTATGCATCACTTAATATTTTCAAAAGCTTGAGACAAAAAATTATGATTTCTGATTTCTTACTTTGTAATACTATTATATCAGATATTTTTTTGGAACGAGGCTTGAAAAGATCTCTTTTCGAAACTAATTTCTTTTCTTCTA
Organism: Dendrobium chrysotoxum; assembly: GCA_019925795.1. Taxonomy (NCBI): domain Eukaryota; kingdom Viridiplantae; phylum Streptophyta; class Magnoliopsida; order Asparagales; family Orchidaceae; genus Dendrobium; species Dendrobium chrysotoxum. The sequence continues at coordinate 16,203,063 of CM034311.1, forward strand.
AATTGGATTTTTGTTTTGAAAGGAATTTGCACCTATAAGGTGTCCGAGGTAGGAGTTACGAAAGTCAATTTTCTAACTTTTCTGAATTTCAGCGTTGTCGATCATCTTCTTATTGGTTTTTGGATTCAAAATCAAGGGAAGATTCTGATTTACTGAAGTGGATCGTTTAAAAAAACTCGTTATTTTGTGTTTTTATGTTTATCATTTCTAGTTTTATTTCCTCTATTTTTTATTTTTTTATTGTATATATTTTTGGGATCCCTGATCTTTCCTTTCCATCCTTCATCTTTTTCATTTTTTCTTCACATCATCCTGGATGATTCCCACATCGTCCTGAACGATCTTCTTCTTCCTGGACGATCCATACATCATCTTGGACGATCTATTCAAATCATCCCCTCTCTGATCAAACAGTTGAGATGCATTAATTATTGGTGATCGTCCTGAACGATCCTTACATCATCCTGGACGATATGATTCAGTTTTCCTGATCCTGATCAAACGGCTGAGAATACACCAATTATTGTTCATTGTCCTGGACGATCCACCTCATCATCTTGGATGATCCACGTGTTAGAAGTTGGACAATTCAAATTCGGCCCGTCCTATACATTTATTATATATCGTCCCGGACGATTCACCTCATCATCCTGGACGATACTTTTCATCAATGGTCGTCCGCCTGGACTCCTTAGGATGATCGCCTGTGTCTAATCATCCTGGATGATATTTGATCATCCTGGATGATACGACCACTTTTTTTACCAATCATACTGGCCGTCATTATTACTCATATCGTCCCGGATGATCCTGCGATCGTACGGGACGATCCGACCGATTTCTACTGAAATAGCCATTTTGCTTCAGATTTCTTCACACCTTTTCCTTCCCTACTTTCTCTCTTGTGATTCTAATGGCTGGTGGAAAGAGATCTTGGCATCAAGATGCCAGGTCCTCACAGGGAAATGTCGATCCCCGCTTCCCTGACGCAGCCGATCGGGCTGTCTTCCAATGCTACCGCGAGGTTGGAATCACTCACTCCAGGATAGTTAAACCCTGCACTCTTACCTACCCAGTCCTTGATCTGTTTTCCCATACCTCACTGACCTTCATTCTCACCTTGGCCTTCCCTTTCAGTTCTGAGCTCCTTAGGGTCTTTTTCGCAAATCTTTGCATCGCTGCTGACTACTCCACCCTTCACTCCTTCGTTAATCAGTATCCTGTAGAACTCACCTCCCAGGATTTTCACCATATCCTTCAACTCTCCATCACTGGTGATAAGATCCACACCCTCGTTACTGATCCAGATTATGATTGGAGTGTCGTCAATCATTTTCTTCGAAATACCAATGTTAACTACAACGACAATGCCTGTTCCTCCCTCCTTAAGGATGCCCACACTATTCAACATGTCCTTCGCTGCTCAGTCATCCCCAAGGCTGGGGACCGCATCCACATCACACCCTTACTTTCCATGACCACCTACTATATCATGGCCCACCGTAATTTCAATGCTACTGATCTTCTCTTTCGATAAATTGAGCATCTTACTAGCATTAGGGATCTGGGCCATAGATGACGCCCAAATCTAGCTCTAGGACACATCATTGTATATGCTTTGGAGACCAAATATAATCTACAATATCCAGTCCCTGTCGATGTCCCTCCTTCCTTCTTCACAAATAACTCCTTCCATGTCCTCCACAGTACCCAACTTCATCCGAAGCCCGCAACGGATATTGAGGAGGAAGCGGAAGAAGATGTTCCTGTTCCTGCTGCACCTGATGCCCCTGTTCCCCTTCACATTGCATCTCCTTTTGATCATCTGGTGCAGCGGTTCAACCAGTGGGAGGCTCAGTTTGATTCTTATGTGGCTGCCCAGGAGGAGCAGCATACTGCGGATCTACAGCGCTTCAATGACTATGCTGCTCAACAGCAACAGTAGCACGACTAGGACATGGCTTGGTTTGGAGCCCATTTCGTTGCCATTCATAGCTACTTTCAGCCACTACCTTCTCCTCCTTCTGATCAGGATCCACCTCCGTTTTAGCTGTGTTTTGTGATGTTTTCTGCTTGTATTATTGTGTCTGTTCCTTCTTTTTGTGATGTCAAAAGGGGGAGTTAGTGTTTTGAGTGACTAGTAGTTTTCTATACTGTTCTAGTTGTTTCATGTATTGCTCTTATTTTGTAGTTGTTTTTCTTATTGTATTCTGTGTTTAATAAAATTTGAAATAATATTTATTTTTTGTATGTGCGTTGATTAACTCCTAGTTTTTTTATTTGAAACTACTGCATCAATATTTACCATTATCAAAAAGGGAGAGATTGTTGCAAATCTGAATTCAAAAAGTATAATTTTGATGATGACAAACATGTTTGTATTCTATTTTGCTTGGTTAACCCATTTCAAGTATAAAAGATCAAATGCAATTCAAGCCAACTCAAGATCGGGTCCAAGTGTGTCTAAATGTAATTTTTTTTCTTTCTTGAGTCAAATGTAATGTAATTGATCCCCTAACTATGTAACCTTACACACACACACTCAGGGGGAGAGTTTTAGTGAATTAGAGTTTCTATTCAATTTTTATTCTGATCGTCCCGGACGATATCCACATCATCCTAGACGATCTAGTGAAAATAGAAACCCTAATTAGGGCGACTAAGTTAAGTCTATCTGATTAAGCTGATAATCCTGAACTATCAATTGATCGTACGGGACGATAGGCTCAAATTAAAAATTCTCAGCCGCCAGATCAAGTTAGGCAAGTTTTATTTTTAGAGATTTGATCTGATCGTCCCGGATGATACGTGTATCGTCCTTGACGATCCATTACAATTATGCCTAAATTAGTCTGGCGATTAAGGAAAGTAATTAAGGTCTGATTGATTCGATCATATCGTCCTAGACGATCGCAAGATCGTACGGGACGATGTGTTAAAAATCATGACCGTCCAGTGCCTATCACCTATACGTCCAAAGCTGTATGTAGGATGATATTCCTAATTTTGAACTAATCGTATGGGACATTACCCATATCGTCCCGGACGATCAAGTCATTTTGAAAACATCCATCATGTTTCACCTATACGTCCAGAGCGGTGCTTAGGACGATTTTGGCACTTTTTGAACTAATCGTATAGGATGATAGACATATCATCCTGGACTATCAAGTCATTTTGAGATCGTCCAGCACCAGTTCCTCTGGACGTCCAGAGCGATCTTCTGGACGAAATTCATGATTTACATTAATCATCCCAGACGATCGTAAAATCATACGGGACGATCTGAATAATTTTTTTCTACTAATCATCCAGAAGAACCAGATAGTCCAGGCTGAACCAGGTGATTTTGAACTGATCATACAAGACGATCTAGCGATCGTCCTGGATGATATTGGCTGACTAGTTGAGATTTAGGGCAAATTTTGAGCCCTCCTATAAAAGATCTTTTTCTTCCAACAAGAAAAATCTTTTGCCACTTTCTTTTCTAGAGAAATCTTGAGAGACATAGCTTGGGAGAGAGAGAGAGGATCTTGTGATGGGGAGTTTGTGAGGGATTCACAACGGTTGCTTCAAGCAAGGATCAGGGTCGTCTTCTTCGTTCATCGTCTCTCTTCTTGTCAGTGTTTTCTATGGGAGGATCGTTCGCAAGAAGATTCGGGTTCTCTGCCCGCTTTAGGAGAAAGAGAAAGGAGTTCAGGTTCTCTGCCTACTTCAGGAGGAGGAGAAAGGAGTCCGGGTTCTCTGCCCGCTTCAGGAGGAAGAGAAAGGAGTTCAGGCTCTCTGCCTCACCGGGTTGGTGGAAAGGAGTTTTGTACAGGCTTCTCCGCCTTGCTGTGAGAGCAGAAGGAGAGTCACTTTTGTGTTAGTGCAATACCCAGAGGGGAGGCTCTGGGGAGTGGACGTAGGTCAATTTGATCGAACTACTATAAAATCTGGTGTGTTTTTTCTGATTATTTTCTGCACTTTACTTTTCTGTTATTATCTACTTAGGTGAAATCTGTGGTTGATCTTTTTAGTTCTGTGTTTACTTATTTCTGCTGCAAATTATCGAAAAGATTTTTCCTGTTGCTCATGAATTTTTTAAATAACTAATTCACCCCCCCTCTTGGTTAGCCTCGGGATTAGTTCATCAGGACTTAACATCCCTATCGACCTTTCAAGGATCTGAGTCATCTTCTCTGGTCGTTGTCTCTTGTCTTGTTGGTGTCTATGTGGGAGGATCGTCCGTAAGAAGATCAAGGTTCTCTGCCTGCTTCAGGAGGAAGAGAAAGGAGTCCAAGTTCTCTACTTACTTCAGGAGGAAGCGAAAGGAATCCAGGTTCTCTGCCTGCTTCAGGAGGAAGCGAAAGGAGTCTAGGTTCTCTGTCTTACTGGGTTGGTGGAAAGGAGTTTTGTACAGGCTTCTCCGCCTTGCTGTGAGAGCAGAAGGAGAGTCACTTAGTGTTAGTGCAATACCCGGAGGGGAGGCTCCGGGGAGTGGACGTAGGTCAAGTTGACCGAACCATTATAAAATCTGGTGTGTTCTTTCTGATTATCTTCCGCATTTATTTTTCTGATGATGATTGTGTGATTGTGATAATTAGTCCATTATTGTTGAACATCTGCATATCATCGCGAAACTATAATTATTTTAAAACCTTCAAAAAGATTTTTCTAAATCATTTTTGCTCACGAATTTTTAAAATAACCAATTCACCCCCCTCTTGGTTAGCCTCGGGACTAGTTCACAAGGGCTTAACATCCCTAATGAACTTTCAATTAAATATTATAATTATTTAATCAATCAAACAAATCTTAGGTTGTAGTGTTATTCCTTTGATTTGGCTTGTTAATCCTTATCAATCCCTTTGGACTTCATCTCTTATGTTGCTGACTAGATCCTTGCTGCTCTAGAGCTTGTCAACTCTCTAATTAATCTAATAAATCTTATGTTTGGCCATCCTTCATCTGGTTTGGCTAGCCAATCCTAGCCCATCCCTCATGATATTGTCTTTTGAGTTCCAAATTAGATCATAGCGATTAATAGACATTCCATCTTTTTAATCAAGTTGATAGATTTTAGATAATAATACTTTTTTTCCTTTGGGTTAACTATGCATTCCTAATTTGATCCATGAACTTCAATCTTCTAAGTTTTCTAATATATCCTTGATTCTCAATACGTATTCTAGTTTCTAGTTAATCTAATAGATCTTAGTTTACATGTCTTCTTCATAAGACTAGTAAGTATGTCCTAGTCCATTACTGAGATCTTGTCCACTTGAGTTGCCTAGTAGATCCTAGCTATTCATGAGAATTGACCTAACATAACTTAGGCTGGATCTATTCTTTGGATTTACTAGGCATTCCTAGTCCATTCTTTAGGTTTTTTTCTTTTGAGTTGACTAGCCAATCCTAGTTCATTATAAGACATTCTAATTCTCTTCAATCTGATAAAGCTTAGCATAAACATTTTTCTCCTATAGGATGATTTGTTGTTTCCATTCCACCTATTAGGTTTCTATCTCTTAATTACTCTAGTTAATCCTAGTTACTCATTAGATATTTTAGTAGTTGCCCAACTTAATAGATCTTAGGTTATACTTATTCCCTTAAATTGACTAGTTAGTGCTAATGCATCTCTTAGATTCTCATCCTTTGAGTTAATTAATCCTAGTTTCTTGTGAGGCACACTAATTTCTATGCATTCTAATTAGATCTTATGACATCTCATCTTTTGAGTTGCTTATCCAATCTTAGCTACTCATTAAATTGATCCTTCTTCACATGGGTAGTTTAGTTGATTATGGTATATCCCATTTAGTTTCATTATGTGATTAATCCATAGAATGATTGTCATTCTCTTCTTAGCCACCTAAGTATATGTTAAGCCTTATTTTCCAAGCCCTTAGTCAATTCAAGAATTCATAGGTTTAACTACTCTTAGATCTAATATCCCCTCATCATAAATGAGTAGTGTTTGTCGATTACGTTAATACCAATAAGTGTGATGCACATTAGTGTACTATATTGATTAGGGATCTATTTGTTAACCTCATTTTTACTAGAGATGAACCCATGACTAACCTTAGTTCAAGATGCCCCATAGGCACAATTAACTAGTTTAATCCAATCAAATCAAACATAGTTTAAACTTGACTTAGAAAAATCAAGCTAAGTTTGTCTTAGTTGACTAAATTCAAAAAATTTGATTTGAGTAAACTCAAACTCACCTAAACACCCATTTAGGTCAATGCCAACCTATTTTAGCCTTAGTTGATCCCTAGGTAAACTACTTAGATAACCTAGCCCATATTATACCTAATAAGAACCCATTTGTACAAACTCATGATGAACTAACCCATCATAATCTAATTGAGTCTTATACCCCTCTTAGATCCTAATTTGCTTAGCTAACCCAAAATATAAGTATGTAGGGCTAACCCACCATAATCTAACTAACCCTAACAAGCTGAATTAGATCTAATTATGATCAATTATTTGACTAATTTTTTTTTTAAAAAAAAGTTCAATTATTTGACTCACCATTATCTTACACCTTAAGAGGCCACACAAGGCAACTTAACCCCTCGAGCTCAACCTGAGTAAACCTAATGCTTGACCATAATAAAAACCTAGCCCAAAGGTTGACCCAAAAAGGAACTAACTCCAATTAATTGAACTATCCTAAAATATATTTGTTAGCCCATAATACCCCTAACATTGGTTTGACCAAACTCAATACTAAGGATTACAAATCACAAGTTGTTATTAGTTTACAGGCACTAACGAATACTTCCCAATACTCATTCATTAATCTGCCCTAGCATACCGCTTAGTCACACCAGTCCATCCCCGCATAGAGAGGAGAATGTTAAGCTCGAAAAAACTTTAAAAAATGAACATATTTGCACAACCAATCCTAGAGTTCCAAAATACTCCCTAGCATTCCCACATTTTCCAAGATTTTTCAATATTCGTCCCAACTAATCCTGAGAACCCTCTCCAATCTCATCATCAAACCAGCTCGTTATAGTTAATTATCCTATCAAACAAAGCCATGCTAGAGTATCATGTTGTGTGAGCTAAGGAAATTTTATTCAATTCATCACAAAGGCTACACACTACTCTACCCTATGTAATACTTTTTTATTATATGACATGAAAGTTTTCTACTGAAGACCAAATCTTAGTTTTTTTGGAGTATCTTGCTACTCAAATTCAAAGATATCTATTAATCGTAAGATATCAAATCTATTGTGAAAATTTGATTATATGACGTAAATAGAGCACACAGTTAAAATTGAAAAAAAAATCCAATTATTTCATTTATTCAAGATAGAAATAACTCCCTCACCATCAATCAATCACGGCATGGTCTACTCTCATGTGCTACTCATAATTTCATCCATTCCAATCAGATGTATGTAATAATAATATACATAAAAAGTCATTTTTGTATTCCACAAGCTTTTTATCTAAACAAAACTATAAATTTGAACATATTTAAGCTTAGGCTTCGTTTCATATAGCTTTTTCATTGCTTTTTGAAATAACTTTTAATACAAAAATCTTTTGAATTTGAAATTTTTATGCTAAAAAATTATTTTAAAAAACAATAAGAAAACTATCCCAAATGAAACTTAGTTTGGGACAAATTTCTTAAAGCTTTCTAAAGCAACTTTTAATACAAAATTTTTAATTCAAAAAATTATACTAGAATGTTGTTTAATTATAATATTTATAATGTTCCCATCTCTTTTTTTTTTTTTTTAATACGAGTAAAGCATGGGATGAATTTAAAAAAAAAAATTCTAGTATCAAAATTAAAGAATTATTTATCATAAAATTGCAGAAAAATAAAAGTCTTTCATTATAATGTAAGAAAAATCTTAGCAGTCACCTATTTATCGTTATCTAAGATTTATTAGTAAGAAGCAAAGCTCAATTTTTTGATACTTGTGTCCTCCATATATCATTTCACTTACTAATAGAAAATTCTCAAACCAATTCATAGCAATGAGCAATGAACAATGAGCAACCAGCTAGAATAGTTACATGACTGCTGCCTTTCTACTGCTGCCTTTCTATCTGAATAGTTACATGACTGATGTTAAACTCCCTCTTGATATATCCAATGACATTATCCAGCAGATACTCAGCGTTAGCCTCAGGTGTTATAGTCACATGGCAAGCAAGCAGAACCTTGCCCACTGTTATAGCCCATATATGAAGCTCATGGATGGCAACAACACCATCAAGATCACAAAGTCCTCTCTCAAGTCTCGTCGCATCGATCTCTCGAGGAGTACTCTCCATTAGAACTTCTAGAATGTTCCTAAGCATCTTTATGGTCGTCGCTAACACAATCACAGAAAATATCAGTGTGCAGATCAAATCAATGATCTTCCATTCAGGTTTGTACCATATAATGGCTCCTCCAACCATGACTCCCACACTCTGGATAGAGTCACCAAGAACATGGAGATAAGCACTGTGAACATTTATGTTTCTCTTCTTATGTTTTTTAGTTGCCGTTGAAACAGATTTGGCTTCAGAGTGATTTAGAAGAGGTTCCTTCGAATCTTCTGAAGAGAGTAGGTTATGACTAGTGACACTGACACCATGGCAATGGAAGTGCTCCTCAGTATGTTCATGGCGGTGATTATGATGATTTTCATCATGATCATGATCATGATCGTGGGAGTCATCATGGTCAGAATGTTCATGATCATCATGACCACCATGATGAGCATGGCCATGCTCATGACCCAGCATCATAGCCATAATGATGTTGACGACTAAACCAAAGGCTGAGACTGTGAACATAAGCCAACCGTTAACCTCACCAGAGTCATTTATTATTCTGAGTATAGCTTCAAAAACCAGAATGCCGGCTAAAAGCCAAATAAGTTGAATGGAAACCAAAGCTCCGAGAATCTCAATTCTGAAAAAACCATAAGATTGGCGTGGAGTTGCTTCCCAGCCTGATGCCCAGAGAGAGAACAGGGAGATAGCGAATGCTGCTACATCGGATAGGAGATGGGCGGCATCAGTTAAGATGGCAAGACTATTTGCTTTGATGCCACCAATGACTTCTACAGCCATGAATATTATGCAAAGAAGAACAGCTATTAGAAGCTTTTGCATGGATGAAGATCTTTCTGTAGCATCTTTTATGTTAGTTTTACTGTCTGAGAAATCACAAATGGCACCGCCACAAATTTTGCTTCCACTCACAGTAGCCACAGTAGAAGGGACGTCTATGTTAACTTCAACAAGTTGAGGACTTGATGGTGCTTGATCTTCCATCTGAAAGAATCAAAGGAACAGATAAATAGACTTTAAAAAAAAGGAAAAATCTAGGTAAAAGCTTACAAATATACAAATGTTAAAGAATTAGAGAAAATTTATAATAAATATACAACAGATGTTAAATAAACTTTCTTTTAATAATAATATCACCTGTTTCAAAGCACTAATGACTAAAAAGATGGCTCAACAGTATGTAGCAATCATTGTTGAGCAACACAATTCAATCTATGCGAATATATTACCTGAAGAAAGAGTGCATTGAGAGCAATAAAACCATAATATATGTAACAAATTTCATTAAGTTCACATTCATAGGTTAAGCAAGAATGCATATTTAACCTGCATTCGCTTAAGCTCACATTGAGGTTCTTCAAACAAGGCTTCAAACACAGAGTATAGTAACATTTTCAATTGTAAGATAACCATCTTAACAAGGAAAGCATCTCGAGCTTATTTCTCATTAAGGACACCAGAATTTTAGATAACAACTGACCTATCCAGGGTTTTATGACAAAGATACAGTTGACATACCTCCATAAACAATAGGCGGAGACATTGTATAGTCTAGAATCCGTCATAAACAAAAACTCTCTCAGCAGATCGAAAACATCCACAATATCAACGGAGAGCAATCTTAAACTAATACAGGAATGTATTAACGAGAACTGTGGAATAAATGAAGACGACAAAGACTAATATGGACTATAAGGAGACTTTAGACAAATCACATTTCTGCTTTGCAGATCATGATAAATAAATATCAGATAAACAGCATAGCTCCATTACAAAGAATCCAAAAGAAAACAGAGAAATGAACTGCAACTGTTGCTATAACTCGTAGAAGTGTCAAAGCAAATTTGTACAAGAAAATGCTAAATGTAGATCCTAGTCTTTACTCCGAGCAACAAACCTCTCAAAAAATCACAATGACAACATAAATAATGCAGAAACCCTTTAGCACACAATGGACACGTTCGCATCTTCTATTAAACTTGTCCATAACTAGGATGGCTGGTGTTCCAGAATCACCAACTGTCGATGCTTAAAATGAAGCCTGTGAACAAAGAATTTCAACGGCAAAACAACAATAAGCAAAAAAAGTTTAGGAGTTTTTTCGTTAAACCATATCCATCTTAGGTACAAATATATTCCAGAAGCTCAAATCCTCCTAAAAAGAATGAATTATAACTAGTTCCATTAATCTATATTGTACATTGGATATCATCACATCAAGAAACTTTAATGCTTCCTTATTCATTCATTCTATACATCTATAACAGAAATGTTAAAATAAGAGGCAGGGAACGGATTTGTAGAAGCCGATTTTAAGGGGTCAAGTGCCCCTTCCCCCAACAAAATATAAAATTTAACTTTGATAAGAAGATAATAATTAATAAATGTGTACCCTCTAATTTTTTTCATTATCCCTTCAATTAAGTCCCTTAAGGTCTCTCTCTCCTAAAATGGCTGTCACTTCCCCTTCTATTTGTTTTAAATTCTAGTAAAAAATCTTTTAATGTCCTTGTTGCCTATCTTGCTAAAAATTGTTGCTGTTGTAATTCTTGTACTGCCCAATCCCCAAAAGATCCTATTAAACCCACCAACCTAAGCTCATTTGCTCTCTCTCTATCTATTTATATATCTCACTTTCTATGTCTTTCTCTCTCTCTCTTATCTTCCTCTCCATCTCTCTCTTTCACTCTCTTCATATTTTTTACTTCTCTCTCTATATATTCTCTTCATCTTCTATAGATATATAGAGATAGAGAAATAACATGAGCAATAGAGAAATAAAGAGAGAGAGAGAGAGAGAGGAAGATAATGATAAATTAAGAGAGATAAGAAGTGACAGTGAAATAGAGGAAGATAGAAAGCGAAGAAGAAAGAAAGAGAGATACATAGTGAAGAGAGAGAGAGATAGAAATAGAGAAATTTCTCTCTCCCCATCTCTATCCCTACCTAGCACTCACTAATTCCTATGAAACCCACAAGCTGACCTCTCTCTCTCTCTCTCTCTCTCTCTCTCTCTCTCTCTCTCTCTCTCTCTCACACACACACACACATACATAATCCAAATATCCTCAATCCCCTTAAAATTTCTTCCACAACCCTAGCCCTTCAGTTTCTATCTCTTCCTCTCTTACGTTCCTAAGCATCTCAACAAATCATCTTTTATTGATCCACACTTCCTAGAACTTCTTATGTTATTTTAATAATTTAAAATTGATAAAAAAAAGATCAATAACAAAAAGAACATTTATTCTGTAAAAGGTACTGATGGATGTATTAAAGGTGCTGATACAATAAAATATTTTTCTTTTATCTAATTCTGTCTCACCCCTTGAAAATTATAATTTTTTACAATTTAGTCACACTAAATTGTAAATCTAAATGTATTTTGTTTCGCAGAATCCTGCAATTGTTGTTTGTATGAAACTTGTTCCTTAAAATTTGAAACTAGGAATTAATAGTTTATTTCCTTATGCCATCAAATTCATATTATGTATAAAGTTTGTAATAAGAACTCAAATAAAAAAATTTAAAAAATTAAGATAAATATGCTTCATTACTTCAAGGATAAAGCTAAGTACTTGCAATTTTATTTTCAGAACAACGTACTTTTATTTTCAGAACAACATACTCACCATATAAAATTTACTATAGTGCCTCACTCTAAAAAACATATTTTAGTTTCGCCACAATGGGTGACCATACAAGTACTTCAAAATTAGTAGAATTTCAGTGAAAACAAGGCTTATTTGGCACGAAAATCCTCCATGCAAATGGCTTGTTCGGTTAATAACACAATTATGATTTAGAAAAAAAAACTTTTCTATGTATGTACTAAGAATTGCTCAGCTGATTAGCCCCACTTAATTGTAAACTTTAATAGAGACTGTTAATAGAATTCTTAAGAATGATAAATTTTTGGGCATCTACCTACCTGGTGATTATATTATGTCAAAATGAACATCACAGGAAAAATAAACTCAACATAATGGCACTCTTTGATATTCATAATTAAAACTCACGCTATCCAGAGAAAAATGAACGATAACAGAAGAAATGTAGTTCTCAACATTCCATGGCCACTCTTAGAGACCCACTGTTTTATAGCAATTATTTTAATTAGAAATGGAAGAAAACATATATGTGAAAAGATTGGAGTAGCTCCAGTGGAAGATAAGATTAAAGAGAGTCGCCTTAGATGATTTGGTCACATAAAACGGTGGCCTTCCGATGACCCGATCAAGAAAGTAGATGTATTATATTTGACTTATGTTAGGTAAGATAGAGATAGACCTAAAAAGACTTGGTTAGAAAATGTTAGAAATAACCTTTCTTTATTAGAATTAAATGAGAATTTAATTTTTAACAGGGCACAATGGAGAAAAAGGATTCATGTAGCTACCTCACATAATAGGATAAAGACTTGATGTTGTTATTATTGTAGAAGAAAACATAGCAAAAAAATGACACAGTTCTTCATATTTAACAAGGTTAGAAGAAGAAAATAAAAGAACAAAAATGAAGCAAGACAACATAAATTAGAAAGAAATCAAGACTGAAGAAAAAAACCAAATGATTAATTCTTAGTATAATAAAAATATCGCTTGGCTGAAAAATGAAATGCCACATCTTCATAAGAAGATAGAAACATTTCAGCTGATATACTTAAACCACCAGAGGGGATACAATTGCTAAATGTTAGCTCAGATTGGTTAATACGCCACAACTTATAGCAGAAAGTGTTTCTCAATTTCTTCAAGCTAATGCAACAAACTTTAACATTCTGTTTTTGTGCTAAGAGCATCCCAATACTAGAAACTGCGACGCTTTGACTTTTTCTTCTAAAAGGTAGCATCTTTCAGGTTATATTATATCAAAAGAATAACACGGGAAGAACAAAATGCTCCCTATCACCATCTATGTTATGTTACATACAAATGTATTTAGGTACCGGGTTTGTCAGAACAGAAGGATCCACAGAAATGTTCGGCAAGGTCATCCTTTGACAGTAACTAAAAAGATAAGTTTCACATTGCTCACACCAAATGATATTTGGAATCCAAGTTCTGATCTACAAAGCCCATTCAATAGAGGAAATATTAAGGTGTACAAGGCCTGAATTAAAAATTTTAATATCAGCAAATACTGATAAGACCGCAACTGATATGCTCCAACATTATGGGAAATAAAGCAAAAAGAGCATTTTATGATCTATCCCTATTTGACAGTAATTATGAACAGTATCAACATTCTTCAGCTCCTATTTGAAAGGACAACAAATAATTATCTTTCATCATTTTTTTTATTTCATGCTAAAAAATTCATGACAATAGTGTAAGCGAGTTTTGCATCTTAACTTTGTATGGAAATGCCACAAATAGAATAAATACCAAATTTTTTATGTGAAACACCCGGGAAGAAAAAACACCATAGGAACTAACCCAGCTGAAATAATTTCACTAAGTGAATCTTGATTACAAAAATTTGCGAATGCCAAAATTGGAGATGGCGAGATTACAAGTTATGAGTTGCTAGTTAAAAATATTGTAAAGTTGGTAGGAGATGAGAGGAGTTCCAACATTTATGGCCTAGTGACATTGGTCTAGGGATGGTGGTCAGGCAACATCGATCTGAAAGTCGGGTGGCAATTGTCCAACAAAAGTGTTGTGATTAGGCAGCAGCGGCTAATGGAAGTAATCAAACGGCAGTAGTCCGATGGTGGAGAGCGGGCATTGGCATTCTGATGGTGGAGGTCCAACAATGGTTATGATCTAACAATGGTGCTCAAGAGGTGACAATCCGACAATTGTGGTTGGGCGATGGCAATTGGATGCTAAAGTTGAACAAGGATGGTCGACGAAAAAGTTTGAGCGGTGGCAATCTGATGGCAAGGGTTTGGCAGTGACAATTGGCCAAGGTCCGATGGCGGCGGTCGGACTTCAAGCCTTTGAGTGCTATTAAATTTTAATCCAAGTGTTTCCATCATGTAGAGATTGAGAGCTTATTTATAGATTTTAAAAATGACATGCTCTATAAATATAGCCAAAATTCAAAACACTCCATCTAATGGCCCGTATTGATTCTTTTTATCATAGACCATTCTTTTAGCATTTAAGCATCTTAATGACAGCAAAATTAAGTGATTGGTCTCATTAGATTGGTTTTATCGAGAGCTTGACTTGACTATACAACAACAATATCAAACCTTTATCCCACTACGTAGGGTTGGCTACCTTTATCAGAAGGTCATTGACAGCTCGACTTGAATATAAAGATGAAAATTTTAGATCCTTTCGTCCTCCAGTTAATATCCCAAACTTTTCAACTAGTTTAAGTGGTTGATTTGGACTCATTTGAACTCAGATCAGATCACTATTATTATTGGTAGGTTCCTCTTGTCGAGCCAATCAATTTGATAGTAAGTTTCTTGAAATTGGAGTTTGGATAGTGTAGAGTTAAAATTTGAAAGTTTCCCACTTTAATTTGCATGAAGATTCGTGCCCAATCAAGCTGATTTTACATGACTTATTAATTTTGAAATAACACATGCATTAATTCATAATCAACAAAGAGATTCCTAAATTAATGAATAAGATAAGAAACATGGAAATTGGTGTGGAATTGCAAACAACCTAGAGCAAAAACAGAAAATAAAAATAGGGGAAAGAGTAGAAACCTTTGTCTAGGTGTTAATATTCATCATCATGCCCTCCCATACATTCCAGTAACTATATATATGAACCTGTAATGCTATAGAGTATTTCTAAAACAAAAGAATAACATTTTAAAGTTTCCATTATACGGCACATGCATCAAAACAGAAAAATAGAGTGATAGCTAAAAGGTGAGGGAGGAAGTGGAGGCCATAGGTTTGTTGGATTGCTGTTGTAGTGGTCCATAGGACTAGGATAGGCCACATCAGGTCTTCCCGGCTTCAGAAGTTTCCTCGCCTGAGGAAATGGGTTGAGCCATAGCTGTGTCTGGTGGAGTGCAAGCAAAGATGTCTGAGACATTAAAGGTGGATGGAGTGAGGAAATTTGGCGGGAGAGCCACAATGTAGGCGTTGTCATTGATACGCCTAAGAATCGGTACAGGACCAATTTTTGGGGGACTTAGTTTTGAATAACTTCCGGGTTGGAACCTCTCTTTACGGAGGCGGACCATAACAAGGTCGTCAGGATTGAAGAGTTTTTCTCGCCGATAGGAATCTGCAAGTTGTTTGTAGTTGTCATTGGCTGCTGTGAGTTTGGCTTTTACATCTTCCAGCATCTTTGCATACGATTCAGTAGTTTCGGCTGCTGCATTGCTTTGACACTTAGGGAGGATGGTGATGTCAACTAAATGATTAGATACTTTTGTGTAGACAATGTTGAATGGGCATTTTCCGATTAATCGATTTGCCATGGAATTATATGTGAATTCAGCTTGGCCTAAGAAGTCATCCCACTGTTTTGAGTATCCATGGGCTAGGCAACATAACATGTTGCCCAACGTGCGGTTGACGACTCAGTTTGGCCATCAGATTGGGGATGGTAGGCAGAACTGAGCTTGATTTCGATTCGCAGCCGTTTCTAGAGCTCGCCAAAAATGTCTAACAAATTTTACATCGCGATCAGATGTAATGCTGCGAGGAAAGCTATGTAAACAAACGATCTCCTTGAAGAAAAGAATGGCGACATTGAGAGCATCGAACGTCTTTTTGCAAGCGAGGAAATGGGCCATTTTGGAGAATCGGTCAACAACGACCATAATTGAGTCGGCACCTCGCTTTGTCCGTGGCAACCCAACACGAATCCACACTTAAGTCTTCCCATATGGTATTGGTAATGGCATGTATAATCCTGTATTTTGAGCAGTGCCTTTGTAGATCTTGCAGATAGGACATCGCTCCACAAAGCGAATTACAACCTGGCGCAGATGGGGCCAATAAAATCTGCTCTACATTTGCTCCAAGGTCTTTGCCCTGCCAACATGTGCAGCTAGCCCGCCTATATGCATTTCCTTTATTAGATACTCTCTCCAAGAGAAGTCCGGTAAACATAGGAGATTTCCCTTGAACAAGAACTCGTGTCTGATGGAAAAATCATGGAATGGAGTAGCAGGACATTGGGACAATTGAATCCATGGCTTAGAGAAGTCCTTGTACGTCGAATACACTTCCTGTAGAGCATGTATTCCCTGAATATCTGTTTGTAGTTGAGTGATCAGAGCTATTCGCCTGCTAAGAGCGTCGGCAACATGGTTTTGAGCTTTGAACTTGTGCTTTAAGACAAAACTGAATTTTTGCAAAAATGTTATCCACCTAGCATGCATTTTGTTTACTGTTTTCTGGCTGTTGATGAATTGAAGTGCATGATTATCGCTGCTTGGGACAAAATCTTGGTGTAGGAGATAATGCTCCCACCGCTTCAGTGCTCGGATAACAGCATACAACTCATGTTCATAGGCGGACCAATTCTGACGAGCGTGGCTCAATTTCTCGTTGAAAATTCAATAAGCCGACCCTCCTGTGATAGAACAGCTCCAACACCTATTGCAGATGTGTCTGTATACACGTGAAATGGCTTGTTGAAGTCCGGTATGCCTAAGACAGGGGCAGAACTTAATGTTGTTTTTATGGTGTTGAAACTATTTTGCTGTGCTTGCGTCCATTGAAATGACTTCTCTTTGAGGTAGTCTATGATTGGCGCGACAATTATGTTGAATCCCTAGATAAAACGGCGATAGAAGTTTGGTAGTCCAATGAAACTTCGGATCTCGGACACTGATTGCTGAGGTGGCCACTCCGTGATAGCAGTGACCTTTTGAGGGTCCATATGAACACCTTTGCTAGAGATAATGAAACCCAAGAAATGGACATAACCTATTGTAAACTCACATTTAGGGAGATTAAGGTAGAGCTTGTGTGCTCTCAAAATTTCAAAAATAGAAGTGAGATGCTCTAAGTGGTCTTGAAATGTTGAGCTATAAACAAGTATATCGTCAAAATAGACAACACAATACTTCCCTAAAGCGGACTTGAGAACTTCGTTCATAAGCCGCATGAACGTCGCAGGTGCGTTGCAAAGGCTAAAAGGCGTAACTCGCCATTCATACAAGTTGCCACGGGTTTTAAATGCTGTCTTCCATTCATCCCCCGGTCTAATACGGATTTGGTGATATCCGCTTCTTAGATCGAGCTTGGAGAAGATGGTGGCACTTGCGAGCTTGTCCAGTATATCTTCAAGGCATGGTGACGAGAAGCGGTATTTTACTGTAATTTTGTTGATAGCTCGGCTATCAATGCACATTCTGCAGCTAATATCTTTCTTCGGAACAAGTAGAGCAGGAGCAGTGCAAGGACTTAAGCTAGGTTGGATTAAGTTCTTTTGTAACAATTTATCAACAATCTCTTGTAATGTTGAATGTTCTTATGGGCTCATCTTGTAGTGCGGCAAATTTGGTAATGTTGCCCGAGGCTGAAGGTCTATCTGATGTTGTAAGCTTTGCAAGGGAGGCAAACCACTTGGCAGTTCGTCTGGGCAGACGTCTAAAAAATGATGGAGTATGGTGCGAACAGCAGCATGTAAGTCTGGAAGCTTATTGTCTTGACTGGGTGGTAAAGGAATTAGTGCAAACATGGTGGAGGAGTCTTGCCAAGAGTGAATAATGCTCTGTCCCGACACAATGTACATGGCTGCTTTATCTGGCACCTCCTTGTTAGCCACATTGGTGGAATGAGGTAATAATTGAATCTTGCAATTCTTCCATTCAAAGGTGTAAGTATTTGTACGGCCATCATGTTGAGCTCCAACATTGAATTGCCAAGGCCATCCCAAAATTATGTGGCAAATGTCCATTTCAAGGACATCACAAAGGACTTCACAGACATAATTCTTTCCAATAGAGAAAGACACCCTGCACATCTCCAACACAAGAATTTCCATGCCCTTCTTTACCCAGCTTATCTTGTATGGATGTGAATTCTTTGTTGTTTTGAGTTGTAGTTTCTGCACTACAGATCGAGAAATAATGTTTTTGTGCATCCGCTATCTATAAGCATGTCACACACCCTTTCGTTGATGGTACATCGAGTATGAAAAATGGAGTGTCGCTGAGAATTACTAGCCTGGTGAGGAGCTAACAGAAGTTTTTCCATGACACAAACTATCAGTTCCCCTTCATCTACCTGAAGATCTTCAAAATCTTGTTTGTTTACAGCTTTAACAGTGTGATGATCTCCTTCTGGTTCACTATCTATTAACTGAAGCTGCTGTCGATTGGGGCAATCGTCGGATTTATGTCCCGGTTGAAAACAGCGGAAGCACTTAAGTGTTGTCGATTTAGCATAAGGGTTCTTCTCCTCGGCAGGGAATTTCTGGCAATGTGCAAACTTCAGTTCATCTCTGAGCACGCCCGCACCCCCGGCTGGAGTGTTGCCGATTTGCTCCCACTTGTAACTAGTTGCTTGCTTACATCCCCAATCGACTCAGTAGTGTAATGACGTGTTACGTGGCCCCGTGGATGGCAATTAATTTGAATTTCAGCTTTGAGAGCGTAGTTCACTACTTGAGACAAGTTCAAACTGAGTTTAGTTCTAGGTTGTCCTGAATAGCTTCCTTCAGCCCCCCAATACAACACGCCACAAGCTGGTTTTCAAATTCACTCAAGTTATTCCAGGGGCTCAATCAGTAAAATTCTTCCGTATACTCATTTACTATTCTATTACCTTGAGAGCAATGCTGGTATTGAAGATAAAACATCTGCTCAAAATCAGTAGGTAAAAAATGCCCTCACAGCAGTCGTTTAATCCGGTACCATCTCGTTATACTGCCTTTCCCTTCTCGTCTCCTCGATTGTAAGAGTTGCATCGACTAGGCTCCAACCCCACATTTCAAGCGGCAGGCAACGTACTTGAACTACTTTTCAAGTGTTATCTCCATGTAATCGAAGAAGGCTTCAACTGCCCGTTCCCAATCTAGGTAGTCTTCTATGTGCAAGCGACCATCGAAGAAGGGGATGTCTAATTTCACACGGAATTCCCCTGGCTGTCGGTGCTGCGTTGGTTGTCGTAGTGGGTGATCATAGTAATTCAGACGTTCTTTGTCCGTTCAATCCAACACATCTAATTAGTGTTGTAACTCCATTTCATTCTCAGAGTCGAAAACAGTCGGAATTGCTGTGGGTGGTCGTTGGGCATGGTGCTGACGATGTGCCGGTATGGTTGCCAGTGCCAATGGTCGCCCAGGTGCTTGGTTTGGTCGATTTCTCCTCAGAGAACAGATCTCTGTTCGAATTTCTGCAGAGAGCCGAAAGAACTCAGTAGTGAGTAATTCCATTTGATGCGCAATGCTCAATTGACTAGCCCATAGGGTTTCCAAACTCCGATCATCGTCGAGAGCGGAGCATTTGCTACCTTTCGCCATTGAAGCTTACAGCTGAGCTGTGATACCAATATTGTGTGGAACCACAAACAACCTGGAGCAAAAACAGAGAAAACAGAAATAGGGGAAAGAGTAGAAACCTTTGTCTAGGTGTTAATATTCATCATCATGCCCTCCCATACATTCCAGTAACTAAATATATGGACCTGTAATGCTATAGAGTATTTCTAAAACAAAGGAATAACGTTCTAAAGTTGCTATTATACAGCACATGCATCAAAACAGAAAAGTAGAGTGATAGCTAAAAGGTGGGGGAGGAAGTGGAGGCCGTAGGTTTGTTAGGATTGCTGTTGTAGTGGTCCGTAGGACTAGGATAGGCCACATCAGAAACTCAAAAGATAGAATGTCTGAAAGAAACTCAAAAGATAGGAGGTCTGAAAATATATTCTCAATGAAAAAGGGCTGCAACGCATCGAATAACCTATATTCTCAATTCTAAATCGTTAGTTTTGTTTCTCCAAATCAAGGTTCCATGAAGGGCTTTCAATTCTTCACATAGCAATGCAAGGATAAACCACTGCACCATAGTTAAGAAAATAATAATAATAAATACAATATAGAAATTCAAGCATCAAGTTACCATAAAAACAAAAGCAAACAAAGATTGAGCAAAGATAAACAGATATTAAAACTAATGCACTTAGAAGAAAATTCTCCAAAGCTCAGAAAAAAAGATGTATCAATCCAAGGATTACAAAGAGGAAAAGCAACCACAACGAACGTCTTAAGAACGTCGATGTTGGGATAGTTTCCAAAAGAGCCAGAGAGTGTGATTCATAAAAGGAAGGGCGCGAAAAGCAAACCAAATGCATTAAATTCATAAACAACCCAGTAAAGCTAGCTTTCCTCGGCATGACTATGCTCAACAATCAAAGCCACAAAAAACCCCCCAACCATTCGTGCTCCCAAGGTTCTAGCAATAGCTCCTCCGGAAAAACGTAGGAAAAAAAAAAAAAGAAACGATCTACATAAAGATTTAGTGAGACAAATAAACTGAAAAATGATAATAGAATTTGCGATACCATCGGATCAGAAATTACTCCCCGGTGACGAGCTGGCGAGCGGCGAGCGGCGGGCGGCGTGTGCCGGACGATTTTGGGTGCGATGGAGATGGTTTTTGGAAACCCGTGGCAGGGCTATGTGAGCGACTGTAAACATGCCTACGGAAGATATAGAATAGAGTCTTTGAATGGCAAACGATAAGACAACCATGAAACTTGACCAAGAACTTGACCCCTGGTTTCAGGTAACGGTCAACGCGCGATGTGAAGTTTTGGTGGATACAAAAAGCTGTGTAGAATAATAAAGACCCCAAAATTGGACCTTCTAATTTAAGCTTTCCTTTTAGCGCAGATGAAGCCAAAGATGGCGCCATATTAGTCATTGTAACAACTGGTCACATTGATTTAAAAAACAAGGAGAATTATGTATATATCATATAAAATTAAGTGTATTTATAAAATTATAAATTAAATTAATAAAATAAATTGATAAATTTATATAGTAATATGATGATTAAATAATTGAAATTTTGGTAAAATATTAAAAATAAAAGTTGATAATTGTGTTGTGAAATTAAAGAATTTATTAATATTTCTCTAAGTATGGTAAGTTGAGTTGTAAATTTTAAAAAGGGAAATTTTGATTTTACATACAAAGTTGTCCCAAAAAAATAAATCATTGACTATTTTATAGTGATTAAATTAGAAATTTTTTATAAATAAATAATTAATGATGAAGAGCATAAAGTAATGCATGCTATGTGATACATCTCATATGTATTTAATATTTCATATTTGTTTTTTTTTATTATTTTTTAAGTAATAATGAATATCTTAGTTCTTGAGTGTACTATCATTGGTATTTATTTGGTTCTAAGAATTTCTAATATGTATCATGATATTATAAATAAAGTTTGATGTATGAACTATTACTTTTTCGTATGATCTCTTTCTCTCTCTTTCTTAGCCCTTTTATTTTAGATTTATCATATTCCTAATTTGTCCAGAGCCACATCAACATCAAAGACTTTTGCATTCATATAAGTAGGTATTAAAAAAAATTAAAATGAAAAAAGAGTATTATATGCAACGTTCTTTCTATGCATGAGTTTTTACGCCCCTCTCCTTTAATTTTCAAACTAATATAAAAAATCTTATTTCCTCACCTCAATCTCCCCTTTATAACCTTACTATCTTCAAGAAAGAAGAACCATGTTGGTTTTTTAAATCTAAAATATCTTTTGAAAAGACTATCTTTTATAAATACCAATCACCCCTATCAAACCCACATCATCTTTGTTTCTTCGTATCAAAAAGGAGGGTGAGAGAGTATGGAGAGTAACTAAGAAGTCAAATAATATATGTGAATAGTATAAATCTATATCTATATCTATACTACTATTAAAGTATCGCTTGTGAATCTTCCCATAGAGCATCCTGATCGTTCGTTCTAAAACTTTAAATGAATATCGGTCGTTAATTGCATCTACAACCAAACGGTATGATTCATGTTTATCTATCATTCCATCTATTACCGACCAAATTTCTCGCTATTCTTCCTTTATATTTATCTCCTTCTTCCTATCAACGCATCCCTTCATGAAATGGCACTTTTCTTACGTTGTTATATACAATTTCATGTGCTCACCATCAAATGTCCCGCTGTTTCTTCCCCCTTGTCGGTGCCTGCGACTCTCCTGCTCGCCGATCCCAGCAAACATCCCCTTTTCACAAAAGGTGAAATTATTAATGCCTATTTTTAATTTCTTAATTTTTTTTTTCGAATTCTGCTTTGCTCTTCTTTCGCTGTCGTTCGGGTTTCGCAGGCCGAACCAAACTGTCTCCCGCACTTTTACCTCTCGTCGAACGCAGCAATCCACAAGTTCCCCGAATCCCCACGAGTTCGCCTTCTTTTAAATTCTTAGTGTTTCAATTTGCCAATCTCTCTGCCTTCTTTCTCCCATGGCCGATTACTTCTATTTTACATACCTCATCTTCTTCTTTGTCATTGCCGTTTGCTTTTGGATTTGACATTCACCACTGTTTCACCGATTGAGGTAAACGAAATCATCTTTCTCAATAAATGAATTTTTTATAAACTTCCTCTTTTGGACATATTTTATTTGTCAATAAACAGAATCACCATTGTCAATAAATGATTTTTTTATCAACTTTGTCATATAATAAAATTTATTCTGTTTACCTCTCCGATTGAGCTAAACTTCCTCATTTCTTCGTCATTCACCACTTCTTCTTCGTTGATGCCAAGGAACCTTCCGGTCGGCTGGCCAGAGAAGGCAACGACACCAATCCAGTTCTGCGTCGATGCATAGCGTATATCTCTTATATGAGAGGTTAACAGAAAGTTTGTGCTAAGTCATTTTTTTGCTCTAAACTACCAAGCAAATTTGCTGGAAATGAGAAAACCGATAAACGTAGAATCAAAAGTAACCACGATTTATAGGTAGATTTATTAGTTTTGTGCGAGTAGAATAAGATATTTGACAAGAGTTTTTTATCTCTGGGTTAAAAAATTTAGTGTTTATCAATAAATGAGGAAGCTGATATTATTGAAAAATTTTTATATGCATTTTGACTAATAGTCAATTAAAGAGGTGATAACGGAAACAAAAATACATTGAGGTTTTTTTTTTCGACAGATTTTCTTAATGTTTTAGATGATAGTTTTTTAGTGTCCCTTTTTTCTTCCCCTTTTAAGGGTTTTTTTTAACCCTTTTAAGCCCTAAATTCCTATTTCAACGTTTTCTAGGGTTGCAATTTGGTAATCTCTTTGTCTCCTTCCTCCCATGGCTGTATTATTTTTTTTACATATCTCAATTTATTCTTTCTCATTGTCATTTTGTCCCTGGAGGAGCAACAACCGTTCTCCGATTGATTATGTAATTGCTCCAACTCGATGTCCAAGCGGTTGGGTAGAGAAGGGAATGGCATCTATCTACTTCAAAATTTTGATATCCTAATAATAGTACCTTCTTCTCCTGTTGTATAGTTGTATGATTTTCTTCCTTTCAATTTCTTCTACTCTTCATTATTTTTCTCCTCTCTGCATTTTTCCTCCTCTAGCAAAGGTGGAGTTTCTTGAATTTTTGATGCTTGATTCTTCATACAAGTCAAACAAATTTTAGTAGACTTCTTCCATAGCCATTGGTTGAATTGATATTTCAAAATTTGAACACTTAGATAGTTGAGATATTATTTTCTGTTTATGTATTCTTGTTATTTCACTGTTTTATTTTTATCAATGTATTCTTATTTCACTGTTTTATTTTTATTAATGTATTCATATTTCTTATTTGTACTTTGGGTGCTTAATATCCTATGGTGCAGCTACCTCTGTCCATCGTATCCAACGCACGATTTGGTCCTGCTCACTTGCTGTTTATCAATATTCCTCTTGTCCAACCCATCATTCAAGGTAAATTTATTATTATAAAGTAATTGTCGTTTGCTAAATCATATAATTACTAACTTTTGATTTTTTTATTAAACATTATTAATTAAGTTCAGACGGGATTTTAACTTATATCACAAATGATGCATTATCAACACATGAACAAACCAATAATTTTAAAATGTTTAAGACTTATGGAGTTAAATGATTTATCAATTAAATTTAAACTTCGATAGAAGGTAATATCTATATTATATTATTTTGTTAGCATCATATTTCAGTACACAAGAGATTTTGCATGGGAATGGTCACAATAAGAAGAAATAAAAATTTACTACATAGAATTAACTAATCATTGTATTGCTCACTTTGAAAAGTTTTTCTTTTCCTCTTTTCCATTTCCTTGTTGATGTTTAAGTTCATTGCTCCTTAGCCTTCGCCTTTGTCTAACAAGAAGATAAACTTATTAGGGTCAACTAATTAGGGTAAAAATTGATCATTTACTTATTTCTAAAAGATTTTTTTCTTTTGTTCTTCTTATCCCTCTTGCTTAATGGGTTCACTGAGCATAATCACCATTACTTATGGATATTGCTCATATTTTAATATTTAGATGTGTTTCTCGCCAATTTTAGAAAATACTATTATTTTTTCACTTCAATTAATATACTCTGTTGTTGTCAATTTACTACTACTCAATTTTCTATTACTTATTTTGATAAAACTTCTTTTCACTCAAGACCTTACATCTTTGATTGTTTGTTTTATCAATCCCCTTTACCTATGCCATGCAAAACTCTATTTACGTAAAGAATTATTTCAATTTCTTCCCCGTTTTTTTCTTTTGACTTTCTTGGCAAATGTATTACTACTTCATTGTAATTTTCTTAAAGACCCTTAAGCACTCACGTAGCGTAGTGGGATTGAAGAAATGCGGCCGTGGTGTCATCTGACACCTACTTGAAGCGCTCACCTAGCGTGGATGGGAAGGCTATATTTTTCAGAATTTCTCCTAAATGAGGGAGACGCCGGAAGACTGCTGAAATTTGGATTGAATAGGGGACTTGATTTGAACTCTGATGAACTTAACATGGTACATAAAACTTGGACTTAATTTGGGATCAATGGCAAGCTGAAATTGAATAATTAAAATACCATATCTATATCTATAATTAGGGGTTCTAGATTAGTCATACTTTATTAACTTTATCAATACTAAAGATTTTAATCATTTGTACTATTACATTTACATGATATCTTTTGCATTGACTATAAATCACATAGTACGCTTGGATTTTTTTTATTGTACATACATTCTTTTGTCTCTTGCTACTAAACCATCATAAATCTATGTGTAAACTTATGATTGCTTTTCTCTTATCTGCTTTATAGTAAATCGTGCTTAGCCTATTCCCAGGCTCTCAATTTACTTCTATCTAGAAATATCTATCCATTCTCTTGTCAGTGAGATAGCACAATTTTTGTGTTCCCACATGTGATGTTCTTTATGAAATGTAATGCAAGTTTTTTTCTGACTTTGTTGCACTTAATTCAATTGATTTCATAACTATACTTAATTCCCACTACATATCATTGTATTTCAACTCCTGCGCCAATACATAGATTTAGCGTTCATATTAACAGTCAAAATTTTAGATGATAATTCCAATTAGCTTTTAAAATTAAAATTGTAGTAAAAATAATATTGTATTTTTTTACATCCTTATTGCAAATTAGTTCTTTTGTTGATCATTCATGCTGCTACAAGCTAGCTTTCAAGTATAGTAGTTTTAATTCCATTGGAACTCCTAATATCATTCAAAATTTGTGCTTTTCTTTATCTTTTAGCACTTTATATATAGTAGCTACAGGGTTTCTTATTGTTTGAGTATAAGTAGACCATTTTTTCTCATCAGTTTTAGAATGTGAAACATACTTTTTCTATTTCTAAAAACTGTAGTGTCGTTAATTTTGGTATTCTCTCCTCATATCACATTATATCTCCTATCATATAAATTCAATTTTTTATTTACTTCATGATGACAATTATTTTTATTTCTTACTACTTAATGAATTGTTGGTGCAGCAGCCCCTGTCCATCACCTCCAACGTCCGATTTCGTTCTTCTCACTTATCAGTTAAGGTAAATTTATTAGGATAAACAATTTATCATTTGCCAAAACATATAATTAATTGCTATTTATGTATTATACATTAACATTTCATCAAGTTGGATTATATCTTTGAAACAATTTTATATTTTTCTTTTTGCATATGATTTGAAGCTTGTGATTTATTTAAGATATAGAATTGAAGATATGTCAAAATATAATTTTATTTGGATACTACCTACTTCCATTATATTTGTATATGCAATTGTTTGCGTTTTTCCTGCCTGGTAGACAAAAGCATATGGATGCTTGGATGGGCTCAAGCAAGTGTCCATTTTTCCTTATCAATCTTTTGGATTATTTGGGCACCAATCATAGTGGTATGATTAACATTACTTCACCATGAATGTCTTCTTCTTTAATATTCTTTATACTGTAGCATTATTTTGGTCCATTGGTATTTGGTTTTGGAATTTTGATGCTTGTCACTTTTGTTGTTGGAAAGTGATGTTGGTTACCATTTGTGCTTATTTACCTATTGTTGGTCGTATCATTCCTCATAACTACACTTGCTGTGTTCATCACCTTATTGTGATGAGAATGGCCTTTAGAATGGCCCTTAGACTCCTAAAGAAGATCATAAGTTGGTTCATTACCTCTAGAAGCATGGCCCTGGCAGTTAGAGAGTTCTTTCTTGTGACGTTATGATTTATAGGTTTGCAGTGATGGTGGGATAATGTAATTGTAATATCGTGAAGCACGTCTTGCGGTGCTTTAATGATGAAAATATAGTAATGATGTGTACATTTATTCGATGAAGCGGACAATCCAGGATTTCAAAATGTTCTTTTGATGTGACAATTTGATGAGGTGGCTTGTCAATTGGCAGTGGAGATGTTATGAGGAGTAGTCAGTCATGATGTGAACAAATTTGTACATATCTTTGTTTTAAAGTTGGTCAGCTTGTACTTACATTTTATTTTGCTTCTTCTCTGATCTCTTGATTATAACTCTCACGACCAGTACAAATCTTATTATTTTTCCTTATAGTATAGTGATTAAAAGTACAAAATTTTATTAATCTATTTTTACAGGCTAAGCATTACAAATCTAAGCATATAAGAGTGGAAGTTCTCAAGGTTTATGAAGCATTCAGGTCTATTGTTTAGTGAGATGTGCAAGCTTTAAATAATTGAATAGATTGGAGCTCTTAGGAATTGGAAGAAGGCATTATCTATTGTGAAATGGGTATACAATCCGTAGGAATACAAGAATTTCAAAATCAGATAAATAGTTTGGACTACTCATTCTATTTAGATTTTCTTAGTGCAACAATCAAGTTGACAGGTTACAGCTTCAGCTTCTAGTGCTTCGTAGATATTTACCATTCTAAGTTTTTTTTTTTTTTGGTTTGTCTGTTTAGGTTTGTGTTCACAAAACTCTTGTCTTCCCAAGAGTTTAATAATCAAGAAAACATGATTTAATTTTTTTACTTGAAACATCACTTTATTTCATTCCCTCACCCTTGACATTGATTTTTCATTGTCATTTGATAATGACCTATGACAAAACTTGTAGTCTTATTTTTCATTATTCTTGGGTAGACTTATTTAGGTAGAGCGAATGCGAATTACTTGTTCAAAGATCCACCCTTCGCGGTCTCTTCCTCTAACTCTCTTCTCTCTCTCTCCTCACATTCTACTCTCCTTTCTATTTCTTCCTTCCTTTTTCTTTCTTTTCAAAATCCTCAATTCCCTCTCTCTTTCTCCACCTCTCCTCTTTCCTACTTCTTACAAGGGAAAAGACAACGAATAAGAGAAATCATGGGGAATTGCCTCAATAGTCCAGTGAAATCTCTGATTCCTTCTACCACGAGACCTTCCAGCCTAGGTATTCTGATTCGTAAGAAGCATTTTTTCATTGATGAGCTACGTACTTTATTCGGCAATTGGAGCTTCCCTTATCATTCTTTCGATTTGGATTCTTGGGGGAAGTGCAATTTGATTACATGAACACTGCAATCTAATTCTTCCTATTCCTAATTACGAGCAATCCTTGTTTGATTTTTTTTGAAGAAGGAGCTTTTATTCTTTGCTAGACTAATTATGAGTTTGAATCTTTGGTTCTTTTAATTTGGATTATAAAAAGTATGGCTTTCAATCCTTGAAGATTGAAGCTCCTTTTCATAAGTTATCTGCATTCCTGATTAGATTTCTTGAAAAGGAACTATTAATCTGTTAGCAAATTTGGTGTTATACCATATCTTATATGTGCGTATAAACTATTCAAAAATATTTTGTTTCATGTGAAGTAATATTTGTATTTTAAACTTCTAGAAATTCTACTTTGTCTCATTTTGACCTTTCAAAAATTTATATTTCTTATTAACTTAAGATTTTTCTTTTTATTTATAGTAAATAGTCTGTATTTTTTTTTCCCAAATTTCATATACAAATTCTTTAAAAAATTTGTATAAAATATGTAGACATCTGTTTAATACCCACCCAAGGCTATTATCCTCTTGACCCTTTTTCATTTTTACTATTTCCTTCATACTTGCAGGGACCTCAACTGCAAGGGCGGGTAGCACTTTTACCACTAAGCTTTCAAGGAACTTCAAATCTGACAAAGTTCTTGGTGAAGGAGGTTTTGGAACAGTTTATAAGGGATGGCTTGATGAGAAGACTCTTACTCCTACAAAGAGTGGGATTGGTATAATTGTTGCTGTTAAAAAAAATGAAATCTGAGAGCATGCAAGGTTTGGCGGAATGGCAGGTAAAGTTTAAATAATCATTTGATAAAAATGGACTATCTATTTGATTATCGTATCATATTTTTGGCTAAGTGCTATCTGATTATATGCCTCGCATTTTACTGGAGTAGTATTTTCAAGTTCCTTCATAATTGATAAGTTTTGCTTTCTGCAAATCTGACAAAAACTAAAAATTTAAATATTTGAAGTTTCCTCTAATCTTAATGTTATTGTTGATGTCTTGATGATGATCCAATCAACTTGTGACCACATAATCCAAGTTATGATTCAAATCAAACACAGAGAATTCTATGGGGATGCTTTACGACACTGCTCATCACTCATGGTTCGCAATTAAGAATGTTGGCAAAAAGCCCTTCGGCCATGGTGATTTTGGATGTTTAGGACATATGGGTACCTTTGAGATTTCTGTCCCTAATATCCCTAACATTCTCTTCTTGATTTAGTGAAGTCAAACTGCTGCTTCTATCGCACGAAGAAGATGAACAGAAGCATTTTTTTGGATTAACATATTCTTGACTTTATTGAATTTGTAGCCCGAGATAGTTGAGATAGGACTTATAATGATGATGATGATTTTCTGAAATGTAGATTTGAGAAATGAGCTAAAATCTATTGGCTCTCATATAGGTCATAATTGATGGCTTACATGTGTATGCTGTTTTTTATCTATGATTTATTTCTTTCATTAAACTGGTGCTTACCTTTGTTTTTTGGAACTTGGTGGAAAATGTCCCGTTGTTGACTTAAAAGTAATATTCAGTGCAATCATAAAGGAAAAAAAAAATGTTTCTAATTTGTTAATTTACATCACTGTTTAAATTGTGATAATATTTTTTTTTATTTTTATTTTTTGGTTACATCAAAAAGGATTGTTGTTGGCAAGTGGGGATCCAATAATGGACAAGCTTGTGTGCCACCAGATTACATCATAACAACAAAATCATTTGCTCCAAAATTAGTGAGAATTTTCTCATACTAAAGATTTTAAGCCCTCTTATTGATCTTGGATAGTTGGACTCTTACATTCATTTACCATTTAATAGGTTGATGCTCTAAAAGTTTCTATTGAGAATTTTTATGGGGAGAATCCTCTGCAATCTGAAGACATATCTCTTGTAGTGAATTCCAATCATTTTGCACGCCTAAGTAGCCTCCTAGATGATGAGAAAGTTTCAGGGAAGATCATTCATTGAGGAAAAAAGGATGAGAAGCTCCTGTAAGTTCTTCTTCCTGAATTGGAAGTGCAGTACTTATAATTATACTGCTAATCACTTCTGGCATTACAGAAAGATTGCTCCTACACTCTTGTTAGACGTTCCAGATGATTCTTTGATAATGCAGGAGGAGATTTTTGGCCCTTTGCTTCCCATTATCACAGTAAGAATGTATTTTCATAATGAAACATTAATACTTCCAGCTATGAAATTATTTTGATGAATTGGAGAATTTTAGCAGAACTCATACTCGCCAACTTATCTTTGTCTTCCCTTACGAGTAAAAAAAAACCAATTCTATGCGCATATACCAATTTGTGATTGAATTTCTTCAGTTTGCAAACCCAAATTTACCATTTCGCGGGGTAGGAGAGAGCGGAGTGGGCTCATATCATGGAAACTTTTCATTTGATAGCTTCAGCCACAAGAAGGATGTTCTACACAATAGCTTTGGTGGAGAAGTATCTGCAAGATATCCACCATATACACCCCAGAAACAGAAGCTCTTGAGAGCTCTTCTTACTGGTGACATTATTGGCCTGATTCTAGCTCTATTTGGATGGCCCAGGTCTTGATTATTAAACAGGATCACTGTTTATCAAAACTTTTTGTCCTTCCATAAACAAATATAGAGGCTCCAAATTATATTCTTAATGAACACCACCATAATATGTAAGACAATTTTATTTTTTTATGTTAAATATATCTCATGTCTTTTCGAACTGCAAGCTTTTATGTCAAAGAAATCCATGGAGCTTATTGTTGATTGTTGACTGATCTGAGTGTTCATGTATAAACTTGGAGTGTTGCTGACCAACAGAGAAATTATTTTGTTCGAAGTCTGGACAGGAAGAATTGTCCGGACTGTGAGTGTACACACTGTGTACAAATAATCTGTGTGTACAAAAATTTGATACACACTATATACAAATATATACACAATATGTACCATCACATATTCGGACGGTTCTTCCTGTCCGGACTCTACTGTTCTTCCCATCCAGACTCCGCACAGAATAATTTCTCTGACCAACGAGATTCAACTTTCAAATTTTGATCATAAGAAATTTAAAATTATTATTATTATTTATATATGATGAGTAGAATATATAGATAATCAATAAACTCATATTGCACTTATATTAAAGCAAAATTTTCTTATTGGGAAAGTGATGTAAAGCAAGGTTTATATAAACCTTTTTGCATTTTTGTGTTTATTTTATAATTTTCATGGCAATGAGTCTCTAACAGTGAAATCAATTTGTTACGTTGCATAAATTTGTTATTTTAAGTAATTTTATAATTAACTTAGTATAATTTGTTATTTTCAAGTATTAAAAATAGTTTTTTTTATTAGATTTAAATGAGGACACAATAAAGAAAATTGATTCATATAGCTGGTCCCACGTAGTCCGGGGTAGAATTAGGAGGAGCTCAGGGTGGCCCACCTTGATATCTTTTCTTCCCTTAGAAAAATAAACATTTTAACTTTTTTCCTCACCTTCAATAAATACAGTTGCTCAAATATCAAGAAAAAAATTCATTTTTTTTCATAAATAAAATTATGCATTTCATAATTATATTTTGCATACCCTCAAAAGAGATTTTGATTTTGCCTCTGCACGTAGTAGGATAAAGGTTTGTTGTTGTTGTTGTTGTTGTTGTTGTTGTTGTTATGTAATTTATTATTTTCAAGCCTTTGAGAAATATTAATTCATTACCTGGATAAAGAAATAAATATTGTATTTTAATCATCTAGCCTAAAAATAACTCTCAAGTAAACAACTTCTGAGCTAAAAAACTAAGATTTACTTAATTAGAAAAAAAAAAACAGCCATCAATATATTTGCAAACATTAAAAGCTTTACAACAAGAGGCCTACAAAGAAATATTCTTTGTATTTCCTACCTTCTATAGATTGATGAGTTCTACATTGTAAAATAGTACATGTTAAATATTTTTCATGCTCGCCAAAAAATGCCCATTCAAAGTCATCACAATTGTCTAACAATACTCTCAGTATATTATTTTAAAATTACAAAATCACTAAAAAATGAATCATGAGCATAAAATTGAATACCCTTATATAAATACTAATCTCTTATGATCTAGCCAATGTTAAACAAATTTTAGTTATTATTTAAGTCTCAGTAAATCTCACAAAAACTCTTTTAAATGGCTTACTCTTTTACATCATAAAAACCAATCACCTTATATTACATTGTATATAAAAGGACAAAATTTTATTGAAAACATCAATAGATTTTTTCTTAGACGCAACATAATGTTTGAGGACAAAAGAATATTGCTGTAGAAATTCAATTCATTTGACATGTCTATGTTCCAATTTTTTCTTTTAACTCAAATATTTTAAAGGTTGATAGTTTGTGTTAAACACAAAATTTTTAGGTACTAGATAATGTCTTCAATCTGGAAGAGCTTGTATCATAATATATAACTCTAAAACAATTTAAAAAATTTTGTTCAGTTTCATTCAAATTTTATCAAAAGAATCCAATAAGATGCCTTTTAAGGCTCAACACTTCTCCAATGCTTAGAAGTAGGCAACAAAATCTCAAACTCCTTATTAAAATCAAACTTAAGTACATAAACATTGCTAAGGTTTCATTTGGGACAGCTTTTGGCCACTGCTTTTTATCTGTTTTTAAGAAATCTTTTTACTAGAAAACAGTAAAAAACCTATCCCAAATGAATCCCAAGTCTTTCTTTTATTTAAGTATAATAACAATTAGTATATTTAATTCATTTAAATTCTCTTTTTTCAGATAATTTGTAATTGGAATCATGTCGTTAATGAACTTTTTAATAAATCATCTATAAAATTAGCAAAATCATTAAAACTTCAAATATGATGTATCATTGTAGGGCTTGGCATATCATTAATCACTTCAACTTTTTTAGAATCAACAACTACTTCATTCATTGACACAATAAATTCTAAGGATATCACTAATGAAAATATAAAATAATATATCTTCATAAATTATTTCTAAATTCTAATAATTTATTTCTTATTTTTAAAATTTTATTCACGTGCACCATGTGCACGTGCATTTTAAACTAGTGATTTTAAGTACAACATATAGGTGGTTAAACCTATACAAAATAATAAAAAAAAGATATTATTTGACAAAGTACATACTAGTGCAAGTACTTGAATTAGATCAAGAGGTACACATATGAATATCTATCTCTAAGCTCTTAATGCCTCTAGCAAGTACCTTGGGTGAGTGGCGACTCCTAAAAGGCAAATGCTTAAGGTAAGTCCTCATAGGCAAAAGCCATGGACAAGTCCTCTAAGAGTCTACGAAGGCGAATACCCTGAACAAAGTGGTGAGTTCCTCGAGTAAGTGACAAATCTTCTAAGCAAAAATTTCATATGAATGGCTTTGAGCTGGGGATGAATATGAAGTATTAGTATTTTTATATTCATTTTAGGATAAGTTTTAAGTGTTAGAATTGGTTAATTATCAATTTTCTAAGATCCAAAATTTTTGTTAGGTGTTTTAGTCCTTATGCCACAAAATTTGATACACTAATGCTCTCAAAAATGAAATTTACATAAGGTATGGAGGCTTCTATTAATTAATGATTTAAGGTTAATTATTTAGGTTGAATAATAATTGCCTTTATTTACACCAGGGCCGTGAGGTTTATTTTGCCCTCCTTGAGGCTAATTTAATAGCCTCGTAGACCCGAGTTACCAACAATTATCTTTGTGTTTAGGTTTGATTTAGTTTGTTGATTAAGTTATCTAAATGTGTGATTATCTTGTTAATGACTTTTATGTTAATTTTTAATATTTGTCATCAATAAATTTATGGCATTGTCACAACAGGCACGAGGACTAAGGCCTCTTTAGGACACTTGCCCTATAGCTCAAGGATTCCATTATAAAACCTTGTTGATGTAGTTGTATTAAGGATTTGACATTTTTTTATTGGTTGGTTACTGACCTAACTGAGTTTATAATTTATGTTTTACACTTTATTGAATTCGTACATGGTATTGTCACAACGAGCATGAGGACTAAGGCCTCCTTAGGACATGTAGCCCCGCAGCTCAAGGTAGTGCATCCTAAAATTTCATCAAAGGAGTTTTAGTTGTATTAATGATTTAGGTTCAATCAATTAGTTAATGACTTATTAATTTCATGGTTTGCATCCCATTGAATATGTATGTGGTGTTATCACAACAGGCTTGAGGACTAAGGCCTCCTTAGGACACGTAGCCCCGTAGCTTAACATAGTTCATTCTAAAAACTTTTTTAATGGAATGTTGGTTGTACATTTTAATGATGGTTATCAGGTTAAATTGTTTATTTAATAGAATATTGGTATTTTTCATAAATAGTAAACCCTGAAAGGAGTCCAATGTCTTTGAGTTTGCTAATTTTGGAGTTTTCTATAATTAGTTATGATTTTTTTATGTTTGGAAATTTAATTGATCTATTTAATTATTTAATTATGGAGTTTTTCTTATTCTTACACCAAACTCACTCCAAACCTCTAAAATCTTTCCCAAATATCAGGAATGACTTGTAGGAGTGTTTTTAAGAGTTTGGAATTTATTTGACATTTTTACTAATTTTTTATTATTTATTTTAATTAATAATTAAATTTCCTCAATTATTAAATTAAGGCCAAATTTGAAGTCTAGTGATAGGGCTGATTTGGATAAGCTTTGCTGAAGGATTTGGGGGGAAATGAGTTGGCTAGCCATGCTTGACTATTTAACCATATTCCTTGCTTTGATGAGGTTTTTTTGACTTCTTGACTAGTCAAACAATCAATGGTGACTAGGATGGGTCTTCGACAGATTATGTTTACTGTAGGAATAAAACCCAAAGGGTTTGAGGCTAATGTTTGCGAGTTTGGATGAAAATTTGATTAGATGCATTAGCTTGGGCCATACCAAATGGGTTTACCAAGTTAAACTAATAGAGTTTGACTCATGAAGTTGTTAGATGTTCATGGAGCATGCAATGAAGTGATTTTGAGGGTTTGATTTGGTTTGGAAGTGCTTCAAGCATTGAATTTGACTTTGGTTTGGTGTATGATTGATTTGGTTAACCAAGTCAAATTAAGGGTTGGGATTAAGTCCAAGAAATTTAAAATGACATTTTGGACCCAACAGAGGTGGTCCCATGTAATGGTGAAGTCATTTAATTTGAAATGTGTGTTTAGGCCCTTAAGGGGCATTTTCATCAACTATAATTGACTTTGTCAACCAGGTCAAACCAAGACTTGGGTTTGAGTTCAATGCACTCCTAATGATGCCTAGGATGCATTAATAAAGAATTTAGAGCTTAGCATGATTGAGACATATTGAAGTTTAGATAAAACTTCAATTTTGCCTTTAATAGGCTTTGGGCTCAAGTAGGCCCATGGTTACCTTTGGGTCAACCAGAGTCCACCAAAAGTTTAGTTTTGGGTTTAAAATGTCATAAAGATGATTATTGACATGTTTAAATGTTTTGGGGAAGGTCCCAAGGTCAAATTTCATAAGATATAAAGTCTAGTGGCATGGGCTATAAATATTTGAAGGTTTTACGGCCTTTGGATTTCAATTAAGTTTTTTGGGTTAGAGGGCTTGTATTGACCTTAAATTTGGAGCGGTGATCCTAGATACATTTCTAATCAAATATGTAACCGATAGATCATGAATTGGAGATCACTTGGTTTAATTTTGAGGTGATTGAAAAAATCATTCAAAAAGGATTGTGGGACAGGCTTTTGGCCTTAATTTTTTGTTTGAGATTTTGGATTTGATTTTGATTAATAAACCTCATGAAAGAATTAGGTCAGCAAATGGACCCCAATATATGTAGTAGAATGAAGTTGTACTGCACATATTGGTGTTGCCCAGTTGGATAAATCTCAAAGGAGGTCATATTTAAGTTTTGAATTCCAAGGTGAGGCAGCTCCTAACCTCAGGTCTAAAGGATGCCATTGGGGGACTTATACCTAAGAGACATATTTTGAATTTAATTTACCTCCAAATTTAAGGGAGGAAGTACGGGGACTCACACCTAACCTTAAGATGCTAAAGAGGTGGCTAAGTTATGAAGGGGCCTAGCAGACCTAAATCCAACATTAGCTAGCCAGGGTCCTAGGAAATATGAAGCTCGGTGACTCACACCTATTTCTAAAAGATCAAGATTTTGGTTTTGATTTAACTCTAGGTCTAAGGAAAGGAATCATTGGGACTCACACCTAACCTTAAGACACCACATATGACTAAGCTATGAAGGGGCCCAGCATGCTTAATACAACACTAGCTCGCCAGGATCCTAGGAGATAGGAAGCACGGGGACTCACACCTATTCCTTAAAGATCAAGATCTTGGTTTTGATTTACTTCTAGTTCTAAGAAGAGGAAGCATGGGACTCACACCTAACCTTAAGACACTAAAGATAACTAAGCTATGAAGGGGCCCAAAAGGCTTAATCCAACATTAGCTAGCCAGGATCCTAAAAGATAGGAAGTACGGGGACTCACACCTATTCCTAAAAGATTTAAATTTTTATTTTAATTTAACTCTACGTCTGAGGAAAGGAAGTATAGTGACTCACACCTAACCTTAAGACACTAAATATTACTAAGCTATGAAGGGGGCCAGCAGACTTGATCCAATATTAACTCAACCAAGATCCAAGGAGATAGGAAGTATAGGGACTCACACATATTCATAAAAGATCAAGAATTCTTTCAGGTTTTTAATGAATTACCTAGATAGAAAGGATAGGGACTCACATCTAATTAGGGAAATTATTTAAGAAGATAGTCTACCTAAATCTCTAGGATTTGGCAAAGTCAATCTAAATAGGATTTAATTTTAATACCATGATGGTGCCATAGAGGGTTTACTCCACCACTAGTGGATTTAATCCTAAGGCAAGGAAGCATGGGGACTCATACCAGACCTTAAGGATTGAAGGATTTCAAGTTTAGAGTTTTGGATTTTATATAGTTGAATTTCATATGATTAGAAATTGGATATTTTTTATTGATTGAAAATTTAGACTACATCAGCATAATATTTCTTAAAGAAACGCTCTTTGACTGGAAGCATCGAGTGATTTCCTTTATAATCAACTAGTTGGTAGGAGCCCCCTTCATATGCTATCTCTACAATAAAGGATCCCTCCCAAGTTGGTTCAAACTTTCCACAGATTTTTTGATGGGCTAAGATAGACCTCCAAAGAACCAAGACCAAGTATCCTACTTGGAAGGTTCTAGGTCACACTAACTTATCATGGGTTTAAACCATTCATTCTTTATATAATTTAAAGTTTTGTTGAGCTTGGAGGCAACACTCTTTAAGGCGTTTGAGCTCTTCTAATCAAAGTCTAATGTTCTGTTTAGTTATGATTTTATTTTGTATAGTAATCCTTAGCGAAGGAATTTGTACCTCTAAAGGGAGCACGACCTTAGACCCATAAATAAGAGCAAATGGAGTAGATTTGGTTAGGGTTTTAAAAGGGGTCTGGTAGGCCCGTAAGGCTTCCACCAACCTCTCATCCCACTGACATTTATTGTCATCTAAGATTTTTTTTGCTGATTTACACCAAATTTTTATTAAAGGCCTCAGCCAATCCAATAGCCCGTGGGTAATAAATTATTGGGTATCCCTAATAAATACAATGACATCTTATAAAGTTATTGATTTTTATAGAATTGAATGATGACCCATTATCATATATGATTCTATAGGGCATACCGAATCGATATACGATATGATTATGAAAGAATTTCATAATATGGTGTAATGTTACCTGGCATAAGAGAATTGCTTCCACCCAATTAGAGAAATAATCAGTTACAATTAAAATGAAGCAATGACCCTTTAAAGGAGGAGGGTCAATAGGCCTGATAACATTCATGCCTAACTCTTAAAGAGCCATGAAGCTATCATGAGATGCAAAATGTTTGGTGGATGATGTAAAATCACACCATGAATTTGGTACTGATGATAACATTTTGTAACATTCATGCAATCATTAATCATCATAAGCTAATAATATTCATGTTTTTTAATTTTCATTTGTTGCAACTCGAGCTCACGAGTTCTTATTTTGATGATAACAAATATTACGGTTCATCTCCTAGTATTTGGAATATATATTTGTTTGTGTGTACTAACATTTCAGGAACAGCATGCATCAATCCGAGAAAGATTCAAGACTCAAGAATGAGTAGAATAGGCTTTGTTGTATTTCTCATTGATGTACTTTTTAATTTCTTGAGTCAAGTCCTGTAAGGGTGTATGCTTATTTGTGACTATGTGTACATATACTCAGGGGGAGTGAGATCCTGTCAAAACCAGAAGTTCAACTTTTGAACAAATCATACTGGACGATTTTTGATCATCCAGGCTGATCTGTTCATTAAACTAATCGTCCTGGATGATATTTATATCATCCTGGATGATCCAATATGATCTCAAAACCCTAGCCGCCATAATAATTTAGGCAAGGATTTAAGAGTCAAAATTTGTTCTAATCGTCCTGGACGATATGTATATCATACTGGACGATTTGTGCAAAATTTGTACTGATCGTCCTGGACTATCCCAGGATCGTACGAGACTATCAGGTCAAATTCTGCACATCGTCCAGGACGATGCTGTGATCGTCCGGGACGATGTTTGGCGGCAGAATTGAGTTTTTGGGGTTTTCTGAAGCCGTCTTTTGGAGCACATCGTCCTGGACGATCCTGCAATCGTCCTGGATGATCTTTGGCGGTAAAATTGAGTTTTTAGGGTTTCTGAAGCCGTCTTTTGGAGCACATCGTCCTGGACGATCCGGCGATCGTCCTGGATGATCTTTGCCGCCAGAACTAATTTGGAAGGGTTTTTGGAGCTCTTTATCTAAGCTTTCTCAAGGCACTTGATAGGTGTCTTTGGCAGCCATTGAGTCTTCGTTCTTTTGGAGAAAACTTGAAGAGAGAGCTTGAAAGGGAGAGAGAAAAGGGTGGAGTTTGAGTGGGAGAAGAGCCTGGGAAGGCGGATTCTCGAGGGAGTGTGTGGGGGTTCACACGGTTGCTCCGGGAAGCTTACACCTAAGTACCATCGGATTCAAGGGTCGTCTTGAGGGAAGTTTTGGGAAGAAGAAGATCTCTTCGTTGTCGAAGGACCCGGCTACTCCGCCGCACCGGGGAAGATGGAAGTGATTTTGTAAGGGCTTCTCTGCCTAGCTGTGGGGGCTAAAGGAGAGACACTTTTGGTTTAGTGTAATACTTGGAGGGTGCCTCCGAGGAGTGGACGTAGGTCAGGTTGGACCGAACCACTATAAATCCGGTGTGTTCTTTCTTATTATTTTTTGCACTTTATTTTGTTACGATTATCTGCTTGGGTGAAATATGTGATTGATCTTTTTATCGTTGCTTTTATTCATTTCCGCTGTAAGTTATAAAAAGATTTTGTTTTGTTTTAAATAACCAATTCACCCCCCCTCTTGGTTAGCCTCGGGACTAATTCACAAGGGCTTAACATCCCTTTCGAATTTTCAAGTGGTATCAGAGCGGGATTCATAAAATCAAGTTTTTAAAAAAACATTTGAATTCGATCCATGGCTAATTTTTGTAATCGTAATATTGTGGAAGGTTATTCAATCACCCGGCCACAACTTTTTGAAAATATTACTTTTGATTTTTGAAAAATTCGCATGTCTACTTTCTTGCAATCTATTGATTATCACATGTGGCATATGATTCAAGTTGGTTATTCTGTACCGTCACGTATTATAAATGAAATTAAAGTTAATATTCCTTTTTCTAAATGGAGTAGATCAGATCAGATCAAAGCTCAATTGAATGCTAAATATTTGAATTATTTTTTCTGTGCTTTGAATTCTGATGATTATATGTTAATATCTGCATGCACTTCTGAAAAAAAAATTTGGGATAAATTATGCACTACATATGAAGGTACTTATGAAATCAAGCAATCTAGGCTAAATATTTTAATGCATGATTATAAACTTTTTAACATGAAACCTCATGAAATGATCTTGGACATGTTTACTAGATTTTCTCAAATTGTGACATCATTACATGCTTTAGGTAAAGACCTTTCAAATTTTGAAAAAGTCAATAAAATCCTACGTTCTCTACTTGATAAATTTGATGCCAAAGTCATTGCAATTTCTGAATCTAAAAATTTGAACGAATATTCTATTGATAATCTGATTGGCTCACTCATTACCTACGATCAAGGTTTGGGTCAAAAGCTTTTGGATGCAGGTGAAACTATTATGCTGAAAACTAAAGATATTGGAAAAAGCGAGTCAGACGATGATGAAAGTAAGGAGTTTACATCAATAACAAACAAATTGAAAAGTCTACTAAAGCACAAACATCAATATCAATAAAAGTGGAACAAAGGTAAAAAAGGTAAGAATGTTAAGATTTCTTCTGACATTGTTTGTTTTGGATGTAGGAAGCCTGAACATATAAAAAATCAATGCCCAAACTTAAGAACCATTCCTGAAAAGGAAAAGGTAAAGCTAAGCAAATTATAATAAGGGCTGATAATGCAAAACGAAAAATGTCCTGGGCAGACCAAGCTTCTGAATCATCAGATCATGAGCGAGTTGATGTGAACTAACATTTTTCTTGTGTGTTTGTGTTTCTATTTTTATTTTTTATTTTTTGTTACTAATTTTTATTCGTTGTGTTTTGTGTGTTTTATTTTATTTTTTGTTTTCATTCTAATTTAAAAAAAAAATTAGTTTTTATGTTATTTTTTATTATTTCTTTGATCAAGCACACACATATGACCTCTTATTTTAAAAATTAAAATTATTTTTTAAAGATTATATTTTCTAAAAATGAAAAATTTACCTCCTATTTTTTTTTCTAAAATTCTATGTTAGTTGTGGTTGATTTCTCTAAAATCAAGCAAAGAAAGGAAACTCATGATTTTATTTCTCCATCTCATTTCTTTATATAAGAGTATCTTACTTTTGATTCAAAATCTGTTTCAAATTATAAATTGGTTTTTGAAATTGAAACTTTTTTCATCTCCCAATATTTTATCTATCTCATAGGAATCTTTTGCAAATTATTGAACCAACTTCAAGATTATCTTATTCAGGTTGTTCGTCTTTATCAAAAGAATAAGGTTTGCTGATTTTAAAGATTTAGAAAGGAGGCAAATTACAAAAATCAAAAGATGCGCAATGTTGCCAAAAATGGAAGGATACACAAAGTGCATCAAAAATCAAAAGATGCGCAATGTCGCCAAAAATAGAAGGATACACAAAGTGTATCAAAAATTAAAAGATGCGCAAAGTGCGCCAGATTGAAAAGATGCACAAAATAAGCCCATAAAAAGTTAGCTTCCCTTCTTATAAATCTCTAAAGTTTAGAAAACTCTTATGCCTTTTTGATAGATTCATTACTTGAGCTTGAAAATTAAGATTTTTGATTCATTACTTTGCATTAATCTTCTATTAGATATATTTCATGAAAGGAGTTTTGAAAGGTTTTTGTTTCCTTATCTAATTTTTTCATTGATTTAGATATTGGCTTAAAAAGTTTTTTAGCCTTTTTAAAACCTGAACTTGGTTTAACAATTTCTGAATTTCTAACTTTTCTGGGTTATGAGTAGTCAATTCATGCCTTACTTAGCTTTTTGAATAAAATTAAGGGGTAGCTTTCTCATTACAAGAAAATTATTGATTTTATAAAAATTTCACAAGATCAGAGACCGTTTTCGATCTTTTAGTCTATTTTTTTTACTTTTATTTTTTCTGCTCCTCTTCTTTTTGATAATATCAAAGGGGGAGAACGTACTGTTGTATTTGTTGTATTTGTGATGTTTATTTGTATTGTAATTGTACTGTTTTATTTGTGACATTTATTTATATTGTATAGTTTTTTTTAAATTAAAAAAAATTAAAAAAATGTGTTTCTCCCTATTTTTAAAAGTCTTTTCTTAGTGAGGGGGAGATTAGGAGAAAATACTTTTATTTGCAAATCCAACCAAAAATATTTGCCATCATCAAAAAGGGGGAGATTATTGCAACTCAGGCTCACGAGTTCTTATTTTGATGATAACAAATATTATGGTTCATCTCCTAGTATTTGGAATATATATTTGTTTGTGTGTACTAACATTTCAGGAACAGCATGCATCAATCCAAAAAAGATTCAAGACTCAAGAATGAGTAGAATAGGCTTTGTTGTATTTCTCATTGATGTACTTTTTGATTTCTTGAGTCAAGTCCTGTAAGGGTGTATGCTTATTTGTGACTATGTGTACACATACTCAGGGGGAGTGAGATTCTGTCAAAACCAGAAGTTCAACTTTTGAACAAATCGTACTGGACGATTTTTGATCGTCCAGGCCGATCTGTTCATTGAACTAATCATCCTGGATGATATTTATATCGTCCTGGACGATCCAATATGACCTCAAAACCCTAGCCGCCATGATAATTTAGGTAAGGATTTAAGAGTCAAAATTTGTTCTAATCGTCCTGGACGATATGCATATCGTACTGGATAATTTGTGCAAAATTTGTACTGATCGTCCTGGACTATCCCAGGATCGTACGGGACTATCAGGTCAAATTCTGCACATCGTCCAGGATGATCCTGCGATCGTCCGGGATGATGTTTGGCAGGAAAATTGAGTTTTTAGGGTTTTCTGAAGCCATCTTTTGGAGAACATCATCCTGGACGATCCTGCGATCGTCCTGGACGATCTTTGGCAGCAGAATTGAGTTTTTAGGGTTTTCTGAAGCCGTCTTTTGGAGCACATCATCCTGGACGATCTTTGCCACTAGAACTAATTTGTAAGGGTTTTTGGAGCTCTTTATTTAAGCTTTCTCAAGGCACTTGATAGGTGTCTTTGGTAGCCATTGAGTCTTCATTCTTTTGGAGAAAACTTGAAGAGAGAGCTTGAAAGGGAGAGAGGAAAGGGTGGAGTTTGAGTGGGAGAAGAGCCTGGGAAGGGGGATTCTCGAGGGTGTGTGAGGGGGTTCACACGGTTGCTCCAGCAAGCTTGCACCTAAGTACCATCGGATTCAAGGGTCGTCTTGAGGGAAGTTTTGGGAAGAAGAAGATCTCTTCGTTGTCGAAGGACCCAGCTACTCCGCCGCACCGGGGAAGGTAGAAGTGATTTTATAAGGGCTTCTCCACCTAGCTGTGGGGGCTAAAGGAGAGACACTTTTGGTTTAGTGCAATACTTGGAGGGTGCCTCTGAGGACTGGATGTAGGTCAGGTTGGATCGAACCATTATAAATCCGGTGTGTTCTTTCTTATTATTTTCCGCACTTTATTTTGTTGTGATTATCTGCTTGGGTGAAATCTGTGATTGATCTTTTTATCGTTGCTTTAATTCATTTCCGCTGCAAGTTATAAAAAAATTTTATTTTGTTTTAAATAACCAATTCACCTCTCCTCTTGGTTAGCCTCGGGACTAATTCACAAGGGCTTAACATCCCTTTCGAATTTTCAAGTTTCATCTTACGATCT
Source organism: Dendrobium chrysotoxum (assembly GCA_019925795.1). Taxonomy (NCBI): domain Eukaryota; kingdom Viridiplantae; phylum Streptophyta; class Magnoliopsida; order Asparagales; family Orchidaceae; genus Dendrobium; species Dendrobium chrysotoxum. The sequence continues at coordinate 16,246,812 of CM034311.1, forward strand.
GATTGATGAACATTGTATAGTCTAGTATAGACCTTGTTCACAATCTTTAGGGATTCATATTTGTCTAAATAATGCAGCCACATCTGATCGAATGATCGATAGTATGGGTTGTTATTCACAAGTGCATATGAGAGGGCTTTTTTTTTTTATTTGGTTGGCTAGCAACTTATCATGAGGAAGCTTTCCTTCTTGAAGATAATCAATGAAAGATTATCTCCAATCGCCTTCTTCATCAGTTGTTGAAGAGGCAGATGGAAATTCAAAAGAATTCTTATTGATGTGCTCCAAATCTATAGAAGCTAGGACCTATCGGCTCTGAATTTTTATAAAAATGGAGTCTTCTTCTAGACAGACAAATTCTTTTGCAAGCTTTGCTATGGCATCCGTTATAGAATTACTTCCACGAAAAATTGTGTACATATTTACAACTAAAATTTGCTCAAGTAGGTGATTATGTCTTGATGGTGTTTTAAGAGTTTTGGGTAATACTTCTTGATGGAAGGATACTAAATTTCTATTGGAATGAGATGTCGGTTAAGATGGTAGAGGGTATTTTCTTTTCCCTCTTCATTGACTTAGGCTAACAGGGCACCAAGTGACTCATCTAGAGCTGTCGTGTAGAGAATAAGTGGTTTCCCTAGTATAGGGGCTACCAAAATTGGGGGATTAGTAAGATATTGCTTGATGTTATTAAAATTATTCTGACATTTCTCATCCCTTATGAATTTAGAGTCATTTTTGGCAAGGACTGAGAATAGTTGACGTCTTCTAGATTTGAAAATGAACCTCCTTATATATGCCAATCTACCTTAAAGAGTCCTTAACTAAGTGAGGCTTTTAGGAGGTGACATATCTAAGATGGATTCAATCTTAGAAGGATCAATTTCAATTTTGCGGTGACTCACTAGAAAGCCTAAAAATTTCCCTGAGGTGACACCAAAGACACACTTAAAGGTGTTCATTTTGAGGTTGTAGTAGAGCAACCGCTAAAAGATAACTCTTAAGTCATAAAGATGAGCATCTTTAACTTTGCTTTTGATAATCAAATCATTGATGTAGCACTCCACTTGATTATGGATAAGTTCATCGAAGATTTGGGTCATAACCCGCCGGTAAGTTGCACTAGCATTTTTGAGATTAAGTGATCTCACTTTATAACAAAAGATTCCTATATGAGTTTTGAATGTCGTGTTCCTCTCATCTTTTGGGGCCATTTTGATTTGGTTATATCCAAATGAGCCATCCATAAAGGAGAAAATAACATGAAAGGAGGCAATGTCCACGATGAGTTTGTGTATGGGCAGAGGAAAATCATCTTTGGGGTATGCCTTGTTCAGATCCCTATAGTCGATACAGATCCAAATATAACTATTTTTCTTTTGAACTGGCACAATGCTAGCTACCAAACATGGCTATTAATCCTCTTGAATAAAACTAGATTTGACTAATGTCTTGATTTCAGTAATGACTTGCTGCTCGATCTCTAGACGCATTCGTCGAGGAGTTTCTTAACGAGAATGGCGAGGTATGTTATTACTCAAAAAAACTTCCTGAGAAACATAAAGATACGGGTAGTTTCACCATTCCTTTATCTATAGGAGATAAATTCTGTGTGAGAGCTTTATGATGCATCAATCTCTTTCCCCTTTTAATCTTCAAACGATTAGATATAGGAGAGGTTTAAACTACTTATGTTACTCTTCAATTAGCTGAAAGATCTTTCACTTATCCAAGAGGTGTAATAGAAGATGTGTTGATTAAGGTTGATAAATTCATTATCTCAATTGACTTTATTATGCTTGACATGGAAAAATATAGAGAAATACCTCTCATTTTAGAAGGACCTTTCTTAGCAACTGGAAAAGCCATAATTGATATGCAAAAAGGGGAATTAATTATGAGGGTTCAAGATTAAGAGATTACTATTTATGTGATGATATCTATAAAATTTTCTCAAGAAAATAATAAATATTGCTTTAGAGTTAATTTGGAAGACACTATAGTGGAGAGTTTAAAAGAAGAATTATTGGAATGAAATCCATTGAAAGAAGAAGAAATTTAGGAGAATTGTGAGAGTTTATGAGAATCTATTTCAACAATTAAAAGCAATTCAGGACTGTTTAGAGAGAAGTTTGAAATTTTAGAGATTACATATTTGGGTAAAACTGTGAAACCTTCTATAGATGAAGCTCCTGACTTAGAGCTTAAGGTTTTACGCAGCCATCTTAAGTATGCTTTCCTTGGTAACAGCTCAAGTCTTCCTATAATCATTTCTACAAACTTAAAAAAATATCAGAAAAATAATTTGATTAAGGTTTTGAGTGATTTTAAAAGAGCTTTTATGTGGACAATTACTAACATCAAAGGAATTAACTCTTTAATTTGTATGCATAAAATTTTAATGGAAGCTATTTCAATACCAAAAGTTATACCCTTAGAGAAAACTTAACCCTTACATGAAAGATGTTGTTAAGAAAGAGATTTTCAAATGGCTTAATGCTGGGATTATCTATCACATTTCTAACATATCTGAAGTAAGCCCTATTCATTATATTCTTAAGAAGGGTGGCTTGACTATTATATCAAATGAACATAATAACCTTATTCTTACTAGAACTATCATTGTGTGGAGGATTTGTATTGATTATAGGAAATTAAATAAGGCCACTTGAAAAGTTCATTTTCCCTTGCCTTTTCTTTATCAGATGCTTGATAGGTTAGTTGGGGATTCATTTTATTATTTTCTGGATGGATATTCAGGGTATCATCAAGTTTTTATTGCACCTGAGGATCAAGATAAGACTTCCTTCACTAGTCGTTATGGAACATTTGCCTATAGGAGAATGTCATTTGGTCTTTGTAATGCTCCTACTGCTTTTTAAAAATGTATAATGCCAATTTTTTCAAACCTAATTGAGCAGGGTATTGAAATCTTGATGGATAACTTCACCATATTTGGCACTACATTTAATTCTTACCTGGAGCATTTGACTTCTGTATTAAAAAGATGTATATAAATAAATTTAGTGTTAAATTGGGAGACATTTCAATTCATGGTGATTGAAGGCATTATCCTGGGCATAAAATTTCAATGGAATGATTAGAGGTAGATATTATAAAAATTTAGGTTATATAAAAATTACCTCCACCCAATTCAATTAAAGGAATTAGAAGTTTTCTTGGTTATGATGAATTATAAGAGATTCATTAAAGAATCCTCTAAAATTTTTAAACCTTTGATGTTCCTTTTATACTTGATACTATATGGCTTGAAGCTCTTAATACTTTGAAATAACATTTAATTAATGCTCTAGTTATTCTGATTGGTCTTTACCTTTTGTAGTGATCCATTGCTATGGTGTTGTCCTTGGTCAAATGTGAGATAAGAAATACCACATCATTTTTTATGCTAGTAGAACTTTAAATTCTACACAATATAATTACACAGCTATTGAAAAAGAATTGCTAGCCATTATTTATGCTTATGATAAGTTTAGATCATATTTGTTTGGTGCAAAAACATTATTTATACTAATCATTCTAATATCAAATATTTTATGATAAAGAAAGAAACTAATCCAAGATTGGTGAGATGGGTTCTTCTGTTACAAGAATTTGATGTAAAAGTTTGGATTAGAAAAGGAACTAAAAATCAAATTGTTGATCATCTTTCTAGACTTTTTATTGAAAATTATGCTTAACTGAGTTCGAAATTAATGAATATTTCCCTGATGAATTGTGATTTATTTTATTTCTAAATAAACTTCCATGGTATTTATATATTGTTAATTCATTATTAGTGGTATACTTCTATGTCATTTATTATTAATCAAAAAAAGAAAATTTAGGCATGATAAAATATATTATTTTTGGGAAGAATCATATTTATTTAAGTCTTATAATGATCAAATTATTAGCAGGTGTATCCTCGAGGAAGAAATAGAACCAATCATTAGGGAATATCATGATTCTTATTATGGATGATATTTTGGAGATTTTAAAACTACTTCTAAATCCTCCAATCTAGTTTTTAATGGCCTATAAAAATGTAAGGATTTATAAGGATAAAGTTAAAAAATGGCATGATTATAAGCTTCTTAAGAAAGAATTTACCCATGTACAGGATGATTAATTTTAAATTCCAGACTTAAGTTTTTTTTTAGGAAAATTAAAATCGAGGTGGTCAGGACCATTCACTGTCATGAGGGTATTTCCTTATGGAATTGTTAAAATTCATAATAAAAGAAATTTGCATGTTTTAAGGTTAATGGGCACAGGCTGAAACCCTATTTCGGTTGGGACATCGATCGATTGAGAAATATAATTGAGTTGGTTCATCTTAAAATATGATAATTAGTATAGTTTGGCTGAATACTATAAACTTAGTGCAGATGGGAGGCAATCCACTTATGCTAGTTGTTATTAGTTATTATTAATACCCTGTGGATGTTTTGTATTTGTTTTATATCTTATTAAATTTTTTTATATTTAAATTTATACATTGTGTCCTCTACAGTTAATATAATTAATTTCTTTATTTAGCAAAAATAAAAATTATATAAAATTTGGATTATAATAAAACCCTAAAGTATAATTTAAATGAATTTTGCATAATAATTCTTACTTTGAAATATCTCTAATTTAGATCATTTAAGTTATTAACTTAAATTTGAATTTAGAAACTATACATTAACTAATATTGACAACTGAATTAAAATGAATATGTAAATTTATGGATCGGATACAAGTAGTTTTAATCAAGAAAATCATAGTTAAACTTAAAACAGTAACTAGAAAATTTATTGAATCCTTATATTAATTCAAAAGGATTAAAAGAGAAGAAAAACAAAAAATGATATTCAAAATCATTAAGTATATAATTCACAAAATTTTAAAAAAATGCAAAAAAAAGGAAAATGGAAATAGTTCAAAATGAAAAAAATAAGTACATTCAAAAATTAATATGAGTTGTAGCTTAATCTTAATTGCATCTTACTATTTAACTAAAAAAAGAACAAAATAAATAATCTAGTACATGTGATAGTGCACTCATGAACTCCCTATTTAAACTATGAGTACCTAATCCCTAGACAAAATTATTTATTATATACTAAGAAGTCAAACTTATATTTTTAAAGATATTGAATAAATTCAAAAATAATCAATACAAGAATGACTGATTGGGATAAATGTTATGTCTTTTTCAAATGTGAATTATAACTTTTTCATTCCAAATTACTTCTAGGCAATGCTATTATCCTATATTTTAGTAATTTTTACTTATCAATTTTTACTTTGGCTATTAAGGTGATCAAGAAAGTCATGTAAGTGTTGCTTGAGAACAATCAAGAGTTTAAGCTGGGGAAAATTTGATAAGTATAAATTATGTATTAATTTTCTTATGTTAAATATAATGAAAATTTATTATTTTAGATGTTTTATATAGGAATTGTGTAGGGAAAAGACAAATTTATAAGTGTCAAGTACCACCATAATGCCGACAAGTTTAATGTTGCAGTGTCGTATCGATCCATGTTTGACTGCAGATTTTAATGCAGTGATGCCGACCTTCTCTATTTTTAAGCACCATAACATCACAAATGTCAATGCCATAGTGCATCACAATATCATTATGCTCAAAATCAGTACTGCAGCACTAGGTATTTTGAGAAAATTAGTAGGAGTGCTAGCCTTTCCAGTACCATGGCGTTAGAAAGTTATTCCAAGCATTGTAGTGCTCACATTTCACAACATCACGATGTTACAATTATAACTGCTACGAGCAGTGCCAACTTAGCCAAGAGATGCGCAAATTAACACTGTAACTATGCCACATCATGCTGCACTGCAATGGAGCCAACATCACAGCATCGAGGTGCTAGTTCATTTTCCTGCGCTGCAGTGCCACCCTGTTAAGCACCGCATTGCTCAAGTCTGATCCTATACTTACTATAAATAGAAATTAATTTTATTATTGGAGAGTTCAGTTATCTGAGTGTAATTTAATACCTTTTATGTATTTATGTAGTGTCCTCTTAGAGTAAAATTTAAGGAGGCTAAGGAATTATCAGATATAATCTTTAGAGGGACTAGCCTGTATTTATATAAGAAACTCTATACATGGAGGAAGGAGTATAAAGAAGATACTTAAATCTATCCTGGTGATAAACTTCTTACTTTTCATGTACTTTATTCTTTAATGAATTAAAAGAATATAAGTTTGCATGTTATTTATTCAATGACTGGTTAGATCTTCTATTTTGAGCTGATAATGTAAAGAGCATATTAAGTACTAATATAAACTCTTATTGTTGAATGAAAATAATAATGTTTTCAATATCTCCCATTTTTAATTTAATGCATACAATGGTCATGTGTGTAGTTAAAAGTTAGTATGATATATAGCCTCGATGGAGGAATTTAAGAATAATTAAAAATAATAAATTGGAATATTGGCATGCCTAGACATATGATGTTTGTATATTCTAGGTTCTATAAAGATAGTAAAATTATAGGAGACTAACAATTTTTCTTTTCACCCCTACAAACTCGAAAGAGATCTAGGATGCACAAGCTTTGATCCACATCTACATTTAAGAGTCTCATTGCAAAAAATATGTTATTTACATGCATCAATCCAAAACATTTTATCCAAATTGTATCAACTTTATTACTCATTTTTATTCAGTGGTAGGAACTCAAAAACCACATTTTAATTTTAGTAGGATAAGTTCATACATTTGGAGTAAGCAGTAGTAGTTTTGTTGCATTATAGTAGATTACTTCCTTCTGTAAACTTATGTAAATTAGTGGGCTATTTAAAAATCTATATCATATAAAACTTAAGCATATTTCAAATTCATAGAGTTTTACATTAGCTCGCCATTATCTTATCACATCATACGCACCCATCACTCTGCTAACAGTATCAAAAGCTTTAATGATGTCAAATTTTGCACAAAAAATTCTTCCTTCTAAGCCTTTTTTAAATTAGATAAAATATTAGCAACTAGCAAAATATTATCTATGGACACTTTGAGATGAAACTAGATTGAGCATGATCAATCAAGTAGTGCATAATTGTAATAGTACAAAATTTTGAAAATAATTGAAAGCGAAAAATGTGAATTCATGTTTAAATTGCAGTGTAGCGAAGAAAAAGGGAGAAAGCTAATTTTTAGTGACAAGATTGCTATTTCGCTTTTGTAGAAATTACTCAGATCACTGTAAGTAATTCTAATCCTCTCTATTTTCAAAGATTTTAATTTTAACTATTTGATTCTCAACATAACTAATTCTATTACATTATTCCTGAATTTATTGAACTTTTATCGTTTAGCTTTTTAGATTTTATTATACTGATTATTCTGGATATTTTGACTGTAACATTTATTAAATTTCACCAGGTAAAATAAAAGTTATTATGTTTTATTATATTTCTATTGATTGAATAATTAATACTTTTACTGTAGGTATACTTTTAATATAAGCTTTAGAAATAAATATAGACATGTAGTTGAGTAATAGTTAGTTACTATTATTATTATAGTATTATGATAATATTATATGTGAGGATAAATAAAAGCTAGTTTCATTGACGTTGGCTGAAGACTAACTGACTTGTACAGGATGGTAGGCTGACGGGCTTTCCTTTAAATAAAATGATTTGATGTTATCATCTATTGATTCACATGATGCTAATTGGGAGTTATAAGAAGATGATTATTGTACTGATAGGCAAAGAGTGATGACTATGTTTATTAAGCAAATGATTTACTCATATTGATATGATATTGGAAAAATATTAATTAAGCTAGAATTTTTTACTTATTTAATGTGACTACTAAAATGTATATTATTGAGGCAATATTCCTATTACTATATAGATTTATTATTACTGTATGAATTTACTATTATTGTATTATTTTACTACATCTACTACTGAATTGTTACTATTATCGATATAGACATCGATTCTATTTGATATTATTGATTCACTGTACTAATATTGAGCATGCGATTAAGATATTGATTTAGTACTGATATAGAATAATGGGATAACATGCGTATATCATTATAGTGTTTTATGGCATTGATATGATTTTAATAGTCTTTATCGATGTTTGAATTTTACCATTTTATATGATTTCTTTACTAATTAATAGTACTGATATGATGGTTGATTTATCGATTCGAGATATGTATTAGTTTATTGGTTTGCCCACCATACTGTTGTACTATCTTTCATACCATAATCTTTTATTATTTACTTATTCTACTATTATTGTATATATATTTTACTATTTATGCATCGATTTATGATCATATGGCTGCTATTGTTATGTATTGATTGATGACATCCATACTATTTATTTATCATGCTTTGAGTTAGTTATAGGATTAAATGACCAGCTAAACTTTTTAGCTTATTATATGTGATTTAAATAATTTTAGGATTCTCCAGATATACTTTTAGTTTATTTCTTTCTATCTTTTAGCTATTCTTTTATACTCAGGACTAATTATGATAGATTATAATTATATAATTCTTAAGTAATTATGATATGATTATATAGATCCCGAGTAGTGTACATGATTTTTAAGAAAATGAATACATATGTATGTATATATTGACATTTTGATTGATAATTTTATTTTTGCAGATATTTATACTGATACAAAATTATATAGCTTTGGTTATCGTATATTAAAAGATAAAAATAATAATTCTTCTAAATTAATTTCTGGGCATCGTAAACTTGGTATTACAACATTATTATTGGAAGAATTGAATTGTTACTAGAGTAGTAGGAATTGATTCTGAGTCTGGTATATTGGATAGTTTATGGTGTATTACTTTACATGCATAATTGATTACATGTGTGAATTATTTAGATTAAATAAAATTGTGTAGATATTAATTATAATGGATCTATTAGAACCAAATATACCCAATAAGCAACATAGTGTAGCTTCAATGACATCAGATAGTATAATGTAGTTGACTACTATTATAGCACATGTAATGGGGGATACACAGAGTAAATTAACTGGGAGAAAATAAGAAGCGGGAGACAAGAACTTATAGACATTCCATAAGTTGAAACCTCCACTATTCAAAGAAGCTAGAGGAGCCCAAGCTACATCAGATTGGTTTCTGAGGATAAAAAAGATCTTTTATAGCATGTAATGTATAGAGAACAGGAAGGTACCATTAGCTGTGTTTCTCTTTGAAGGAGAGACTAAGTGATGGTGGGTTAGACAATAGAGAGAAAATTTTTAGGGGAAAATTAATATTAAGATCACTTGAGATGAGTTCACTGTAGTATTTAGCATGTGGTTTGCACCTCCTTCAGCTTGAAGATAGATGTGAGAAGCATTTATCAAGTTGGTCATAAGACAATGATACAGTTCAAGGTTGAGTTTACTATATTGGCTAGGTATGCTCCTCACTTGATTTCTACTACTAAGGAAAAGTGTTACAGGTTTCTATAAGGTTTGAACAAAGAGATAATACATCCACTAGTACCTTTATAGATTAAGGAGTTTTCAATGTTAATAGAGAGGGTCAGAATAATAGAGATTGATTTGATAACACCAACATGTAGATATGAGGTGAGCTCTAGATATGATGTCAGTAGGAAGAGCAAAGACGAGATAAGTTGGGATAAAATTAGAGACAGTGATAAGAAAAGTCACTATAGTGATTCAAGGGGATCTGGATTGATAGCATCTATGGTGGCTATGATAAGTGTATTCATTATGGTAGATGCCATTATGGTCAGAATTGCCTGTTGATTGGGCAATGTTTTTCATCTAGACAACAAAGACACAAGGTAGTGGATTATTCACAGAGAGAAAGAACTGATTTAAGAGCAAGACAATCTAAGAAGATTGAAGGATAGAGGACCATAGGAGCAAGAATATATAATTAAAGTTTGGTAAACAACCAGATAACAGAGTTGTTAGAGGTATCTTTAGGGAGTTCGTTGCACTGACAGTATTGACATGATCTACTCCAGTGATGTCATATATATATACAACATGCAATATTTAGAAGATTGATAGCATCTTGAGAGTTTTATTGGTAAAAAAATTATTTGAATGATTGAATGTGGCATTTTATGAATAAGTGAATGACATGTGATGGAATGAATTATATGATTATATGATTTGATGAGATTTATATTTGATTCTAATGTAATTTGAGTTTTGATCGTACATCTTTATTTTGTATTGATTCTTGTGATCAAATCCTTAAAGGAAATATTGAGGATGATATTTTTCTAAGATGGATAGATTGTAACAATACAAATTTCTAAAAATAATTGAAAATTAAAAAAAAAATTAAATTCTTGTTTGAATTGCAACATAGCAGAGAGAAAGGGAGAAAGCTGGTTTTTAGCGGTCGGATAACTTTGTCACTTTTGTAGAAATTTCTCTGATCACTGTAGGTGATTCTTATCCTATCTCTATTTTAAATATTTTGATTTTAACTATTTGATTCTACCTATAATTAATTCTATTACATTTTTCTCAGATTTATTGCCTGCATAACTTTTTATATTTTATTGTATTGATTGTCCTGGATACTTGGACTGCAACATTTATTGAATTTCACTGGATAAAATAGAAGTTACTATATTTTATATAATTTTTACTTATTGAATAATTTATATTTTTACTATAAGCAATCTATTGGTCATATTGGAAATGAATATGGATATGAGGTTGAGTAATGGTTGGTCACTATTATTATTATAGTACTATGATAATAAGATGTGTGAGTATAAGTAAAAATTTGTTTCATTGATACTGGTTAGAGACAGACTAACCAGTACAGGATGGTGGCCAATGAGTTTTCATTTAAGTACTATGGTTTAGTGTTATTGTCTACTAATTTACATGATACTAATTAAGATTTATAAGTAGATACTATGCTAATGGGCAAAGAGTGACGACTCTATTTATTGAGCCAACAATTTACTGATGCTAATATGATACTAAAAAATATTGATTAAGCTAGAATTTCTTACTTGTTTAGTGTGACTACTGAAATGCATATTATTGAGGCATTATTCATATTCATGTATGAATTTATTATTATTGTATAGATTTACTATTACTGTATATTTTACTACTCCTACCACTGGACTATTTCTGTTATCGATATAGATACTGATATTATTTAATACCAATGATTCAGTGTATTGATACCGAGCATGTGATATACTGAGCACATGAATAAGATACTAATTTGATACTAATATAAAATAATTGGATAGTATGCACACATCATTATAGGGTTTTATTGCTTTGATATGATTCTGATAGTCTTACCAATATCTTTGTTTTACCTTTTTTATATGATTTATTTACTGATTTATAGTTTTGATATGATGAATGCTTTAGTAAGTTAAAACTCATATTGGTTTCCTAGTTTCACCACATAATGCTTTACTTTTAACAGATTATACTGTTACTAAATGTGTGTTTTACTCTTTCTGTATCCATTCATAATTATATAAGTGCAACTATTATGAATTGATTAATGACATGCATATTATTTCTTTATTGTGCTTTGAGTTGGTTATAGGATTAGATGACTTACCGAGCTCTTTAGTTCATTATATATGGTTTAAATGATTTCAGGCCAGTGCAGAGAATCAGGTGTGTGTGAGATTGATCGGTTAAGGATTCTTCAGGTTTATTATTAGTTTATTTCTTTCTATTTTTATGAAAGTTTAATTTAAGGTTGTTGAACCACATGAACTGCAAAGACACATAAAGAGGGGGATGAATTGGTGTTTTAAAATTTTTCTTTTCAAACAATTTCTTTTAAAAAGCTTAAACCAAATTCATAACTTAAATTTTAAAAAATAGATTTTTCAAAGTGAAAGCAAATAATAAAATAACTATATTTTTTGTTTTGATTTTACAAAAAAATAAATATATAATTTTGTTCTTTTGATTTTCATATTTTTATTTCTTTTTTTCTTTTTTGAATAAAAACTAAATCCAAAGTACTCTCAATATTATCATATCACAAAGATGTTAATTCTCATCTCAGATTTGTAGGATAATAAATTTGCAAGGAAGTAAAGTGCAAAAACTAAAGTGTAGAAAAATAAAGAAAATAGCACAACAGAATTTTTATAGTGATTCGATCAACTTGACCTATATCCACTCCCCAGATTCCTCTCTAGTTATTGCACTAAAACTCCTTAGTGACTATGCTATTGCCCCCACAGCAAGGTGGAGAAGCTCTCACAAGAATCATTTCCACCCTCGGTACAGCTAAAAATTGAAAATTCCTTTCACCTTCCCTAGTACGGTGGAGTAGAAGAATCCCTTTCCCCAATTTGGTGTAGCGGATTAGCTGGGCCCTTTGACACCAAGGGGGTCTTCTTTCTAAAGCTTCCCTCATGATAAACCTTGACTCATGGAGGAACTCAAGTGCAAATTTGTTGGAGCATCCATGTGAAAATACCCTCTCACACTCCCTTGAACCATTAAGAATCTTCTCCTTCTCTCTCAAACTTCACCCTTTCTCTCCCTAGCTTAAATCCCTTTCTTTAATTCTTTCTCATAGAAAACATAACCCAATAACTACTAAAAGACTCTATTTCATAAAATAAGAGATGGTTAAATAATAGGTCTCAAGAAAACCCTAATTTTTAATTTAATTATCACTGTTCATACAATATGATCTATGGTCGTACAATATGATTAGTACAACTCAATACTGAATCATACAAGACAAATAGAAATCATCTAGAGAGCCATGGAGTGATTCAAATAGTATGATTTTTTATCATATTGGATGAACCAAACTTCATCTAGAGACTCATCGGGTGGCTTGTACAGTATGATATAGTATCATATAATACAGTCTATAATCAATTAGATTTGATTTGATTGCTTATTTAAATGATCTAATTAGGCAATGATTTATAAGATCATACAGTATAAAATTATTCATATAATATGAATAGTTCAAATTTCAAAATTCAAATTTGCCTCTTTTAGGTAAGTTTGCTTCAACGACGGGGATTTCTGGTAATAATTGATCGTCCAGTATGATGTATGGTTGTACTATATAATTAATTATATGTGAATTTAATTTTTTAATTAATTAATTATTTATTTAATTTTTATTTGAACTGATCATATAGTACAATTGAGATCATGTAATACGATTAAAAAAAATTAAAATATTCAATTTTCATTCTCCACATGCATGTATGCACGGTCGCTAAGCTAAAATACACCATTTTACATTGATAAACTGAAGAAAGTAAAAAGTACATACTCTTGCATAAATCAAATATATACTACCCAATCTTAAGTCTTGATTCTTTGACCTAGCTTGGTGTATGTTGAATCAGGTACACACAAAAAGAAAATGCAATATTAAAATAAAAGAGACACTAAATATAATCCAATAATATTTTTTATCATCAAAACATAAACTTGGGCTTTTGGAGTGCAACATTTAAGCTATTTTTTGTACTCAGGACTGATGATGATAGATCATAATTGTATAATTCATGAGTAGTTGTAATATGATTGTTTAGATTTTGAGTAGTGTACATAATTTTTAAGAAAATAAATACATATTTATATATTAATATTTTGATTGATAGTTTTCTTTTTGCTAGTATTTATATTGATAAAAAAAATAGATAGCTCTGGTCATTATATATTAAAAGAGAAAAATACTAATTCTTCCATATTAGATTCTAGGGCTTCACAATAATAGTCTTAAGTCTATTAGCAAGAAGCTAAGCTATAATTTTATAAAAGGTATTGCATAAAGAAATTGGCCTAAAATCATAAATATGACCAATTAGAGTTTTTTTGGGTATCAAATAAATACCAGTAGCTTTGACTCTCTTAGGAAGGTAGCATTTCTTTAAGAAATGGTGAACAACATCACAAACTGTGTCACCGGTGATATTCCAAGAAGTAGAATAAAATTCAAATGAATAGCCATTAGGTTCAAGAGAAGAACCCTTAGAAGAAGAGAATACCACCTTTTTGATTTCCTTATCCAAGAAAGGAGCAAACAAAGAAGAAGACAAATAATGTGGAATGCAGGTTCCAACTGGAATATTGAAATTAGGGCAAGGTCTAGCAGAATTTAGTAGTGACTGATAATGATTAATAGCAACATTAACAATTTTATAATGAGAAGTACAAGTCCCTTGGTCAGTGGTTAATTCCCTAATCACATTAAGATTGTGTCTCTCTTTAATTTTACCATATAAAAATTTCAAATATTCCTCACCATGAGTTAACCAATGGGTCTTGCTCCTTTCCTTGATCCAAGATGCCCAAGCATCATAAAGATAAGACAATTTCCTAGAAATGGATTTACCATTAGAATTTAATTGCTGATTAGTGGGGTTTGCATTGAGAAGGTTAAAACAATAAAGTTGCTAATCCTCCAAAGATTTAATGGAAGAGTTTATGAAGCTAGAATACTACCAACCTTTAGATTTGATTTTATTTTTAACACTACTAAGCTTGAAATATAGAGAAGTTATGGGATCCCAATTATAGCTTTCAAAGAAAGCACATATTGTAGCCTTCGAAAAAAGAAGTGAATTTGGTCTAATAATTTTTAAATTGGAACCTAGAGTGTTTTTCAGCTAGGAGATATAGGAAGGTTATGAGGGGAGAGTGGTCAGAAGTGTGAGGCACATTAATTTTATAATAAGAAGAAAGAAAACCCACCAGCTAATCCTAATTAATAAGGACCCTATCTAATTTTATATGAATAGGATTATCTTAATGGTTATTTTTCAAGGTGAATTTAAGATTAATGGATACTAAATCAAAGAGGTCGTTCTCAAAAACCATATTAATTAGCTCCCAAAGTTTGGCATGATGTAAAGTATACCACCTTTTTTTCTCAAAATGAAATATATTTCAATTGAAGTCCTCCATAACCGACCAAGGCAAGCTATTCTCAGATATTAGAGAACCAATACTTTTTAAACCAGACTAGAGAACAACTCTATCAGCAGGAGTGTTAAAAGCATACATAATAGAGAGAGAACATTTAAAATGTAAACCCATATCCACTAGACCATGAATTTGAAAGTTCGATAGGGATGTTAAGCCCTTATGAACTAGTCCCGAGGCTAACCAAGAGGGGGGGTGAATTGATAAGTTAAAAATTTGAGAGAAAAATAATAATTACGAAAATCTTTTTGAATATTTTAAAACTTTTACAGTCATGCGATGTTGTGCAGATGTTTAATGATAACAGAATAATAAGAACAATCACACAATCACCAACAGAAAATAAGTGTGGAAAGTAATTCAAAAGAATACACCAGATTTTATAGTGGTTCGATCAATTTGACCTACGTCCACTCCCCGGAGCCTCCCCTCCGAGTATTGCACTAACACAAAGTGACTCTCCTTTTGCTCCCACATCAAGGCGGAGAAGCCTGTATAAGAACTCCTTTCCACCAACCCGGTGAGGCAGAGAACCTAAACTTCTTTTGCTTCCTCCTGAAGCAGGCAGAGAACCCGAACTCCTTTTGCTTCCTCCTGAAGCAAGCAGAGAACCCGGATCTTCTTGCGAACGATCCCACCAAGAACAACCAGCAAGACAAGAGATGACGATTGGAGAAGATGACTCTGATCCTTGCTTAGAGCAACCTTTGTGAATCCCTCACAAACTCCCCCTCACAAGATCCTCTCTCTCCCAAGCTCTCTCTCTAGGCTTTCTCTGGTAAGGAAAGTGGCAAAAGATTTTTCTTGTTGAAAGAAAAAGATCTTTTAAAGGAGGGCTCAAAAATTGCCCTAAATCTCAACTGGTCGTTAAATATCGTCAAGGACGATCGCTCGATCATCCTGTATGATCAGTTCAAAATCACATTTATCAACCTGGACGATCTGGTTCCTCTAGATGATTAGTAGACAAGAGTTGTTCAGATCATCCCGTACGATTCGGCGATCATTCGGGACGATTAGTGTAAATCAAGAATTTCATCCAAAAGACAGCTCTGGTCGTCCAGGGGAACTTGTGCTGGATGATCTCAAAATAACTTGATCATCTAGGATGATATGTCTATCGTCCTGTACGATTAGTTTAAAAAGAGCCAAAATTATCCAGTTCACAACTCTGGACATACAGGTCATAACATGCTGGACGATTTCAAAATGACTTGATTGTTTGGGACGATATGGGTATCGTCAGACGATATGGGTATCGTCTCGTACGATTAGTTCAAAAATGGGATTATCATCCTGCACACAGCTTTGGATGTACAGAAGATAGGCACTGGACGGTTAGAATTTTTAACATATCGTCCCGTACGATCCTGCTATCGTCCAGGACGATATGATTGAATCAATCAGACCTTAATTACTTTCCTTAATCACCAGACTAATTTAGGTATAATTGTAATGGATCATCCAGGGACGATCTGACTAAATCTCTAAAAATAAAAACTTACCTAATTTAATCTGGCGACTGAGAATTTCTGATTTGAGCCTATCATCCAGTACGATCCAAGGATCGTCTAGGAAGATCTGCTTAATCAGATCGACTTAACTTGGTTGCCCTAATTAGGGTTTCTGTTTTCACTGGATCGTCTAGGATGATGTGAATATCGTCTAGGAAGATCTGAACAAAAAATGAACAGAAACTCTAACTCACTAAAACTCTCCCCTTGAGTGTCTGTGTGCAAGGTTACTTAGCTGGAGGATCAATTACATTACATTTGATTCAAGAAAGGGAAAACAGTATATTGGACCTGAATTATAAAATAGACTGACTCGATCTTGGGCTGGCTTGAACTTGCAATTGATCCTACGGACCTGAAAGATTAAACAATCAACCAGAAATAGAAATATTTGCTATAATTAAAATCATAGTCCATGAAACCCAAATTTGCAACTATCTCTCTCTTATTGATGATGACAAATATTTATTCAGTAGTTTCAAATTAACCAGATTGTAGTAAGTAAAGCACAGGCGAGAGATAATAAATTTTACTAATCATTAATAACTAGTGACATTCAATACAACAAAGGACACAACTATAACAAAAATAATAAATGAAACTACTACAAGAAAAAAATAACTCCCTCTTTTGACATCACAAAAAGGAGGAACAGAAAAGACAAAAACAACAGCAAACTAACAGATCACAAAGAAAGTAAAATAATCAATCTAATAAAGAGGGGGATCCTGAAGGAAAGATCAGGGATACCAAAAATATATAAGATAAATAGAAAACAAAAAATAGAGTAAATAAAAATAGAAACGAGAAAGCAAAACTAAAAATAATATTTTTCCTGATTTTCAATTCAAAAGCGAACAAGAAGAAAATTGACAACACTGAAATTTAGAAAAGTTGGAAATTCAACTTTCATAGCTCCTACCTCGATCACCTTACAGGTTCAAATTCCTTTCAAATAAAAATCTGATTCAGAAGAAAACAAATTAGATTCGAAAAGAGATCCTTTCAAGCCTCGTTCCAGAAAAATATCTGATAAAAAGTATTCCGAAGGAAGGATTCAGAAATCATGATTTTTAATCTCAAGCTTTTGAAAATATTAAGTGGCGCATAGATTATTCTAAGACATTTAAGGATCTGAAAGGGAAGAAAGCTTGGTTTGGGCTCATTTTGTTCCTCTTTTTCAATTTATTTGGTGCACTACGCATCTTTTGATTTTTGATACACTTTGTGTATTTTTCAATTTTGCGACATTTCACATCTTTTCAGCTTTGGACTCATTTTGTGCCTCTTTTTTCAATTTTTTTGGTGCATTGCGCATCTTTTATAAGCTTGCTTCCTTTCATAATCATTAAATAAACTCAGTTGTGAAATTATCTTCCAGACATAAGAGAGGATAAAATGCACTCTCTATAATAAGGAGGAGTAATTCATAAAACAAAAATTATACACCATATGATAAGTGCAATCACTTGATTAAGAAAACATAACAATGATTCAAAGCTTTGAAAACACTATTGATATGAGGTAGATTACTGTAGGAAGATAAAATAGTTCTCTATTTTAAAAACTAACTTTTTAATTTTGAAAAAGATTTTTATCCAAAAGAAATAATACACCAATAAAAGAGTTAGAGGAAGAGAAGCAATCATCAATGTTTCTTCCCTTTAATAGATCCAGAGAAGTCAATCACTGCTTACAAGCTTTTAAATAAAATAAGGCAAAACTCTCAGTCAAAAAATCAGTTTATCAGTAGTAGTGAGCAGTGATCTGATTTTAAAAGGAATAAAATAGTAAATCAAGAACAAATAGAAAATTGCATCAAAATAAATACAAAAGAAAAACCTGACAATAAAAGGAAATCAACAGTGAATGAAAATAAAATAGGAAACATATAATCAAATCAAAAGACTAACAGAAACAAAAGAAAAATAGAAAAAACTTAGAAATTATCAGTCATCAGAATCATGCATTTATGTCAATCACACTCAATCTGGTCCTCAAAATGCTGAATGAGTCAAAGGCCAGTGGTTTAGTAAAGATGTCAGCCAGTTAATTTTCAGTTGCTACATGATGTAGCTCAATGTCCCCTTTTGTAACATGGTCCCTAATGAAGTGATGCCTTATATCAATGTGTTTGGTTCTAGAATGTTGGATTGGATTCTTAGAAATGCAGATGGCACTGGTGTTATCACATAGAACTGAAATTGTGCCAACAGGTAATCCTAAATCTAAAACTTGTTGCTTCAACCAAAGAACTTGGGCCACACAACTTCCTAAGGCAATGTACTCAGCTTCAGCAGTGAAAAGTGCAACTGAGTTCTATTTTTTACTGGACCAGGAGACTAAAGACTATCCTATGAATTGACAAGTTCCAGAAGTCCTCTTTCTATCCACTCTACACCCTGCAAAGTCAGAATCATAATATCCAATAATCTCATAAGAAGTGTTGTGCCTAGGGTACCAGATTCCTAGGTTTGGGATCCCTAAAAGATATCTAAGAATTCTCTTAACAGCAATCAGGTGGGACTCTTTAGGATCGGCTTGAAACCTAACATAAAGATAAACACTAAACATAATATCATGTCAGCTAGCAGTCAGGTAAAGCAGTGATCCAATTATTCCCCTAAACTTCTTCTGATCAACAGATTTTCCATTTGAATCCTTATCTAACTAAATAGTAAAACTCATGGGAGTATTGATTGGCTTAACTTTATCCATTTCATATTTCTTCAAGATGTCCTTAGTATATTTTGATTGATTAAAAAAAATTCTATCATCCATTTGCCTTATGCTAAACCCCAAAAAGTAGGACAATTCTCCCATCATACTCATCTGAAACTCCTTACTCATTATTTTAGAAAAATCATCACATAGTTTATTATCAGAAGATCCAAAAAGTATATCATCAACATAGATTTGAATAATGAGTAGATCATCTCCTACTTTCCTAAGGAAAAGGATGGTGTCTATGCTCCCCTTAACAAACTCTCTTTCTAGTAGGAATGTGCTAAGCCTCTCATACCAAGCTCTAGGTGCCCGATTCAATCCATATAATGCCTCTTTTAATTTGTAAACATGATTTAGATATTGGGAACTCTCAAAACCTGGGGGTTCCTTTACAAAGACATCCTCTTTTACTACCGCATCTAAAAAGGAACTCTTGACATCCATTTGAAATAGCTTAAATCTTTTATAACAGGCAAAGGCTAGTAGCACCCTAATGGCTTCCAATCTAGCTATAGGGGTAAATGTCTCCTCAAAATTAATCCCTTTAATTTGATTGTACCCCTTAGCCACTAAGCTTGCCTTATTCCTAACCACCACACCAGAATCATTCATCTTATTCTTAAAGACCCACTTGGTTCCCACTACACTTTGATTTCTAGGTCTTTCTACTAACTCCCAAACATCGTTCCTTACAAATTGATTCAATTCCTCTTGCATAGCTAAGATTCAAAACTCATCAGAAAGGGCTTGATTGATGTTGGTGTGTTCAGTCATTGAGATAAAGGAAGAATGGTTTACTTCCTTCCTAAGTCCATGCCTAGTTCTAACACCTTCAGAAGGGTCTCCTAAGATCAATTCTTTAGGATGACTCGAAGCATATCTCCAATCTCTAGGTAAATTTTTTTTGAGGCTCTACCCTTTCCTACCTATTCTTCTTCCTCAACTCTAGACTCTTTAGGATCAGATTCATCAAACACCACATGAGTTATCTCCTCCACCACCAAAGTCCTCTTGTTAAACACCCTAAAGGATTTTCCCACACTATAATAGCCTAAGAACACTCCTTCATCAGATTTGGGGTCAAATTTTTCTAAGGATAATTTCCCATTGTTTAGAATGAAAACCTTAAAGCTAAAGATATGGGGGTGGGACAGGTTTGGAGTTCTACCCTTAATGATCTCATAAGGTGTCTTATTTAGATTGGATCTAACATTCATCATATTCAACACATAACAGGCAGTGTTCACCGCTTCAGCCCAAAAATATTTTAGAAGTTATTACTCAGCACGTATGGCTCTAGCAGCTTCCACTAAGGTCATATTCTTCCTTTCAGCTACCCCGTTCTGCTAATTGGTCCTAGGAGCTGAAAAATTATGGCTAATCCCTTACTCCTCATAGAATATTCTAAACTTCACATTTTCAAACTCTCCACCATGATCACTATGAATAGTTAAGATCTCACAACCTAACTTCCTCTGAATCTAAGTGGAGAAAGACTTAAATTCATCAAATGACTCAGATTTATGTGATAGAAATTTAATCCAAATAAGCCTCGAGTAATCATCAATAATCACAAATCCATAAACTTTTGCCCATAAGCTGGCAGTGCTAATGGGTCCAAAGAGATCCATGTGAAGGACTTCTAAAGGTCTAGAGGTACTGATGTCCTTAATTGAGTGAAAGGAGGACTAGACTTGCTTCCCTAACTGATAGGTATCACACAGGTGGTCCTTAGTGAACTTAAGCTTGGGGACACCTCTGATTAAGTCCTTTTGGGTGACTCTTCTAAGGGTTTTCATACTGGCATAACATAACCTCCTATGCCACAACTAAGACTCATCCGCAGTAATTTTTAAGTAAATTAAAACATCAGCTTTAAAGTAACTTACATCCAGCATGTAGACATTGTTGATCCTTTATCCCTGCAAAATAATATTGTCATTTAAGCTTATAATGCAGCAAGTGGGCAGGAATTTGATGTTATATCCTTTATCACAGAGTTGACTGATGCTTAGCAAGTTATGTTTCAATCCATCTACAAGTAAAGCATTATCAATAATGAAATTTTATGAATCACCAATTATACCTGCTCCTATTGCTGGTGGTATTGTCTCCAAGTGTAACCTTGCCTCCAGCTCTGGTCTCCAGTGAAATGAACTAATTTGGGTCTCCCGTCATATGTCTTGAACATCCGTTGTCTAAGTATCACATGCTCTCATGAGGCCTTTTATGAGAGCACACCTACAAAATCATCAAACGTTAAATTTAAGAACCCAAATAAGTTTGGGTTCCTTCTTATGAAAAGAAGAATGCAATGCATGTGTGCTATGCTGTGAAGTATATAATTTGGGTCTCCACACCCAATGTGTACTATGGTGAACAGTGTAGGTGTGTGAGATATATCCTAGTATGCCACAAGAAAAATATCTAACACCGGGAAAAGGATTAACTAATCTATGTGGGTGATAGTGCCTCTTCCTAGGTGTGTATGAAACATGCTTTGATAATTTTGAAACAGATTCTTCAAAAGGTAGAGGTGCATAAAATTGTGTAAAAGTAGGAGGTATTTCATTTTTCTCAAAAGCATAAATTTTCAATTTTAGAAATTCAATTTTCTTCGTGAGACTTGCAATTTCAAACTTCATTGCTCCATTACTACTCTCCATTTCACATGCCATGTTGTCTAATACTTTAAAAGCTCTTTTTAAATCAACATGCGAGGTTTTCAATGAATCATGCTCAGTAATAAATTCAAAATAGTTTTTGTTCAATTCGTCAAATTCATCAAGTAAAGACATGTGATTGCTATCAAGTGTAGAATGATCTTTAATCAAAATTTCATTCTCTTTTTGTAAGTTCAAAAATTTTAATTTCAGGCTATCATGAGTTTTCTTAAGTTTCTTGTATGATGAATGAATTTTTTTAGAAACACAACTAACTGGTCATAAGTAAGCTCACTTACCTCTTCTTGATCAAACTGACCAGGATGATCATCAGCCATCAGACACAAATTTGTAGTCTCCTCCTCAGCTTCAATCTCAGAGAAGTTAGATGCAGAATTTGCCCAGAACACCTTTTAAATTCGCTTCTTATCCTTCCTGAACTTGGGTTTCTCCTCACCCTTCTCCTTACTTGGGTGAGCCTTAAGTGTAGGACAATCAGCCTTTATATGTTCAGGCTTCCTGCATTCAAAACAAACAGTATCAGATGAACCTTTAAAATTTTTACTGGACTTACCCGTGTTCCACTTCTGAAAGTTCTTATATTTCTTCCTTATAAAGCTTTTGAATTGCCTAGTGATTAAGGAAATATCATCGCTATCAGACCCGAAAGAGTCAGTGTCAGTATCGTTGGCCTTCAGCACTATAATTTTCTCCTTGTTCTTCTCACCTGCATCAAGCTGTCTTTGGTTCACCTCTTGCTCGTAAGCAATGAGTGATCCAAGTAAGCTATCAACAGAATAAGTATTCAAATCTTTAGATTCAGTGATCGCAGTTATCTTAGCATCATACGAAGAAGGCAAACATCTAAGAATTTTGTTCACTTTTTTATAGTTAGTGAGTTCTCTTCCTAAAGTATATAGAGAAGTGACAATTTGAGTGAACCTAGTATACATTTCAGAAATCGATTCACTATGTTTCATATGAAAGAGTTCATAGTCATGAAGTAAGATGTTCAATCTAGATTGCTTAACCTCAGATGTACCTTCATAAGTGATGCACAATCTATCCCAAAATTCTTTACCAGTTATACAAGCAGAGACACGTATATAATCCTCAGATTTTAAGGCACAAAAAAAATAGTTCAAATATTTGGCATTCAGTTGGGCAAAATCCCAATCATTAAGAGTCCATTTAGTGAAAGGCAGCTCAGTTTTAACATTATTAACCATTCTAAAAGGTGCTTCAAAGCCATCCATAACAAGCATCCACATTCGATAATCAATTGATTGTAAAAAGGTGGACATGCGAGTTTTCCAAAGATCAAAAGGTATGTTATCAAATAATGGTGATCGTGTAATTGAATAACCTTCAGAAGTATTACGAGTACTACAGTTAGCCATGGATCAAATTCAAAAGTTTTTAAGTTTAATTTTTGAATCCCGCTCTGATACCACTTGAGAATTTGATAGGGATGTTAAGCCTTATGAACTAGTCCCGAGGCTAACCAAGAGGGGGTGAATTAGTAGTTTTAAAAATTTGAGAGTAAAACAACGATTACAAAAATCTTTTTGAATGTTTTAAAACTTTTACAGTCATATGATGTTGTGCAGATGTTTAACAATAACAGAACAATAAGAACAATCACACAATCACCAACAGAAAATAAGTGCGAAAACTAATTAAAAAGAACACACCAAATTTTATAGTGGTTCGGTCAAATCCACTCCCCGGAGCCTCCCCTCCGGGTATTGCACTAACACAAAGTGACTCTCCTTTTGCTCCCACAGCAAGGCAGAGAAGCCTGTACAAGAACTCCTTTCCACCAACCCGGTGAGGCAAAGAATCTAAACTCCTTTTGCTTCCTCCTGAAGTAGGCAGAGAACCCAAACTTCTTTTGCTTCCTCCTAAAGCAGGCAGAGAACCCAAATATTCTTACGAACGATCCCACCAAGAACAACCAGCAAGACTAGAGACGATGACTGGAGAAGACGACTCTGATCCTTGCTTGGAGCAACCTTCGTGAATACTTCACAAACTCCCCCTTATAAGATCCTCTCTCTCTCTCCCATGCTCTCTCTAGGTTTTCTCTGGTAAGGAAAGTGGAAAAATATTTTTTTTGTTGAAAGAAAATGATATTTTAAAGGAGGGCTCAAAATTTCCCTAAATCTCAACTGGTCGTTAAATATCGCCCTGGACGATCGCTCGATTGTCCTGTACGATCAGTTCAAAATCACATGTATCAGCCTGGATGATCTGGTTCCTCTGGACGATTAGTAGACAAGTGTTATTCAGATCATCCCGTACGATTCAGCGATCGTCCAGGACGATTAGTGTAAATCAAAAATTTTATCCAGAAGACAGCTCTGGTTGTCCAGGGGAACATATGCTGGACGATCTCAAAATGACTTGATCGTCCAAGATGATATGTCTATCATCCTGTACGATTAGTTCAAAAAGTGCCAAAATTGTCCGGTTCACAGCTCTGGACAAACAGGTCATAACATGCTGGATGATTTCAAAATGACTTGATCGTCCGGGACGATATGGGTATCATCTCGTACGATTAGTTCAAAAAAAAGATTATCGTCCTACACATAGCTCTGGATGTACAGGTGATAGGCACTAGACGGTCATGATTTTTAACACATCGTCTCGTACGATCCTGCGATCATCCAGGATGATATGATCGAATCAATTAGACCTTAATTACTTTCCTTAATCACCAGACTTATTTAGGCATGATTGTAATTGATCGTCCAGGATGATACACATATCGTCTGGGACGATCAAACCAAATCTCTAAAAAGAAAAACTTGCCTAACTTAATCTAGCAGTTGAGAATTTCTGATTTAAGCCTATCGTCCGGTACGATCCAAGGATCGTCCAGGATGATCTGCTTAATCAGATCGACTTAACTTGGTGGCCCTAATTAGGGTTTCTATTTTTACTGGATCGTCCAGGACGATCTGAACAAAAAATGAACAGAAACTCTAACTCACTAAAACTCTCCCCCTGAGTGTGTGTGTGTGCAAGGTTACTTAACTGGATGATCAATTATATTACATTTGACTCAAGAAAGGAAAAATAGTACATTGGACATGAATTACAAAACAGACTGACTCGATCTTGGGCTAGCTTGAACTTGCAATTGATCCTGCGGACCTAAAAGATTAGATAATCAACCAGAAACAGAAATATTTGCTATCATCAAAATCATAGTCCTTGAAACCCAGATTTGCAACAGAATTAACCAAGAAGAAATAAAAGAAGGAGAAAAACAAAGTTTAGCTACATTCCAATTAACCTAAATGTGTTTAGTTTGAGAGAGATGGAAGTTATTGCAGCTGCCTTCATTTGTAAAAAGATAAAGAAATGAAGAAAACCATTTATCTGACAAAAGAGAAGGACTAATTTTAGCTTCCACGATAAAAATAATGTCACGGTTACATGTTTTAGTAAGATTCCTACAACTAAAACCTTTTCAAAGCCATGAAAAACACTAACATTCCAAGAGACCATATAAAGACTTGTCATTTTGATTTTTGTGAAGGGGATGGCAAATATTTTCCTTTAGAGACTTCTTTGAGCTTTAAATGGAATTTTTTTTTTGCTTGAAGAATTGTTGTAGATGTTCCTGAGCTTTATGAGGGATGTTAGTGAAGTCCTGTATCATAGAAGCTAAAGCATAAAAGCTATTAAGAAGCATGCCATAATGGGAATTACCATTAGCGAAGCTTTCGTCAGAAGAATGGCTTGCTCCCTTAGAAAGCGCGCGGGGGGGGGGGGGGGGGGGGGGGGGGGGGAGGGGGAGGAGATTCTCAGATAGAAAAGCTTGATTTGAAGAAATCAGGTTAATATTATGATCATCAAATTTTTTGTTTGGAGGGGGTTGGGGAGGTTTAGAAGAATGGATCTCAGTGTTCAGGGAAGGAGGAGTTAGATAAGGTTTGTGGCTTTTTGACTATTACTTTGGTCCACAATAATAGGATCAACTATAAAGTTATCCAATTTATGGTTGGAATGGTGCTGTTAGGGTTTTTAGCTTCTACTTCTCCCTCTAACAAGCTACTACAAAGGTTGTGATGAGGAAGGGCTTGATGGGTTAATAGGCATTGAGATTGATGGTGAATCAAGAAACCATATCTAGGGCATAGGGTACGTTTCCAATCATATTGGACCCACAGACAGTGTAATTTGCCAACAATATCTACCTTGACTTCATCAAGGAGCTTAGAGGATTTGTCGATTTGAACACAAACTCTTGCAAATGTAAGGTGGGTTTTCTCAGTAGCAAGGTTATCGATGGCTAGGGGTTGACCCACCAGGCTAGCAATCTTGGGCATGGGCTAGGGTTTCTCATGAGAGATCAAACACAACATCTATATTCATCGTACTTTGAAATCTAATTTATTTAACTGAGCTAGCGTGTTTATTAGAAGTTCATTTATAATTGTTTGGATGATCAAAGATCACATTTTGATCTTTGATGTAAGTCTAAGCCAATTTTTAGCATATTTTGAACTAAAGACCTTTGAAATGATCCTCAATATTTCCTACATATCCAAAATTGCTTGATTTATAAATTTCTAAAATCTAATTAAATCATAATTTTCCCAATGAGCTAGCTCTTATAAAGCAACACTCTATAATAGATTTTACCTTGAACATTCATTAATTTTAATGTTAGAAAAAATATTGGAAAGTAAATGTTGTGGATAAAGACGTCTAATTTTGTGGCATGGTTCGTTGATAACACACTTTGATTTGGTAGAGATGAACAATAACGTAAAATAGGTTGAGATTGTGGATGGAGATTGGGAAAACATATCGATATTTAGAAAGACTGAAAAGCACCGAGAATCAAGAGGAGAAAGAAGAAAGGAAGATCAGATGATTTTTTAGGTTTTTTTTAGGTCATTAAATGGTTTAAGGTCCTACAAAGTCACAAGTGATGATCAATATCTTACAAGACTCTGTAGCCCTATGATTACGAGCTCCGGGTGAGAGTTTAAGTTTCCTAACTACTAACATTTAATATGTAGAATTAAATCAGTTCAATATGTATAAACAAAACACAATTGACTTAAAAGCAATTTAAATAATTGCAAAAAATTTTATTATTTCCTTTTTATCCAAATATCTTTTTTTACGGATTTCCATAAATACTATGCTTTTTTTTTGGGGGGGGGGGGGAACATTTAGGCAAATTAAGGTAAACTCACACACACAACGCATACACAAAGACTCGAGCCCAAGACCTCTTAGTTGGAAGCCTAAGCTCTCAACTAATAAGCCAAGTTGAGCTGTGTAATACTATGCCTATTCAAATGAACGCGGTGAGTATTTAATGATGAGCAATACTAAGTCTGACTGCATGCCTGAGTCAAACTTTAATGTAGCCACGTGGCACTTATGAGGAGTATGCCCACATGATTCGCAGAAATAATGAAAAATACTAGAGTTGAGTTCAGTCGAGCAGAGCTTAAGCTTTATTAACTAATTAAATTTGAGCTTAAATTTAATTCTAAAAATTTAAATTAATTTTTTAGGTTATTCATTTATTATAAAATAAAATAATATTTTTTATTCAAAAAAAATTATTATAATAAAATTATATAAAAAAATAATAACAACAAGAACAACAATATCAAATCTTTAACCCACTACGTGGGGTTGGCTACATGATTTTTTTTTCATTGTGTTATATGCCTTAGGGCTTTGTTTGGGGCAGCTTTCTTAGGTTTCGTTTGAGAAGGCATTTTCACTGCTTTTTAAAGTAATTTTCTAGTACAAAAATTAATTTGTTTGTGCTAGAAAGCTGCTTTAAGAAGCAATAAGAAAGTCGTCCCAAACGAAATTTTAGTACTTTCTAAAGCAGCTTTTTGGTACAAAAATTTCTTGTTAAAAATTTCAAGAAATTTTTGTACCAAAAAGTTACTTTAAAAAAATAGTAAGAAAGATCTCCCAAACGAAGCTAATAAAAAAAGTCATTTCTAATACTTTCTAACAAAGTCTTTTTAGGTTTACGTCTATCTTTTTTAAGATAGGAAAATATAAGAGAATAAATAATAAGAAATGATAGAATGATCTTGAAAAAGTTATAGCCCCGATCCTGCCTCCCCTCCGCTCCTTATGTGATAGTCAATCATTAGCCTCATTCCATCTGTCTACCTCTCATTGGTTGCCTTCCCCTCATTGTACATTTTCCTCCCTCAAATCCCACTTACTTGCATAAGCTCTCTCTCTCTCCCCTGCCCCTGCCACTGAGTCAAGTGCAACCTCTCTTCCTCTTAAAGTAATGAAGAATATTTTGTTAAGGAAGGAATCATTATAAGTCATTTAATAAGGAGTTTTTCAATTTAAGAAGAAATTAATTTGAGTATAAAGCCTAAATGTGAATTTGAATGATCATGTTGCATTGAATGTGGCCATAAATAAGATTCCTCTAAATAAAAGTAGCCTATTTTAGAAGCATCTAAGTAGATATAAAGAAATATAAGTGAATTTGGTTATTCCTAAGTAGAACTATATGTTTCAAATGGAATGAGTATTTAAGGAAAAAAAATTAACTTTAACTTTTTTTATGAAGTTGAAGCAATGCTAAAAAGTTATCATATATATTACAAAATCAAATGACATGTAAAAAATATGCAAAAAACAAAAAATTAATAATAAGGAAAAAGTGTACAACAGTGCAAAGTAACATATCTCACTACCACATGCAAATGCAATGTCCGAATGACTCATTAAAATTAACATCTTTAAGCATCCTTAAAATTTCCATAGTAATGTAGAATGTTATTGTGGAGAATCCATTCATTTTAAAGAAAAAGCATGCCATGCTTACAACAATCATAAGACCCTTATGCATGTGCATCGTTTGTATGCATATGTGTGTGTGTAAACACACACACACGCACGCACGCATACTCATATAATGAAGTTAAATTGAAAATTTTTGCGTGCATGAAAATGTATATGGGAGCACAGTGGCACTGCGCTTGTGAGCGTAGTGGTGCTAGTCTCTCTATATTCTGAAACTGTGGCTATGAGAGAGATGTGGTATTGAGAGTTACACTATGGTACTATCTCCTCTGTTGTATAGTAACTTGAGAGAGTGTTGCTGCGTTGAGGTCTCAAGCATTACAATACTAGGTCAGAAGTCTTATTTTTTAAAATGTCTAATTCTACTATTGCATTTTAATACCCCCGAGTCCCCCCTCTCTCTTCCACACCATGACAACCATTTACCATTACATGCCTTAGATGATAAGAAAGAGGAGGAGAGAAAGAGTGAGAGGAGAGATGAGAGACAAACTAGGGTCCGGGCTAGTATTTTCTATCACTCCAATTACAAAAAGAATTCGATTGCTATAAGTGACCTTAATCCTATCTCGATTTTCAATTATTTAAATTTTTATCTATTTTCTCTCTCCTAAAATTTATAAAAAAAATTGCATCTTATAATTTAGCCAATTTTCACTATGTAACTTTTAATATGCTATAGATATGATTATTCTGCAAATTTTGATAGGATCATATTATATTTTCACTAGTTAGTTTAGAATACATTGCATTTTCTGCATTTTGATGAGTATATAGATTTTATGCATAATATGCTCCCTATGAACCACACTATAATATTTCATTAGTGACATGCATATGGACTATGATTAACTTCCAATATTGGATACATGACATGAGACATGGGTAAAGATTAGAGTTGGTGTGTTTAATATGAAATATATGTGGTGCAATATGTGTAATCAAGAAAGGCTAGTTCGATGTGATCTAGGTTGGTGGAAATATATCATTGTATATGAGTGATACCTGACGGGATTTGTTTAATAGTTGGTTAGTTGTGTTAAACCATCCATGATATGTGGAGTGATAAGGGGATATGATATGATATGAAAATAATTATATATGGGCTAGGGGTAATGAATCCCGTGTATTATTCCACCTAACGATAAGATATGATATGATACCCCATCCTGATACATTTATTGTGGGGAAAACAACACAACATGGGCTAAATATCTTGACTTGTATAGTATAGTAGATGAATATGAATGTGTAGATTCCTTGATTATCAATCACATGACACGGTAACATAACTAATAGTATATAATGATAGCACTTGAAATGAATACATGCATATGATACATTATTTCATAATGAGGCTCACATGATTATTTGACTACAAAATATAACATGCATAGTAAAATACATGATCTATATAGTATCACATGACCTGAATAGTGGTAATTTTGACATGCATTGCAACATTAGATATGACAATTTAAGAATATGTTCATACACATAATACAATAATATAATGAGTCTAGTAAAGTAGGCATGCACATAATATGATATGAATAGTTATCTTTAATACGCCTAGTAGCTTATTCTCACAGCTTTTCAAATGAAAGTAAATGTAATCTATGCAATGTGTTTGTTATGGATATGTATAAACCAATCTGTTCACATGATTGAAAAGAATGCATATTGTTTAATTACCTTGCATTGGTGCGATAGTATATTTTGGTGACATATTGAGCTATTAGCTCGTTATGTGGTTTCTATGTTTCATAGAATGAAAAGGAGCCAGAAGAGTGAGGTAGCCAATTTAATAGGTGATTTCTTTATTTCTGTTATAGATAATTTTTTCATCAAGATAGATATATTTTTATTAAAGAATAGTAGAAATTCATGATCTCTATATATGGTTATTTTTATTTGATATATATTGGAAAATGACAAATAGTTTTATATATGATGTTTGTGCTAGGATTTTTGTATATTAATGAATTTAGTAACTTTATATGTTAATTAGAAGATAAAAGAAATTCTTACCAAAATAGATCTTGAGGTTGGTCACCTTAACTAATTATAACCTTTTATTATTATGAGTTATATCGGGTTGAGTCATGACAATGTCTATGAACTTAATGATGTTAACTAACACCAAGGAAGATTTCGCTCTAGTGACTATCTATTATATTTTAAAATATCATAGGAGCTTTTAATGATGCCTTGAGCGTCACTCGAGGATACAAAGAAACTTTGATAGGAAGGGATCTACAAGATTGAGGGGCATACTTAACACTACAAACCATGCCAAAGAAGGCCTAATTGGATTAGAGAGTAGATATGAGCATACTTGATTGATATGTTGAGTCGACAAAGTACACTATAAGGAGACAAAATATCAAAACCAGGCTTCTAATGTTGACGCAATGGGTACTTTGCTTCATATTGACAGCTATATTTCTTTGACTAAGCATAGAAGAAGGATGATAAGTAATCTTTATTTAATAATTTGCCCACATGTTTAAGTGTAACTGATATATCATAAAAATTTTATCTTGATTAAGCATGAATCTAGAGGAAAATTTGAATTGGAAAGTTTTGAAATTAAATTCGAGACCATCCTAGCTGCGATTTTAGTAAACTTAAAGTCGAACAAAATGTCTCGAAAAGATGAACCCAATGAAACCTAATTTGACCCAATCCAAGCCCAAATAGATCCAAATCAAGGACTCAAAGATTATTTGGAAGGTTCAAATCATAAATTGGATGACCAAATGATATCCAAATATGACATGCTTATAATTAAATCGAGCAGCTCGACGAGATAAATCTAACGACCCCAAGATTGTGAAATTATAACATCATTAAGACACTTAAATACTCAATAAATAGCCCATAATTAAGGGCATCAATATCAAACATCCCTTTGAAACATTCCCAACATACGCTTGATCTTCTCCCTATTTATTGGTCATGCCACTCCCTAAAATTTATAAATAACCTCCTCATTCTTCACTAAAAGGAGACAAAGCCAAGAAATGAGGGAAGAGAGGAGAGGAAGAGAAATCAGAGAATTCTCTTTCCACTAGACTCCTCCTCGACCACTGACTATTATCAAACTTTCATCGAGCTTCTACCAAGCCACCAACTACTGCCGAACTTATGCCCAACCACTTATTGTTGTCAAAGATTTGCCTGACCAGTAACTGACTCCAAATTTACGCCTGGCCACCAACCGTTGTCAGATTTCCATCAGGCTCCTATTCGTCACTAGATTTCTGCCCGATAACTGACTATTGTAATATGATCATCTTCAAGTTTGAGGATGAATCAATCTTAGTAATCTATTCAAACACTAGTGGATTCATTTCAAATGGGCGTGGCCTCTTGGTTTTTCCTTAAGGGTTTTCCACGTAAAAAATTTTGGCGTTTATATTCTATATATTTGTGAGCTTGATACTCGTGCAACGCTAAGATAAATTTTTTCTTACTTTTCTATCGTGAATATTTAATCCCATAATAGTTTAGCACTGTCTGTGGGAAACTAATCCCACTATTATAAGTACAATTCAATCATTTCTAATGATCAATAGGCATAGCAATTACAACATTGGATCTTCCCACTCTAACTCACACTAATCCAAAAATCAATCTATGAAGTAAGGATGCCAAGCATCTGCCTCTTTTTATCCTGGTGGGAAAAATCTTACTGGAGAAGGGACTTCAGGACCCTCCCTAGAAGACCATATCCAAAAGATGGAGGAATCTCAAAATGAGATCCTTCAACTTCTATGAGGGACTCGACAATCGATGCTAACACAACAATAGGAGATTCATCTCCCTCAAGATCTGCCACTAACTGGGGAAGTCTGACCTGAATAACTTCAAGCATTACCTCCTCTCCCTCAGTCAAAGATTCATCCCCCATCACATCAAGATAATAACATCATTGATACAATGAGCTCTATATATCCCTCTCATACAGGATGGCCAACTCTTGTACCTCCAATTGCTATTGGGGGATTGGTCCAAACTTGCATTGACAAAATCCCACACAACGCTCTACGAGATGAATTGTGGCGACTAATCAAGAAAGAGTTCCCTTTAAGAGGTGCAAGGCAATCCCTTCATCCTTAAGACTTTCAAGAATTATCTCCTCTAACTGAAGACATCATTAAAACCCTTGTTCCTATGGGTTTTAAATTGTCGAGCATAGAAGCTTATGATAGATCTTCCAATCCCAATGAGCATATTAATCACTATTGAACTGTCATACATATCCAATGAGCCCTTGATGTACTTATTTCCTAGGTATTTCCTGTCACTCTTAGAGGGCAAGCTCACACATGATTATATTTGCTCCCGGCCAAGATTATTCTCATGTTCATCAAGTTGGCCAAGTTATTTATTAAATAATTCATTATAAACTGAAGAATTATTAAAGATTCGTCCCACCTCTCTATGATTTGCCTAAATGAAAAAGAGTCACTTAAATAATATATTCAAAGATTCTCCATTAATGCTTAATAAATTCGAGGGTAGATCCTGAGTTGTTAAGAGGAGTTTTCTTTGGAGGGCTCTATCCCGGTCCCTTTATTCAGTGCATATGTGATCCAATTCATTTATACGTAGACTTAATCCATTATGTGAGGCGCAAATATTAGCAGATGAAGCCATTAATACTCATACAAAATAATTATGCAAATTTCTGGAAAATATAAGAATGCACCTATAATGGATAACTCATCCTCGCAACAAAAGAAATAAGGGAACAATAACCTACCTCCATGACCCTCACTACCATGATATAAGCCTCCATAAGTGGAGTATACACCACTCAACACATCTCGAATAAATGTACTAATGACCATTCGAGATAAAGAAAATGTTAAGTGGCCTAATCCTTTGAAGCCAAATACAAGAAATCAGGAACCATACTACCATTTTCATTAGCCGTTGACACACCACTGAAGCCTATATGCAGCTCAAGGATTAAATTGAGAGACTTATCCAATAAGGCTACCTTAAAAGGTTCATTCAAAATCCACCTGCTCATAAGGACACTCCTCCTATTGGGGGGCAAGATGCACAAAAAGCAACCACAGATCAATCGTTAAATGGTTTGCAAGATTGAAACTATGTTGGAGGCCCCTTACTGCCTAACCAAATCTTATTTGTAATAAATGAAAAGGTGATGCCAAAGAAGCCTTATAATGATTGCTCTATTACTTTAGACGACTCTGATTTAGAAGGAGTGAAGAACCCTCATCAAGTTTTACTTATGATTAATGCAAGGATTGGCAACCTGCGTTGCAACATCAAAAGAATTTTAGTTAATAAGGGGAGCTCAATGGATGTATTGTTCTACTACTTATCTCAAAATGGGTCTCACTACAGAGAAACTTTAGTCCACCACAAAACCACTATAAGAGTTTGATAATCAACCCATATCAGTAGAAGGAATAATTAGCCTGCCGATCGTACTCAGAGAATTTCCTCGATAAGTACTGATATAATCCAATTTATTATGATAAAATTAGAGTTAGCTTATAATGATATTAAAAAGACCCCTCCAGTCAATTTTTGGGATTGTCGCCTCCATTCCGTATCTCAAACTAAAGATTTTACCCTGACTGGGATTTGTATGGTACGAAGAGATTAATAAGTGGCTCAATCTTACTATCTTAGGTAGGCTCAGTAGCACCCCATAGTCACTTTAAGCATTAATGACTTTGAACTCCAAAATGAAGATATCCCTCAAAGGGCTTCTCCCATGGAAGATCTTCCTTGTGTATCTATTTCAGACAACCACCCTTAAGAATTGTGCAGATTAGGTCTCTGCTCTTAGAGGAAGAGAAGAAAAAATGCATAGACTTCCAATATAGAAATCAGGATATTTTTATACGGAGTCCAATCGAAATGACTGGAGTTAACCTTGAAGTAATCGTGCACTCCCTCAAAGTAAACCCACACGCAAGTCAGTCATCTAGAAGAAATGAAATTTTGCACCAAATCGCTAGCATGAAATCAAACAAGAGGTTGATAAACTCGTAGAAGTTGAGTTTATACGGTAAGTGCACTATCCCACCTAACTAGCAAATGTTGTCATGGTGCAGAAAGCGGGTAGAGCTTGGAGAATGTGTGTAAACTATATGGACCTCAGTAAAGCTTGCCCGAAGGATAGTTTTTTATTTCCTCATATTGATCAATTGGTCGATACCACATCCAAACATCAAATGTTGAGCTTTATGGATGCGTACTCTGGTTACAATTAGATAAAGATGAATCCTATGGATGAGGACGCAATGACTTTTTGAACAAATAAAGAGTTGTACTATTATCTGGTCATGCAATTCAAGGCTTAAGAATACTATAGCCATATATCAGCGCATCATGAATAAGGTTTTTAAAAATCTTATTTGGCTACTATGGAAATATATATCGACAATATATTAGTAAAAGGCCTTAAAATTTTTTAACATATCTCTGATTAAGAGTAATGATTCCACCTTCTGCGACTCTACTACATGCGACTCAACCCTTTCAAGTGTGCTTTTGGAGTCGCTTCGGGGGTAATTATTGAGATTCATGGTAACCCACCGAGGGATTGAGGACAATTCTAAAAAGATCAAGGCACTAAGAGATATGCTGCCCCTGAGGAATATCAAGAAAGTTTAAAGACAAAATAAAAGGATTACAACACTATCTCATTTTTAGCCAGCTTAGGAGATAAATATATACCCTTCTTTAAGATAATGAGAGGTGCTCGTAGCTCAAAGTTGTAATAGACTGATGAATGTCAAGAAACTTTCAAACAGTTATGAAAGTATTTGGCATCGCTTCTACTGCTTTCGAAACTAATATAAAGAGAAACATTGTAACTGTACCTGATTGTTTCTACATATGATATTAGCTCAGTTTGGGTTCAAAAAGAGAATGTTGTACACTGTCCTTATTAAGATCTTATTCAAAATGGAGGGGTGCTATACACTGATAGATAAAACATCATTGATATTAATTTATTCGGCCAAAAAATTATGCCAATACTTTTAAGCTCAGACAATTGGGGTTTATACAAATCTCCGTAAAAAAATATCCTTCAAAAGCCAAAATTTTCGGACAGATTAATCAAGTGGTTGGTGGAACTAGGAGAGTTTGACATCCATTATTTACCTAGGCCGAAAATCAAGTCTCAAGCACTTACAGATTTTGTGGTTGAGTGCACCATCCACTTCTCCAATAAACCACTAACTACTTCTCATTCTTTTTCATACTTGATATTATATGTCGATGAAGCTTCTAAAAATTTGGGCACCAGTGTTGGAGTTTTGTTAATCTCCTCACAGCAAATTATCCTTGAATATAGGCTCCAACTAAAGTTTCCTACAATGAATAATATAGCCGAATAAGAAGCCCTCATTGTTAAGTTAAGGCTGGCCATAGATTGCGAGGTACAAAACTTGGTGTTTCCCACCGATTTCTAATTGATCATCTCATAGGTGGAGGGAGAGTTTGATGCCTATAACCCATATTTAGCCAAGTATTATAACATGGTAAAGTCAATCTTGGCCTGTATTAAAAAGCATCAAATCATCTATATCCTCTGAGAATAAAATGTACGAGCAGATACTCTCTCCAAACTTATTACATCGACAACTGGCGATGTCTTCAAGAGAAAGTCTATCGGGGAGATTCCCTTCCCGAGCATTCAAGGTCTGTAGGTCATACAATCGATTGATGAGCCAAGAGAGGCTTCTTAGATTGACCCCATCTTACCCTTCGTATAAGATGGTGTATTGCTTGAAGATCCAATAGTTGCAACATGACTTTAGAGGCAGGCAAGCAACTTCACTATTATGGGTGGAGAGTTATACAAATGGGCCTTCGTTGGACCATACCTCAAGTGCCTCCCACCTTCAAAAGCTAATTTTGCGCTTCAAGAAGTTCATTCAAGAATATATGTAGAGCACTTGGGGAGAAAAAGCATTAGCCTACAAGATAATAAGGTAGGGGTTTTGTTGGCCCGCCATGAAACATGATGCACTTGAATTCACTCAAAAATGTAAAAATTGTCAAGTGCATTCCAATCTTACTTATATGCTTGTTGCAGAGCTTTTATTGCTCTAGAACCCCTGGACTTTCACCTAATGGGAAATTGATATAATGCAATCTTCTTCTATAGCTATTAGATAGCAAAAATTTATCATCATAGCTGTAGACTACTTCAACAGATGGGTGGAGGCAAAACCTCATGCAAAAATCACAAAAGCCAATGCTAAACAATTCTTATGGAAGAATATAATATATCATTTTGGCAATTCTGTAAGGATCATCACTAACAATGGAACTCAATTCATTGGAAAAATCTTGACACCTTTTTATAAGGATTTCCATATCCAACTAATGCACGCGGCTATAGCCCATCCTCAAGTAAATGGATTAACAAAGATTATAAACTGAATAATACTAAAAGGATTAAAGACATGCCTGGGGAAGGCTGGGGGTAATGGAATGAGGAACTCTCTAATATCATCTAGGCTTATCATACCACTGCCAGAACTCTAATAGGTGAAACCTCGTATAACCTTTTCGTTAGTACAAAAGAAGTAATACTGATCGATATTGGAGTCTCAAGCCATAGAGTTTAAACTTTTGACTTCAATAATAATGAGGAGAAGCTCAAAAATAATTTAGATCTCCTCCTAGAAGTAAGAGATATGGCCTCACTCAGAGTTACTGCATACCACCAAAGAATTGTCCGTCACTATAATCAGAGGGTGAAACCTTAATGTATCTCGATTAGAGACTTACTTCTGTGCAGTATTAAGGTAGCAAGAAAGGGCCGCTAACGTCATAAACTTTCTCCTCTCTAGAAAGGTTCTTATTTGGGTTTGGGTGTAGTTGTGGTCAAGACCGACACTTTCAAGATAAAGGATGCAGATGGAAAGATGCTCCCTCAAACTTGGAATATTGAAAATCTTTGCAAGTATTATCAGTAGGTGATGATAGAACTGCTTATCTTATGTCCTGTATTTCTTCTAAATTAAGTATCATGTAGTCCCCATACCTATGTACCTCTTCTATATTGAATGTTTTGTAACTCTCATATCCCTAAGTTGTACTACGGAACTATTATATTATCTTATATAATACAATGATATATTATTTACTCCTAACTAATATTGTCTTCTTGTTCAAAAAGATTATAACGATAATCTAAAGCAAGTAATGAAATCTAAACTTTTATCCTTGATTCGAGAAACACATAATATTTATTGTATCTTAATCACTAAATGATCAATTCTATGGGGATTTGATCTGACTTTTTCTATATAGGTTAATATCATCAAACAATGCTTTGAATAATACCCTCAAATATGTCAAACATCCTAAGAGGATATCTATCATATTCGCTCAGGTTGAGTGAGTTTAATGAAATATTTTTCACTATCCAGCTTAAAATAAAATAAAAATCAACAAACAAGCTTCATATATAAAAAAAGAAGCATCAACAACTCTTTATTATATCACAAAAAAAGATCACATATTATATAAGTACATCAGTTTCTGATACATACAATAATCACTAAGAAAGATAAAATTATACAACCAATAATAAAGAAATACTTCACAATCTCAACAACTTTGTTCTCGCTGCTAAAGACTTTCTTAAGCTCACTTCCAATATCATCATCACTTAAATGAAGGGGGATCATCAGAAGCATGGTAGGTGTCAACCCTTCAACTTTAGCTCCAATCTTGCACTACACCAGACAACCTCCTTTCAGAAAACCTCGAATAAAGCCTTTTTCAATATACTCTCTCTTCAAGGCCTTCACTTTTACAACATATATGTAATCACGAGCATCATGAACATGATCTTGAATTATACTCATGAAGGCTACAAACTTCTTAAATTCTTCTTTGACTTTGGGAGATGACAATTCTGATTAGGACTTAGCCTTTGATAGAGAAATCTCTTTCTTAGATAAAAGACTTTAAAATCTCTTGTTTTCATCTTCAAGGGCTATTATTTTCTTCTCAAGGATCTGCTAGTCCTTCACATACTGATTAATCATCGTCTGTGCATCCATTAGTTTAATATGGATTTGCTCCATCTATTGATTCTACAAAGAAGTGAAAGTTGCCATAGTAGCCAATTCAACTATGTATTATGCTAAATGTTCTTCCAATGCCTTTATCTCTTTGATCTTGTTGTCATATTTTTTCTTATACTCTCCTTGAAGATATTTGACCTTTATAAATTCATTGTTCCGATCATTCAAGATTTGAGTTAGCTCAACTTAATGATTTATGCACCACAATAACTGAAATAATAAGATGATACTTATAAGAGATTTCCTTATAAAGGTTCAAAAAGAACAAAAAAAGGTGGATATTCACTAAGTCATCAGCTCATCGATGTCCAATACACTGATGTTTCAAAACATCTTTCAAAATGTGTAACTTGGATGGAGAAGAATTGTGACATTTGCCAGTACTTCCTAAAATATCCTCCACCTTCTTCTTCTTCTTAGATGTGGTTTGCGGATCATCGTCATTCACTAATCATTTAGGAGGAACTTTTGAAGTATGAACATGTGCTTCCTAAACCTTTGTTGACTTCTTCAACATAATCTCATGAGACCTCCCAGCCTGAGTAGATAATCCAATCTTGGACAAGTATTCTTCGTCTATATACTTTCCTAGATAGCGTACCTCATAGTGAAGAGTGTCAACATTAGGAATGTTGAACATCCTTATTATATCTTCTACTCTAATATGAAGGGAAATGGATAAATCCTTCAACTTTCCCCATTTCTCCAAAAAATTCCAGTCGTTCTGCATGAAAAAAAATAACTTGCTCAGCTCTTTGATGGATCTTAGGTTTGAATAGCTAACCATTTAAATTTTAATGTGATACGTCCCTGTGTATCACAAATGAATTGACCCATCTAAGAGAAGCACTTTGGAGTCAACACTGCTCGACGATCTCTAGAAAAGACAATCAATCCCACTGCAATCAACATGGCTCAGTATGAGAACTGAGATAAACTTACTCCATATGTCACTAAAATATTAATCAACTCCGAAGGAAGTAAAAATCATAGCCACACTTGTAAATTGAACTCATAAACAATTAGATATATTGGAGGGGAGAACAGTCTTGACAGAACTTTTCAGGCACCTTTATCATAAGATTATTAGAGAAATGAAACTTGTTCTGGAAGATCATCAAAGAATCACTAGTAATTATGAAAATCACATTATTAGTCTTTGACATCTTAAAGATTTTCTTTAGGCCATCAATCTGGGAAGAAGGTCATTGATCTCCTTTAGTCATAAGAATTTTAAAGGAAGAATGATCACCCATTTGAACTTCTGCACTAAAAAAGGGCATTAAAATTTGATAAGGGATGTCACCTATCAAAAATAATGAAATACCTCAAAGGTGAGAAGAAGGCTATAAAATATATCTTCTACACAAAGAGGGGCACTTGTACTTGATAGGGGATACTACCTATTCAAGATAGTGGAAGGCTTCTACTGTAAGAAGACTAGAGTAAAACATGAGAAGAGAAATGGTGCAGATCTCCCTTACCATAAGGGGGTTATTTATAGGATCAAAAGGGGCACACGCGGGGGGGGGGGGGGGGGGGGGGGGAGGGGTTGCCTCCTAAGTCTTTTAAAAATTTTAAAGATTTTTTCATGAATTTTTTGGAGCAAATTCTAAAAATTTTGGAAATCCTAAAAACATAAAAGTAAATTACATAAAATAATTAAACAAGCATGCAACATTATAGCAGTATGCGCAAAAATAACAAAAATATATTAACTATAGCTGGTTATAACTGGCAGCCAAAATTGCAAACCCGTGCCCCTCGAAGGGGCGCATCCCCTACAGCCGTGCGACACCGCAAGCCCGCCTCTGGCCGACGGAGTTGGCCGGCTTGCGGGCCGACCACCAATGTGCTTTCGGGCTAGATTTTTTGTGAGGCTGGATAGTCCTATTCAAATATTTGGGGTCCTACGACTATTTTTTGATATTATTGACTCAATTTTAACACTTTCGGAGCTCAACAGAGCTTCTACAGCCAATTTCAAGCAATGTCAAATATTTTAGAGTAGAATTTTTTGATAATTTTCAACTTGATCAATGAGCCGACTTAAAAAAACTCTAAAGTTATAATTATGGGTATTTTACTTAGTTCACGGCCTTGAGAGGAGGTCCATGTTGACGTCCGCTAGGTGGACGGGCCTAAAAAATATTCAAAAATTATAATTTTATATTTGAACAATTTGAAATATTCCGACACATATTTTTAGACTCATGGGGCCTCGACGTTCGAAAATACAGGGGCAACTGATATATCATCAAAAATTTATCTTAATCAAGCACAAATCTCGAAGAAAATTTTAATTGAAAAGTTCATAAAGTAAATTGAAGACCATCCGAGTTCCAATTTTAGCAAACTTATAATCGAACTGAATTTCTTGAAAAGATGAACCCAACGACACCTAATTCGACCCAATCTGAGCCTAAATAGGTCCAAATCAAGGACCCGAAGCACATTTGAAATGTTCAAACCATAAATTAGATGATCAAACAATATCCAAATATGACATGCTTATAGTCAAATCAAGCAGCTAGACGAGAATCCAAGGATCTCAAGATCGTCGAATTTTGACATCCTTAAGACATTTAAATACTCGATAAATGACCCATGATCAAGGGAGTCGATATCGGCCGTTCATTTGAAACACTCCCAACAAACTATTGATCTTCTCCCTATTTACTGGTCATGCCTTCCTGAAAATTATAATAGACCCCGCATTCTTGATTAAAAGGGGAAGAAGCTAGGAAGAGAGGGAAGAAAGGAGAGGAAGGGAAATCAGAGAGTTCTCTTTCCACCAAACTCCTTCTCGACCACCGACTTTCGTCGAACTTCTTCCCAGCTACCAACTATCGTTGGACTTATGCCTGGCCACGGATTGTGCCGAACTTCTACCCAGCGACCAACTGATGCCAGATTTATGCCTGGCCACCGACCGTCGTCGGACTTCTGTCCAGCTCCTGTTCGTCGCTAGATTTCTGACTGACAGCTGATTGTCGTAATCTAATCAGCCTTAAGTTCAAGGACGAATCAAACTTTGTAATCTATTCAAACACTAATGGTTTCATTTCAACTAGGCATAACCCCATGATTTCTCCCTTCAGGATTTTCATGTAAAAAATTTTGGTGTTTATATTCTCTCTTTTTGTGAGCTTGAAATCGTGTAATGCTATGACGTGAAATTTTTCTTACTTTACCGCCGCGAATATTCTAGCCCGCAACAGTAACAAATATTTTTTTGCATGTGTATTTACATAAGGAGGAATGCATCGGGAATCATCTCATTTAAGCTGCATGCTAGGACACATCAAAGGAAGAATGATGTTTTCTGTATGGATATCATATATGGAAGGGCATATGTAAGTGTAATAGCATTAATATTTTATATGCAGGTATATTATATTTATTTAATTTATTAAAGTCAATATTAATATTAAAATTTTATAGAATAAATTTATGCAATTGATAGAGTCCACTTGTCAAACATCCACAGAAGGAAGCTCCTCTAAGAAATCACATGTTTGATTTATGAACATATGATGCTGGAGGACTGAAGAACGGTAGATTGTATGGAGTTGGGTGATATGATAGTACAATATCTATACCACAATCATACACAACTAGCAACATGGAAGCACAGCCATACTTGTGAATATTTTTTTATTTATGAAGCCATGCTTGTTTGTTAAATATTTTCCGTTACATTTTTAAATGGCTTCAATATCCGTTTGGTTATTTGCTTTTCAAAGTTGCAATTATTTTAGAAATAGTAGTTATATATTTAGTGAATAATTCACTTTGACACCCCTCCGCTGGAACCCTTCGTTCCGCCACTAGTCATTTATATCTTCTAAGCACTTACAATTGTTAGGAGTGATGCCAAAGGTGTGGTAGTGGTTTTAGAACGCCTCATTACCTTAATTACTTTGAAGTTAGAGAGAGCTTTGATGTCAGGCTGTCGTCGTCAACCACTACTGTCTCATTGGCAATGCCAGATTACTATTATCTGATCACTATCATCATACAACTATCATCAAATCACTGTCATTCGACCACCTATAGACCGCCACTATCCAACCATCGCCATTTGACCACTATCGTCAAACCACCGTCAACTCACCATCTTAGTAGAATCGTCACCATCTAACCACTATCATTTGACCACCATTGGTGGACCGACATAGCCTGGCTGTCTTTGCATGAATAAATCCTCCGACCATCGATGCTCAATTACGATCATTTGACTATCATTGCTCAATTACAATCATCTAACCATCATCATTTGACTATGGTCTTATGACTACCACCAATTATGTTGCTCCAATCATCGTTGTCCAACTACGTTCCTCTGATAGTGTTACCCAACTATACTTTTTTAAACAATGTCATCTGATTATGATCCTCCGATAATAGTCATACGACTATGATCTCCTAAGGTGCCTGGCTGCGATCTTATGACAACTATCATCCAGTTATGATATATTGA
Organism: Dendrobium chrysotoxum; assembly: GCA_019925795.1. Lineage (NCBI taxonomy): Eukaryota > Viridiplantae > Streptophyta > Magnoliopsida > Asparagales > Orchidaceae > Dendrobium > Dendrobium chrysotoxum. The sequence continues at coordinate 16,290,100 of CM034311.1, forward strand.
CCTTTATTGCCCAACTAAAACATTCCAATCATCATCGCCCAACTATTGTATATGAATCACCATCACACAAAAAATATCAATAATCGCCAACCCCGTCACCTGTAGGTATCAACAATATCGACGCACACAAACTTTTATAAGGCTAATGCACACCATCAACATCAATATTGATACCACAAACTTCATCACCTGTGGTCGCATCAAACATCGACACACCCCATCACATATAAGGTTGATACAGACTTTCGACACTGACTTCGATTCTTGATGTTAACACAAAAATTTGCATTGATCCATTGATGGAACAAACAACAAATGATATTTTGAACATGGCTCCAAGGCTCTTACAACTTCCACTCTAGCATTAATTAATAAAATACATTAGTATAATCATTCAACTAGATCAGAGTATTTATTTTTTTCCCTTTTTTATTTTTCTTAATAAAAACTTATAAAAAAATCTCTTATAAACCTTTCTTTTATCCGTGTGTGCTAGATCTTCGTAAATGCTAAAATATTATTTTTTTTGCTATCATCATAAAATTTCTATCACCATCACCCATACAAATAAACATCTTAAATTCAGAGTTTTCTCAAATAGTAATTTGGGTATATAATTCAAATTGCATGATCTCTAATGGAAGCCTATAATGCTTCAACTTTATTGCTACACATCAGAATACACCACAGTCTTCTTATTTATTGCCAGAACCGAGAGTTGTCACCTTTCATGAACCTGGAGGTGGCGTGTGCGCAGGGTCTGCACCTGGATCAGGATAGTCATCAGTCTTCACGATCACCGATCTACTTTCTTCTGGACCCGTCAATTATAATAAATACAAGTAGCACAAAATTGCATTAAAATATTTGAAGTAAAGAAAGTAAAATCTGACAAAATATAAAACATTTAATAAAAAACAACTCCAAAGGTCAATCTTACAGTAGCACAGAATTGTGATCTAGGTTTAGGGTTTAATTACCTGAGAAACGGGCGGCAACGGTAATTGTGGCGGTGGATAGGACAGCGGCGAAGAGGATTCCTACAAGGATTGTCAGCCAGCGGAGGCGAAACATGATCGCCGGCGGTGGACGTCTTCAAGCTGGGATGATTTGCAGCCTTCGCTTATGCATTTTAAGAAAGGTGGAGTTTGGGCTCGGGCCGCGTGATGGATGACGATAAGAGAGGCGTTACTGCAAAAAAGGCTGGAAATCCGCGGAGGCCGGTCGGCTTTCTTCTGCCCCGTTTCGGCAAGATTTCTATTTTTCGAAATACTCCAGAAGAGGAGGAAGAAATTAACACGGGTGCTATGAGGGAAATTATTGCAGGGGTAATACTATGAGGGAGAAGAATTAATTTAATTATGTATTTTGGTGTTAATATTGTAAAATAATTTATTAATAATATAAGATTATATATAAAATGTAACTCATTTATATAAAAATTAAAGAGAAATATCTTTAATAAAGAAATGACTTTAAATATTCTCATCAAAATGATTTGTTGATATGAACATTAAGAATAATTTAAAATATGTGATTGGAGAATAAAAAAAACATTCAATAGTAAAATTATTTGATGCTGGAATCAAATTGTGCAAGAAAAATAATAAAAAATAAAACTTGTTATAAAAATTAATTTATATGTAAAAGTTAAAAAAATAAAAAATGATTTAGAGGAGGCCTAAAGGAAGTTTAAGAAAGTAATATGCGATGTAAATAATTTAACTTCTAAGCATGGCAAAAGATACATATATAAATAACTAAGTAAAGAGATATGAGAAGTAAGAACCTAGTTTAAGTGAACTGTATTAAAGGTGAAGATCAAAAAGTATTTTTTTTACGAGGATATTCAACATAGGTGAATGAGATATTTCGATAAGTTTTTCCAATGAAGACTGTGAGAATACAATTGATTTTAGTGAACTAAGCACTATAAATTAAAATAAAGATTTGTGTTTGTATCACAGTTGTTGCGGGCTAGAATATATGCCACGGTAGAGATGGAATTTTACGTCTTAGTGCTGAACGGATATCCAGCTCACACACACGGAACACAAGATTTTTTACGTGGAAAACCCTGAAAAAAGGGAAAAACCACGGGGCCTGGCCTAGTTGAAATGATTCCACTGGAACTTGATTTAATTACAGGGGGCTAACTCACCTCCGAGGGCGATCGGATTACAAGTATCGATCGTCGGGTTGAAGTCGGGGGCATATGAAAATCTGATGTCGTGCTGGCGAAACTTCGGGGTCTTCAACAGAACTTCGGTTCCTAGGTGGTGGTATGGTAGAACTCTGGGCCTTAGACGGTGGTCCGACGGAGTTAAGGACGTCAGGTGGTGGTCCGGCGGAGCTCAGGACATCAGGCGATGGTCCGGTGAAGTTAAGGACGTCAGATGGTGGTCCGATGGAGCTCAGGGCATCAGGCAATGGACAGTCGGAGTTGAGTACGTCAGGTGGTGGTCCGGCAGAGTGCAGGGCCTCAAGTGGTGGTCCGGTAGAGTATAGGGCCTCAAGTGGTGGTCCGGCATAGTGCAGGGCCTCAGGTGGTGGTCTGGCAGAGTGCGGGGCCTCAGGTGGTGGTCCAGCAGAGTGCAGGGCCTCAGGTGGTGGTCCGGCGGAGTGCAGGGCCTCATGTGGTGGTCCGGCGGAGTGCAGGGCCTCAGGTGGTGGTCCGGTGAAGTGCAGGGCCTCAGATGGTGGTCCGGCAGAGTGCAGGGCCTTAGGTGGTGGTCCAGTGAAGTGCATGGCCTCAGGTGGTGGTCTGGCAGAGTGCAGGGCTTCAGGTGGTGGTCCGGCAGAGTGCAGGGCCTCAGGTGGTGGTCCGGCAGAGTGCATGGCCTCAAGTGGTGGTCTGGTAGAGTGCAGGGCCTCAGGTAGTGGTCCGACAGAGTGCAGGGCCTCAAGTGATGGTCTGGCGAAGTGCAGGGCCTCAGGTGGTGGTCCGGCGAAGTGCAGGGCCTCAGGTGGTGGTCCGGCGAAACTCCGGCGTCAGACGGTGGATCGGCGGAACTCCAGCGGTGGTCGAGGAGGAGCAAGGAGGCCAGAGCTCTCTCTTTTCTCCTTGGGATTAGGTCTCCTTTTTCAAGAGGAGAGGGGGCTCTATTCATAGATTTGTGGGAGTGGCATGGCCTGTAAATAGGAGGAAGATCAAGGGTAGTTAGGGAATGGTTTGAATGGACGGCCGATGTTGAATCCCTTGATCGTGGACCGTTTGCTGAACATTTTTAGAAATATCGGATTTTGGCGATCTTGGGCTCGTTAGATTCGACTCATCGAGCCGCTCGATTCGATTATAAGATTTTTCTATTTATAGACCGTTTGGTAATCAAAACTATGGTTTGAACCTTCTAATAGTGCTTCAGACACTTGATTTGGACCCATTTGGGCTTGGATTGGATTGAATTTGGTGTCGTTGGGTTTGTATTTCCGAGACATTCAGTTTGACTATAAGTTTGCTGAAATCGGAGTTTGGATGGTCCCAATTTTAATTTTTGAAGTTTCCAACTAGATTTTGCCTCGAGATTCGTGCCCGATCAAGATAATTTTTCGAGGATGTATCAACAGTATTAGTAAAACTGATTGACTTAGTAATAAAGTATATGCTATACAACATGTTCATGTCCCAATGTCTGCTTATAATTTTACTTTCACTTATGTCTCCCTTGATTAGTCTATGTACATAATAAAAACGGAGCAGAACCATGCCTAATTCCCATTATAACTCCACTTCCACTTATAGCTCCCTAAATCCTCTAACACCTGCACAAGGCAGATTGAGCTAGAAATAGAAACATAACAAAACAAAATAGAATTTAGGGCCCATATAGCAAAACTTGTAGTGCACTTAAACATCTCCCACATTAGAATTTCCCTCATATAAACACATATACACATGTCGATATTAACATTTTAACATGTATATACTACATATAACATGAATATAAACATGTATGAATTTCTACATGTGCAACATATTAGGGGCTAACAAATGTATAATTTGGACACACACTCAACATTTAACATTCAAAAAAATATTCATTGAGCATATGAAAAACATCATTTTAGAGCATTTAATGAACTGTAACCAATATTAGAGAAAGCTCAATGATTTGTATGGACAAAACTAACCAGTGAAATTTAGCTTTCTTATTGTCAAAATGATCAAAATAGAGAATTCTACAATATACCAAAAATTACAGGGTGAAAAACATTTTAAACATAAAAAAAATTATATATTATTTAAAATATTGTTATATAAAAGTTAGAATTACATTCATAAATAGGGTATTGAAAGCCCACCTTGAGCTGGACATTTCCTTAATTGACCTGGCAGTCAAATTTAGCTCTGCAGCTTCCAAGAACCTATCTCTTTCTTGTTATCCCTCCTTTCTTCTCTTCTCCTTTGACATTTGAGTGAGTTGAGGTGAAGTGAGGGATGAAAATGGATTTTATTATTATTATTATTATTGTTATTATTATTATTATTATTATTATTATTATTATTATTATTATATATAAAGCATTTTAATACTCAGCATTGTGGCACTCCAATATGCAACGCCATTATGTTCGGCCAAAATAGTCCAAATACTCTTAGACATAGAGATCAACACCACATTGCTCTAAGTGCTTGGGATTTTCCATCTTTTCAAATAGAAGGCTCAACGCCGCAGTGCCATCTAGACCAGTGCTGCAGTGCACCTATGGCCTTTTTAACATTTAATATTTCTTTCAATTCTAGACTTTAAACTTTATTTAAAATTATAATAACTCTAAATTAAACATACACATGAATGTTATGAACTTTCTACCAATTTTATAGCATCAAACATTATATCCTCCCATCCTTACAGAAAATATCATCCTCGACATTTACACATGAACAAACTCTCATAATAGGTTTAGATATAATTATCTCATTTTTGCTCCATTCTCCCATGTTGCTTCTCTCTTTGACCTATGCTTCTATTGGATATTAACCATAAGGGTTTGTGTTTTCCTCAATTCTTTCACATCATGGGCTAAAATACGTTCTAATTATTCTCTATAGGTCAGATTAGGTTACTCTTCACATCTTCAGTATTTCTCTGTTAAAGACCAGAAACCCACTTTCTCAGCACAGATACATGAAATATATTATGGATATACGACATATGATTGGATAAAAATAACATGTAAGTAAATTTTACAACTCTTCCAATTACTTCAAAAGGACCAATGTACCTTAGAATGTATTATCCTTGCTAAATCTGCTTAGACCTTTCACCAGACTGACTTTTAGAAAGACAAAATCACCAACTTGGAATTTAACATCTCTATGCCTCGTGTCATAATGCTTTCTTGGCTATCCTAAGCTGCTTCCAGCCTATTTTTCATCAACTTAACCTTTTTTATAGCATTGTCAACCAGTTCATATCCCATCAACTTTCATTCATTGACTTTTATTAAGGACAATGAATTATGCGCCTTCTTCCATATTGAACTTCATACAGAGCCATATTGACACTAGATAGGAAGCTATTATTATAAGAAAATTTACTCAGAGGAATATGATCTTTCCAAATTCTCCAAAATTTAGTACGCATAACCTCAATATATCCTCAAACACTTGAATAGTTCTTTTATATTAACCATCTATCTGAGGATGAAATGTTGCACTAAAATTCAACTTTATCCAAAGACCTTCCTGAATTCCTTTAAACAACTTAGATGTAAACTAACTATCATGATTTAACCCAAAAAAGACTTTGGGTATTCCATTTAATTTAATAATCTCCTAGGCAAATAGTTGTGCCAGCTTAACTATTGAGTTTGTCTGCCTCATGGGGACAAAATGGGAAAACTTAGTCAATTTATCCACTATCACCTATATGACATCACATCGTTGTATAGATCGGCGAAAACAAATAGCAAAAATCATAGTGATTTCTTCCCACTTTAATTTTGGAATAGACAAGGCTTGTAATAGTTAATTGGGTTTATGATTTTAGCTTTCACTATGTGACATATTTCATAGCTAGAAATAAATCATGCTACAAGCTGCTTCAATCCAAGCCACCATAACATAAGCTTCAAGTTGTCATATATCTAACGGCTACCTAAAAGAATCATATAACCAGAATAGTGGCATTCATGCATAATCTCCCTTCTCAAATATTCACTACCAGAGACCCACAATCTACTACCACAAAATAATATATCCTGGTATTTAACTTCAACCCAGTTCTCCTTCTAGATTGAATTTGATCTATTAATCTCACATATTCATCATCCTTCTTCTAAATCTCCATAATCCTTTCATATAATGAGGGCTCGATAATTATTTGAGAAATAATGTATGTAGGTATATTAAATGAATGCACCACTTCCAACTCTAAATTTTTTGTTTCTTGGATCAAGGCTTACTCAAAAGTGGTCAAATTAGCTACTACTCCTATAGGCTTCCTACTTAGAGCATCACCAACTACATTCACCTTGCAGAGCTAATAAATATTGTTTGGATCATAATCTATTATCAATTCAAATAATCTCCTTTCCTCAGATTCAACTTTAATCTACAATGATCGATACAGATTTCAAACCTTACTCCATACAAATAATGTAATAGCCCATATTTTAAAAGTCAAATAAAATTTTTCAGGAGTATTATTAGTCCAAACCACAAACTGTCTTTGTCATAACGTAGATATTGTAGTATTTAAATTACACTAAAGATTTTCTAATATTTTGGCATTGGTACAAATCCTTAAGAAATTAATACTTGTCGGTTCAAGTGGGGGTTTTAGGACCATAAGGTGTTCGTTTAATAAACTGATTTCCCCAAAATTTACTAAATAAAATGGGTTATTTTATGAATATATTTCTATAATTTTTAAGCCTCAATAGAATTTATATGAATTTTATACTAAAATTATATTAAATTATTTTTTTATTATTTTATTATAAAATCTAAAGTACTTACTATTTTATTCCTTGAGCCATTAATCCTTTCTTAGTTTCAGCAACATAGAAATGTAAAGAGGAATTAGAGAGAAAAGTGAGGATAAAGAAAAAAGATCCTAAAATTTGAACGGCATTGAACGATTTTCATCAATCGGCCCTGTTGGGAGATTTGCTCATCTCATTATAAGGAATCATTATCCTATTTCTGATTTAAAAATTTTGATATTTTCATAATTTTTTGATAAATTTATATTTTTATTACCAAAAAAGAGGATAATTTTACATTGGTAAAACCTTCACCGCATAATTTTTTATATGTTATTAAATTGAAATTATGAACATTTTGAATATTTATTTGAGATTTTTTTGCCAGGTGATTTTAAAAATACGGTGATTTTTATCAATTCAAAAATTTACTTTGACATCTAAAAATATTGCTTTATTTTAATTAAAGCTTCATAATATTGTTATATACGATCTATAATAATTTGGTTAATTTATGAAAATATAAATTTCTGCTTAGTAGAGTTTTCTATTGCCTGTCATTAGAATATTTTGACACTCTAAATTAATCCCAATTTTACTTTATTTACTGTAATGCATTAGAAATGAATATGGATATATGATTGAGTAAAAGCTGGTCTTAATAATTATTATAATATTATGTAATAATGTGTTTGTGTAAAAGACAAGTAAAGATTGGTTTACCTATTATTAGAGATTGATTAACCTGTATAAGATAGTAGGCCGACAAATTTTTCTTTAAATATTATGATTCGGTGTTATCCTCTACTGATACAACAATATAATGATATAAACATTGAGAGTTATAAGGAGTTATTATTGTGTCTGCGGACAAAGAGTGACAACTCTATTTACTAATCCAATGATTATCGACTACCGATTACAGATTATTGAAAAATACCATGATAACCAGAAATTCTTACTCGTTTAGTGTGACTACTAAAATGCATGTTATAGATTCATTATTATTATACATCTTTACTGTTATTGTATTATTTTATAGCTACAACCACTGAATTTACTAGTATAAATATAGAGATTGATACTATTATTTAACTATTACTCATACCACTACCAATTCATTATTACTATTATTATTATTAATTCATTATAGTAATACTAAGCATGTGACATATTGAGCACATGATATACTAAGTATGTGATTAAGATACTGATTTGGTAGTGATATAGAATACCTAAATAGTATGTGTACACTCATATATAATTTTATTGCATTGATATAATTTTAATAGTCTTTACTGATGCTTTAGTTTTACTACTTTATATAATTTATCTATTAATTCATAATATTGATATGATGACTACTTTAGTGATTTGACACCTATTCTAGTTTACTGGTTTTCTCACTATAATATGTAACTTTCTTCCATACCATACTTTTTCACTGCTTTATAGACTTTACTGCTAATGCATGTGAGTTTTACTATTTTTATACTGATTCAATGATCATATGAATATTACTTGTATTATTTGATCAATAATATGCATATTTCTCTTTTATCGTGCTTTGAGTTCAATTGTAGGTTTTGATGACTTGCTGGGCTCTTGTGCTCATTATATGTGGTTAAAATTTTCATGTCAGGGTAGAGGATTTGGAGTGAAAAATTAGCCTGGATCTTTTAGGTTCAGCTTTTTGTTATTTTAATTATTCTTTTGTACTTAGGGCAGGATAAATATATTTTAATTGTATAGATCTTAAGTAGTGTATATAATTTTGAGGAAATGAATATATATATATATATATATATTGCTAGTTTTATTTCTACTGGTATTTATATTGATAAAATAAATTAGGTGGCTCTAGTTGTATAAATTAAAAGATAAGAGAATAATTCTTCCAAATTAAATTATGGGGTGTGATAAATAATATCTCTAGATCTTCAATTCAAGCACAGTCATTACTAACTCCAAATCATAAGTTAGATGGCTCTTCTTGTAAAGCTTCAACTTTTTGGAAGCATAAAAAATAACCTTCTTATTTTGCTACAGTACACAATCCTTGCCTTTCAATAAAACATCATTAAACACTTGAAACATCTCAATACCAAATAGAATAGTTTGCTTTGCACTCTAGCGTTTGATTAAATGGTATGACCTTCTGGGTTAATCTTGTCAAAGGAATTACAAGATACGAAAAGCCTCTAATAAATTTCTTGCAATTTACTAAAATATTAGTTCTCAAATATATTAAAATATCATAAATAAATATAATAATGATTTGACTTAAATACTCCTTGAATAACCTATTCATCAAATCCATAAATACTACTAGTTCATTAATTACTTTAAATGGTATTACCAGAAATTCATATTGCACATATCTGATGTTAAATACTATCTTCACCATATCTTCAACTTTCACCCTCAAATCATGATAACCTTATCTTAGATCAATTTTTAAAAATACTATTGCACCTTTCAACTAGTCAAATAAATCATCAAATCTGGATAATGGATACTATTATTAGCAGTCACTTTGTTTAGCTCTCTATAATCAACACACATTCTCAATGACCCATCCTTCTTCTTTACAAATAATACAAGAACACCCAACAAAAATCTACTTGGCTTAATATATCTTATATCTAATAACTCCTATAATTGGGCCTTCAAATTTTGTAATTCATTAGGTGCCATTTTGTAAGGAGATTTTTTATTATAATATACGTGATACCACTTCAATATAGAACTCTATCTCTCTTTCTGGAGGTAGACTCACTAACTCCTCATGAAAGATATTAGAAAATTCTCTTACTATTGTTACATACTTCTAATAGGTTTACTTAAATCCTTTACATAGGCTAGAAATACAGAATTACCCTTTCTCCATGATTTATCAACTTACAATACATATATCAAAGAGGATAAAGTTTTTCTAGCACTTTGAAAATGAAATACTTCTTCATTATTGCACATTACTACCCATTTTTTACTACAATCTATTTAAGCTCCATGTCGGCTCAACTAGTCTATGCCCATAATAATATCAAACTCTTTCAAAGCTAATATGATCAATTTTGATTTTAACTTCCTATTTGAAATTTCAGTATAATGTTTATAAATTTGAATAGCAATTAGAAAATTCCTCATATGCAACATAATAAATAAACTAGACTAAACCCCAATTATTCAACACATGATCAGATGAGTGACTTGCTCTAAAATCAAATAAAATACAAGTAGGATGTGCATAATGTGAATGTCATTTCAGTCATGACATCTAGTGCATCTTTGGCTTTTTGTTGGGTTAAGTTGTAAACTCTATATTGCATTTAAGCAACACTAATCACTACAGTGGACTCTCTCTGAACTCCTCTTGATCCCAAAACTATCTCCCTCCAAATCTGCCACCATTATGGGTCAACAATCATTCACTACAACTCTTAATAAGGTTATGACTTACTACCGCTAGCTCCCTCTAACCTAAGATTTGCCTTCTTGTAACCTTGAGGTCAAAGTCAGTTTGTAACATTAAAGTCTGTACTTTTTTTTTTCTTGAGTCACTTTATGTAGGTGTATGTTGGTTACAACTGAGTACATGCTCAAAGGGAGATAAAAATAAAATATTTGAATTTTTTGATATAATCATTTTGTATGGTCATAATTGTAGCATATGAAATGTTAAACTAGAAATTAATTTAAATGTTTGATTAAATTAATTTATAACTAATCATATTGTATTATCTTAAGTTATACATGACTAATAGTTTTTTTGACAAACTCCATCATCGAATCTATATTTCCAAAATTAGGCAAATTTGAAAATTAAACTTATCGTATTGTATGAAGGATTTTGTATTATACAAGCATTAATGAATATTACCTAATTTTATCTCATAGATTAAGGAATTGAATCAGGATCAAATCTTAACTAATGATCATATTATACGAACTAAATCATACTATCTGATTCACTTGAGAGATTAGTGGATAATCCTTGATTTGATATAACTAATCATACTGTACGGTTATATATTGGACATGATGATCAATGATAGGAATTGAACTAATCGGACAGTATGATCTAAGTATCATATTATACGATCATAGAAATTAAATTTAAAATTAGAATTTTATTTAAATAACCCACTTTATTTAAATCACATAAGATTTAAGGATCTAAGGTTGAGTATCTAGGGATATATGTTTTTCTAAGGAGATATCTTTATAGAAAGAGAGGGAGTCTCCTTGCTTGTTAAAGGGTGCTAGAATCACTTGGGAGAGAGAGGATGTAAGGTTGAGGCAGACTTTTTCTTGAGGGTGTCAAGGGGTGTGAAGGAGTCAGACATTTGTTCCTATCAGCCTGCACCTTGCCCTCTATGGTGTCGTTGTTGGGCTCTTGTTTGGGAGATTTAGGAAAGTCTTTGGGAGAAAGACTTACTAGTCGAGAAGGATAGAGGATGACATCTCCATCAAAGCGAGGACTGGAAGGAAGGTTTGGCATCTCTGTCATGAGAGCAGTAGAAGGAGGGAGGAGCATCTCCGTCATGTTAGGAGGCTCAAAGGAGGGAGATTCTTTGGGGTCATAAGAGTTTGTAAAGGTCATTCTTTACCTGGTAAGAAGAGAAGGACCTTTGGAAAGTGGACATAGGTCGATTCGACTAAACCACTATAAAAATCTGGTTTGTATTTTCTTTACTTTCTTGCATTTACTTTTTTTGCATTCTGGTTTACATTACTCACCTACTGATTTTGTCGTTGAAAAATTTATGTATTAATTCTTACATAAAGTTAAAAACAAAATTTTCTAAAAGTTAAAAAAGAAAAAATGTCTATTTTTGGTTTATGTTATGAATATCCTATTTTCTTAAAGGTTCCACACAATTCTCTTATTTGAATTTAAGAAAGTTTTTTTTTTTTAAATACCAATTCCAACCCACCCACCCCCACACACACACACACACTCTTGGTGTGCCATAGCTCTTTGACATTATTTTATCATATATTGCTAGTAATCACTCAAATTTGTTTATCCCACAACTTTTGATGTATATAACTATCTTTGTTTTGGGGGAATTGAAAATCTCCACTCAAATTTAATTTGTCAAATAAATTATAATTATATAAATATATTAGTTTTATAAGGTTATGAGAACATTCTTAAGGTATAATTTATTTATATCACAAATTGGAAATATTAAATTGTGTGTTACAAGTTGGTGCAATAAAAGAGTGATAGAGAAGGAGTTTTATGTCATACTTTTGCAAGAGGATTCAATATATATATAGATAAAAGAGAAAAAAAATGTAGGACACACTAAAATTTTTATGTGGAAAGCTCAAAAAGGAGACAAATTAAAGAGTCTAAACAAGTTAAAATAATCCATTATATACCTGAAGTTATAAAGATCTGCTCTTCTTCATAACAGGTGAAGACATGACAATAAATTTGGAAGCACTTGCATGGTCTACTACTATTATAATAGAGATTGTGGAAGAATTAGTGGAACGATGTTTATGTTAATTGAGGAATGCTGGTCAAACGATGGTGGTTAGGCAATGATGTTCGGGCGACAACAGTTAGACAATAATGATCAGATGATTGGGAATGCACTTTAATAATTAGGCGTTGATATTTAGATAATGATGGTTGGGAGATGATAGCCTGGACACTGATAATAGTTGGTGGTGATTGTTGTTATTAAACATTGACTATATATATCTTCAATTTGACTATAAGTTTAGTGAAATCAGAGTTTTGATGGTCCATAATTTAATTTAAATTTTATATATAAAATGATACATCAAGAATTATGTTGATCAAAAGAAATTTTAGAGATCATTTTCCCTCTAATTTTGCACATCATAAATTAAATTCTCTCAAAAAATATATTAAGTCTTTCATAAAATTTGCGGTGTAAAATTATAATGTGAAAAAATTATAAGGCCTAATTGAAAGTTCGATAGGGATGTTAAGCCCTAGTGAACTAGTCCCGAGGCTAACCAAGAGGGGGGTGAATTGGTTATTTAAAAATTTCACGAGGAACAGAAAAAATCTTTTCGATACTTTGCAGCGGAAACAAGTAAACAAGAACGAAAAGATTAATCACAGATATTCACCCAAGCAGTTAATATTAGAAAAGTAAAGTGCAGAACAGAATCAGAAAAGCAAACCAGATTTTATAGAGGTTCGGTCAACTTGACCTACGTCCACTCCCTGGAGCCTCCCCTCTGGGTATTGCACTAAACAAAAAGTGACTCTCCTTTTGCTCCCGCAGCAAGGCGGAGAAGCCTGTACAAGAAACCTCCTTTCCACCACCCGGTGAGGCAGAGAACCTAACCTCCTTTTACTTCCACCTGAAGCGGGCAGAGAACCCAACGTCCTTTTGCTTCCTCCTGAAGCAGGCAGAGAACCTTGGATCTTCTTGCCGACGATCCTCTCCCAAAGAACACCGACACGACGAAAGACAACGAGCGGAGAAGAAGACTCTGATCCTTGCTTAGAGCAACCTTTGTTAATCCCTCATGAACTCCCCCTCACAAGATCCTCTCTCTCTCCCAAACTCTCTCTCTCTCTAGGGTTCCTTTGGAAAGGAAAGTGGCAAAAAAGATTTTTCTTGTTCCAAGAAAAAGTTCTTTTATAGGAGGGCTTAAAATTTGCCCTAAATCTCAACTGGTAGGCCAAGATCGTCCAGGACGATCGATAGATCATCCTGTACGATCAGTTCAAAATCAGTTGATTCAGCCTGGATGATCTGGCTCTTCTGGACGATCAGTAAAAAAAGTTATTCATATCATCTCGTACGATTTTGCGATCGTTCGGGATGATTAGTGTAAATCGAGGAATATCATCCAGAAGACAGTTCGGGTCGTCCAGAGCAAACTGTGCTGGACGACCAAAAAATGACTTGATCGTCCAGGACGATACGGGTATCGTCCTGTACGATTAGTTCAAAAAGTGCCAAAATCATCCTGAGCACAGTTCAGGTCGTACAGTTGAAATGCACTAGACGATCATGATCGTCCAGGACGATCCTACGATCGTCCAGGATAATATGATCATATCAATTAAATATTAATTGCTTTCCTTAATTACCAGACTAATTTAGGCATGATTGTACTGGATCGTCTAGGACGATACACGTATCATCCGGGACGATCAGACCAAATATCTTAAAATAAACACTTGCCTAACTTGATCTGGCGGCTAAAAATTTCTGATTTGAGCATATCATCCTGTACGATCTAATGATCATCCAGGATGATCTGCTTAATCAGACGTACTTAACTTGGTCACCCTAATTAGGGTTTTTATTTTTACTGGATCGTCCAGGACGATGTGAATATCGTCCAGGACGATCTGAACAAAAAATGAACAGAAACTCTAATTCACTCAAGCTCTCCCCCTGAGTGTGTGTGTGCAAGGTTACTTAGCTGGGGGAACAGTTACATTACAATTGACTCAAGAAAAGGAAAAATAGTACATTGGATACACTTGGACCTGTTCTTGAGTTGGCTTGAGTTGCTCGTGATCTTTTGTGCCTGAAACGGGTTAGCCAAGCAAAACACACTGGAAACATGTTTGTCATCATCAAAACCAGATTTGCTATAATCTCCCCCTTTTTGATGATGAAAAATATTTGTACAGTAGTTTGAAAATAAAAATAACTAGGAAATCAAAAAATAAATATTTTTTTGATTTAACAACTAAATCAATACAGGAAACATAACACATAACAAAAAATCGAAATGACTACAACTGACTCCCCCTTTTGACAACACAAAAAGGAGGAGGGAAAACAGAAACGCTGAAACATCAGTACAAAAATAGAAAAAAAAACAACTACAAAATAGAACACTAGAACAGAGGTGGATCCTTATCGGAAGAAGGAGGTGGCGGTGGTGGGTTGAAGTAGTTGTGAATGGCTTGAAAGTGAGCTCCAATCCAGGCAATGTCCTGGTCATGCTGCTGTTGCTGCTGCGCAGCATAGTCAGTGAAGCGCTGGATGTCCTCGGCGTGCCGCTGCTCCTGGGCAACCACATAGGAGTCGAATCTGGCCTCCCACTAATCGAAGCGCTGCACCAGGTGGTCAAAGGGAGAGGCAATGCGAAGGGGAGCAGGTGCATCGGGTGCAGCAGGGACTGGAATTGCCTCTTCCTCTTCCTCCTCAACATCTGGGGCGGGCTCCGGATGTAGTCGGGTACTGTGTAGGATATGGAAGGAATTATTGGTGAAGAAGGAAGGAGGGACATTTGGAGCTACTGGATATTGCAGGTCATATTTGGTTTCTAAGGTATAGGTAATGATATGTCCTAAGGCTAGATTTAAATGACGACGATGACCTAGATCTCTAATAGTGGTGAGGTGCTCGATATATCGGATGATAAGGTCAGTGGCATTAAATTTCATATGGGCCAAGATGTAGTATGTGGTCAAGGACAGTAGTGGGGTGATGTGAATTCGATCCCCCGCCTTTGGAATGACGGAGGAACGAAGGACATGCTGAATGGTCTGTGTGTCCTTAAGAAGGGAGGTGCAAGCGTTGTCATGACAGGCGGTATTTATATTACGAAGGAAATAATTGGCAACACTCCAATCATAATCAAGGTCGGTGAAAAGCGTGTGGAGTTTTTTGCCAGTGACAGAAAGTTGGAGAATATTATGAAAGTTGGAGAATGTTATGAAAGTCCTGGTAAGTGAGTTCGATGGGACGCTGTTTTACATACGAGCGGAGGGTGGAATAATCAGCAGAAATACGCAAGTTTTCAAAGAAAACTCGAAGAAGTTCCGTGCTAAAAGGAAAGGCGAGAGTCATGAAAAAAGTGAGGGATGTGTGTGCGAAGAGGTCAAGAACATGATAAGTAAGAGTGTGGGGATTTACTATTTTTGATTGTGTGATCCCCACCTCACAATAGCGCTCGTAAGCAGCCTGATCGGCTGCATTTGGGAAGCAAGGATCAACATGTCCTAGGGAGGAACTCGCACCCTTTTGCCGCGAACGTTTGCCACCAGCCATTAGAAATCAAAAGTGAAGGGAAGTAGAGGGAGATTGGAAGAAAGAGTGTAGAAAATCCTTAAAAAAATGGTTGTTTAAATAAATCTTCGCCTGATCATCCCGTACGATCGTGAGATCGTCCAGGACTATAGGTGCAATTATTACGGCCTGGACGATTGGTCAAAAAGGCGGTCCGATCGTCCGGGACGATCAGAGATCGTCCAGGACGATTAGACACAAACGATCGTCCCGAGGAGCCAGGCTGGACGACTGTTGACGAAAAGTATCATCCAGGACGGTTAAGTGGATCGTCCCGGATAATGTGCAATAAGTGTGACAGACGGGCCGAATTCCAATCGTCCAGCGACTGACACGTGGATCATCCAGGACGATTAGGTGGATCGTCCAGGATGATGCCCAATAATTGGTGCAATATCAGCCGTTTAATCAGATCAGGAAGATATGGATCATATCGTCCAGCACGATTTATGGATCATCCCGGACGATCACCAATAATTGGGTTTCTTAGCAGCAGGATCAGACTGGGGATAGATTTTGAACGGATCATCCAGGATGATTTATGGATCGTCCAGGGTGAAAAGGATCGTCCAGGATGATTGGGGAATCGTCCAGGACGATGTGAAGAAAAATAGAAAAAAGATTAAGGATGGAGGTGACAGATCAGGATCCCAAAGACACAATCATAAAACTAAAATAAAATAAAAATGAATAAAACTCACAGCAAAAATACATAAAAGCAACGCACTTTTTTTTTGATCAAGCTGCTCGAGTAAATCAAAAATTTTCCTTGATTTTAGATTCAAAAATCAATAAGAAGACGATTGACAGCGTTGAAATCCAGAAAAAATTGGAAAAATTGACTTTCGTAACTCCCCCCTTGGGCACCTTATCGATGCAAATCTCTTTCAAAACAAACATCCAATTCAGAAGAAAAGAAATTAGATTCGAAAAGAGATCCTTTCAAGCCTCGTTCCAGAAAAATATCTGATATAATAGTGTTACAAAGTAAAAAAATTAGAAATCAGGATTTTCAAACACAAGCTTTTGAAAGTATTAAGTGGCGCATAGATTTTTCTAAGACCCTTAACGATCTAAAAGGAAAGAAAGCTTAGTTGGGCTCATTTTGTGCCTCTTTTTCAATTTATTTGGCATTTTACGCATCTTTTCATTTTTGATACACTTTGTGTATCTTTTAGTTGGCGACATTTCTCATCTTTTCAACTTTGGGCTCATTTTGTGCCTCTTTTTCAATTGATTTGGTGCACTGCGCATCTTTTGTAAGCTTTCTTCCTTTCATAATCATTAAATAGTCTGAGCTGTAAAATTACCTTCCAGATATAGGAGATGCTCTCCACGATAAGAAAGCGTAATTCACAAAACAAAAGCCAGACGTCATATGATAAGTGCAATCACTTGGTTTAGAAAATCAAAATAATGACTCAAGACTTTGAAAACACTATTGATATGAGGTAGATTATTGTAGGAAGATAAAATAAATCTCTATTTCAAAAACTAAAATTTTAATTTTGAAGAGGATATTTATCCAAAAGAAATAATACACCAGCAAAGGAGTTAGAGGAAGAGAAACAATCATCTATGTTTCTTCCCTTTAACAGATCCAGTGGAGTCAATCACTGCTTACCAGCTTCCAAACAAAAACAAGGTAAAACTCATAGTTAGAAATTCAGATTATCAGAAGTAGTGAGCAGTGATCAGACTTTAAAAAGCATAAAATAGTAAGTGCAAGAGATGAACCAGTGAATAAAAATAGATAGAAAATCACATCAAAGTAAATACTCAAATAAAACTAACAACAGGGCTAACATAGAAATTAGCAGAAGAAATAAAACCAGCTGAAAGCAAATAATCAAATCAAAAACAAAAACTAACTAACAGAAAATAGAATAACAATCAGAATAATCAGAAATCAGCAGTCATCAGAATCAAGCATTTATATCAATCACTCCTAATCTGGTTCTCAAAATGTTGAATGAGTCAAAGGCTAGTGGTTTAGTGAATATGTCTGGCAGCAGATTTTTAGTTGCTACATGATGTAGCTCAATGTCCCCTTTTGTAACATGGTCCCTAATGAAGTGATGCCTTATATCAATGTGTCTGGTCCTAGAATGTTAGATTGGATTCTTAGAGATGCAGATGGCACTAGTATTATCACACATAACAGAAATTTTGTCAACAGGTAAACCTAAATCCAATACTTGTTGCTTTAACCAAAGAACTTGGGCCACACAACTTCTTATGGCAATATACTCAGCTTCAGCAGTGGAAAGTGCAACTGAGTTCTATTTTTTACTGGACCAGGAGACTAGAGACTATCCTATGAATTGACAAGTTCCAGAAGTGCTCTTTCTATCCACCCTACACCCTGTAAAGTCAGAATCAGAATATCCAATGATCTCAAAAGAGGTGTTGTGCCTAGGGTACCAGATTCCTAAGTTTGGGATCCCTAAAAGATATCTAAGAATTCTCTTAACAGCAGTCAGGTGGGACTCTTTAGGATCAGCCTGAAACCTAGCACAAAGACAGACACTAAACATGATATCAGGTCGGCTAGCAGTCAGGTAAAGCAGTGATCCTATTATTCCTCTATACTTCTTCTGATCAACAGATTTTTCACTTGAATTTTTATCTAACTGAACAGAGGAGCTCATGGGAGTATTGATTTGCTTGGCTTTGTCCATTACATATTTCTTCAAAATGTCCTTAGTGTATTTAGATTGATTGAGAAAGTTTCCATTATTCGTTTGCCTTATGTTAAACCCCAAAAAGTAGGACAACTCTCCCATCATACTCATCTCAAACTCCATACTCATTATTTTAGAAAACTCATCACATAAATATTTATCAGAAGATCCAAAAATTATATCATCAACATAGATCTAGACAATGAGTAAGTCATCCCCTATTCTTCTCAGAAAAAGGGTGGTGTCTACGCTCCCCTTAACAAACTCTCTTTCTAACAGGAATGTTCTAAGACCTCTCATACCAAGCTCTGGGTGCCTGTTTCAATCCATATAAGGCCTTTTTAATTTGTAAACATGATTCAGATATTGAAAACTCTTTAAAACCTGGGGGTTCTTCTACAAAAATATCCTCTTTTATTACCCCATTTAAAAAGGCACTCTTGACATCCATTTGAAATAGTTTGAATCCTTTATAACATGCAAAGTCTAGTAGCACTCTAATGGCTTCCAATCTAGCTACATGGGTAAAAGTCTCCTCAAAATCAATCTATTCTATCTGATTATACCCCTTAGCCACCAATCTTGCCTTATTTCTCACCACCACACCAGAATCATTCATCTTATTCTTAAAGACCCACTTGGTTCCCACAATACTTTGATTTCTAGGTCTTTCTACTAACTCCCAAACATCATTCCTTACAAACTGATTCAATTCTTCTTACATAACTAAGATCCAAAACTCATCTGAAAGGGCTTGATTGATGTTGGTGGGTTCAGTCATTGAGATAAAGGCAGAATGGTTTACTTTCTTCCTAAGTCCATGCCTAGTCCTAACACCTTCATAAGGGTCTCCTAAGATCAGTTCTTTAGGATGACTTGAAGAATATCTCTAATCTCTAGGCAGTGTGGTTTGAGGTTCTACCCTCTCCTCCAGATTTGCATTTCCAACCCCTCGGGTAATTTCCTCTACCTCTTCTTCTTCCTCAATTCTATTCACCATAGGATCAGATTCATCAAACACCACATGGGTTGTCTCTTCCACCACCAAAGTCCTTTTATTAAACACCCTAAAGGATTTCCCCACACTAGAATAGCCTAAAAACACTACTTCATCAGATTTGGGGTCAAACTTTCCTAAGGATGATTTCCCGTTGTTCAGAATGAAAACCTTACAGCCAAAGACATGGAGGTGGGACAGGTTTGGAGTTCTACCCTTAATGATCTCATAAGGTGTCTTGTTCAGTTTAGATCTCACATTCACCCTATTCAGCACATAACAGGCAGTGTTTGTCGCTTCAGCCCAAAAGTATTTTAGAAGGGAATACTCAGCAAGCATGGCTCTAGCGGCTTCCACTAAGGTCCTGTTCTTCCTTTCAGCTACCCCGTTCTGCTGAGGGGTCCTAGGAGCTAAAAAATTATGACTAATCCCTTGCTCCTCACATAAACTTCCAAACTTCACATTCTCAAACTCTCCATCATGATCACTATGAATAGTCAGGATCTCACAACCTAACTTCCTCTGAATCCAAGTGGAGAAGGACTTAAACTCATCAAATGACTCAGATTTATGTGATAAGAATTTAATCCAAGTGAACCTCGAGTAATCATCTACAATCACAAATCCATAGACTTTTCCCCCTAAGCTGGCAGTGCTAATGGGTCCAAAGAGGTCCATATGAAGAACTTCTAAAGGTCTAGAGGTGCTAATATCCTTAACAGAGTGAAAAGAGGACTGGACTTGCTCTCCTAACTGACAGACATCACACAGGTGATCCTTAGTAAACTTAAGCTTGGGCACACCTCTAACTAAGTCCTTTTGGGTGACTCTCCTAAGGGTTTTCATACTGGCATGACACAATCTCCTATACCACAACTAAGACTCATCAGCAGCAGTTTTTAAGAAAATTGAATTTTCAGCTTTAATGCAACTTACATCCAGCTTGTAGACGTTGTTGGTCCTTTGCCCCTGCAAAATAACTTTATCATTTAAGCTTAAAATGCAGCCTGCTGGGCAGGAATTTGATGCTATATCCCTTGTCACAAAGTTGACTGATGCTCAGCAAGTTGTGTTGCAGTCCATCTACAAGAAAAACATTATCAATCATAAAATTCTTTGAATCACCAATTATACCTGTGCCTACCACCTTCCTGGTGGTGTTATCTCCAAGTGTAACCTTGCCTCCAGCTCTGGCCTCCAGCAAAATGAACTGATTTGCATCTCCAGTCATGTATCTTGAATATCCGCTATCCAGGTACCACATGCTCTCACGAGATCTTGTGTGAGAGCACACCTACAAAAATATCAAACGTCAGTCTTAGGAACCCAAACAGGTTTGGGTTCTTTCTTATGAAAAGAAGAATGCAATGCATGCGTGTTGTGCTGTGAAACAGGCAGTTTGGGCCTCCACACCCAATATGTACTACGGTGAACAATACAGGTGTGGGAAATGTGTCCTAACATGCCACATGAAAAATATCTAACACTAGGAAAAGGGTTAACTAATCTACATGGGTGATAGTGCCACTTCCTATATGTATATGAAACATGCTTTGATGAACTTACAACAGATTTTTCAAAAGGTGGCGGTGCATAAAACTGTGTAAAAGTAGGAGGTATTTTGTTTTTCTTAAAAGCACTGATTTTCACTTTCAAAAATTTATTCTCTTTATTTAAACTTGTAATTTCAAATTTTAAAGCACCATTGCTACTTTCTACTTCACATGCCATGGTATCTAATTCTTTAAAAGCTCTCTCCAAATCAACATGAGTGATTTTCAGTGAATCATGCACAGTAACTAAATAAGAATATTTTTTATTCAATTTATCAAACTCATCAAGTAAATACATGTGATTGCTATCAATAGTTGAATGATCTTTAATCAAAACATCATGCTCTTTTTGCAAAGTCAAATAATCCAGTTTCAAGCTAGCATGGGTTTTCTTAAGCTTTCTATACGATGCATGAATTTTTTCAGATACTTCAAGTAGTTGATCGTAAGTAAGCTCACATACCTCTTCCTGGTCCGACTAACCAGGGTGATCATCAGCCATCAGACACAAATTTGTTTCCTCCTCTTCAGCTTCAGTCTCAGAAGAGTCGGATGCAGAGTCTGCCCAGAATGCCTTCTGAATCTGCTTCTTGTCCTTTCTGAACTTTGGTTTCTCCTCACCCTTCTCCTTGCTTGGGTGAGCCTTGAGTGTAGGACAATCCACCTTTATGTGTCCAGGCTTCCTGCATTCAAAACAAACAGATTTAGATGAACCTTTAAAGTTTATACTGGTCTTACCTTTGTTCCACTTTTAAAAATTCTTATTCTTCTTCCTTAGAAATCTCTTGAATTGCCTTTTGATTAAGGCAACATCATCGCTATCAGACTCGGAAGTGCTAGCATCTGAATCTTTGGCCTTTAGCGCCACTGTCTTCTCCTTCTTTCGTTCACCTGCATCAAGTTGTCTTTGGTTCACCCCTTGCTCGTAAGCAATGAGTGATCCAAGTAAGCTGTCAATAGAGTAAGTATTTAAATCTTTAGATTCCGTGATCGCAATAATCTTAGCATCGTATGAAGAAGGCAAACATCTAAGAATTTTGTTCACTCTTTCGTAATTAGTTAGTTCTCTTCCTAGAGCATGCAAAGAGGTAACGATTTGAGTGAAACTTGTGTACATTTCTGAAATCATCTCATTAGGTTTCATGCGAAAGAGTTCATAATCATGTAACAAGATGTTTAACCTAGACTGTTTGACTTTAGTTGTTCCTTCATATGTTATACAATCTATCCCAGATTTCTTTACCCGTTGTACAAGTAAAAACACGCATATAGTCTTCAAATTTTAAAGCACAAAAGAAACAGTTCAAACATTTGGCATTTAATTGTGCTAAATCACGATCATCAAAAGTCCAATCAGCAAAGGGAAATTCAGTTTTTACATTATTAATCAATCTAAAAGGTGGTTCGTATCCATCCTTAACTAGCATCCACATATGATAATCAATTGATTGAAGAAAAGTAGACATGCATGTTTTCCAAAAATCAAAAGGAATATTATCAAACAACGGTGGTCTTATAATAGAATAACCTTCAGCAGTATTACGATTATTATAGTTAGCCATGGATCAAATTCAAAAGTTTTTAAACTTAAATTTTGAATCCCGATCTGATACCACTTGAAAGTTCGATAGGGATGTTAAGCCCTAGTGAACTAGTCCCGAGGCTAACCAAGAGGGGGGGGTGAATTGGTTATTTAAAAATTTCACGAGGAACAGAAAAAATCTTTTCGATACTTTACAGCAGAAACAAGTAAACAAGAACGAAAAGATCAATCACAGATATTCACCCAAGCAGTTAATATCAGAAAAGTAAAGTGCAGAACAGAATCAGAAAAACAAACCAAATTTTATAGTGGTTCGGTCAACTTGACCTACGTCCACTCCCCGAAGCGTCCCCTCCGGGTATTACACTAAACAAAAAGTGACTCTCCTTTTGCTCCCATAGCAAGGCGGAGAAGCCTGTACAAGAAACCTCCTTTCCACCACCCGGTGAGGCAGAGAACCTAACCTCCTTTTGCTTCCACCTGAAGCGGGCAGAGAACCCAACGTCCTTTTGCTTCCTCCTGAAGCAGGCAGAGAACCTTGGATCTTCTTGCTGACGATCCTCTCCCAAAGAACACCGACACGACAAAAGATGATGAGCGGAGAAGAAGACTCTGATCCTTGCTTGGAGCAACCTTCGTGAACCCCTCACGAACTCCCCCTCACAAGATTCTCTCTCTCTCTCTCCCAAACTCTCTCTCTCTCTCTAGGGTTTCTCTGGAAAGGAAAGTGGCAAAAAAGATTTTTCTTATTCCAAGAAAAAGTTGTTTTATAGGAGGGCTTAAAATTTACCCTAAATCTCAACTGGTCGGCCAAGATTGTCCAGGACGATCGATAGATCGTCCTGTACGATCAGTTCAAAATCAGCTGATTCAGCCTGGACGATCTGTCTCTTCTGGACGATCAGTAGAAAAAGTTATTCATATCGTCCCGTACGATTTTGCGATCGTCCGGGATGATTAGTGTAAATCAAGGAAAATCATCCAGAAGACAGTTCGGGTCGTCCAGAGCAAACTGTGCTGGACGACCAAAAAAAAACTTGATCATCCAGGATGATACGGGTATCGTCCTATACAATTAGTTCAAAAAGTGCCAAAATCATCCTGAGCATAGTTCTGGTCGTACAGCTGAAATGCACTAGACGACCATGATCGTACAGGATGATCATGCGATCGTCCAGGATGATATGATCGTATCAATTAAATATTAATTGCTTTCCTTAATTACCAGACTAATTTAGGCATAATTGTACTGGATCGTCCAGGATGATACATGTATCGTCCGGGATGATCATACCAAATATCTTAAAATAAACACTTGCCTAACTTGATCTGACGGCTGAAAATTTTTGATTTGAGCATATCATCCTGTACGATCCAATGATCATCCAGGATGCTCTGCTTAATCAGACGCACTTAACTTGGTCGCCCTAATTAGGGTTTCTATTTTTACTGGATCGTCCAGGATGATGTGAATATCGTCTAGGACGATCTGAACAAAAAATGAACAGAAACTCTAATTCACTCAAGCTCTCCCCCTGAGTGTGTGTGCGCAAGGTTACTTAGCTGGGGGAACAGTTACATTACAATTGACTCAAGAAAAGAAAAAATAATACATTGGACACACTTGGACCCAATCTTGAGTTGGCTTGAGTTGCTCGTGATCTTTTGTGCCCGAAACGGGTTAGCCAAGCAAAATACACTGGAAACATATTTGTCATCAACAAAACTAGATTTGCAACACTAACCACTCTTTGGAGATCAATATGAACCTCTACTCGAGGGTGTGAATAAAGTAAAGCCCATCCAATTATAATTTCAATATTCCTTGTAGTTAGTGCTTCGATTGTACCAAAATTTCTTAAAATTTTAAAATTTTCTCAAAATTAATCATAGAGGTTTTGTTAGGCTCCAAAAATATCAAAATTAAGACCACACTTCAAAAAATAATTCTAAGGATACCAAAAATATTGTAAATGGAGTATTTGGGTTCAAAATTGAGCTCAGAATAGGTTGGACCAACAAATCAGTCAACATATATGTGAAGCACACTTTAATTTTTTTAAAATTGCATATCATCTTTTTTTATTATTATTTTCATTTTAATTTTTTAGAAAGACATAGTTACTTTATTTTTGTACACTTTTTAAATTATAAAAAAAATAATTAAATTTATTTTTAACTAAATAAATCCATTAAAAATCTAAAATAATGCTAAAATTTTATTAAAAGTTCTTGAATTTTTAGAATTTATACATTAAAACTCCTTTTCTCCTCTTCTAGTATAAATGTTCTTCTTGGGAAAGAGAAAAACTCACTTCTCTCAATCTCTTTCTTTTGGGGATAAAATTCCTTCTCTTAAAAGAGGTTAAACATTATCATGTGTAGGCGAATTGCATACCCTTACAAGCTTTGGTTCATCTGTACTAAGAGTACAAAACTATTTTTCATACGCAAAGTTGTGGGGAAAATTCATATATCATAATTTCTTTTTTGTAAGTTCTAGTTTTATTTCCTAAAAGAGTTTAAGCACTCTCCTTTGTAGGTGGATTATATTTTCCCTTGTAGGCTCTGGTATTTCCCTATCTAGAGTAATAAACTTCCCTTTATAAGCAGAGTTATGGAAAAAATCCACATCTTATGAATTCACACTTGAAGGTTTGAGCTCCATGCCTTAAAAGAGGTTAAAACTACCATATGTAAGCATATTACATTCTTCCTTGCAGGATCCAGTGCATCTATACCAAGCTTAATAAACTGTCATGTAATATCTATTATTACATTACCTAATATTGTTATAATGACTAGAAGTGAACATGGTAAGAATTATAGGTTTATTTAAATGTTTATGAATTTCTGTGAATTTGATTTAAGTAAAAAAATTCATATAAGGAAAATTTCTTGAGAGTGTTGCGGGGTTGATATAGGGAGCACTGGGGCATTAAGCTTTTTGTTTGGATGAACAAAATTTACGTGCTTGGGAGTGCTGCGATGCTATAACACTATCTTCTCTATTTATTAAAAACCTTTTGGGAGTACTATGGCGTTGCGAATTTTATTTATAAGAAATTTTCAAAAATAAATTTTACTTGAGAGGGCACGACACTAAAGTGATCATGTCACAACATTAGGTCAATTTTAATATTTTTATATAACTATCTAAAAGCATTAACCCATTCACCATTCCATTTGCTAGAAATGTTGGGAGAGGGGCTGGAGAGGAGAAAGATGAAAGAGAAAAAAGAAGATAGGGTTTGGAAACCATGGAGCCAAATTCATTCTTTGGGCCATTTGAAGAAATTTTTCATCTTGAGGTAGGCTTCAGTGTTGACACTTCTAAGGTCAATTAAACACTAAAACCCTATATCACAATCAAAATGCTCAGTATACTGCTCTGTGTAGTACACTGACTTTTGGATTTCAATCATTATTCAAACTACAACATTTGGAGCTTCACATATCAAAGTCTATCAACACTAGTGCCTGAGCAAGTCCTTAACCTAGTTAAGTCAGTTGAGCTAGCTCAAGTTAGCTTAATTGATCAATTTCCTATATTGATCTATTACAAACCTCAATTCTCCTATGTATTTCATTAAATTTGTTTAAACTCAATACCTCAGATTGAACATATTTATTTGGTCAACCAGGCCTAGCCAATAATTGACTTGGTCAACTCACCTAAAATTAGTCAAACTTGACTAGTTTAGGTCAAAGATCCAAATTCAAACAAATCAAATCCATTAAACCCTCAAATTCAAACCTCCTCATATTTTTGATGAATCAAGACCATGAGAAGCCTCCTTTGACCAAGTTGACATGGTCAACTCAGTCAAAATGGCCAAAAATATTTCAAACTCCAAACCTAATTCATCAAACCTCATTCATTCCAACCCAAACAGCCTCTAGGGGCCCTCCATGGTCTATCATAATCAACTTTCACCTATTGATTAATTAACATGGTAAACAAAACCCAAAATTGTTTAAATTAGCCAAACCTACATGAAATGGCTCATGCATGCCTATCTAAACATTTTAAACCACTCAAATTAATTCCAAATAATATTTAATCACTTCTTAACCTGACTTGAACCTTTGGTTTAGCCTAAAATAGCCTAGTGGTCCCCCCCTTATTAAATGAGACAAGGAGTATTTTTTCAACCTTTGAAGCCTACTACCCTGGCTCCTAACCAACTGGAACACTTGGCAAACATTCAAGAATTAGCTCTGATGCATCCTAGCCATACAAGTTAAGCGTAGGGTTTGAATTGAGAAAGAGAATGAAATAACCCTAAATTCTAATAATACTCCACACTCAATGCTTCCCTAGAGCTCAAGGGATTTCATTTTGTCTTCCCTTAATCTCCTCTACATTTCCTTAGTGATTTCTAGTAATTTGGACCTTGTCACTGGCAACAAGAGGAGCTGATTGAACCACCATTCATCCTAGCTTACAAAACTACTTCCTTGTTGCTCCTCCATCATTGGCTTCTTCTACAAACTTATTCCTTAGAGCTCAAGCAAGAGAACATGATGAAAAGCAGCCTCTGAGATCATTGTTACTTAGGTATATCATAAACCCTAGATTTCTACCTAAGAGCATAAATAGCTTCCCATATAATACATTCTAGAGCCCAAAAATTATTCCCCACTCTTTATCTGATCATAAAAACTTTATTTAAATTAGAATAATTATTCTTTTAATTTTTAATAAATAACAACCAGAGCTATATAATATCATCTATCAGTAATAAACAATAAAAATAAATTCTATAATTTAGAACATTAATGTATAAATTTGTATTCTTTCCCAAAAATCATACACATTACTCAGGATCTACATAATCATATCATAACTACTCTGTCCTGAGTATAAAAGAATAACTAGAACAAAAAGAATAGAACCTGAAGAATCCTGACCAGCCTCATACTCCTGCGCCCCTACCTTAACCTTAAATTATTTAACAACATATAATGAGATAAAAAGCCAAATAGGTCACCAAAACCTACAATTGAATTCAAAGTACGATAAAGAAGCAATATGCATGTCAACAATTAAATCATATCAGTTATATTCATATGATCATGAATCAGTACAAAAATAAAAAAATTCACATATAGTAGTAGTAGAATTTATAAACAGTTAAACACTATAATACGAAAGCCAGTAAAGTAGTAAACTAGTATGAGTGTTAAATCTATAAAGCAATCGGCTTATCTGTAATACCAATCAATAAAGAAACCAGATAAAATATCAAATCAAAATATTAGTAAAGACTGTTAAAATTAAATCAATATAGTAAAATTATATAGGAATGTATGCATGCCTTCTAATTATTCTATATCAGTATTAAATCAATATCTTAATTACATGCTCAATATATCTTGTATATCACGTGCTTAATGAATATATCATACTTTTTATATAAATAAATTAATAATAGTACTAATAATAAATATATACAATAATATGAATAATACCTCAATAATATTCATTTCAGTAATTACACTAAACAAGTAAGAAGCCCCAGCTATCACGGTATTTTTTTAGTATTATATCAGTATCAGTAAACTACTTGCTCAGTAAATAGAATCGTCACTCTTTGCTCATCATCTCAGTAATCATCTCCTTATAACTCTCAATCAGTGTATCATGTGAATCAATAGAGAATAACATCAAACCACGGTATTTAAAGAAAAATCCATTGGCCCACCATCCTGTACATGTCAATCAGTCTCCAACCAATGGGTCAACTAGTCTTTAATTATCTTTTACACAAATATTATTATCATAATACTATAACAGTAATAACAACCATCTATTACTTAATCCAATCACATATCCGTATTCATTTTCAAAGCATTACAGTAAATAAAATATAAATGATCTTAATTTAAAAAATTCCAAAATATCTTAACGGTAAATAATAAAAATCATACTGAGCAAAAATTCATATTTTTTGAATTTAACCAAATTATCTGATATTGAATAAAATAATATTCTGAAACTTTAGTTAAACTAAATCACTATTTTTAGAAGTCAAAATAAATTTATGAGTAGGTAAAAACTATTGTATTTTCAAAATCACCCAGTAAAAAATCTCAAATAAATACTCAAAATATTTATACTCTCAATTTCTATAATATATAAAAAGTTATGCAGTGAAAGTTTTGCCAATATAAAATTATCATCATTTTTTGGTAAAAAATAAACAAATTTGATTAGAAAAATATCAAAAACATAAAATTCTTGAAATCAGAAATAAGATAAAGGTTCCTTACAGCGAGATGAGTAAATCTCCCAACAGGCTCGATTGATGAAAATTGATTCGCAACCTCTAAATCCAAACTTTTCTTTTCTCTCTCTTCTCTTTTCTCTTTTATTTTCTCTTAGCCATTCTTTGTTAGCCATTTTCAATAAGGAAAG
This sequence comes from Dendrobium chrysotoxum, assembly GCA_019925795.1. Classification (NCBI taxonomy): domain Eukaryota; kingdom Viridiplantae; phylum Streptophyta; class Magnoliopsida; order Asparagales; family Orchidaceae; genus Dendrobium; species Dendrobium chrysotoxum. Next base: position 16,319,263 of record CM034311.1, read on the forward strand.
GGATTTTTAAAATTTTTAAATAATGACTTAGGATATTTTTATTAAAATAATAATTTATTAGTATATTATTAATTTAATCAATTTAGTATAAAATTTAAATAAATTATTTTAAGACTTCAAAAATTACAAAAAAATATTCATAAAATAAATTGATTTATTTAAAAAATATTGGTCAAATTAGTTTGCAAAACGAACACTTGACGGTCTCAAAATCCTCACTTACATAGATAGGTGCAAATTTCTTAAGAATTTTCACCGGTGCCCAAAAATTATGAAAAATTTCATGAAATTAAAATACTACAATTTTAAAGCTATGGCAAAGTTGGTTTGCAATTTGGAGTTATATTGACTCCAGGAAAAAATTATATACCTGGGTCAAAATACGAGTTATTATAATCTACCCACTTAAAAAAAATGTAGTCATTGACATTTCCCTTAAAGATTCATGCACAAAATTGATATAAACCAAATTTGTATCAAATCAAATACAAATCAAAACTAGTCAAAAAAATTATACAGTCATGCAGTGTTTAATCACATGTCATTCAATTATGCATGATATGCTATGTTCAATCATTCAAATAAATTTCTTACCAATAGAGCTTTCAAGTTGTTGTTGATCTTCTAGATACTGTTTGTTGTACACATATGGCATCACTGGAGTAGGTGTAGTCCGTCATGGTGCATCAGTCTCCCTCTAACTACCTCTGACATCTCTCTTATCTATCTTATTGGTTAATCTTTCATTGTATGCTCTTGATCGAACAGTCTTTTGTCCTATAGCATGTCTGAGCTGTACTACACCAGAATCAGTTCTTCTTCTAAATCCCCTTTAAGGACATTCTACTACCTTATGTCCTTATTGTCTACAGCAAAAACATCACCCCGTCAATAAGTATCACTGACCCGTATGTCGTCGACCATAGTGAATGCACTTGTCATAGCTACTAGTAGATGGTACTAATGTAGATCCCCTCGAATCACTATATTTACTTTTCTTGTCACCATATCTCTCTCTCTCTCTCTCTCTCTCTCTCTCTCTCTCTCTCTCTCTCTCTCTCTCTCTCTCTCTCTCTCTCTCTCTCTCTCTCTCTCTCTCTCTCTCTCTCTCTTTCTCTCTTCTTAGTTCATCTCTACTCCTCCTCCAGCTGACATCATATCTAGAGCCCATCTCATATTTGGATGTTAATGCTGCCAAATCAATCTCTATCAATCTGGCCCACTCCACTAACATAAAAAACTCATGAATTCGTAGAGGCACTAGCAGATTTTTGAGCTCCCTGTTCAACCCTTGCAGAAACCTGTAGAACTTTTCTTCAGCGGTGGGGATCAAATGAGGAGCATACCTTGCAAGAGCGATAAACTCAGTCTCATACTACATCACTATCCTACATCCTTGCTCCAGCTTAATAAAAGCTTCCTACATGTTGTCGGGCTTACAAAGGTACAAATCACATCCTGAATACTATAATGAACTCGTTCCAAGTGATCTTAGCATTTATCTTCCCTTGAATATTCTCTCTGTATTCTCCAATCCACTATGTATTTGCCTCTCCTTCAAATAGGAATACAGCTAACAATACCTTTTGGCTCTCTAGACACTACATGTTGTAAAAAAAATTTTCTATTCTCAGTAACCAATCTTCTGCAGCCTGAGGTCCTATAGCTCCTTTGAATAGCGGAGGCTTCAACTTATGGAATGTTTGTAAGTTCTTATCTCCCTTTTCTTCTTTATTCCCAGCTGACTTACTCTATGCATCCCCCATTACCTATACTATAACAGTAGTTAACTACACCATACTTTCTGATGGCATTAGAGCTGTACTATATTACTCATTTGGTATATTTGACTTTGGATGATCCATTCAACTTGTCACCTATATAATTAAGTATGATCTAAATAATATACACATGCAACTATGTATGTAAAATGATATACCTTAAACTACTCATTCTACCCAACTCTCAATCAAATCCTATAGCTCTAGTAATAATCAATTCTTCTAATAATTATGCTCTGATACCAATGATGATAACCCAGAATCTAAATTGGAAGAATTATTCTTTTAATTTTTTAATAAATAATAACTAGAGCTATATAATATCATCTATCAGTAATAAAAAAATAGATTCTATAAATCAAAATATTAATATATGCATCATTATTCATTTCTAAAAATTATATACACTACTCAACATCTACACAATTATATCACAACAATTATATCCTAAGTACAAAAGAATAACTAGAATAAAAAGAAATATAACTTAAAGAATCCTGACTAGCCTCGCACTTCTGCTCCGCTGCTCTAATAAGAAATTATTTAACCACATAAAATGAGCTAAAAAGCCAAGCAGGTCATCAAAACCTATAACTAAATTCAAAGCACGACAAAGGAGCACTATGCATGTCAACTGGTAAAATCATATCATTTACATTCATATGATCATTAAATCAGTACAAAAAATAATAAAATTCACATGCAGTAGTAGTTGAATCTATAAACAGTAAAATATTATAGTATAAAAGCCAGTAAACTAGTATTAGTGCTAAATCTATAAACCAATCATCGTATCCATAATACCAATTAATACATAAATTAAATAAAGTATCAAATCAAAACATCAGTAAAGATTATTAAAATCAAATCAATATAGTAAAATTATATAGGAATATACACATGCCTTCTAATTATTCTATATTAGTATTAAATTAATATCTTAATCACATGCTTAATATATTTTGTATATCACGTGCTCAATGAATATATCATGCTTTTTATATAAATAAATTAATGCAGTAATATGAATAATGCCTCAATAACATTCATTTTAGTAGTCACACTAAACAAGTAAGTTCTGGCTACCACGATATTTTTTTAGTATTATATCCGTATCAGTAAATCGTTAGCTCAATAAACTGAGTCATCACTCTTTGCCTATCGACACAGTAATCATCTTCTTATAATTCTCAATCAGTGTATCACGTGAATTAGTAGAGGAAAACACCAAATCATAGTATTTAAAGAAAAGACCATTGGCCCACCATCCTGTACTAGTCAATCAGTCTCCAAATAATGGGTCAACCAATCTTTACTTATCTTTTACACACATATTATTATCACAGTACTATAATAATAAAAATGACTAGCTATTACTCAATCTAATCACATATTCACATTCATTTTCAATGCATTACAGTAAATAAATTATAATTGAGCTTAATTTAGAAAGTGTCAAAATGTCTTAATGGTATATAAAATAAATCATATTGAGCAAAAATTCACATTTTTAGAATTTAACCAAATTATCAGATATTGCATAAAATAACATTCTGAAGCTTTAATTAAACTAAATTATTATTTTTAGACGTTAAAATAAATTTTTGAGTAGGCAAAAATTACTATATTTTTAAAATCACTTGGTAAAAAATTTCAAATAAATATTCAAAACATTCATAATCTTAATCTCTATAACATATAAAATGTTACGTAGTGAAAGTTTTACCAATATAAAATTATAGTTATTTTTTATAACAAAAAATATAAATTTGATCAAAAAAATGTCAAAAATATAAAATCCTTGAAATTAAAAATAGGTTAAAGGTTTCTTATACTGAGATGAGTGAATCTCCGAATAGGCTCAACTGACAAAAATTGCTCAGCAACCCCCAAATCCTAACTTTTCCTTTCTCTCTCTTCCCTTTTCTCTCTTATTTTCTCTTAACCATTCTCTATTAGTTGATTTAAATGGGGAAAGGGATTTTTAATTTTTTTTAATTAGTGACTTATGATATTTTTATTGAATAATAATTTAACATTATATTATTAATTTAATTAATTTCTTTTAGTATTAAATTCAAAAAAATTATTTTAGGAATTCAAAAATTACAAAAAAATATACATAAAATAAATCATTTTATTTAAAAAAATTGGTGAAATTGGTTTGTAAAACGGATGCTTGACGGTCCCAAAATCCTCACTTACACCAATAGGTGTAAACTTCTTAAGGATTTTCACTAGTGCCCAAAAATTATGAAAAAAGTTATAAAACTAAAATACTACAATCTCAATGTTATGGAGAAGATGATTTTCAATATGGAGTTATATTGACTCCAAAAAGAATTATGTACCTGGGTCAAAATACGAGTTATTACACCTTACACTCGGACCTAATGTGCATTGCCGCATGGACGTACGAGGTTGCGTTAGCAGCCATTGCTAGATGTTTAGTTAAATGATTTGAAAATGGCACAAACTTTAAAAATTATCCTGGCTACATTCCTTAATCATTTTTTATGATCTTAGGCTCTACGGAACCAAGATGATATCCTCTACATTTTAAAAATAACTTTAGAGTTATTTGGCTAATGACAGGGAGTATTTTCACTTAAACTTGTAATATTTTTTAATTATTTCTCCCTAATCATGAGTCAACTTAGGCTCAAATTTGGACAGGGTGAACTCGAGGATGTTCCCTACACCTCCTAATTTTCCTTAAGCAATTTTTTGCCTCTATGCTCTATTATTGAATTTTCAAATAGGTCATTATTTGACCTAAATGTTTGGACATTTGTTACACCCAATCCATAGTTAGGTCACCAATTTTGTGAGGTATGTTTACATTCATGCAAGGGTTAGGCATAATTAATTATAAACCCATTTGAACACTAGAGATACCTAGGGAGAATAATATATGGTATGGTCTAGTGAACTTAGAAAATTCTAAAAAATTCTCTTAAGATCCAACAAGAATGAAACTCAAATCTAGATCATTTCATTATAAACCCTAGGATTTAATTTCAACTTAATCGGAGTTCATTATGTCAGTTAAGCTATAAACCCTAAAATAAGCTCTTATTTTGGAGCTAAAATTTCAAAATTTTATAATTAATGAAAGAAAAACTATAAAAATATAAATTAAATTTCAAAAAACTCTAAATCATAACTATAATTAAGAAAAATTTTTAAAAAATTTTGAATTTTAATTAAAATTAAACTTTAATAAAATTAATTAATTAAATTAATATAAATTAAATATTACTCCAATTAATGCAAAATATTTAGGGATTGATCCATGGATTATTCCTAACAAACAATATCAATCACCAAATATTTAAGATTGATTTAATTAATCAAAATCTAAACCAAGTTCCTTCTGTAAGGAGGGAAATAAATAAGTAATAATAAATCATAAATAAATTAAATAAAATTACCTAAATTCAAAGAACTTAAAATTAAATTTAAAATATTAAATTCAAACTAAATTACTTAAATTAGCCCACTTAAACTCAAGTCAACTAAACTAAATAACTTAAACTAAAATTTAATACATCAACTCAATCAATAAATACTTAAACTAAATTAAGAAGACCTATATTCATTATGTTTGACTCCGTTGGAAGACACAAATGCCTTAAATTTATAGGTCTTTAATAAATCTTTAATAATTGGAAGCTTTTTATGAATATGCTTTATTTCATTTAAAAGGCATACATGCATTTCATTCATAAGGTTTGGGATGTGGGGTTGAGTGCTTCAAAACAATTTGAAACATTTCAATTAACATATTCTTTATAATAACTACCTCCTAAATCATTAATCAAAATATTAAAATAAAACATAAAGGACTTTGTAATCACTCTATCCTATATGTTAGAATGAATGCATTACATCATGAGCCTTAGGACTTCTAGGTTAGTTGCTTCCGTACTTTAGAGTCATTAGCTTATATAGTTCTTTAAAATTAAATAATTAAACTTAAACACTTTAACATATGATTAATAAAATATTAAATCATTAAAATGTAAACATAAATCAAACCCCTTTAACTTTTAATAAATAAATAATTTCAAATCAAAATAAGTAAAATAATAAAATCTCTTAAGACATATTAAAGCCACATAACCTTTTGACAGTATAGATGATTTGTTAGGACAACTAACTTTAGCTTAGGCAAGGATGATAGTTTTTTTGGTTTGTTTCTAGATGCCTTACTTGGAGGGCATCTTATGCTTGTTTGTTTATTTTTAATTTTCTACATAATCATGCATATTTACACACTTTTACTTGCATAATGCACTACATTTTGTAGTAGCATATAGGATTATATTACACTTTTATTTCTTGTTATATGTTTTACTTATAGTACAGAGTCTTTAAAATGTACTTAGGCTTTCAATATAAATGTAAAAGTTAAATTTCAAATGTAAAGTATCTAGATTGAGTTATACAAAGAGTTATAAAAAGTTAAATATGTTTGCTTATACACATAGAGCTCCAAAAGAAATACTTTCTCTTCCTTTGAGTAGTAGTCTTTTGGAATCTTATAGGAGACATGAAGCCAAAAGAAAATAAGCAAATAAATTTAAACCTACATTTATAATAGTAAAAATCTAAGCCCATTGTGGTGGAGCTTGACCACCTAACTTTTCAGCAAACCCTAGTTTGTATTTATCATTAAAAATAAATGAATAAAAGTTTTATTTATACATTGTTGTTTCATACTGCTTCATGTTACATGCATAACATTTATATGGGTGGTAGATTAACATTAGAGGGTAGCTTCTTCATAGGTTTTTTTTTCCTGTGTGTATTTTCTAAACTTTATAGGAGCATGTATGCTAGTTTCTGAACTTTGTAGGAACATGTATACACAAACACCTTTTTCCTGACATGAATACATACATGCATTTTAAATTTTTGCAACACACACTAAACCAAAGCACATAAGTCTATGATAACAGATAGTAGGGCCCATTGCATTATGTGGTTGACCTATTTTTTCCTATGGGCTTAAGGCCATTATTTTACAAGATTTTTCTAGAAAATCTCAAATTTAGAAAATTTTAGAAATTTAGTCTTAACTAAAAATAAAATTTAGAGTTTAGGGTGTCTTTGCATCAAAATTATATTAGTTAGGTGCATCTGACCTGACTTATTTTACTAAACTCTAATTTAAGATCTTATCCAGAAACCTTGATTTCGATATTAAAAGTACCTTTCTTACCTGCATACATTAGACCTGGAAATCATGATTTTAAAAGTGTCTGCTTAGTAGGTTAGCTAGTAGCACACTTCAACTGAGCATAAGATTAGATGCATTCTCACCTCATAAACTTCCATCCGGGAGGATTATCTTGACCTTCCAATTAGTTTAATAAAATTCAATTTTTTTTCAAAATGATTGATTGAAACCTTTAAATATTTAGAACAAATCTATTAAATTTAAATCTAAAATAATTCTAATCTCCACTTTAATCAAAAGTTTTCTCTTCAGAGATATAATTAACTATAGAAGCTTGCCTCTATAGGAGCCCAAGAAACTAGTTTAAAATAAACCCTATTTAGTTTGCTAGAGTAGGGAAATTTTCTTTTGATATAGTCTAAAGATTATCCTTGGTTAGTTTTATTTTTAAAAAGATAGGTGAACATTTCTTTTGTCCTTCATGATGAATTGAACATTCCTTATGATGTATTTAATCATAAAATTAGATTTCATTTCTCTTTTCAAGTCGATTGTAAAGCAATAGTCTATCTTTCAAGATAGTATAATGCTAACTATACATATTTGATTAAAGAAATATAAAGCGAATTAGTGACACATTTATTTGTCCATATCAGTTACCCTACTTTAATTTTGAATTTGGGTAAATTGTGTAAAATTTATAAGAATTTGTTTGATTTAAATAAGTTCGAGAAATCTTCTACAGTGTAAATTGTATAATAGATGATTCTAAGTATTTTGATAGGAAAAACTTAAAGTTTCATTGAGTGGTTTTAAATATGTGATTTTCATATGTTTTACTAGTTGTATTGATTTTAACAAAAGTAATATATAGCGATAAAAGCCCACAAATAATGTTATAAATGTTCTCCATGAATAATTTTCAAAATTGTTATTATTGAATGTGTGTATAAATTCCACCTTGTGTATACTACTAAAATTATCATACATGTTCTAATTTTATGCATTCATGCATTATGTTAAATGCCATTCATATATGCTGAATATGTCAATATTTTTATATCTATGTGATGAAATGTACATTTGATGTTCATATGGTAAAAAATGTGTGGGGAGAAAGGGAGCAATACAACTGATAGTTGTTTCATGTTCTATGCAAAATAAGTGGAGTTATAAGGGCATATGCACACATGTACTTCGCCTGTCTTGAATAGAAGTGAGATGGACAAGATGAGGTATAAGTGAAAGTATAGTTATAAAGGGAATCTGGCTATTTAAAATTCCTCCATCTATCTTGAACATATATGAGATGATGAAGTGGAGGTATATATAGAAGTGGAGATATAAGAAGGCTTCAAGACACGTGCATGTGAATCATATTTTTTATAATTTTTATACATGTCAAGCATTTCATTCTAATGTTATGTTCAAATTTAAATGAAGTTCATGTTATTGCTGCATATAAGATTAAGAATTGATTATGTTGTTGCTTTCGAAAAATTTATACTATTGACACATAAGTACTATTGATAATTAAGTATATTATTGTAATAATTAATGAATAGAACATTATATAATTACTACATCACATTAATTAAATAATAAAACTTCCTTTTTAATTGTTATGCAATTTATTTTAATTATGAATATTGATTTTTTTAGTAGGCCTCGAATAGCATACTAAGCAAGTGGTTCGCACAGCATATGTATTTCCATGTCATTTTAGGCAAGGGTAAAGTTGAGCTAAATAGAGAAAAGGTTAATAAGGTCAAAAGTTTAGGTTATATTTATATTTCTAACTTAGAATTATTTTTCTATAATCAAGTCATTCATGTATATGAGTTGATATAAGGAAAAAGTTATACTGGATTATTATATATGACTCCTATGATGAAATGTGAGTTATGTATATTTTTGTAATTGAATGCTTTAGTTGGCTATAGGTTTATTGATTAATAATGAGTTAAATAGCAAAAAGAACAATTCCTCCAATTAGATCTTAGGGCATGACATTTTGTTTTTGGACAAAGTTTTAAATGTCAACCAAAATTTGTAATCCCTACAATGGAGCTTTGAACTTCTTCTTTAAAGTAGGTTAGTTATCTCCAATTTGTATGGATTGAATTTCAAAACGAAAAAGATATTTACCTATTTAAAATCTTCAACAATCTCCTCAATGGGGATGTAGTTATCATCAAAGTTTGATAGTATTATACCTCAAGCATTCAATGAATGGCTCTATACAACTCGGGCCTAATTGTGGGTTGACTTCCATAATTGCTACTTCTTCAATTCTTGAGCAAGTTAACTTTAAGATAGCTTTTTCATTAGAATGTCCCATCTTAGAGAGTAGATTGGAGAAATGATTTTTATCTTAAAGAATATGTTCAATTTTGAAGTACTCAAAACTTTCAATATCTTTACTTTGAACAAATATTTTTGAAGACCTTCCTCCCTTGCTTCATGCTGCCCATTGACTTGATTCACCATAATATGGGAGTAAAAATGTTGTTAAAGGCATTATACCTATCTAACTAATGCTTCATACTCAAGCTAATTATTTGTAATTTGAAAACTCGTTTTTACACCATGAGCGAGTATTATTCCTATTGAACTCATTAGAAAAATTCTAATGCCAACTCCTTATATCCCAGAGGCCCAACCAACATAAGGAGTCCATATTAGGCCTTCCTGTACCATCTTATCTTCCTAGGCACTTGTATACTAAAGTTAGCCAAGAAGTCTACTAATGCCTTTCACCTTGATGGCGGTCCTTAGTGTACATACGATTTGGCATTTGTTGAGTTTTATAGTCCATTTGAGAAGCCTCATAGAGTGATATGACTTCACTAGAATTGACTTCAATGGATGATCTTTGATAACTTATATGGAGTAAGCTTGAAAATACAATTGATTTTGTCGTGTAATAATAATTAAAGCCAATGCGAGTTTTATTATGAGTGGATAACATAAATCAACCATGCATAGAATTTAATGGATAAAATATAGTATCCAATGCTTCTTACCTTCTTCTCAAATGAGGACCAAGCTTATTGCCTCCTCGCCGATTCCAAGATATATACTTCCTAGGCGACAAACTTTGAAGTAAAAATGACAAATATAAAAGTGACTTCATCTGTTGAAAAAGTTTTTTCACATTATTTATTTCATAAGAAATGCTTAGTACTTCTTATAACATTAAAGAATTGAGAGCACTTGTTGCTTGATTTTGATATGAACTTGTTAAATCTGGTAGTTCTCCTAGTCAACCTATATAAATCATTTGCATTATTAAGAGCGGCCATTTCAAGAATTGCTTTCACCATCTCTGGATTCATTTTTATATCTATTGTAGTAAACATGAAACCCAAGAACATGTTAGATCCTTCTCCATTGATACATTTTAAGGGATTGAGCATTATATTATACTATTTCAGAGTTGAAAAAATTTTCTTCATGTCAAGAATATGTTTTTCTTTGGGTTTTGATTTTAGTTAATAGATCATCAATATACACTTCTACATGCTAACCTTTTTTGTCTCAAAAGATATAATCCATTATTAAGTGATATGTGGCAATTTATTTTTTTAAGTTAAATGGCATTACATTATGATATTATAATGAAAGTCATCTTCCCACAATCTATAGAACATATTCTAATTTGATGATATCCTAAAAAGCATCTAGAAAGCTCGTTATTAGATAACCATTAGTAAAGTCGACAAGAGCTTTAATCTTTGGAAGTGGATAGCTATTCTTCAAGTATTTCAAGTTTAAATTGGTAAATTCAATGTGCATTCATCATTTTCCATTCAAATTATACGCCATTATGACATAAGAAATCCACTTCAGATGTTAAACTTTCTTGATGAACTTAGCCTCAAGGAGTTTATGAACTTCACTATAGATTGGCTCAACTAAAATTATTATGGTTAGCTAGCATTATCTTCTTATCAATGTTAAGCATGTGTCAAGAAATACTTATATCAATGACTGACATTTCATTAGCTGAAAAAGGCAAATCCATCATCATTTGCTCTAAGGATAACAAATAACTTGACTTTCTTTGCTTATTAAAAGTTATGCTTGTTCAAAATTTATGGCTCTAATTATTTTCAACAATCTCCAATACGAAATCCCTTTGAACATCTTATTCGAGAACATTTCTCACAACATTTATATAACATGCTCTAAACTGCAGCAAGTTGCCTCTTACCATTACATAACGTCCTGCCAGAATTTTATGGTGATAAGATATGTATTGATAATTGCCAAACAAGTCTAAAGTAACAATGGTCAGCCATTGATGGAATTATATGTCTCAGTGTATTTAATGTTATTAAGCAATCCATCAGAGTGAATTGTCTTATACATGCTCCCCAAGTGATCAATGGCATAATTACTCTTGTTTCTCGCCACTCCTAGAAAATCTAAAGAGAGACCCAAAAATTGGCTCTGTGCAAGAAGTGCCCAAATTCATCTTCTCATTGAAAGTTCGATAGGGATGTTAAGCCCTAGTGAACTAGTCCTGAGGCTAACCAAGAGGGGGGGTGAATTGGTTATTTAAAAATTTCACGATAACAATGAAAATCTTTTTATAACGTGCAGCGGAAACGAATTAAAATAATGATAAAAAGATCAACCACAGATATTCATCCAAGCAGTTAATATCAGAAAAGTAAAGTGCAAAACTGAATCAGAAAAGCAAACCAGATTTTATAGTGGTTCGATCAACTTGACCTACGTCCACTCCCCGGAGCCTCCCCTCCGGGTATTGCACTAAACAAAAGTGTCTCTCCTTTTGCTCCCACAGCAAGGCGGAGAAGCCTGTACAAAAACCTCCTTTTCACCACACGGTGAGGCAGAGAACCCGACCTCCTTTCGCTTCCTCCTGAAGCAGGCAGAGAACCTTCGAACTCCTTTCGCTTCCTCCTGAAGCAGGCAGAGAACCTTCGAACTCCTTTTGCTTCCACCTGAAGCGGGCAGAGAACCCCGGATCTTCTTGCGAACGATCCTCCCACGACGAACACCGACTAGACGAAAGATGACGAGCGGAGAAGACGACTCTGATCCGTGCTCGGAGAAACCTTAGTGAATCCCTCACTAACTCCCCCTCACAAGATCTTCTCTCTCTCTCCCAACTCTCTCTCTCTAGGGTTTCTCAGGGAAGGAAGGCAGCAAAAGATTTTTCCAAAAATTGGAAAAAGTTCTTTTAAAGGAGGGCTTAAAATTTGCCCTAAATCTCAACTGGTCGGCCAAGATCATCCAGGATGATCGGTAGATCGTCCTGTACGATCAGTTCAAATTCAGTTGTTTCTGCCTGGACAATCTGGCTCTTCTGGACGATCAGCAGAAAAAATTGTTCATATTGTCCCGTACGATCCTGCGATCGTCCGGGACGATTAGTGCAAATTGAGGGAAATCGTCCAGAAGACAGTTCGGGTCGTCCAGAGAAATCTGTGCTGGACGACCAAAAAATGACTTGATCGTCCCGGACGATAGGGTCATCGTCTGGTACGATTAGTTCAAAAAGGCCCCAAATCGTCGTGAACACAGTTCGGGTCGTACAGCTGAAATGCACTAAACGATCATGATCGTCCGGGATGATCCTGCGATCGTCCAGGACGATATGATCGTATCAACCAAAAATAAATTGCTTTTCTTAATTACCAGATTAAATTAGGTATGATTGTACTGGATCGTCCGGGACGATACACGTATCGTACGGGACGATCAGACCAAGTATCTAAAAATAAGAACTTGCCTAACTTGATCTGGCGACTGAGAATTTTTTATTTGGGCATATCGTCCCGTACGATCCAGAGATCGTCCAGGACGATCTGCTCAATCAGACCCTCTTAACTTAGTCGCCCTAATTAGGGTTTCTATTTTGGCTGGAACGTCCAGGACGATGTGAAAATCGTCCAGGACGATCTGAATAAAATTTTAACAGAAACTTTAATTCACTCAATCTCTCTCCCTGAGTGTGTGTGTGCAAGGTTACTTAGCTAGGGAATCAGTTACATTACAATTGACTCAATAAAAAGAAAAATCATACATTTGACACACTTGGACCCGATCTTGAGTTGGCTTGAGTGGCTCGCGGTCTTTTGTGCCTGAAACAGATTAGCCAAGCAAAACACACTGAAAACATATTTGTCATCATCAAAACCAGATTTGCAACACTCATAAGCACTTCTAAAAATAATATTCATTGAACTCTTAATGTCTATTAGGATAATACCATTTTGATATTTTAAAAAATGTTTCATTATGAAAATTGCTTCATTGTACAGATACTCATTTGTTGGCCGATCAACTTTGTGATGTGTGACACTTCAACAATAGATGCCCTAGAAGTACTCATTGAGTTCACATCTCTTAACCGAAGTCATTTAAGGCTCACTTAGTGAGATGCCTCTTCTCCTGCTTCCCTATGTATAATTAGAACCACTTAGTGAAATGAATCACTTACACTCATAATGGTTTATTTCATGCTTCTTCCATAAGTGCCTTCATTAATCTCTTACCTACATAAAAATGGATAAATTCTTTTAACTTACCATCCTTTTTTAAGTCCTCCTCCAAACTCGTTGTAATACCACAAGACCCTCCAGCATGTGCATCATTTGTATATATATATATATATATATATATATATAATAAAAAATGCTTGCATGCTTAAAAATTCAGGTGGGAGCACAATACAAGAGAGTGTAGTGGCACTGCCATCTCTGATTGGAAGTATTCGGTCTTGCAAACACTGCGACACTAATCCCTCTATTCTATAGTAAATTTTGGGGGAGTGTTACGGCGCTAGTGCTTTGAGCACTGCAGAGCTGGGTCAAAAAATTTATATTTTCAATATTTAATTCCACTATCTAATTTAAGTAACCCCTAAGCCCATTCCCTCCCAATTTGTATGCCTTTGCTAGTGAGAAAAGAAGGAGAGGAGGGGAGAAAGGAGGAGAAAGGAGAGAGAAAGCAAAGTTCATATTAGTATTTTCATCTCTCAAGTTACAAAATTTATTTTGATCATTGTAGTTGACCTTAATCTTATCTCAATTTTTAATAATAATTTTAGTTCTTATCTATTTTCTTTCTCCTAAAAAGGATAAAAATATTGTATCTCACAATCTAGCCAATTTTCATCGTGTAACATTTGGCATGTTAAATATATGATTATTTTGCACTTTTTTATTAGATAATCTTACATTTTTCACTAGTTAGTTTAGAAATGCATTCCATAAATTTCAATGAGTATACAGATTTTAATAAAAATTGTTACGGTTGATAAAAAGCCTCTAAATGTTAACAAGAATATTGCCTATGAATATTATGAATAATTGATTTCTATGCATAATGTGATCCCCATGAACCCCACCGTAATAGTGTGTTAGTGATATGCATATACATTGTAATAAATTATCAATAATGCATAAATGACATGAAACATGTGTAATGATTAGAGTTGGTGTCATTAATATAAAATATATGTAGTCTAATGTATGTATGTAAGAAAGGCTAGTTTAATATGATTCAAGTTAGTGGAGATATGTCCCTATAAATGAGTGGAAGCTAATGATTTTTTTGTAATAGTGGGTTAGTGGTGTGAACCCATCCATGATATGTGGAGAGATAATGACATATGACATGATACGAAAATGATTATCATTGGGTTGTGGCTGACAACTCGCGTGTACGATGCCACCTAACTATATGATATGATGTCTTACCTTGATATGGCTGGTATAGCAAAAACACCATAAAATGAGCTAGATATCCTAACTTGCATATTATAGTATATAAATATGAATGTATGGTTTTTTTAAATGTTAGTGATATGAATTGATATCGTAACTAATAATACATAATGCTAACACCTAAAAGGAATATGCATGGGATACATTATTTCATATAAGACTCACATGATCATTTAACTATAGTATATTACATGCATGGTGAAGTACATGAATTGTATAGTATCACATGATGTGAATAGCGGTAATTTTGACATACATCATAATGTTAAATTTGATAACATAAGAATAATTCCATGTACATAATAAAATAATACAAAGAGTTTAGTAAAGTAAGTATGCACGTACTATGATATAAATAATCATCTTTAATATATATAATAATCGATCTTGTAGCTTTTTAAATGAAATTATTTGTAATGATTACATTGTGTTTGTCATGGATATGCATAAACATATTTTTCACATGAATGATAAGCATGCATATTATTTAATTGCCTTGTATTGATACAATGGTAGGTTTTGATGACCTGCTTGATTGTTAGCTCATTATTTAGTTTCTATGTTTAAGGAAAGGGAAAGGAGTTAAGAGTAGTGAGATAGCTGATTTGATAGTTGATTTTTTTATTTATATTATAGATTATTTTTGTAATCATGATAACTATATTTTTATAAAGAGTATTACAAATGTATGATCTGTGTAAATGATTATCTTTGATATGAAAAATGTATATGTTTCAAGAATTGATACTAAGTTTATATATGATGTTTCCACTTGGCTTTTGTATATAAATGGACTTAGTAGCTCTGTGTGCTAATTAAAAGAAAAAAAAATTCCTATCAAAATAGATCTTAGGGTTGATCACCAAAATTTTTTATAACCTATTACTATTACAGCTTATATCAGGTTGGGTCTTGACACTCTTGATGTATCGACATTCTTCAGTATCATGGGCATAATCTCAATGGTATGCATATTATTTTGATTGATCATGGAAGTGCCTTCCCTCCCTGATTGACATTGGTCTTTTGATAATTTTTTTATTCCTAACGTCCTTAATAAGCTCAATCATGGAGACTCTTAGTGGATTTATAGTCAACAATTTACAAATTTGAGGTCACAATGACCTCTTTTTGTGACGATCATCTTGTCACTTTTCATTTCACACTTGCTCGTCAAATGAACAAGTTCATTAGGAGTGTGCATTTCTCCTTTAATCATTTTAAAATCTACTTTCAAACCCCTAACTCATGGGTGACTTCTCTAATCCCTAAGAAATTGCTAAAATTTTCCTCTCATGTAGTGCTTCTCCTTTCTCCTTGTTGCTTCTACTGAGTTGGCCTCAGTATTATACTCCTCTATATTGACATATTTGTTGGCAAATTACAATAATGCAGCTAAAGTTTTTGTTTGTTGCAAGTCGAGCGCTTATTAGAAATGTCCTTACCATAGACCGACCATGTATTAGAGTGGCTCGGGCTAAATTCAACTCTAAATACTTCACATAAAGCATCCTGTTTTAGAATCGAGTAATGAAACTCCTCAATAAATCATTTACCTTCTGCCTCATTTACAATAAAGCTGTGAATTTTTTAGAGGCCTTCATGCACTAACAAACTAGGTGATAAACATTCTCTTGAATTCAACAAATAAAGTGATCACTCCAAGTAGAAAGGTGATTCCTTAAATGTAGTAAAATATAGTCCACATTTTAATGCATTGCTAATATAAAATAATGAAATGAAATATTTGAAATAGGTGACATAGTCGGCCATATTCATTTTCCCCTTATACGAGTCCAGATGAGGTATCTTGAACTTTGCCAATGGTCTCACTTAAGTAATATTCCTTAAAAAGCATTTATTAACTATCACTTTATTTTCTCAACACGCCTTTCTTCCCACTAAAAGATAGATGTTGACTCCTAAATGTAATGGATATTACATCCCATTAGCTATTACAGTGGAAGTCAATGCTTAGTCTCCAAAAAGTTTTCTCATCACAATAGAATCAAAAGATCGTGTTGTCAACTCGAACCTAGGAGTGCCCTATGAAATTCATTCTAGTACTTCTTGTATCATTAGTGTCATCCCCTCTTCAAATTATGCAAGTTGTCTTAGAGTGACAAATTCTTATTTATTCTTTATGTTCATTAATTCTTTTGTCGTTGTGTTGCAGCTATAGTTCTTGAAGTTTTCCTCTAATCTTTGGCATGCTCCACACGACACTTTTTTGGATATTAAATCTAGAATTATCCATGAATCATATCAAACTTGGCTAAGAGTTATGAATATAAAAAACATAGATAAATGGAGAGAGAAAGAAAGAACTGTAGAATAAGATGCTATGAGATTTTACTAAAATAAACTTGTGAATAGAAAATCGTGTAAACTGAGCTTATCCTCTAACCTCCTATTTATATATTTGAATTGGAGCTTGAACATACAAAATTAACAACATACATAACTATACAAAAAATAAGAAAAATAGTAGTGTAGCCTAATTTTCGTAATGAAATATGATCACAAAGTCACAAGAATATCTATCTTGTAGAGGTTATTTGTCGAGATAATAACAAGTTGCTGACTTAGCATGTATGAATAGATAAATAGTCTATCAATAGTTTATCATATGAAAAAATTCATCCACTTGAAGAATCAATAGGGTCTGCTTGATAAGTCGTACTCACCTACTCGGGATGAAATCATAGGTTGTAATCACCTGCTTGATATAAATTCATTTGTAGACTTGACGAGTATCTTTTGATCTAAAAATGAGTTGACTTAACTTGAACGGAGCTAATATGATTGGAATCAAGCAGACTTAATTTGAACCCCTTCGAGTTGACTTAAAACTCACTTTTTAAAAATAATTAGTTATACAATTAAAATTTACTTAGAGCTTTCAAATTTATATTAAAATGATTACTTTTATATGATACCATAAATCATAATAATCTTAATCTAAATATGAAAATTTTAATTTATATTATAATAATAAATACGGCATATTTTTTTTCTTAAAAATTTTTAATCCCCACTTGTTCCGTTGTCAGGGATTTCCCATTCGATAATCACATAATCTAATTTTTCCAAAAAAAAAAATTTACGTAATCTAATCCCGTGAGACCGACCGTTTTAGTCCCGACCGTACAATATACAAATGTCCCTTCCCATCTCAATCCTTCCCGACGATCGGCTCTGCCCTTAATTTCCCCAAAAAAATCCTTCCCGACAACGTCGCGTGCGACAAAACCACCACACTCGATCTCCAGCCTCTACTCATACGTCTCCTACCATTTTCAACTCTTCATAACTAAATTTCGATATGTCCGCCGCAGCCACCGCCGACGCCGTTGATCCCTCCTACCCTCCCCTCCTCTCCGGCGCTGCCATGCCTCCTCCTCCACCGCCAGGCCCTGAACCGCTCCACGTTCCTCTGATTGACTTGGAAAATCTCGAACACAAACGGCTCGGCGACGTTTGCCGATCAATTGGCCTCTTCCGGCTCGTAAACCATGGCCTGCCGCGCGAGCTCTCGGACCGGGTTCAGGCTGAGACGCGGCGGATTCTGGAGATGCCGTTCGAGCAAAAGCGAGAGGAGATGTCTGAACCGGACGGCGGCAGGCCGGTGGTTTATTTTTGGGGCACGCCCGCCGTGAGCTTGAGTCTTCGGAGCGTCAACTGGGTCGAGGGGCTCCACGTATCGCTAGCCGGAATCCCCTCTGGGGACGGACTGCACTGCTCTGCTTCCTTCCGGTACGGTCCTAATTTTGCCTTTTTTTTCCCTTAGTTATCTATTTGTTCGGATGCTGAGGAAGGTGATGGGAAAGGGCGGATCCAATAAATAATATTATATATATAGTTTAGATTTATTTAAGATGAACATAATATATAAATAATATATTTAATATTTATTTTAAATTAAATTCAAAATTTTGCATCTTGTTCTATTTTTTAAATTTAAAAATTCATGAAAATAATTATGTTAGTTGATAAGTGTGATTAAGAATAGTGGTGTTAATAAATGACCCGACTCGTTAATTCGAATTTGGCCTAACCTAAAAAATTCTGATTCAAATTGACATGTTTAATAACGGAGTCAGGTACAAGTCATGCATTTCAACGTTTATAAATGGATAGAGTTTGGGTTGATGGCAAACTCGATTTTAAACAGAAAAAGACCTATTTAATATTTCTCTTAAATTATTTATTTGTTGGTATAATTTTCTATTCTTTTATCAATTAATCTAAAATTTATGGTTAAAAAAATTAATATGAATATTTTTTTAATTAAAACGTGTTATCGAGTCGGATTTGAGTTACTAGTGGGTCAGGCTCAAGTCCACCTTTTTTATTCATTTATTAAATAGTTCGAGTTCAAGTTGCTTGAATTTAGATCAGGTCAATTTCAATTTGAACCCAAATTCGACTCGTTGACCCGTTTTGACACCCTTTTTGACGTGTATTTGATTGATGATAATTATTAAAATTACAAATATAATATAACAGAATATAAAACTATAATCATAATATGAATTTGACCACTCATACATTAGACTATATTTTAATTTTCTTTTAATCAACATTCCCTATTAAATAATTAAAAAATAATAATTCAAATTTATGATTTGAGACTTAATTTTTGAAGGCTTTCTATCATACAACAACAACAACAACATCAAGCCTTTATCCCACTACGTGGGGTCGGCTACATGAATCCTTTTTCTCCATTGTGTCCTGTTAAAAGTCAAATTCTTGTTTAAATCTAATAAAGAAAGATCATTTCTAATATTTTCTAACCAAGTCTTTTTAAGTCCACCTCTACCTTTCTTAACATAAGTCAAATCTAAGACCTCTACTTTCCTAACCAGGTCATCGGGAGGCTGCCGTTTTATGTGACCAAACCATCTAAGGCGACTCTCTCTAATCTTATCTTCCACTGGAGCTACTCCAACCTTTTCATGAATATGCTCATTTTGTATCCTATCTCTAAGGGTAAAGCCACTCATCCACCTGAGCATCCTCATCTCTGCAACACTTAACTTAGAATTATGCTTCTCTTTTAATGGCCAACATTCGGCACCATAAAGCATTGCAGGTCTCACCACCATCCTATAGAATTTTCCCTTAAGTTTGAGGGGTACTTTTCAATCACACAATAAGCCCGATGCATTCCTCCACTTCAACCATCCAACTTGGATTCTACTGATAATGTCCCCATCTATTTCACAATTACTCTAAACAATAGATCCAAGATATCTAAAACGTGTACTCTTATTAATGACTTGATCTCCCAAAGTCACAATCCCCTCACTATGTCTATTATACTAAAATTACACTCCATATATTCTGTTTTAGATCTACTAAAGCGAAAACGTTTAGATTCTAAGGTTGACCTCCATAATTCTAGTTTACCTTAAACTCCCTCTCTAGTCTTATCAACAAGAAGAATATCATCAGCAAAAAAGCATACACCAAGGTACATCCTCTTGCAAATGTCTAGTGAGAACATCCATGACCAAAGCAAAAAGATATGGGCTTAAGGCTGGTCCTTGATGTAATCCAACCAAAATAGGGAAATACTTGGTCAAACCACCTTGTGTTTGAACAGAAGTAATAGCTCCTGCATACATATCTTTAATGATTTGAATATAAGCGTTATTAACTCCTTTCTTTTCAAGAACTCTCCATAGCACTTCTCTTGGAACTTTATCATATGCTTTTTCTAAATCAATAAATATCATATGTAAATCCTCCTTATTCTCTCTATATTTCTCCATCCTTAATAAATATACGGCTTCCATAGTGGACCTACCCAGCATGAATCCAAATTGATTTTGAGAAACATTAGTATCACGCTGCAACCTATGCTCCATAACTCTTTTCCATAGTTTTAAAGTATGACACATTAACTTAATTCCTCTATAATTCGCACAATCTTGTGCATCACCTTTATTCTTAAAAATAGGGATTAACACACTCATTCTCCACTCTTCTGATATTTTTTTAGTCTTCAAAGCAGTATTAAAAAATTAGTAAGCCAATAAATTCCTTCATCTCCTAAGCATTTCCACACCTCTATTGGAATATCATCAAATCCAACAGCTTTTCCACCCTTCATTTTTTTTAAAGCCTCTCTAACTTCGGTTTTACTAATACGCAGATAAAAACAGAAATCTTTATTTTCATTTTGGATGCTAAGATCACTACAGTCAATTTTATTTTTATATTCTTCATTAAAAAGTTTAGCAAAATATCTCATCCACCTTTGTTGAATATTATCTTCTAAAAAAAATACTTTTTGATTTTCATCATTAATACACTTCACTTGAACTAAATCCTTACTACTCCTATCTCTTTTGAACTAAATCCTTACTACTCCTATCTCTTTGTTTGGTTAACTTATACATATATCTTTCTCCCTCCTTAGTATCTAATCTATTATATAAATCACTAAAAGTTAAACTCTTTGCATCGCATATTACTTTCTTAGATTCCTTATATGCCTCTTTATATATTTTCTAATTATCAAAAATTTTATAATTAAATTAATTTTTATAACAAATATTCTCATTTTTAATATTTTCTTACATATTTGGATTCCACCACCAATTATTTTTACTATTAGAAGCTTTTCCCTTTGAAATTCCAAGCACATCTTTTGCAATATTCTTAATATCACTAGCCACTTTTTTCACATAATATTAGCATCCTCATGCACAGATAAAATCTTAAGATCTAAAATCTTACTCTCAAAAATATTTTTGTTAATATTCTTTAATTGCCTCCATTTAATCTTAGAATATTATTTTACTTTATTTTTTTACTTTCTGCCACATTATCTTCAAGTCCAAAACTAATAAACGATGCTGGGTATATAAATTTTCACTCAGAATAACTTTACAATCTTTACAATCTAAACGATCTAATTTTTTATAAGAAAATAATTAATTTGAGTTGTACTATATCTATTTTTATAAGTAATGAGATGCTCATTTTCTTTCTTAAATAATGTATTAGCAATTAAAAAATTATAAGCTAAACAAAAATCTAGTATGGACTTACCACCTTTATTTGTCGTTTCAAACTCATGGCCACTATAAATGCTTTTAAAATCAGCTACCTCTCTACCAACATGTCCATTTAAATCTCCTCCAATAAAAACTCTTTTTTCAAGAGGTATCTTTTGTATTAATTCTTCTAAGTCATTTCAAAATTTTAATTTTGAACCCATATCCAAACCCACTCGAGGAGCATAAGCACTTATAATATTAACAATCTTAGCATAAATAATAATCTTTAAAGCTTTAATTCTATCTCCAATTATATTATTATTTATAATATTTTTCTTCAAACTCTTATCTAAGATCACGCCTACATCATTTCTAGTACGACTCCTACCCGAATACCAAAGTTTAAATCCTAAACTATCAATCTCCTTAGCCTTCTCTCCATCCAATTTAATTTCCTGAATGCATTATCTTCCTATGAATCATAATATATATTAATTCTATTAATTTTCCTGTAAGGGAACCTATATTCCAAATTTCTATCCTAATTTTAGTTTCATGGAGCTTCTTTGCCCACATCCGTCCTTGATGTAGGAACCCTTGCCTATTTAACACTGCACCCGGGCGACAATGCAGTGGCCCTTACACACTTATCGCTGTATTCAGGCCATACAGTGCATCGCTTCCAAGGAACACCCTAGCATTAACATAATTTCTTAAAGGATTCATGTCATTATTATTCAATAAGTTTTATGCTGGCTATCAACTACCTAACGTAACCCTCCACTTTTCTCATCCAGAACTTGGGACCTGGCAACGACAATGTTGAAGGCTTTCTATCACAATTAAGTAAAATTAAAAAGAAGATTATTATCATGAGAGTTCTCATGTTTGATTGAGTTTCTATTACAAAATCTTAGATGGCATTGAAGCTTTATGTTTGAGGGAAAATGATACATTGATGTAAGAAGGGGTGTGCATTATTTTGTTAAAATCAAAAAATCGTATAAAGAAATCTTATTTGATTGATTCGGTTATGTTGAGGGTTGATAAATTCATGGCGGTAGAGTGAGAGAATTTTTTTATTTTAGGGATGCACGAATATCTAGCACATAAATAAATAGTTGAGAGTGAAAGTTTGATAGGGATGTTAAGCCATTATGAACTAGTCTCGATGCTAATCAAAAGGGAGGTGAATTGGTTATTTTAAAAATTCTTATACAAAATGAAGATTTTGAAAAATCTTTTTGAATGTTATAAAATAATTACAATCTCGCGATGATGTACAGATGTTTAACAATAACAGAATAATAATCACAATTACATAATCATCAATAGAAAAATAAATACGAAAAATAATCAGAAAGAACACACCAGATTTTATAGTGATTCCGTCAACTTGACATATGTCCGCTCCCTGGAGCCTGCCCTCCGGATATTGCACTAACACTAAGTGACACTCCTTCTGCTCCCATAGTAAGCGGGAGAACCCTGTATAAAATCTCCTTTCCACCAATCCGGTGAGGTAGAGAACTTGGACTTCTTTCGCTTCCTCCTGAAGCAAGCAGAGAACCTGGACTCCTTTCGCTTCCTCCTAAAGCAGGCAGAGAACTTGAACTCCTTTCGCTTCCTCCTGAAGCAGGCAAAGAACCTTGATCTTCTTGTAGATGATCCTTCCACGGAGACACCAAGAACAAGAGACGACGACCGGAGAAGACGACTCAGATCCTTGCTTCTAGCAACCTTTGTGAACACCTCATAAACTCCCCCTCACAAGATCTTCTCTCTCTCTCTCCTAAGCTCTCTCTCTCTCTCCTTCTCAAGTTTCTACTCCTTTCGCTTCCTCCTGAAGCAGGCAAAGAACCTTGATCTTCTTGTAGATGATCCTTCCACGGAGACACCAAGGACAAGAGACGACGACCAGAGAAGACGACTCAGATCCTTGCTTCTAGCAACCTTTGTGAACACCTCTTAAACTCCCCCTCACAAGATCTTCTCTCTCTCTCTCCTAAGCTCTATCTCTCTCTCTACTTCTCAAGTTTCTCATAGGAAAGGACAACGGCAAAAGATCTTAACGATTGAATGAAAATGATCTTAAATAGGAGGGCTCAAAAATTGTCCTAAATCTCAACTGGTCGTCAAAGATCATCCAGGATAATACTTAGATCGTCCTGTACGATCAATGTAAATTAGACCCTTTTGGCCTCGACGATCTGGTTCTTCTAGACGATTAGAAGACAAAATATGTTCAGATCGTTCAAGACGATTTTGTGATCGTCCGGGATGATTAGTTCAAACTAGGAAGATCGTCCAGCAGATTCCTCGGGTCGTATAGCCAAACCATGCTAGACAGTTTTAAAATGAACTGATCATCTAGGACGATATGTATATCATCTCGTATGATTAGTTCAAAATTAGGAATATCATCCAGTAAATTCCTCGGGTCATCCAGGGGAAGTGCTCTGGATGGTCAGGATTTTGCATGTATGGTTTAGGACAATATTACGATCATTCAGGATGATATGATCGTATCAATTAAATATTAATTACTTCTCTTAATCACCAGACTAATTTAGGCATGATTGTAAAAGGATTGTCCAAGAAGATACATGTATCATCCAGGACGATCATACCAAAATTCTAAAAATAAAAACATTTTTAACTTAGTCTAGCAGGTGAGAATTTCTGATTTGAGCATATCATCTTGTACGATGGGTCTATCATCTAGGATGATCTGTTTAATCAAATCGACTTAACATGGTCGCCCTAATTAGGATTTCTATTTTCACTAGATCATCTAGGACGATATGAATTTCATCCAGGATGATATGGATATCATCTAGGACGATTTGAACAAAATTTGAAACAGAAACTCTAACTCACTAAAACTCTCCCCCTGAGTGTGTTTGTGCAAGGTTACTTAGCTTGGGGATCTATTACATTACACTTATCTTAAGAAAATAAAAAAGTATATTGACCCTGAACCACAAACAGACTGACTCGATCTTAAGCTGGCTTGAATTGTAATTGATCCTGTGAACCTGAAAGATTAGTCACTCAAACAGAAACGAAAAGGTTTGCTATCATCAAAATCATAGTCCTCAAAACTAGATTCGTAATAATTTCTCCCTTTTTGATAATGGCAAATATTTGTTATTAATTCAAAAAATTCAGTAAATAAACATGGTGAACATTAACATTTCCAATTGATAATTCAAAAAACTTTACAATGAACCACAAACAACACAAACTACTCCCCCTTTTGACATCTCAAAAAGGAGAAAACATAATAAAAATACTAATAAATAAAATAGTACAAAATGAAATAACATAAACATCAGCAAAAATAAATAGACTAAAAAAAGGGGGATCCTGATCAAATGGAGGATGGAGAGAAAAGATCAGGGAACAAAAAAGAAAAAATCAAAATCAAATCAAATCAAAGAAAAATAGAAACGAGAAAACAAAAGTAAAAATAACAGATTTTTTTTAATCGATCAACTCCAATAAATCAGAATTTTTTCTAGATTTTCAATACAAAAGCCAATAAGAAAAAAATCGATAATGCTGAAATCTAGAAAAGTTGGAAAATTAATTTTTGTAACTCCTACCTCGGACACCTTACAGGTTCAAATTCCTTTCAAACAAAAGTCTAGTTCAAAAGAAAAAAATTAGATTCAAAAAGAGATCCTTTCAAGCCTCGTTCTAGAAAAATATCTAATAAAATAGTATTACAAAGTAAGGAATCAAAAATCATGATTTTCAATCTCAAGTTTTTGAAAATATTAAGTAACGCATGAATTTTTCTAAGACATTTAAAGATCTGAAAGGGAAGAAAACTAATTTCTTTGTAGGCTCATTTTATGCCTCTTTTTTAATTTATTTGGCGTACTTTGCGCATCTTTTGATTTTTGATACAATTTATGTATCTTTCTAATTTTTGACGTTATTGCACATCTTTTTATTTTTGGTCCATTTTGTGTCTCTTTTTATTTCTTTTGCAAGCTTGCTTCCTTTCATAATCGTTAAAGAATCTCAGCTATGAAATTACTTTTCAGACATAAGAGAATATAAAACTCACTCTCTATAATAAGGAAGAGTAATCTACAGAGCAAAACCATACTATATATGATAAGTGCAATCACCTGATTAAGAAAAATATATCATTATTCAAAGCTTTGAAAATATTATTCATATGAGGTAGATTACTGTATAAAGATAAAATAGATCTCTATTTCAAAAATTAACTTTTTAATTTTGAAGAAAATTTTTATCCAAAAGAAATAATACACCATTAAAGGAATTAGAGGAAGAGAAACAATCATCAATGTTTCTTCCCTTTAACAGATTCAGAGGAGTCAATCACTGCTTACAAGCTTTCAAATAAAAATAATGCAAAATACTCAGTCAGAAATTTAATTTATCAGCAATAGTGAGCAGTGATCTGATTCTGAAGAGGGTAAACAGTAAATGAATAAAAAGGAAGAAAAATAGATAAACGAAAACCAGCAAATGAAAATCAGTAGGAAATAATCAAATCCGATAAGCAAATTAAACAATAAAAATCAGCATGAAAAGAAAAATTTTAAAGTGAAACAGACAATCAAATCAAACAAAAGCTAAAAGTAAAATAAAAAATAGAAACATCAAAAATTAGTAATTATCAAATTCATATATTTATGTTAATCACACCTAATATGGTCCTTAAAATGTTGAATGAGTCAAATGCCAATGGTTTAGTAAAGATGTCAGCCAGTTAATTTTCAGTTGCTACATGGTGTAACTCAATATCCCCTTTGGTAATATGATCCCTAATGAAGTGATGCCTAATATCAATATGTTTGATTCTTGAATGTTGGATAAGATTTTTAGAGATGTAGATAGCACTAGTATTATCACATATGACTAAAATTGTGCCAACAGATAATCCTAAATCTAGAATGTGTTGCTTCAACTAAAGGATTTGGGCCACATAACTTTCTAAGGCAACATACTCAGCTTCAGCAGTGGAAAGTGCAACAGAGTTTTATTTTCTACTGGATTAGGAGACTAAGGACTGTCTTATGAATTGGAAAGTTCTAGAAGTGCTCTTTTTATCCATCCTACACCCAATAAAATCAGAATCAGAATATCCAATAATCTCAAAAGAAGTGTTGTGCCTAGGATACCAGATATCTAAGAATTTTCTTAACTGCAAAAAGGTGGGATTCCTTAGGATCAGTTTGAAATCTAGCATAAAGATAAATACTAAACATGATATCAGGTCGGCTAGCAGTCAAGTAAATTAGTGATCCAATTATTTCTCTGTACTTCAATAGATTTTCTATTTGAATCCTTATCTAATTGAACAGCGGAACTCATGGGCGTATTAATTGGTTTGTCTTTGTCTATTTCATATTTCTTCAAAATGTCCTTAGTGTATTTTGATTGACTGAGAAAGGTTCCATCATCCATTTGTCTTATGCTAAACCCTAAAAAGTAGGATAATTCTCTCATCATACTCATCTCAAACTCCTTACTTATTATCTTAAAAAAATCATCACATAAGTTTTTATCAGAAGATCTAAAAGTATATCATCAATATAGATCTAGACAATGAGTAAATCATCTCCTACTTTCCTCAGAAAAAGGGTGGTGTCTACGCTCCCCTTAACAAACTCTCTTTCTTATAAGAATGTGCTAAGCCTCTCATACCAAGCTCTTGGTGCCTATTTTAATCCATATAAGGCCTTTTTTAATTTGTAAATATGATTAGAATATTAAAAACTCTCAAAACCTGGGGGTTATTCTACAAAGACATTTTCTTTTATTACCCCATTTTAAAAAGCACTCTTGACATCCATTTGAAATAGCTTAAATCCCTTATAACAGGCAAAGGCTAGTAGCACTCTAATGGCTTTCAATCTAGTTATAGGGGCAAAGATTTCCTCAAAACTAATCTCTTAAATTTAATTGTACCCCTTAGCTACTAATCTTGCCTTATTCCTAACCACCACACCAGAATCATTCATCTTATTCTTAAAGACCCAATTAGTTCCCATTATACTTTGATTTCTAGGTCTTTCTACTAACTCCCAAACATCGTTCCTTACAAATTGATTCAATTTCTCTTACATAACTAAGATCCAAAATTTATTAAATTTAGGAACCCAAATAAGTTTGGGTTCTTTCTTATGAAAAGAAGAATGTAATGCATGTATGTTATATTGTGAATCATGTAATTTGGGCCTCCACACCAAATGTGTACTACGGTGAACAGTGCAGGTGTGAGAGATATGTCCTAACATGCCACTAGAAAAATATCTAACTCCAGGAAAAGGGTTAACTAGTCTACGTCGATGGTAGCACCTCTTCCTAGGTTTGAATGAAATATTCTTTGATGATTTTGAATTATATTTTTTAAGTGATGGAGATGCATAAAATTGTGCAAATATAAGAGGTGTTTTATTATTCTCATATGCACTAATTTTCACACTTAGAATTTCATTTTCTTTCTTAAGACTTATAATTTCAAATTTTAAATGATACTTACTACTATCTAAATTAGATGCATAAGTTTCTAATTCCTTAAATGTAGTTTCTAATTCAACATGTGATGCTTTTAATAAATCATACTCAATAATCAAATTAGAATACTTTTTATTTAACTCATTAAATTCATCAAGTAGTGACATGTGATTGCTATCAAGACTAGAATGATCCTTAATCAACACTTCATACTCTTTTTCTAAATTTAAGAATTCTAATTTTAGGCTAGCATGTGTTTTCTTAAGTTTCCTATATAATGAATAAATTCTTTCAGAAACTTCAAGTAATTGATCGTAGGTTAGCTGCATACCTGTTCTTGGTCAAACTGGCCACGATGTTCATCCACCATCAAACACAAGTTTGTAGTCTTCTCTTCAGCTTCAGTCTCTGAGGAGTCAGATATAGAATCCACCCAGAAAACCTTTTGGATCTTCTTTTTGTCCTTCCTAAACTTGGGTTTCTCCTCACCCTTCTCCTTGCTTGGGTGAGCCTTAAGCGTAGGATAATCAGCCTTTACGTGTCTAAGCTTTCTGCATTCAAAATAAATTATATCAGAAGAACCTTTAAAATTTTTACTACTCTTACCTTTATTCCACTTCTAAAAGTTCTTGTGTTTCTTTCTTAGAGAGCTTTTAAATTGCCTAGTGATTAGGGCAACATCATCACTATCAAACCCGAAAGAATCAGTTTCAGTGTCATTGGCCTTCAGCGCCATAGTTTTCTCCTTCTTTTTTTCACCTGCATCAATTTATCTTTGGTTCACTCCTTACTCATAACCAATGAGTGACCCAAGTAAGTTATTAATAGAATATGTATTCAAATCTTTGGATTCAATAATTGTAGTTATCTTGGCATCATACGAAGAAGGCAAGCATCTCAAAATGTTATTAACTTTCTCATAATTAGTAAGCTCTCTTCCTAAGGCATGCAGGGAGGTGATAATTTGAGCAAACCTAGTATATATTTCATATATAGACTCACTAGGTTTCATATGAAAAAGTTTGTAGTCATGAAGTAGTATGTTTAACATAGACTGTTTAACTTCAGATGTACCTTCATAGGTAATACATAATTTATCCCAAATTTATTTACCAGTTGTGCAAGTAGAGATACGAATATAATCCTCATATTTTAAAGCACAAAAAAAATATTTCAAGCATTTTGCATTCAGTTATGCTAAATCCCTATCATCATGTGTCCATTCAGTAAAAGAAACTTCAATTTTCACACTATTAACAAGTCTATATGGAGCATCATAATTATCTTTAACAAGCATCCACATATGATAATCAATTAATTATAAAAAGGTGGACATGCGAGTTTTTCAAAAATCAAAAGGTATGTTATCAAATAACAATGGTCGTGTGATTGAATATCCTTCAGTAGTGTTTTTATTTCCAAAGTTAGCCATAGATCAAATTCAAAAGTTTTTCAAAACTTGATTTTATGAATCCGCTCTAATACCACTTAAAAGTTCGATAAGGATGTTAAGCCCTTGTGAACTAGTCCCGATGCTAACCAAGAGAGGGGTGAATTAGTTATTTTAAAAATTCTTATACAAAATAATGATTTTGAAAAATCTTTTCAAATGTTATAAAATAATTATAATCTCGCGATGATGTGCAGATGTTTAATAATAACAGAATAATAATCACAATCACACAATCATCAATAGAAAAATAAATGCAGAAAATAATCAGAAAGAACACACCAAATTACGTCAAGTCCCCGGAGCCTCCCCTCCAGGTATTACACTAACACTAAGTGACTCTCCTTCTGCTCCCACAGCAAGGCGAAGAAGCATATACAAAACCTCCTTTCCACCAGCCCTGTGAGTCATAGAACCTTGACTCCTTTCTCTTCCTTCTGAAGCAGGCAGAGAACTTAGATTCCTTACGCTTCCTCCTGAAGCAGGCAGAGAACCTGAAGTCCTTTTGCTTCCTCCTAAAGCAGGCAGAGAACCTTGATCTTCTTGCAGACGATTTTTCCACGGAGACAACAAGGATAAGAGACGACGACCAGAGAGGATGACTCAGATCCTTACTTGGAGCAACCTTTGTGAACACCTCACGAACTCCCCCTCACAAGATCTTCTCTCTCTCTCTCTCCCAAGCTCTCTCTCTCTCTCTCCTTCTCAAGTTTCTCATAGGAAAGGACAGCGGTAAAAGATCTTAACGATTGAACGAAAAAGATCTTAAATAAGAGGGCTCAAAAATTGCCATAAATCTCAACTGGTCGTCAAAGATCGTCCAAGATGATACTTAGATCGTCATGTACGATCAGTGTAAATTAGACCCTTTTGGCCTGAATGATATGGTTCTTCTAGATAATTAGAAGACAAAATCTGTTCAGATCGTCCGGGACAATTTTGCGATCGTCCTAGACGATTAGATCAAACTGGGAAGATCGTCCAGCAGATTCCTCGAGTCGTATAACCAAACCATGCTGGATGGTTTTAAAATGAACTGATCGTCCAGGATGATATGTATATCGTCCCGTACAATTAATTCAAAATCAGGAATATCGTCCAGTAGATTCCTCGGGTCGTCTAGGGGAAGTGCTCTGGACGGTCAGAATTTTACATGTATCATCCAAGATGATAGCGATCGTCCAGGACGATATGATCGTATCAATCAAATATTTATTACTTCCCTTAATCACCAGACTAATTTAGACATAATTATAAAGGATCATCCAGGATGATACACGTATTATCCGGGACGATCAGACCAAAATTCTAAAAATAAAAACTTTCCTAACTCAATCTGGTGGGTGAGAATTTTTTATTTGAGCATATCATCCTGTACGATGGGTCTATCATCTAGGATGATCTGCTTAATCAAACCGACTTAATATGGTTGCCCTAATTATGATTTCTATTTTCACTTGATCGTCAGGATGATATGAATATCGTACAGGATGATTTGAACAAAATTTGAAATAAAAACTCTAACTCACTAAAACTCTCCCCCTAAGTATGTGTATGCAAGATTACTTAGCTTGGGGATATGTTATATTACACTTGACTCAAGAAAATGAAAAGTACATTGACCCTGAACCACAAACAGACT
Organism: Dendrobium chrysotoxum; assembly: GCA_019925795.1. Taxonomy (NCBI): domain Eukaryota; kingdom Viridiplantae; phylum Streptophyta; class Magnoliopsida; order Asparagales; family Orchidaceae; genus Dendrobium; species Dendrobium chrysotoxum. The sequence goes on from CM034311.1 coordinate 16,350,601, forward strand.
AACTCAATCTTAGGCTGGCTTGAATTACAATTGATCCTGTGAACCTAAAAGATTAGTCACTCAAATAAAAATGAAAATGTTTGCTTTCATCAAAATCATAGTCCTTGAAACCAGATTTACAACAAAGAGGATAAGAGAGCAAGAGAACACCAAGAGATTAAGACAACACCAAAAAAAAATTTTATGTGGAAAACATGGAAAGAGAAAAATCACGGGGCCTTATATAGGAGAAAATATTCTACTATACTTTAGTGAGTTACAAAGATTAATCCATCCTTTAACTTTGGAGATGGTGAAATTATAATAATTTGGAGTCTGTCGAACTTTGTATGGGTACTAGAGAGTTCATAATGATCGTAGTCGGATGATAGAGGTCAGCAGTATGTTAGCAGTGGTTGGGAGAAGGTCCAATAGAGGTCGGATGTCGAGAGGAGGTCTGGCATTGATCGGCATCCGACAGAGGTCGACGGTCTGATGGAGGTTCGGCTTAAGTGGGCTATTGGGCAAAGGTTCGGCGTCGACCGGTGAGTGGGAGGAGGTCCGGTGGAAACTAGCTGACGGAAGTTCACTTGTGATGATGCTTAGGTGGTGCTCTAAAATCCTTGAAGCCTCAAAGCTCTCTCTAATCTCTCACCCCAAAAGGTCCCCTTCATGCAAAGAGTGGGAGCCAATTTATATATTTTGAGAGTGGTATAATCTGTAAATATGGAGAAGATCCGGGAGAAATTCAGAGTGCTCTATCAAACAGCCTATATTGATTTCCTCAATCATAAAATATTCATTCAGTATTTAATTTCCCTAATAATGTTGGAATGAAGTGATTTTGGACTTGTTGGATTCTCACCATCGAGCCACTCGATTCAACTGTAAGCATGTTATATTTGGATGTCATTTGGTTATCCAAATTAATCCTCTTAAGCTTCTAAATGTATTTTAAGCCTTTGATTTGAGCCCATTTTGGCACAGCTTGGACTCATTTTTGTGTTATTAGGTTCGTCTTATCGAGATGGTCAACATGACTATAAGTTTGTTGAAATCGGAGTTTGGGTGGTCTTGAATTTAATTTTTGAAGTTCCATATCTAAATATGTATCAAGATCCGCGCCTGATCAAGACAATTTTTAGTGATTTATTAGTTGCCTCTTATTTTTGGACATCCAATCTTGCAAAGTCATATATATATATATATATATATATATATATATATATATATATATATATATATATATATATATATATATATATATATATATATATATATATATATATATATATATAGGAGTAAAAAATATCGAAAAAGTTTACCCCAAAGCTTTCAAAATAACTCAAAATTAATCATAAAGACTCATTTAGATTCTGAAAGTGTGAAAATTGAATTTGAAATATTAAAAATAGTTCGGGGGAGGTACAAATCTCCCGATCCAGTTCAAAATTTTTCTCATAAATTGAGGTAAAATTGAGAAAAAAATGGACTGGCAAAAATTCGGAGGTCTTCGGTGGCGATCAAAGGCGGGCTCTCTTATACGGGGTACCTGTCAGCAAGAGTTGAATATCTTTGGCAGCAATCAATACCCAACCTTCTTTTGTAAGATCCAGTTCTCCCATGTAAGTGGAGGAATAACTGTCTGGCAAGAGTTGAATACTGTTAGTGGTGATCAAGGCCCGACCCTCTTACCTAGGCTCCAATTCTCCTCGTAAAAGGAGAAAAAAAATTTCAGCAAGAGTTGAATACCGTCGGGCGATCAAAGTCCGGTCCACTTTCGCAGGGAGGTTGTTGTTAAGAGTTGAATACCATTGGCGGCGATCAAAGTCTGGTCCTCTTATGCAAGCTCTAGTTCTCCCCAATAAAGAAGAAAAAACTATCTTGCAAGAATTGAATATTATTGGAGGTGATCAAGACCCAGCTCTCTTACATGATCTCTACTTCTCCCTTGTTAAAAGTGATGTCATCAACTGATGGTGAAAGTGCCATGACTAGTGTCCGAAGAAGTGGTACAGATTTATTCGAAAGGAGGCAATTTTTGAAGAACCTAGAGGATCCGTCAAGTATACTCTCTCTTTTCTTTTCTTCTTCTTCTACTTCTTATTTTATAATTCATTAAATTTATTCTTCGGAATGTCTTAACATCGTTATCATGATATTATTCAAGTACTCATCTTTTTTTTTTTACTTTTCATCTCCATGTAGTAGGTCGACAAACACATCAGAAGCTATCCAACTTACTCATGAAGTATTGTAGCAAGCGTGAGTCCCTCATACTACAGAGATAAAAAATTATTTTTTCTTGAATTTTCTTTCTTTTATTGGATCACACAACCGTCTCATGATCTTGTAAGTTGATGATAGTAGAAAGTCAACATCAATTGATGATGTTGCATCCTCTATTACTTTAGAAGATATACAAAAAGTTTTATCTACCCAATAACTTAGTGATTACAACCCCTAAAAGGTCTAATAGGGCATGAGTGCCTCCCAACAGGTTTATTACAATATACGAGATTATATTACTCGCCGACTAAGGTTTCCTCTAGCTCCCGATTTGCTCAAGATTTTTAGGGTGTGCGGTGTCGCCTTGACCCAATTTTATGCAGAGCTATCACAATTATGGTGGGCTTGATGATTTTTTTCACAGAACATGGAGCAAGGCTATCCATTAATAATGTATCAAAGATGTGTAAATTTACAAGTGATTCTCAAGGACGTGTTTCATGCAGAGGTAATAAATGGTTAAATTTCTTAACATGTGATCCTGCTAAGAATTGATCCAGCTTGTTCTTTTTTGTGAATATTGATTGAGACCTTTCTTAAAGATGGGGGAGGTTACACGAGCTGCCTAACTCACCTCACCTTGTATTACAAAAGGAACTTTTTAAGGTTGGCCTTCCCATTCAGGCAGGAAGATCTTATACAGTTCAATTGAAGAAGTATAACAAAGTTTGTGAAGCAAGTCTTGATACTGTTAAGTCTTTATCTAAAAATTCTTCAGAAGGACAAAGAGATGATGGATCTTCCTCCTTAAAGAAAAGAAAAGTGAATGCTATAGTGACCTTTCCAAGTTATGATGAAATATGTAGGGAGGCTGAACATCCTTTGATGGTTAATATTGTTATCCTTAATTTAGATAATGAGATCTGGCCCTTAAAGTTACCTATCCCTGAAGAGGTATTAAAACATGTCTGTACTGGGCAACAACATGTAAATGAAGTGGTTAGTTGTCTTGAACCCCTTCTTCTTCTTCTACTACCTCTCCTTTTTCTTTTTAGATGATCATAATCATGCATCTACTGCGGATCATCCAGAAGATGAACTTAAAGCCTCAATTTGAAACACTACTAGATGAGTGGAATGCCAAGTTTGTGAAGGTTAAATATTTGCAAAGGGAGTACAAACTGAGATTGAATGCAAAGGTTAAAGAGATGTCAGCCTTGGAATGCCCACTAGCATAGTGTAAAGACGAGCTACGATGATGTCTACTCCTCTTTCCTTTCAAAAACAAGAAGCTAATTGCTCTCGTAATGAGTTGATTAAGGCTCATATAAAAACTCATCAGACAAATGAAGCTTTAAAGGCGCTTGCAATAGAGAAGAGTGTCATTCAGGCTGACAAAGGTCTTGAGGAAGAGAATAAAAAAATTACAAGATTGTCTTTTGAATAGGGGGCAATTATATTAGATACTGAAGCTCGCACAAAGGCCTTATCATTTAAGGTTATAGAGGACTTCAAGTAGAGTTCATCTTATCACCGAGAGATACAAGATCATATCCAAGAAGCTCATAAGCTATTTGATGCTAAAGTGAGGGATGTGGAGCATCAGTGTCTTCAACAAGGCTTTGTTTGTGGCTTCTTAAAAGGAGTTTGGTTGGTACATCACAAGATAGGGGTTACAATTGGAAGGCTGTCTCCTAACCAAGCCTCTAAGAACTCCCCTCCATATTTAAATGATGATGGTATTGAAAGCGAGCTAAGAAAGGCCTTCTCTAGTGATAAAGAAGATGTTGAGATCATGTAATATTTTTGTTATGGAGTATTTTTTACTATCTTAGTAATTTCTATGCATATATTTTCTTAATTGATATATATATATATATATATATATATATATATATATATATATATATATATATATATATATATATATAATGGTAACCCTTTTTTTAACCTATCCAGAGTTATGTGTTAGAAATTTACTTGATAAATTTAACTAGTTGGGAAGAGGTTGGGAGACATCCATCTATGATGTTTGACCTATTCGAAGTTTTTTGCCAAAGCATTACTTGATAACATTAACTTGAGTAGTAGAGGCTGAATAAAATCCACCAAGGATGTGTGACCTATCAGAGATTATTTGTCAAAGCATTGCTTGACAATAACATGTATGGAAGAGGTAGGATTGAATTCCCTTGCGATTGATCATCCAATGATTGAGATATAATGAACATTATCTATTTCACGAACCAAGGACAATGATTAGATTTTATTAGATCATAGTTTATTTGGGGTAACCATTGTGATCATGTTTGAAAAAGAAGACATTAATAATAATGAGTTGAGCAAAAGAAAATTTTATTATCTTAGAAAAGACAATATATAACTTAAGAGACACAAGGGAAACATTATAGTCAATCCAAAAAGTATTTAAGATATATAGTAGGTGTCTTTGCTAATAGTTACTAATAATATTTATAAAGATTCTTAATATTTCAAGTCCGACATAGTATTTTTTCATAAGCATTTTTTAGCTTGAATGTTCCCAACTTAATCATAGGTGCCACTATATAAGGGTCTTCCCATATGGGGGAGAGTTTATCGCGTTGGGGTCCTTTCCCAGCTGCCTTAAGGCTACATAGAACTAAGTCTCCAATGGAGATGCATCAAGGTTTCACCATTCAGTTGTAGTGGTGAGTTATTCTTTGGTGGTAAGAAGTAATTTTAAGTAAGGTCATGTCTCTAATTTATGGGAGAAGATTCAGGTTATTTCGGAGTTTCTCATCATTATTAATTGAAATCAAAAGTCTAGACTGTAAGGCTTGGGACTCCAATATCAACCATGATGACTGCCTTTGCACCGAAGGAAAGGTTATATGGTGTTTCCCTTATTGGAGTCCTGGAAGTAGTGCAGTAGGCCCAGAAGATATTGGAGAGTTTATCAGCCCATTGCCCCTAGCCTTCCCAAGGTGTGTCTTTAGTCCCTTAAGTATAGTTCAATTCGTAACCTTAGTTTGCACATTTGCCTAGGGATTGGCCACGCGTGTGCACTAATTGAATATTGAGATCCTTGCCGAACACTGAAAAGATTTTTCCAATGAATTGAGTTCCATTGTCAGTGATGATCTTCACAGGAAGGTCAAAACGATATACTATATTTTTTCAGATAAATTGTTTAACATTTGCTTTCATAAATTTTGCCATGGATTTGGCCTCTACACATTTGATGAAGTAGTCCACAACCAAGATAATAAATTTTGGTTGTCTAATAGCCACATGAAAGGGTCCCATTATATCAATTACCCATTAAAAAAAATGTCATGGGCCTTGAAGTGATGAGAGATCTATGGCAAGTTAATGGTGATTGGAGTGTAGTTAGCAGTTGTTGCCTTTTTTAATGTAAATTTTAGTGCATCTTACTTCATTATGGGCCAGTAGAATTCTTTTTTTATAATTTTGATAATCAGTGCCATTCCTCCTAAGTGTTCTTCGCATATGCCTAAATGATTATCATAGCGCATAATCAACTTCTGAGGGTGGGAGATATTTAAGGTATGGCCCTGTAAAGGCTTGTTTATTCCATTCTCCACTAATGATGGTGAAGTTCTCTGTTTGTCTTCGAAGTCATATTGGGTCTTCAGGTAAAACCCATTTTGTAAGAAGGATAAGATAGAATCAATCTAAGAGGGCTCTCTTGACTTATCGATCGATTGCATAACTCAAGATCCTTGAATACTAGGAAAGTATATTTCCTCCATATACTTTCTCTCGAAAATATCCTTAGCATTAATGTAGTAAGTTTTAAGAGGGTGTTGTTTGAGCATTCTGCTCTCAGAGTATATGGATGATTTGATACTTCTTTTTGTGGGTGAAAAGCAACTTCACTATATTGAAATATTATGCTAAATGTGCATTATGAGCATCAAATTCTCCCTCCACCTGAGAGATAACAAGTTACGAATTAGTATGAGTTATCAAATTTTGCACTTCATAATATATATCGAGCCTTAGTTATTAGTTACAGGGAACTTCAATCGGAGTCCATATTCTAAGGTAACATGCTAAGGGGAGATCAATAAAATCTTAGCCCCGGCATGAGAACTCTTAGAAGCTCAATCGACATATAAGGTCTAGGAAGGGGAAAGGGAAAGAAGGGCAAGCAATTCATCAGAGATAGGTGCATTCGACCATAGAGTATGCAAGTAGTTGTGACTTGTTGTTAGGTCTAGGTAAGAAATATATGTTAAATTCTTTTAATTCCACCAATCATTTGATTACTCTTCTAGAAGCCTCATATTTTTTAATGATATTTTTAAATAGGAGATTTGTATAAATCCCAATTATATGAGCTTGAAAATATGGATATAATTTTCTAGCTTAAAGCACTAATGCCAATGCTCTTTAATTTGTCAATGGATAACATCCCTCCTTCTCGGAAGGGATCTTATTGACATAATAAATAAGATGTTTTATAGCATTCTCTTCTTAGACCATGACTGTGCTTATAACATACAAAGAGATAGTCAGATACATGTATAACATTTCTCTTAGGATTGGCTTTAAAAGTAGCGGAGGTAAGGCAAAATATGTTTAAAGACTTGGTAGAGGAGTGCATCCGAGGTTCGTTGAATATGTATGATTATTCTATAGTTATTAATATGTTCATAAGAGTCGGACAGCCCATATGCTGGGCAATTTTAAACTTGTTAGAATGGAGTGTTAAAGAATATCTTCAGTTAACGGCGACGACTCTTGAAAGTCTCTTACGATGAAGGGGTTGCCTTTCACCTATTAAAGAGAACTCCTCTTGGACCAGTCGTCGTAGTTCTTCACTTAGAGTGTTGTGCAAGATTTTAGCAAGGTGAGGTTGGACCAAGTCCTCAATGATAGCTAGAGGAATTTGGGTTGGTCAGCCTGTGCGAGAGGGATAGGTAGAGCTAGCCAAGACGATGAGGTACGATGTTCTGCTGTGATAGAAAATGAACCCTTGGTTAAGGGTGAGGGGTTCTGCATGAATATTTTTTGAGTTGAATATCCTTAACTAGTGGTAAATCTAAAGGGAGACGGGTGCCCTCTTTTTGTGCTGGTGCTTGCATTCGGATCCCTCGTAAATGTTGAAGGGGTTCATTATGAGATTCGTCCATTTTGCGAATGCAATCTTCCAAGGATGGTCTTGATGTCCCTTCCCCAACATGTTTATCCTATCGGGGAAGAAAGAGACAGATGTCTGGCGTCCATTATTCATAGATTGATTTATGGATTGATGTGTGTTGGAGCGGGAGGCTCCATTTATGCTATTATTACACCTATTGACCATTGAATGGTTGTTAGTTTTGCTTACAATAGTGGGATTAGGTTTCCCACAGAGGCGTCAAACTATTGCTGACTGATAAATTTATGGTGGTAGAGTAATAGAGTTTTTTATCTTAACGATGCACGAATATCTAATATACAAATAGATTGTTGAGAGAGCAAGAGAACAACAGAAAATTTTTTACATGGAAAGCCCAGAAAGGGAAAAACCATGGGCCCTTGCCCAGGAGAAGAGATTCCACTATACTTGAGTGAGTTACAAAGGTTGATCCGTACCTAAACTTTGGAGATGATGAAATTATAGTAATTTTGAGAGTTGGTCAAACTTTATATGGGTACTCGGGAGTTTGTAATGATCTTGGTAGGAAGACTGAGGTTGGAAGTCTGGAAACAGCGATTGGGAGAAGGTCTAGTAGAGGTCGGCGGTCAGGCTGAGGTCTGGCTATTGTCTACCTTTCGTCAAATCTGAGCTCGGGTAAAGGTATGGCGGTGATAGGCTGTCAGGTGGAGGTTCGACATAAGTCGACAGTCGGGCGGAGGTCCGGCTTCAATCAGCCATCGGGCAGAGGTCTAATAGCGGTCAACACCAAGCAGAGGTCCGACAGTAGTGAGATGCCGGGTAATGGTCCGGCTACAATAGGTGGCCTTATAGAGGTCTGACGATAATCGCCGATCAGGGGTGGTCCTGTGGTGGTCAGCAGTCGGGCCATGGTCTGGCGGCGGTCAGTAGCCGGGCTGTCGACGACAGTCAGCGGCTGAGCGATGGTTTGGCTGCAGTTGGCGGGAGCGAGAAGGTTTGGTGGCGACTGGCCGACGGATCTTCGCCTACAATGGTGGTTAGGTGGAGCTCTATAATCCTTGAAGCTTTAGAGCTCTCTCTAATTTCTCACCCCTAAAAGTCCCCCTAATGCAAAGAGTCCATCTATTTATAGATTTTGAGAGTGAGAATTCTATAAATAAGAAGAAGATTAAGGGCAAATTTAGAGTACTTCATTGGGCCACTCATGTTGATTCTCTCAATCATAGAGTATTTATTCAATATTTAATTGGCTTAATGATGTCATTAGGAAGTGATGATCTTAGGCTTGTTGGATTTGTCTTATTGAGCCGCTCAATTCAATTATAAGCATGCTATATTTTGATATCATTTTGTCATCCAATTAATGCTCTAAAGCTTCTGAATATACTTCAAGTCTTTGTTTTAAGCCCATTTTTGGCTCAAATGGGATTTATTTTAGTGTCATTAGGTTCGTCTTGTCGAGATGTTCAACTTGACCATAAGTTTGCTGAAACTAGTTTGGATGTCCCGAATTTAATTTTGGAAGTTTCCAATTCAAATATGGATCAAGATTCGCGTTCGATCAAGACAATTTTTGGTGATGTATCAGGTTCAGAAAGTATTGGTTCAGATATTCATTGTAATTTTGATTATTTCTAGCTTTTGATTTTTTATTGTATTTTTATTTTTATAAAATTGATCAAAGAAAAAAACTAAATTATACAAATTCATTCAAATATTAAATAAATATAATCCATGAATTATAAATAAATAATTGATAATAAACAAATGACATAAATATGAATATGATTATTATTTATTTTATGTCAAAATTACAAGTTTTAATAACGAAAACTTCATATTTTTTAAGGGATGCTATTTAAGCTTATAAATATTTAAATTAACTCTTAAAGCTTAAGATTTTAAATAAATTTTTTCTTTTGATCGATTGATGTATGAGATAGGCCTAATATTTATCATTTTTATCCCCTTTCAAAAAATAAAATAAAATATTATGATGAATTCTATTTAATTCCCCTTTATGTAAAAACCATCCATGAACCTTAAAATAAAAGGTTAACGTTAATATTAGTCTACTTCAAATGTCTAAAATTACAAATTGTTCTAATTAATTTTTCAGGTCTCTAATGGAAGAATACGGGAAACATATGGTGCGCATTGTCAAAACCCTATTCGAATCAATGGCGTTGGATCTCAAACTGGATCCCAATCTTTTAGATTCGTGCATGGATCCATCTAACGGCATCTTTCGAATGTACCGTTACCCTTGCTTACCCAAGGCTCAAAGCTGCTTAGGAATGGGAGCTCATACAGATAGCTCGGTCTTGACTGTGGTAGACCAGGATGATGTTGGAGGCTTGGAGATCCTCCATGATGATTCATGGTTCCATGTCATGCCAGTTGCCAACACTCTCATCGTCAACATTGGTGATATGTTGCAGGTAGGGACAATAGGGCTAGAGCATAACTCAAAGATCAAAGATTGCTTGAAAATTGAATTGATTATTGGCTCAAATTGAGGATTAATTATTCTGTGCAGCCACCGGACACCGTCCGAAGGCAAATCAGAGTATGCCACGTCACTTCTTTGCTGTGTCTTGCGACTGTGTATCCTTTGTGTACCGGGTGATATGGCGTGTTCTGATTCGCCTCTGAACGGTCCGGTGTCCGCACAGAATAATTTCTCCCAATCGAGCCGAATGAGCTAAAATAAGAGCCAGATTTTTGACTTGGTTCAATTCTGAGCCGATTTCGAGCTGGTCATAGATCGAATCTAACTGGTTTGAAATTAGCTCAAAATATACATATTTTTTAAGATTAATACATGTATGTATATTACAATTATACATAGATGCTATTTAACATATAAAAAAAAAACTAAAAAACAGGGAAATAAATTATTTCAAGCCAGCTCGAAATCAAGCTAATTCAAGCTAAGCTAGCTCGAAATTGAATCAATCAAACCACGAGTCAATTTTGAGCCTGCTTGGATAGATTTAATCTAATTTTGTGCAGATATGGGATCGGCTCGAAATAAGATCATTCTCGCCAAATAGATGAAATTGTTAAGCATGGTTCAATTTGCTTTATTTCATAATAATAATGTTGATGATGATATAATGATAATGATGTTGTAGGCAATCAGCAACGACGAATATAGAAGTGTGGAACATAGAGTGCTAGCTAATGGAACAAAGGAGAGGATGTCTTTGTGCTTCTTTGTTTTTCCCAAGGAGGATTTCAAGATCAGGAGCTCGAGTTACAGAGAGTTCACTTACAGTGAGTTCAAGGCTCAGGTGCAGGAAGACATAAAGGAAACTGGCGACAAAGTTGGGTTGAAGAAATTCAAGCTCTAATGGATGAAAGAAATCTGGATTTTGAATGAATTGAGTGATTAAAGGCTTACATTTGTTTTCATTTGATTAGTCATCTTTATTTTTGTGTTGTACTAATTTGAGATTATGATTTGGTATGTTGCAGATGCTTTTATGATTTAATAGTGTAATGAGAAATTATGATGCTTGAACACTCTCTTTCTTAAGTTATCAACTGAGCACTTGATTTTGGATTCTTTAGTGAAAAGTTAGTTTCTTTTTTAATGGAATTTTGTGTGGATTCAAGCATGAGTAGATTTTATGGATCACTTATTTTATTAGGGCTTTATGTAAGGATGCTTAATTGGTCATTAGCATATTAAGACCTAGACTGACAAAAAAGGTGAACTCAACTTTAAAGACAAGGTGACATAGATGTAGGGTGAGAAGTCTTGCATTACTAGAAATGTTGACAAAAAGGTAAACTCAACAAGTACTATTAGGCTATACCTAAAATATCATTGATGTTCCCCTTGAAAGATGTCTCTGGATTACGATAGACAATTTATCATCACATATCAATACATTCTATTAACTCATAGCTCAACAAATAGACTAAAAAAGATTTATTTTAATTTTTGGATCCATATCTCCTGTAGGATTAAGAACATGTAGTTAATTATCTCCGTAGTACTAGTATTTAACAAACTCTAAAAGAAGGCCGTTGAAAAAATATGCAAAATTGGGTTTAAAAAGATTTAATTGTAGCAATCTACATAGGTGATGCAGAATAAATTATGTAATGTATGCTAAAAGGAAATGAAATCTAAGGACTTTATAATCTAAGCAATTATGGATGCTTGAGTTTAGTGAAAGCCTCTCATTACTTGAACTTAATTGGATAAAATAAGGTAGAATGTGATTTATATTTTAAGATTGAATATTTTGTATTTCATATGATTTCTTTTAGAAATCAAGGCTTATAATGCCACTTTAACTTTCGAGATTGTTTGAAAAAACAAAAGGAGGGTCTTACTACACCCAGATAGAACTTACATATACCACCAAGGGGATAGATGCCTATTAAAGGATTACATTTTTAATCATTGATTATGATTGCTTGACACTTTGATTTTATTTTCTCTCGCAATAGATATAAGGTCTCAATGCAAGAAAAGATAGTTGTTGTTTAGGAAAAATAGAACTTATCCAAAAACATTTGGAATTACTATATCTATTTGGTAATACCTAAATACATATGTGGGTATGATATTCTCAGGTTTATGCAATTTTACTTTAATTTACTAGATTTCATATTTTGAGAATAATAGTATATTTGGCAATTTAGGTTTGTAGATAAGTATGCTTCAACTAAGTTTTTTGCTAATAACCCACATTGTTATATATTTGATCAATTATCAATACACCTTAAATTGCTCATAAAAAAAGAGGTTCATTGAATTTTGAAAAGATTGAACAAGAGAGCAAACATAGCTTTTATCTTGCAAAAAATTACCTTTTGTTGATTTTAATCGATTGATTTAGGTTTTGTTTGGGACGGCATTTTTACTCTCTTAAAGCAGCATTTTAGTACAAAAAATAAAATTTTTGTACTAAAAGCTGCTTTAAGAAGAGCTAAAAAAAATCGTCTCAGACAAAACCTTAGTGGTAGAAGCTTTACCACTAAAAGCTAAATGGTTAACTAGTAGTTCCAAGTCATTAAAAAACAAATAGAAAAAGCAATTAACAAGAAAGTTGCCTGACAAAAAATAAAGAAAAGCAAGCAAACATCTCTTACTTTCACTCAATGTTCAAATTTGTGGTTGGGCTATGATTAATACGCCTAGAAAAAACAAAATAGAAGCAGTTAGGCTCATTAATTAATTACAACATAGAAAATATGGGGTCAAATGATACACACCAGAAAATCCACTTTATCAAATATACTTCTTGTTGCACAGTTGAATTGAAATTTTTTAAAATTAAATTTAGGAACATTTAAATATCTATTTTCGCAAACTTACGAGACAAAACTAATAATAATAAAAGTGATTCAATCTGACTCCAAATGAGCCTAAATCAAGCACCTGAAATGTTATTTAAAATTTTGTGATATTAATTGAAGGACCAAACCAACTTTAAATCTTGCATACTTATACTCAAATCAAGCATCTCAGTAAGAGAAATTTAATGAGCCCTTGGTAACTCAATTTCGAGGACATTAAGTAACTCAAAAGATGAATAAATGATCTATAATCAAGAGAATCAATATGGACAACCTTATAGTGTATTTTAGGATTTTAATTAAATTTGCTAAAATGCTACTCTAAAAATCTATAAATTGACCTCATATTTTTCACATGAATGGAGGATTGAACCTTCACTTGAAATTAGAGAGACTTTGTAGATCTAAAGAACTCTTGAGCACCACCTGACATTTGACAATGACGATAACTACCAACAACCATAGTTGTCAAAACACTATCGTTCATCCGTCACCGCCCATCTATCATAGCCCAATCACTTTCACCCAAATATCATCGCTCGATTTCCATTCTTGATTTTTATATTTTGGGTTTCATCACCTAACCACTATCGTCCAACCATTAATACTTAATTTTTATTTTTTTATGGGGGATTGAACCTTCACGTGAAATTAGAGAGACTTTGTAAATCTAAAGTACTCTTGAGCACCACTTGACATTTGACAACGATGATAACTGCCAATAACCATAGTTGTCAAAATGCTATCGTTCATCCTTCACCGCCCATCTATCATAGCCCAATCACTTTCACCCAAATATCATCGCTCGATTTCCATTCTTGATTTTTATATTATAGGTTTCATCGCCCAACCACTATAGCCTAACCATTAATACTTAATTTTGTATTTTTTTAAAGGAATTTCTTATGTTTTTATATTTTTTTAAGTAAGGAAGTTGCATCGATGGATTTTAAGAATAATCAAACTCAAAATTGAGGACTGTGGAAAAATATTACCACACAAATTCGATGTGTTCTCCTATTTTGTGATTGAATGCTACATTGAGAATAGCATACCATTTCGAGAGATGGATACAATATTCTACAATAGATTTAATAATAAAATTGGGTTTTAGAAAATATCATTTCTATAATCAAATACATTCAAGGAAACAAAATATCATCATGAAAGATAAACATGATGTTCTATGGAAGTGTTTGAAAAGAGAAATGAGCTTTTAAAGTTTTGTCATTCATACGATCAAATGCAACGACGAGAATAATATATCATCTTAAGAGATGAAGATAGTATTCTGCAAAAGATTTAGAAGCAAGAATGGGTTTTGAAAAATGCATCATTTTTATGATCAAATATGACAAAGAGAATATTGTATCATCTTGAAAGATGACAATGACATTCTACAAAGGCATTTGAAAATAAAAATGGGATTTGGAAAAACTATCTATATTTTCAAAGATCTTTCTCCTACCTCACGAGAATATGATAAGGTTTATTTTATTATGGAGTTACAGGTTCCTCATAAATGCAAGTCTCTATAGTTAATTATATCTCAAGAGAGGTGAATCTCTCAAAAACACTCTTGATTAAACTAGTGGCAAATATTTTTAGGATCTCAAAGTTTAAGTAAAGGATAAAAAGATTTGGAATTTTTAAAAGAGATTTACTCAAGATTGACTAATTCATTATAGAGTCAAAAAAGGAAAAGTAGGGAGCACTAGGATTTTGAGACCACTTAGAAATGCTCTAGCTTATCCTATGGTTGGGCTTTAATATTTTAGAATTATATTTAATTTTATTTAAGTTGACATTTTATTAAAAAGTTAGGGCTTACATTCCTGATCACCAAACTAGGACAATACTTAGGAAATGAGGACTTATGATATAGGAATCAGCCTTAAAACCTAAAATAAAGTGAGCCACTGCATGGTAGTGACTCGAACCTAATCTAATGAAATGCAATGAGACTTATATCTCGTTCCCCACTAAGGGTTTAAGAAAGCCTGACTCTTTTGGACTCATAATCTTGTCTGGATAGGATTGCCAGCTAAACTCCATCTAGTACTTTAAAACCATAATGTCCAGTATCATGAAATACAAGATAGCATAAGCTATTGTTTAATTAGTATTTTGGGAACGACATCTAAGAAGCAATAGAAGGCCCCAGACTATGAGTGGTAGATCATGCTTCTAGAACTGAATGTGATTAATATTTTTAGTTTTTTGGTGAGTTGTTAATATAATGCAAGCTAGTTATATGCAAAAATTTGTATGATTGAAATTTTAAGAAGCCTTAAAAATATATTTTATCTTATTAAATAGGCATCCCTTGAGACAAAATAGCACCCTCATATATCGGGTGGTCTATTTCTACCTGTGGGCAAGGAGGTACATAAAGAAAGAATGGAAGCAATATGCTATAGACTTGGCCGAATGTCATTTACATCCTTCTACATGTTTTTCTTTCTATATTTTTTGAGAAATTTGAATTTTATTTTGAGTAGAATAAATTTCTCTAAAGACAAACAAGAGCTAATCTCTAGGCTTCCCTATGCAAGCATGCAAGTGTTCGTCGCACGCCACTTATATTTTGTGTAAAATCAGGAAGTTCTCATATGTATAAATTATGGGGTTTGAAGTGTTGGTCGATGTTCTAATGTCGATTGTTTTATTACCTAACTAAGAGTTTTAGTTTTCAGTTCTGGTCAAATTTATGATCAATACTCTTTTATTTTTTATTTTGGAGTTGTAGTTTACAATTAGTGATTTAATATTTACAATGGAATAAGAAAATAAAGTATGATATAAAACATGAAAAGAAGAATAGAAGTAAACATCACATAAGAGTGTAAGAAATATATAATAAAAGGTAAAGATCCAAACCTAAGGGTCTAAGACGGGGGGTCTATATGCAATGTCTAATGTGCTAGGTTGTGCAAGGGGTTGACCCTACTATTAGTTTGTGGTTTCAATTTTTAATTTTAAATGTGTTTAATTTTTATCTAGGGGTGATTTCAATTCAAATATTAATATTTTACGATTTTCTTATCTATCTTTTGAATGGCTTATAAAGAATGTTTTTTATTTTTTTAACTTAATATTACTGCACCTAGGTAGGCTATTATTTATTATAATTTTATAAGTTTGTGAAAATTCATTTCATATTTTTTTTTATTTTGATTGGATTTTAAATGATTTTTTTAAGTTTGTTGGAGACTTTGTTAAATTTTGAGGTGTAAATGGAGAGTTAAATAAAATATTTACTTATTTTATTTTTCATTATAATTTATGTATTTATGAAAATTTATTTGAGATTATTATGAATTTCATTGGATTTTTAATTAATTATTCATTATCTATTATTCTCTTTCTTTTTTAATCGTTTTTAAATCCACCATTTCATTTGAATTTGAATTCATTGAATTTTTGGATTAGATTGTATTAGTTATCTATATGTCATTTAATTTTTATTTGTTGGTTTATGTTAATTTTATATTTCATTTAGTGTTTAGGGTTATTTGGATGTAATATGAATTTGCTTGCTTTAAGTGTAAGGTGAAATCCAATTTTATTATGTTTCTCTCTTAAATATGTACGTGTTTATGTACATATGATTTGGTTTATTATTTATTAATAGCTTTATTATTGATTTGGTTCTCAAAGATGACTTATGCAGCTAAAATGAACTAAGTGTCCAAATAGGTTGATGATTAGGGATAAAACTAACCTATCAGGTGGGTATGACTCTCTCAGTCAAGATCTCATGGTTACATTATTCTGGGTTCATCATTGCTCTTATCTTAGTCGAGTGTCGACTAGAGGATCCTTGTTAGTAACCATATGTTATCTCAAGGGGACCTCGTAAGCTAAGAGATTTCAGAGACCTAATCTTAGGCTGACAAATGGGAAGTGAACAGACTTATGAATAGTGAACCTACATCTATGTTGTCTATCCTAGGATGTTATCCTTAAGCTATATGTATGAAGAGTGCAGGCTAGTGAACCTACATCCCCTACCAGGATCATAGATGAAATGAGTTTCATGTTCTAAGTAAACCAACCTACAAATGATTGTGTGCTTATCACTAGAAATATTAATTCATGTGGTATAAGGTGTCATGGAATGATTAATACAAGCAACAAGTTAATGTTTCACAAAAAAAATATCCATGAAAAGGGAGTATTCATAATATTACAATGAAATCATGGAAACTTTCATATGAGTCATTAAGCTACAACATTATGGTTATTACATATATATGAAAGAAAAGCAAATACTTTAGGGCATGCATGTTTTGACAAGTGTGTATCAAGGTTAGACATGTAAATGAACTTAGTATCGAAGAACTAATATCTAGCAAAATCAACTACATAATATTTAGGTGTAATTAGTGAACCACATTTGGCAATTTACTAAATAGAAACTATGACACTAAATATATTGTAAAATATATTAATTTAACATAAGCAAGAACATCTCTAAATAAAATAAAATTGATAGTTTTTATTTAGTTAAAAAAGTTATTTTCTAAGACATAATCCTAAGCAAAACACAAGCAACTGTGCATGCCTGAAGTGATCTTCAAATTCTTGTTGAACACTAAATATATACAAGTAAATAATATAAAAATGTATATTTAATGGTCAATGCCTAACAATATAGTAAATGAATATATCAACAAGTGGATGCCCTGCTCAAAGTGGCAATAGTTAATGAGAAAACATATGTATATAAGAAAATAGATTTGAATGGCTGATTGACTTTACCGCATTTTCAAACATTTTTCAATAATTTAAAGATTATTTTAAACAAAGAGTAACTCATATCAACATCACAATGAAAATAGCCAAACACTTGAAATAAACTTAATAGACAAGTGATTTTTGTTATATAAATATATATATATATATATATATATATATATATATATATATATATATATATATATATATATATATATATATATATATGGGTGTCAAAATCGGGTTGCGGGTTGACCCCAACATTGACCCGGCATTGGTTCACACGACCCAAATCTGGCCCATTTTTGCGGGAGGGTCAGAAATGTCAACCAGGACCCGACCCATCAAGTTTCTGGGTTGACCCGACCCGACATTAAACATCGTCAAAGGAGGCCAGGTTTTTGCTGTCAAAGGAGGTGTCATCGTCATCAAAGGATGTCGGGTTGTCGTCGTCCAATGAGGCGTTGTCGTCGTTAAAGGAGGCCGGTTTGTCATCGTCGAAGTAGGTTGTCTTGACTTTCGAGCTGATAGGAGGTTGTCATCAAAAGAGGCGTCATTATCGAAGGAGGCTGTCGTCGAAGGAGGCGCCATTGTCAAGAGGTCGGTTAGGGCTTGCGGGTGAAACTGTCAAACCAGAATGCGAGAGAAGAGGAATAGAGGATCATTGTATGCTTGTGCGGGTTTATTCAGGTCAAGTTTGAGCAGGTTGACCCAAATCCGACCCATTTTTTTTAAACGGGTCGAATCCTGGAACACAAACTTGACCCATTTGTGAAATGGGTTGACCCCTAACCTAGAATTTTTGGGTCGGGTTTGGGTAAAATTTTTAGGTCGTGTCATATATATATATATATAGGGGTGTCAAAATTGGGTTGCGGGTCGAACCCGACATTGACCCACCACTAGTTCACACAACCCGAATCCGACCCATTTTTGCAGGAGGGTCAGAAATGTCAACCAGGACCCAACCCATCAAGTTTTCGGGTTGACCCGACCCGACATGAAACATCATCAAAGGAGGCTAGGTTTTCATCGTCAAAGGAGGTGTCGTCGTCATCAAAGGAGGCTAGGTTGTCGTCGTCAAAGGAGGCATCGTCATAATCAAAGGAGGTCAGTTTGTCATCGTTGAAGAAGGCTGTCATGACTTTCAAGCTGACAGGAGGCTATCGTCAAAGGAGGTTGTCATCGAAGGAGGCGTCATTGTCGAAAGAGGCTGATAAGGGCTTGCGGGCGAAGCTATCAAACTAGAATGCGAGAGAAGAGGAATAGAGGACCATTGTATTCTTGTGCGGGTTTATTTAGGTCAACTTTGGGTTAGCGGGTTGACCCAAACCCGACCCATTTTTTCAAACGGGTTGAATCCTGGAGCACGAACTTGACCCATTTGCGAAACGGGTTGACCCTAACCTAAAATTTTTTGGTCGGGTTCATGTAAAATTTTCGGGTTGTGTCTGTGTGTGTATATATATATATATATATATATATATATATATATATATATATATATATATATATATATATATATATATATATATATATGTGTGTGTGTGTGTGTGTGTGTGTGTATACGTGCGTGCATGTGTGTGTATGCCTATACTATAGGATAGATGTATGTATATCAAAATATAGAGCACAAGTATGCAAGGTAGTGAAAATCAGACCGGATAACGAACTGAAAGAAGGAAAGGTTCACGGTTCGACAAGGGTCGAACCGGATACCCGGATGATGTAATAAATAATAATATTATTAAAAATTATTAAAATTAATATAATAATATGATAATCTAACCTTAAACATAAACATAAATCCATCATATCAAATATCTAAACTAAGAATGAGTTGGAGGTTTAAAATCATACTTTATAAATAATATAATTCATATTTAATATAAAATTAGTTTACATATATATTTTTAAATTTAATATAAATAATTTTTAATTTATTTTATATGGTTAGTTATAATATATACCTATGAAAAGTATACAAAATTTATATTATAAAATTATATCTATAAATTCATGTTATATTATTTATTATTAAAATATAATAAAAACTAAAAAAAATTATATTAGATTATTTAAATAAAATGAAAAAAAAATAATAGATAAAAATTAAATATTATTTGTATTATTAAAATTTAATTAAAAAATATATGTAGAAATATGTAGTGTATGTATAGTGAACTTGAGAACTTCAGTTTTGTTTTTAATCCCATATCACCTAGACAATATATGTTAGTATTATTTTTATCTATATAAGCTTTTGACTCACATGGGTAAATAAGTCAAATGTTTTGTTGGGCAATGTGAAAAAGCATAGTTGATAAAGCAATCGTTTTTCCTTCTAAAATAATATTTTCATTTAAACTAATCACATAACTAGTAGATAAGAATTTAATATGAAAACCTTTGTCACATAACTGATTGATGCCAAGCAAGTTAAATTTCAGGCCATCTACTAATAAGACATTTTCAATAATAAAATTCTTTGAATTACCAATCATACCTGAACCTACTACTTTCCTAGTGATATTGTCTCTAAATGTGACTTTACCTCCAGCCCTGGCCTCCAGTGTGATGAACTGTTTCATGTCTCCAGCAATGTGCTTTAAGCATCCACTATCAAGGTACTACATGTGCTCACTAGGCCTTTTCTAAGAGCACTCCGACAAGATCAATTAAACATTAGATTTGGGAGTTTACGTTCCACCTTATGCCTTGACAAATGACTTGCATGCATGCTATATTATGGTGCAAGTGATTTGGGTCTCCACACTAGATGTGTCCTATGGTGTATCATGCAAGTGTGGGCTATGTGACCTAGTATGCCACACGAATGACACCTAACACTAGGGAAAGGATTCACTGATCTATGTGGGGTGTGGTACCTCTTCCTAAGGGTATGTGATGCATGTTGTGATGTGGGATTATACCATTATGTCAATGTATGTGATGTTTCATTTTGTTGAAGTGTATAGATCTTTTCTTTTAGAAATTGATTTACACATTCAAGATTTACATCTTCTAACTTTAATGTATGCTCATTACTATCTAATTTAGTTGCACATGTTTCTAATTCCTTGAATGAATTTTCAATCTGTATTAGTTAGATCAATATGCTTCTTGCTTAATGTATCGAATTCATCAAGTAAAGACATATGTTTACTATCTAAAGCAGAATGTTCAACTATCATATAATCATTCTCTTTTTATAAATTAGAAAAGTCAGTGTTTAAGTTAGCATACATTTTTTTGAGCTTCTTATATGAATCATGAATTTTTTCATATATAATAAAAAGTTTAGTATAGGATAGTTGACATATATCATCATGATATAACTGATCAAGATTATCATTAGCTATAAGACATAAATTTGTTACCTCCTCCTCTGCTTCTTTTTAAGATGATTCTGAGGTGGAGTTAGCCCAAAATGCTTTATGTGTCCGTTGCTTCCCCTTCTAGAACTTTGCCTTCTCTTCACCCTTCTCCTTAGTCGGGTGAGTTTTTAGGTTGGGGCAATTAGTTTATAGTTGGCCTGGTTTTCTTTATTCAAAGCAAATTATGTCAGATGACGCTTTAAAATTTTTACTATTCTAAACTTTGCTCCATTATTATTGATGACGCTTCTATTTCCTTTTTAGGAAACTTTTAAACTAACAGGTCATCAAGGCAATGTCGTCATCCTCCTTAGCTGTAAAGCTGTCACTTTCTGATTCATTTGCTTTCAGTGCCACCACTTTGTCCTTTCTCTTATCTCCTGCATCCTGCAATCTCTAACTCACACCTTGCTTATAGGCAATAAGTGAGTCTAACAAATTATCAATAGAATAAACATTGAGATCCTTTGATTCATAAATGGCAATAACCATAACATTTATAATTATTAGGGAGATAATGATGAATTTTGTTCACTTTTTAAAAATTTGTGAGGTCTCTACCTAAAGCATGCAGGGTTATTATAATTTGAGTAAACCTAGTGCACATATCTGAGATGATTTTATTAGGTTACATGCAAAAAAATTCATAATCATACAATAAGATGTTCAGCCTAGATTGTTTGATCTAACTAGTCCCTTCATATGTAATACATAGTTTATCCTAAATTTTCTTGTCAGTGGTACAAGTAGAGACTCTCATGCAAACTTCAAACTTAAGTTCACAGAAAAATTTTAAAGTGTTCAAAATCTTAATCTCTATAGCTTATAAAAAGTCATGCGATAAAAGTTTTGCCAGTACAAAGTGATCCCTATTTTTTGGTAATTAAAAAAATAATAATAAAAAATTTGATAAAAACTTTGTATTTTTGAAAACTAGGATAAGTAAAGTGTGACCTACTTTGAGATGAACAAATTTCCCAACTAGATCAGATGACAAAACATCACTACGTCCTCCAAAACCAAGCTTTCATTTTCTCTCTCCTTTCTTTTTCTCTCTTTTTTTCCATTTTTCTTCCCAACTTCTCTGTTAACAAAATATCAAATGGCATTAAAAATTTTATTAAGTGACCTAAGATTTTATAATAATATATTAAGTAATTATTCTAGTTATTTAATTTTTAGCATAAAATTCATATAAATCCTTTTATATGTTCAAATTTGAGAATCCAAAAATTATGCAAAAATATTCATAAATTATCCAAGCATGTTCAAAACACTCTAATGAAATCAATTTGTAAAATGGACACCTAACAGTCCCAAAAATTTTACTTGTATCGATAATTATCAATTTCTTAAGGAATTACACTAAAGCCCAATAATTAGAAAAACATTAGTGAAACTAAAGCATAATAATATCTATCTTATGTTGAAAATGATTTATGATTTGAACTTATAATGACTCTTGAATTAATTTTTAATTGTTATAAGTCAAAACTTATCTTTTAAAATTTAAGTGTTACACATCCCACTCACTGCTTCAGGATCTTGCGGATCTATCACAACAACACTTTTAAAATATATAGGGATTCAACATCAAACCCATTCACTTTTAATTAAATAAGCAGGATTCACTAACCATAACCCAAGATCACCTATTTTACACTTTACAAATTATTTCCTAAGGCTCTGGTACTAATTTGTATTCCTCTCAATCGTTGCTCTGATACCACTCTGTTATGCCCTAGAACCTAAAGAGAAATTTAACCTTACTTATTTCTAAGTTAATCACCTCACATTTTGGAAAATAGAAAAGCCAACTAATCATCAAGAATATATAAAATAAACATTTAGAGTACACAATTCATAATTTCATATCCCAAAATAATCTTAGATAAGAATCCATATTTCAACATTTCTTAATACAATATAAGTATAACCTAGACTTCTTAAATCATAAATACATGTTGACCCAGCTTTCTTGCTCCCTATTGAACTAAATCTTCACAACAATATCTTTACCCTTACCTAAAATAATATAAGCAATGGAGTGAGTAGTTGGTCAAACTCATGCCCCATCACAATATTCAATTCATATAGGATTCAGTTCATAATGATGATAAATAACTTTAAAATGAAATCATGTAAATATTATTTAATTCAAAACTATAGGTACACAAATGCACTTATGAATACATAATGCATATGCATTGATGCCCCTTATAACTCTCAATCTTCCACCTCCTACCTATTCAAGACAGGCGCAGGGTTGAGTCAATACAGAGTAGAGTGTGATTCAATATAATGCCAATATAGAGTTAGAACAGAGTATTCCAATATAGAGTATTTCCACATTAGGCCCAAGAAGAGAACTTTCATTGTATTTTTTCTTTCCAATTTAGAGCTCCATGTTATGGAATGCATGCTAATGCAAATATTATATATAATTTAATTTATGAAGAAAATCATATAATGCATCCACTTGCATAAAAAACCCCCACTTTTAGTTGTAAACACAGAGTACTCATAACTTTATCAAATTCATGGAGATTGTATAAAATGCTAAAATAACTTATTTTATCAACTATATTGCAAATAAAAAAGGTCACAAATTTTCAGAATCATCAAAAATTAATATATGACAAGCCGACCAATAAAAATTTTCATTCTTATCATCAAATCGTCTAGAACGAAGAATAAAGCAACATATGAAAAGTTACTGAGTAAAATTTTTTTAAATCCTAGATGAAACACTTTTAAAAGTATAACTTTCATTCTACCCAGCAAAATTGAAAATTGAAATGGGATATGGGTTGCATACTTGGAGCCTGACAATTCTTTTAGCTGGGTTGGAGGGCAAAAGTTGGATTTCAGACCTCAAATATCCTTCTTTCCCTTCTCTTTCCTTCCTCCTCCTCTCCTTTCTTCTTTGACAAGCTGCAGGGGTGAGGGTTGGGCAACAGTGACTTTAGATATTTATTAATTCAAAAAACACTACTCCGTCCTAGTGCGGGGCACTAAAGCCACCAATGCCGCAATGCTCTTAAACAATTTCTCAAACTCTTATAAAATCTCATAAACTACCGTAGGATCCATTTTCAACACTAAATTGACATTATATAGCCAAAACAGTCCACCAAAATCTTAGTTTTTGCCATTTTCCTGAGAGTAGAGCATCGTAGCGCCAATTCTAGTGCTGCAGTGCTCGTAGAGAAAATTGAAAAATTAAATTCTTATTTCCTCAACCTAAAATTTTAAGCATTCTAAGTTATAAATAGCTTAATAACACTTCTTATTATTAAATCAATTAAAAATTTACACTTTTAAGCACATAATTATCAAACTTTCAGACAGTGGTTATTGCAGTAAATAAGATGTGGTTTGGAGGCTGCAACCAGGCAGTGAAAGGTTGATGATAGCGGTCAGGCAATGAAGGTCTGACAGCGATGGTTGGGCAACAAAGGTCTGATTATAGTGGTTTGTCGGCGAGGGTTCGTTGGCTATGGTGCTTGAGTGGAACTCCTAAATTCTTTAAGCCCCATAGCTCTCCTGAATTTTAGGTAAGGGTCCTCTTTATATAGGAAGTGGGGGCCTATTTATAGATTTTTTTGTGTGGCATTCCTTGTAAATATGGGGAAAATCCAAAGCACTCCATTGAAAGTTTGTATTGATTCCCTCGATTATAGATCATTTCTTCAGTATTTAAGTACCTAAATGATGATAGAATTATGTGAGCTTGACCTTGTTGGATTCTTCTCATCAAGTTGCTTGATTCGACTATAAGCATGTCAAATTTAAAATCATTTGTCTATCCAATTAAGGTCTTGAAGTTTCCAATTATGCTTCAGGCTGTTATCTTAGGCTCATTTGAGCTCAAATTGGATCATTTTTTGTGTCGTTGGGTTCATCTCATTGAGATGTTCTGTTCGACTATAAATATGCTGGAATCAAGTGTTTAGACAATCCAAATTTTAATTATGAAAGTTTCCAAATCAAATGTGCCTCAAGATTTGTGCACGATTAAGGCTTTTTTTGGTGATGTATTATGAATAATTATGGAGTATTATAATATGCATAAGAAACAACTTTATTTAAGATTGATAAATAATACCTTAAAAGTTTGAAAAATTTTTGGGTTAGGATCATGATATTCTAACCTAAATTATATTAGGATGAATTTCAAAATTTAGGTTAAGATCAGCTCATTTTGGTGGAACTAGGTTGGCGAACAACGTGCAGAAAGGGTAGAGAAAGCAACGAACACCTTGAGTGGAGGAAGAAGATAACATTGACGGTTAATGCATAAAAAGAAATAATAGAGATCTACCCATTTCTAGTTGCTAGAGGAAGAAGTTCATGGGAGAGAGGACGATCACACAAGAGAGCTTTGTGGGAGAGAGGAAGCTCATAGGAGAAGCCACCGGAGGATGAGAGGTTGCCATAGTCACTAAAGAGCTTGGACTTAGGCAAGATTTTGAAGGACAAACAAAGATGAGCTTGATTTAGGCAAAAAGAACGAAATTGAAAATTAGGGTTCAGGATTTGTGTGATTAAACTTTTGTGATGGGCCCAACAACCGGCCACAAATCTAGTCTCAAAAGTTAATTTTCTCTGTAATGATTTCCATATGCTATATTATGGCTATTGGGGTTGCTTTCTACTGTATTATATCTCTTAAATTGCAATTTGATATATATAACTTATAAATTATTTGTTATAGTTATTGTGATTGCACTCTATTATATTAACTTTATAGTTTGTTATGTTAAAGATGTTGGATTGCTCTACATTATATCTATTGTTGATAATCTCTAAATAAATTATATTGAAATCCTATTTGAACCATATTTAAGCGATGTTTACTGTCTATCTCATTTCTTTTTGAATCATATTTGAGCCATATTTGAACCCTATTTGAATAATGTGATCATCAAATTTATTCGAGCCAATGTCTTTTATATTTTTAATAAGCATTGTTTATGATCAAAAGATGAAATATTTTAGCCAAAAAAAAAAAAAGACTTAAAAAAAAACTTCAGATATATTTCTTTAACTATGAATATTATGGTACATTTAAAATCAAATTTTTATTAATATTTCATTTTGATGTCAAAAGCATGTAGCGTTGAATACACTCAGGGGTGTCAATTCGGGTCAACGGGTCGGGTTTGGGTCGAACCCGGAACTAATCCGACTCCATTTGACACGACCCGAACCCGACCTGTTTTTGCAAACGGGTCAAAAAATGCAACCCGGACCTGACCCGCCGGGTTGACACAACCCGACTTGGAAATTGGGAATGCGAAAGCGGGAGCCCGGATCGCGTGGCAGCCGTGGCTGTGGTTTGAGCGGACCTAAAGGAGGCCAACTTGGGCGCGTCACGCATGCGGAAGCGGGAAGAGTTGAAGCGGAGCGGCTACTGGGCCCAGATTGCCGAAGCGGGAAGTGGAGGGGCTGAGCCTGAGCCCGGATTGCTGTCCCGCAGAAGACGGAGCCTGGATTGCGGCACTGAACAACTAAGCCCGGGTTGCGGAAGCGAGAAGCGGAGCGGCTAAGCCCGGATTGCGGAAGCGGGAGCTCGGATTGCGAAAGCGGGAGCCCAGATTGCTAGGTTAACGGAGCTGGACCCGAGTCAAATTCGGGTTGATCGGGTTTTCAGGTCAACCCGAACCTGATCCGTTTTTGCAAACGGAAAAAAAATCTCAATCCGAATTTGATCCATTTGCTAATTAGATTGATCCCAACCTGAATTTTTTTGAATCAGATCTAGGTCGAATTTCAGGTCTCGTCAAAAATTGATCCACTAAATACACTACCTCGGTCATTTCGTTGAAAACCAAACCAAACGGACAGGCTTCTTCCATGCTACACGATTTGTTTTCAGAGTTGGATTGCTGAGACGTAGTAATGGAAGCCGGGGGTTGTAGCCGTGACGTTGGGCTGCAGCAGGGCTTCTGCTGCCGGGAACTTGAGCTTGAAGAATTCCCCGATAAGTACGTGATCCGATCCGTCGATCCCAACGTTCCGGATCAAGCCTTCTCCGTCAGCCGCTCGGACGGCGATATTGAATTGCTCACTGGTTGGTTCCTTTCCCTTTTGCCTTCCACTACTACAGATTGTTCAATAAAAGTGATCCTTTCATCAGTTTCCTCTTGGGATTTTTCCTTGTAGGTCTCGATATCTAAAGCACAATATTCTTTCTTTTTCAGATCTCTGAACTGATTTTTCGTTTTGGAGTGATTAAAACGACTCCATACTGTCTTTTGCTTCATTTTTGTTTTTATTTTCGTACCTTTAAAATTTTAATTCGCCTGTTCATATAGTATTATAGATTGCCTTGTAACTCATCAAATGTTTTTCAACAGTAACTATTAACTATGTTTCAGAAAATCAAAATAAGGTTTTGGGCGCATGATTGATTGGAGCAAGACTTCAATTCTATCAATTTATGATCTTGATCTTCCAAGATCTACTTGTGTAGGTAGATCTTTATAAAGATCTTGTTGCATGGTGGAAAAGTTGTTCAATGCTGGTAGAGTTTGCGTAGATAGATCTTCCTAAGGATACCGTGTCTTTTTCAGAATCAATTCAAACAAAAGGTTACTTGGATAACCTAGTGATTTTGTTTTCAGAGACCCTTTGACGTCAGAGACTAACCTTGACAGTGATCAAGTGTTGAAAATAATCAAACAAAGTTTTGCTTCGGGACTAAAGAGTTAGAGAAGTACTGTAACTCACCTTTCTTGAGGTATTTACAAGAGTTTGGATGAAGGCCATTTTGGCATCTAGGTGAGACGTATCTTGTATAAACAAGCTATATCACCCAGATTTATGATGGAACCAAAATGTCTCTCGATTGAGGGCATTTTATTTTATTTTGGTTAATCAAAGAATGGATACTTAAGTCATGTTTCTTTTAACATTTGTGCTAGACTATCATCACCTTAACAATAATGGAGGATTGATTGAGATCCTAGGCCTTGAGGTTCATGTTGATGAAGATTTGGATTGAATGATTAGGTTTATATGGATGATTGTGAGATCAATGTTGATAGTGATCTTAATTGAATGATCTAACTTTCCATGACATTGATGCTGATGAAAATATGCTTCATTTAGATTTATTCTTTGGTCAACACAAATCTTGATGTGATTGAGCACTACAGTACTAGAAGTGCTATCATTGGATGAAGATCATCTAAGCATGGTGATGGTGCTCTTGATCAAATGGCTAAGAATAATCATTAATTATTTTTTAAGGCTTTATTAGTTGCCTCCAAATATCATTAATTATTTTTTAGGACTTTTAGAGACAAAATGTGAAATGAGTATATACATGAATATGTTGGAGTAGCTCTAGTGGTAGATAAGATTAGAGAGAGTCGTCTTAGATGGTTTGGTCACATAAAATGTCGATTTTCTAATGGCCTAGTTAGGAGAGTAGATGTATTAGATCTGACTTATATTAAAAAAGGTAGAGGTAGACCTAAAAAGACTTGGTTAGAAAATATTAGAAATGACCTTTTTTATCATATTTAAAGAAAATTTTGATTCTTAATAGGACACAATGAAGAAAAAATGATTCATGTAACTGACCCCATGTAGTGGGATAAATGCTTGATGCTGTGTTGTTGTAGTAAAAAAATTCAAAAGTACTCTAACTTGACTTTGATTACATCAATCAATAGTTAATCACATTTCTATTTTATCATAGGAATGTTGATGGCTTACTTGTGATTCTTCTAAAACTATGGATCGATTTAGGATCATTTGGCTACAATTGCTTTTAGGATACCAACGCGGACATTCTGTTAGTTTTGCAGACCAAGTGGGTTTGAATTGTCCTAATTGTTTAGTTTTTTTAAGTTAAATTTTGATTGATCATTTTCTAATATTTGTTGATTTTGAAATTTAATTTAGATTAATAGTGAAGCAAACTAATTAAATTTTCAGTCATTAAAGTTGTGCATGAGTTAAATATCATCTTAAAACTTTCATATCATTGTTTAACATTGTGCAATATAAGGCTCGCTGCAGCACAATTCCAGTAAAAAATGCCTTGAGGCTTACGCCTAAAACTTTTTTTATGAGGCTTGCGCCTCAGCTTTCTGGTGTGAGGCTTACGCCTCACCCTATTTATATATATTTTTATTAAAACTTACCTAAATCCTGAATAAAACCCTGAATAAGTTATGCATTCATGCACCCCGAGCCGCAATAACTTCCTCTCGACTGCCTCGATCTTCAGCCTGCCGCATTCATCGCAGCCACCACCGTTGTCGCCGTCGCTGGGGATCACTTGAAAGCGGCACACCACCACCACATCATCCTCTAAAATTTTGGAGTATTAATCTCATCTTTATGTTGATGAATAATATTTACGAAAGAGGAAAAATGATTGAAATAAATGAAGAAGAAACGGTTTGGGATGTATTGGGCAGGAAGAGGCAGGATATAGACCAATTTGTTATGATGATGACTCAAATAAAGACCCCCTCAGTGATGACAGTGTAGATGAGTTGTTGCCAATTATTTTAACTTTATTTAAGAATTAAGTGTGGATGAACAGGAGACTAAGAAAGAAGGAATTTGTACTTGAACTTAATGTTATATGATATTTTTATGAAATTCCTATATTTAATATTGTTTTGCTCTTGTAATATTTGGATTTTTAATTTTATTTCACGCAATTTATCATTTGTCACTTTATGTCTTGTGCAAATTTGTTGTTTCATATGTATGCCAATTTTTTTCTTAATAGTTCAATTGAAACTTAATATGTATCCTTTAACATATTACTTGGGTATTGTATTAAAATCACTTTTAACCTTTAGTTCACTTTACACAAATTTTTGATTTTGAGGCTTACGCCTCGCCTTATGAACAAAAAATGCCTCAATATTCAATTGTACAATTTTATACATTGTTTCATATGATCATACGATGACTTGGATTTGATTATGGGGTCAAAATTGACTTCATTTCCCTATTTAAAGTAAAAAAACCTAGATAGCTTGAAACACAATTCCCAAGCCTATCATTACATGCAAGTTCTAGGTGCCTGCTAAGGCTCTATGTGTGGTTCATTGATGTTGCATGGGCCTCAGGCTGAGTGCCTGAGAGGTGATAATGAGCCACTACCCTCTTCGCCTCTTGGCGACAATTTTTTTTGTCAACCCCCTCTTGTAAGGTGATTGTATAGGATGTTAGGAACATCTTTTTATGAGATGATAAAATGGTCCATGGGTTTTGTAAATATCCTTAAATTTTCATTTGTATACTATGCAAGTCTCAGAAAATGATGATTGAGGCAATGAGAATGGGAAGAATAGATGGCATAAGTATGTTGAGTTTTTAGCTTCAATCATCGTAATGTGCTTCTTGTTCGTTGTTGAGGCTATAATGTTGATATTAGGTGTTGAGATTTTTGTCTAGAGCTCCTTGGCGTGCTCTTTGTTTGGCATGCAAGCAACAGTGGTGAGCTCAATCGCTAAACATTCAGCTTAGCACCCTTCATTCTACGACAAGATGGAAATGGTGATCTCAATGCTAATATTTCAGCTCATGGCCCGTTGCAAGTTGTTCATTTCCTATTTGATCTAGCAATGGTGAGCTTAACCATCAAATTTCTTGTTCATACACTTTCTATTTGCTCTTTGTTTGGTGATAAGCTTGTAGCAGTGCTATTAGATGCTAACATTTTTATTTAAACTCCCTCTATGAGCTCTTTGTCTGATTTTTGAGGTGGTGGCGATGAGCTCGGACGCCAACCTTTCAACTTAGACCTCTCCATGTGCCCTTCCTTTGGTTACGAGATAATAATGATGGTAGTAAGTGTCAAGGTTACAACATAGATCCCCTTTACATGCTGCTTATTTTTCAGCACAAACCCATTATGCACGCTCTTTGTTTGATGACAGGGTCAGCTGACGAGCTCATCATTGTCATGCAACTTCTGATCAATTCAACTTGTTTTGATTAATGACATATTGATTCATACTCTTATGGTCTTCACATGATAAAATTTTGGACAGGATGATGATATTTTTAGCTCTTATAAATAATTTTCTTCTCTCTTAAAACTCCCAATAAAAATAAAGGAAAATATATTTTTTCTTTCTTCTCTCAACCCCAACCCCCAAATAGTGTTACACTGTGATTGAGAGTTAGGATTTGAAGAAAAAAAGGAAAAAATTAGAAAGACGGGAAATATTTTCATTTGATTGAGGGTTTTACATGTGAAGAAAAAGAAAAGACAAGAAAATTAAATTTACTTTATATGAAAGATTTTGTTTCTCTTCCAAACAAGGGGAAAGTGGAGAGAAGGAACCTATAAGTAAAGTTTTTCCATGATGGTATATATATCAAATTAATTATAATATTTCATTTTCTTTCTTGTTTTTCAACTCTCAATGAAGAATTGAATAAATAAATTTTCTCTCTCTTAAATTTCTCAATCATGAAGAAAAGATAATGTATTTTTTTTTGTATGTTGTACACTTGTATCTTTTTCTTTTCCTTTCTCTATGCTTAAATATGATCAGCATGAATTAAATTTGTTGAAGAGAAATAAGAAAATCATGTTTTGATTAATGTTAAGCATCATGATATTGCTATGTTTATTTTCCTAGTGTTTGTTATGAGTTCTTAGCAATGTCTAGGATTTGTGGGAGAGTTGATCTACCTCTTGAATAGTAGATCAATTGTATATTTCATTATTTGTTGAAGAGAAATAAGAAAATCGGCCCTATCTTTGTGTTCCTACACTGTTCTTCTCTTTTACTTGCTATTTCCGCTTCCAAGTCCTATCAAATTGGTATCATAGCATTTTTTGGAGACCTATGACAACAAAGAAGATGGAGGCATTGGAAAAGTAGAGCAAATCAAATTTGATGCTGAGAAGTTCTCAACCATGGAAGGAAGGTTTTCATCTATAGAAAATCGATTCGGAAGGATAGAGGAGATACTAAGGAAGCTCATGAAGATGCAATCCAAAACTCCACTGGCGGTTCCGATTGCTAAATCTAACCAAGATTTGACCGAGATTCTCTTGGCCGAATCTAAGGGAAAGGAGATTGATGGGAGGAGTTCGATGAGGGATGATCGGGAGGTGAAAATTTTGGGGAAGAATAGGAGATGCCACCTTTGGAGCCACTTCTAAGGAGGGGCAAGGGTGAAGGAGAGGGATTTTTGGTGGAGCAAAGTTTGGAAGAAGATGGCGACTTCTTACCAACTACATTGGAAGAATGTGACAAAAATATCTTGAGCTTATATACGGTTTATATGTAGATTCAAGCAAGTATCCTTTGGCACTTTGCCAAGAGACATTTCAAAAGGTGGAGAGACAATATATGCTGGGCCTAAGAGCTAAGAATCCGAAATTAGATAGTGGTTCTTACTTCACAACATTTCTTTTGAGAAAATAATATTCATCAGAATTTTAAAGAAGAATGGGCTTTTTGAGGATGATATTGATGCTCCTCTGCGAAGTGGCATTGTCATGATTTTTAATCAGCCCGACATTGAAGCTTCTACTGATGGGGATGGATTTGTTTATGTAAGGTATAAAAGGAAGATGTCAAATGAATGACGAGGACTGAGGAAGAGAGAAACCAACCTTGAGTATAAGGCTGTGGTAAGGAAAGCTGATTCAAAAGTGATAGATATGCTTCCTTGATCGATAAACATTGTTCTTGATGATGTGGGTGAACCTTCAACTTTGAAGACTGCCATAGAAGGATGCAACAAGAGCATTTACTGCACCACGGCTTGCTCTCTTATAATTGCAGACCTCTGCAGGGTGGACTATCGAGGAGCATACAATGTCACCAAGGCATTTCAGGATTATAACAATAAATTAGCATAATTAAGGGCTGGAAAAAACTGTAAGAGTAAACTTTTGCTAGCTAAATTCAAATAATCTAAATCTTTAGATGAGTGTGAAGTTCGCCAAGGAACTTACTTTCAAGATGTTCTTGCTGCAAAATATGGAGGAGGAATTGATGCAAAGTTGGAGTTCACATAAACGAGAAAAGTTGTGTTTTTAGGATATGTATTTACAAGAGGTGGATATATCGAGCTTTTCATGAGACTCTCCTTGCCTTTGGGCTCCACCCTTGATAGATATGATGGTCTACTTCTCTCTATTGATGGAAATGGAAGGTCATTTATTGTAATTCTGGAGGCTGACCCATTGGCTGATACCTCCCAAAGAAAATTATATGTTGCTAGAATGAGAGCAAAAATGGGCTTTTACAGGGTGAGAATACCCTTTTCATCTTTTCGATCTGTTAAACTGGATGATCCACCACTAGATCCTTTCCTAGTACCTACTTTAACAATTCGATTTGAACCAAGAAGTAAAAGACCTCCTGAAGGACCTACAGGAATGATACAGGATCGTAGGAGCTTCAAGTTGATATTGGAATATATAAAGGCCTTACCCATTGGAAGAGAAACTGATTTCATCTTGGTATCATGTACTAGATCTGTGATTGAATTCAGTAAAGGGGATCTGTTGCTATAAACCAAGAAGGTAGTTTCTTGTATGCTAAACTGCATATTACAAGCTAGAAAGCAGCCTGACTATAAGCACAGCTGAGAAGCTTCTATAGTGAATGCGAACAAGGTTGATACCAACAATCTAAATATTGTTTATGGTCAACAACAGTAGCCCACGTACCAACTGCTGCATAGCATTTGTCTTCTGAATCAGCTATTAAAACAGTAACTTCACCTTTTCCTTTGTTCAATCTTAGGCCCATTCAGTTATCTACAGAGACATCAGTTCAAGGCTACTAGCTACCTATTCCACATCCATCTCCCCACTCTATTTGACTCTCAACTGCACCTAAACAATTTCAAAGCCTTCCTTTGGATGCGTCTGTTACAAATGTAAGTTCGAATGTGCCTTATTTTGCAGCTGCTCTAGAAAACATCCATCTTCCATTTAGGCTTAATACTGCACTTGGTTGGGCTGCTTTTGCTGCTAGTGCATTTGATGCTGCAAAGGACATAATGGAAGCTCTTAGAAACAAGCACCCAAACTTGGCCAGTGAACTTGAGGCACTGCTATCAGAAATAGGTTCGAGATTTTTTACTCTTCCTGAGGAGCAACTTCTTGCTGTTGTTAATGCATCACTTCATCATTGCTACAAGTATCCAACCGCTGAGGTTCCACAATCTCTTAAGAAGGAGCTATTTGTAGTTTTTAGGGCTTGTTTCTCTGTAGATGCTGTGAATAAGCATATTGATTTTGTGAGGTAATATAAATAAAATTTTGAACGCAATATGGATCCTGGGAGTGCAAACACATTTCCGGCTATCCTCTTAGAATTAACCGATAAGTGGAAGCACTTGAAAAATATTCTTCAGCACCAGTTTCCTTCATTCCATCTTGAGGATAAGGTGGCTCTTTGATAGGAGAGTATTGATACGCCAAGGGGGGCCCACCTTGTGGGGCCCGGTGGTAGCTATTATTCATTATGTAAGAAGGAGGAATCAAGGGAAAGCTATTTTGGAATGTTCCTAATCAAAGGAGATTTATTTAGGAAAGTTTCCTTATTATGTTTATGCTATTTATGAAGTGTTTAATTATTTAGAAAGGTTCCTAATCAATGGGGAGTTGTTTAGGAAAGTTTTTTAATTGTGTTTATGCTATTTAGGAAGTGCTTAATTGTTTAGGAATGTTTCCTAAAATATGTTTAATTGTTTAGGAATGTTTCCTAAATCATGTTTAATTGTTTAGGAATGTTTGTTAAATCATGTTTAATTATTTAGAAAGGTTTTCTAAAATATGTTTAATTATTTAGGAATGTTCTATTTGTGTTATTGTTGCAAGGGCTATTTAAGGGGGAGTTTTGATTAAGGTTAGGTATTATGATATTGCTAAGTTTATTTTCCTAGTGTTTGTTGTGAGTTCTTAGCGTCGTCTAGGGTTTGTGGGAGAGTTGATCTACCTCTTGAATAGTAGATCAATTGTATCTTTCATTATTTAATCAGCCCTATCTTTTTGTTCTTATAATGTTCTTCTCTTTTACTTGCTATTTTCACTTCCAAGTCCTATCAAAGTTATATGAGATCAAAGTGATGCATATTTGAATAACTATAGGGACTATAATTGAGACCAGTTGACTTTCATCACACAGCTTGTTCAACCTTCTTTGCAGGGGATGCCAAATCCGAAAGTCCTACTAAAGTTTCACAGATTTTTGGTGTGGTTGGAATTCTAAGATTGATATCAGGTAATCTTAGATTGATGTATTATTTTATAAGTATCATTAAACTCTTGTATTTCATTTCAAGTGAACTGCAATATCTTATGTTATGACGCTTCAACAGTTTTAGTGTGAAGTGACATCTGGACATTTTATAGATTTTTGATTAATTTACTGTACCATTTTTATACCGCTTCATTAATCCATGCCTTTGACTGCCACTTATTTCCTGAGATTAATGCCCTGTTTTTAGGCTGTCCTCCTCTTTCATTGTAATAAATCAAAATAGAATTTGCATCAAGTTCCCTCTGAACTTAAACTCCATTTGGCAATGCTTTCTTCTTCATTGTTTTACACAAAGTTTTATGCCACAATTTATTTGCATGGGAATTATTTGCCGGGTTGCATGGGAAACATATTGCAGAACAACTCATTCATCTATTAGCACTCTCATAGGAGTTCAGATTTGAAGATTAAAGAAAATAATTAGAGAGAAAGTTATCATTTTCTTTTGGTTGAGTTTAAAGTAAGAAGAAAAAGAAAGTGAAAGGAAAGTTTTCCTCCATAAATAAGATTTAGTTTCTCTCCCAAAAACAGCTAAAATTGGAGTTAAAAGGATGGTACAAGTAAATTTTTAATAATACCCAAACTGATCTTTCTCTAATTAAAGAATAATTGTTTATTACTTCTCAATCCTAGTTTATCCATATTTCTTCCTATGGCTTAATTAGTTTTTATATAAATTAATTAGATAAAAATATTAATTAACTATAATAAGCAATAAGTTAATGATTGCAATATTGATTTAAGATAAACATCAACTAATTAAGATTTAATTATGCTAAATATGAATTTTTGTGTTTAAATAGGTTAATTAGACCTTGCATGCTAATTAATATGTTAATTAGCTAAATAATTAATAAATAGAATTTTATCTTATTTTAAGTAAATATTAATTGTGTTGTTTGAATCACATAATCCTAAAGGATATATATGTCAAATTAATTATGAAATTTATTTTTCTTTCTTTCAATTCCTAATTAATAATGAAGTGAATAATTTTTTTCTCTTAAAGAATGAACAAAATATATTTCTTTTCCTTTTTCTTCTGTTGATCTAAATACTTTCTTTTCTACCCTCATCTTTCGATCACTGTAAAAGTGACTTGAAGTTGTACATGGAATAATACAACTATAGGAAAACATTACCAGGAATTATTGTTGTGGATGCTGCCCACTTTGAAGGTACTGTTCATATTGTTCCTCTTGCACAGAAAAAAAGTATTGGATTCAAACTTTGTCCACTCCTTGTTGCTTTCGGTGTTTTGAGATTTTCATTTTTATCCAAAAAACACCTCTTCTTGTTATGAATTTTCAAACAGTATGTCTTGAATATTCCGAGTTTGTTGATGTATTTCTTCAATGACTGTATTTCAACTTAGTAACACTAAGCATACTAATGGATTTTGTATTTTGACACAAATCTGATCAATTAGATCAATATCTAGTCTAGTGTTGATGGAGCCCATCAAGCAATTCAACTTAATGTATTATCTGATTAGTGCAAACACTACGTAATTGTACAGATCTATTTTCTATAAAGTATAAATAGCCATTTTTTCTCTCCAAGAACTAGTTGATGGATGGAATCCATCTTTTTTTTTTTTTTTTTCTTGAAAGTTCTTGGCACTTCTCCAAGATTGATGAGTTGTTGTGTGGGCCAGGAGCTAATTGAGACAACCGGATGCCTTCTCTGGATAAAATCTCACTTTTTTACCGCTGTTCAAACCTTTGTACACCCACAAGCCTTTAAAACTGCTGTTAAGCCTATTTTATTCCTCTGTTGTTTATTGCCACTTGAAGTACCATGAATATGGCTGTGAACTTTCTTTTGTAATTGTTTATTAACCAAGTTTGATATGCTTGGTGTTGTTTGCTCTGAATCATGGTAACACCGTAACAGCGATACTATATATAAACCTAGCTATTTAGCCGAGATATCTAGTTATATATTTAACAGCATAACCTAGAATTTTCTATTTCCTTGTTAATTTACTCTGCGGTTAACCTAAAGCATTTGTTTTTTTTTGGTTCCATAGTGAAACTTGATCTCAATTAGAATATGCAGACATATTTACTCTAAAGAGTAGTTTATTGGCAATTATCGTCTAAATAGTTTTTCAATTCTGATGCATTGTAAACTAATTTTCCTATCATCTATCATGTTTTTTTATTAGAGAAGTTCCATAGTTTTTAATAATCTCCAAATTAGTGTTACGAATCATCAATCCTGTGCTTGTGTTGATGCAGGGATGATTAGGCTTAGAGCTCCCTAATGTAACTCAAATGATATAATGTATGTATATCACATGATAGAACTTAAGTTTCATAGATAAAAAATCACTTATTATGCAAAATATACTTTCTTTAGATGCTAATAATAAAATACAAGAATAGAAACCCAAACGAGAACATACTAATTGAATTAATTCAAAGAAATCTACTAAAAATTTGAATGGCACAAAATCAACAAGCAATTGCAATTTATTCACACAGTTAGAATCCTAGTTGTTACAAATTTGAATAAAATTAGGAATATTGGCATGACAATAATAACTAGTATAAGGAGTAAGATCAAGGAAATAATTTACTGAAGTAAGAAATCTAGGCCTAATGTCGTTATGAGGATATAACATATTTCAGAATTAGGTATGATCACTTCTAACGCATTTGAGGGAATCACACATCAAATTTCTACATAAAAAATTGAAAACTGAAATCTTATTGAATGAAAGTTATTCGAAAGGATTCTGCAAACTATCTATTTATAGACTTTTTATCTCTATTTAGTTGATATGGTTGGCACAATATCAAATTAGTTTAATTTTAGTTATTCTTAAAATTCAAATTTGATTTTATCCAAAAAATTCAAATCTGAGACGGAAAGGGACCTTTGTACTGCCAAACTTTGTATTTCCAATATCCGGTCAATTCCCGTGCAATTGGCACATATCAAGTCATAATTGACGCAATAACAAGGAGAAACGAATGGTTGAGAAATAGTTGCAACAAGACATAAATAAGGCTGTAAATAGTAAATGAAATAGAAGAGATACTTGTTTATCTTTTCAAATGACTCTGCTCATTATGTTTTGTATCAATTATTAATTTTTTCTCATGTGATCCTATCTAAACGTGGAAAATAATAGCTATAGTTTGTATAATAAACTATCATAGATTATTACACATACCTTCGTAACTTTTTGCTGTGTTAAAATGCTTGATTACCAGTAGTTGGTTGAAGTTGGTCCTTTTGTTAGTATTGCCGTGGTTCTTGTAACACAACTGTTGGGTGAAACATCAACATTCTGAACCATGTCTCCAGTAATTCTTTAGTATTCAAGAGTCTAAACACAGTTGACCCCCCATCCTACAAAGCATCCCAGGTTTCCAACTAGGGAAAGGCACCCAACCAGTTTTTCTCACTCTTTTGCAAATGTAACTCTAGCTTCTGTATTTGTCAATTTTAATCTAGATTCAACTTATTATTTTGATATAGGAACATACATACTGGTTATATCTTCCCGGAAAGAAGTTGGAACCTATCTTGGCTTCC
The DNA here is from genome assembly GCA_019925795.1 of Dendrobium chrysotoxum. Lineage (NCBI taxonomy): Eukaryota > Viridiplantae > Streptophyta > Magnoliopsida > Asparagales > Orchidaceae > Dendrobium > Dendrobium chrysotoxum. The sequence goes on from CM034311.1 coordinate 16,389,183, forward strand.
CAGTTTATTCTGCGATGACTATGAAATTTTTATCCTGCAGTGAAGCTTGGAGGACTTCTCAGGAGGTGCACTGTTTTGACTTTGGTGTTCTCTACTCAGACAATCATAAAATCCTTGCGCATCTACCTCCTCAGTTCATACTCCTTCCTAAATTCAATTATATATGTACAAACAAAACTAATGCCATCTATTCATGTCCCTTTGCAGAAAAGAGATGAGGCATACTTCATGTCTTTGTTGAGGATAGTGGAGTCTACACCTGGTTTATATTATTCTTATGAGTTAGATCTAACATTAAAGTATGTTTCTCATGTGTTTCCTAGTAGTATCTCCCTTCAATTTAGCTCCATTTCAACTTTTGAATGACATCAATTTTACCTGAAAATAGCATGATAAATTTATTTCTGTTGAACATAATCAATATCTGGGCCTTTTTTATATAGCTTACAGAGAGCATGCAAGTTGGATGAAGTGAGATTTAGCAAACCACTTTGGAAACAGGTTAGCTACTGTGTAAATGGTTGTACTTTTGGTCTTTCTTCCCTTCTCTTATTTTTTTCCTTCCCTGAGAGTATGCGTTAAGTAAACACCCTCACCCTATTTCAGCACCCTCACCCAAACAACACAGCTATCACAAACTTAGAAAGTAGGACTGTTCACCTTGCACTTCTTGATCGGATACCATGCCTGAGATGGTTTTACCTGAAGTTCTAAAAATAGTAGCGGGGTGAAATTGTTGAAGCTAAAAGAATCTTTTATCATGTTTTGGGGGTTATTTGGATCTTCTTAGTGACCTCAGTGACTCATAAAGTGTTGTCTTTTTTCTGCTAACAAAAATAGAAGAAAAAATATGTTAAGACATCTTGTTATAGCATGTTTATCTTATCATGCATGTATCTGGCTCTAGGACTGATTAATTTAATTATTTAATTGTGGACCTTGGTATTTTTAAAGTTTGGTAGTGTAATTTTTATTGTACGTTCTGTTTGCAATATTAAGATAGGCTCTGGAAAATGCTGAATTTAACATTGACGCCTAGAATGTACTCTTGGTTAGATCAAGGGGAAGCTTCAGAAGTGGAGAGTGGAAGATATATTATTCTGTGCGTACAGTAATCATCTTTTTGTGTTTGCCAGAGGGCTCGGAAATGGAGTACAATGTCCAGAACTAGTTTTGCTTTCCCTTCTATGTATCTGCTATGCTTAACTACAGAATTTCAACTTGGCGTCTTGTTTTCACTAGAACCGTATATATTAGTGATTTCATGTATGGGATTTACTTTTAATGGCTTACTCTACATTTCAGGCTGACCCACGCTATGTTTGGAATAAGAACTTGCTCGAAGACCTTATTGAGCATAAGGTTTCCATCTTATGTAACTCATAATCATATTATTGATTGATAAACATTGCAGATTGATATTAACTTGGATTTTCATTTTTTTGCAGCTTGACGCATTTATCATTCCCTTCATACAAGGCAATATCCTTTCTTTTCAAAAGAAAGAACTTCTTTTATATATTCACATGTGCAGTATTCTTATTCTGGAGAAAGCTGGCCTTAGCTTTCATGTCCCTTTGTTGTTTATCATGACATGCGCATATTGGGATGGATAACAATTTTGTTCTTCATATGTTGCTTTAAGAACACTGCTTGTGTTTTACCTTAATAATATTTTAAGCTTTCAGACTACTGAGTTGATCCTTAAAGATTCACCTGCCAAGATTACTTTGATCTCACGGAGGTGCAACCGTCGTCTTGGTAATTGGCTATGCTTACTCTTGATAAGTTTTATTGCATCCAAGTTTAGTAGTCTAATACCGGTTAAAGCATGCTTAAAACATTTTCTAATGTTGAAACATTTTTTTCAGGGACAAGAATGTGGAGGAGAGGAGCCAATCTTGAAGGTGACACAGCTAACTTTATTGAAACAGAGCAGTTGTTAGAATTGGAAGGGTTTAAGTTCTCATTCTTGCAGGTGATTGTATGTTTTGCACATTAATTGGTGAAATCAGCTGGAAAAATTTCTTGTTTGGATGCATGAACTTTATTTTAGTTTGGAGGTACGGTTGAAAATTCAACTGGCTTTGAGCTATAAGGTCTGTTGAATAGCATTATGTCCAAACTGCCCATATATAATCAGATAGGCATGGTATCTTTCGCAGTATTGTGCAATTGTTAGTATTTCTTTGTTATTATGGGATGTTCATGAGTTTGAACCGTAGTAACATCCCCGTACATTATAGGGGTAAGAATTCATGCATTATGCCCTTCTTAACCCTGCATTATTAGAATTTCATGTTGTAGGTATGCCTCTTTATAAAGGCTTTAGTTTCAAAGTCATACAAAATTTCTTCTTTGAAATTATTAAAATTTGAAATGCTGTGATTATCCATACAGTTTCTTGAATAAATGTTTAAATAATAATGCCAAGGTTTGAATAATTATGATGCATGTTCGTGGGTATTCATATTCCACTTTTATTTAGTATATTATTTTGGCTTTATGCATAATGGCCTTTCATCATACTAAGGGATTTCCGTTTGTTGCATCATAGAAATCATTTTCTCGTGCAGTGAGAAAAGTTCTGTAAGAGGAGGCTGTGTATAGGGGTGTAAACGAGTCGAGTCGAGTACTAGCAAACTCGAGCTTGACTCGTCACTCGAAAGAGCAGCTCGAACACGAGCTCGAGCTCTTGTTGAGCCCAAAGAACGAGCTTGACTCATCCATTTTCTCTCAAACTTGAGAGCTGGACTCGACAGCTCGGAAAGAAAAATCGGAAGAGCTGAAGTTTGCTTTGTTGTCACTGGTAAGTGCCGGCTGTGGAGAAGAAACCTTGCTCGCTGTGCAGAAAGTTCGCTCGAAAAAATGAAGAAGAAGGGTTTTGTTCTCGAAGAAGGCAGCTTTAATTATGTGTATTGCTGCTACAGCTACTATTGCTTTTTTGGGAAAAAGTAGTATGCTCCAACAGCTTTTTCTTAAAAAAAAAAACAATTGCCATTTAACTTTTTTTTTTAAAAATTTCTACTATGTTATATAGTGTAACATTACATTAATGTATAGTAAATGTTATATAATTTTTTTATACATAAAAACTTTATGTTAGCTTAAATTTTAAATAATTAATTAATTCGAGCCGGTTCGCAAGCCGACGAGTCGAGTTTTAAGAAGCTTGAACTCGAGCTCGTTTAATATTCGAGCTCGTTTAATATTCAAGCTCGTGGCTCGATAAGCTCGACTCGCGAGCTCATTAACGAGTCAAGTTCGAGCCGGCTCGGCTCATTTACACCCCTAGCTGTATATTTCAAAATTGAAATTAATTAAATTATAGGGGGCATTTTCTTTATTACTTTCAAGTGAACTAGGCTCTACAGCATCAACCATCAAACTTTAACATTTGAGATAAATTGAATGATGTATGGTTATAATTCATTTTCTAGACCGATGCAGCTTGATAATCATTCTCAAGCAGAGGAAATTAGCTGTTTTTTGCTAGCGTTCATGAAGCCTTTTGCAACTTAGTACTGTGTTTTCTTGTTCTTCGTTGCCTTTCTTGGCCTTTGAGAGAATCCTGAGTGTCTAAATGGGCAACCTCATCTCTTATTTTGAATCATTGGAGGGTGAAAACAGCTTAATTGTGGATTCAGAAGTGCAGAGAGTAGAGATGCTATTTTTAAGCCCAAATAGTGTAGTTGGTAATATTTTCAACGGTTGCATGTTCTTGATGACTGGTTTGCATTAGTTTAATATTGTTGGCGATGGTGTAACAAATTATTTAAGCAGATTCGGATTACTATTGATGTTAGCTCTATTGAGTTTTCCTGGGTTGTCATGAGTTTGTTTCTATTTGTTTCCATACTAAACTTTACTCAAATTTTTTTTGCTACATCATTATGGATAGTTTCCCTATCCCATACAGAAGCTCTTTGGGGTTGCTTGGTTTGAAGCAAAAGGGGCATGAAATATACCAAATATAAGGGTTTTGAAAATATTAGTGTTTGGTCTGAAGTAAAAGAATTGCAGTGTAAAATTCTTAAGTATTTAGAATTCGCAATTTAGTTCAATTTTGGTGTATTTGAAGCTTGTTAAATTTGGCCGATTTCTAAATACATTGTACATTCTCTATAATTACGGTCGTCACTGCCACCCACTGTTGGATGCCACTGCCACCCTCTGTTGGCTGCCACTGCCACCACTTCCAACAACCGTCATTGTTGGCAACCGCCTGCCACCATCAACTTCCATTGCCACTCACCTCCCCTCCCCCTATAGTCTGTCACTGTTGGTCGTTGCCTAATGCTGATAGTCACCATCATTGCGACCACAACTATAGCCCGCTATCCACCGACATCCATCTTCATTGAGCTTTACACTGCATTCATTTTACTTTAAGCCAAAAAAAAAAAAAAAAATTGTCTGTATTTATTTTACACTCATCTAAATAATTCCAAATATTTCAAATACACCGCATTCTTTTTATAGTGTATTCCATTTTACTCTACATTACTTTTTCATCCAGTCAAACGGCCTTAGTTAAATATAATTCATGCGGAGTCGATTTCTGTTTTGTGAATTGAATTCTCGAAACATTATTCCTGAAAGGATGATAATTGGAATCCGCCATTTTTGTTCTGAATAGTTTAATCCGGCTTAATACTGAGGAAAACTAAACCTTTTATGCAAAGAGTATTACTAATAAGTTGATATGCTTTAAACTTTGACGACTTCATGATATTAAAGGAGATGTTTTTTTCATTGAATATAGGATCTGTTATTATGACGCTTGTAATTTTGTTCAGGTATCTTAAAATTCTTTTTTTATTTTTTTTAATTAGGTTCGTGGTTCCATTCCACTTCTCTGGGAGCAGATTGTGGACTTGAGCTACAAACCAAGACTTCAGATAATTGAGCATGAAGAAACAGTGAGACTGCAATTACATTCTTGTATATCAATTAACAAGCATAGCTTCCTATGCAGAAGATATGCCCCTAAGTAATAAACCTGGTGCTTTCAGGCCAAGGTTGTTGAACGTCATTTTAATGATCTTATACAACGATATGGAACTATAATAGTACTTGATCTGACAGATAAGGTAAGCTTCCTTTCAAATAATCCACAGACTTTAATTAGTTTTCTATTTGAATCTCATTTTTTGCTGTCTTTTATATTAAATTTAACATTTCATAATCTTTTTTCCCCTGCATTTTTCAATTCTTTGTACGTGGCTGGCTGCTTTCATGAAAATAAACTGCTTATTTTATATAACTAACAATGTCTAAAATTTAATGTACAATCTTTTAGGATACGGACGACTTGAAATTCTTTTTCGTTGTAACTTATTTGAAGGTTGTTAATGTGTGAGCTCAATCAAATAAAATTAGAATGGACCTTTTTTGTTGGAATAGTGCTTCTTTTCTTGGCTAATAAGTAATTTTTATAATTTTTTCCTATAAGCTGATGGCTTTATAATTATTGACATGCTCACCACCCACTTTTTTATTTTTCTTTTTCATCCCTCACCTAGGCAGGTGAGCACAATGCATGGTTACTTCTTCCGTGTTCTGAAAGGACGATCTTGAATGATTAAGAGCATTTGTAGATGAATATTTTTAATAGCATAAAAATAGCTGCTTGAGTTGAAATAACCTTGTCTTTAAAATCAATGAATAGGGGCTATTAATTTATTTTCACCAAACTGTACATGACTCAATATTTCTATTTTTGAGAAATACTGTTGCCGGCATAGGCAGTGGGTGGGTGTTGCGTGGTGTGCAAAGTTTCTGGTAGACTCTTTGTTGATCTTTTTGATTGCCTTATCAAACTATGCATTTTAGATTTTCTCGATTTTCTATGTTTAGCTTCTATGAAACATGCATATTTTTCATATGTGAAGATTACTCTCACGTGACTGATGACTATAGGGCAACTTTCAAAGCAACAAGTCCTGATAAAGGCAAGCAAATCCAGATTGTGTTCTAGTTTAGCTGTGAATTCCTATACAAGCTTAAAAATGAGATCTTAGCGAAATCGAGAGGATTTTTAAAAAACTGAACTTCTGAAAAAATTATACCGACTGGGGTAATTCTGTGGTTTGATAATGTGGCAATTTTTAATTTATTTAACTTTTCTATCCAAGATGAGCACTTATTAGTAAATCTGAAATATAATTAATATGCTTTCAACTTTTTTTTAAAATGTTGAAGACGCTTGTTCAAATTCTGCTTTCATAGAAATATTAGTACATCAAGAGGTAACTTCAAAATCCATACAAAATTAATATTCCATCATCTCTCCCGTTATTTCTGTGCAGTAACATAAATTCTTAATTCACTGATAATTATCAACTGTGCACATATTCTTTATTCTTAAATATAGATTCTAAATTATTTTCTTCGCCAATCCTTTAACTTCCTTCTTGTCTTAAGATTTCATTAAACTTATTTTCTAACCAAACTACTCTAATATCTTTCAATATTCACCAAATTTCAATAGATAATTCCTATGGACCTAAAATTTTACTTTCATGCATATTTTTAAGATCTAACTTAGCTTCATTTTTCCAGATTAATGTATGTTATATTTAATGATTTTGTTAATGTGATCTTTTGTAAAGATTTCTTCCTTAAACACTCATTTAGTAATTTATTAAAATTATATTTTAATATATTCTTCCTTAATTAGTAAATCTAATTTGATCCAACTCTCTACAGCTCCTATCTTTTGTCATAGTTATTTTATGAATCTTCTATTCTATTTCATCAGTGTTTAGCCCATTATATAAAATCCTTGAAAGTTCATAGCTTTTTCTTTGCTTACTATAATCTTAAAAATCCATCTGGCTGATTTATAATTATTATAAGCTCCAAAAGCATTAATTCATTTAAATGCAAATTTCTGTCGTAGTAGCTTTGTGTATCTCCTTCACCTTTAGGTCTCGATATATAAATATTTTTCTAGACTCTTCTAAAACTCTTTTATGAACTTCTTGATGCAACTATTTATCTTATCTTATATACCTTGGGATTCCAATTTATCTCTCTTGACGAACATGTAAAATACTTATAAATTCTCTCCTGTATGCTCCACGATCTTATCCTAGTGCAGTTATATATTCTGATTGATTTTCTTAATTCTTATAAGGTATCAAAACTTGACTGACAATGTATGTTTAGTGTTCAAATGTTTTTTTGAATCTATTGATGATCTTTATTATCTTTTAACTCCACTTCTGAAAGTAACTAATATCCCTTGTCATTTTTAGAATACTTGTTCAGTATTGTAAGATCATATACTGTTAGAAACGGGAATTTGAGAGGGAAAAAGTATGAATCTTTATTATACACTACAATTCCTATTTATAGATCTATACAAGATGTTTCATAAGGAAACAAATAACTACATAATAATGAAATATAACTCTTCCTAAATCAGCTGCCCATCTATGGAAGGTGTTCTAACGTGATTCAAGCGGGCTTCCCACGGATCCCTCCTTGTAGCCGTGGGATTAACTTGAGAAAGAGAGGCTGAGATTTAACACTCCCCCTCAAGCTGGGGAGTATAGATCTATCATTCCTAGCTTGGCAATCATTCTAGAAAAGGCAGAACCGTCCAGTCCTTTGGTGAGGATATTTGCGAGTTGATCTTTTGATGGTACATGGTTGATACATATTAGACCATTGTCTAATTTCTCTTTAATAAAATGTCGATCCACTTCTATGTGCTTGGTCCTGTCATGCTGGACTGGATTGTGGGCTATGCTGATTGCCGATTTGTTGTCGCAGTGTAGCTTCATGGGGTTGTCCCACTTGATTCTTAGGTCTTCTAGAATCATCTTGATCCATAGTAACTCACATATTTCCAGGGCCATAGCTCTATATTCTGCTTCTGCACTGGATCTTGCCACCACATTCTGCTTCTTGCTTCTCCATGTGACTAGGTTTCCTCCAAGGAAGGTGCAGTACCCAGAAGTAGATCTTCTGTCTACTGGTGATCCTGCATAATCAGCATCGGTGTATGCCTCTAGGGTTATTTCTTGGTTTCTTCTAAAGAGAATCCCTTTTCCTGGGTTTCCTTTAAGGTAGTGTAGTATTCTTTCTACTGCTTGCATATGGACCTGTTTTGGATCTTGCATAAACTGACTTACCATACTGACAACAAATGCTATATCTGGTCTCGTGTGGGAAAGGTAAATCAATTTTCCTACAAGTTTTTGGTAGGCTCCTTTATCTACATCTGGATCTTCCTTAGCTTCTCCCAATTTTAGATTCTGTTCTACTGGTGTCGGTGCTGGCTTACAGGCTAGTTTCCCTGTTTCTTTCAGAAGATCTTTAATGTACTTTTGTTGCGAGATGAAGATTCTTTTTCTGGAGTGAGCTACTTCAATTCCAAGAAAGTATTTTAGTCTACCAAGTTCTTTGATGTCAAATTCCTTGGTAAGACTTTTTCTTAGACTATTTTTCGCCTTTTTATTATTTCCAGTCAAGATAATATTATCCACATACACTAGCAATATTGTGACTCCCCCTGAGTCTGAGTGTTTAAAGAAGAGGGTATGATCCCCTTGGCTTCGTTGATACCCATTAAGGAGCATAAACTTAGAGAACCTTCCAAACCAGGCCCTTGGTGATTGTTTGAGCCCATATAGGGCCTTTTTTAGTTTGCACACCCTGTTACCTTCAGATTTCTCCTTAAACCTTGGTGGTATTTTCAAAAATATCTCTTCTTCTAGATCCCCATGCAGGAATGTATTTTTCACATCAAATTGTTCCAGATGCCAGTTGTACTTGACTGCTAGTGAGAGTAGTATTCTGACAGTATTCATCTTGGCTACAGGCGCAAAAGTTTCTTGGTAGTCAATGCCATATATTTGAGTGTACCCTTTTGCCACCAGTCTTGCCTTATATCTTTCTAGTGTGCCATTAGCTTTGTATTTTATTGAGAATACCCATTTGCAATTGACCAGTTTTTTCCCTATTGGTAGATCGACGATCTCCCATGTATTGTTCTTCTCTAGGGCATGCATTTCATCTTTCATGGTATTTTTCCAATTTTTATCAGATAAGGCCTCAGAAATATCCTTAGGAATATGGATATCTTCTAATGTAGTCAGGAAATTTTTGTGTGAGGATGAGAAGTTGTTGAAGGATATAGAGTTGTTTATAGGGTATAAGGGAGGTGGTGAGCTTACCTTATTTCCAGGAGATGGTTCAGATTCTTGGATTTGCTTTGGAGCACAACTTGAGCTTATACGCCTGGAGTAAACCTTCCCAAATCTAATAACAGCTTTGTCATTTGTTTCCCTATCCTGGGTTTCAGGTGGATTTGTTTGAGGTGGTGTAGGAAAGTCAATAGGTGCTAGTTCATTTTCCTCATCTTCCTCAAGTTCAGTCTCCCCCTGAAGATGAGTTCTTGAAAAATAGGAATTTTGCTCATCAAAGGTAACATCAACTGAGACAAGGATTTTTCTTGTGGGTGGATGATAACACTTATAACCTTTTTGAGTAGTTGAATAGCTAACAAAGATGCATTTGAGTGCTCTTAGACCTAGTTTTCCTCTATCCTGGCTGTGAATATGAACATAGGCAGTGCATCCAAAGATTCTAGGTGTAAGATCATGATGGGTTTGAAACTCGGGGTAAAAAGAGGTCAAAATCTCCATTAGAGTTTTGAACCCTAGAGCTGTTGAAGGTAGTCGGTTTATGAGATACGTTGCAGTTAGGAGGGCTTCCCCCCAATAGGATTTGGGTGTATTGTAGTGAAATAGGAAAGCTCGGGTGGAGGCTAAAAGATGACCATTTTTTCTCTCTGCAACCCCATTTTGTTGTGGGGTGTGAACACAGGAGGACTCATGGATGATCCCTTCACTCTGGAAGTAGGAGGAACGGGTTTGGTTGAAATAATCTTTAGCATTATCGGAGCGAAATCTCCTTATTTTTATTCCGAATTGATTTTTTATCATGGTATGAAAGATGGGAAGAATGGTGCTGACGTCAGATTTATTTTTAAGGAGATAGATCCAAGAGACTAGTGCAATCATCAATAAATGACACAAACCAGCGTGCCCCAGAGATATTGGGGATTTTTGAGGGTTCCCATATATCACTATGAATAAGGTAGAAAGGAGTGTCATATCTCTCACTTTTGTTTGAGAAAAAGGTTCTTTTATGTTTAGCCATCACACAGGTTTCACAATGAAACTTATTATTTTCTAATTTATGAAAAAGTTGTGGATACATATGTTTTAGGACATCAAAAGATGAGTGTCCTAACCTATAATGATGAAGCCAAATAGTAGAATTCTTATCACCTAGGGATAACATAGAGCAGCTATTTTTAGATTGGTTTGGTTCTTTTAGGTAGTACAATCCTGCTTTCTCCTTAGCAAGTCCAATCTTCTTCCCCGATCTCTGGTCCTGAAATAAGCAATACGTAGGGTTAAATAAGGCTTGACAATTATGGTCATTGGTAAGTTTTTGTATTGATATTAGATTTGTGGATAATTGAGGTATGTGGAGCACATTTTTCAAGGTGAGTGAGGGAGATAATGTTATGTCTCCTTGGCCTACTACCGTGGTGAGAGAACCATCAGCAGTGATTATTTTCTTATTGTTTGGGCAAGAGGTATAGTTGATAAAATGGATAGATGAGTGGGTCATGTGATCTGTGGCTCCTGAATCAATGATCCATAATTCCTTTAAATGATTTCTAAAAGCACTTAAACTGATAGAAATTGGAGTCTTACCTGAGAGTGCAAGTGAAGAAGATGCATTTGGTTTTTCAAGGGATACCAGGAGTCGTTTCAGTTTATCAATATATTCTTTATTGAATTCTCCAAGGCTGAACTGTGCTTCTGTGGTGGGCTGACTTGTAGTGTTGTTGGCATGCGATGTGCTCCTTGTTTCACCTTTTTGATTCCACTCCTTGCTAGGAGGGTTTTCAATGTATTTTCCAGCACGTCTCCTTTGTGTATCTTGACTTCTTACAATAACTGCACCAAAGTGAGTCCTTGTCTTTGACTTTTGAAGAATCTTTATCTTTTTCCTTTTATGATGATTCTTTGTTCATCACCATTGCTGAGCTTTCAACGACCTTTGGTTCTAACATCACTCCTTGTCGGCTTTCTTCCGCGCGGATGATAGAAATGGTTTCGTTGAGTGATGGCGTCTCCTCTTTGCCAAGGATCTGGACTCTAACCTGGTCAAATTCTGCATTTAGTCCTGCAAGGAAATCATAAACTCTATCTTTTTCAATAAAATTCTTTAGGATTGCAGCATCTTCCGGACATCTGGTTTCTATGCATCTGTAGTGATCAAGTTCTTGCCATAGATTTTGTAGAAGGGTAGCATACTCCGTCACGGTCTTACTCCCTTGCTTTGTGCTTCCAACTTTGACTTTTATTTCAAAGATTTGAGCCACATCACGAGCTTTGGAGAAGGTTTGTCTGGCAGCATCCCATATGTCCTTTGCAGTGGAGAGAAACATAAATGTATTGCTGATTTCTGGAGTCATGGAATTTCACAACCATGCCATAATCATGGAGTCTGCTTCATCCCATGCCCCAAATTTAGGATCTCCCTCTTTTGGTCCTCCTCTAAGGAGGTAGTGTATTTTCCCTTTCCCCTTCAAGTAGGTCTTCACAAATTGAGACCACTTTAGGTAGTTCTTTCCATTTAAACGATAGAAAGGTTGAATGCTTTGGAGGTCACCTCGTCCTTGGTGCACCATCGATTCCTCAGTTTGATCCATGCTTTGGGAGGAATTAATTTCTGACATTCGGTAGCAATGAAGGCTTCCCAGAAAATAATTCTTCCTGTTCGACTATAAAGGTCGAAAGTTTTTTTTTTTCTGTAAACAGAGAACCAAACCGATCTGAGTTTTAAGGCTCTAATCAAGCAGCACAGCGCGGGCTTCTTCCGCAAGGATTGAGTTGCGGCTAAGGGACGGTCTTCCACACGCGTTAGTTGCTCCCATTTCTGTCCTCGGTAGCGTCTGGAGTCGGCGTAGGCAAGGCATAGATCGAACCGTGGCTAGGGCACGGTCTTCTGTACGCGTTAGTCGCTCCCGCCTCTGATTTCGGCAACGTCTGGAGTCGGCAAGGCTCCTTCGACGACTTTGCCCTTCTTGTCGGATCGGAAGTTGTTGTTCGAATGCGCTCCTTCGACGACTTTCCTTCCTATCGGGTCGGAGGTTCGTGGGGGCTCCCGTTCCGCAGAGATTTTCGTGGATGGCTGGATGTCCGAGTCCGCCTGGATGTCTGACTCCTTGGTGCCGATTTCGCCTGGCTGCGACTCCGCTTGGTGCCGACTCCTCCTGGATGTCCGACTCCGCCTGCAGCTTCTGGCAAAGCTCCGCTCTTCGGGGCTTCGTCAGTGGTCTTCTTCTTCTGGCGATTTTAGGATCGTTCTTCAATCGGCAATGAAGGCCATTGTCTCTGATACCATGTTAGAAATGGGAATTTGAGAGGGAAAAAGTATGAATCTTTATTATACACTACAATCCCTATTTATAGATCTATACAAGATGTTTAATAAGGAAACAAATAACTACATAATAATGAAATATAACTCTTCCTAAATCAGCTGCCCATCTATGGAAGGTGTTCTAACGTGATTCAAGCGGGCTTCCCACGGATCCCTCCTTGTAGCCGTGGGATTAACATGAGAAAGAGAGGCTGAGATTTAACATATACTATTGCAAAATCGAGTGCAACTTCTTCTATCACATGCCTTTCCCATTATTTTAGAAATGACATAAATTCTCCTGTAATCATCTTGTTGAAAAATCTAATTGCAAAATCAAGTTGAAAAATATGCTCCAGTGATGGAATTAGGTGAATTGCCATCTATCTTTTGATATCAAGTTTTCAACAATACATAAACCTAGAAAGTAGTTTTAGCATCTTTAATGATCTCAAAATACAACAACAAATCTTCAAATTTGCATGTATTCAGTAAGAATTTCTGCCCCTTAAATGAATTAAATTCATCAAATGAGCAATCACGATGTGACAAAGATATTTTCTTATAAAAGTTAATTCAACCTGTAGTCCTTGTGGCTGCATGTTCCATTCCTAACATTTTCTTTATCTTTACACGCTATTCTAATAAATTTTAGCTTCCCTGGTTACTTTTTTTTTATTTTTTTTGTGAACTTCATTTGTCACTCATTAGACATGATTTGCCATTTAAATATGTTATCTAAATCTAAAACTAGTCAGTAAACATTTTAGTTCACTATCGTAGGTTGACACTTCAACTTAAATTTTCTTGTTATGCCATCATGCATATCAAAATTTTAATGTTTATGACTTTTAAAAGCGTCATTGTTAAATATTTTGAATTGTCTATTAAGATGATTTTCTTGTCTCTAATCAGTAATGGATGGAATCATCATTATGATTGGAATCAAGTTCAGATTCACATGCATTAACTTGCCAATTCGTGTTTTAACCAAATTACTATCATCACACAATTGATTTTGTTTATTTAAGAATTGATTTTGCGATGTTGTCATAATCACAGACATTTAGAATCTGTCATGTTACCCTGTTAAATTAGCCCTGCTTCTGAGTAACATATTGCACAACTTAAAGCTCTGATACTTATTGGATGAGAATGGTTAGGGTTAGGGTTTCCTAATGTTAACTAGAACGATGTCATGTATGTTTGTCATGTAAGAGAACTTAGGATTCATAGATCACAAAAAACTAAATAAGCTAAAAAATAGAATAGTTAGATCCCAATAATGATTGACTAAATCCAAAGAAATTAATCGGAAATTTCAACTAGACAAAATCTTTGATCAGTTGTAATTTAATCACCATAATTTGAATTTTAGTTTTGCCAAAACTAACCAAAATTAGGAATAATGGCAAACCAATAATAAAATATGTAGAAATAATTAGGTCAAGTGAAGAATAAAAGTATAATAAGTTTTATTCAATTAAATTTGATAAATGACATGCCTCAAAATATCTACTTATAGATTTCTTGTCTGTAATTTAGTAGCATATGGTTGATACAGTATTAAACCAGTCTAATTTCAGATAACCATCATGACTTTAAACCTTATCCAAAAATCAAAATTTTAAATAACTTCATTACATAATTCTTGTGATATTCCGATGAATAGGACTTGCATTTAATTCCCATGAATTTGCTTGTAAGCAGCAACAAAACCTGTAGGTCTTGCTATAGGCGTGACAATACAAACAGGCAGTCATAAAAGGAACAATAATATTAACGTCATACTACTATAGGAGCAGATAGTGAAAATCTTTTGTAAAAATACACGTACAGTGGAGTGGACTCCATAGTTTTGCATAAAAAAGCATGTCTATGTTCAGTAAGATTATTTATTTCAATTTGAAATTCTGGGCTTTTTTTTAAGAGGCAGCTTTTACATATCCTTTAATTTTAAATTGTTCATGTTCAATTCTTTGCTGTTCTTTCTTTTAATTTCACTTCGATCATCTTGTTATGTTGTTGTAGCATGGAGATGAGGGGCAGATAAGCTCTGCATTTGCCTCTGAAATGGAGAAACTTACGCATGTGAGGTACCATTACTATTCTTTTTTTTATTATTATTTGAACATCAAAAATGGTCTAAAATTGTTTGTTATAATATATGCTTAGTTGTTTATTTGAATATAGTAGTTTGTTTGTGAAGGAGTGAAAGGGTTTAGACCTATTTTTGTTCACCTTATTTGTATTTTTCCGTTATTATGCCTATGTTATTTTTTGGCTTTGGAAGATCGATCCTTGAAGCTTCTTTTAGTTCATAGAAGGTACCTAAGTGGTTCTCAATTTACATTTTTAGATGTGGTAGGATTCCTTTATTTACCATTATTAAGAAGTGTGCTTAGTTACCCCGTTGTTAGTCTTTACCCTTTTGTCATAAAAAGGCTTCGTGTCCACACTTGATATTCATATAGATAAATTTTCATATGAAAAACTTTTTTTCCCAAAGAAATTTGCAATGAAGTCACCAACATGTCATTGCCTCTTTGTCCATAGCAATAGCAGTTAATTTTATTTCAATCCACACTTTTGTCCCATCCCTTAACATATCTTTACTATTGCACTGCTTAATGGTTAATGATTGGCATCCTAAAGATGATATAGATTTGCAACACTTGAGATGTAGAACACATTGATCCATGATAATCTTTGGCTATTAAGCTTAATCTATGTGTTTTGCTTATTTTTCCATTATGATACTGGATATGTTAGTCGTTATGTGATTGTCCATAAATATGTCATTAAAAGCTTGATCTCTTTCTATAAACAATGCGTCATGAGGTTTTATGAAGGAAGTAGAAAGTTAGTGAATATACCATAGTTTCAAATGCGTACACTGGATTGTAAGCGAGATCTTATTCTAATTTTCTCTAGCTTGTGTTATTTTTTAGCCTGTCTAACTGCTTTTTCACTAAAGTAGTTGACTATACATGAAAATAAACAAAACCTACATATGCCTTAGCAATAGTTCTAAAGGTAGTTGAAAGTTGTATAATCAACAATTGACTCATATCGAATTGGTTGCCTTTTTGTTTAATAAGAAAATTGTTAAATTATCATTTTTTTTCCAAAGATCATTAACGTAGTTTTCTAATTAGTAATGGGTTTAAATTCTATAGCATCTGCTAACTCTATGCCCAAGATAGAGGATGTAAGTGTTATCCATGGTTTAAAGAATCTACAGGTGGATTTGAAATCCAACGTCAAATCTTAGGGCTTACTCCTAAATACATGGTTGAAACTATTAAGATGGAGTATCATAAGGCTACAGGAAATTTCCGATAGAGCAGTAAAATGTGTAAAGACTAGAAAGAATATCAATAATGAAATCAATTTATTGTGCCAAAGTTGACATTGAGAGACAAATTCTAAAGGAGCAAATGAGATTAGATACCTAGTTACCTATGTCATAAGTTTGGTATTTGAGCATTGGAAAGGGGAGAATGGGATATGCTAGGATGAAATGTTAGGTGAGGTTTTGGTTAAAAGAGTTGTTAATTGGGTGGGTTGAGTTTATGAGATTTGTGGGGTAGGCATTTTTTTTTGGTGTGAGAAGGTTGGTGGTGTTGAAGAGGCTAATAAAGTGACTTTGGCTTGGTGGTTTGATGTTTAATGAAGAGATTAAGAGGGGATGATGTTTAGAATTTGTAGGGGTAGACCCGATTTGTATTTTGGATGCTTTGGGAGAGATGGTTGTATTGGAGAGGTTAGTCAGATGGTTTTTGAGGGATTTGTGGTGTTTGGTGGAAGAAGGGAGTGAGGGGTGGTTATGGGTTGTTGGTCTTTGGTGGAGGTGAAGGTGCAAATCATTTGATTAGTTCAAGCATGAGCCATGCTTTATCAATATGGTTTATCCAGGGATTCTCAGAGATGTCATATAAATGAATGGATGATTTAATCTATAACTATTTGCATAACAATCATTTGACCTTAATCGTTCATGGTACTCATGCATCACATGTTCATTGTTGTGATATTTTCTCTATTTTCTGCATGTCATGCGTTTTGCATTAGGTGGTGTTGTCTCATCAAGCATAACAAGGAGTGCCATGACACTTATGTGAGTTGTCATCCCAGATAGGTGTAGTACAATTTTGTAGAAATTTTCTAGATAGAAGTGAACTAAAATGTATGCAATTTTATGCATAAATTTAAAACGAAAATGATGAATATAAATTAAACAGTCAGGTAGGTGTATACAATGCATTAGACATGTTAAATGTTGATAGAATAAAGGTAATTAAGGAAATAACTAAGTTCAGTAATAGACAACAAATGCCAAAAGAATAAAAACTAGTTAGTATCAAGTAAAAAATTAAGGTTCTGAAATATGTAATGGCTTCAAAGTTGAGAGCTATATGTTGAGTGGTTGCTTGTAGAATCATTAATCACTATGAGATAAGTCTATTGACAGAAGGAAGCCTAATAAGAGATGATTAGATACCAATTAAAATTGCCTCTAAGATTACAATTAAGCTTTGTTAAACATGTATAATACTTAATGGTAAACACAAATGACCAATAAAATTTCAAGTGGTCTGGATGGAAGGTCACAAGCATTTTGTTTGTGTGTTGTTAATGTCAACAATTAGGGGTTTGATGGAACTGACTGAAGAGGCAAAACTTGAATGGTGAAATATCAATTTGTGAAAAGGAGGTTGTGTGGATGTGTTGTGTTATGGTGCATTGTGGTGAGCAAAAGCATGTGCAAGTGCAGTGCGTGAGTGGTAGGTTGTGCTGTGTAGCTATATATGTCGGTGGGTGCATGTGGCAATTGTTGACATTTGGACAAAGGCAAGTGCATGTAAATGAAAACATTGGGTATATTTATTAGGCACAACTATACGCAATGTGTGTGCGTGGTCAAGCATGTGCATGTATCATGTGGTGCAAATAAATGTGCTATGTTGTCCATGAGCGTGTGTGTATAGGGATGCTCACACATGTTTGTGCAATTGCATGAAATGCTCGTCAGAACATGCAATAGGAATTGATGAATGTTCAGTGGGTTGGGGGCTTATAGCAACTTGCATAATCACGATATTTTGTCAAAGGAAATAAATAAATTATGAAATGTTGTCAAACATTTGTGCAAATATTGAACATAAAAACCTAAGTAAATAAAAAAATAATCTGTAATGAAGTGGAGAGGACCAATTTATGAATCATGAACATGGACATAACTTTGAGACTTTGAAATGTGTTTGACACACTCAAAATTGTATTATAGGTGTTAAATTGTGGTCATATATGGGCTAGACATATCCTGATGACATTGTTTATTTTATGGGTTGTGGGGCAGGGCACACACAAGACACATTTGATAGGTTTTAGGTTTTTTTTTTCAATTAAAACTTGATTGCACTTGTCCTGTGCTTCCTCTTTGACTTCCCCTGCATTTTGTTTGTTTGCCGTCTTCCATGTCCCATTTTGCCGCGGGGGGGTGGGGGTGTACAAGACACATTTGACATGTTTTAGGTTTTTTTTTTTTTTTCAATTAAAACTTGATTCGATTTCTCATGCTAAGACCGTTCACACTTGTCATATACTCCCTCTTTGACTTCCCCTGCATTTTGTTTGTTTTCCCTCTTCCATGTCCCATTAACTTCTTAGCGTGAACTTCTCAAAGTCGATCCTCTTTATTGAACATCTTAGTGTCGTAGATTCCTTGTTGTTAATCTGTTTTTGTCGACCATCTTAAAGCAATGCAAGCCCTTCTTTGTTGATCCTCTTCACATGAATGTCTCAAAGCACTTTTGTGTTTGTTTCTTCGCAGTAGGTTCACACTTTTCCAACACAATCTTATTGATGTAGTTTAGCATCTCTACCATTTTTTTTTTGTAGTATCTTTGCAAGTTTACAACACTAGCTCTCTTCAACATCAATCCTGTAGCAATCCCAATGCTTGAGCTGCTTAGTTCCTTCTTGCTTGTAATATACATGTTTTAGGTTTTTTTTTCCTTCTTTTTTTCAAATTAAAACTTGATTTGATTTCTCATGCTAAGACCGCTCACACTTGTCCTGTACTCCCTCTTTGACTTCCCCTGCATTTTGTTTGTTTTCCCTCTTGATGCAAGCAAACTAGAGAGAAAGCCAGATAAAGAGAACAATAGGCAACACTTACTTAAATTAACTTCAAATAGTAGCAATCATCCACACTTCCAAAAGACAAAGGAGATTTGAAACCAAACGAAACAAAAAGAAAAATAAAAAAAGTCGCTATCCTCAGAACAACCGTAGGAACGGTTTCCTCGCATGTATCGAAAAGTAGGTAAAGTAAAGTATGCGCTTAGGGCTAGCAAACCAAATGGTCCACCACAGCAAGAAGGTCCAACCGTCCAACCAACTCCTCCAGCAAATGCTTCCAAATCAGCCAACCGATAACACCAATCGCTCAAGAAGAAAGGTACAGGTGGAATGTAACTTGTGGAGAGAAGAAGAGGTAAGAAGCCCGAGAAGAATATAGCTCGCAAGCTATAGAAAAGAGGAGAAGAAAGTGGACAAAGCTCTCAAGCTTTTCCAAGAGAAGAAACCCTCAGGTTTAGGTGGCTATGCCAAGCAATTTTCAACAACCTTTTCCTTCCAAAAATATGATATATTTATAGGCAAACCATAAGGAAACCAAACAGCCATAGCACCTCCATCTAAACCAATTAGATTTAGGGAAATGAAAGACCAAAGGTCACCAAACAGCAGCCATAAAGGGTACAGGAAACAACAAAAAAAACCACAGCAATCCAGCCAAAAAGGCCACGGAAACAGCCCAGAATTCCACGGAACCAGCCAGGTGGGAAGGAGCCGAAGAGGCAAACCAACAACCAAGGCAGCAGGCACAAGAAGCCCAACAGGACTTATGGGGAAACAGCAAAAACCACCAAAATCGAAGGGTTAAGAGGAGAAACCGAGGAGGCAGCAGGGGAAAAACGAGAAGGCAGCAAGGGGAAAAGAAAAGCCACACTCCACCATACCTTTTAGAATTAATGAGCTTCACCAATACTTCATACCTTTTAGAATTAATGAGCTAAACTTCAGCTCACAAAAATAGAACTCCAATATCAGCTCCCAACCGAAAATCAGCAGCCACCAAAGGACCCAAGCTAGCAAACCAAGGTCTACCAAGCCCAAAGCACAACCTACCATGCTCATAGGATGCCTTCCATCATTGGATAGCTAACAAAAAATGAAAAATAACTAAAAACAAAATAAAAACCATTGTTCAAATAACATTACAAAAATAAAGAATGCATCACCTCTTCCATTAGCTTCTTAGTGTGAACCTCTCAAAGTCGATCCTTTTCATTGAACATCTTAGTGTCGTAGGTTCCTTGTTGTTAATGTCTTTGCCGACCATCTTAAAGCAATGCAAGCTCTTCTTTGTTGATCCTCTTCACATGAATGTCTCAAAGCTCTTTTGTGTTTGTTTCTTCCCAGTAGGTTCACACTTTTCCAACACAATCGTATTGGTGTAGTTTAGTATCTCTACCATTTTTTTTTGTAGTAGTTTTGCAAGTTTATAACACTATCTCTCTTCAACGTCCATCCTGTAGCTATCCCAATGCTCGAGCTACTTAGTTCCTTCTTGCATGTAATATACAGATCTTCCATCTCCTTTCTCTAGTATTATGACTAATGCTAAATGTTCAAAACCTTTAACTTTACTCTTAACCATAATTTCAATTTTTAATTTTTCTTGATGCTTATGCTATTTTCTGATCAAATTAGTAAGTAATACATTTTAAAGCTTATGTCATTAACATGCTTGTTTTTTCTTGCTTTAATGGCTAATGGCATTTGATTTGTTTTATTTTATTTTATTTTTTCAATTAAAACTTGATTCAATTTCTCATGCTAAGACTGCTCACACTTGTCCTGTACTCCCTCTTTGACTTCCCGTGCATTTCATTTTTTTGCCCTCTTCCATGTCCCATTAGCTTCTTAGCGTGAATCTCTCAGAGTCGTTCCTCTTCATTGAACATCTTAGTGTTGTAGGTTCCTTGTTAATCATCTTTGCTGACCATTTTAAAGCAATGCAAGCTCTTCTTTGTTGATCCTCTTCACATGAATGTCTCAAAGCTCTTTTGTGTTTGTTTCTTTGCAGTAGGTTCACTTTTCCAACACAATCGTATTGATGTAGTTTAGTATCTCTACCATTTTTTTTTTGTAGTATCTTTGCAAGTTTACAACACTAGCTCTCTTCAACATCAATCCTATAACTATCCCAATGCTTGAGCTGCTTAGTTCCTTCTTGCTTGTAATATACAGGTTTTAGATTTTTTTTCCTTCTTTTTTTTCAAATTAAAACTTGATTCGATTTCTCATGCTAAGACCGCTCACACTTGTCCTGTACTCCCTCTTTGACTTCCCCTGCATTTTGTTTGATTTCCCTCTTCCATTAGCTTCTTAGCGTGAACCTCTCAAAGTCAATCCTCTTCATTGAACATCTTAGTGTCATAGGTTCCTTGTTGTTAATATGTCTTTGCCGACCATCTTAAAGCAATGCAAGCTCTTCTTTGTTGATCCTCTTCACATTAATGTCTCAAACCTCTTTTGTGTTTGTTTCTTCCCAGTAGGTTCACACTTTTCCAACACAATCGTATTGGTGTAGTTTAGTATCTCTACCATTTTATTTTGTAGTAGCTTTGCAAGTTTATAACACTATCTCTCTTCAACGTCCATCCTGTAGCTATCCCAATGCTCGAGCTACTTAGTTCCTTCTTGCATGTAATATACAGATCTTCCATCTTTTCCTTTCTCTAGTATTATGACTAATGCTAAATGTTCGAAACCTTTAACTTTACTTTTCTAACCATAATTTCAATTTTTAATTTTTCTTGATGCTTATGCTATTTTCTGATCAAATTAGTAAGTAATACATTTTAAAGCTTATGTCATTAACATGCTTGTTTTTTTTGCTTTAATGGCTAATGGCATTTGATTTGTTTTATTTTATTTTATTTTTTCAATTAAAACTTGATTCAATTTCTCATGCTAAGACCGCTCGCACTTGTCCTGTACTCCCTCTTTGACTTCTCGTGCATTTCATTTTTTTGCCCTCTTCCATGTCCCATTAGCTTCTTAGCGTGAACCTCTCAGAGTCGTTCCTCTTCATTGAACATCTTAGTGTTGTAGGTTCTTGTTAATCGTCTTTGCCGACCATCTTAAAGCAATGGAAGCTCTTCTTTGTTGATCCTCTTCACATGAATGTCTCAAAGCTCTTTTGTGTTTGTTTCTTTGCAGTAGGTTCACTTTTCCAACACAATCGTATTGGTGTAGTTTAGTATCTCTACTATTTTTTTGTAGTAGCTTTGCAAGTTTACAACATGTTAGACCGGTCCAGCCGGTCATACGGGACCGGCTCAATGTAATAGAGCCGGAACTCTTCTGCCTCTTGTACGAGCCGCACAAGCTGCAAGATACAGAAAGGTTATTTAGGAAGGATTTTTGAGGGAGTTATGAGGGAAATTTGAATGTAGAGACTGTTTAGAAATTTCCTTTTTGATTGTATGCATTAAATAGTTTGTTTTCCTAGGCTTAGGGCATCTTGAATTTGGCTGAAATTTAAGATCTCTTAGGTTTCTTTTGGGCTCTAGCGGCATCTAGAGGTTTGGGAGAGATGGATCCTCCTCTCGAATAGAGGATCAATTGTATCTTGTTATTTCCTTCCGTTAGTTTGATTATTGCAATAAAAACTACTATTTTTCTGATTTTCATTGGAGTTTGTAAGAGTTTTTTCGCTGTTTTGTTCGAAATTGATAGGATTTACTTGAAATCTTCAAGTGTTTCCTATCACAACACTAGCTCTCTTCAACATTCATCCTGTAGCTACCCCAATGCTCGAGCTGCTTAGTTCCTTCTTGCCTGTAATATATAGATCTTCCATCTCTTCCTTTGCTCTAGTATCAGGACTAATGCTAAATGCTCTAAACCTTTAGCTTTACTCCTCTAACCATAATTTCAATTTTTAATTTTTCTTGATGTTTATGCTATTTTCTGATCAAATTAGTAAGTAATACATTTTTGAGCTTATGACATTAACATGCTTGTTTTTTCTAGCTTTAATGGCTAATGGCATTTCTTTTATCATTAATAATTATTAATTTTCTTTTATTATTGTTAAGCTTCTTATGTGAAATATATGATATTATATTTTGTTATGGGAGATGTCTTTAGTAGAAAATACTTGTATCAAGTGTTCTAATGATATATTTTGTATTAATAATTTATAAAAGGAACATTATGTCCAAGGCATAATTTGTCCTTTTTACAATTATTATGTCCATGTTGTGTCATGTTTTTTGTTGTCATATTTGTGTCTATGCTTCATAAGGACCAATACAATGAAATTATGATCCATGCAAGCTCATACCTCTAATACCAAATAATGTCATGGGTTCTCATTGAAGATGCATTTAAATACCCACCTTCCAAATTACCAACTTAGTGCATCATATCTTTTTGCATAAAGTGAAAAAAAAAAAAAAATTTCAAGTCCTTCATGATGGAAGGAGGTTGATGACATTGGAACTAAGCTTGCAGATTATTAAGTACAAGTTGATGAAAATAAAGAAGAGCGTTTAGAGGGAGGGAGGGAGAGAGAGAGAGAGAGGCAAGGATCTTTAGAAGAGAATGAGGGGAGAAGAGCTTTTATGAGCCAAACCTTCATTCTTCATCATATTATCATCTTCTCCATACAATCTAATGGTACCTCTATTTATTGAAAAGTGTCGAGCACGTATGGCTAAAACATCTAAAGGAAATCATATAATGACTAACATATCCACCCACATTCATAGTATCATGGTGAAAACATAAATGAAACGCAAAATAATTTTAATGGCCCATGGCTATCCTACATTCACCTACACGAAATAAGGCATTGAAAAAGAATTAATTCTTTTACTTGTGAAGCCTATTTCAATTTTGAAGAAGGCTTTTGAAAAATGTAAATTTATGTTTTTTGCGCTTGCAATAAACTGTCATGTTATTGTTCTTGTATTCCAAAAGAAAATTATGGTAGATTAACTATTTATTTGTGCATTTATATTTGCTTTTATATATGTAAAATATTATTTGTGAAACCCATATTTTTATATATTGTGCCGTTTAAATATTTCTTTTTTTTCTTTTAATATGACCAATTTGGCATATTCCGTTGAATATTAGAAGTTTTCAAATATGAAAATTGTGCAACAAATCTTTGAAGCTTGCATGGCTTTTATGTTATGTACATCGCATGTTCTTTTGAAAACACAGGCACATTGAATCACTCCTCTCACCTTTTGCAATTTTTGGCTTTCACGGCTTCACGGTTCCTTTTCCTTATGATGTATAATTTTAATATTTGTATATTATGTATATATTAGCTTTTGTTATGAATATAGTTAGAAGGTTTGACTAAGGTCATACTTATCCCAGCCACAAGAAGTTTCATCTATAAGTTGATGCAATTTATTAATCAGTTCTGTTGCCACTAACTTTTGGTACTAATAAAATTTCCCGTGTGTTTGATTCTCAGATATGTGTCTTTTGACTTCCATTACCATTGTGCCAAGGGAAAGTTAGAAAACTTAAAAATTCTTTATGATGAAATCTCTGAGGACGTCCAAAAACAAGGGTAATCAAGTTATGAAAGTTAAAATTAATTTATGCAGAAGGTTTTTTCTTCATGAAGGATTTTATTTGCAATAGTTACAAATAATTGTTTTCATAACTTCTTTTTGTGCCAGCTGAGCAGATATTTTCTTATCAATGCTGAAGGAGTAATATTACAAGAGCAGAGTGGGGTTGCTCGGGCAAATTGCATTGATTGCTTGGATCGGACAAATGTTACACAGGTTTGTAAAGAATGCTCATCTGTTAGGGCATATTAACTAATGCTTGACTGCGCTGAATTTACCATTTTAACTTATTTTATTTGGAGTTATAAAATTAAAATTTAGCATACAAGTATATAAATGTTTGTCAATTAACAAATTTTTCGAGCAAGCCCTTATTTTATTAGTTAAGGAGTAAGATTACTCAATTAACTATTTTTCCTATCTTTATTACTTAAACACACCATAGCACAGATGAAACATTTTATATTATGACTAGGATAATAATTTGTCACTAATCATTTTTAATTCTGTAAAACATTTTCCACGTTGAATTAAGTGGCCTTTTTTTTATTGAAAGAGTACTAGGGGAATATTCTATCCAACTAGAAAACAGAGAGTCCCTAATCAAGTCTTTCCTTGATCCAACAATGTCAGTATTAATATATTTTTTTTCATTGTGAATCCATAATGGACTGAAAATACTCTGAAATTGTCTGCCATGAATTAGAATGTATCTTATGAGTACAGTAAGAAGGCTTTATAACGGACAAGATTATATATAAGCGGACAATTCATTTATATTTTTCAATTTTTATGAACATCTGCGTTTTTGTTCAATGTTATTTAAAAGCTTATTTAACCTTTTTATATATTCTTAATGATAATCGGTAATAATATGTCACCTGTCACAGATTTTATTGTTTAAGTGAGTCTTAGTGTATTAAAATGCTTGTTTTACCCTTTAATAAGTTACATGCTGGCACAAATCCACGTAAATTTTGTTCCCAGCAGTTCTGTAATATGCATCTTGCATTCTTGTATCAGTGTTACTTGGCAAGGAAATCATTGAATTCACAACTGCAGCAAATGGGGGCTTTTTCTTCCTATGATTGCATAACTTTGTATGCCGATATAGATGAAGCGTTCAAGATGTGTAAGCCTTTTAGGAAAAAATTGTCTGTATTTTTTGTGCCTGCCAACCAAAAATTGTTTGCTGATAATCTGTTTTATTTATTCTCTCTCTCCCCCCCACAAAACCAAAAAAAACTGTTTTATTTCGTATGTTAGTGTGGGCTGAGCATGGAGATGAGATCAGTTTGGAGTATACTGGCACTCTTGCCTTGAAGGGAGACTTAGTAAGGTGCGTTGATAACTGTAGTATTCATTTATGAGAGACCTTTTTGTTTTTGTAAAAAAAATTAGAGAAGGATATTCTGATCAATTATTTTTGTCAAAGTAACTTTCAAAGTCATTGGATTTATTTTGAGATAAGTGTATGCTAATTATTTAGTATTGTATTCATCTTAAAATAAATCCAACGACTTTGAGATTCATGTTCTTTATTTTTTGATCAGGATATCTGTGCCATTTATTTTCTCTTTGTTTTTTCCTTGCTATTTAATTTTACAGTACTAAATTTACCTACATTATATGCGTAGATATGGGAGACAAACTATAGCTGGATTGATCAAGGATGGAATAACTGCTCTTTCCAGATATTACTTGAATAACTTTCAGGATGGCCTAAGACAGGTATTATATGCTTTCTTTATGTTCATTTGAAAAGCACTTCAGTAAGGAGCTGTTTGATGGAATGCAATGTAAATAAAATAGAGTATTGAATGCGATACACTTGGGAATACATCCAACCAAACATCCCCCAAGTAACTTTTCAATATATATTTTTTTCTATTTCTCAGGACGCACTAGATCTCATCAGTGGTCGCTGTGATGTTAACAGAAGCAGTCCTCCTTCCCAGCTCAAGGATTCATTATCGGTAAAAATTTATATATTCCTCATCTATCAGCACAAATTTATATATTGCCTGATCTTATTTGAGAAAAACTTTCAGTATGTTCCAGTTGCATCCGCTCTGATAATTGGAGGTCTTACAGTGACTTCTTTCTCATTGAATCAAGGTGCTAATACTTATAGTACAGTATAATACATTTTTCTCTTGTGTTTATTGAAATATACGATTACTTGATAATAGAATATTGTGTTGGCAATATATTCACAAATATCAGGGCGCCATCCACAGCATTTTCTTTCCTCAGTTCTATTAGCAGGCTTGGCTGCTGGGGTTATGACTGCAGTGAAAGCTAATGGAAGGCAGTTTTGCTCTAGACCTCGCCTTTGTGGCCTTTTCTGAACTGTTTTAGTTGAT
The DNA here is from genome assembly GCA_019925795.1 of Dendrobium chrysotoxum. Classification (NCBI taxonomy): domain Eukaryota; kingdom Viridiplantae; phylum Streptophyta; class Magnoliopsida; order Asparagales; family Orchidaceae; genus Dendrobium; species Dendrobium chrysotoxum. The sequence continues at coordinate 16,415,686 of CM034311.1, forward strand.
TGAGGAAGGCGAGGTGGTTATTTGTTCAACAATTATAAGTTGTGGTATGTTGATTTAATACCTATTTATATTGATTTTTATACTTGAAAATTGATATGTTAAATTCATTAAAGAAATATTTCATGATGAGTGAAGCTTGCAAATTCATTGCTGATCGAATTTGGCCATTAAAAATTTGTATCATAGCAAAATACATTACAATTTCTGTCTTTCTTCTCTGTTACGCATTTATATACTGGTGGAGGTTTATGTTAAAGTTACGAAGTTAGCCAGTTGAATTGGTGGCATTTCGCTATCTTTTTCCTTCTTGCAGAGCGTCATTTCTTCGCTTTCCAAGGTCTTAAGTTTGCCTGGCTATTTAATTGGTGCTTCTCTGTGCAGATTTTGAATGAGAATCTATTTAAAAATGTGTCTGTTGAAGCAATGTAGCCTTCACTTTTGGCAATTGCATGCAGCTCATCTTGATTTATTGGTTGAGAATTTTGACTATTAATTAAGAGGTCTTAAACTCCGGAAAATTTTTTTTTTTTTTTTTTTTGGCAATGCTATTAGTAAAGGAAAGATGATATAATGCACTGATCAAATTTTGATGATGATTAAATTTATTTTAAAATGAGTATAATATATGACTAATTAGTTAAAATTAATATTATTTTATTATAAAATAAATTTAATAATTTTAAGATTTATTTTGATTAAAAATTTGATTAGTATATTTTGAGCTAATTTTTATTCTTAATGAAGCACCTTAAGTTAAAAAAATGTGGTGCAGAGGCTTAAATAATTATATTTGTGAAATAAGTATTTTAATTATTTTGTCCCTCCTTGATAAATATATTTGCTCAAAATAAAAAACAAAAATTATATCGCCTCTATAATTCTATTTTGCCTGTGCTATGCTTAAAAGAGAGACTAGTTTTGCCTTATGAGTGAGGCAAATGTATCTCATGTAAACCCTATCATGTAGTTTTTGGGAGTTCATTATCAAGTTTTTTTTTTTTCAGCAAACAGATAAATTGATTGGATTATATGAGCGATTGGCTTTTACTATGAGGGCTCTATGATTGTCCACTGAGAAGCATTTTGTTGGATCCCTTGAGATGTTGTATGAGTGCTCTCTATGGAGTACTACTCAGAAATGTTCCTTGAGAATCCATTAAGAAATACTTCTAAGGTGCTAACTTCAACTATCTTGTTGACTAATATAGTGGTGGAGCTATATGTGTACATCAAGCCAAGAGTTTCTCTTTAGGGATTTGTACATACATAACACTTCAAAGTATTATAAATATATATTCAACACTCAAATTTTTGTATTTACTGATATACCATCTAAAATCTCTCTTTTCATCTATTCTAACACTCCATTTAAAAAATCCCTATCAGTCTCGTGTCATCTTCCCTTCGATCGAGCGAGTGACTGTCTTCCCCGTCTAAACCCCTCGCCTTCTTGTGTCATCAGTTTCACGCGCCTCGCGTCTTCACTTAGCCTCGCATCTTCTTAGGTCGGCAAGGTTTGCTCTTCGTGTTCTCCTTTTTGTTAACGACGGTTCATTTTTTTTTTCACCATTTTGAATGCCTAATGTTCACTTCTCGTCTGTGCCATTTCATCGTTCCTGTTGTTGTTGTTTGTGCCCTTCGCCATTTGATGTTGTCTTAGTTTTAAGTGTTGTTGTTTTCTCTTCGTCTTCTTTATGTCTTCTGTTGGTTGTTGTTTGCTGATCGTCTTCTCCATATCTTCGTTTACTATGTCGCCTTGTGGTAGTTACTGTTGAAGGGTCGAATGAGTTTCGATGTTTGTGGAAATTTAGAGAGGGACGTAAGTTGGTCGATGAAATGGTAAGGCACCAATTTGCAACAGATTAACTAATGTGCAGCCATAGGAAGTTTTGAATCTGAAATGCTATTGAGTATTAGTCTTTCAAGTTGGTGCATCTGAAATACTATGCATTGCTAAAACTTTTCATTCTTTATTTTGAAGGTGTATTTTTATTGCTTCTCAAGTCGTAAAGCCATTCTATAATGAGTTCGAGCTCTTCGGCGATGCCAATTAGAAACCAAAGTAGTCAAATATATTGTCATTGCAATTTGCAATGTACAATTTATACATCATACAAATCACGTAGTAGAGGAAGAAAATTCTACAATTGCTCCCGGAACAGATTAGAAGATAATTGTAATTTTTTTTGGTGGTGTGATGAACTAAATGATTTTCCGTATGATGTGAATTACCGAAGAAGTGCAAATATTGCCGAAACCAGCCCAACTCATGTCGTTTCAGTTAGAGCCGAGCTTTTGCAGATAAAAATCTTGTTGGTTTCGTGGTTATCCTAACTTTGATTGTAGCAATTGCTGTGAAATCTCTGCTCACGAGCTGCAATTGTAATTGTTGATTCACATTTTGAGATAAATGTAACTTTGATTAAATTGCTGTAATTTGGTTTCAAGATTAGATGAATCTAACTGTGGTGATACACCAGAAAATGATCATTGTGATATTAATATATGATTTTTTTGGTGAATGAGCATCTTGTCTGTTGTGACTCTTGAATGAGTACCAATTGTAGTTTTTAAATCGTTATCTGTGCATTTAAAATACCTTCATTATTGTTCTCCAAAGACTTGCTTGCTCTGTTATTTATCAAGCATGAACACTAAAGTTCATGGCTGAGCCATCTTTCTCTGAACACAAAAATTTCCTTAATTATAATAAATTAAATTGATTAATACATTCTGTGATGCAATGCAAGCAGTGGAATGTTGTTTCCTGGTTCTATTAGGGAGTTTGATAGATGAAGGTGAAATTAGAGTGAAAGAGAAATAGATAGAAAAAACAGAATAATTCGTCAAGCTAGTGATGTTGCTAGTATTCAAAAAATTAACATTCAGAGGGTGTCTGGTCATCTCAAACATTTAGCTAGCATTCCAAAAATCGGCTACCATTTAAAAAATTTGCCAGTATTCAAAAATCTGCTAGCATTCAAAAATTTGGCAACTATTCAAAAAATCTGCTAGCATTCAAACATTCAGTAGCATGTTATAGTTTCATTTGCCCCTAAAAAAAGATAAAAGTAAACTAAAATTTCTCTATTCCAATGACACAGTACTTAGACGACGTATAGTCAGCTTTGCACGAGCAGTCGATGTTGTAGGCAGCTTATCATCGAATAGAATCTCATCACTTTCCACATTTAATGGACTCTTATAGGTGCTTTTATGATGGCCCCATAAATTTTAGCGACTACACTTGTGTCCAAGTTTTGTTTTATTTCCAATCTCTAAGAAATTCTTAATTCACCTTTTTTTTGGGTCTACAATGCGGTAGAGTGAACTAGGTGTGGTAACTACCTCATCATCACTAATTACAGACCACAGCTCCTTCCTTGGCAGGGCTGAAATTGCACCATCATACACCATTTTGTATCTAGTCGTTAAACATAAAATTTTTAGATAACTAACGTGACAAATTGGTGGCAATTAAATGAGGCAAGTAACAAACCTATATGGGTAGTAGTGATCATCAACATACGTATGCCATAAGGTGTGTTGTCTCATTCCAATGAATACAACACTATGTATACAGGGTAGTCCACTTAATTGCCAGAATCCATAACTACATTCCTTCTTTTCTACGTCCACCTCATGCCTATCATGAAGTCCCTCGATCTGCTCAACCTGAGTTGTCAACCAGGTTGACCCAGAGTTAGGGGTTGAGCTCAATAGGTTTAATTTGATGTTCTGAGTTTATTGTTGATGGTCCCAAGGGCTAGGGAGGTCTTTTGGTCAAAATGACCTATTTGAACCCTTAAAGGCCTATTTGGTCAACCTAGGTTGACTTGGCCAACTAGGTTGACCTAGAGTCTGGGTTTGGGTCCAACAAGTTGGGTTTGATATTTAAAAATTATTGGAAGTGCTTCCAAGCAATTTGGAGGTCATTTGGTTTGAAATAGATATTCAAACACTTAAGGGGTATTTTGGTCATTTTGACCCCTGTTCAAATCGGGGTCAAAATGGGTCCACCAAAATACAGTTTAATGATCAACAGGATAGGATTAAGGGTCTAGAAGTGATCAGAGGGTTTAGAGAACTCTCCAAGGTCAAAATCCACTGGGTGGCAGGTCTAGTGGCATAGGCCGTAAATATTTGAAGGTTTTACAGTCTTTGGATTTTAATCCAATTTCTGGGGTTAGAGGTCTCAGATTGAGCTCAAATTTGGAGTGTTGCCTCTAGATACATGTCATATCAATATGCAATTGATAGACTCTAAATTAGAGGTCATTTGATTGGGGTTTGAAAGGTTTAAAAAGTCTCTGGGAAAGGGTTTCAGGACATGGCCCTTTATCCTTGAATATGGGTCTGGATTTCTGAATTTTAACTGGATTTTGGGTTTTAATATTTGAAATTAAATTACCCAAATAATTTATGATCATTTGTATGATCATAAGTGATTGGATAGGGTTGAATTTAGATTGGAAGCTGGATCAAGATTTAAACTGGGATTGAAGTCTAGAAAGGCCTAGAGTCTGGATAAGTTTGAAGTCTGGGTTTGATTTAAATCTGGATTAATCTTAAGATCAAGGTAGGTCCAGGGGCTAGATAGATTATAAGGTCTGGGTTGATCTGGAAGAATCTTAAGGTATAGGTAGATCTAGAACCTGGGTAGATTCTTAGGGTCTGAAATCTAAGGGGAATCCTAGAATCTAAAAGTGTTAGGGTATGGGGTCTAAAAGAATCCTAGGGTCTAGATAGATTTTAGTATTTAAATTCGAAGAGAATCCTAGAGTCTAAAAGTCATAGGATATGGGGTTTAAAAGGATCCTAGGATCTAGGAAATCTTAGGGTCTGGAGTCTAGAAGAGTCCTAGGACCTAGATGGATCCTAAGATCTAAATTAATTTGGAATTTGGATTGATCTAGGATGTAGATTGATCTAGGATTAATCCTAGGGTTCAAATTAATCTTGGTCTAGAACGATCTAAGATCTATACTGATCTTAGGTTCTAAATTTACCTGGAGTCTGGGTTGGGTCTTAATGACCTCATACAAAAATGAGATCAACAAATAAAAAATGTTATTGATTGCTAGTTTATTTCTCATAATACCACCTATATTGCATATTTACTTTTATGTACACTAACATTTCAGCTACATCATAAATCATGCAATGAAGATATAAGGCTCAATACTTTGTAAAATAGGGTGATATTTTTAAGAGTATGTAATTTTAATTTCTTTATTTTTTTATATATTTCTTGAGTTAAAGTCAAGTAAGGGTGTAGGCTAGCTTAGCGACCGTGCACACACACACACAGGAGGTAGAGAAAATATGAATTTCAATTTTTCTGAAGTTCGTACTATACGATCTAGATCATACTATATGATCAGTGATTCTGAAAGTTAATTAAAATGACTAATTGTCTAATTAAAACTCTTTGAACTAAACATAATATACGAACCAAATCATACAGGACAATCAATTTAAATTAAAACTCTAGCTGCCAATCATAAATTAGGTGTTATTTTAAAATTTAAAAGTAGAATTAATCATACTGTATGATTACGATTGTACTAGATGATGTAGTTAAATTTTTCCTAATTCAATCCTATAATTAAGCAATCAAATCTGGATTAATTGAGATTTCATATCATACTATATGATGTCCTTATTCATACAGGACGACTCAATTAGCTCCCAGGATGATATTTAACTACCATTCATCATACAAGATGAAAATCATATTCTATTAAACTCATTATACTATACAATCTTTGATATTATACAACCTTTAATCATCATATGGTACTAACATGATGAATTAAGCAAATCATACTATACGATTCACAATTATACTGTAGAATAGAGTCGACTTACTTGAATTTTAAGGTTATTTTGAGCCTTTGTTTTAATATTATCCCTAATATATCTTAGGGAATCTTTTTCCACTTTTTTTGTGGGAGAGCTTTTGCGAAAAGAGTTTGAAGATGGAACCTTACTTTGGGAGAGAGGGAGAGAGAGATGAGTTCTTGAAGGAGAAAATTCTTGTGGGAACAAAAGAGTGTGTGACAGGGGTTTCTACACATGGTTGCTTGGTGATCTTGCACTTTCTTCCTCCAAGGTCAGTGTTTTTGCTTAAGGAAAACTCTGGGAAGTGTCTCTTTATGGGAAGGATCTGGCTTCTCTACCGTATCGAGGAGGTGAAAGGGATTTCTCTGCCACATTAAAGAGGTGAAAGGGATTCAGCTACTCAATCGCACTGAGGAGGTGAAAGGCATTCAGCTACTCCGCTACACTGAGGAGGTGGAAGTGATTTGTAAGGGCTTCTCTGCTTTACTATGAGGGCAAAAGGAGAGTCTAAGTTTTTAGTGTAATTCTCAGAGTGGAGGACTCAGGGGAGTAGACATATGTCACAGTTGACTGAACCACCATAAATCTCTGGTGTGTTCGTTCTTGGTTTTGTGCTTTTACTTTTCCATACTTTATTTCTTGTATTTTACTTATTGCTAAATCTGTGTTTTGTTATCTTTGCTTTGCATTAGAAGTATATTTTTATTTTTCTCCAAAATAACAAAAAAAAATGAAAAATAAAAAATGACAAAAAATATCTTTCTATGCTGGTTTCTCTTATAATAATCAAAATAAAGTTTTTATAAGATCGGTGTTGTCATATCATTTTTTCACTAAATCATAATTTTTCAAAAAAGAATAAAATTTTAAGGGAATTTTTTAAAAACACCAATTCACCCCCGCCCCTCTTGGTGTGCACTTAAAGTTCAAGTCAGTCTAGCAACCCACATTTGAACTTTCAAGTACCTTATAATTGATCAAAGGAGCTGCACCTTGATTCTTAACTGCTTGACTGGAGTTATGACCATTGGTTATATTTGGAATTGGCTGATCCATCTCAGAGGAACTGAACATAGCTATATGTGAAACGTGCAAATGAAAAATAAATAAAATAAACAACCAATACTATCCAGAACTATCTCACTCTTCTATATATTAAATCCTACGACTCAGTTAAAATTTATTTCTCCAACTAATGCTTTAATACCAAAAAGCTTATCAAGACTCAACCCAATATGACCCAATAACCACACAAGTCATGCCGTGCTCGATCATGGCAAGAAACAGAGACTGACCCCAAAATCGAGTTAGAGAAATGCTGCTAAATTGAAACATCCAAATCATGTACAACACAAAGGCACTACTGAATATACATATAAAATAGAAGGATACAAAATCTCATAAATAAGTTTTCTATATATCATCCAAAAATACAAATATAATTTGAGTTCTATCAATAACAGCGCTTGATAATAGAAATGTATAAAAAAATAAAAGCCACGCATGCCAAAAGAAAACCAATCAAAATTCATACCTACAATACATATCAGAGCTTGATATAAAAAAATATTCAGCTAGCTTCTTACCCTTTTGCTAGCCCGAAAATAAAATTAAAAGTAGGAGTGAGCTAATACCGCTCAATAAGCCACAACCACCTAAAATAATAATTAATAACTCAAACCAAAGAGCTGAAAATTCTGAATAATCATAACTGAAGAACGGCACATAAAGCTAAAACTAAAGTATGCACTATTACTAAATTAAAATAAGTATTTAAATAAACCATAGAAATTGATTGAAATATAAGTAAACACCTCAAAACAAATATCAAAATAAACCTCAAGCCCCAACTTCCAATACATAATAAACAACAAAATCCCTTCTTATCGCAAACAGAATCCCTTCTCGGTGCCAATAAAATCCTTTTTTGCTGCCAACAGAATCCCTTCTTAGCAAATATTATAATAGCCTTCAAGCTCTAAAACTTTTAACGCAACGAACAACTGAATCCATTCTCGCCACCAACAGAAATACTTTTCAAACAATTTAAATATTTCAAACACATATATTAAAAATAAAATGCATTCTACACTACTGAAAAGATTACAATATTATTGTATAATCTACAAAAATGTTTTAATAGCTCTCAAAATAATTTCCCATCCAATATTCTACAGTTTGTCAAAATTATAGTTTTCAGAATTCTACCACATTATTAGAGATTATGTATAACAGTATTATGAAGTTTTAATTGAACTAAAAAACTATCTTTAGATGCCAAAACAAATTTTTAAAATGATAAAAATTGCTACTTTTTTAGAACCACCCAGGAAAAAATCTCGAATAAATACTCAAAATGATAAAAATAATTATACCGATAACATAAGAAAAGTTACGCGAATAAAAATTACTAGAATCTGAGAAAATTGCATTATTGAAAAATCTCAAAATCTCCGAATTATTGAAAACTGAAATAGGCAAAATGTAATTTTCCTCGTCTCGAGCAACTTTTCGACCGGGTTGTCAGATGAAAATAACCCGAAGCAGCCCAAAATAAACTCTCTCTCTAAAAAACCCTCTCTCTCACTAGCATCGGCTACCCAAACAGATCAATGAGATGGAATAGTGGATTTGGATATTTTTATTATTAAAATTTGGCGTAGTGCCGCGGTGCCCGACACGGGTTATTTTAGAAAGCTCACAGCGCCGCCACATTAAATTAATTTTAAATTTTCCCGAGAACACTGGTGTCAAAGCATCGCGGCACCCCAAGGGGAAAATTTTTCCCTATTCTAAAAATGCAAACAAATCCTTAGGACTCACAACGGAAACATACAAACTCACATGCACATAAAACTCTTTCGAACACATGCAAAGGGGATTCAAAAGCAAAAGTTTAGTGGATTACCTCAACTCAAGTTAGATCATAACAAGTAGAACTGCTGATTCTTGAGGTGTTACACATATGTCTTGGGATAAGATAGTTTGTTGCAAGGAAATGTGACGTATTTTCAAAGGTTCCCATGATATTACACAATACAAAGAGAAACAATGCTACTTGATTTTGAAAGATTCACATATAAGCCCATATGATAACCAATAAGCTTGATACGTCATCGAAAAATAATCTTGATCGGGCACGAATCTCGAGGAAAAACTCAAGTTGGAAACTTCAAAAATTATTTCGGAGACTATTTAAACTCTGATTTCAGCAAACTTATAGTCGAACTGAGCGTCTCGGAAATACGAATCCAACGACACCAAATTCAACTCAATCCGAGCCCAAGTGAGTCCAAATCAAGTACCCGAAGCGCTGTTGGAAGCATCAAACAGCTATTTGAGTTACCAAACGGTCTCCGATTTTGGCGAGCTTATAGTCGAATCGAGCGGCTCGACGAGACGAATCCAACAAGCCCAAGATCGTAGAATTCTGATATCATTAAGACCTTCAAATGCTTGATAAACGGTTCACGATCAAGGGATTCAATATCGGCCGTTCATCCGGATCACTCCCTATTTGCCCCTGATCCCTCACATATTTACGGGCTATGCCACTCCAGAAAAACTATAAATAGCCCCTCATTTCTCTTAAGAGGGGACCCAAGCCAAGAAGAGAAGAAGAGAAGAAGAAGGGAAGAGAAGCTTAGGAGGGAACAACTCCTCCTCGACCACCGCCGTAACTCCGCCGGAACACTGCCGGAACTCCGCCGGAACACCGCCGGAAGCACCACCAGGCGCCCGAGGGACGCCAGAGCTCTGCCCGACACGGGAGCAACGTCGTTATTCTGCCCGACGCCGGAATTCTACCCGACGCCCGAGTGACGCCGGACTTCTTTCCAAGTGACGCCGGAATTCTGTCGGACATTCAAGTGACGTCGAAATTCTGCTTGTCCTTGTAACTGATACTCATTGTAATCTGATCGTCCTGAATTTAAAGGACGAATCAGCCTCGTGTACTTCAAACAACACTAGTGGAACTCTTTCAACTGGGCGTGACCCCGTGGTTTTTTCCCTTTCCAGGATTTTCCACGTAAAAATCTTGGTGTTACTATTTCGATTCTGTTTGTGTGCTGGATATACGTACAACGCTGAGACGGAAAATTAAAATCTATCGCCGCATATATTTGAGTACGCAACAAAGCTCAAGAGAAGTATTCAAGATTTGTAAGTATCTCTCATTAGCAAGGCTCAAGATCAGAAGATCATTAGCTCACATTAGATAGAAATTTTAATTATTGGGTATGAAAGAGAAGTTCTTTTTAGAAATATCAACATCAATTAAGCAAGAAAATATATTCATGATAATAATGAAGATGAAAGAAAGAGAAAAGCTTAGCCTCTTAGTCCATTTGATGAGTTACAATAGCATTTAATTTCATCATTAATAACCACTAAAAGGGTCATCTAATAAATAAAGGCTTCCATTATTCTCTATTGCAGGGTGAAATTCCTATTGATGCTATCAAAAATCTTCATGAGATCATTGCTGTCGCATAAAGACTTCCAAAATTCAAAGACCAAGAAATTCTCTCTTTTTACTCTGTTCGGTTCACATGAGCCGAGTCCAAGTCGTCAACGGACTCGCCGCGTGGGCTGGTTGGGTCCGAACGGCTCCGTCAACGAAGCGTTACGGGATGACGGCCAACAGTGTCGGTCTCGACGCAGCTATTAAATACTGTTAGCCGGTAATCCTCATCGTCCTCCTGGCCCCAAACCCCACAATTACACAAACACCACTAGCTGGGACCAGAGATACCCGAATCTTTTTCCTTTTCTTCCTCGCGGTCCCCTCGAAGAGGGATAGGGGGAGAAGGCAAAGGAAGTAAAAACGAGAGGCTAATCTGCCCCCTCCCGTTCGAAATCCCGGCGGAGAGAGGCGCAGAATTTTTAATGGCGAGTCTTGTTCTCTCCGAATGCTGCGGACTGCGGCCTCTCCCGGCATCCATACTCTTCAGGTCGAAGCCTCGGTTACCTGCAGCACCACATGTGAGCTTCGTCTCGGGTGGAGGCCGACCGATTCTCGCCGGCGGATTCCTGCGCGATTGGGCGCTGAGGGTGAGCGCACCGGCGATGCCGGTTATAGTGGAGCAGAAGGAAGTGGAGGAGGTTATTGGGGCTCAGAAGGAGGAGTTCGATCCCGGGATGCCGCCGCCGTTCGGGCTGGCGGAGATTCGTGCTGCGATACCGAAGCACTGCTGGGTGAAGAACCCGTGGCGGTCGATGAGCTACGTCGTGCGGGACGTCGCCGTCGTCTGTGGACTCGCAGCCACTGCCGCGTACATCAACAGCTGGATTGTTTGGCCGCTCTATTGGGCGGCGCAGGGGACGATGTTCTGGGCTCTATTTGTGCTTGGCCATGACTGGTATGGCGATTCTTTACTTCAGATTTTGATTTCTTCCGTTTCTTTTGTCCACCTTGGTTAGATTAGGTTCTATTGGTTGGTTTCTAAGTGAAAAAAGGGAATTTGGACAGTGGACATGGGAGTTTTTCGAACAACCTGAACCTGAACAGTGTTGTTGGCCATATACTCCATTCATCCATTCTCGTTCCGTACCATGGATGGTGAACCTCTTCTACCAGTCATGTTTGTTTTCCTGGTTTCATCTCTTGTTTAACATGTCATAAAAGTGGCATTGAATCTCTTCAGGAGGATAAGCCACAGAACTCATCACCAGAACCATGGCCATGTGGAGAAAGATGAATCTTGGCACCCTGTTAGTATTCCCCAAACTTTATTAAATTGGAAATATTTTTATCCTTTCTGTCATTTTGTTTGATGCTTTGTTTCTTTTCTTGTTATTTCTGCAGCTACCCGAGAACATTTACAGGCGCTTGGATTCAATAACAAGGATGCTCAGATTCGCATTACCATTTCCAATGCTTGCCTTTCCCATCTATCTAGTGAGAAACTTCACCTATCATTGTTCATTTTTCTTTCAAATTATATCTCTTTACAGGTAATATATATATATTTTTTCAATTGATGGCTTTACAGTGGGGGCGTAGTCCAGGAAAGAGTGGATCACATTTCAACCCTGAAAGTGATTTGTTTGTTCCTAATGAAAGGAAAGATGTCATAACTTCCACTGCTTGTTGGATTGCAATGGCTTCTTTGCTGGCTGGATTGACCTGGCTCATGGGTCCTCTCAAAATGTTTCAGCTTTATGCTGTTCCTTATGGGGTAGGTCTTTCTGCTGTTTGTTTATTCTAGTTATTCTTCAAGTGGGAATAATTAATGTTTGGCCATACAAATTTTCTTATGTCGCTTTTATTGCAGGTATTTGTGATGTGGCTGGACCTTGTGACTTATTTACATCACCATGGACATGAGGAAAAGCTTCCCTGGTACCGGGGAAAGGTAAGGATTCTATGTCCTGATCATTTAAATGTTGACCAATCAATTCCCATCAGCATGTTATGATACTATTATGTTCAATTACTTTGAAGATTGATCAATTTTTTAGTTAATACTACATATGATATTTATTGATTTAGAGAAAGCATATGATAAAGTTCCAAGAGAAGTGCTATGGAGAGTTCTTGAAAAGAAAGGAGTTAATAATGCTTATATTCAAATCATTAAAGATATGTATGAAGGAGCTACTACTTGTGTTCAAACACAAGGTGGTTTGACCAAGTATTTCCCTATTTCGGTTGGATTACATCAAGGATCAGCTTTAAGCCCATATCTTTTCGCGTTAGTCATGGATGTTCTCACTAGACATTTACAAGAGGATGTACCCTGGTGTATGCTTTTTGCTGATGATATTCTTCTTGTTGACAAGACTAAAGAGGGAGTTGAAGGTAAACTTGAAGTCTGGAGATCAACCTTAGAGTCTAAAGGTTTTCGCTTGAGTAGATCTAAAACTGAATATATGGAGTGTAATTTTAGCAGTAATAGACCTAGTGAGGGGATTGTGACTTTGGGCGATCAAGTCATTAATAAGAGTACACGTTTTAGATATCTTGGATCTATTGTTCAGAGTGATGGTGAAATAGATGGGGATGTTATCAGTAGAATTCAAGTTGGATGGTTGAAGTGGAGGAATGCATCGGGCTTGTTGTGTGATAGAAAAGTACCCCTTAAACTTAAGGGAAAATTCTATAAGATGGTGGTGAGACCTGCAATGCTTTATGGTGCAGAATGTTGGCCATTAAAAGAGAAGCACAATACTAAGTTATGTGTTGCGGAGATGAGGATGCTTAGGTGGATGAGTGGATTTACTCTTAGAGACAGGATACGAAATGAGCATATACGTGAAAAGGTTGGAGTAGCTCCAGTGGAGGATAAGATTAGAGAGAGTCGCCTTAGATGGTTTGGTCACATAAAACGGCGGCCTTCCGATGACCCAGTTAGGAAAGTAGAGGTATTAGATTTGACTTATGTTAAGAAAGGTAGAGGTAGACCTAAAAAGACTTGGTTAGAAAATATTAGAAATGATCTTTCTCTATTAGATTTAAACGAGAATTTGACTTTGAACCGGACACAATGGAGAAAAAGGATTCATGTTGCCGACCCCACGTAGTGGGACAAAGGCTTGTTATTGTTGTTGTATTGTTGTATTTTTTTCTTGCTTTAAATTGCCAATAGTTTATCTTTGGCTTCTTCATCACTTATTTATGTATAACTCATTTATATTCCTCTGAATCATCATCATATTTGCCTTTATTTTAGGATTCCATTTTTGTTCTTTTTTTTATTGGTTGATTTCATTGATTCCCTTTAAAGAACCAGGATACAAACCTTAGGTAATTAAAAGAATAACAAGCTTCAGAACAGTCTTTCAACCTCATTTGATGTGAAATTTTAGTACTTTCTATTTAATTGGGCTCAGTATGCTAAATTTTGATGGTTGGCCATGGCATCCAGGAGTGGACTTATCTTCGTGGAGGTTTGACAACACTCGACCGTGATTATGGATGGGTCAACAACATCCACCATGACATTGGCACTCATGTGATTCATCACCTTTTTCCCCAGATACCTCACTACCATCTTGTGGAAGCTGTAAGTAGTTCCATGGTGAACTTGACCCAATCATTTTTATGTGAGTGAGTTTTTCCTTACATTTGCTTGTGCAACAGACGGTGGCTGCCAAACCAGTCCTTGGAAAATACTACAGAGAGCCAGACAAGTCAGGACCTTTACCTTTGCATCTCTTTAATGATCTGTCGAGGAGCTTAAAGCAAGACCACTTTGTTAGTGATTCTGGAGACATTGTGTATTATGAGAAGGATCCTGAATTGTCTTCCTCTTCTCACAAGTCTAAATGAGGCTCTCAAGCTAGATACAGTGAAGTAGGGCTACATGAAAGCAGCCTCCAGTTCATCATACTCTCAACTTGTAGTCTCATTGATCCCTTCAAGTCTAGATTTGTTATGGCTGTCTGCCCTTCACTAGGACTCGTTTTTCTCTCTTCTCAGCTCTGCTTACAAGCTGAAAGAGATGCTGAAAGTTCAATTTGAAGCTATTGGATAGTGATATTCAATCAAATTATTGGTCATTTTATTCTTAGAAATAAACATGTATTCATGCTGAAGATGCTTTGGGTATGATCATCCAGCTTCCTAGCATGTATTCATCTAATAAAAAGAGTTCCCAAAGAAATAGAAAATCTACATTATTATTATACGATATTTGTTTTCTTTCAATCATTCTATTAAACTAACAATGCTTCATATAAATGAATTTTGGCTGAGAATTACTTTAGATCCATTCATTTATTGCAGAACATGTTGCATCTGCTTCAGCTGCTTATTAGCGTCTTTTGCTACCACAACAATGGATTTTCTTTTTTCCTACCCGACAAAACTTTCAACTTCAGACTCCACTGACAGTGAGTACAGTAGTGGCAGATCTTGACACAAGGAAAGTGCGAGGATAATTATTTTGTCTATTGGGTGGTGGTGTGTTTCTTCTCGTGGATGGATTTGGGCCATAAGCTTAATAGTATTGTTTCAGCTGAGAAAAATTTCTATCAGTTGAGAAGAGAATGCTACATAGTCTCACTATAATTTAATAAGAAATTATATTATATTAGCAATTCGGATGGTGAAGAAGTGGTTGGTTGTATGATACAGCTACATTGAAGCCTTCTCTTCTTCTTTAATGTCAGCTGAACAATTTATTTATTTAATTTTATATTATGGGTGGGGCAGTCTATAGTCTAAAAATTTCTTGATATGTTGGAAATTTAGGTGATAAATTTATTGAGTAATGCAGTCTTAACATGAGGCTTTTAAATTTTTATTATCTCATATTCTCTGTCTAGAGACCTTTAATGTTTTATGGTGTAGAATTTTGGCCACTAAAAGAGGCATAAAATTAAGTTAAGTGTTCCAGAGATTAGTATGCTCGGATGAGTGGTTTCACTCTTAGAGATATAATGTGAAACGAGTATATAAGTAAAAAAGTAGTAGTAGTTCTAATGGCAAATAAGATTAGGGAGAGTAGCCTTAGATAGTTTGGACACATAAGACGTAGGCCTTCTAATGACTCGATTAGGAGAGTAGATGTATTGGATTCGACCTATGTTAAGAAAGGTAGAGGTAGACCTAAAAGGACTTGGCTATACAATATTAAAAATGACTTTTTTTATTGAATTTAAATAATAATTTGACTCTTAATAAGATACTTAGGAGAAAAATGATTCATGTAGTTGACCCCACAGTGGGATAAAAGCTTGATGTGTACCTATTCCTTTTCTCTTTCTTAATGCTATATATATAGGGCTTTGGGTGAGAGCATAACATTTCTCTTCATAGCTCCACCTATGTAAAAGTGAAACTTTAATTGACCGGTCTAGATATTCCTCACGATCAAAGTTACACATGTGAAATGCAACCCAGTCGCATGTAGTAGCAGCCTCTCTCCCCTTTTTGTGCGATCCTCTCTTGTTGCAATACATGATCTCTAGCTTGTTATTTTGATGATAACAAATATTATTAATTGAGCTTTTTTTAAATTTATTTCTCTTAGCACGAATGCTGGATATTGTATTTTATCTATGCGTACTAATGTTTCAGGAAAAACACACATCGTTGAAGACTACTGAAGACTCGAGCTTGAGTAGAATATGGTGTCAAGTTAAATAGTTTGTAATTTTAACTTTCTTATAATTTTATATTTCTTGAGTCTGGCTATATAAGGGTGTATGCAATTGGTGACCGTGCACACACACATAGGGGGAGTGAGAAAAATTTAAGATAATTTTTTTTAAACTAATCGTACTGTACAACTTACAATCATACTGTACGATCAGTTATTCAAAAAATGGTCTTGAACGACTAATTGAATCATTAATTGTAATAAATTAATCATACTATATATGATACCTATTGTACTGTATAATTTGTTTCGATCTATAAACCTTAACTGCCAAATAAATTAAGAAATTTAAAAAATAATTTTTGAACTAATCGTACTATACGATCATAATCGTACTGTATGATATTTTAAAATCTTACTTAAATTATCCCTCATAATTAGCCAATCAAATCATGATTTAATTAATGATAGTAGATCGTACTGTACGATCTTGATCGTACCGTACAATTGACAGAGACAAAATTTGGTTGTCTTAAATATCGTACCAAACAAACCATGATTATTAAACTAATCGTACTGTATGATGTTTACATCATACAGGATGACCTATTGGAAATTAACTCACCATACTATACGATGAGAATAGTACGGGATGATTGATAGAGACGATTTTCAATCATCCCATGGATCATCCTATACAAATACAGAGAAATTAAACAAATCGTGCTTGACGACCTCACGATCGTACTGGATGACCTCTCGATGGTACTATACGATATGTTTGACAAATTTAAATAGTTCGTCTCAACGACTATTTGCATCGTATTGGACGGGTCTAGTTTTTGAACTGTTCATACTGTACGAATTCATATCGTACTATACGAATAGAGATGAGAACTTAAATTTTTAGGGTTTTTTAAAGACCAATAATTAAGCAATGTTTTGATAATCTTTTGGAATAAGAGAGAGGAGTAGTTGGATGTAGAAGGTACTTTGAGAGAGAAGAATTTTTTAGAGCTATTGGGTGAAAGAGGAAGAAGAATGTGAGGTTGTGCGTGAGGGAGAAGTAGTGTGAGGGGTTCACATAGTTGCTCTAAGCTTGCTTACACCTTGGTTTCTCCTGTGGCCTGGTGAGTCCTTAAAGTTTCTCTTGAGAGAGAGGCTTCTAAGTCAAGTCCTCTAGGTTCTCTGCCTTCTCCAAGAGGGAGAAAAAGGAGTTGTGGTTCTTTGCCTTCTCTAGAAGGAAGAAAAAGGAGGTGAGGTTCTCTGCCTTCTCTAGGAGGGAGAAAAAAATTGAAGGTACACTGCCGTCACTAGGAGGGTGATATAGCTTTCTGCACTTTGCCACACTAGGGTTAGTGGAAGGGACTTCTGTAAGGGCTTCTCCATCTTGTTGTGGGGGAAAAAGGAGAGACACTTACTTTAGTGCAATACATGGAGTAGAGGACTTTGGGGAGTAGACGTAAGTCAAGATTGACTGAATCACTATAAAATTTTTTTGTGTGTTTTTTTTTTTTACATTTACTTTTATGCGATTTTATTTTTCTATTATCTGTGAGTTGAATTTACTGCATGAATTTTAATATTCGCAATCAACTGTAATTAAAATAGGTTGTTGTTGCTAAAAAAATAACTTACAGGTTTTGAAAAAGTATCTTAAATTCTTAATTGCTTCCGCACATTTTTAAGTATTTATTTTGGATTAATTTTAAAATCTTTTGTTAAAAAAATATTTTATTATTACATCAATATTTCTGTTGAGTAAATTTTCAATTACCAGTTCACCCCCTCTTGGTGAGCCTCGGGCTAGTTCATTGAGGTCTCACAACCTCCTCGATCTTTCAAGTGGTATTAGAGTGGGTTTTGGAATTTAGATTTTAAAATCTTCAAGTATAGATCTAATGGTGCATTTTGGTAATAGGAATACTGTTGAGGGTTATTCCATAACCCGTCCACCTTTGTTTGAAAACATCCCATTCGATTTTTGGAAAAATTTGCATGTCTACATTTTACAATCCATTGCCTATAGGATCTGGCATATAATTCAAACTAGTTATTCATCTCCATCTCATGTAGTTAATGGTATCAAGATTGATATTTCCTTTATTGAATAGAGTTATGAGGATAGAGAACTCGCACAATTAAATGCTAAATATTTAAATTACTTTTTCGTGCTTTGAAATTTGAGGATTATATGCGAGTATCTACCTGTACTATGGGAAAGGAGATTTGAGATAGACTGTGCATTACATACGAGGGGACTAGTGAAGTTAAACAGTCTTGGCTAAACATTCTACTACATGACTACAAACTTTTTTATATGAAATCTAGCGAGATTGTATCTAAAATGTACACTAGTTTTACCCATATAGTGACATTCTTGCATGCACTAAATAGAGAACTTTCTTATTCTAAAAAAGTCAAAAAGATTTTATATTGCCTACCTTATTCTTATGATGCTAAAGTTACTACTATTTCTGAGTCAAAGGAGTTGAATGTGTACTCAATTGATAATTTGTTTGGGTTACTCATAGCCTACGAGCAAGGCGTGAGTCAAAGACTAAATGATGCATACGAAAAGAAGAAGGAGAAGAATATGGCTCTTAATAGTTCTATAGCAGAGGAGGATGGCGACATTGATGACCCTCCAGTTCAAAAGCTTTTTAAAGAGGAAGCAAAGGCGTCATCAACAATAGTGGAGCAAAGGTAAAAGTAAAGGAAAATTCAAAGCGTCATCTGACATAATATATTTTGAATGCAGGAAACCTAGACATCTCTGAATAGACTGCCCCAACCTAAAGACTCACCCAGTCAAGGAGAAGGGTGAGGAGAAGGCAAAATTCAAAAAGGGAAAAACATGACACAGAAGGCATTTTGGGCCGACTCTGCATCAGAATCATCAGAACCAGAAGCAGAAGAGGAGGTAACAAACTTGTGTCTTATAGCTAACGATAAACTTGATCAATCAAATCAAGAAGAGGTATGTCAGCTTTCCTATCATGAATTATTTATTATTTCAGAGAAAATTTATGATTCACATAAGAAACTGAAAAAGATTTATGCTAATCTGAATAATAATTTTACTACTTTGCAAAAAGAGCATACTTATTTAATAAATAAATATTCTAGCTTAGATAACAATCACATATATCTTTACTTGATGAGTTTGATGCATTAAACAAGAAGCATATTGAATTATATCCATTGTATATGATTCCTTGAAAATAAAGCATGTTGAATTAGAAAACTCATTCAAAGAATTAGAGGCATGTGCAATAGAGATAGATGGTAGTGAGCATGCATTGAAATTGGAGGTGGCTAATATTGAGAATGCAAATAACTTCGTAAGAGTAAAATACTAGCACTTGAACAGAATGGAAAACCACCCACACTAACACAATGGTGTAAACCTACATCACACCATACATCATTTACCCCTAGGAGGAGGCACATCCCCCAGCATAGACTACTAAATTCGTTCCCTGGGGCTAGGTGTCATTTGTGTGGCATGTTAGGTCACATAGCTCGCACTTGCACTATCCACAGTCGGATACATCTAGTGTGGAGGCCAAAATTACTTGCATCACAATATAACATGTAAACATCTCATTCATCAATGCATAAGGTGGAACCCAAACTCACTTGGGTTCCCAAATCTAACATTTAAATGACTTTGCAGGGGTGCTCTCACAAAAGACCTAGTGAGAGCATATGGTACCTAGACAGTGGATGCTCGAGGCACATGATAGGTTATTCGAAGTAGTTCATCACACTAGAGGCCAGGTTAGGAGGTAAGGTAACATTGGGAGACAACACCACTAGGAAAGTGGTTGGCTCATATATAATTAGCAATTCTAACAAGTTTATTATTGAAAATATTTTATTAGTTGATGGCTTTAAGCATAATCTACTTAGTATTAGCCAATTATGTGAAGGGATTTGACATAAACTTTTTTTCTATAAAATGCATGATTAACTTAATGAAAAACTAATTTTAGAAGGAAAAAGAATAAATAATGTTTACATGCTTGATTTGAACTACATTGAATATTCTAATTCCCTATGTTTAAAAACTATTGTTGATGATTTTTGGCTATGACATAGGAGATTATATCATACAAGTATAAAAACTCTTAGGAAGATTACCCAAAAAGATCTAATTAGGGGCATGCCTAAGTTAGACTTCACTAAGAATCACCTATGTGATGCCTGCCAACTAGAAAAATAACTTAAGTCTTCATTTTATTTAATTAAAGATATCAACACCTCTAGGCCATTAAAAATTCTTCATATGGACCTATTTGGACTAGTTAGTATGGATACAATAGGAGGGATGACATATGGATTTGTAATCAATGGAAAATAAACCTTAAGAAAATTATATGAAAAGGAAAAAAAAGAAAAAAAAAGGGTGTGAAATTTAAATCATTTATAGTAATTATGGTAGAGAGTTTGAGAATGATAGGTTTGAATCTTTCTATCAAGAGATAGGAATAGAACATAACTTCTTTGCTTCTAAGACCCCTCAGTAGAATGAAATAGCTGAGAGAAAAAATAGAACTTTGGTAGAAGCTGTTAGGGCCATGCTAGTTGAGTATTCTCTCCCTAGATACTTTTGGGCAGAAGCAGTGAATATTGTTTGTTATATTTTAAATAGGGTGAATGTTAGATCCAAATTAAATAAAATACCCTATGAGCTCCTTAAGGGTAGGATACTTAACCTTTCTCACTTGCACATTTTTGGGTGTAAATGCTTTGTTTTAATTAATAAAAAATCACTCTTAGGAAAATTTGATCCCAAGTCTGATGAAGGAGTCTTCTTAGGTTATTCATCTATAAGTAAGGCCTATAGAATCTTCAATAAGAGAATCTTGGTAGTAGAAGAGTCTACCCATATGGTGTTTGATGAATCAGATAGGACCTCTGAATCTAAACCAGAAGAAAAAGAAGTAGAGGTCATTTACGAGGTAGAAACCATTGACCTTAGAGATCGAGTAGAAACTCAGGTGCCCTTTCCTAGAGAATGGAGATACTAATCTAGTCATCCTAAAGAACTGATCTCAAGAGACCCATCTAAAGGTGTTAGAACTAGGCATGAACTTAGGAAGGAGGTTATTCATTTTGCATTTATCTCCATGATAGAACCCACCAACATAGATCAAGCCCTAACTGATGAATTCTGGATCTAAGCAATGTAAGAAGAGTTGAATCAATTTGTTAGGAAAGATGTTTAGGAGTTGGTGAGTAGACTTGAAGACTAGAGTATTATAGGAACCAAATGGGTTTTTAAGAACAAAATGAATGACTCTAGCATAGTAGTGAGAAATAAGGCTAGATTAGTAGCTAAGGGATACAATCAAATTGAAGAAATAAGCTTGAGGAAACCTTTGCCCCTGTAGCTATACTAGAAGCCATAAGGGTGCTACTAGCTTTTACTTATTTTTGGGGATTTAAATTGTATCAAATGGATGTTAAGAGTGCCTTTTTAAATGGGGTGATTAAAGAAGATGTGTATGTTGATCAACCCCAAAGCTTTAAAAATTCACAATTTTTGAATCATGTATTCAAGTTAAAAAAGATATTATATGAATTAAAACAAGCACTTAGAGCATGGTATGAAAGGCTAAGCACATTTGTCAAAGATAGAGACTTTGTTAAGGGTAGTGTAGATACCACCCTATTTATCAAGAAAGTAGGAGATGAACTACTTATTATTCAAATATATATCGATGATATATTATTTGGATCTTCAGATAAAAACCTATGTGATGAATTTTCAAAAATAATGAGTAAAGAGTTTGAAATGAGCATGATGGGAGAGCTAAATTATTTTCTTGGATTTAGTGTGAAGTAGAGGGATAATGGAACCTTCCTTAATCAATCTAAATACATTAAGGATATCCTTAAGAAATATGAAATGGATAATGCTAAGGCAATGAATACTTCCATGAGCTCTACCATTCAGTTAGATAAGATTCCAAATGGGAAATCAATAGATCAAAAAAAATATAAAGGAATAATTGGATCACCTCTCTATTTAATTGCTAGTAGACCTGATATAATATTTAATATATATCTCTCTGTTAGATTTCAAGTCAATCTAAAAGAATCTCATCTAACTACTGTTAAGAGAATCCTTAGATACCTTTTAGGAACCCAAAACCTAAGTATCTAGTACCCTAGATATAGTTCATCTTTTAAAATCATAGGATATTTTGATTTTGAATTTACAAGATATTGGGTAAATAAGAAAAGTATATCAGGAACCTGTTAGTTTATTGGTCAATTATTAGTTTTCTGGTCTAGTAAAAAGTAAAATCCGTTAGCCCTATCCACCGCTGAGGTGGAATACATTATTGTAGGTAGCTGTGTTACTCAAGTCTTTTGGCTAAAGCAATAAAACTTAGATCTTGGACTACTTGTATGCACCATTCCTATCATATGTGGCAATACTAGTGCCATTTAAATATCTAAAAATCCAATTTAACACCCTCGCATAAAGCATATAGATATTAGGCATCACTTTATAAGAGATCATGTAGCTAAGAGAGATATAGAATTGTATCATATAGCTGCTGGAGACCAATTAGCAGACATCTTTACTAAACCTCTAGCCTATGACACCTTTAGCACCTTAAGGACTAAATTAGATGCTATAAACATTCATGCTTGATTCAGGATGAATCTAAATTTTTTTCCTAACATTTGAAATCAACCTTTTCTTTGTGTGCTTCAAGTTTATGTCATTTTGAACTTGTGTGTTATTTTTTGTATGTTGTTTAATTTTTTATTTTTGTTTTTTATTTTTATTTAGTAGATTTTCCTTGATCATCACACTTTTCATTGAAGAAAATTAAAAAAAAAAAAACTATCCACATCGTGATATATGATTAACCTTCGTACTGTATAATCTACAAAGTTTACAAAAGCCTCTGCCATTAGATTAGATCAATGGTCAGATAAACTCCATTATTGGGTATCATACTGTATGAACCTCCTTTTGTACTGTACAATATACGGGTTAGATTTTATTGGGATGAGTTCAATTCGGTTGGTACGATCATAATTATACTTTATACTATACGAACCTCCATTCGTACAGTACGATACACATCTTAGAATCTGTTAGGATGAATTCAATTCAGGCGATACGATCATAATTGCACTTCGTATTGTATAAATACCTATTCATACTATACAATACATTTAGTCAAAAGTCGTTCTGATGACTCCTTGGGACGAACACAAATCCTTAAGATCGTCTAGTACAATATTGATCATATTGTATGATTTGACCACCTTTTTTCATAAGTCATCCAGATGATTTAACTCCTCTGATCATACTGTATAATATTACATCGTACGGTATGATTGGTTGAAATTCTATAAATGAAGGGAGTTTCCTTAGCTCAAACCATTTAACCTTCAATTCCTTTCCCTTCTCAAACTCATACCCCCACAAACCTACAACTCTCAAATAGCCAGAGGTAGCAAGTGAAGCAGATTAACCTGGGAGGCTCTTCCTCTCATCGCCATGTCGACAATCATTTTTAATCTGCTCAAAATGAAGATGCATACTACCGATACAAGGAGGCTCGCATAACCCCTTCAAGAATGCTCAACCAACATGCCCTGAAGTTTGAGGTGATGAGCCTATTTGCTTCAATAACTCTTCAATTTCTTCTCACCTTAGTATTCCCTTTAAATTCAGAACTTCTCACTGAATTCTTAGCAAACCTTAGCAATGTTGAAACCTACACCATGTCCTCCTATGTTTGTCATTGCCCTGTAGAAATCATTAAGGAAGATTTAGGGGAATATATCCAACTTTCTACTGAAGGACCCTGTCCACAATCTATGGCCTCTAGGGGTGATTATGATTGGAGAGCTATAAATCTAATGATTCAAAATGTCACCCTTAATCCGCACCAACCTTTAGTCTATTCCCTAAACAAAAATGTAAGAGTTATCTAGCATGTTCTTCGTATCTCAATCATACCTAAAGCTGGAGACCATGTCAATATCACTCAAGTACTTTTCTTAGTAACATATTTCATAATGTTGAATACCAAATTCGATGAAGCTCAAATGCTCTTCGATTATATTCAAAAACTGACACCTATTCTACTCACCTCAACTAGAATGAAACAAAATGTCACCTTAGGTTACGTTATATCCTATATCTTAGAGAAAAAATATAAACTCACCCACCCTGCACCTCCTGACCATACTCCTATCTTCTACACGGATGCTTCCTTCCATATTCTTTTTCATCAGGGGCATGAGCACGATAGGCCTGATTTTGATAAAGAAGGAGCTGCTCTTGCAGCTGCACCACCACCAGTGGCACCAAAACCAGTACCAACACCTCACTTCTATTCATATGATGAGATGGTACAAAGATTTGATCTTCTAAAGTCTTGCCTGGACCAACATCAATAGCAACATGAGACTGACAAGGCTTGGTTTCGGGAACAATTCTCCTCAATCTAACAATAACTCTCTTCAATTCACAACTCCTTCCAGCCACCACCACCATCACCGCCTGATCAGGGATCTTCATTTATTAGTTTATTCTTGGTGTGATGTATTTTCCATGTTTCAGATCTTGTAGTTTTTCTTTCTTGCTTTTGGTGTTTCTTCTCTTTTTGGTGATGTTTAAAGGGGGAGTATGTGTTTGGTTGTATGTCTACATTTGCTAAAAAAGTATTTTATTTATATTTTTATTTTCTCAATTATTTTATTTATTATATTAATTTTTTTAAATAAAAAAAGTAAATAAAAAATAAAAAAGTTCAAAATAAAAGGTGTAACCCCTTTTTCTTTTAAAATCTATCACATAGTGAAAGGGAGCTTAGGAGAGATAAACTTTAAATTTTCTTTCAACTAAAAATATTTGTCATCATCAAAAAGGGGGAGATTATTGCAATTCAGGATCCCTAGCTTGTAATTTTGTTGATAACAAACACTATTGATTGATTTTTTTATTTATTTCTCTTAGCATGAATATTGGATATAGTATTTGATCTATGTGTACTAATATTTAGGAAAAATATACACTGTTCAAGACTGCTGAAGACTCAAGCTTGGGTAGAACAGAGTGTCAAGTTAAAGAGTCTATAATTTTAACTTTCATATAATTTTCTATTTCTTTAGTTTGACCATAAAAGGGTATATGCAATTGGTGACCGTGGACACACAAATAGGGGGAGTGAGGAAAATATAAGATTTTTTTTGAACTAATTATAATGTATGACTTACAATCATACTATATGATCAGTTATTCAAAAAATAATCTTTAATGGCTCATTGAATCATTAATTATAATGAACTAATCATACTATACGATGTCTATTATACTGTACAATTTGTTTCAATCTTTAAACCCTAGCAGCCAGATAAATTAAGTATGAAATTTGAAAAATAACTTTTGAACTAATCGTACTGTACGATCCTAATGTACTGTATGATATTTTGAAATCTTACTTAAATTATCCTCTGTAATTAGTCAATCAAATCATAGTTGAATTAATGATAATAGATTATACTGTATAATCTTGATCATACCGTATGATTGACAGAGATAAAATTTGGTTGTCTCGAATATTATACCAAACAAAACCATGATTATTAAAATGATCATATTGTATGATATTTATATCATACTAGATGACCGACTAGAAATTAATTAACCGTACTGTATAATGAGAATAGTACGGGATGATTGATAGAGATGATTATCAATCATCCCATGGATCATCCTGTATGAATATAAAGAAATTAAACAGATTGTACTAGATGACCTCACGATTGTACTGTATGATATGTTTATAAAATTTGAACAGTTCATCTGAATGATTGTTTGCATCATACTAGATGGGTCTTATCTTTGAACTGTTCACACTGTATGAACTAATATCATACTGTACAAATAGAGATGGGACAACTTGAATTTTTAGGATTTTTTGAAGACCAATACTTAAGTAATATTTTAATAATCTCTTAGGATAAGAGAGAGGAGTACTTGGCTGTAGAAGGTACTCTGAGAGAAGAATTCTTGAGAGCTCTTGGGTGAGAGAGGAAGAAGAAGGTAAGTTTTAGCGTGAGGGAGAAGTAGTGTGAGGGGTTCACACGGTTACTCCAAGCTTGCTTACACCTTGTGAATCCTTGAAGTTTCTCTTGAGAGAGAGGCTTCTAAGTCAAGTCCTCTAGGTTCTCTGCCTTTTTCATGAGGGATAAAAAGGAGTTGTGGTTCTCTGCCTTCTTCAAGATTGAGAAAAAGGAGCTGAGGTTCTCTGCGTTCTCTAGGAGGGAGAAAAAGATTAAAGGTTCGTTACCATCACCAGGAGGGATATATAGCTTTCGGCACTTCGCTGCACCAGGATTGGTAGAAGGGATTTCTATAAGGGCTTCTCCTCTTTATTGTGGGGGCAAAAGGAGAGACACTTAGTTTAGTGCAATACCCGGAGTGGAGGATTCCGGGGAGTGGACGTAGGTCAAGGTTGACAACCACTATAAAAATTTCTTGTGTGCTTTTTTCTTTTTGCATTTACTTTTCTGCAATTTTATTTTTCTCTTATCTATAAGTTGAATTTACTGCACCAATTTTAATATTAAAAATCAATTATAATTAGAATAGGTTATTGCTTGCAAAATGGATAACTTACATGTTTTGAAAAAGTATCTTAAATTCTCAATTGCTTATGTACATTTTTAAGTATTTATTTTGGATTTGTTTTAAAATCATATTCTAAAAAAAATATTGATACATCAGTATTTTTGTTGAGTAATTTTTAAATTACTAATTCACCACCTTTTTGTGCGCTTCGGGCTATTTCATTGAGGTCTCACAAGCTCCTCGAACTTTCATCTCTCTCTATCTCTCTCCAAATCACATAAATCACACAACTTTTCCACTATTTGCACGATTCTCCAGCCTTGCTGCCTTTTGCTCACCATTTAAGATGAAGAGATACTAGGGCATCATATTTTTCTACTTGGAGTAACTGTCAAACCCTCCCTTCTCCTTCTACTTCATTTCTTTCTCTCCACAATAGCCACCAAATTCATCTTTCCCCTCTTTTCTTTCTTCCTCTTAGTGTTTTCCCCGAATCCATGCAGTTGTTAGGGAAGGGTTTCCTTCTTACTTCCTTCTTTCTCTTAGATCGAGTTTGAGCCCTCTCCTCCTACTTTCCCTGTTGACTAAGATCATTTAACATGGGTAAACTAATATTACTATTATTGTCATTTGAATTTTAGATTTGATTGACGACATTATGTTTTGATTAACTATACTTACATAATTTTGTACTTTTATTTGTGTGTGTATGTTTTCTTCTTTTTATATATTGTGATTTAATTTATAAACTTTGGAATCTAGGTTATTTTGGATGTTATTGACTTAATCATTTTATGGCCTAAATCATTTAGGCTTGATTAATGATATTCAATTTAAGCTCAGTTTGTGTGAGCTTTAGGTTTTAAGTATTTTAGTCTTTTAGTGTTATTTTTGAATGCTAATTAGGATTTCGTTTGTAGGACATTCGAGTTATTATTCAGGCGATGTTGTCAATTGAGCATCTTTTGACTTTGGGTTTTGTGTTACTCGCCTAGATTTAAGTGACTATTATTTATTTTTTTGTATGAACATATCCTTCCTTGTTAAGGGCATACATTTATGTTATTGATAATGGGATTTTGATAACTGATCATACAGACAGTCTTGTTATTGCAAATTCTTTCATTTTACGCATATGCTCGTAATGAATTAGAAAGTTTCATAAATATATTATTTTTGATTTATTGAAGCATAAACTCTTGTATACCAATTCTTATATTTTCATGCACGTGCACTTATTGAATGCAATAAATGTTATATTGGCAAATCATATCTTATTATGAAATAACATTCATTATATTGAAACTAGAAAAACTTATTGAAAAGTGCTTATGAAAATTTTGGAAAAGAATATGCTTGGGTGCATTGAATTATATGTTGGTAGAACCCTATTGGATATTGGCTAACTAGGCATTTAAGACTATTGGGTGCATTGAAGTGTATGTTGGTAGTACCCTTTTGGATATTGGATATTGTTTACCTTCTCGGTGGTGGGTATTTGATAAATCGACTATAACTATATACATATAAATGTATAAATATATAATTATATATGAATTAAAATTAAAGATTTTCTAATAAATATCTGAAAAGACATTTTGAGTTGTGTTGATATCTAGTGTGAAATCATCTATAAGCATTGCAAGGATTTGACATTTATAGCAGTTTGACATACACACTGATGACACTAGTATACTAGAATTTATTGTAAGAAACATAGCATATCTCATAGCTATTTTGATTTAGTGTCTATAGGTTACTGCTTCCACTTTTTTTGGTTGTTCATACCGTATGCCCCATTTTACGTATATGCTCATTGTCTCTTTTTACAGCAAGCCTACAACAAGTCTTATAGGCTTGTTTAGCTGACCATCACCTTAAGTGTAGAGTTATAAACAGTAGACTATACTTGGTATTTTATATTTTGTAGTAGATTATTATATATTTGCTTTGTGGGTTGGGTAATTTCTTTCATGTTATTATTTCCTTCAGACTTATTCTGCTTGTAATAGTCATA
Source organism: Dendrobium chrysotoxum (assembly GCA_019925795.1). Lineage (NCBI taxonomy): Eukaryota > Viridiplantae > Streptophyta > Magnoliopsida > Asparagales > Orchidaceae > Dendrobium > Dendrobium chrysotoxum. Next base: position 16,444,214 of record CM034311.1, read on the forward strand.
TTGCATTAGTGTACTTTTATTTAAATTCCTATTAATGAAATAAATATTTGATTTCCTTTTTATTATTTATGTTGATACACACACACACACAGGTCTTTATATCCCTTCATCGTATCTCATGTTACCGGGGTGTCCCAACTTCCAAACTCGGGGTGTGAAAACCTATAACCTAGAAGGCTTCTTTTAATGGTAGTAGTGTGATAGAAATATATTTGTTGTCATGTCAATTATATGAGATTTTTAAATATTATCTCTCTTAATCTGATTAGGAGAGTAGATGTTTTAGATCTAGTGTATATTAAGGTGTAGGCCAACCTAAAAAGACTTAATTAGAAAGTATTAAAAACGACCTTTTTTCGTTAGATTTAAATGGGAATTTGACTCTTAATATGACAATGAAGAAAAAAGTATTCAAGTAGCAAGCCCCATCCACTGAGATAAAGGCTTAATGTTGTTGTTGTTGTTGTTGTTGTTGTACTTTTATCTCCCTCAATGGTCGCGAGTAATATTGAGATCTAAAAATATATATATATAAAAGGATAATAATTTTTATAAAGTTACTGTTGCAGTTCTGATTATAAAAATTGTCTAATCACATGAAAAATTGTTTAAAAACTAATATGAAAGCTGGAACATAGTTGAACTATGAGAATTATCTAGTAAATAAAACTGTGAAGCAACTGCCTCAATAGAACCTTGATGTCAGTGGATGAAGATTTTCTAGCCTCTTAGTGGGCCAACATCATATTTATCTTTCGAGCACATTAATGCTATACGACTCCACCCACAATTTAAGGAAAAAAAATCTGATGATATTTAGAGAGAAGTTGTAAAAAAATATATTGTCAAAAAGGATTTCTTAATCTCTTTATATATCTTAATAATGATACAACAAAATTAGCTTGGCTCAATTTGGATTGAATTATTTCGGATTTACACAAATTGGTTGGAAGTTATTGAGAGTTAGCATATAGTACTTCCATTAAATAAAAATCATGTGATAATAAATTGATCATACAATCAGACAATTGTAATAAGCCACCCAAGATAGTGATTTCACCCAATAGATTGGCTATCTAAATCAGCATGTCGGTGACTTCAAATTGACAACATATCTAATAAGTTAGCTTAACGGGTCAACAACTCTCTCAAACAAGCCAACAATTGAATCACATCAATTCAGGATACTGACCTTTAAGATGTAAGCTCTAATCAACAGTTACTTACATGTAAATAGCTCATGTGTTCCACGTGTATTTCTTATATATTTCTTAGCTACATTTTAAGTTACATATTTCATATAATTAAATATACTCAAAACCCTATAAATATAATGCTAGTGTGTCATTCTAATCATTTTTTATGGCATTAACGTCATACCGTAGAATTTAATTTGAAAACAAATTTATCTTTTATATTTTAGTAATAACAATCAGAGCTATCTAATTTTTTCAATAATAAAATATTAGTGGAAATAAGTCTATTGTTCAAAACATCAATATACATCAGTGTTCATTACCAAAAAAATCATATACACTAGCCAGGAGTCATACAAATATAATATATTGCTCAAAAGAATAACTAAAAGATAAATTGATAGTGAAACTTGAAGAATCATGTACCTAATCAGCCTTACAATCTTGAATCTCTTTCCTGACCTGAAATCATTAAACCACATATATTGAGCTTATAAAGCCCAGCAGGTCACTAGAACTCTACTATTGAACTCAAAGAACAAAAAAGAAACATTATGCATAAAATCATTTAGTTCATAACAATAGCAGTTGATATGATCATGAAGCTATGTAGAAATAGTAAAAGATGTGAGATAACAGTATGGATGTCAAAATGGTAAGACTGTAAATCATCATTTTTAAACCAAACATCATAGTAGTATTATCCTAACTATAAGAAAATAGCATGAATAAGTAAAGTGGATTCATCTATAAAAATTGTCAGAAATCTATGATAATGTAGCATTATCAAGGAATCATATAAGAGTGCACATAATGTTAGTTATTATGTATCAGTCTCAAATTGCTATCTTAATCACATGCTCAGTAAAAATAAATTTGTAACAATGATTCAATAATAGTAAATCAGTGTCTTATATACATGTCCAAGCAGTCATATTAAACAGGTAAAGAATTTTAGTTTGTTTGATATTTTTCCAGTAAGTAATCTTAGTTCAGTATTTAGATGGCTTTCAGTAATCAAAGTCATCACTCTTGCTCATCAGTACAATAGTATCCCCTTTTAACTCTTAATCAATAAATCATATGAATCAGTAGAGGATATCACTATAAACCATAATATTTAAAGGAAAGCTTGTCATATCACTATTATGTATAGGTATAAATTAATGTCTAGCCTACCTCAGTAATGAACTAGCCTGTCTTGTTTTTATACACATAATATAACAAAAGTAATAATGATCATCTATTTCTCATTCAAATGTAAGTATTTATTTATAATGCTTGTTTCATCAGTATGCTTGTGTCAGGATGTAAAAAATCATTATATAACTTATTAGTACTCAAATCATACAAAATGCAAGAAATAATATTTCAAATAGAGAAAATACAAATTATTTAACCAAAATGAGCATAATAATCAATACTACTATATACCAAAAGTTATGCTATGAAAGTTTACTAAATCGATAAAAAATGCTATAAATATCGATTTAGATAGAATAATAAATTTTGTAATCAAAATCTTTAAAAAAATAGATAGGATATAAGGCACCAACAATGATTAGAACAATTTTTGTAACAACAACGTCAGATAGAAAAACCCTAGAAGCCTTCTCTCTTTCCTCTCTCCTCCTTCTCCCTTTCTCCTTTCTTCCCTTTTTGCTTCCTTTCTTAGCAAGCCAAATTAGAGAGAGAGAGAGGGGGGGGGGGGAGAACTGTTGAGTGGATAAATTTATATTAAAAATATTTTTTAGTGCCTAACACTGCGATGCTTCAATCTGGTGTGACAATGTTGTATGCCCATTCTATAGTTACTGTAGAATAAAGAGCATCAGCACTGCTATGTCAAATTTCAGCGCCCAGCTATGCCACCCTAGAGCCACTGTGCTCAAAATCACAGTGTCATAGTTTAGAAATTTCAAATTTTTAATAAATCCATTGGAATATTACAAATTTTCCACCTTAAAAAATGTCATCCCCGACATTTCTACTGAGGATCTGGGGTATAAAATTAATATAAAATACTTTAATTCTAATACAATAAAAATTCAAATTCAACTTAAAATTGTACTGAAGTCAAATTGAAAGCATGTCAAAAATCTAGTCGAACCAAAAATCAATGCTCTATCATACAGATAGGTAGTTCATTAATCACACATTATTTACTTATGCAATAAAATGATATATCAGCCGTTCAAAATAGAAATTCTTACCATTTAAACTCTCATATTATAATAGATCTTCTTAGTACTGTAAATTGTACACTTATGGCATCATTAGTTTAAGTGATGTTGATCCTAGTACAATAGACTCCCTCTAACAACCACTACTTGCTTTGTCATCAGCCATGTTCTTTGATCTTTCACTGTATTCTCTCAATCCTACAATCTTCTGTCCTTCAATCTTTTTAGACTATCCTACTCTAGAATCGGTTCTTCCTCCAGGTCCTTTATGTGAATAATCTGATATCTTGTGTCCTTGCTATCCACATCAAAAATATCATCCTATCAAAAGATAGTAATGACTCTGAATGTCTCCTTCCATAATGAATATAATCATTGTAACTACTGATAAGTGTAATCAATCCTCTCGTCGAATCATCATATATGATTCTCTTATCACTGACACTTTCTCTATCCTTGATTTATTCATCTCTGGCCCTTTTCTTGGTCACATCATACATTGGTAAAGGTACTACCAAATTAATCTCAATCGGTTTGTCCCTTTCCACCAACTCAAAAACTCTTGAATCCGTAGAGGTACTAATAGATGTTCAATTCCTTATTCAATCATTATAAAAATCTATAATATTTTTCTTCAATAGTAATGATCAAATGAGGAGCCTAACTAACCAATGCAGTGAACTCAGCTTCATATTATATCATTATCTTACATCCTTGTTCTAGTCTTATAAAGGCTTCTTATACCTTTCATCAAGCAAAGGGTGATAAAAACTATATTCTAAACGCTGTAGTAAACTCTTCCCAAGTAATCTCTATATTAGTTTTTCCCTAAAATTTTTCCTACCATTGTTCTATACACCATATCTCTACTTTACCTTCAAATAGAAAGACAACTAAAGGTACCTTCCAATTTTCTAGGCACTACATACTATCGAAGATCTTATTTATTCTCAATAGCCAATCTTTTGTAATATGGGGTTCTACAACTTATTTAAATAGTGGAAGTTTTAATTTATAAAATATTTATAAATGCTTATCGCCCTCTTCTTCTTTACTTTAAGTTGGCTTGCTCTGTATATCTCTCATTACCTATGCTATAACGCTAGCCAGTTGCATAATACTATCTAATGGGACTGATGTTACTAGAACTACACTATGTTATTCATTAGATAAATTTTCCTATGGTAGATCCATTTCAGCTATTCACTTATACAATCATATCTAAATAATTTATACATGTAATCAATTATATATTCAAAATAATGCACCTTAATCTACCTGATCATACTTGATTCATAAATGATTCTTATAGCTTTAGTGACAATTTAATTCTTCCAACAATAATGCTCTGATACCAAATTTGTTATGCCCCAAAATCTAATTTAGAAATAATTGTATCTTTTATCTTTTAATAATAATAACTAAAGTAATATAATTTCTTTCAATAACAAATTATCCATGAAAATATGCCCATTAATCAAAATATTAATATACATTAGTGTTTATTACTCAAAAATCAAATACACTCATGAGCTCAAAGGAATAGCTAAAAGATAAAATGATAGTGAATCATGAAGAATCATGTATCTGATCAGTCTCACACTCCTAAACCCCTTTCCTGACCTAAAATCATTAAACCATATATTAAGCTTATAAAGCCTAGGGGTCACTAAAACCCTACTACTTAACTCAAAGCATGAAAAAAATTGCATATATGAAACCATTCAGTTCATAATAGTAGCAATTGATATGATCATGAATCTATATACAAGCCATAAAACACATATAGTAATAGTAACGCCTATAAGATAATATAATACAGATGTTAAAACAATAAAGATGTAAACCATCATTCTTAAACCAAACATTATAAGAGTATTATTCAAATAGTGAGAAAATTATATAAATCAGTAAAAAGTATCTATGAAAACTATCAAAAATCTATGATAATATAGTACTATCAAGGAATTATATAGGAGTACACATAATGTTCAGTTCTTCTTTATCAGTCTTAAATCAGAATCTTAATCACATGCTTAATAATATTAATTAATAACAATTAATCAGTAATAATAAATCATTGCCTTAGCACTCATATTAAACAAGTAATTCTGATTTGTGTGGTGTTTTCTCAATAAGTATTTTTAGTTAAGTATTCAAGCGGCTTTCAGTAATTAGAGTCATCATTCTTACCCGTTAGCATAGTAATATTTTCTTATAACTCCCAATTAGTAAATCATGTGAATCGGTATTTAAAAGAAAGCTCATTGGTCCACTTTCCTCTACATGTATAAAATAGTCTCCAGCCAACCTCAGTAATAAACCAATCTTTTTTATTTTTATATACATAATATTATAAAAGTAATAATGACTTTCTCATTCACATGCATGTATTTATTCATAATGCTTGTTTCATCCATATACTCGTATCAGGATGCCAAAAATTATTATATATCTTATTCCAACTCAATTCATATATAATATAAGAAATAATATTTCAACTAGTGAAAATACAAAATTTATCTAATCAAAATAACTAGGATAATAAGTATTATAATATACTAAAAATTATGTGATGGAAATTCACTAAATTAAGACAAAATATAATAAAAATTAGTTATATAGAAGAATAAATCTCGGAATCAAAATATTCAAAATTAGAGATATGATAGAAGTCACCAACAGTGATCTGAATAATTTTCATAACATGAGCATCCAAGAGAAAACCTAGGAAGCCTTCTTTATTTCTCCTCTCTCCTCCCTCTCCCTTTCTTCTCTCCTCCCTCTCCCTTTCTTCTCTCCTCCCTCTTCCCTTCCTTTCTCGGCAAGTCAAATAATAGTGAGAGAGGGGAGAGAATGGCTGTGTGGAGAAATTTATATTAAAAAAAATTTTAGTGCCTAATGCTGCAACTCTCCAACCCGGCGCCACAGTGCTGCATGCTTATTTCATAGTTACTGTAGAATAAAGAAGTCAGAAATTCAATATGACATGATTCCAGTAAGATAAGCACCTCCACGGATGTAACAAGAACTTGAACAATAAGTAGTAGCTGACAAAACATTAATCAAAGCTGGTTTCAATAGGGAAGAGAAATATTCGACCTGGTTAGCGAACTTTATCCCAGTAATGAAGAAGAACAGTCAGATTTGTGACGATATCAATTACAGAGATTTAAATAAAGATTGTCCTTAAGATGAGTTTCTACTCCCTATATTAAATTCATGATAGATATTTCTTCATCACATGCAATATTCTCCTTTATGGATGGCTCATTCGGTTATGATCAAATTAAAATGGCTCCTACATATGGAAAGTGTACAAATTTTAGATCACCAATATAAGTTTGTTGTTATAAAGTCATGCATTTTGGATTAAAGAATACTGGTACAACTTACTAGCGAGTAATGCTAAACCATTTACTCAATGACAAATTTTGGTGCCCTAGCATTACACCCCCCCAGAGCCACTGCACTCTCACAGCGTCGCAATGCCGTAATTTAGAAAGTTCAAAATTTTTAAATAAATCCAATGGGTTATTACTAATAAAATCTATAAAGTTTCTCTCCCTTTGAGCATATTTCTCTGTCTCTCTCTTTATCTCTTTCTCTCTCTCTCTCTCTCTCACTCAGTCACTCTCTTTCTCTTTCTCTCCTCTAAGTTTTTGCTAAGTGCCTCACAGTCCTGTGCATAAGGTCCGATTATCATCTAAAGATAAATTTGTATCTAAAATCCTAAATGGAGCTGTGAGCATGAATCAATGCTAGGGATAAAAAACAAGCATTATGGATGAGAACTTAATATCAGGAGATTGAGAAATGTAGAAAATCTATAGTTTTCACTCAATCCTAATACTAAGGGAACTCTTTCTTAGACCTTAGCAATGGCATGGGGAACACGCCATCATATCTTAGTAGTGTTTTAGGGAATTTGTCCAATATATTAAATCAGATAGGAAATTAATAATAATTTCTACTTGTTAGGTATCAACATTATTCAAGAAAAAATCTCAACAACTTAATAACCAAAAAGAATTGAGTAAATTTATTTATATATTTGTTTAAAAAAGTATCAAGTGATGAATCTAGAAGCTTAATAAGTCAACTTTCAAATTTGAAGTTAACAGACTTTGATCACTCAGCGTCTTGGTGACTTAAAAATTTAATATTAGATGAATTGAGGGAAAGAATAACAATATTTGGGATCAAAATGATCTTCAAAGGATCATCTAAAAGCTACAATACTACAAATTATAGGAAAGTTAAGGAACCCAGGTAGATAGACTTTTTTGTACTTGCAAAAATCTCCCCTTACACTTATATCCAAGTTTTAGTTTCGATATGAGAAAAACATCACATCTAATAGACTCAAAAAATAAAAAATAAAAATAGAGATTTATGATATCTTTTAAATGTTGATTTTACAAAATCTTATAATTGAAAGTACGAGATGCGCTAAGAGGGGGGTGAATTGGTATTTTTAAAAAATCAATCCTAAATAAGAGTTCTACTTTTTGAATTTTTTAAAGGATAACTTAACGAGTAAAGTGCGGAAGCATGTAAAACTTTCACAACGACAATATTGGTGATACAATTGTAACTTTCACAATACAAGATTTAAAATATGATTTTTCACCAAGCAATTTAAAGCACTATTTAAAAGCATGAAAAATAAAGTACGGTAAAATGGAAAAAGCACACCAGAGATTTTTATAGTGGTTCGGTCACTTGACCTACGTCCACTCCCCGGAGTCCTCTACTCCGGGATTTGCACTAGAAAAGGTTGACTCTCCTTTTGCTCCCACAGCAAGGCGGAGAAGCCTTTACAATACTCACTTTCACCTCCCTCGGTGCGACGGAATACCAAACGCTATGTCACCCTCCTGGTGACGGCAGCGGACCTTCTCCTTTTTCTCCCTCCTGGAGATGGTAGAGTACCTTGACGATGTTGATCTTGAAGCGACTCTTCCCTCGAGAACTTTCCCGAGACTCCCCAAAGCCACAAGAGGAGTAAAGCATGCAGCTATCTTGGAGCCACCGTGTGATCCCCTCACACTACTTCTCCCTCACGCTCACGCTCACCTTCACCTTTCTCTCACAAGCCCTGGATCTCTCCGAAGAAAAAATTCTCCTTCAAGAGTCCCCTTCCTCCCTCAAAGCCTCTCACAACAAGAAGATAGACCAACAACTCATAAAAATTTTTTAAATTGTTTTTATATCAGGCTCCAGAAATTTCTAAAAATTTTAACTTTTGCGTCTCTCTTCGTACAGTACGATATATCATCATACAATACGATCAGTTCAAATACAGATTCGTCTAGTACGAGCACAGATGAACAGTTCTCAAATTTTATACATATCGTACTGTACGATCTGTATATCGTACAGGACGATCATGTTGATTTCTACTGTTCGCACAGGAAGATCTGTGGGGCGATCCCTGGGATGAAAGAATTCATCTCTGTTAGTCGTCCAGTACTCCACTAGTCGTACAGTACGATTAGTTCATTTTAGGATATCGTCCTGTACGATATGAATATCATCCAGGATGAATAGAACAAAAAACCTTAGTTTCATCTGGTATGATCGAGGGGATGAATGAAATCGTCTCTATCTATCGTACGGTACGATATATTATCGTACAGTACGATCGACTTTGAATAAGAAACCAACGTTTATTTTCAGATTATGGGAGATAATTTTGGTAAGTATTCAATTAATCGTACCGTACGATTTGGATCGTATAGTATGAATAGTTCAAGAAATCAAGATTATAAACTTACCAAATTTATTCTGGCGGCTAGGGTTTTTCAATTGAATCTCATCGTACAGTACGATAACGATCGTACAATATGATTAGATTACAAAGATAATCATCTGAAAAGTAGCCGTTAGCCTGAGTATTATTGATTAATCGTACAGTACGATTTAAAATCATACAGTATGATATTTTTTAAAAAAAATTTAACATAAAAACAAATCTCCCCCTGTATGTGTGCACGGTTGCTCCTTTCATATACATGCATCTATGGCAGACTCAAGAAAATAAAAAATAAAGAAATTAAAAATTACAAAATTTTCAACATCCTATTCTACTCGGTTTGAGTCTCCAGTAACCTTGAGCAGTGTGCATCTGACCTGAAATGTTAGTACTCATATACAAGGATAAACATTTATAATCTTAAGGAAGTCCATATGGATTCAGTAAATATTAGTTGTCTTCATGAAAATTAAGTGCTCGGGATCCTGGATTTCAATAATCTCCCCCTTTTTGATGGTGTCAAATAATATTTTCTGATGGCCACAGTTGTTATGCTTCCTTAGCTCCCCCTCAGAAGGATAACTTATTTTTTTTAAAATAGGAGGAGAGAATTTTTTTTTTATTATTATTATAACCTACATAAAAAATATAACAAGAGAATAATATATAATATAAATAGAAGAGTAAACATAAATAACTGATATCATTAAAAGTAAAAAAAATAGAACAACATAGAAATGTCTCCCCATTTTGACAGCATCAAAAAGGGAAGAACAAACAAACAACTATAATGACAAGAAACAGAAAAAAATACAACATAAACAACTACAATAACTCAAAATTCTGGATCCTGATCCGGAGGTGGTGGTGGAGGTCATGGAAACAGTTGGTAGTACTGATGGAGGGACGCAAACTGGTGATCGATGGAGGTGAAGCGCTCCCTAAACCATTTCATATCACTTTCATGTTCTTGATGTTGTTGAGCAATGTGGGAATCCATTCTAGTCTCTAATCAATCAAGGTGTTGAATGATGTCATCGTGAGGGTAGTCAGGATGAGCAGGACCAGGCGGGTGGATTGGTGGCGGTGGAGGTGCGTTAGCAGGAGCAGCAGCCTCTTCTTCATCAAAATTGGGATCGGCTTGAGCGGCCCCCCGATGGAATAAGATACAAAAAGAGGCATCTGAGTAGAAGATAGGAAGATGATCTGGAGGTAGTGGATAATGAATTTGATACTTAGCATCTAAGATGTAGCCTATGACATGTCCTAAAGTAAGGTTTAGTTTTCGACGGGCACCGGGATATCAGTATGAAGATAGGGTATGGATATAATCAAAAATTATTTGGGCTTCATTGAATTTGGTTCCAGACATTATTAGATAAGTGACCACAGACAGCAGTGGAGTAATATGGATACGGTCTCCAGCTTTGGGTATGATGGACGTGCGAAGGACATGCTGGATAACTCGTGCATTTTGATTCAGGGTTTGGACAAGGGCAGGTGTTGATTGGATGGGACACCTCTAAGGGTCATGTTAACTGAGGTCCAATCATAATCATATGAGATCATAGATTGGGGACGAGGGCCGTCAGTGGATAGCCCAATGTGTACAGCTATGTCGTTGACGGTGATAACGACATGCTGTTTGCAGACATAGGAAGTGAAGGTGGTGTTCTCTAGGTCGACTTTTACATTTGCAAGAAATTCAAAAAGTAGTTCGGAGTGGAAGGGAAATGCTAGAGTCAACAGGAATTGAAGAGTGGTGGAGGAAAAAAGGTTCATCACCTCGAAGTTCAGAGCAGCTTGATTCAACATTCGAGATGGGGTGATTTTGGCTTCTTTGAGTTTATTGTATGCTTTCTCGCCTGCAGCGGAGAGAAAGCGATCGTTGAATCGCTGAGAGGAGAAAGAGCTCCCGACGATCATTCGGCTGCGCTTGCTTGCACCAGACATTGTTGAAGAAGTAAATTGAGAAAGTGAGGAAATTTGGAAGAGGAGTGAGTGAGTTCAGCCAAAGAAGGCCTCCATTTTATAGAATTTTGGAACTATCGTATAGTACGATAGGTGCAATTATGTCGTCTGGACGACAGTTCAAAAAAGAGAGTCAAATCGTACAGTACGATCAAAATCATACTGGACGAACGTGAGTGAGAGGCGTTCGTCCCGAGAAGTCGTCTGAACGACTTTTGACAAAATAAATCATACAGTACGAACAGGTGTTCGTATAGTACGAAGGGTAATAATTTTTGTATCGGCCGAGCTTAAATTCGTCCCAATCCATTTAACACGTGGATCGTACCGTACGATGTGTGGTTCATACAGTACGATGACCAATAATGTGTATCATACCGTACGAGTGGTGAGTCGTACAGTGCGATATGTTCAAGCCAGGGAAGATCTGGACCGTGAATGGGAGTGGACGGCTGAGATTTGAGTGATTTTGGGATAATTGTACAGTACGATATGTGATCGTACAGTACGATGGGCAGAGAAATTCAAGGTTTGTCATCAGCAAGGTAAGAGGATCAGGAAACATTTTTTTTTTTAAGAAAATAAAACAACATCACAAACACAATTTTTTTTCCATGATTAGATTCAGAGGTCTTATTGGATTCATCAAATATCATATGGGTAGACTCTTCTATTACTAGGGTCCTCTTATTAAAGATTCTATAGGCTTTACCTACAGATGAGTAGCCTAGGAAAACCCCTTCATCAGATTTAGGATCGAACTTTCCTAAGGGTGACTTGCCATTGATTAAGATGAAGCATTTGCAACCAAAAATGTGTAAGTGGGAAAGATTGGGTGTCCTACCCTTAAGCAACTCATAGGGTATCTTATTAAGTTTGGATCTAACATTTACCCTATTTAAAACATATCACACAATATTCACTGCTTCTGCCCAAAAATATCTAGGAAGAGTGTATTCAGCTAACATAGCCCTAGCAGCTTCAACTAAAGTTCTATTCTTTCTTTCCGCTATTCCATTTTGCTGAGGAGTTCTAGGGGCAGAGAAATTATGTTCTATTCCAACATCTTTACAGAACGATTCAAACTTATCATTCTCAAATTCTCCACCGTGATCACTATGAACTGTCATAATTTCACATCCTAATTTTCTTTGAATCCAAGTGGAGAACGTTCTAAACTCTTCAAATGACTCACTCTTATGAGCTAGGAATTTTATCCAAGTAAACCTAGAGAAGTCATCCACTATTTCAAATCCATAAGATTTTCCTCCTAGGCTAGCGGTACTAACAGGTCCAAATAGGTCCATGTGTAGAATTTCTAGAGGCCTAGTGGTGTTGATATCCTTAATTGAATGAAATGATGATTTCACCTATTTTCCTAGTTGGCAGGCATCACATAGATGGTCCTTGGTAAAGTCTAACTTAGGTATGCCTCTAACTAAGTCTTTCTGAGTGATGTTCCTAAGTGTTTTCATACTAGCATGGCATAGTCTCCTATGCCATAGCCAAGAGTCATCAGCTATTGTTTTCAAACACAAAGAGTTTGAGTTTTCAATGCAGTTTAAATCTAACATGTAGACATTATTTATGCGTTTTCCTTCTAACACAAGTGTACCATTTAGGCTAATCATGCATTTGTTAGACAGAAACTTAATGTCAAAGCCCTTATCACATAGTTGACTAATACTTAAAAGGTTATGTTTTAAACCATCAACTAACAATACAGTTTCAATTATTAAATTCTTAGAGTTTCCAATAATACCTGAGCCCACCACTTTTCTGTTGGTGTTGTCTCCCAGAGTTACCTTACCTCCTGACCTAGCCTCCAGTGTCACGAACTGCTTCATGTCTCCAGTCATGTGTCTCGAGCAGCCACTGTCCAGGTACCACATGCTCTCACTAGGTCTTTTGTGAGAGCATCCCTACAATGTCAATCACAGGTTAGCTTTGAACCCAAGTGAGTTTGGGTTCCACCCTATGCTTATATGAATGAAATGTATGCATGTTATGCTGTGATGAATGCGATTTAGGTCTCCACACTAGATGTGTCCTATGGTGAATTGTGCACGTGCGGGCTATGTGACCTAGCATGCCACAAGTATAACATCTAACACCAGGAAATGGGTTCACTAATCTACAGGGGTGGTAATGCCTATTTCTAGGTTTGGATGATGCATGCTGTACTGGTTTTGAATGAGATGGTTCACATGGTGGAGGCTGAAAAAACTCAGCAAACGTGGGAGGTATTTTATTATTTTCGAATGCATGAAGTTTTTCATTTAAAAATTTATTCTCTTGGTTAAGACTTCCATATTCAAATCTCAATGTATGCTCACTCCTACTTAGTTCCTCTGCAAGTTCTTCTAGTTCCTTAAATGCATTCTCTAGTTCAACATGTGATGATTTCAAGGTATCGTGTGTAGTGGTTAACTCAATATGCTTCTTGTTTAATGGATCATATTCATCAAGCAAAGACATATGATCTTTATCCAAGTCAGAAAAATTCTTAACTACACTAGCATGCTCCTTTTGTAAAGTACTAAATTCAGTGTTAAGACTAATATGCTTTTTCTTTAACTTTCTATACGAGTCATGGATTTTTTCAGAAATAATAAGCAGTTCATCGTAAGACAGTTGACATACCTCATCTTGATCTGATTGATCAAGATTATCATTAGTCATTTGGTCCAGGACGGATATCGTCCAGGACGAATATAACAAAAAACCTTCATTTGGTACGATCGAGGGGACGAATGAAATCATCTCTGTCTATCGTACGGTACGATATATTATCTTACAGTACGATCGACTTTAAATAAGAAACCAACATTTATTTTCTGATTACAGAAGATAATTTTGGTAAGTATTCAATTAATTGTACCGTACGATCTGGATCGTATAGTATGAATAGTTCAAGAAATCAAGATTATAAATTTATCAAACTTATTCTGGCGGCTAGGGTTTTTCAATTGAATCTCATCGTACAGTACGATAACGATCGTACAGTACGATTAGATTACAAAGATAATCATCTGAAAAGTAGCCGTTAGCCTGAGTATTATTGATTAATCGTATAGTACGATTTAAAATCGTACAGTACGATATTTTTTTTAAAAAAATTTAACATAAAAATAAATCTCCCCCTGTGTGTGTGCACGGTTGCTCCTTTCACATACATGCTTCTGTGGCAGACTCAAGAAAATAAAAAATAAAGAAATTAAAAATTACAGAATTTTTAACATCCTATTCTACCCGGTTTGAGTCTCTAGTAACCTTGAGCAGTGTGCATCTGACCTGAAATGTTAGTGCTCATATACAAGGATAAACATTTGTAATCTTAAGGAAGTCCATATGGATTCAGTAAGTATTAGTTGTCACCATCAAAATTAAGTGCTCGTGATCCTGGATTTCAATAATAATACACTATTTTTTAGGACTAAAATTTTTAGTTCATTTAATTTTGTCCATGAAAATCATCAAATTCACTGTGAGTTTGCCATAATCAAATTGAACTTACTACAAAAATTTGACTATGATGAATGCAACAAGTAACCTATTGGAGTTTAATAGCTTTTTGAGAATAGTAATTTGCCTATTGGAGCTTGAAAACTAGGCACATATCACAATTCACTAATTAGAGTTCAATAATTTAGCAAGTATGGAAATTAGCCTAACGGAGTTCAATAATGTAGTGCATATAACAATTTCCCTAGAGTTTTGTGCATATGAAAATTCAACTATTTACTCTTTTTTTTAAAGATTCTTAACTATTAAATAATTACAATCATGGAAGAGAAAGATATCATTGTGACAAATTACCAAATTCCTAAAGGTGTCTAAGGGTGGAAGGTTTAACCCTAGAATCAGACTTTCCCTTTTTGCAACAAGATCTACATTAAGTAGAGAATGCGTTAATTTCAACTGATGAGACAAAGATAGTCACCTCTGCAAAGATAAGCTCTAGTGTAATGTCTGGCTCATCTAAGGAGACAACTGAACTTCAACAACACTACTAGAAAATCCATTTATATTTAGGTAAATAACCTATTAGTTTCATTAGCACAATGATAATTTAGAGATTCATTATAATCAATAAAGTGATTTAGCCTTTCTAATATTTATAATATTCAGATTATTTAAAAAACATCTTATATCCAAAATCAAAATTTGACATCAAAGAAGATGAAAAATGCATTCAAAAAGATGTATTTCCATTTAATTTCTAAAAAAAGATAGTTATAATTATTATATTATTGCATGTTAGAACATTCACATTAGTAGAGAAATAGAGTGTTTAACATCCTAGTTTTCTACAAAGATCTAGTACACACGCAGATAAGAAAGAGAGAGAGGTCCAGGAGTCAAAAGATACAAAAAAAAATTATGTTGAAAATCCTGAAAAAGGGGAATAACCATGGGGCCTTGCCCAGTTGAAATGATTCCACGAGTGTTTGTAGTGGGTTACGAAGGATGCCTCTCCACAGGGAAAGGCATGGACTCAATGTTGCAAAAATAAATCATATAGAGATTATGATGTGTTTGAAGTTGGAAGAATCCAATGATATGAGAGTTGTTCTAAAAAGAACAGTGGCAGGTTCATTTGGTCAGTAGGACCGTAGTCGGGCGAAGGTGGTTCGAGGACAGATGGACTATAGTCGGCAGGCGACGGAGGTCGGAGGGATTGTGCTCATGCGACTGAGGTCCAATGGCAATAGCCAAGAGGAACCTGGTGATAATGGTCATGTGGCGAGGTATCACCAGCGGTGGTTTTCAGGTGGAGCTTCGGGATTCTTCAAACTCCAAAGCTCTCTTGAATATCTAGCCTAAGATCTTAGCCTCCTCCCAAAAAGTCCCTTTCAAGTAGGGAGTAGAGGTCTATTTATAAATTTTGAGGGTGATATACCTCATAAATATGGAGAAGATTTGAAGAAAATTCGGCGTGCTTCATCAGACAAACCATATTGATTACCTCGATCTTAAAGCATTTGTTCAATTTTTATCTGCCTAAATGGTGTCAGAATCAAGTGACCATTGGCTCGTTGGATTCGCCTTGTTGAGCTTCTTGATTCGATTATAAACATGCTAATTTGGAGATCATTTAGTCATAATTGATTACTTTGAAGCTTTCAAATATGCTTCAGTCCCTTGATTTAGGCCCATTTGGGTTCGGGTTGGACTGTTTTTGGTGTCTTGAGTTTGTCTTTCTGAGACATTTAGTTTGACTATAAGTTTACTGAGATCAAAGTTCAGATGACCCCAAATTTAATTTTGAAAGTTTCTAATTTAAATATGCCTTGAGATTCGTGCCTGATCAAGCTGATTTTTGGTGAGGTATCAAGGATATATTACAAAGATAAATACAAGAAATAACCAAAGCAACTTGTCTAGGTGAATGGCTACTACTCGCTAGAGATGAGCTCTTATCATCTTCATTGTCGGGCTTCTTCTGCCCTTCAAAAATTTGTCAGGGTTTTCGTAGAACAAGCTTAGAATATGCCACGTATAATCTATCACTTTAAATGACCAAAGCATCCCAAAAAAAAAAAAAAAAAGTTTGTCTTCATTAAATTTGCTCATAACCACATCCCTGTATTCAACCACACCCCCCAAATTAAAAAAAAAAAAAAAACACAAAAAAAACAATTATAAGAGCTTTGGAAGTCCTAGATGATTTTTTCAAAGTGTCCTTTAATTTATTAACCTGGAGCTGCACAGAACACAACTACTGAGCGATCCCATTTTTGGAGGATTCTGAATCAATTACAGAAGATTCTAAGGCAATAATTTTACTTCGTAACTTAGAGAATTTTTTTATTCTTAGAACCTTGAATAGCAGCTTTCAATTCTGTCCATCTTTTCTTCATAAAAATTCATGTCCTCGGTGACTTTTCTTTTAAAACTTCAATATAACTCTTGGACACCTGCTCAACCAAAAGTGACTACTTCAAAGCTTTGTTCACCTTTGCATGCTGCTTCAATATGTTATTAATTGAATCGTTCTCTGGAATAAGCGACTTTATGTGAATTCAACAGATAAAATGTACTTTGCCAAGAAGATGCAAAAAACCTCATAAATGACGTGAAGTTGTTATGATGGCATATTTTCCAAATGTTCATATGAGAACTTCGAGCATATTATAAGTGCCAGAATGCAAACTATTCTTTGGAAGCAGCAAGCAACATCCGTATCTACCACTATTCATCCTTCTTTATCCCAACTAATTTTCAACTCCCATCTTCATTTTTATAACTTGCACTGAACTCCTTATAAGAATGAGAAGTCGCCATTGATTTTTCCTTATCAATGGTAGTAGTTCTTATTGAATGTGCAGAAGTAGTCGCCATTGATGTCATTGTTGCAATTGAAGTTGCAGCTTTTATAGCAATTAAAGCTACTTTTAGCATTGAACTCCTCGCTATGTTGGCAACATCTTGTTGAGAACTTGGCTTAGTAAACAAAATATCATCCTCATCATCACTTATAACATGACGCTGCTTAGGAGCAATCTCATATTTTTCTTCGAAGAGTTTATTCATGTCAGCATTAGTTTAGCCAAACTTGGATAGTTGAATCTCAGAGACAATTTAACATACGACAATAATACAAAAGTAACATTTTCATTAAGTCAAAAATAAAATATTTCTCACTTGTATGTTAGCATGTTGATCAATTGAATGTGCCGCCACAATTGTAAAAAAACTAGCACAAGTAGTTCAAGTATTGGGAGTAATAGCCGTCGCTTTATTTTTCAAATTCATCATTTAAAGAAGTCACTCCTCACAACATGATAAAAAACTGTTCTCTGATTCGTTTGGGATAAATTTCTTATTGCTTTTTAAAGCAATTTTTTAGTAAAAAAAGTTCTTTTTCAAAAGAAAAATTATACTAAAAAACTGTTTTAGAAAATAATAAAAAAGTTATCTCAAATTAAATCTAAGCCTCGAATAGATGCTGAAATAAGAACTTAAGACCCCTAAAAAATTGATCCAATTGCGAAAACTGGCACTTCTTCGCAACAGAAATATCTTCCTCCTCGGATTGTTAAGCTCTTTCATAATGTCATTGGCGACTTTAGTAGAAAAGCTTTTAGGCGTCTATCCAATCTCACTAATAACTTTAGCAAATTATTTCGGCAAATCATCTCAGATTTATCAAAAAGTTGAATCTCAGTAATGTTCTTGTCGTCTTTAGTTTCTTAGCGTTGGACTCAACATGGAAATTAGTAAGAGCCTTCCTTATGGTTTCAGAATCAACAGATGAAATAGCCCCACCTTCAATTGACAACTCAAGAAGTCTTCTCAACTCGGCTTCATTTCATAAAACTATTTTATTTGCCAATCTAACTACAGGGTGAACTGGCAAATTGACTACTTGATCGGCTTCAAGTCGATCATATGCAGTAGGAGCACCTCGTAGAGACCACTGTGCGGCTTCCATCCAAGTAGAACTTTGCAGAGAAAAATCACTGCTAACCTCTGTTGTTGTAAGATGTTTCTTATGCCACTTACAGTAGGAATTTCAACTACAGTAGGAATTTCAACTATAATTTTCTTCCTACTGTCATCTACTTCTTTTATCATTTTCAGAGGATGAGATGAAGTATCACCATGATCTCTCCTAGCCTCTCCATCTTTGTTTCTTTGCACCAGTATTTTAGCAAGATCCCTTAGAGAAAATATTGGAATGCAATCCATAGCATGGAAGGGAGAGAGTGAAAAGAACTAGCGTTGAGAGCTCCAGCGGAGAAAGTAGGGAAGTATTTATAAAGATTTCTTTGAATGAAAATCAGCAAATGTCAAATCACAATGATTATTTTTTTTGTTGCATTGTCGATTCAATTATAATGTATATATTTTTATTCTTTTTTTATTCCTTATTTGAAAGTCACAATTCAAAAGGTAGAAGAGAATCATTAGACTAAATAGACACCAAAAATATTTCAAGCCTAGTTCAAATATTTGGAGAATTTAACTTGCCAAGGAGAACTGCTCAAGTAATATGATGGCTTCACCCAACAAGTAGGTCATATTGCAAGTCAATCACATAATAAGTTGGTTACACAGCTGGACAACTACAATAAGTCACTCTTGTCAGCGACCTTTTTTTTTGAGAAAATTTTGGGGCAAAGCCCTTATATTAAAAAAACCAATTACAAACTATGGTAAAAAAACAACCAAAACTATAAAAGAAAAGATTGACTCTAAGCATAGCAAGAGAACCTCAGTGAATGATGCTTGTGCCAAATAAATTTAAACCATTGTACCTCCTCCAAATGAGAAAAAAACTAAGTAGTAAAGTTCTTAAAAGAAGGATTATTTGAGCTGTTGCAGGCCATAATCAGTTGCTCATTAATAGAAACAGATAGGATAGCCGCTCGGACATACTCGGGGATCAAATCAGGAAGAGCCCACTAATTGTTGACAATTTACCTATTAATAGCATGATGAGAGGGTCTAATAGAGATAAAATATTTAGATAATACCTTGCCATTACACTACGGATCCCAAAACATAGAAAAATTGCGCAGGGGAGCAACAAAAATGGAGATATGATCCTTTATCTTATGGGAAGTAAAGCAGATAAGTTTCCAAGTTTTGGATGCATTAAGAAGAGGATGCTTCCAAGGGGAAGTGTATTTATCCCCAAACCAAGAGCTGATGACAGATTCTTGATTATACATTCGCCAGATAAAGGAGCAAGTGACTCCATGATATAGTGAATCAATAGATGGGATGCCCAACTCACCCTACCGTTTAGGAATAACAGTGGAATTCCAAGCAATTAAATGAAGCTTCTTCTCCTTCATATTTCCATGAAATAAGAACCTTGAGCATAATTTAGGTATTGCTTTGCAGCAGGCTTTAGGTATAATGGACCCTATAATCTAATAAGCTAAAATGTTTGTAATACTAAACTTCAAAATTTGAACCCTACCTACAAAAGAGAGAAACTTAACTTTCCTACCTTCAAGTAGAGCAAAAATTTTACTTAGTAGAGGTTGGAAGTGAGATAAATTAAGTCTTTTGGAGGAAATGGGAAGCCCCAAGTATTTGAGAGAGGAGTCTACTTGAGCACTACCAAGAATTGCACATATATTAGAGGCAGCAGGGGTATTATTAGAGAAAAATGGAACTTTTGGTGGGATTAATATGAAGAGCAGAAGCACCAACAAACTAGCAAAAGAATCTATTCAAGCAAGTAGCATTATGGGTTGCAACAACACCAAAAATAAGTAAGTCATCCAAGTATGACAGATGATTGAAATATAGCCCATTGAAATTTAAGCCTGTGAAAGGAAGGGGGAGGGCAGGGAGAATGCTGGCTGCAGAACAAAGTGTACATCACAATATAAAAAAGTAGAGGGGATAGAGGGCATCCATAATAGAGGCCAGATGAAGATTTAAAGAACCCCTGAGGGAGCCATTCAAGCAAATAGACAAATGAACATCCAAAATGCATCCTTTAACCCATTTGATAAACAATTTAGGGAACCTTTTTTGCCTCATTCCGTTGAGCAGGAAAACAAGGGAGACTGAATAAAAGGTCATTATGAAGTCAAGTTTTGCAAAAAAAAAAGGTTTTGCAAAGATTTGAAGTCCCTCAACACCTCAGAGGCAAGAATAATGCTATCAGTTGAACATCTTTTGTGAATGAAACCAGCTTGGCTATTATTGATAATGAAAGGTAAGATCAGTTTAAGCCTATTAGCTAGTAATTTAGCCAAAATTGTGTAAAACCCATTGCACAGAGAGATTGGCCTAAAATCAGTAATATTGGAAGCATGAGAACCTTTAGGAATTAAAGTAATAGCAGTGGCCTTCACTCCTTTGGGTAAATGACTAGTGATAAATAAATTTTTGATAACATTACACACTTGTAACCCAATGAGGTACTAGGAGAGCTTATAAAACTCAAAAGTAAAGCCATCAAGCCTAGGCGCAGTGGCAGACTGACCACCAAAAAACACAGCTTTGATCTCTTCAATTGAGAAGGGAACAACTAGAGAATTGACTAAATGCAAAGGAACCAAGTCACTTGTAGGAATGTAGTAATTATTCTCATTAACAAGCTTTGGAGAATTGAAAAGACCTTCAAATTGTTGAATGGTAGCCGCAGTAATGTCACAAGAGGTTGAAAATTGACCAAGTGGGGTTGTAATTTCCTTTAAAGCATTTTTGTTCTTCCTAGCTCTGATTTTATCATAGAGGAAGCGTAGATCATCTTCACCATTGGTTAACCATTTGGCTTTGGATCTTTGGGAGATCCAAGATGACCAAGAGGATTGGATAGCAGCCAACTGATCATTAATTTTTTTTTAAGAGAAGCATTTAAGGGTTGGAGATCTAAAAGGCATTGGTGTTGTTTATTTTTAATTCAAGGGTAACGTTAGAAAGGAAGTTGGAGGAAGCCTAGTTCCATCTCTTAAGGGTCATTTTGAGATTTTGTAAGTAGTGGTAAAAAGAGGTGATTGGGCTGCAAAGCAAAAGCATTGAAAACATCCTCCCAGAAATCATCCATATAAACCCAAAAATTCTTGAAGATGAATCTAGTGGGGTTTGGTTTGATAAGAGAAGCAATCATGATCAAATGAGAGTGATCAGAATAAATAGATGGAACTACTTAGTAAAAAGTAGTACAAAAATTATCAATCAAAGTAGAATTCACCAACATTCTATCAAGTTTAATATGGATGGGTTGATCTACCCTTTGATTAAACCAGGTATAAAAAAGGCCCACGGATGTAAGGTCTTAGACACCACAATCATAAATAATCTTGTTTAGTTCCCGTAGCCTAGTAGGCATCAAAGTGGTACCACCACCTTTCTCAGTATCGAACCTGTAACAGTTAAAGTTACTAATAATGATCCAAGGTTGAGAGGCATCCGTCACTAAAGCTCTCAAATGGTTCCAAAGCATTCTTCTATCTTCAGCAGTGTTTGCTGCATAAATGACTGAAAGAAGAATAGGGGGAGAGGAACCTACAGAGAGAATACCATGAATAATTTGAGAGGAGAAGAAAGGAATGAAAGAGAAGTGAGAAGAGTCCCATTTCAGCCATATTCTACAAGGTGTAGAAAGACTGAAATTGTTGCAGTTATTCTCATTATTAAAAATCAAATGAGAGTTAATAAACCAAGGGTTAGATATAGCAGACAATTGAACTTTTGCTTCTAAGATGCATATCAACTTTAAATTATGAGAGCTCACAAGCTCTTTGCAAGCTTACACCTTGTCAGGGATATTGAACCCCCACATGTTTTAACATGCAAAAGGAGGTAGGGGCATTAAGACTTGGCTAATTTAGCCTTTTTGGCTGATTTGGCTCTAGTATGCTTTTAGGGGGAGAGGTTTGCAGATTGGAAGAGGGTTTTTTTGAGAAGGAGGGAATATTAACCAATTGGTTAATATTAGGGGATTTAACTTCTGTTGGGTTCTCATCAGGGGAATGAGAGGGAGGCTCTTCTGTTGCTACTGTTGCATATTAGTTTTTAAAATTTTATCTTTATAACCATGTGAGTTTTTGATGATAACAAAATCTTATTATTTGATTATTATTTTCTCCTAACATATTTTAAAAAGTTTTTTTTGTGTGTACTAATATATTTTTCAAAAAAATCATACTCCAGACTGCTGAAAGACTTCAAGACATATTAGATTATATGTTATTATAAGAGAAGTCTGTATTTTTATTTTATTTTGTCTGAGAGTGTGTGATTGTAAGTTAGATAATTATGCACACACACACTGGGGGAGTGAGACAAAGCTTATTTTTTAAACCTAATCATATTGTACGATGTTCTATCGTACTGGACAATTTGTTCTCTGTGTCCCTCCGAAATGACGTTGATTGGTGCCTGACTAGAAATTTTTCTAAGTACATTTCGTACTGTACAAATTCGGGTCATCGAGACGCCAATCAGAGTATGAAATCAGCTTCGTTCAAGTCATCCCATACAATCCTGTGATTTTTTAATATGATTGTATGGTATGATGTAGGTTCGTCCTGAACGCTGGTCAGAGTACGAAATCTAGCCAGTCCAGTTCATCCCGTACGAACTCGTAAAAATTTAAATTGATCATCCCGTATAAACTGGGTTTGTACAAATGCCGATCAGAGTATGAAATAGGGTTCGTACATGATCATATAGATGAAGTGGAATTTATCATAAAAATTTGAATTAATCGTCCCATATGAATTGTGTTCGTACAGATGCTGATCAAAGTACAAAATTGAATCGTTCATGTTCATCCAGAAAAATAACTCATATTTTTTGAACTGATCGTATGGTATGATGATCGATCGTATGGTATGATCATATTTCGTAAAAACTTGAAATTTTTAGTTTTAGGATAATTTTTCTTGTCCTTTGTATATAAGGTTCCTAAAAACTGACTGTCATGAGGCTTTTCACGAATTTCTCTTGAGTGCTCTTGAGGAGTATATTTGGGAGAGTATTTTGAGAGTGAAGAGTGAGAGATCTAGAGTAAAAAAATTATGAGGGGATTCACAAGATTGTCCAACGGTGAGATTCTCTTACTTATTCTTCAAAGTTCTTCCCAATCTCCTTACAGGATCTTGCAAGAGGATTGTCAAAGAAGGTCTGGTTCTCTGCCATCACCAGGAGGGTGAAAAAGGATGCTTCTCTCTCTGCTGACACCTGAAGGGTGTGAATGGATGAGTGGGTTCTCTGCCTTCACCAGGACAGTGAAAAAGGGCGACGGTTCTCTGCCGCACTGGGGTTTGGTGGAAGGGAATTTGTAAGGGCTTCTCTGCCTTACTGTGGGGGAAAAAGGAGAGTCACTTTGCTTTAGTGCAATACCTAGAGAGGGAGTCTCTAGAGAGTAGATGTAGGTCGTGTTTGATTGAACCACTATTAATCTGGTGTTCTCTATTCTTATCTTTATTTATTGCTTTTTAATTTCTATATTGCACCTTATTTTTTATGGTTGAAAAGTAGAAAATTCATAATAGTTTGTACTGTACGAACTGGATCGTACTGTATGATATACGTAAAGTTTTTATTTAAAAAGGTTTTCAACAACATCCAAGAAATTTCAAAAGTACCAATTCACCCCCCTCTTGATTAGCCTAGGGACTTAATAAATAGGTCTAACAATCTATTCATACTTTTAAGTGGTATTAGAGCTTAGTTCAAAAATTACTGTTTAGATTACTTTTTGAAATTCAATCATGGCTAATTTTGGAAACCCAAACACACTTGAGAGTTATTCGATCACTAGACCTCCACTATTTGATAACATCCCATTTGATTTTTGAAAAACTTGCATGTCTACCTTTTGCAATCACTTGACTATCGCATGTGAATTTTAGTACAGAAAGGTTACACTGAACCTACTAAACTTGTAGAAGGAATTAGAATTCAAACACTTTTTGCTGATTGGACTATAGAAGGACATGAATTAGCTCAATTGAATGTTAAGTGTTTGAATAGTTTTTTTATGTATTGAAATCAGAAGACTACATGCGTGTTTCTACTTGTAAATCTGGAAATGAGATTTGGGATAGGCTTTGCATTACATATGAAGGAACCAATGAAGTGAACGAATCTAGATTGAACATTCTACTGCATGACTATGAACTTTTTTGCATGAAATCGAATGAGTCAATCTCTGACATATATACTCGTTTTACACAAATATTAACTTCATTGCATGCATTAGGTATGGAACTAACTAATTCTGAAAAAGTAAATAAAATATTATGTTGTTTGCCTACTAGTTAAGATGCAAAGATTACGGTTATAATGGAGTCGAAAGACTTAAATATTTACTCTATTGATAATTTGCTTGAATCACTGATGCTTACGAGCAAGGAGTGACTCAAAGATAGATTGATGCAGGTGATAAATGGAAAGAAAAGAATATTACATTAAAAGTGGATGACTTGGAGAGTGATCAGTCCCAGCCTAAGGATGAAGAGGATATTGTCTTAATGACAAAGCAGTTCAAAAGTTTTCTAAGGAGGAAGCAGAGGAGACGCCAGCAATGAAACAAAGTTAAGTTTCATAAAAATGTTAAGCCTTTTAATGATATTATTTTTTATGAGTGCAGGAAGCTAGGATATATAAAGACTGAGTGCCCTAATCTCAAGGCCAGTCCTAACAAGGAGAAAGTTGAGGAGAAACCAAAGGATAGAAGGGGCAAGAAGAGACTACAGCGAGCATTTTGGGTGGACTCAGCTTCAGATTCCTCAGAAAATAGCACCAGAAGAGGAAGTCACAAATTTATATTTGATGGCTGACAATCTTGATTATTTGGATCAAGAGGAGATATGTGACTTAAGTTATAATGAATTATTTAAAGTTTCAGAGCACATTCATTCTGCATATAGAAAACTAAAGAAATTACATGCTAAGTTGAATTTAGATTACTTAGAACTGTAAAAAGAATTGGAAATCCATAGGAAACACCATGCATTAATTGATAGCAACCACATGACTTTGTTGGATGAATTTGATGATTTGAATAAATAGCATGAACTTCTAAAATTATCACACACTAAACTTGAAAATGATTTCAAAACTTTTATGGATGAATCAAATAGTAGAGAGCATAATTTGAAGATTAAAAATTTGATTCTAGAGAGTGTTAACTCATATTTTGAAGTTAAGTTGAAAGCACTTAAGGAAAATAGGAATCACCCAAACTTGAAGATTTTCATAAATCTTACCACAAGTCCATTAGTTCAAAATCTAGGAGAAGATCTTACAATGCACATAAATTAATAAATCATTTTCCTAGAGTAAAATATTTTTCTTATGGTATAATTGGGCATATTTCCCACACATATACTATTCATCGTAGAACACATTTAGTGTGGAGACCTAAGGTGCATAAAATACAGTATATTACATAAGTCTAATGTTTGATAATTTTATAGGAACTCTCTCACACAAGACCTCGTGAGAGCATTTGGTACCTGGACAGCGGCTGTTTAAAGCATATGACTTGAGATGCAAATTAATTCATATCGCTGGAAGTCAGGAATGGAGGCATGGTTACACTTGGAGACAATACCACCAAGAGAGTGGTAGGTACATGTATGATTAAAAATTCAAAAAATTTTGTGATTGAAAATGTTCTGTTAGTAGAAGGCTTAAAACACAATCTGTTGAGCATAAGTCAACTGTGCGATAAAGGTTATCATATTAAATTCTTGCATACTAGCTATGTTATTAGTCAAAATAGAATTATTGTGTTGAATGGTGATAGAGTAAATAATGTGTACATGCTAGATTTGAATTCTATAAAATCTTTTACTATTTTTTATTTGAAAATTATATCTGATGAGTCATAGTTATGGCATAGAAGACTTTGTTGCACTAGCATGAGAAATCTTAGAAAAATCACCCAAAAAGAGTTAGTTAGAGGAGTACCCAAATTACACTTTATAAAAGATCACTTATGTGATGCATGTCAACTAGAAAAATAAGTCAAATCCTCCTTCAATTCAATCAAGGAAGTTAGAACTAGCAAGCCCTTAGAAAATTTTCACATGGATCTCTTTGGACCCGTTAGTACCTTAAGTCTAAGAGGGAGGAGATTTGGGTATATAATTATGAATGATTACTCAAGATTCATATAGATTAGATTTTTAAATCATAAGAGTGAATCATTTGAGGAGTTTAGATATTTTGCCACTTGGATTTAGAGAAAACTAGGATTTAAAATTATTACTATCCAAAGTAATCATGGGGGAGAATTTAAAAATAAATTATTTGATGATTTTTATAAATCTTATGGAATAGATCATAACTTCTCAGCTTCTAGGACACCTCAGCAGAATGGAGTAGTTGAGAGAAAGAACGGGACATTAATTAAAGCTGCTGAGCCATGTTGGCAGAATATTCACTTCCAATATATTTTTGGGCTGAAGCAGTTAGTGCCGCATGTTATGTATTGAATAGGGTGTACATTAGATCAAAATTAAACAAGACCCCCTATGAACTTCTTAAAGATAGAATTCCCAACCTCTCACACCTACATATTTTTGGATGTAAAGTATTCATACATAATAGAAAAACTCTCTTAGGTAAATTTGATCCTAAATCTGATGAAGGAATTTTTCTGGGATATTCAAGTGTTGAAAAATCCTATAGAGTTTTTAATAGAAGGACATTGGTAGTTGAGGAGATCACTCATGTTATTTTTGATGAATCGGATAATTATGGAGGATTTTGGTTGGATGAAGATGAAGTTGAGGAAATAATCCAAGGACTCAAAAATAAAAAAGTTGAAGAAAGGGTTAAAAATAAGGAAGAAAACCAATTGCCTAAGGAATTAAAATTTGTTAAAAGTCATCTTAAAAAGTTGATTTTAGGTGACCCAAGTGAAAGAGTTAGGACTAGGCATGGTTTAAGAAAAGAAGTAAATCACTCCACTTTTATTTCAATGATTGAACCCACTAGTATAAATCAAGTACTTTCGGATGAGTTTTGGATTCTAACTATGCATAATGAGTTGAATCAATTTGCTAGAAATGATGTTTGGGAATTGGTAGAAAGACCGAAAGATCAAAGTATTATTAAAACAAAGTGGGTATTTAAAAACAAGATGAATGATTCTGGATTGATTGTTAGAAATAAAGTAAGGTTAGTGGCTAAGGGGTATAATCAGATTGAGGGAATTAATTTTGAGGAGACTTTTGCCCCGGTAGCCAGACTTGAGGCTGTTAGAGTGCTTTTTAGCCTATGCCTATTTTAAAGGTTTAAAGTTGTATCAAATGATATAAAGAGTGCATTTCTAAATGGGATGATAAAAGAGAGTGTTTATATTGAATAACCTCCAGGTTTTCAAAATGCACAATTTTCTAATCATATTTTCAAATTGAAAAAGCATTATATGGACTTAAACAGGCACCTAGAGCTTGGTATGAAAGGCTAAGTAATTTCCTACTTGAATGATTATTTGTCAAAGGGAGTGTGGACACCACTCTCTTTATAAAAAGAGTAGGAGATGAAATACTCATTGCTTAAATTTATGTGGATGATATTTTATTTGGATCTACTGATAGAAATCTTTGTGATGAATTTTCAAAAATAACGAGTAAGGAATTTGAGATGAGCTTAATTGGAGATTTGAGTTATTTTTTGGGATTTAACATTAAGCAGGATGAGGATGGAACCTTTCTAAGCCAGCCAAAATATTTTAAGGATATCCTTAAGAAGTATGAAATGGATAAGGTTAAACAGTAAATACACCCATGAGTTCCTCAATGTAATTAGATAAGGATCCTAAAGGAAAATCAGTTGATCAAAAGAAGTTTAGAAGAATAATTGGATCTTTGCTTTACTTGATAGCTAGCAGACCAGATATCTTGTTTAGTGTTTATTTATATGCTAAATTTCAAATAGATCCAAAAGAGTCACATCTGACTGTAATTAAGAGAATTATGAGATATCTTTTGGGGACTCAAAACTCAGGAATTTGGTATCCTAAGAATAACAAGCTATTTAAAATTATTGGATACTCTGCTTCCGATTTTACTGGTTATAGGGTTAATAGGAAAAGCACTTCTTAAACTTATCAATTCATAGGAAACTTCTTAGTTTCTTGGTCTAGTAAAAAATAGAACTCAGTAGCCCTTTCAACTATAGAAGCTGAATATATTGCCTTAGGAAGTTGTGTTGCACATGTGCTTTGGTTAAAATAATAGTTAATTGACTTAGGTTTTTTTTTGGCACAATTCCAATCCTTTGTGATAATACTAGTATCATATGCATTTCAAAGAATCCTATTCAATATTCTAGAACCAAGCATATCGATATAAAATATCATTTTATTAGAGATCATGTAGCAAAATGGGAGATTGAATTACATCATGTTGCTATTAAGGATCAACTTGCAGATATTTTTACAAAACCACTAGCTTTTGACAGTTTTAGTATTTTAAGGATATGGATGGGTGTGATTGATCTTAATGCATAATTAAAAATTCTGAAAACTTATTTTTTGTGAGTGATTGTATGTTTGTTTATATCAAATATGTGATAGTCTAAGTTATTTTATTTTATTTTGATTATGTTTAAATGCTTTATTTGTCTTTCTGTTGTTTGTAATTTAATGAAAATTGATTTGATTTTAAAGGTTTCTGAAGTTTATCATGCATTATTTTTTCTTTATTCTGATCGTACTATACAAAATTATTTCATACAATACGAATAACGTGTGCATAAAAATTTGTTGAGTTGAGGAGTTGAAATAATATTTTTAGAATAGTTAATACTATATGATGACATCATCGTACTATATGATATGTACAGATTCATCTGTATACATAGGGATGGGTTTATAGTTTATGTCAGTTATTATTGCTGATCGTACGTACGAAATTATCATTCATCTGTATGATTAATTTTGCTGATTTGGATAAGGACGAACCTAATCATCGTTGAACGATCTTTAATCTTCTGATCGTCCTGGAAGAACATGTGTTCGTTTGTACGATCGAGCTGTCATCATTTTATGTGGATGACCCCAACTATTTTTGGATGACCATTCATTTTCTGATCGTCCCGGATGAACACCTGTTCGTCTGTACGATCTTGTAGTTAAAAAGTATGTATAAAAGGTTGCCTCAGGAAGGATGGTTTACAAAAAGCCGTTTCATTTCTATCTATTTGCGTTCGTATGTACGAAATATTTTTTGTCTTGTACGATTTTTGGATCGTACATACGAACTTTACTTCGTACAGTACGATTTTGCAATTTTCTTTAAATATGAGGGTTTTGGTTGTCATTGTCTTCACATCTTTTTCAATCTCTAAAACCTTCTCATTTCTATGGCTAGCAGCAACAAACAAGCACGAGTTTTTAAGGGATCATCCTCAAGGTCTGAAAGATATGATGATTTTCTTTATAGAGAAAATGAGCAAGCTTACAATATGTATTATTTAGCTAAGATTATTGCCTCTAGAGTCCTCATTCAAGGGGATTTATGTTTTTCTATAATTCCTCTTTTCACAGCAACTCAACTATCCTTTATCCTAACCTTAATTCATGCTTACCACAAGGACACCTTTAGAATATTTTTGGCCAACATAAAATTTAATGAAGACCATCTTCCTATGTCTTTAAGCAGAGAGTCCAAATTACTAAAGAAGACTTAGGAAATATTCTTCATCTTAGGACCCAAGGGGTAAGGGCACACACTATGACTTTTAGATCTGATTTTAACTGGAGTGAAGTAAATCAAATTCTTAGAGGTGTTCGTTAAATCTATCATTTACGTCATGTGTATACCCTACATGAAAATGCTAGGATCATATAGCATATTCTGAGGACTTCAATTATTCCCAAAGCTGGTGATCCTGTGAATATGACCCCTCTTTTGTCCACTATCACTTATCTGATCATGATTGAGAAACCTTTTGATGAAGCCCAACTCATTTTAGACTACCTATATAACCTTTCTAACATTAGGCAACCTAATAATAGAAGAAAAAAAATGTAGCTTTGGGACATTCTGGAAAAAAGTACAATCTAATCAATCATGATCCTCCCACCGAATTACCTATTTTCTTCACCAATGCCTCCTTTCAAGCACAATTTCATCAAGATCAAGATACAGAGGGAGACGAGTCTGAAGAAGAAGGGGATGCACCTACACCTGCACCTGCACTTGGACCCGACTAAAACTTCTATCAAGATATGATCCAACGCTTTGATCGTCTTGATCAAAGATTTGATGATGTGGAAGAACACTTGAAGCTGCAGGAAGATAAGTATACTAAAGATAGAGGGTGGATCCGAGATTAGTTTGAATCAATGAACATGAATATTTCCACGATCAATAGCTATTTTGCTATGTTCACTGCTCCACCACCACCTCCAGATCAGGGTCCTTCAGACTACTACTGATGATTTTCTGTCTTTTTGGTGTTGCTTTGATTGTGTTGTTGATGGTTCTGCTGTTCAGTTTTAGTGATGATCTTTTATTTTGGTTGTCTCTTTGTTGTTCTTTTTTAGGCTTGGATGCTTTGTGACTTTTTGGTTGGTTCTGATTGTACCAAACTGTGTTGACCTCCTAGATGATGTTTTGCATTGTATCTGATTTAGAATTGAATGAAATGAAAAAAAATCATATTTTTATGCATATTGTTATATAAATGTGATTGTGACTTGAAATATTTTCAATCAAACGTAGTTAATTGCCTTCATAAAATGTTAGTGAATTTACTTTACTATATTCATGTATGTGTAGAATTTAATTTCTCAAAATGTTTAGATTACTTTCTGCCCGGGTGTAGATTAGAAGATCTAATGTATATTCTTTGTATAGGCATGTATTACTTAGCTTTAATAGTTGCAAATTTGATGTCATGCTTTTAATTTTTTTTTAAATTTCAAAAGTGTTTATTATTGTAATTGTGTTAAGAGTTAGAGATTTTGGAAAGACAAACATTTACTAAGAGGCATAAAATTAGCCCAAAAATAAAAAAATACACAAAGTGTGAAACATATACTAAAAGATGC
This sequence comes from Dendrobium chrysotoxum, assembly GCA_019925795.1. NCBI lineage: Eukaryota > Viridiplantae > Streptophyta > Magnoliopsida > Asparagales > Orchidaceae > Dendrobium > Dendrobium chrysotoxum. The sequence continues at coordinate 16,475,819 of CM034311.1, forward strand.
GCAATATTCACCAAATTAAAAAGAGGCACAAAATTAGTAAAAGATGCACAAAAGTGTGCCACATATACGAAAAGATGCGCAATGTCACCAATTTCTCTTTCCTTTATCGATTTCTCAATCACACTACAATGATCTTTACTATTGATTTAGAAATATTATTAATTTTATTTCATCAGTTTTTATAACCGTTATAGTTATTTAATCTGTCTATTTCAATACTGATATAGATCAACTTTTCTTATTCATGTTATCTGTAATTTTACATTTGAGTCTGTATCTTTTGCATATGATTTTAATACTGTAGTATACTTCATTTAACATTATCTTAATAATCAACTACTTTGATTGCTACCCTTTTTGTTGTTGTCAAAAAGGGGAGTTTGTTTGATGTGTTTTGATTTGTTTTGATGTGTTTTGATATGTTTTGGTCATGATGTGATGTGTTTTGGTCATGATGTGTTTTTTGTTGCATGTTATGTGTTTGTTTGACGTATGTATTTGTGTATTTATCTCGTGTATCTCTTTTTTTTTGTGATCCTTATTTCTTGTATTAAATAGATCATTCATTTAGGGGAGCATGCGCTTAGGGGGAGCTAAGGAGAAAATGTGTGTTAGTTTTTCTTTACCTTAAATAATATTTATTTTGCTATCATCAAAAAGGGGGAGATTGTTGCTATTGTTGCATATTAGCTTTTAATGTTTTATCTTTATAATCACGTGAGTTTTTTATGATAACAAAATCTTATTATTTGATTATTTTTTTCTCCTAACATATTTTAGAAAGTTTATTTTTGTGTGTACTAATATATTTTTCAGAAAAATCATACTCCAGACTACTGAAAGACTTCAAGACATATTAGATTATAGGTTATTGTAAGAGAAGTCTGTATTTTTATTTTGTTTTATCTGAGAGAATGTGATTGTAAGTTGGATAACTGTGCACACTCACTGAGGGAGTGAGACAAAGCTTTTTTTTAACCTAATCATACTGTATGATGTCCTATCGTACTAGACGATTTGTTCTCTATGTCCCTACGAAACGAAGTTGATTGGTGCCTGACTGAAAAATTTTCTAAGTATATTTCGTATTGTATGAATTCGGGTCATCTCGGACGCCAATCAAAGTATGAAATCAGCTTCATTCAAGCCATCCCATATAATCCTGTGATTTTTTGATCTGATCGTACGGTAAAATGAAGGTTCATCTTGGACGCCAGTTAGAGTGCGAAATCTGGCTAGTCCAGTTCATCCCGTATGAACTTGTAAAACTTTGAACTAATTGTCCGGTATAAATTGGGTTCATACAGATGCCGATCAGAGTATGAAATAGGGTTCGTACACGATCGTACAGACGAAGTGGAATTTATCATAAAAATTTGAACTGATTGTCCCGTACGAATTATGTTTGTACAGACGCCGATTAGAGTACAAATTTGAATCATTCATGTTCATCCAGATGAATGACTCATATTTTTTGAAATGATCGTACGGTACGATGATCGATCGTACGGTACGATCATACTTCATAAAAACTTAAAATTTTTTGTTTTATGATAGTTTTTCTTGTCCTTTATATATAAGGTTCCTAAAAACTTACTATCGTAAGGCCTTTCACGAATTTCTCTTGAGTACTCTTGAGGAGTGTGTTTGGGAGAGTGTTTTGAGAGTGAAGAGTGAGAGATCTAGAGAAAGAAAATTGGGAGGGTATTCACAAGGTTGTCCAACGGTGAGATTCTCTTACTTGTTCTTCAAAGTTCTTCCCAATCTCCTTAAAGGCCCTTGCAAGAGGATTATCAAAGAAGGCTCGGTTCTTTGTCATCACCAGGAGGGTAAAAAAGGATGCTTGGTTCTCTGTTGACATTTAGAGGGTGTGGAAGGATGAGTGGGTTCTCTGCCTTCACTAGGAGAGTGAAAAAGGATGACGGTTCTCTATCGCACCAAGGTTTAGTGGAAGAGAGTTTGTAAGGGCTTCTCCGCCTTTGCTGTAGGGGTAAAAGGAGAGTAACTTTGGTTTAGTACAATACCTAGAGAGAAAGTCTCTAGGGAGTGGATGTAGGTAATGTTTGACCGAACCACTATAAATCTGGTGTTCTCTATTCGTATCTTTATTTACTGCTTTTTAATTTCTGTGGTTAAAAAGTAGAAAATTCATAACTGCTCATACTATATGAACTGAATCATACTGTACAAACTGGATTGTACTGTACGATATACATAAAGTTTTTATTTAAAAAGGTTTTCAACAACATCCAAGAAATTTTAAAAGTACCAATTCACCCCCCTCTTGGTTAGCCTAAGGACTTAATCAATAGGTCTAATAATCTATTCGCACTTTCATCTTCAGCTTGCAGAGAAGCAAACTTGTTGGTTAACAAAACTTTAGGAAGAAGAAGGAAGGATTGATGAGATGATTGGTCTGAGGAAGAGGATTCCTCTGTAGGGAAATTTAGGTTAGGGATAATGGGGTCTTTGTCAAGGCTAGAATTAGGTGGAAGTGAAGGGTTAAAAGTCTCACATGTCGACGTAGGAGTAGGCAGCAAAGTGGGAAGAGATTGTGTGACCCTTGGGATTAGGTTGGTAGGAGAGGAAGGTTTAAAAGAAGAAATGAGATTATGAATCCTAGGATTCTAACTGGTGCTCCTACCTCTGGGCCTAGAGGGAGGCAATACAATTTGTTTTGGATTGGGATTGGATGAGCATAAGGAGTAGGGATGAATGAGTGAACCACACCTTCGTAATGCGTCAATTTCTAATTGTAAAGCACTTTGAGAACTAGCTCTTCACCATCAATGTGCAGAGGGATTTCATCTGGGAGAGCAAATTATTTAGAGATTTGGACACAAACTCAAGTCAAGGTTAACCACGATCTTTTGGCTATAAGGGAGTCCATATATAGAGGAATACCAATATAACTGGCGATTTTGGATATGTCAATCAGGGTCCATAAGGCCAAAGGTAAATCTATAATTTTTATCCAAAGGGGGATGGAAGAAGATTCATCACATTTGCATTTAAACTTAGGAGACCATTTTTTAAGAATGAATGGTTTTCCCAGTAGGAACTATGCCCCCCCCCCCCCCCCCCCCCCCCCCCCCCCCTCCCACATCTAAACCATGTCAAAATCTTCAAAAGTAGTAAATTTCAGTAAGAAAAACCCATCTGCGAGGGAGAGTAAATAGAGCAAACCTTTTAGAGTCAAAATCCTTTTCATATCAGCAAGGAGTCTCTTATAGTATTGGTACTGGCCAATGGAATAACCCACTATGGATAAAGACCAAAGTGAAGAATGCTTAGATAGAACTTCAACCGAAAAGGAGACCTTTTGGCTCGAAGGAACAAAAGACATGAAAAAATCTTCAGGGTTAGGGATTTGAGAAGAGAGGTTATTAAGAGGGCCAAAGAAGTGGGATGAGGACCCAGAAGAGAAGGGTTATGTAGAGGGGGGAAATCATTTGGATTTAGGGCCATCAGGAGAGAGGGAGAGGGAGAACCTCTCTCGGACAAGAAGGCAATCAAAGATTTGCGCACATGAGCGTGCAATCCAGCTTATCAAAATCAAATTAGGAAAATACATTTTTCATCATTTAATGTTTATGTAGATCAAAATTAGGGTTAAGAGGCAATCCAATATGTCTTTTAGATATAACGATCGATCCAACATTCTTTCCATGTTTATTTAAAACTTTTAAGTTTCTTGATCACTCGCTGAGTAGCATTCTCGCAAAATGCTATATGAAATTAGGAGATTTACATGCATAGTACATAACTATCCTATCTATATATTTAATGTTTAAAGCACCCTCAAATTTTATGTAAAATAATTAATATCATTTTCTTTAACTTATTGTTAACTTCCCAGCTAATAATGTTCTTCCTCATCGCAACTTCCTCAAACTCTTCTTCTTCAACCAGGATTATAGGTGTAGCACTGCATGGTTCCTTTAATGGCCTCCCAATAAGATTTCATCCTCCCTTCCTTCATTTTCTTCGTCGTTGGGGGTTTCGGGGTCACAAAAGCAACTGGTGTCATCGATGGCTTTCCCCTAATGAGACCTCCTCATGACTTCCTCTCTACATGGGCTTTCATCCCGATCATACCCTTTGCTGCGAGATCTCATCATAATTTATTGATATGCATGTGTGAGAGATTTGATTAGCATACTGATATATATGTAAATACAAAATTTTTGATGTTACATATATAAATTGAATGATATTGAGTGTTATGTATGTAAATCCTCTAAAAATTAAAATCGCATTCCATTATATAATCATAGGAGTAGTTAAAACATCAATTTCCTTATAAATAGAAAATAAGATTTAAAAAAAAATAAAATTTCAAAAAGGCTTCCAATTCTTTTTTCAGTCAGGGTTGCATGGCGACTCAAAGGTGAGGTTCTACAAAGGCAATCAAAAGAAGCTAAATTACTCATTAAAAGAGATCAATCTTTAATGGGTTCATATTTGTGGGCCTCCTAAACTATTCTATAAACGTGCTATTATTGAGTTGAGTACTACACGACTTCTTAATATTTCATTAATGATAAATCTCAAATTATTAATAGCAAAAAATAAACCTTTAATGATGGATTAGTTTAGATGGGGAGATTATGATTGGTATGATTGAAGCATTGTTCAAGTTATCTTTAATGTATTATGAAAGGTTTTTTTTTGAGATTTTTTTTTTTTTTGCTTTACTTTTCAGACCACAATCATAATTTTGTTTGACTAGTACTCTTTCGTTGTTTTAAAGAAATTTTTATGCAAGGAAACTATTTTTATTGAAGCTTTCAAAAAAGTTACTTTCTCTACAGTAGCTTTACAATCACCTTTACAACAACCTGCAACCATCCCAAAAGAATTCAAAATCTCATTTAAATCATTAAAATTATTTATTTATAAGTAGAAGGGCAAAGCAGCATACATCATTTCTTCATGCCCTTAAGGAGAGCTTAATTCACTGAGTTTGGGCATGGACTTTTTTTTTTTACATATTTAATATTGTATGAAAAATAAATAATCTCACATAAATGAATCAAACCCTTTTAAAGTATGTTTTGGCACAAGAGAAGAGACATTAAACTCTTTTGGTTGGGGGATTGACTACTCATCCAATAAAGATTCAAAATTCCATTGTCTCGAGTGATCATAGCCTTTAATTTATTTAGTCAATAGAGATAATCAATCTAACTATGTTGAAAGTTACTTATCGATAGCCATTGATTGTTTTGTCTCAGAGAAATCATCAATAAGGGATGAAAGGGGATTAAGTGGCCAATTTCAAATTAAGGTAGGTTGATAGAGGGTTTTGTATCTTAATAGATGCAACAAAAAGAACTAGAAGCTCAAATACAAGGCATTGGTGAACATATAGACAAGTTATAATTATAATAGAATAACGCTTAGTGCTTTCTAAGAAAATCACCCGATAAAAGGGTACGTAACACATGCATTTAACTAGTTTTAAACTTTTGAGCTAAGTTTATTTAACTATATTGATATGATATTTGCTCCTTTGTGAGCTTGGGTTGAATTTAAATTTGATGTCAATACAAAAATAATCTTGGAGGGATGGTATGTACTTAAATTTTCTTAGGTAGATCTATTGTTGGAATTGATGATCATCCGATCATATTTGTGCGGATAAATTTTAAAATAGGTTATATTAATTAAATGGGTGGTTGGCAACTGAGGTGGCATGCAATGCAAGTCGCTCATTAAATAGAACACTTGTTTATATGTCAATTTATTATTAATATTTTTAATAAATTGTTTTCTGCTATTATTTTCTTAATGCTAAGAAAAAAAATTATAATGAAATTTAATTTTGATATTTAGTTTGTACTTCTAATGATTTGAAATTTATTGTTAAAAATTTTTTATGATATTTGGAATAAAAATATCTTATTGGTATTAGATTTATTAGAAATAATGAAATATTTCTTATGTTCTTAACATGGAATTATTAAAAAAATGATGCAATGTCAAAATTTTGTTCTCTATTGTAATTTACCCCTAATCTTAGATTCAACTCATGTTAGCTATAAACTTATTTTTCTTGAACAAGATGAATGTGACCAATGAGATGTTGATTATAAGTAAGATTTAACTCAAATTAAATTTAGTAAATTCAGAGAGGGTTAAATTTTAGAAATTTTAATTAAAATAATTTCTAAAATGTAACCCTCTCTAAATTTACTAAGCTTTACTTGATTTAAATCATACTTATAATTAAACATTTTCTCGGTCCGCATCTTGAGCAAGAAAACAAATTTATAGCTAACATACCTGAATCTAAGGTTAAGAGTAAATTATAACACAAATGATAACAAAATTTTGACATTGCATCAAAAAATTTTTTTTTTTTTTGAATGAATAACTACTTCTTAAGTTGGACATCTCAATTAGATAATGTTAATTGGTAGAGATGATATTTTTTCAAAGGTCTTTGAAAATGAAAAAAAATAATGGGAGAGTGCATATATATATATGTATGGATTGAGTTTAACACCTTTGATACAAAGGGATAAATTCCAAACCCATGCAAGGTTATATATATATATGGAAGTCTTTGAACAAAATGGGAAAAAGTAAAGTTCATGAGCAAGAAAAGAAACTTACTAAATTGAAGCTGAATGTACAAAATTGGCTAGCAAACTTCTCACAACATACATAAAAAATTGCTCAATGTTCTCTTAATAGTGACTTAAACCCTATTGACAAAGGTGCTCCTATTTAAGCAAACTATTATCTCAACAATATTTTGTTCCTTATGATACTATCATGAACTTGAAGTGATCTCATAAGTATGATAAGAGTTATTTTATATTGATTTGGGCAAAAGCTACAGCTTAAGTTTTTCTTGATCTTACTAAAATTATCATAATTTAACACATTCAAAACTTGGATCCTATATGTAAGTTTGGAAACCGTCCATTAAGACCAAATTGGTTTTTAGTACCTATAAATATTCCTTTATATTGAAAGGAGCATTTGATCAAACCTTTACTATTTTGACAAAAATTAGGTGGTCAATTAGAACTTATATTGTTCATAAATGCCAATGATTCTCATAAAACAAATAAAAATATTGTTTTTTATTTTTATGAATTGAAGTTGAACAACATGAATACAATTTTTTCAGAACTCCTACTTTCATGGATTTAAGGCAGATAGTAAGTTTACTTCATTTTCTGTAAGTGCGTTTATTTCATTTTCTGTAAGTGAGCTTATTTCTGTAAGTGGTATGGACTTGTGATATGAACACAAACTGTTAAGAATATTGATATATGAAAGATTAGGAATTGCAGTACTGCCAGAGACTTGCTGTTGATGTTATCTCCATTTATTTGTTGTAATTGTGCCTACATTTCTATCTTAATTTGAGTGAGCTAAAATGTTATTTTGCTCAGCTTGTTAAGCAAATGAGCAAAAAATTTCCGTTTATGCTCAGTTCGTTAACTCATCGAGCCAAACACAACCAGCTTACGAACATAAAGTTTACTTGAAAGTCATATAAAATTATAGAATATACATGTTATGATGTATATATAAATAAATCTATGCAAATATAAATATATAAATATGAGTTTATATAATCTATATATACTATCCATACAAGCAATCTGTTATCCCCAGGGCACATTGGCTTGATGTTCAGACCAAATGTAACAGCCGAGGAAAATATAATTTCTTCTAGTGGAAGATCAAATTATTGCAGGAAATACTGAATTTAAATTTGAATAGAAGTTGGATGTTATTTAGGCTTCGTCTGGAACAACTTTTTTACTGTTTTTTAAAGTAAATTTTTAGCACATAAATTTATATTTCAAAAAAATTTTATGCTAAAAAATTACTTTATAAAATAGTAAAAAAGCTGTCAAAAAAATAACCTTAATTTCAGGAGCAAAATCTAATAATCATTTCATTAAACAACTTGCTCAAGTTTGTCCTTGTAAGTGCCAATAATTCAACATAGAAATTACCTTGATCAACTGATCACAATATTTAGAGATGCAAGCATCTGAGTTATACTAGAGAACTGAAAAAAAGATCAACTGATATTTGTTCATATTTCTTTTACAGAATTCCAGTCTGAGAGGGGACATAATGCAGATGCGCCAAGTTCTCTGCAAGAGCAATATATCTTCAAATATAATTTGCTTCTATAACAACTTGCAATCAAGGAACTGTGCTGTTTTTCCTATATAAAATTTTCATCATTGATATATCATCAAAAATTTATCTCAATCGGGCATGAATCTCAAGGTAAATTTGAGTTGGAAACTTTTAAAATTAAATCCAGCACCATCCAAACTCTAACTTCAGCAAACTTATAGTCAAATTTAACGTCTCAAAAAAAATGAACCTAACGACACCAAATTCGACTCAATCCGAGCCAAAATGGGTCCAAATCAAGGACCCGAAGCAAATTTAGAAGGTTCAAAATATAAGTTGGATGATCAAATGATATCTAAATGTGACATGTTTAATATCAAATCGAGCAACACAATGAGACGAATCCAACGAGCCCAAAATAGTTGAAATCTGACATCACTAAGGCACGCAAATACTCAATAAATGATTCATGATCAAGGAAATCGATCTCGACCGCCAATTCGAACCACTCCAAAAGGTGCCCTTGATCTTCTCCCTATTTACTTGCCATAACACTCTAAAAAAATTATAAATAGATCCCTCATTCTTCATTGAGGGGGGATCAAACAAGGACAGAGGAAGGGGAGAGGAAGGAAGAGAAGAAAGGAAGAGAAATCTGATATCTCACTTGGCCCCAAGTTCCTCCTCGACCACCGCCCTGCCACCGACTGTCAATGGACTTCCGCGGCCACCAACTTTCACCGGACTTACATATAGCCACTGATTGTCACTAAACTTATGCCCGACCACCAATCATCATTGGACTTTCTCCCAACTACCGACGATCGACAGACTTCTGCCTAGACACCACCGTAGCCCGCCGATTGTCGTCACTCGACTACGGTCCTTCCGACCACCGTCACTAACAATGGTCTTTCCGACCTCCGTTACCCACCGACTACAATCCTTTCGACCATCATCACCCAACTACGGTCCTTCGGACCATCATCACCTGACTATGGTCTTTCCAACCTGTCTCCTGACTACGGTTCTTCTGACCACAGTCGCCCTACTATGGTCTTTCTGACCTCCATCGTCTGTCGACTATGGTTTTTCCAACCTCTGTTTTCCAACTATTGTCCTTCCGATCATAGTCACAACTATGGTCTTTTCGACCTTTGTCGCCCGTAGACTACGGTCTCTCAGACCACCATCTCCATACTATCGTCTCCCCGACTGTCATCGCCCGACTACGGTCTTTTCGACCTCCGTTGCCCCCCAACTATAGTCTCTTTGACCACCATCTCCAGACTATAGCCTTTTTGACCACCATTGTCCGACCACGGTCCTTTCGACTATCGTTGCTCGACTACGATCTTTCTGACCATCATTGCTCGACTATGGTCGTTCCAATCACCGTCGCCCACCAACTACATTCCATCCATCCAATGTTGCCCATCGACTACGGTCCTTCCGACCAACGTCACCTGTCGACCATGTCGCTCGTTGAGTATGGTCCTTCCAACAAACTTTGTCCGCCGACCATGTCACCCGCCTACTATGATCCTTTCGACCACCATCGCCTGTCGACCATGGTTCTTTCATCCATCGTCGTCTGCCGATAACGGTCCTACTGACCAAACAAACATGCTAACACTATATTAAGAATAACTATCATGTTATTCTCCGACTATGTGCTATGCTCTATACAATGTGTACATCGAGCCAAGACCTTATCCCCAAGAAAGGACCTCATTTGTAATCAACTACAAATATTAGTGAATTCATTCAAACTGGGCTAGATACCGTGGTTTTTTCCTTTTTCAGGATTTTCCCCGTAAAAATCTTGGTATCACTTATCATTATTATATCCTACTCTTTTATCTGCATGCGTGCTGGATCTTCGTACAAAACAAAAATGCTAAATTTTATATTTTTATATCACCGCGAATATTTGAGGACACAACAATCAGGAAGTTTATTCGAACTTAAATTAAAAAAAGAATGAACTTGTACTTCCATTTTTTTAAAAAAAGTAATTTGAGCTCTATTCGGAGTTGTCTGTCATCTCATGGGTAGTTATTGTTATCAATAATAGGCTTGGATGATCTGGTTTATTGAATTCTGCTGATTGGGAATCTCATGCTTCATTTGGAAATTTTTTTTTATTATTTTACTTTTTAGGTTGCAATCATTTTTTTGTGTTTGGTCATTATTTTTTGCTGTTTTTTAAAAAAATTTGTGCCAGAAAAATTCTTTCAACGACAACTTTAAAAAAAATTATCTTTTCCATACACCCTCAGTTGTTGATTCAAATTTCAAATGTTTTGCGTTCTTCATTAATTTTCCTTTTCCTACTTTATCATATATAATGTATTTTACGTTTTTTCCGGCCATCTTTTATGGGGTCCTCTTTAGCCTTTTTTTATTTTTTATTTTAATTTATGGCCGTTTATTGTATCATATTATTTTTTTACTACATCTTCCTTTTAGAACTATAAATGATTTGACCCTCTTATCGAGCATCCAAAAAGTAAGAAGTCGTTTATTTAGATAATGAAAGTTTTCAAGCAGCTCGTACTTCAAAAATTATGAAATATAATTTATATCTTAGTTTGATTAAAAAAATTTACGGGAGTTCTCATAAATGTTATCTTAAGACATTTGATTAAAAAATCATTGTCATATTTAATGTTTGTTGAATCATGTGTTGGAAATATTAATCAGTGGGCGGAGCGACGATGGGGACACTGGGGGCACGTGCCCCCACTAGTTTGAAGATAAATTTGTCATTTCAAGTGGGGTCATTTTGGAATACGGTGTCAAGGCAGGTGCGGAGGCGGTGGTCAGGGGTCTTGATCAGAGATGAGGATGGGAGGAGGTGGAACCGGGGAAGTTGATGGGGAATGGAAGAGGAGAAGGGGAAGAGACTAATGATTATGATTAATAACTATTTTTATTTAATAAATAATAATGACATTCATTAGTATAGACCAAGAGGAGCAGCCACTTTCTTGGAAACCAAATCAACACCATTAGCTACCAACATAACAAATTAATCATCACCATCCATGTGTAAAGCTATTCCACTCTATTTGGTAGAGGTGTCAAAAGTTGACACGACTCGAAGTCCGATCGGAAAAAATTTGGGTTCGAGTCAACCCGTTTGTAAAACAGGTCGGGTCCGGCCCGTCTGGGTTTGAATTTTTGACCCGTATGAAAAATGGGTCTGGTTCGAGTTGATCGAAAAACCTGAATTTGACCTGGCTAACCTGTCACACCCGCGACCTAGTGTCTATCCCAATCACCTTGGGGTCGCACCACTCACCACGGACCGCACGGTCAACGCTCGACAGTCGATCCTGCCTCCTCTGGCCTATCGCAAGACAAGCACGGCTGCAACCACAATGACTCTTCACGGACACGACCTGGCGTCCTAGTCTAGTTGCTAGTCGCCCGCTGGCCGCCGCAGGCGACTACGCCCAATGGTTGCGTATGCTGAACTCGACGACATTGTAAGCCGGCCCAGCAGCTTCGCCCTCACCGCTGGCCCAACAGCCCACCCTGCTTCGCCTCACCTGCGGCCTCAACAGCTGCGTTCGCGGGTCGGGTTGGGTCAACCCAACAACCCGAGAGGGTTGGGTCCGGGAAGTAAATCCTGACCCATTTAGCTAAATAGGTCAAGTTCGGGTCAACCCGTTTATGTTAGGTCAAGTTGGGTTGGACTCGAACCGACCTGTTGACCAAAATTGACACCCCTACTATTTGGCACAGGTACACAATTTTAAAACCTCCATGTACGAGCTATAGTAAACATGCAAAGGGGTGAGAAACAATAGAGAGTTATGCTAAATAAGTTTGCCATATTACTAATGTAATTCATTATGAGTAGCAATTTTAAAATTATCTAATCTAACTGTATTTGATAACTATTTTATAATCAACAAATTTTTTTTAATATCTATTTTTAATGCATAATAATTTGATTATTATTAAATTAGAATAATTTGTAGCCAATGAGTTTGTATTTTTTATATAATTATGATTTCTTTAAAGATTTAAAATTTCAAATCTCTTTTGACAGAAATTTTAAAGAAGATAATCTAAGAAACTATAATTCTGTATTGTCAGGAGAAGGCTATCAATCTACGATTTAAGTTTCTATTGTATATTTCTTTTTTTAATAAAACTAACACGTAAATATTTAAAGAAAAAAAATAGTAGATTTTAATGTAATACAACTAATAGAACATAGAATTAATAATTTATTAAAAATAAATATTGATATTTTGGATAGATCAAAAAATTATTTCATTATAAACTATGAAATTAAAAGGTAATAGAAATTAACCTAAAAAGATTAAGAGTACTTTAAAAAGCATTAAATTATGCCCCTACTGCTGAAATTTTCTGACTCTGCCGTGAATTATATATTAATATACCAAAAATTATCATATTATTGAAGGTATTTCACTAAGTAAATGTATTATAAAAGCACACATCATTAAGCATTTTAAGGGTGCGATCTATTAGTATAGATATTATATTATATAAATGAATTTAAAAAGCTTATATATTATGACACCTTATGTGTAACATTCACTCATTTTTTTCATTCAATTAATATATTAGGAACACTATATTGGGCTACCTAATTATATTTGTCATATTATAGACGAGATTCCATCAGGCATAGGTGCTAAGAAAGCTTGATTGTTTGGATGCCTAAATCTGCCCTTAATCCTATTCCAACAACCATCTAAGCGACACTTCTGTCAAACATTAGAACAAATCATGTGACCTAATAAGTATAGATTTAAAGTGCTCCAATTAGGACCTTCTATTGGTCATCTATACTAAATAAATAAAATAGTTTAGTTTAACTTTGGCATGGACAAGGCTAATTTGGGCTAAAGCGAGAATAAGCTAATTTAGGGCCTCAATTAGGTCTTCTAGGTATTGACAAATCAATGCAAAGTTAAGTCTAAGGGTAGGTCCAACATAAGCTTTTGCTAGACTAGGATTAATTATTTGGATATGGGTCAAATTAGTATAGCATAGTCATTTAAATCAACTATTAAAAGTTTGATTAGGATTATTGGATTCTAATAGAGGGTCCAAAGTCAAACATACTTATTTATACTCAACTATCCTACTTTATATCAATTCAGTATGCTTGTAAGCATGGAGAAGATTAAATTAGCTCACATATCGAAGAAGAAATGATTTGTGGCTGCAGTTTTTTCTTCGTCTTCGTTGGTATCTTCTTCTGCTACTGTCGGTTTGATTTGACGATTGATATCCTATTGGGTTGGTGGTTCTCTCTTCTGCTACTTGCGGTATGTTAGGTGATTATCTCTGTTGAGTTGGGTTTGTCTCTTCTTGGCTGCTTTTCTGGGCAATGATGATGAGGCTTTTGTGTGCCACCTCTTAGGCATGTGCTTGCTGGCAACCTTGGAGGTCATTAATACTGCAGTTTGGGAGACTTTTGTGGCTGGTTTCGGACCATGGTTTGCAGCCTCCAATGGATGACCCTTGCTTGGCTTGGGGGTAGGGTGTACGAGGCCTCTTTCCTGAGCCCGACTCTTTGGATCTTTGCATCTTCTACTGTTATATTTTGATTTACTCTTTGTTATGTACTCTGGTTTTTGATTAATTAAGTTCTTATTTTCTCCTCTATGTTGCTCTTGGGAGCATTAGCAAGATCTATGTCTTTTATGTACTTGTATCATTTGCTTGATTAGCGGGTAGACCCTTTTGGGTTTTTAATTATATATATATATATATATATATATATATATATATATATATACATGGTATCCACTCATTGTCACTCCCGAGAAGGCGCTTGACGGCGTGACTAGTCCTCGGCTGACCTAAAAGAGGCACCCATCCCGAAAACCTCCTGACCCGCACTTAATTGGGCCCTACTTAAGAGGCGCTTCCACTCGAGGAGAATCGAACGCGGGTCGGAAGATTCCCAACCATACTCGCCCATATATTTACAGCCCACTATATAGTTAAGGGGACATGAGGTCATTAGAGTCTAGGTCAGCACAACACGATCTCAAGTCTGGGTAGAGCTAAGATAAAGCTCAAGATGTTTACATTTCTTAGGAGCTTTAACTTTTTACTGCACCGTAAGAAAAAAAAAAAATTCTCTTTGATGCAAAGGTTTGTTTGGCCTGGCTTGAGCGGAATAAATTCCTTCGATGTTTCCGACTCGTCGATGCAGCTCTGAGTCCTCTGACCATCGGGTAAATGATCCAATGCTCGGTGACATCACCGAGGCAGAAGAAGAAGACAACTGAGGGCAGATGGCATTCTCTTCACTTTGACCCGGTCAAATTCCCCCAATTACACGTTTTGCTACTCTCTCAATTAAATTTTAAATTATGGAAGATTTATATAATTTTTATGTATTTATAAATTTTTATTTTAAATTTTATATTTATTTGCATAATTTCTTAGTTTTTTTATTATATTAATATATATTTTTAAACTTTATTTTTAGTAATATTTTTTTATGAATTAAGTATTTAATATTATAAAATTAAATAAGAAGATTTAAGACTTTAAGTAATAGGTATCTAAATATATAGATTATATGAAAAAATATTTAATGATCATTTTAATTTTAGATGATATATTTAAAGTTAATATTTTAGGAATTGTTGTAGATTGTTGAATTTATAAACCTAATATCATATGAGCCAAATTAATTAAGTCCCATTGATGATTAAAAATTGGCTCAGTTAAGATTTCGTTTGGGACAACTTTTTTATTCCTTTTAAAAACAGTTTTTAATGCGAAAATTTCTTGAACTCCAAATTTTTATACTAAAAGACTGCTTTAGAAAACCATAAAAAAGCTGTCCCAAACGAAACCTTAGTCATCAAATAAATGTTGATTCGATTTTTCGTAAAATTGAAAATTTCAAGTAATATGGTGATATCTATAGTAAATTTAAATAGTCAAAGTTATTCATCACAGCTCTTTAGTGCTTGGCCAATTTCTTCTTAGCATACTAACTCTGTCACATAATTCCTGAAATTTCTAACAATTTAGTGGATATCCCAAGTTTCTTTCTTAAATTAATTTCTTTATTTATTTAAAATAAAAAAATATTTATTAATTAAAATAATATGATTACTGGCAAATCGTACTGCACAGCTTACATTATAATATGTATAACAATTTTAAAATCTAATAAGTCATGTCATACTAATTAACTAAAATTTGAAATTAGAATTGCAAAACTAATCGTACAATATGATATAAGTCGGATTATACGATTTTTTATAATCATATCGAATAATTGCTATCACTTATTTCATAGATATGTGAATTCAAAATTTAGTTAATTGTACTGTACAATATAAATCATATTATACGATTATCTATACAATTTAACTAATTAATAACTGATAATCAAGAAACAAATAAAAAAATGGAATATACAAAAAATTATATAATACAAATATGACCATAGAACTTAATCAAATAAAGAAGTTGTTTTCCCTCTCGAATAGGCTAAATGTATGCGATATAAATCATATAGTCTGAAGAAATTATAGATACAGTTATTAGGATTTATGAATGATTGTGCTAATAGTACTATACAATCATAGGGTCGAACTATATGATCTAGCTATTATATTTAATAAATAGACATTTTTAATTTTTTTTATTAAACTATCATATAAATAGGATTTACTAGAAACCTAAAGAAGACTTTTGAAAAAAGAGTCTACCAAGGGGATTGAGATACTTATGAAAAATCATTCTTTTCAATCTCTCTTTTTATCTTTGAAGCTTTCAAAATCTTTGGAGAGATTCTTCTGTAAGGCTACACTATTGGTTGTTCTCAAATCATATCTTTTGGTCCTCTTATTTGAGAGTCTAAAGCTTCTAGGTTGGGAGCCTTCTTCAGATTTGTTTGTAATGATCTTGGAGATCTCTTGGAGTTCTTTGTATTTCATAGATCAAGCTAGTACGGCTAGGGTCAATGAAGTTTTTTAGGAGAAAAGTGGTGTAAATGATTTCTCCATTACTTGTGAAAGAGAGAGGCTTATCTGGCTTGTTGAGAGTAGAAGGAGAGAGAGATAATATAGTTTGCTTCTACTTAAGGAATAGATGTAGGTCGATAGGCTAAGCCACTATAAATCAGTTTGCATTCTTTCTCTTTTTTTATATATTTTTTGTATTTTTTATTGCACTAGCACTTTAATTTGTGAAAATTTTTATTAGTTGTGCTATTATGATGATTATGATGTCAAAATTATGAAAAGTAAAGATTTTTCTTGAAATTAAATATAGTTTGATAAACAAATATTTTTGTCTCTCCAAAGAAAAAATATTATTAGCATTTAAAATATATTATTGAAAAAGTTTTACTATTTGTTATTAAAAAATTATGTAGCACTATGTTTCAAAAAAAAATTATAATTGGTGTGCTTAAACTTCTATAAAATCAATTTAATTTTTAAAGACATACCAATTCACCCCCTCTCTTGGGTGTGCCATCAATTATAATTGGTATCATAGCGGACAACTTATTATATAAGTTTTATCACATCTAGTAGATTCAATTATGGCACAAGTAGGAAATAGAAATACTTTAGAAGGATATTTAATTACCTAACGACCACTATTTAATAATATCCCTTTTGATTTTAAAAAGTACATGTGGCAACATTCATACAATATATTCACTTTACGATATGAAACCTAGTACAAGAAGGAACACACCGCACAACATGGTTGAAAATAGAAAAACAAAATGGAAGAAATCTCATTCAGTGAATGGACTTTACATGAAAGAGAGTCTCCAAAACTTAATTCAAAATATTTGAATAGTTTCTTTTGTGCATTGAAATATGAAAATTTGCATGTGTATCCAATTATATCAATAATACAAAAATATGGGATATAGTATTATTGCATCTTGGAACATTCACGATGGTAGAGAGATATAAGGTCTAGCGCCTAAGCTCTGTATCAAGATCCAGCACATAGATAAATAAGAGAGAGAGAGAGAGAGAGAGAGAGAGAGAGAGAGAGAGAGAGAGAGAGAGAGAGAGAGAGAGAGAGAGAGAGAGAGAGAGAGGTGCACTAGTCATAAGGGACACCATGATTTTTATGTGGAAAACCTTAAAAAAGAGGAAAAATCTTAGGGCATAGCCTAGTTAAAATGATTCTACTAGTATTTGTAGCTGATTACAAATGTTTCCCTTCCTCAGGGAAAGGCCTGGGCTAAATGTAGCAAATATACATCATATAGAGAACATTACATGATGGCGATATGAAGAATCTAGTGACATGGGAGTTGTTCTCAAGAGAATGTTTGCTTGTTCGTTTGGTTAGTTAGATCGCAGTAGAGAGATGGTGGTCGAATGGACCCTATTTGACAGGGGACGAAGGTCAGAGGGACCATAGTTAATGGGCGACTGAGGTTAGAGGAACCACAATCGACAGCCAACGAAGGTCATAGTCAATGGGCGACAATAGTTGGAGTGATCGTAGTTTGTGGGCGATGGTATTTCGAGTGATCGTAGTGGGCAAGCGAAGAATGTCAAATGGACCTTAATCAACTGAATATGGTGGTCAGAGGGGCTTTAGTTGGTAGGAGACAGTGGTTAGAGGGATCATAGTCAACAGGCGATAGAGGTCAAAGGGACCGTTTATGTTAAAGTTAGCCTTATAAAAGGTATCAAAAAATTTGGAAGAATAAGCAAACTTAGTCAAAGGTACATTAGAAATTTTGAGATCAGTGACAGTATTGATAGTTCTGCTTACAGGATGTTATTTCCTGATCATATGTCTGATATACACAATGTGCTTCATGTATCTTCTTTGAGAAAGTGGATGTCTAATTCTGGGAAGAGATTATCTGCCGATGCTTTTGAGGTTCTTCAAAATATGTAATATAGAGAAGAACTAGATAGAATTTTGGCTTATGATGTCACAAAGCTAAGGAGTAATAGATTTCTATGCTTAAAGTTAAGTGGAAGAACAAGGATGGAAGAGAAGCTACTTGGCAAAAAAAGTCTGAGATGCGATAACTATATTTTTTTTTTTTTTGTGATCTTAGATTTTTGTTTTGAAATGTTGAGGATGACCTATTTTTGAGGAGGGAAGAGTTATGACACCTCCAGGTTCAGAATCTGGATTGACCTGTTCTAGCATAATTGGAAAAGAGCCGCAAGAAGAAGATTTAGGGAGGAAGAAGATGATTTTTTAGCTGCTTCGGGTCGTTTCAGTCATCGGCCCAGTTTAGAAGTTGTTTGGATCAAGGTAAGTCCCATTATGATAATCTCAATTTTCAAAAATATATAATTTTTAACAAATTTTTTAATTAAATTTTTATTTCTGTTAGCGAAAAATGTGGATAACTTTGTATCGGTAAAACTTTTACTGGGTAACTTTTTATATGTTATAGAAATTATGATTATATATATCTTGAATATTTTTTAAAATTTTACAATAGATGTTTTGAAATTTGTGTGTTTTTTATTGAATAAAAAATTATCTGAATGTTAAAAAATTATGTTGTAGTATAATAAAAGTCTTAAAATATTATTTTATACAATCCTTGATAATTGATCAATTTTTAAAAATATGAATCTTTTATAGTAGAATTTTCTATTGGCTATCATTATAGAAAATTGTGCAATTTTGACAAATGCTTAATTACTCTTTAATTGCTATAATGTGATGATATATATGCATATGTGATTAAATTATATTTGTTGGAAGTTATAATGGGCCAGAGTCCTCTGACATTCTATCTATGTCAGGGAATTACTAGGAGCTATAAGGGGCTTGAATCCATTGAAATTCTATCTAAGTAAAGATATGTGATATGTTCTGGTGCTATAAGCACAAAAAAAAGGAGTCATAGGGCTCGGAATCCTTTGAGGTTTTGTTTGGGTTTGAGAAATGTGATATGAACTGTTCTATGATATGAATTTTAATTAATTAATTTATTCATAATTGTTATTTAAATCATGGAATAATAACTATGCATTTATAACATTTTTCAGTATAGTGATTTATTAAATTTCACTTAACTACTTTTAAACAGCAAAATATTTGATAAATGAATATTTGGAAATTTTGATTGGTTTGTGTGACCTGTTGATCTGTTGTAGCTCACTATGATTTTACTTTTGATTTTTAGGATCTAGTAAAGAAAATAAGATTATGGATTAGCAATTCAAGATCATATCTAAATTGATAGATATTTCTCTTTTGATTTTATGCATTCATGGCTAGTTTTTTATTCTATTCTGTAGCTTCTATATGTATCCATGTATTGTAGTGTAGATATCAATATTTTGATAAAAAGAAAGAAATCTTGTTGATGAGTTTATTTTTGGTATTTGGATGTGTTTGTAGCACTATAGTCTATATATTATTTAAAATGAACATTGGAAGAGAATCTGAAATATTTTAAAACTATATGTTGCAATTAGCCTGTCACAGCTCAACACGATAGGACCTATCCTGATTAGGTTGGATTGTGACAAATTTAATATTGAAATTAAATTCCTTAGTTAGTTTCAGGTAGCTTATTGATCGAGTGTTACTCACCCATATTATTTACATGTAATTTTAAGAAAGGGTAAGGCCTCGACCTAATAGAATGTAACAATCCAAAATATGATAAAATATTTTAAAATAAAAATTTAATTTTTTTGTCTAAACTAGAGCGCAACAATGTTGTGCTTTTGAGTGCTACGGTGCTACGCTTGAGAGCACAATGGCACTAGGCCACTAACTATATATATATATATATATATATATATAATTCTAAGCACTAAAAGCCCTCCAGCTCTGCCACCTCTCCCCATTCTCGTATGGCTTGCCATACAAGAAGAGATGGCAAGCGAGAGGAAGAGAAGAGAGGGAGGAGAGAGAAAATGAGTTTTAGTCATTTTTTTTGTTGCTTTAATTAGGAAAAGTGTTGTGATCATTATAAGTAACTATATACTTACTCTTATTTTTGATGGTTTTAATTTCTACGGGTTTTATCTTCCTTAAATCTACCAAAAATATATTATCTCTTGATTTTATAAGCTTTCACCATATAACTTTTGATATTCTATATATTTGATCATTCTAAATAGTTTGATATAATTTTATTATATTTTTACAGGTTAAATATATGTATAGAAAATTTTATATAAAATTAGTAGGAATGGGGTATACTGAAAATATGTTGAAAAGTAATATACTAAGAATTGATATGATAATACTGAAATGTGATATGGGTTAAAATTATTGATGTGATTAATATGTATTAAAATGATGTGATGAACTAATAGAAATAATGTACTAATATATATAAGATATATAATATAAAAATCCCATTTGATGCCCGCAAGATCCATGTCATTTATAAATTGGGAGTCATACGGAGCTAGAGACTAATTGGGGGTCAGAAGGAGATGGGGTGACAGATTAACATGTTTCACTAATTGGGAGTCATGACAAGTTCACTGATTGGGAGACATGATGAGTTCACTGATTGGGAGTCACAAGGAGCTGGAGACTTAATTGGAATCATAAGCATAAATGCAAGATCAAGATCAATATACCCTTATCTGAATATCTGATACCTTAGGAAAATATTGATAGTACTAATATATATGCATAATTAATTTACATACATAACGGATTGACTGATGAGATTGAATGAATGATAAGATTGATTGATTGAATAGTACTACTTGAATAATAAAGCTAGATTGAATGATGGATTGACTAAATAATAGTAACTCAACATCAGGATTGATGATTGACGGACTGAAATATGATATGTAATATACTAAAAATTAATATAGGTAATAATACAAATAATATATATTTTATTGATTTCCTTACGTGATTTACAACATATTGTTTCTCTTCTACCTTACATTGATTTCAGTTGTTAGAATTTAGATACTTATCGGGCTATACTTCTCATTACATGGCTTTATATGGTTTGAGGTAAAGGTGGGGGAGCCTACAAATTGAGGCTTAGCATTGACATTTTTTTTTTTCATTTTGAAGTTCTCTAGGTTATATATATTCTTTTGTAGTCAATAGTGGTTACTGTACATATTATTTTGGGACTCTAGCTATAGAATGTTAAAATTGACTATAAAAATATAATGATTATTTATTACTACTATTTACTTTCCTTAATGCAATTAATCAGCTTTAGATGTCAAATTGATTTTATTGTAGAAGAATGATTATTGGTTGTTAACTAAAAAAAAAATAAATAGAATGAATTGAAAAGATAATAAAGAGAAATAAAGGAAATTCTTATACTTTACATCTCAGGTTGTGAATACAACTAGTTGAAAAAGGTTACAATACAAGTTGTAGGTATGTTTTTGTATAAGTGTTTACTTTTGACAATCTAATAATTTTATACACGTCGGGTGATATAAGGAAAAAAAAAGCTATCTGTATTATTGTACATTATTCATTTAGTGATATGAATGAAATGAAATGGAAATAATTTCGTGAAATATTTTTGAATTTCTATGATTTGATGATTTTATATGGATGTGTGTTATTAATATTGAAGAAATATGAATAATACTTTAAATTAAATATTAGGTAGTGACATGTTGGACTTGCCTTTAGGACCTAAAGGGTGAGATTGCCTCATGATGTCTAAGGCCTCTCATTGAGGAGATACCTATAACATCCTTGAAACTAGGTGCATTCACAAAAAGGTTGTTGACCTCATTTTTGTATGAGATCATCAGGATCCATCCAGACTCCTGCCTGTCGATCTAATGGTTGATAATCACCTAGTTGTCAATCATCTAAAACTCAATCTAAACTTCAACCCAGGATTTAACCCAGACCTCAATCAATCTAGACTTCAATCCAGATCTCAAATAACACTTCAATCAATCCAAACTTCAGCCCAGACTTCAATCAATCCAGATTTCAATCCAAACTTTAAACTAGACTCTTCAATCAATAAAAATTTTAATCCAGACTTCAAACCAAACTCTTCAATCAATCCAGATTTCTATCCAGACTTCAAACCAGACTCTTTAATTAATCCATATTTTAATTCAGACTTCAAACCAGACTCTTCAATCAATCTAGATTTTAATCCAGACTTCAAACCAGACTCTTCAATCAATTCAGATTTTAATCCAGACTTTAAACCATACTCTTCAATCAATCCAGACTTTAATCCAGACTTCAAATCACACTCTTCAATCAATCCAGACTTTAATCCAGACTTTTAACTAGACTTTTCAATCAATCCAAAATTCAATCCAGACTTCAATCCAGCCTTCAATCAAACTTGAATTCAATCTTTAATCAATATTCAATCAAGTTTCAATCTTGTCCAATCAATATCAAACATCCATTTGATTATGATTGATGCAGATAACTCAAACTCAATTAATCAAATCCAAAATTGCATTCAATTCCAAAATTCCAAACCAAAATCCACGGCTTATCCTGAAACCCTTTCTAGGTTATTTTTAAATCATCTCAAAACCCAATCAAATGACCCTTAATTCATGATCTGTCAACTGAATGTTTATTAGGCATGTCCCTAGGTTCAACCTCCAAATTTGAACCCAGTCTAAGACTTCTAGCCCCTGGAACTGAATTCAATTTCAAAGGCTATAAAACCTTCAAATATTTATAACATATGCCACTGACCTTCCACTTTATGGAATTTGACTGGTTAGACCCAAACCGAAGCCCTAGTCTAACCTGATATACCAAGTCAACCTTGATTGACCAAATGGTCCCTTAAAGGTCCAAATGGTCATTTTGACTAAAATGACCCTTCTAGTTTATAATACCATATCCATTGGTCTCTATTGATCAAATCAAACTTGTTAAATCCAAACCCAACCCCTGGTATGACTTAGTTGACCAAGTCAATCATGGTTGACTAGATCAACCATTAAGCCATATTCATATTCAATCAAACTTCAAATCCATTATGAACCTCATCAAAACCCCTTGACCATCCTTCTTAGTGATTTGGACATGTTTGGTCCCCCTAATCCACTCAATAGTTGACTTGGTCAACAAGGCCAATGTCTGGTCAAATCTAGTCAATATAGTGTTAGTTCACCATACATAGTCAATTCCAATCCAATCAAGCTTTCCAAACCTTCAAGACCATTCAATTGCATACCCGAAATCTCTCCAAACCCATCATGAGTCAAATCATACTTGATTTGATTTGGTCAAACTAGTTCAATATATAGTCAAACTATTTCATACAATCAACTCAAGCTACCTATACTTCATCAAGCCTTAAATCAACTTCAATTCATAGTCCAGATATGTCCTAATCATTGGTAGGTCAAGTCATAGTGAGTTTGACCAAGTCAACTCACTATGACTTGGTCATTCACCAACTTTCATGCATTCAAAATTCAATCCTCGAGAACCAAATTCCTTCCAAACCACCTCATTAGCAGCTATGATGCCACATGGTTGTCACCTCAGTAATTATTGACTAATTGAGAAAACAGTTAATGAATGGTCAAATGGCCTTCTAAGTGGTCAAATTTTTTCAAACACTTAATTTCCTCCATTTCAAATCATTCCAGCCACTTAAACACACTCTAGAAGCTTTTTAAGCTTCATCTAAACCTAACTTAAGCTCTAAGTCAAGCCAAAATGATCCCTTAATCATCCCATGTGCTCAAATAAGGACAAATGTTCCTTTGCACATCATTGTACCTTATCCTTCTGATTTCCTACCCTTCTAACTACTGGAGACACTTGTCAAGCATCCAAGAATGCTTCTAATGTGATTCTAGCCATCCACATAACCTAGGGCATTTGGGTTGGACAAGAGGGGTCCAAATGAGAATTCAACCTCATTCACTCAAACCCTCTTCTTCAACAGCCTTCACTTTAGACGACGCTTCCATAAGCTCCTCCGGCCCCTCTCAAAGCTTTCCCAAGCTTTTCTCTACCATTTCCAAGCCTCCAAACCATGTTTTGGTGAAGAGAGAGTAAAATAGAGAGAGAAAGTAGGGTTTTAAAGATATATTTCAATCCAACAAGAACTAGACATTAAAGCCTTATATGGAGTTAAAGATGACCTCTCCAGCTTTCCAACAAGCCAAAGAAATCAAGAATCCACCTAGTTGATGGTAAGATATCCTTAATATTAGCTAAATTTTCAATTTGAAACTGCTCATAATCTATAATGTATAGAGCCTCCAAACTCCAGGCATTGAAAGATTAAGAAACCATAAATCTATATTTCAAATTTTGTTAAATTTGGTTGAGTATTTTAAAAGTTATGGCTGTTTGAAACTTATAGTTCATTTTGAACTGAAAATCTCTGGATCAATCTCGTCCGTCCTATCATTTCTTCTACGAGATCAGACATCCCACATAATGCCATACCGCCTGTGTAAAATCGTGCGACGGCCTTACAGATCGAACACTCGCCATTTCGATAAGTCTAGGCCACGTGGCCGCATCACAACCGCCTGTCTCCTGTGGTTTGAATCCAATGGTCGAGATCTTTTTCGACGTGTTTAATGATAGTGGTGGTGGTGTGTCGTGTCAAACAATCATTGCCAATCATTGGCAATGATTGTGCCACCGATCGAATTAATTAAAAATTGATTTAAAAATTAATTTAAACTGCCAGAGCTTCAAAAATTCAAAGTAAATCTAATTTTTCACCAAGTAAAGTGATTTTGGTTTCATTTGAAAGCTATTGATGTCTAATGTTTTTAAAATTAAATTCAAAGTATTTTGACCAGTGAATTATGAGATATTTAACTCTATTTAAAATCAATTTTTGATAATTTTCTCACAATCTAGTGGTCAAATTGGACATAAATTTTGGTGAAATATTTTATAGTATTTAGACATCTCATGCATTTTTCTTAGGTTTAGATGCTCAAGGGATTGATGTGATCTGAATTTATAAAGTAATGGGTCCATTTTGGACCCAAAACTTTAAAAATTCATAACTCTCCAAATTTATAGAATTAGGTTATTTATTTGTTGTGGTATGCTTGCATTTGTATTAGGGTTAGCTGGATATAGATTCAAGTCCATGGGAACATTAGTGACACCTAAGAAAAATAATTAAGAAAAAGGTCTAGAAAACTTAAAAAATTCCTAGAAAATCTACACACACCTAATAGGGGTGAACCTTGGCAACATTAAATTTAATGACATTTTACACCCAAGGTTTAAATTTCATTGAATTTGAAGCCTATTAGGTCAAAAAATTAGCTAAGTTAAAATTCAGCCCTTTTGAGGACCCACAAAATTCAAAAAAAAAAACTTAATCCAAATTAAATTAAAAAAATTGTAGATAATTTATGAAATAGACCAAAATTAAACCCTCTACTTATGAAAATTAAAATCCCTTTGAGTGGACCTCTGATTTAAGCTTAATTTATTTTTTTATGAAAATTAATATTTAATTAAATTAAATATTAACAAATTATTTAAAATTTCAAATAATTCTTAAATACTTGATACACTCCCTTGGGTCATTCCATAACCTTTGGGAGTGATTTTATGAAGTTAAGAATCAGTTTGGATCAAAACTATTAAAAACTTTCTCAATTAACTAATTATATAATACAATTAAATGCTCAAACTTCTAAAATTCATAATTCATTTTTGAAAATGCCAAATTGAGCAAACTCAAATCCATTAGACTCCATTTAAGATATAATATTTATTAAAATGTTAAACCATTAAAAATTAATCAAATAAAAAAGTCAACTTTTTAGTCAACTCTAGTTCAAATTTAAGTCAAAACTTCAAAAATTCTAACTTAATCTAGAAAAATCTATAAAACTTAGTGTCTAATTGCTCACCTTAGGGTCTAGTACTTAAGAAACATATCAAAATTTATAATTTAACTTAAATCAAAAAATTAAAATTTGACCCCTTAATTTAATATATTAAATAATTTTAGAAAATCCAAAATTCTATAATTGACTTAAAATTACAGAAAAAATTAATTCAAACATTAAAATCAGTAATAAATCAATCTCATTAAAAGATATCAACCCTTAAGATTCAACCAATTAAATCAATTAATTCATACCAGTTATTACTAGGTGACTCGAACATATGAGACTATTAACTTAGCCCCAAGAAAGGTGAAATAAACTTCATGGCCATAATATAAACAAAGTAAGTAATTAATTAATAGATAAAATGCATTTTATAATCAACATTAAAATATTAATACTTAAACTCAAATTAAAATCCCTTAAGCCTTTCAACAAATCAAAATACTAGACAATTTTAATAAATTATCCAACATAGGACAATCCAAGCCACACATCCTACTCCACACACCTTAGATGGTTTGTTAGGAAAACTAACTCTAGTTTTAGGCTAGGATGGTGTTTACTTTTATACTACTTGTGTGTCGGGTTTTCCTTGATTTTCTCTATATGCGGATTGCTATAATTAAGTGATGTGATTGTTTATTTAAATATTAATGTAATCTATGAATTGATGTGATGGGCATTAAATTTCCCCTATGTTAGGAATAAACTGGATGCTCACATAACTTTTCATAGGTGGCCATGCTCATAAAGGGATAAAAATTAAGGGGGCAAAATTAAGCTTTAACTTAACAAATTTCTTATAGGTGCTAAGCATGCTAGGTCCCATTAAAATTAAAACAGCATGACCAAGCGTGACTGTGATTGAAATTTAATTTTTAAGTTTTAATGTAATTTAATTCTTGAGTTTAATGTAATTTAATTCAAGTTAAGTGTTGTGATATTCATCTTTGAGATGGGATATCACATCGAGCAAGGAATCCAAAGAGGAGGGAACATCCCTTGGGGAGTGTTCCTTTCAATTTGTAGATCCAATTAATATCCAAAGAGAAAAGAAAACACCCCTTCGGGGAGAAGTTTCTTTTCACTTGGATATCCAAACCCGATGAATCCAAGAAGCTTGCAGAAGGACATAGATGTAAAGATAGATAAATATCCCACTTAAAGTCACTGATGTCATCTTCAAAGTAGAATCTGAGTTATTGTTAGTAGTACCAGGCCACTTTATTTTATGTAGTCCCTGAGTTATAAAATAAGTGGCACTTGCCATATAGAAATTATATTTAATTTGATGATTTAATTAATTAATTTATATTAATTCCATAGTAGAAATTGCTTATTTTTTAGCTTTTTTATTGCATGCCTCTTATGCTTTAGTCTGAATTCGATTGGAGGCTCGTGAGGGCACGTTAAAAATTTTTGTACTCTAATTAATTTAAATAGTATCAGTCTCACATAGAAACTTAATAACTTTAAAAAGTAATCCTGGGAATGATTAGGGAGTTTGTAAGAATCATTTTGATACTTCCTCCTCCTTATTAGACACTCCCTGCTTGCGGGTTTTGACAGACCACCTGACCTATTAGGGTGCAATTCTATCAAGGGGATGTTATGCAGTCTTTAAGAAAAAAATATATTTTTAAGCCTTTTTTTAAAACTGCTTCATACTCAATTTCATGCATTCAAATGTCAATTAGCATGCATTTTATTAAAAATAAATTAAAAAAGAGTCAAAATTCTAATTGCATTTCATTTTCAAGCATCAATCACCCTACATAAGTTAAGGGGTAACTTAGGATCTGTTCTAGATGTCAGCTTCAATTCCTTAAAACTTAAATAATAATGTCCCTATAAAACCTTCATAAAAAAGACCAGATAAATGTATTTTAAGTACCTAGGAGGTTAGCTGGCACTTCGATCCACGCCGTGGTTTGTCTAGATTTGCATTGCATTAGCTTAGTTCGGGCCACTATCATTTAGTGCCCAATTTAGATCTAGGATCCAGGGCAGACTCAAAATCTTAAGTCCCCAACTCCCGGGAATATAATCCCAACCTTCTAATAAAATGATTATTCAAATTAAAATCTCTCAAAATAAAAATTTAAAACCCAACACATAAGGTAAATTGAGGTGTTTTTGATGTGTTTTAGAATCTCAAAACACCACATATCTTTCTTCCTTTGACCTTCTAGAAATAAGTGTTCAAACTTGATCCAGCCCGTGTTGAGATTCAAATCTTACTCCTTTGATATCAATCCTCGAGCATTATAAATAAGATTTCTACCGTTATTTTAATTGAGAATTTTTGTAGGAAGATGTAATTAATTACGAGGGATTGCACTCTTTGGAGATTTAAGAACCCAAATCAATTTTTAAAATTCAAGTAATTTTCTTTAGGGGAAATTGATTTAAAATTTAATTTAAAGAGCCAAAATTTCAAAAATTGACAGTAAATCCAATTTTTCACAAAATTAAGTGATTTTATTTTCATTTGAATGCTATTGATGTCTTCTATTTTTTAAAATTAAATTCAAAGTATTTTAATCAATAAATTGTGAGATATTCAAGTTTGTTTACAATTAATTTTTGATAATTTTTTTACAATCCAGTGGTCAAATAGGACACAAATTTTGATAAAAGTTATTTGAGAATCTTATGCATCTTCTACATTTTTCTTAGGTCAAGATGCTCAAGGGATTGATGTGATATGAGTTTATAAAGTAATGGGTCTATTTTGGATCAAAAACTTTAAAAATGTATAACTCTCCAAATTTGTAGAATTAGGTTATCTATTTACTGTGGTGTGCTTGCATTTGTATCAGTGTTAGTAGGACATATATTCAAGCCCATTGGAATATTAGTGACACCTAGAAAAAATAATTAAAAATAAGGTCTTGACAACTTAAAAAAATTTCTAAAAAATTCTATACACACCTAGTAGGGGTAAAACTTGGCAACATTAAACTTAGTGACATTTTACATCTTAGGTTCAAATTTCACTAAATTTGGAGCCCATTGGTCAGAAAATTAGCTAAGTCAAAATTCAGCCCTTTTAAGGACCCAAAAAATTCAAAACATTATAATAAATCCAAATCAAATCAAAATTGAAAATAATATATCAAACTAACCAAAATTAAACCCTCTAATTAAGAAAATAAAAATCTCTTTAACTGGAACTATGATTTAAGCTTAATTTATTTTTTTATATAAATTAATATTTAATTAATTAAATATTTAAAAATTATTATAAATTCTAAATAAATTTTAAACCATTGAGTATACTCCCTTGGGTCATTCCTGACCTTTGGGAGTAATTTTATGAAGTTTGAAATCAGTTTGGATCAAAACCATTAGAAGTCTTCTCAATTAACCAATTAAATAATTCAATTAAATACTCAAACTTCTAAAATTCATAACTAATTCTAAACAATTTCAAATTAAGCAAACTCAAATCCATTAAAATCCATTTAAGGTCTATTATTTATGTAAAATATCAATCCACCAGAAATTAATTAAAGTCAAAATGTCAACTTTTTAGTCAACTCTAGTTTAATTTTATGTCAAAACTTCAAAAATTATTCATAACTTAATCTTGAAAAATCCAAATCCAGCAAACTTAGTGTCTAATTGCTTACCTTAGGGTCTAGTACTTAGGGAAAATATCAATAACAATAACAACAACAACAACAGCATCAAGCCTTTATCCCACTACGTGGGGTCAGCTACACGAATCCTTTTTCTCCATTGTGTCCTGTTAAAAGTAAAATTCTCGTTTAAATCTAATAAAGAAAGATAATTTCTAATATTTTCTAACCAACTATTTTAGGCCTACATCTATCTTTCTTAACATAAGTCAAATCTAATACCTCTACTTTTCTAACCGGGTCCTTAGAAGGCCGCCGTTTAATGTGACCAAACCATCTAAGGCAACTCTCTCTAATCTTATCTTCCACTAGAGCTACTCCAACCTTTTCATGTATATGCTCATTTTGTATTCTATCTCTAAGGATAAAGCCACTCATCCACCTGAGCATCCTCATCTCTGCAACACTTAACTTTGTGTTAAGCTTCTCTTTTAATGGCCAACATTCGGCACCATAAAGCATTGCAGGTCTCACCACCATCTTATAGAAATTTTCCTTAAGTTTAAAGGGGACATTTCTATCACACAACAAGCCCAATACATTCCTCCACTTCAACCATCCAACTTGAATTCTACTGATAATATCCCCATCTATTTCAACATCACTCTGAACAATAGATCCAAGATATCTAAAATGTGTACTCTTATTAATGACTTGATCGCCCAAAGTCACAATCCCCTCACTAGGTCTATTACTACTAAATCAAAATTCTATAATTCAACTTAAATAAAAAAAATTAAATTTTGACCACTTAATTTAATATATTAAATAATTCAAAAAAATCCAAAATTCAATAATTATCTTAAAATTCTAGAAAATATTAATTCAAATATTAAAATCACTAATCAATCAATCTCATTAAAAAGTTGATCAATCTCATTAAAAAGTATCAACCCTTAAGATTCAACCAATTAAATCAATTAATTCATACAGGTTACTGATCGGTCATCCAGGCCTACGAGGCTATTAACTTAGCCCTAAAGAAGGGGTAAACTAAACATCACAGCCCTGGTGTAAACAGAAGTAGTAATTAATTAACACTTAAAATATATTTTAAAATCAATATTAAAATATTAATACTTAAACTCAAATTAAAATCCCTTAAGCCTTTCAACAAATTAAAACATAAGATAGTTTTAACAAATTATCCAGCATAAGATATATCCAAGCCACACAGCCTACTTCACACACTTTAGATGGTTTGCTAGGACAACCAACTCTAATTTTATGCTAGGCTAATGTTTACTTTTCTGCTGCTTGTGTGTTAGATTTTTTTTTATTTTTTACTGTATGCTGGTTGCTATAATTAAGTGACGTGATTATTTATTTAAATATTAATGTAATCTATGAATTGATGTGATGGGTATTAGATTACCCTTAGGTTAAGAATGATCTGGATGCTCACATAATTTTTTGCAGGTGATTATGCTCATACATGGCTAAAAATCAAGGGGGTAAAGTTAAGCTTTAACTTCACAAATTTTTTATAGGTGCTAAGCATGCTAAGCCCCCTTAAAACTATAAGAGCATGACCAAACATGATTGTGATCAAAAGAGGTGGGAACATCCCTTAGGGGAGAGTTTCCTTCCATTTGGAGATTCAAGTTAGGATGACTTTAATATTAAAAAAAAAATACCCATTCAGGGAGGAG
The DNA here is from genome assembly GCA_019925795.1 of Dendrobium chrysotoxum. NCBI lineage: Eukaryota > Viridiplantae > Streptophyta > Magnoliopsida > Asparagales > Orchidaceae > Dendrobium > Dendrobium chrysotoxum. The sequence continues at coordinate 16,507,049 of CM034311.1, forward strand.
TTACTGTTCATTTGGATATCCGGACCCAACTAATCTAAGGAGCTATAGATGGACGAAGAAGTGAAGATAGAGAGATATCCCACTCAAAGTCACTTGCATCATCTTAGGAGTAAAATCTAGTTTATTATTAGTGGTACATGGCTACTTTTAATTTCTGCAGACCCTGGTTATAAATTAAGTGACACTTGCCAAATGGACATTATATTTAAATTTAATGATTTAATTATTTTGTTTATATTGATTGTGCAAGAGAAATTGCCTATTTTTATAGCTTTTTTTATTATATGCCGCTTTTGTTTTAAACTGAATTGGATCGGAGCCTCGTGAGGGCACGTTAAAAATTTTTCTACTCTAATTAATTTAAAAAATATCATGCTCACATAAAAACTTAACAACTTTAAGAAGTAAGTACGGGAATAACCCAGGAGTTCGTATGCATCAATTTGTTACTTTCTCCTCTTTGTTAGGCACCTTCTAGCCTACGAGTTTTAAAAGATTACCTGACCTATTCGGGTATAGTTCTGTCAAGGGAATGTTGTGTAGTCTCTAGGAAAAAATATATTTTTAAGCCTTCTTTAAAATTGCTTCATACTCAATTTCATGCATTCAGGTGTCGATTAGTATGCATTACATTAGAAACAAACTAAAAAGTGACAAAATTCTAATTACATTTTACTTTCAAGCATTAATCACCCTACATAAGTCAAGGGTCCACTTAGGATCTGCTCTAGATGTTGTTCCTAATTTCTCAAAACTTAAATAATAATATCCCTACTAATCTTTCATAAAAAAGGCTAGATATATAGATTTTAAGCGCTTAGGTGGTTTGATGGCTCCCTAATCAAGACTGGGGTATGTCCAGATTTGTATTACATTAGCTAGGTTTGGGCCACTATCATTTAGTGCCCAATTTAAATCTAGAATCTAAGGTAGACTCAAAATCTTAAGTCCACAACTTCAGAGAATATAATCACAATCACCTAATAAAATGATAACTCAAATTAAAATCTCTCAAAACCAAAATTTAAAGCCCAACACATTGGGTAGACTGAAGTATTTCTGAAGTGTTTTAGAATCTAAAACCACCTCTTACATTTCTTCCTTTGACCTTTTAGAAATAAGTGTTCAAACTTGATTTAGTTTTTGTTGAGATTCAAACCTCACCCTTTTGATATCAATCCTCGAGCATTCTAAATAAAATTTCTATCGTTATTTTAGTTGAGAGTTTTTTGTAGGAAACTTAGGTTTCCTATAATGCAATTAACTATGAGGGCTTATTCTCATAGGAGATTTAATAACCCAGATCAATTTTCAAAATTCAATTAATTTTCTTTGGAAAATACTTGATTGAACGTCATTTTGACCCTTCAGGGTCATATGTCATTCTTTCCTGAATTTTGCTATGATATTTAGGATAGAATTTGTAATTCTAAATCTATACCCCATTAAGAAATCTTATTTCTACCTCTCGAGGTGGTATATCATTTCTAATGGTATGTTAGATTTCAAAATTAAAATTCAAAAGTCAATTACAAGTTTCTGAAATAAATTTTATTTCAATTGCTTTGCACTCTTTCCAAAGCAAAGTTTCTTATTTCAAAAATCAACCAAATGTATGGGAAAGGATGCTCTCTTCAGGATCCTTAAGAAGACATCATCACAAATCTCTTAATTAAGGGGAAGAATAAGGGCCTAACCTCTAATAGCCATAGGATTTGGGTTTATTAGCATATAATTTTATCTGACTATATATCACTAAGTTAGTATAATAAAAAAACTCTTCAAAATTAGTCCCACTTAGATAGAATCAATAGGTAATTAATTGATCTTACCTCTTGTAACAACTTTCTATTCAACTCCCTATGTTAAGAGGTCCAAGGAAGTTGAGGGGGCCCATTATAAAAATTAATTTTTATAAAATTATTTCCATATGAGATAGGATTACATGAACTGGGGAAACCACTAGTATTATCAACTTAGAGTCATAAGAATACTTTGCATAATTATAAGAGTGATGGTGAGTTCCATAACAAAAGTCATTTGAGTGGTAACAATATTTGGATCCTCCACTACCCTGCTTGTACCACTTTTGACTAATCTTCTCCTCTTCTTTTTAGTCAATTAATGTGATCACTACCTTTCTTCCTTTTGTTAAATGTGCTTGCACTAATGAGAATACTTCAGCACGGCTTGCATTAGATGACATTCTCCATTATAGGGTTGTTGATTATCCTAATTTGATAATTTAAAGAGTTGTAGAGCTTTAGAGAAGAAGGAGATAAGGGAGAAAGATGATCTTCAAATAAAAGGGTTTTATCCATATTTTTAGGCGAATATGGATGTTGATGTGTCTAGCATTCAAAATAATGTTATTATTAAAGTTATAAATTAATGTCATTCTCATTACCTAATCTAAACAAGATAATAGGATCTCTATCAATTTCTCTTTATTGTTCAGTAAGATTAAATACATTATTTGACTCTCTTAATCTATTTAGAAGTCATTCTCCAAATATATAAGAGAATTGAGGAACTAAATATAAAGTTAAATGTTTCAAGGACTTGGCACCACTAGGATCGGGTTAACTTGAGGCAACTAAGCATAATAGAGGGTACAAAGCTAGTAAACTAGCTAGGAATTTTTAAGGATATCCCTAAATCCATGATAAAGCCATAAAAGCACAGGGGTCACTCACCATCAAGTTTTCTTGCCAGTCTCAGAGTTCAATCACCTTAGCTTGGGGATCACTCACCCAGCCAACAGGGGGTAATCGCCCACTTGCATTAAAAGATGATGAACTTGTCCAAAAGTTATCCAAAAAATTGGTGGCTTCATTTATGGACCTAGGTCCTTATCCATTGAGTTGGTAGCTTCTTCTAATAACTCCATAAGAAAGCTATCCACAAGTACTCATTCATGTTCCAACCTTTATACCACTTATATATAATCAATTATCTTGTTCTTATTTATTTATTTTTATAAGGATGAAATGTAGCTTTTCTGTAATGCTCAAGACCCTATACATAATGGTTTAAATGGCATTTTTTTTTTACATATGAGACTATTTATAAGGTATTTTTAGCTGATAATAAAAATCTTAAAGCTTCTCTCTCTAAGAATTTTTTTCTTCTTTCTCTCCTTCTTTAATCTTCCCTTTGTTCTCTATTATATGAAGACCCAAAAAATCTTGCTAGTAGGGTTCTAACATTGTTGATCAAAAGAGAAAGAAGGCTAGGATTCATTTGAATAGAGCTTGCTAACTATGGAGTTAAAAGTGAGATTTTATGATGCCCTAACACACTGTCTCCTTGAATTGTGCTTTGCTAATCGTTAGATCTGCTAGATTATGTTGATAGCAAATTTGATAGTGTTGTATGGATTGTGATATAGAAGAGGGGGGAATCGTGAGTCTAGTTTGGATCAAGAACTCTATGATTTGGTACTGGGATTAATAGTCTAGTTTATGTTACTATAATTCAGGCTGTTATACATTATAATTTGGAGATATAGTAAATGGGTGTAAAGCCTCAGTTATTGAATTATGATATTAAAGGAATTATATAGATATAGTATAACTAAAAAAAATCTTCATTCTAAAAATTCAAAATATCTAGTATATATATTAAGAAACTCATCTATGATTTAAAATAAGTATCCTAATGAAAATATCACAAGTTTAATCAAGTGATTATTTTCTTACTTGTAAAGAAAATGTTCTTAATTAATGAATTTATCACAAAATCAATGGTGGTAAAGTTACTGTCTTAGGGTTATATATTGTTGATATGTTACTAGCATGCATCAATTTAGGAATGTTGCACAAAATTAATATATTTCTTTCAAATAATTTTGAAACAAAAGATCTATGAAATATATCTTTTGTGTTTCTTATATAAATTCATCTAGTTTATTCTCATGTTATAGCTTGTTATAAATAACATATATATTCATTAAGTACTTACTAGAATTAGTATGAAAGATTGTGAATAAGGAGACACATTCATTACTAAGGGTAATAAATTTTATTTGTTTCAAAACCAAAATAAATGATGTTGAAAGAAAAGAGATTAAAAAATCCCATATATATTAGTAGTATATAGTCTTATGTATGCTCAAGGTTATTGCATTGAGATATTGAATATATTGTTGAAATGCTTGGTAAATGTCTTAAATGACCTAGGAATGGATCATTGTAAAGTAGTAAAATTAAGCAAAATTTATACAAAATAAAACATTTTATGCTAATATATTGGAAGTCTAATCATTTGAAGGTCAAAGTTGATTTGGACTACACTTTCTTTATTGCCTTGATAGTAGAAGAACCACATTAGATTATATGTTTCATATTAGATTGAAAAACTATGACTTGAAAGAGTATTTGTATTACAAATTAGAAGATTTGTGTCATGGAAGAGTGTCTTTTGGAGAATAAGTATTTATTTTAGTGATGGATCAAAATAAAATAAAATTCTCCAATATAAATAGGATCATGGACCATAATCTAAACAATACTTCTTCTTTGAGAGAAACAATGCTCACCAAAAAACCCTAATTTTAAAGATGGAAGGTCAAAAATCTTATTTCTGTGTTTGGTTCCAAATAAATTTTCTTATTGATTGGACATGAGTTTACCATGATGAATATAGTATTTATCTAATTAAATTTAATTAAAATTTTAACTTCTCTTAAATATTAGCAAACTAAATAAAGTAAATTACTCATTCCCAATTCAATATACTACTTAGATTTGGTTTAAAATGCTAATTAAAATAGGAACCATGGTTTTGAAAATTGAACTAGATTGATTGATTTGACAAGTTCAATTATGAACCGGTCATATGGCCTATTCAGTCCACCTTAAAAATTGGTCCAGCATCAAAATGGTGTTTACTAGGTTTAACTGACACCAACTGTTGAACTTGTCCCAATTTTAAGAACCAACCAGTTCAATCAATATCCATTTTAAATAATTAAAAATTTAATTTAATATAAAATATTTAATTAAATATTTAATTTATTAATTTAATTTAAATATAATATATTTTAATTTAATAATGAGCTTAAATTTTTTTAATGATTATTTACCAACTAAGTACCATCAAAACCTTACCACATGATCCCACCACGCATTGTAAGCTCTTAACATATGAAAATAAGAAAAGATTTATAAACAAAAGCTTTAAAGTGATGTCGGACTAAATAACTTAGTTGAAATTTTCTATTTTAAAACAAATATATTATATATTTTTAAACATATTTTTAATTATTTTTAATAATGAATTAATATTTATTTTATTAGTTAATAATATTTAATTATTTAACTATTTTTTTATTTCTTTTTATTTTTTAATATACATCAATATTGATTTTTTTATCGATTTATTAGTTATAAATAATCTAATATGAATTATTTAAAGATGAAAAATTATAATATGAATTTAATATATAATTTATTGTTATAAAATTTATCTAAATATATAACATGAATTAATAATATTTTATCTTTTATTTAACATTATTCCGGTGGTAGAGAGATTTAGGATTTAGCGTCCTAGCTTTATATGAAGATTCAACATGCATGCGGTTAATGGAGAGGGGGGGGGGGGGGGGGGGGGGGGCAGGAATCATGTTGAGACATCACAATTTTTACATGAAAATTCCTAAAGATGAGAAAAACCATGAGGCTTGGTCTAGTTAAAATGATTCTACTAGTATTTATAGTGGATTACAAATGATGCCTTTTCTGGGGGGAAGGCCTTAGCTCAATGTAGTAAATATACATCATATAGAGCACATTACATGATGGGAGTTGGAAGAATCTAATGATTTGATAGTTATTCTCAAAAGCGTGTTGGTTTGTTCATTTGGTCGGTAGGACTGTAGTTGAGCGACAGAGGTAAAAGAGGCCATAGTTGACAAGTGACGATGGTTGAACAGACCATAGTCAACAAACAACAGTGGTTGAAGAGACCATAGTTGATGGGAAATAATGGTCGAAGGACTATAGTAGGTGGTCGATAGAGCTCGGAGGGACTGTAGTTGGTAACTAACGGTGGTTGGAGGGATCATAGTAAGCAAGCGATAATGGTTGAAGGGATCATAGTCGGTGGGAGATAGAGGATGGAGAGACTTTAGTCAGTGAGAGATGAAGGTTAGAGGGACTATATTCGATGAGCGGTATAGGTTAGAAGGACCATAATTGGTAGGCAATGGTGGTCAGAGGGAATGTAGTCAGTGGGAGACATTGGTCGGTAGTCAGACGGATTGTAGTTTGCGAGCGATGGTTATTATAGGGACAATACTTGGTGGATGACAGTGATTTGAGGGATCATAGGTGGTAGGTGACTGAGGTTAGAGGGACATTAGTTAACTAGTAATGGAGGTCAAGGGGACCATAGTCGGTTGGCGATGGTGATCGAAGGGGCTGTATTCTATGGGTGATAGAGGTTAGAGGGACTATAGTCAATGGGCGATAAAAGTCTGAGGGGCTGTAGTCGATGGGCAATGGAGGTTAGAGGGACAATAATTAGCAGACGATGGTGGTTTTAGGGACCATAGTCAGTGGGAGACATTGGTCGATGGTCAGACAGATTGTAGTCTGTGAGCAATGGGGGTTGAAGGGACTATAATTGGTGGATGATAGTGGTTGGAGAGATCCTATTGACCTCATTTTTGTATGAGGTCACTAGGATCAATCCAGAACTTAGATTTATCCAGGCCATAGATCAATCCAGACTATAGGTTTAATCCAGATCTTAGATCAATCCAGATTCAAATTTAAAAGTTTGTAAAGGTTGTTAAACCTCTAAGAACTAGCTCGAGGCTAGTAGGGGGGTGAATTGGTAATTTAAAAATTCTTAAATAAAAATGAAAATCCCTTGATGCAAAAGCAGATCAATTTCATAATAACAAAATTAATATTTTTAACCTCACTGTAAATCACATAACAGTGTGAAAATTAAACTACATAAAAGTAAAAAAGAACAAACACACTATATTTTATAGTGGTTCGCCAAATCAAACGTACGTCCACTCCCCAGAACTCTCCGTTCTAGGTATTGCACTAAAAGTAGTGTCTCTCCTTTTGCTCCGTCAAAAAGGCGGAGAAGCCCTTACAAAATCACTTTCACCTTCCTGGTGTGGTGGAGAACCAAATGCTTTTACGCTCTCCCGGTGATGGCAGCGGACCTTATATTTTTTACACTCTCCAGGTGATGGTAGAGAACCATGAATCCTTTTTCTCCCTCCTAGAGATGGCAGAGAACCATGGACCTAGTGCTATAGAAAGTCTTCTTGGAACCTCCAAAAGATCAAGGCAGAATCTTGAAGAAGATGATGAAGAACCTTACTTAGAGTAACCTTGTGAAGCTATGACAACTCCCCTCACAAGAACTCTCCCTCTCTTCTCTCCCAGAGCTCCCTTCAGCACTCTCTCTCTAAGCTCCCTCTCAGGACTCTTAGCAGTAAAAGATTTTTCTCAAGAAAATATGAGAGCTTAAGAAAGCCTCCAAAGAAGCTCTAATTTTCAAAATGGCGCTTATGATCGTCTAGTATGATCATGAGATCATCCTATATGATTAGTACAAAATAACACTTTCAGCCAGTACGAATTGTATTAGTCTGGACGATTATTTCAATAGATTATACTGATAGTCATGTACTATCCTGCGATTATCCTATATGATTAGTTCAGGAGATTGAACTAATCGTCCAGCATAATAGATGGCGAATAAATATCATCCCATGCAGCGTTCGGTTAGTACCGTAGGAAGTTTGGGGATCGTCCGATACGATCAGTGAAAAATTATGATTTTCATATTGGACGATGGGCGGCATTTAATTATCGTCCCATGTTGGAATCGATTTGTACAATATGATCATCACCGATCATCTTGCACAATCTGATTGATCAATTTAACCATAATTAAACACCCAATCATAGGATCAATTTAGGCATGATTATCATAGGTCATCCAGTATGATGTATATAGTATAGTACAATCAGACCAAAAGTTAAATATTGAAATATTACCTAAATTATAATTGGCGACTATTTTCCTTGATTATAACTGATCATCCTGTACGGTCTATATTATCCAGTACGATGAGCTTAATCAAACTTGATTAACTGAGGTGCCCTAATTAGGGTTTTCTATTTTAACAGATTGTCCAGTACGCTGTACATCATACTATACGATTAGTTCAAAAAACAAAAATTTTCTAACTCACGAACTCTTTCCCTTGAGTGTGTGTGTGCAAGGTTACTTAGTTTAGTATCCACCATATATATGATTTGACTTAAGAAATATAAAGTCCATTGAAATTGACATTACAAACTGACGCAACCCTAGTCTACCCAATCTTGAGCTGATTGAAGTTGCAAGTGAATGGTAGACCTAAAATATTAGTGAGCAGGGCAAAAAAATAGATGTGCAATGAATAGAAGTAAGAGAATAATAATGTTTGTATCATTAAAATCACAGTGCTTGGGCCCATACTTACAAAAATCTCCACTTTTTTTATGATGACAAACATTATTGTTAATGATATTCCAAGTCTTTTGATATTTTTTGAAACTCCCCCTTAGAAGATCAAAATTTTGAAAATGAAAAGAGTTTAATAATAAATAATTTCTTCTTCTATTTTTTTTATATTTCTTAATAAAATGTAAAATAGTAAACACTAAATAAGAAATAAACTTCATTAAAATAAAATATGCAACTAATTAATAATAAACAACAAACAAGTACTCTCCCTTTTGACATCACAAAAAGGAGGAAACCACTAAAAAATACAAAAGACATAAAGGAGAAACATCAAAAAGTATAGAAGTAAAGAACAATACAAATATAAAAACAAAAAAACACAAAGCAAACTAGAAATAGGAAGAATACTGATTAGATAGAGGTGGTGGTGGAGGTGGCTAAAAGAAGCAGTGAATGGAAGCAAATTGCTCCCCAAACTAAGCCATATTATTGTCATTCTATTGCTGCTACTATGTTTTGCAGCTTTCAAAATGTGCCAGATCATTTGCATGCTGTTGCTGTTGCTCAACTACATAGTTTTCAAATCTAGCCTCCCACTGATCAAACCGCTGAACCAGCTGAGACTACTAGCAGTTAGGGACTAGTGCTTGAGGTTGTTCTCCCACTCCCTCCTCTAGCTCGGGGTTAGCATATCGTACATTTTGACGATGAGCACTGTGAAGGACATGGAAGGAGCTATTGTAATAGAAGACTAGGAGGTGATCAGATGGTATGTGATATTAGAGGTTATATTTGCTTTCTCAGATATAGGCAATGAGATGTCCTAAGGCAAGGTTAGGCTTTTTTTTATATTTGGGATCTCTAATGCATGTGAGATTATCAAGATATAAAATTATAAGGTCAACTACATTAAAGTCCATTTGGGCTATGATGTAATAGGTGGCAAGTGAAAGAATGGGGGTAATATTAATCTGATCCCCAGCTTTAGGAATGATTGAGTTGCAAAGGATGTGTTGATGATTCAGGCATCCTGGACTAATTAATTGACATGTGCGATATGACAGTTAACATTAAACTCCCTAAGGATGGTGATGGCAGAAGTCCAATTGTAGTCAAGATCTGAGGCTAAATTATTAATTTTGTCTCTAGTAGTAGAAAGGTGAATAAATTCATGAAAGTCTTGGTAAGTAATTTCTACAGACCATCTATTAACATAGGATTGTAAGGCAGTGACCTCAGTGTTAATGCAAAGGCTTACGAAGAGTTCAAATAAATGTTCAGAGTTGAATGGAAAGGCTAGGGTGAGGATGAAGCCCATAGTGGTGTGGGCAAACAGACTGAGTACCTGAAAGTTCAAAACTTCCTAGTTGATGATTTTGGAAGGTGTGATTCTTGTCATTTTGTATTGCTGATAGGCCTCCTCGTTAGCGGCCTTAAGAAATCTAGGATTGATAGTACATTGAGAGGAACTCCTGACGAGTGTTCCAGAATGTTTGCTATAAGCTATTGGCAAGGATTTGTGCTCAAGTAAGAGAGGAGGAGAGGTGGAAGGTTTTAAGTGAAGAAGAAATCATGAGTTTAGGCTGTTTATATAAAATCAACCATATCGTACTGTATGATCATGAGCTCGTACAAGACGATGCGATGCAATTAATTTGTCCAGACGATCAATCAAAAAAGGTAGTCTTAATGTATAATACAATTAGAGATTGTACTGGATGATTAAAAATAGGGTGATTGTCCCAAGGAGTTAGCATGTACGATTGTTGACTTTTGAGTTTGTACAGTATGAATAGGTGGATCGTACTGTATGATGTGGTATTAAGGATTGTAATGACTGAAATCAATTCGTCCAACAATTCCTTCCATATGGATCGTACAGTACAAAAAGGAAATCATACAGTACGATTACTAATAATGATCGATATTGACCGTTGGCTGTGTTGTGATTAGAGATTTGGTGTTTTATTAATATCATATAGTACGATATGAATTGTACTGGATGATGTAAACAAAAATATAAAAAAAGTTATGCGATGGAATGTGATGAATAGGAAGGATCCAACAACAAAAACAAATCATGAATAACATAAAACAAATTGAAAAATAAGATACAAATAATCATAAAATAAAATTTTTTAAAGAATCGATCAATAGTATCAAATAAAAATTATACCCAATGATTAAATTAGTAAGAAATGCATTGACAATGCCAAAATCCAAAGAGTTTAAAAAATTAAATTTTGTCAACCCTAGCTCAGGCTCCTTATAGATTAAAACTCCAGTTAAAACAAAAATCTAATTCAACAAATAAATTAGACAGGAAATGTGATATTTTCAAACTTCTTTTCAGAAATATATCTAAGAGAATAGCATTTGCAAAGTGATGAACTAGAAATCATAATTTTTAAATTCAGGTGTAGACGATATCAATTGACACATAAATTTGTCTAATATTTAAAGATTTGAAGGGAAGGAAAACTAACTCATTGTGGGCTCATTTTGTGCCCTTTTATCTTTAATTGGCACACTTTGTGCATCTTTTGATTTTTGATACACTTGGTGCATCGTTCAATTTTTTGCATTCATTGCGCAACTTTCCAGCTTTTTGGCTCATTTTATGCCTCTTTTTCTTTTGCTTTTGCAAACTTACTTTCTTTTTAAGTCTTTAAAAACTCTCAGTTGTGAGATTATCTTTCAAATATGAGAGAAGAAGAATTCACTCTCTTATATAAGGAAGAGTAAACCACAAACCAAAACCTGATTCATCTGATATAAACAAACAGCTTAATTATGAAAATTTGAAATAGATTCATTGATTTGCAAAAATATTCACATGAGATAGAGAACTATAAGAAGATGAAATATATCTCTATTTCTCGGTCTAATTTTTAATTTGAAATAGATTTTGATTTAAAAAGAAATTACACCCCTAAAGGAGTTTAAGGAAGAGAGATAATCTCTAATTTCTTCCCTTAACTATTTTTAGGGGAGTCAAACACTACTTCTAAAATAAGGTAAGTTTTTTATTAAAAGAAGAGTTCAACTACTGAAGTGAGTAGTGATCAGATTGTTAAATTTTATAAGAAATAAGAAATACATGCATAAAAAATCATGAGATACTAAAAAATAAAACAAACACAACAAAATATAAAACATAAAGCATAAAAATAAACAAAACAAAAAACATCAATCAGATTTCAGAATTTCAAAGCATCCAGTTTCAACCATGAATATCTATGACACCTAATCTGTTTCTTAAGGTGCTAAAGGTTTCAAAAGCTAGTGATTTTATAAAGATGTTAGGAAGCTGATTTTTAGTGGCTACACGATGTATCTCTATGTCTCCCTTGGTGACATGATCCCTAATGAAATGGTGTCTTATGTCTATGTATTTGGTCTTGGAGTGTTGGATTGGATTCTTTGAAATATAGATAGCACTGATGTTATCACATAAGATTAGAATGGTGCCAACACGTAGTCGTAAATCTAGGATTTGTTGCTTTAACTAAATGACCTGTGCCGCATAACTTCCTAAGGCTATGTATTTAGCTTCTACAGTGGACAGAGCTACTGAGTTTTGTTTTTTACTAAACTAGGAGACTAAATACTGTTATATTAATTTGCAGGTTCTAGAAGTTCTTTTCCTATCAATCCTATATCCATCAAAGTTTGAATCAGAATATCCTATGATTTCAAAGGAAGTGCTGTGCCTAGGATACCAGATTCCCAAGTTTTGGATTCCTAAGAGATATCAACGGATTATCTTAACAGTAATCAGGTGGTATTCTTTTAGATCATCTTGAAATCTAACACAAAGACAAACACTAAACATAATATCAGGTTTGCTAGCAGTTAAGTAAAGGAGTGATCCAATTATTCCCATGTATTTCTTTTGATCAATTGATTTTTCATTTGAATCCTTATCTAACTGAACAGTTGAACTCATGGGAGTATTTATTGGCTTGGCTTTATCCATTTCATATTTCTTAAGGATATCCTTAATGTATTTTAATTGACCAAGAAAAATTCCATCATCCTTTTTCCTTATACTAAATCCAAGAAAGTAGGTTAGTTCTCCCATCATACTCATCTCAAATTCCTTACTAATTATCTTAAAAAATTCTTAACATACCAAATAGAATATCATCAATATAAATTTGAACAATTAGTAGTGCTTCTTCTACCTTTTTTGAAAATAGGGTGGTGTCTATATTTCCCTTAACAAAGGTTCTCTCTAGTAGGAATGTGCTTAGCCTTTCATACCATATTCTAGGTGATTGTTTAAGTCCATATAATACCTTTTTTAATTTGAACACATGATTAGGAAATTAAGTATTTTTGAAGCCTGAGGGTTATTCAACATACACATCTTCTTTTATTACCCCATTTATAAAGGCACCTTTGATATCAATTTATTACAATTTAAATCCCTTAAAGTAGGCAAAAGCTAGTAGCACCCTTATGACTTCTAATCTGGCTATAGGGGAAAAAGTCTCTTCAAAGTCAATCCCTTCTATCTGATTGTACTGCTTAGCTACTAGTCTTGCTTTATTTTTAACCACTACACCAGAATCATTCATCTTATTTTTGAAAACCTATTTTGTTCTAACAATACTCTGGTCCTTAGGTCTTTCAACTAGCTCCCAAATATCATTTCTAGCAAATTAATTCAGTTCTTCTTGTATGGCTAGGATCCAGAATTCATTATATAGTGCTTGATTTATATTTGTGGGTTTAGTCATTGAGATAAAGGTAGAGTGGTCTACTTCTTTCCTAAGTCCATGCCTAGTTCTAACACCTTCAGATGGGTCTCCTAATATTAATTATTTAGGATGACTTGAAGAACATCTCCATTTTCTAGGTAGTATATTTTCAGCTTCTACCCTTTCTTCTAGATTTTTGGATTCTACTCATTGGGTGACTTCTACTACATCTTCTTCTTCTACCCTAGGCCCTCCAGAATATAATATGAGTTGTCTCCTTTACCACCAGTGTCCTTTTATTGAAAACTCTATAAGATTTTCCAATATTTGAGTACTCTAGAAACACTCCTTTATCAAATTTAGGGTCAAACTTTTCTAATAGAGATTTTTTATTATTCAGAATGAACACTTTACATCCAAAGATATGAAGGTGAGAGAGGTTGGGTGTCTACCCTTAAGGATTTGATAGGGTATCTTACTAAGTTTGGATTTAACATTAACCCTATTCAGAATATAACAAGTTGTATTCACTACTTCTACCTAGAAGTATTTAGGAAGTGAGTATTCAGTTAACAGGGATCTAACGGCTTCTTCTAGGGTCCTGTTCTTTCCTTCAGCAACCCCATTCTACTTAGGGGTTCTAGGAGCTAAAAAGTTGTGATCCATCCCTTACTCCTTACAGTAGGATTTAAATCTTTTATTCTCAAATTCTCTACAATGATCACTATGAATTATCAGAATTTTATAACCTAGCTTCCTCTGAATCTAAGTGGAGAATGTCCTAAATTCCGCGAATGATTCACTTTTATGAGATAGGAATCTAACCCAAGTAAATCTCGAGTAATCATCAATAATCACATACCCAAAGACTTTCCCTCCTAGGCCTATAGTGCTAATAGATTCAAAAAGATCCATGTGAAGGACTTCTAAAGGTTTGTAAGTGTTAATGTCCTTGATTGAGTGGAAGGAGGATTTGACTTGCTTTCCTAATAGAAAGGCATCCCACAGGTGGTCCTTAGTGAACTTTAGTTTGGGTATGCCTTCTCACTAAGTCTTTTTTGGTAAATTTTCTAAGTTTTTCCATGCCTGCCTGACACAATCTCCTATGTCATACCCAGGATTCTTTAGCAATAGTTTTTAGGAAAAGAGAAGTAGTAGGTTTAACACAGTTTAAATCAAGCATGTAAATAATATTAATTCTTTTTTCTTGTAGTATAGTATTTCCATTTAAGCTTATCATGTAAGTGGTAGATAAAAATTTGATGCTAAAGCCTTTATCACAGAGTTGGCTTATGCTTAGAAGATTATATTTTAAGCCATCTACCAATAAAATATTTTCAATGAGAAAATTTTTTGAGTTTTCAATTATACATGAGCCCACCACTCTCTCGGTGGTGTTATCTCCAAGTGTCACCTTGCCTCTTGCCCTGTCCTCCAGCGAAATGAATTGATTTGTATCTCTAATCATGTGTCTTGAACATCCATTGTCTAGGTACCACATGCTCTCACAAGGCCTTTGATGAGAGTACCCCTACAAAATTATCTAAGGTTAGATTTGTGAACCCAAATAAGTTTGGGCTCCACCTTATGAAATGTGGGATGAAATGCTTACATGCTATGCTGTGAATTTTGTAATTTTGGTCTCCATATCAAATGTATTCTACGGTGGATAGTATAAGTATGGGAGATGTGTCCTAGCATACCACAAGAAAAAACATCTAACTCTAGGAAAAAAGGTTTACTAATCTATGTGGGTTATAGTGCCTCTTCCTAAGTTTGAATGATGTATACTGTGGTGATGGATTATGTAACTGTACAAGTGTAGGTGATATTTTATTTTCTTGGAAATCATTTAACTTGATTTGTAAGAATTAGTTTGCACTTTCAAGAATTATATTTTTAATTTTCAATGCATACTCCCTATCATTAGCTTCATCTGAACATGTCTTTGATTTCTTAAATGAGTTTTCTAAATCAATATGGGATGCTTTTAAGGATTCATGCTCATCAGTTAGATCAAGATGCTTTTTATTTAAAATTTCAAATTCATCTAACAATGCCATGTGATTGCTATCCAGAGTGGAGTGATTTTTCCTTAGGTTTTTATGCTCTTTTTATAGAATTGAAAAGTTAGATTTAAGGCAAGCATGTGATTTTTTTAAGCTTCCTATATTCAACATGAATTTTTTTAAAAACTTCAAATAATTGATCATAGGTAAGCTCACATACCTTCTCTTGATCAAAATGATCAAGATGAATATCAATCATTAAGCATAGGTTGGTTACCTCCTCTTTTGCTTTAGTTTTAGAAGAGTCTGATTCTGAGTCTGCCTAGAAAGCCTTTTGAGTCTTTTGCTTGCCCTTCTTAAATTTAGATTTTTATTCACCCTTCTCCTTGCATGGGTGAGCTTTAAGAGTTGGGCAATCAAACTTCAAGTCCCCTGGCTTCCTGCATTTAATGCATATAATATTAAAAAAAAATTTAAAATTTTTACTATTCTTACCTTTATTCCATTACCGATGATGTTTTTTATTTTTTCATTAAAAAGCTCTTAAATTACCTAGTCATCAGTGTAATGTCATCATCTTGTCCAGAAGAGTCACTGTTAGAATCATTAGCCTTTAAAGCTACAGTTTTCTCTTTCTTCTTTTCACCTGTATCAAGCTGCCTATGACTTACTCATTGCTCATAGGTAATGAGTGACCCAAGTAAGTTATCAATGGAATAAACATTTCGATCTTTAGATTCAGTAATGATAGTAATTTTTGCATCATAAGAAGAAGATAAGCAACGAAAAATTTTATTAACTTTTTATAATTTATAAGCCCTCTTCCTAAGGCATGCAAGGAAGTAACAATCTGAGTAAACCTAATATACATTTCAAAAATTAATTCGCTTGGTTTCATGCAAAATAAATCATAATCATGAAGAAGAATGTTCAGCCTAAATTATTTTACTTCATTAGTTTCCACATAAGTTATGCATAAGTTTTCCTAAATTTCTTTTTCAGTTGAATAAGTAGAGACACGGATATAATCTTCAGATTTTAAAGTACAAAAAAGTAGTTCAAATATTTAGCATTTAGTGGGGCTAAATCTCTATCTTCTATGCTCCATTCAGAAAAGGGAAGTTTAGTTTTTATGCTATTTTCTAATCTAAACGGTGCAGAATATCCTTCTTGAACTAACATCCACATGCGATAATCAATTGATTGTAAGAAAGTGGACATGCAAGTTTTTAAAAATTAAAAAGATATGTTATCAAATAAAGGTGGTCGAGTGATTGAATATCCTTCAGTAGTATTACGATTACTAAAATTATCAATAGATCTTTTTTAAAAGTTTTCTAAAATTTAATTTATGAATCCCTCTCTGATAATACTTAAAAGTTCATGAAGGTTGTTAAACCTCTGAGAACTAGCCCGAGGCTAACCAAGAGGAGGGTGAATTTATTATTTTAAAAATTCTTTAATAAAGCAAGTAATTAAAATTCCTTGATGTGGAAGTAGATCAATTTCACAATAACAAAAATCAGAGATTTTAAATATAGAACAATTCACAGAAAAATGTAGAAATTAAATGCGAAAAAATAAATAGAAAGAACACACCAAAATTATAGTGGTTCGATCAACTTGACCTAGATCCACTCCTCAAAAACCTCCTTTCTAGGTATTGCACTAAAAGTAGTTTCTCTCCTTTTGCCCCCATAGTAAGATGGAGAAGCCCTTATAAAATCTTTCCACCGACCTAGTAAGGTAGAGTACCTTGAATCCTTTTACTCCCTTCTGGAGTAGGTATAGAACCTGGAAATCCTTTTATTCCCTCCTAGAGTAGGCAGAGAACCTTAGAATCCTTTTACTCCCTCCTAGAGTAAGCAAAGAACCTTGGAATCCTTTTTCACCCTCCTGGTGAAGGCAGAAAACCTGGATCTAATGTTGATGAAAGTCTCCCCCAGGGCCACCAAGGAATTAGATATGCAGGTTAAAGAAGACGGTGGAAACCTTGCTTAGAGAAACCTTTGTGAATCCCTCACAACTCCCCCTTACAAGGATCTCTCTCTCTCCCAAGCTCTCTCTCTCTTCTTTCTCTAAGCTCTCTCTCAGATCAACTCACGAGCAAACAATATTTCTCAAGACTATATGAGAGCTAAATAGAGAGCCTACAAAAGAAGCCCTAATTTTTAATATGCCGTCAAAGATCATCCTGTACGATTAGTACAAAATAGCACATTAAGCCAGTACGAACTACATTAGTCTGTACGATCAATTCAAGTATTTGTATGGATCATCCCATATGATTTTTCTATCATCCTAGATGATTAGTTCACGAGTCTATATTGATCGTCTAGTATAAAACCTTTTTTCCAGGAATTGTATCATACAACATGATCATCTTTGATCATCTTGTATGATGTGATTGATCAATTTAACCATAATTAGTCCCCTAATCATAGGATCAATTTATGCATGATTGTCCAAGATCATCCTATACGATCAGGTCAAATCTGAGCAATTAAAATATTACCTAAATTGTGATTGGCGGATGTTTTGCTTGATTATAACTAATTATCATGTATGATTTATATCATCTAGTATGATCAGCTCAATCAAAATTGATTAATTGAGGTCCCCTAATTAGGGTTTTTTTCTTTAACAGATCATCCAGTATGATGTAAATCGCACTATACGATCAATTCAAAAAATAGAAAATTTTCTAACTCACCAACTCACTCCCTTGAGTGTGTGTGTGTAAGGTTACTTAGCTTAGTATCCACCATATACATGATTTGACTCAAGAAAGATAAAAGAACATTAAAATTAAAATTACAAACTGACTCAACCCTAGTCTACCCAATCTTGTGCTGATTGAAGTTGCAAGTATACGGTGGACCTAAAATGTTAGTGAGCAGGGCAACAAAATAGATGTGTAATGAATAGTAGTAATAGAACAATAATGTTTGTTATCTTCAAAATCATAATGATTGGGCCTAGATTTGCAACAAAATCAAGCCCAGACTTCAAACCTATTTAGACTTCAAACCTAACCAGATTCAACTCCATTCAAACCTCAATCAACCCAAACTTTAGTTAATCCAGCTTCCTATCAAACCTCAATCTTATTCCAATCATTAACAATCATTCAATTGATTTTCAATGATTAGGATAATTCAAATTCAAGTATTTAAATTCAAAATCAAGATCGAATCCAGAAATTTGGACCAAAATCCAAGGCTAAGGGCCTAGGTCCTGAAAGCCTCTTTTAGTGATTTTTCAAATATCTCAAACCCCAGTTAAATGACCCCTGATTCATTATCTATCAATTGCATATTGATTAGGCATGTCCCTAGGGTCTACTCTCCAAATTTGAGCTCAATCTAAGACCTCTAGCCCTAGAAATTGAATCTATTTCCAAATGTTGTGAAACCTTTAAATAATAATGGCATATGCTACTAGACTAACCATCCAGTGGAATTTGACCTTAGAGCCTTCTCTAAAGCCTCTAACCACATCTAGACCCTTGATTATGATATGTTGAGAAATAAATTACATTTTGGTGGACCCACTTTGACCCCCAGTTGACTAGGGGTTAAAATGATTAAAATGCCCCTTTTGGGCAATTTTGAAGTTCTTTTCAAACTCCAACATGGCCCAATCAAATCAAATCTCAAAACCTCCTCTAATACATCCTAAACCCCATTAGGAATGCATTGGACTCAAACCCAGACCCTGGTCAAACCTAGTTGACCAGGTCAATAAGTTTTGACCAAAATACCCCTTAGGGGTTTGAATACTCATTTCAATCCAAATGTCCTCCTCTTTACATGAGACCACTTCCACCAAATTTTAAATATAATTTTAAACCTGATGGACCCAAACCCAGGCTGGGTCAACCTAGTTGACCAAGTCAACCTAGGTTGACTAAATGGTCCTTTAGGGGTCTAAATAATTAATTTGACTGAAATGACCTCTCTTTCCCCTAGGACCACCTCCAATAAACTCAAAACATCAAACCAAACTTGTTGGATCCAAACCTAGACCCTAGATCAACCTGGTTAACCAAGTCAACCAGGGTTGACCCAAAAGCCCCTTAAGGGTCCAATATATCAATTTAACTCAAATGACCTCCCCAGAACTTAGGACCACCATCAATAGACTCAAAATATCATTTCAAAATTGTTGAGCTCAGACTTTTCACCTGGGTTAACCTGGTTAACCTAATAGTTCCTTAAGGCTTTAAATGGGTCAACCTAACCCATTTAACCAAGTTAAACCCGTATAAGCACTCAAATCATTTTAAATGATTGATCTAAATTTATTCAAAATTATTTGGAATACAATCATATCCATTTTGACCAAGTTAATTCTTAAAAACTTGGTCAAACTCACTCAAGCTCTCATAATATTCCTTAAATTCCAATTCCATAGCTTCAAACCCCTCCAACCAACTCAATCAGCTTAACACCTCCCTTTCATGCCACCTCAGTAGCAACATGGCATGGGGATAGGTCAAACAATCAAACCAAGCATTTAGAGGGGTCAAACTTGGTCAAAACACCTCTTAAACCTAATCCTCTCTATCTTAAACCATTCCGGCTGCTTGAGCTTCTTCTGGAACATTCCTAGATCACTCCCAACCTTTGGATCAAGATCAAATTGCCCTAATCCCCCCATGTGCTTAAAAGGACATACAGAGATTTACACCTAAGATGTCCTTGATGTCCTCTTGATTCCCTATTCCCAACCACTCCCAGGGCATGTGGCTCAATCTTAACAACCCTCCCAGTCGATCCCAACCCTCCATTCAAGCTGGGGACATTTGAATAGGGAAAAAGGTTCAAAACACCCTCATTCTTTAAGTTACCATCTCTCTCCATTCTTAGCCTCTTAAGCCCATATTACAACTCGTTCCAGCTACCCAAAGTCCTTTCTTCATATCTATAGTCAAACCCCACCGTCAAAAGCTCGTCGGCGGCAAGTTCTTTGGGGAACCAAAGGCCCACTCCGTCCAAGGCTAGAAGCAATCAATCCACAGCTTTTCAGACCACGGATTTAACAGGAAAAATGTATAAGGATAATCTATAAGCTCAACTAAATCAAAATCTACAAGATCCAATGGTAAAATGCACTTAGCTTAAGTTTAAAATTTCAATCGAAATGGTTCTTCCAATCGAGAGAACGAATGAAAAATGCATTTAGGGTTCATTCGTAACATGCTCTTAATGTACTTTTTTTATAACGTTGATTACGTGATCAATAACCCAGATCAAGACATCCTGTACTTGATCGGACTGCATGTGTCTATCTGTTGTTCTGTTTCACCGTTCGACTCGATCTGAGCCTTTCATTCGAAATAGTGGATGATCAGATGGTGTTGCGGGCTTGCTGACATGGTTAAGTGAATTGCATATATGGTTTCGTTGATTAAGCATTGATTTCGAAAAATTATTAAAAATTAAATGTTTTTTTAAATATATATTGTATATTAAAATTCTTAATTTTTCAAATTATTTAATTTACCATTAAAATTAATATTAAAATATCTTATATTTTTTAAATTATTTTAAATATTAAGTATTTAAAATTTTTTATTAATATTTAATTCAAAATAACTCATATATTTTTGAATTTAATTAATATATTAAAAATAATTCTCTGATTTTGATAAAACACTTTAAAACTTATATTAATTAAATTTTAAAATTATATTCAATATTAATCATATTTAATTATATAAATATATATTTATTTATTAAAATATTCTAAAAATAATTAAAAATTCAAGTTTAATAAAAGGAAATTATTAATATTTCATATTTAAATTTTCTAAATTTTAGGTACTTTAATCTAAAATTAAATAATTATTTTAAGATATTAAATATGTTTTAAGTAATTATTAAATATTAAATATTTAAATATTTAATTAATATTTATTAAATGTGAAAACAAATATTTTTAAAATCTTATAAAATTTAATCTTAAATCATTTCAAATTTTAAAAAACTCTTTCAAAATATTTTAATATAATATTATTTTGAAATTATTTTAAATATTAATTACTTTTAAATATTTTAAATATATCATTTATTATAAAATTTAAATATTTTAAATAAGACTCAAGTTTAATAAAAAAATTTTAATTAATGTTTCATATCAAATTATTTAAAATTTAAAATATTTTTATTCAAGATTTAATTTACTTAAAATTATTTTAAATATTTTGAATAAGGTTTAAATATTTAATTAATATTTAATTAAAATTAAATTCAAAATATCCGATATATTTTAATTAATTTAAATTATTAAATTACTTAAATAATTGATTAACATTTGATTAATTAAATATTCTCTAAAATGCATAAGTTTATATTAAAATATTTTAAATAATCAAAGAATTATTGTAAAATATTTTAATTTGAAATGAAACATAATTTAAGATATATTCTAATTTTTAAATCATTCTAAATTAGTTAAATATTATAATATTTAATTAATATTAAATTCAAATAATTTTAAAAATTTTAAGAAGATTATTTGAAAATTTCTTTGAACATTTAAACTTAATTTTAAGATAATGTAAAAATTATTTTGAATATTAATTATTTGTAATTATTTTAAATGTATTTAATTACAAGAAAACTTCAAAAATTTAATAGAAATTCAAATTAAATCAGAAAAAAAACATATAATACATCAAAATTCTTAAAATGTTAAATACTTTAATTTAAAACTAATTTCAAAATTAAAAATTTAATATAATTTAAATAATTCTAAATATGTAAAAATTTAAATTTTTAATTAATATTTAATTAAATATTAATTAAAAATTTTCAAAATTAAAAGTTTTATTTGAAAACTTTTTAAATAATTAGAGAATTATTTTAAGATATTTTAATTTGAAATTAAAATTAATTTAAGATGTTTTATATATTTTAAAAAATAATTTTAATTATTTAAATATTTGAATATTTAATTAATATTTGATTAAATATTGACTTAAATAATTTTCAAATAATAGAAACTTTTATTTTAAAATATTTTTTTATATTATTAAGGTATTTTTAAAAATTATTTTAAAATTATCTTACTTTTTCTAAAAATTTTAAACTTGATTTATTTTCATATATAAATTTTAATTTTAAAAGTATAAATGTTAAATCCCTTGAGAGCTTTGAGTGCGAGCTTTGAAATCTTAAACGTAGGTTGAGCTTGACTGAATAGATTTGATGGGGAAGGACTGGTGAATAATTGTATTCCAATTATTCACTAATCATGTTATCATTTATATTTACTATCTCTTAATATGCATTTTTAGGATGCACTTACACTTAGTTTTAGGGCTGTCCTAGATCTTGGAATTGATTGTGATAGTGTATGCATATGTGCTTATCCAAGGGCTAGTAAGACATTGATTTCAATCCTACACAACTTAGTAACATCTAGGGATAATAATTAAGGACATTTGTCTATAAAATTTAGATTAATTTAAAAAATTAAAATACACATCCAATAAAAATGAAATTTGAGACATTTGAACTTAGTGACACCTCCAGCCCCTAGAAAAGTTTTCACTGATTTTAAAATTCATTAAATAAGTTAATTAATTAATTAAAAAATCTAACCTTTAATCAAACTTGAAACTTCTAAAAATTCTAGTAAATCAAAATTAATTCTAAAAATTACAAATAATACCTTAAATTGACCAAAATTCAATCCTTAACTCATAAAAATAAAAGCACCTTGGATGGACTTGAATTTGGTTTTAATTGAAAATTAATATTTAATTATTTTAATTTATTAAAAATAATTAAAAATTCCAAAAATATTCTAAAACACTTCAAAACATCTCCTTAGGTCATTTTTAACCTTTGGAGGTGATTTCAGGAAGTTTAGAGTTCATTTGGATCCTAAAACCCTTATAATTAAACAAATTAAATAATTCAAATAAATAGTCAAAATTTGAAAAATCATATCTAATTCTAGAAAATTCTAAAATGAGCAAACTCATAGGCATTGGATTCCATTTGGGGTGTAATATTTATTAAAAATATCAAACTATCTGAAATAATTTAAAATAAAAAAGTCAATATTTTGGTCAACTATAGTTCAAAAATAGGTTAAAACTTAAAAAATTCATAACTAATGTAGAAAAATCCAATTCCAGCAAACTTATAGTCTAATTACTCATATTAAGGTCTCATGTCTAGTAAAAAGCTTAAAACTCTAGAATTCAATCTAATTTGAAAAGTTAAACTTTGACCCTTTTAATTAAATATATTAAATAATTCAAATAATTCCAAAAATTCAATAATTAATAAAAATTCTAGAAAATATTCTTGATTAATAAAATCAATTAACCAACCCTTTAATATACAAAAAGCACTCCAAAGATAAAGTTTTTAGAATGGACTACCATGAGCTGTGGAGCTAAGTGTTCTAAGGAGGCTAAGTTCCTCGAGACCACTATGACAACGCCACGAGCAGATTCAATGGAATGTAAAATCTCAAATTTAATTGATTAATAATTAGTTAACCAAATTTAAAATCCTTAATCTTACTATATTAACCAGGTTTTAGGCTGGACTACCTTGGGTTGCGAGGCTACGTATCCTATGGAGGCTTGGTTCCTCGTGCTCACTATGACAATGCCACCAAACGGTTAATGAAAATTTAATTAATTCAAATCTTTAAAACTCGCAACCAATAAATTCTAATTAAAAATCATCAACCTTCAAACCTTAATCAATTTAATTCAAATTAATTTTAAATTATTAATACTTAAACTTTAACTAAACTTTCCTTAATCCTTTCAACCAACCAAAACATCAAATAACTTTAACTAATTACCCTACATAGGACATATCCAAACCACACAGCCTATCTCACACACTTTAAATGATTTGCTAGGATAACTAACTCTAGTCTTAGGCTAGGCTGGTGTTTTAATTTTTTGCTATTGTGTGCTGAGTTTTTTGAGCTTTCGCTATATGCTGGTTGCTAGAATTAGTTGATGTGAATGTTTATTTAATTTTTGTAATATGTGAATTGATTTGATGGGTATTAGAATACCCTTAGGCTAGGGGCAATTTAAATGCTAATATAATCTTATGCAGGTGGACATGCTCATATAGGACAATTAAAATAAAAGGGGGCATAAAATTAAGCTTTAAAATGATAAGTTTTTTACAAGTTCTTTAGAATGCTAAGTCCCCCTTTTAAATCAAAAGAGCATGAACAAGTATGGCTAGTTTAAGTACTTTTCATTTCAATATATAAATGCTTAAGATGTGATTTCAAATTATAACTACTTAGGGTAACGCTGCAGGATGTTTGAGTATAGAGATTTCTACTTTAAAATGTAATTTGTTTTGAGTTAAGAGTTCTAATATTTAAAGTGATTCAAGTTGGGATAGAAATCTAGTTTGGAATCCAAAGAAGAAAGAACATCCCCCAAGGGAGAGTTCTTATCCATTTAGAGATCCAAATCTGGATAATGTTTAAATGTCCAGAGGAAAAAGAGAACACCCCTTTCAGGGGGAGTTTCTTTTCATTTGGATATCTGGACCCGACATATCCAAGGAGCCGCAGAAGGATAAAAAAGTGAAGACCGAGAGGAATTTTATTCTCAAAGTCACTTGAGTCTTAGGAGTAGAAATTCAAGCTTGTTGTTAGTGGTACCTAGCCAGTTTACGTTTTTTGCAGACCCTTGGATGTAATATTAAGTGGCACTAACCACATGAACTGTTAAATTTATTTAATTAATTTAATTTGATTTGATTGATTTGTTTACTCTACTTATGATTAGGATTGTCTTCTTTTCTTAGTTTTTATTGGATATTGTATGTTGTATTTTTGATTTAGCCTGAAATCTGATCAGAGGCTCGTGAGGATATGGATAATTTTTTTTTTACTTTAATTAAATAAAAAAATTTTATGCTCAGATAGTAACTCTAATGTTTTTAAGAAGTAAGCTTGGATCGCTGAGGGTCACATGCATTCATATTAATCTTTCTCTTCCTTATTAGGCATGTCCTCGCCTGCGGGTTTTGGCAGGCCACCTGACCTATTAGGGTGAAGTCCTATCAATAGAAAGTCTGTACTATATTAGCTAGGTTCGGGCTACTGATTTTCAGTGCCTAATTAAAATTTTTGTTCTAAGGAAGGTTCAAACTATAAGACCTTAACCATCGGGAATCTAATCCCAAACTTCTAATAAAATTGATAATTCAAATTAAATCTCCTTCAATCCAAAATTTAACCCAACATATAGGGTAGACCAAAAAATTTTGAATTATTTTAGAATCCCAAAATCCTCCTACCTCTCATCCTTTAACATCCAAAAATAAGTGTTCAAATTTGATTCAATCCCAGTTAAATTTCCAATCCTCTCTCCTTTGATATCAATCTTTGAAAATCTAAAGATAAAATTTTTACCATTATGTTAATCGAGAGTATTCGTAGAAAACTTAGATTTTCTATGATGTAATTTACTACGAGGGCTTGCACTCATAGGAGATTTAGAAACCCATATCAAATTTTTAAAAATTAATTTTTTAAAAACTCAATTAATTATCTTTGAAAAAATCAAAGTCAACGATCATTATTGTCATTTTCGAATGATTGATAATAAATGGTATCTTCTTTCTCTGGGAAGATATATTGTTCTATTTTCATGACTTTGAATATGAAATTAATGATCCCTTATCTAGATTATTATAGTTAAGCACTCGATCAAACATCATTTTGATCCTTCGGGATTATATGTTATCCTTCCCTGAATTGACTATGATAATTAGGATAAATTTAAAGTTTTGTAATATGAACTTATTAGGAAATGATATTTTTTCCTCCTGATGTAATATATTATTCATAGTGAAGCGTTCAATTTCAAAATTAAAATTTCAAAAATAAAATTTCTCAAAGAAAATTAATCTTTTTCAAACTTCAACACTTTTTGAATCGAACAAATCGTAGGTGGCGGGCGACTAGAGGATCATAGTCGGCTGGCGATAATGATCGAAGGGATTGTAATCTATGGGTGATGGAGGTCAGAGTGACTATAGTCGATGGGCGATGAACGCTTGATGGGTTATAGTCGACGGGTGATGGAGGTTGAATAGACCACAATCAACGGGTGATGGAGGTTGAAGGACTGTAGTTCACGGGCAAAGCATGTTGGAGGAATCATAGTCAATGGGCAATGATAGTCAGAGGGATCATAATCAACAAGTAATTGTGGCTAACGGGGTCATAGTCAGCAAAGAATGGTGGTTTGATAGATCATTGTTGATGGGCGATGGAGGTAAGGAGAATCAGAGTTGATGGACAATAGTGGTCAAAGGTGTCATGTCCTATAATCAAATTTGAAATAATTATTTTTTATCTTTCAATAATTATTATAACGACCACCAAAGCTATCTAAATTCTTTTATCAGTAATATAAACTAGCAAAATGAATCATTCCATTAATCAAAATATCAATATACATCTATATTTACACTCCAAACTTATATATAATATCTAGGAGTTACACAATCACAACATATAGTCAATTAGCTTCAGACTAAAAATGAATAGCTAAATAAAATAATAAAAAAACTTAGAGGATCCTATAAATTCTCAATATTACCCCCCGATCCTCTTACCTGACCTAAAATTATTTAAATCGTATATAATGAGCTAAAAATCCCAACAATTCACTAAATCCTACCACTAAACTCAAATAAAGTAAGTAAAGTAGTATGCATGTCATTAGTCAATTTATAGTAGTAGCAATCAATATGATCATTAATCTGTGTATAACAAAAATCACATGCAGTAGCAATACAATTTATAAAATAGTAGAACTTACAATATAGAAACTACTAAATCAATACAGTATAGAAATAGTAGAATTGGTAAACCAATAAACTAGTAAATTAGTAGATTAGTATATTAGTAAATCAGTACGGTGGTTGAATTAATTAGTAGTAAATAATACTTCCCAAATCATGCTTCATAGCACTAAGGAAATCTTATTAATCAATAAACTAGAAACATCTATAAAATAGTTAGAATATATAACAATCATATTAGTATATACATGGGGTTCAATCATTCTATATCGGTATCCAATTAGTATCATATATCACATGCTTAGTATCACTTGCTCAATATCACATGCCTAGTATAAGAATCATGAGCTCAGTAATTTAATAGACAATGAATACATATAGTAATAGCAATAATGAATCAATAGTATTATCAGTAGTAGTATCGATATCAATAATAATAGTATCAGTATCTGTAAAACTGATGAAAATGATGGTAAACAGTAAAGTAATAGTAAAATAGTAATCAGTAAAATAGCAAAATAATGAATAATAAAATAGTATAGTAAAGTAATGCAGTAATATGCATTCCAGTAATCATAATAAATAATTCAGGACTTCTAGAATGCATGATATTTTTTTTAGTAAGTAATTATTAATTGTTAACTATTAGTTCAGTAAATATAGTCATCACTTCTTGCCCGTCATCACAATAATAACTCATTATAACTCCCAATCAGTGAATCATATGAATCATTAGAGAATAATATGAAATCATAGTATTTAAAGAATAGCCTTTCGGCCAACCATCCAATACAAGCCAGTTAGTCTTCAACCAACATCAATAAAACCAGCATTTACTTATCCTTACACATATTACTATTACATTATTATAATTGTAATAACAACCAACTATTACTCAATTACTTGCTCATTTTTATTCACATTACTTATATTAAGAGTATGTATACATTAAAATAATAAAAATTTTATTTTGTATAAATCATTCATCATACGATAATTTTCATTTTAACTTGTGAAATTACAAAATCATCCAGTCAAAATGTCTAGAATAATTAGTGTTATAAAATATATTAAAATTATACAGTCCAAATTCACTAAATCTGAAAAATGTAATGAATTTAATTTAAAAGAAATCAGGTAGTCTAAATTAAAATTTTTGAATAAGAGATAAGATGATAGTCACCTACCTCGATTCGAATGATTTTTATAAAAGTAACGAAGCAGATTGGTGACCAAAATGAAACTTTCACTTTTTCAACTCTCCCCCTTCCCTGTTTCCTTCTTCAATAACCAGCACTGGTGGTACTGAGGGTAGTGAGTGGGAAGAAAATGTTATATATATATATATATATATATATATATATATATATATATATATATATATATATATATATATATATATATATATATATATATATAATTTTAGTGTGTAGCACTACAACGCCACCATTCAACGATGCATATTGAATCAAGAATTATTATAGAATTGAGGCTTTAATATCGTGGTGGTAACTTTTGTGCCGTTACGCTCACAAGTTAATACCCCAGTGCTCTAGTTCCAATAGAAATTTAGATTCTTAATTTTAAATGTAGTTTAAAAAATTTGGTTGTTGCAATATACCCACACTAGAAAAATATCAAGGATTCAGGAATAAAATTGATATAAAATAAATTCGTTCTAAAAGAAATTTGTACAAACATGTAAAGTACATCAAAATCAAGTCAAAATCCATTCAAAGGCTTATCAAAAGCTTCACTTCAAATTAGTATCTTTCATATAGTCATACAATTTAGTCAACCACATTTCATTCACTTATGCAATGAAATGCTATGTCAATCAATTATTCAAAACAAATTTCTACTAGCCAAACTCTCAGGTTGTTGTTGGTCCTCCAAATATTGTATGTTATACGCTCATGACACCATTAGAGTAGGCTTTATTAGTATTATTAATCCTGGTGCAACAAACTCCCTCTAACTATAACTAATAACTCTGTTATCAACTCTTTTTGCTGATCTTGTGGTCCTATGTCCTTAAATTTTCCTAGATTATCCAACTCTAGAATAAGCACTACCTCCAAATCCTCTATGAGGATAATCTACTACTTTATGTTCTTGTTGTATACGTCAAAAATAGCATCCTTTCAGAAGATAACATTGACCCAAATATCTTCCTTCATAATGAATACATTTGATGTAGCTGTCGGTGGATGCTATCAATCTAGATCCTTGCAAATCACTATATAATCTTTTCTTCTCACTAACACTTTCTCTAGATTCTCTACCCCTGCTTGATTCCTCTCTGGTCCTCCTCCTGCTTACTTTATATCTGGGCCCCATATCATACTTAGATGTCGGTACTATCAAATTAATCTTTATCAATCTGGCCCTCTCCACTAACTCAAAAAACTCTTGAATCCACAGAGGAACTAATAGATGTGTCAATTCCCCATATAATCCTTATAAGAATCTATAGAACATTTATTCAATAGTAAGAATCAAATGAGGAGCATACCTAGCCAATGTATTAAACTCAACTTTTTAAGGATCAAATGAGGAGCATACCTAGCCAATGTATTGAACTCAACTTTATACTGCATCACAATCTTTCATCCTTATTATAGTAGAATGAGATACCAATCACATCCTGAACACTAAAGTGAATTCATCCCAAGTGATCTCGGCATTGATTTTTCCCTAAAACTCTTCTCTGTGTTGTATAACCTATCATCATTTTGCTTCTCCTTCAAATAAAAATATTATTAACGATACTTTCCAATTCTCTAGACACTGCATGCTATCAAAGATCTTCTCTATCTTCAGTAAATAATCTTTTATAACATGGAATCCTACATCTTCTTTTTTAATATTGGTGGCTTAAATTTTTGAAATATTTGTAAATGGTTATCCCCTTCTTTCTCCCTACTCCAATTGGGCTTTCTTTGTGTCTCATCCATTACTTATTCTAGAATATTAGCCAATTGCATAACACTATCTAACAATACTAGAGATGCAATGTATTGCTCATTTAATACATTTTGTTCTACCAGATCCATGTCAACTATTCACTTGTAATTATTCTGACTAAATAATTCACACATGAAATTAATTATGTATGCAAAATATTGCACCTTAATATACTCAATCTACTTGACTTACAATCAATTCATACAGCTATACGAATAATTCAATTCTTCCAATAGCTGTTCTGATACCAATTTGTCATGACCCATAATAAAATTTGAAAGAATTATTCTTTATCTTTTAATAATTACTACAACAACCACCAAAGCTATCTAAATTCTTTAATCAGTATATAAACTAGTCACATGAATTATTCTATTAATCAAAACATCCCTAGATATCTATATTCATACTCCAAATTTATATTTAATAGGCAGGAGTTACACAATCATAACATATAGTCTAGCTTCTCCTGACTATAAAAGAATAATTAAATAAAATAACATAGAAACTTGGAGGATCCTATAACTGCTCAGTCTCACACTCACGATCATCTATCCTAACCAAAAATTATTTAAATAATAAATAATGAGCCAAATAGCCTAGTATGCCATTAAATCCTATCATTGAACTCAAAGTATGGTAAAAAGCAGTATGTATGTCATCAGTCAATTCATAGTAGCAGCAGTCAATATGATCATGAATCTACACAAAAATAGTAAATCAAAAGTAATAGCAATAAAATTTATAAAATAGTATAACAATAAGGTAGGAAAACTAGTAAAATGGTATAATACATAAATAGTAGAATCGGTAAACTAATAAATTAGTAAATCAGTAGATAAGTATATCAATAAATTGATAAGGTGGTTGAATCAATAAGAAGTAAACAATCCTTCCCAAATTATATGTCATAGCAGTAAGGAAATCATATAACTAAATAAACCAAAAACATTTATAAAACTATTGAAATTTATAATAATGTAATACAATCAAATAAGTATACACATGAGGTTCAATCATTCTATAGAAGTACCTAATCAGTATCCTATATCACATAATTTCTATCATTTGCTCAATGTCACATACTCAGTACAAGAATCACGTACTCTATAAAGGTAAATCTATAAACACTAAATCAATACAATAATGGTAAAAGTGAATAAGTAGTAGGATAAGCATCAGTAGTAACAATATCAATATCCATAACACTGTTAACACTGAGGGTAAAATAGTATAGTAATGATAAAATAGTAATAATTAAAATAGTAAAATAATGAACAGTAAAATAGTATAGTATACTAGTGCAGTAACATGCATTCCAGTAATCATGATAAACAAGCAATGAGTTTTTGGCTTGAATGTCAGTTATCAGTAACCGTTAGCTCAGGAAATAGAGTTGTCATTCCTTGTCCATCGACACAGTAATAACTCTTTATAACTCTCAATTAGTGAATCACGTGACTCAGTAAATGATAAAATCAAACTATAGTATTTAAAGGAAAGCCCATTGGTACACCATCTTGTTCAGATTAGTCAGTATTTAACAAACATCAGTAAAACCAACCTTTACTTATCCTAAATCATCTTGATAGACTATTAAAATATGACTTTCTCTTTCTCTCTCCTCTTTTCCTCCCCCTTCATCTCATTTCCTTCTTCGACACCCTGCGTCGATGGTGGTAAGGGTAAGTGAATGAAAAGAAAATGTTATTTTAATTTATTAAAAAATAAATTTTAGTGCATAGTGTCGCAGCGCCACCACTCAGTGCCATAGTGTTGTATGTTGAATCCAGAACTATTATATAATAAATATATCAATGTCACATGGTAACTTTTGGTGCCACTATGCCCATAGGTTTGTGCCACATCACTCATAAGCTCAGTACCGTAATGCTCTAGTTTAAATAGAAATTTAGATTTTTATTTTTAATATAGTTTCAAAAAATTAGGTTGATTAAGGACAGACCATAGTCAATAGGCGACGGGGGTTGGATGGACAGTAGTTAATGGTGACGGAGGTAGTAGAGACTACAGTCAGTGGCAACTGAAGTCATAGGGGTCATAGTTGGTGATGATGGAGGTTAAAAGGACTGAATTTTATGGAGGTTGTTAGTCAAAGGAGTCGTAGTTGGCTGGCGATGTTGGTTGAATAACTATAATTGATAGGAGATAGAGGTTGGAAGGGCCATAGTGGCACGATGGTGGTCCGAGGGACCATAGTTGACAGAAAATGAAAGTCAAAGGGACTGTAATTGGTGGGTGAAGGTGGTCAGAGGGATCGTAGTTGGTGGGCGATGGAGGTTAAAGGGATTATAGTCATTGGGCAATAGAGGTTGGAGGGTCTGTAGTCTATAGCAATGGTCAGAGGGATCATAGTTTGTCGGTGATGGTGGTCAGGTGGAGAGTCGGCAGTGGCAGCCCAATGGAGGTCTGATGATGATGGTCAGGTGGAGGTCTATTATAAATTTGAACCCAAGTATAATGATTTGATGATAACAAATATTATAATTTCTTTACTACTACTATTATTACATATCTCTTTTATTTTCCCTACTCATTAGCTTTTCAGGTTCACAAGATCATTTATAATGCAAATCAGCTCAAAATTGGGTAGACTAGGATTGAGTCAGTCTATAATTTTAATTCTAATGTATTTTTTTCCTTTCTTGAGTCAAATGTACTGTGATGGATCCTCAAGCTAAGTAACCTTGCACACTCACACTGAAGGGAGTGAGTAAGTGAGGTAGGAAAATTTTTATTTTTTTGAGCTAATTATACAGGATGATTTATGTTGTCCTAAACGATCAGTTTATCACAAAACCCTAATTAGGGCATCTGTGTCAAATAAGATTGATTAACTAATCATCCTGGATGATCCTTATATCATATAGGATGATATGTTTTAAACATAGAAAATAGCCTCCAATCATAATTTAGGTAAGATTTTATAATTCAAAATTTTTTCTTATCGTACAGGATGATCCATATCATCCTTAATGATTCATGACAATCATGCCTAAATTAATCCTATGATTAAGGGACTAATTATGGTTAGATTGATCGATCCGATCGTACTGGATGATTTACAAAGATCGTCCTGGATGATATTTACAATTTCATGGGATGATCAACTAATTATACCAGATGACCCGAATAATTTATGGGATGATATTAAAATTGCCACCCATCATCCCATATCATATTGGACGATCCAGACAGTATGTTGAACTAATCATCCCGGACGATCACAGAATCATACGGACGATATGTACAAATACTTGCACTGATTGTACACAACAGTACTGATTGTACTGATTGAATAGAGCTATTTTGTACTGATCATACAGGATAATTGTAGGATCGTCCTGGATGATCTTCGATGCCAAATTGAAAATTAGGGCTTTTTTAGAAGCCTCTTATTTAAGTTCTCTAAATTACTGTTAAGCAAATTTTTTGTTGCTGTTCTAATCTAAGAGAGCTTAGAGAAGGAGAAGGAGAGTTTGGGAGAGAGGAGAGAGAGTCTTGAGAGGGGGAGTTTATGAGGGAATTCATAAAGGTTGCTCCAAGAAAGGATTTTATCATCTTCTTCAAGCTTTATCCTTGGTTCCTTGGTTGCTCTGTGGAGGTGATCTTCAGCGTCAGATCAAAGTTCTCTTCCTACTCTAGGTTGGAGTAAAAGGATCTATGGTTCTTTGCCAACTCTAGGTGGGAGTAAAAGGATTCTGGGTTTTTCACCTTCACCAGGAAGGTGAAAAAGGATTCAAGGTTCTCTGCCTTACCGGGATGGTGGAATGATTTTGTAAGGGCTTCTCCACCTTGCTGTGGGGCAAAAGGAGAGACACTAACTGATTAGTGCAATACCTGAAAAGGAGATTTTCGGGGAGTAGACGTAGGTCAGATTTGACTGAACCACTATAAAATTTTGTGTGCTCTTTCTTACTACTTTTTTTTCATTTTGTTTTTGCACTTATCTGTGATTTATTCTATGGTTAAAATCTTTGATTGTGTTGTTATTGTGAAATTATATTTTCTTTCGCATCAAGGGTTATTATTTGTTCTAAATATATTACAAAAAAGGATAAAAAGATTTTTTTGTCTAAGATTTTTAAAAAAACTACCAATTCACCCCCCCTCTTAGTTAGCCTCGGGCTAGTTCTTTATGGTTTAACAACCCTTACAAACTTTTAAGGTCTAAGAGCAACAACTTGGTGGTGGTTCATCAACGATGGTGCTTGGGTGGTGCTCTGGGATGCTTCAAGCCCTAGAGCTCTCTTGAGTTTCTAGCCTAAGGTCTAAGCCTCCAAAAGTTCAAGCCTCCCTCATATGGAAAGAGGGAGTCTATTTATAAATTTTGATAGTGGCATGCTCCATAAATATAGAGAAGATCTAGAACAAATTTGAAGTGCTCCATCAGACGACCCATATTGAATCCTTAAATTATGGAGTGTTTATCAAGTATTAAAGTGCCTTAATAATGTTAGATTAAGCAATCTTGACTCATTGGATTCCTTTGTGAGCAGCTCGATTCGACTATAAAGATTCCATATTTGGATACCATTTGGTCTTCCAATTAATATTTCTAAGCTTTTAAATTATCTTTGGTCCATTTATTTTGGCTTAATTGAGCTTGGATTAGACTGATTGATTTTAGTGTCGTTGGATTTATCTTACTCAAATGTTCAATTTGACTGTAAGTTTATTGAAATTAGAGTTCAGATGGTCTCAAATTTAATTTTGGAAGTTTCTAACTTAGATATGTATCAAGATTTGTACCTAATCAAGATGATTTTTGGTGATGTAATAAATATAAAATAATAATGATTTGAATTAATTTATAACTTTATATATAAATTAAATAAAATTTTAATGACAAATTTATCATTATATACCTATTATATTTTTTTTATTTAAATAATTATAAAATTTGATTAGGTTATTCTATTCACCCCACTATTTAAATTTGATTAAACTATTGAACTTGAACCTCTATTTTTTCTAATTCCAAGTTTAATTTACTTTTCACAACTTTGATAAAAATTAAATAGTCCATTTTTTATTTTAAAACAATTTTTATTAAGTTGACGGGTACTAGAGGTCGGAAGGGTCGTAGTGGTGCGATGGTGGTTCGAGGGACCGTAGTTTAAGGGACTGTAATTGGTGGGCAAAGGTGGTCAGAGGGATCATAGTTGGTGGGTGATGGAGGTCAAAGGGATCATAGTCATCAGGTGACAGAGGTCAAAGGGTTTGTAGTTGACGACTATGGTCAGAGGAACCATAGTTTGTCAGTGATAGTGACAGGGTGAAGAGTCAACAGTGGTGGCCTGATGGAGGTTTGATGATGATGGTTAGGTGGAGGCCTAGAAGTAGTAGCTTGGTGGTGATAGTTTGTCGACGGTGGTTCCTAGGTAGAGCTCAGGGATGCTTCAAGCCCCATAGATTTTTTGAGTTTCTAACCTAGGGTCTAAGCCTCCAAAAGTCCAAGCCCCCCACATATGGAAAGAGGGAGTCTATTTATAGATTTTGAAACTGGCATGCTCCATAAATATGAAGAAGATCGAGGGTAAATTTGGAGTGATCCCTTGGATGACACATATTAATTCCTTTAATTTTGGAGTGTTCATCAAGTATTAAAGTGCTTTAATGATGTCAGATTAACCAATCTTGGCTCATTGGATTACTTTCGTCGAGGCGCTCAATTCGACTATAAGAATTCCATATTTGGATATCATTTGGTCACCCAATTAATATTTTTAAGATTTCAAATATGCTTTGACACATTAATTTGGGCCCATTTGAGTTTGGATTAGATTGACTAATTTTGGTGTCATTGGATTCATCTTACTGAGATGTTCAATTTGATTGCAAGTTTATTGAAATTAGAGTTCATATTGTCCCGAATTTAATTTTAAAAGTTTCAAATTTAGACATTTATCAAGATTTGTAACCAATCAAAATGATTTTTGGTATTGTATCAAACATAAAATAATAATCATTTCTATTAATTTGTAAGTTTATATATTAATTAAGTTTATTTTTAATTACAAATTTATATCATTGTATAAAAGTTTTATTATTTATTATTTATTTAAATAATTATAAATGTTTATCAGGTTATTACTATTGAACTTTGAACCACGCTTATTTCTGATTCCATATTCAATTTGCATTTCACAATCTCATCTCTCCTAGTCAAAATTTTTTGTTTTGAGAAAACCCTAGCTGCCTTCTCTTGGATGTCACAGGCCTTCGCCGGTGGCCACCATGGATCCTCTTCATCCTCTTCACTTCCCTCCGCTTGCTAATCCTCCTTCCTCTTCCACCTTTCTAGCCCCCCGTGACCTTGATCGGCTTTGGTCTAATATTATCGCTACCCCTGGGCCTTCCTCACCTTCTCTGCCTGTTTCCCTTATAGAAACACCTGAGGAAATTGTTCCTTTTAACAAGGATTTCACTGATGCTATTGCTTCAGAGTGGAGCCTCTATCTTGTTGGTTATTCCATAGGTAAGCGTCCTTACTATGAAGCCCTGCTCGCTATAGCTAAGAGAATCTGATAACTGAAAGGTACCTTCCATCTTATCGTCTTAAGCGATGGTTATTTTCTATTCAAGTTTTACATGCTGAAGATTATGACATGGTTTGGTCTAAGGGGGCTTGGTTCTTCCATGAAAACCTTTCATTTTTTAGAAATGGTCAAAAAATTTCCATCCTACCAGGGAAAATTTTTCCTCGATTCTGATTTGGGTTTGGATTCATAATCTGCCCTTGGTCTGTTGGAATTCTAAAGGTATTTCCAAAATTGCATCAAAAATTGGTATCCCCATTACTGTGGATGCCTTGATAGCTGCAAAAATAAGACTTACTTATGCTAGGATATGCATTCAAGTATCCACCACTTCCTCATTCCCAGAAATGGTTCCCATCTCGATTGAAGATGAAATCTTTAGGCTTCAGATTCAATATGAATGGAAGCCAACAGCTTGCTCCTTTTGTAATTCCTTGGCTCACCCCTCTTCACTCTGCCCCTTTAACCCGCAAGCCCTACAGACAAATCAACCCCTACCAGAGGCCGCAGTAACTCTCAAAATCCTCGCAGAAAGCCCCATTCTTAACCCCCAAATCTGGCCTCTACTGCCTAGATAACTTCTTCTCAACATATCACTCCCTCTACAACCTCCCCACCTACTAGCCCAAGCCACCTTGGTCCTTCAGCCAGTACCTCGCTTACATTTATGCCACCACAAGTTTCCCTTCCTCCTATCTCCATCCCTTCTTCCATTGCAGTTCTCAGTGGCTCTACTCCACCGGCTGCTGCTCAGCCACCGTCTGATACAATCCCACCCATTATAAACTCAACCAACCCCATACCCAAAGTCATGGTGCTGGACTCATCACTTAACACTACTATTCCTAACCTTAACTCCCCTGTTGAAGACAATATGGGAGAACCGGAGAATCCGCCTATCCTAAATTCCCCAAACTTCATAACCAATAATAAGTTTACCTCCCTCCAGGATATCTGTGAACAACCCTCCAGTACCCTTGGTACAAATATTCCCACTCAAGTAGAACTTTCTCTTAACTTAAGTTACAAAAATTCTAACCCAACCTTACCCAAAAGCACCAGGGGTAAAGGATCCAAAAAACCTCCCACCCCCACTTCCAAATCTAAATGATTAATCCCACAATTGCTGCTTAGAATATTAGAGGATTTTGCTCCTCTGATAAAGTGTATCAATGCAAACGTTTGGTCCAATCTCTTAGATTGGATATGCTCTGTATTCTGGAAAATAGAATTCATCCTTCTTCCCTTTCTGAAACCAGATTTTTCTTCAATCATTTGGTGTTTGACATGGAAAACAGTTGCAATAACTTCCATTGCTCCAATCCTTGGAGAATTTGGATAAAATGGTCTCCTGATAGGCTCTCTTTCAAGCCTTCTTTCATATCTTCCCAAATGATTGCTGGTATGGTTTATTATGGCACTAGTAAATCGTTCTTGTTGACTGTCATTTATGCTTCTAATAATTAAGATAAAAGGAAAGTTCTTTGGGATGAGATTAGATCTATCTCTCCTCTTGGGATTACCCCTTGGATTATTATAGAGGATTTTAACTGCTATCGATATCCTTCAAATAAATTGGGTGGGAATGTTCTACACCAAAATCAACTCAGTGACTATAACAGCCTTATCTTTGATACCAACCTCAAAGAATTGGCTTTTGTGGGTCCCTCATACAACTGGTATAATTAGAGAACTGATAATCCTATTCATATCAAGCTGGATCATATGCTGGTGAATGATGAGTGGTTGGCTTTCTTCCCCAACTCTCATTATGAGATAAAAAATCCAAATTGCTCTGATCATAGCCCCATTGTGCTTTTACCTAGAAATAACAACATTTCCCATCACAGATTCCTATTTAAAAATTACTGGACTAATTATGAGCAGTTTTGGTTTTCTTTGCTTGCAGTTTTTTCTATGAAATCGAAGGGTCATCCTTTTGTTGAGCTTTGCTCCAAGCTCAAGCAGCTCAAGACTGCCATTTGGGGAAAACAGTGGGCCAACTCCAACGTGATGGCTGATTATCTGAAATCCCTTCAATGTAAACAAGAAGAATATCTTAATTGCTTGAATTCCACTTCCAACATTATCAATGTTTCCCTGGCCCTTAAAAGGATTAATCTGCAACTAGCGCCTCTTCGTAATGGTATTCTTGGATAAATCAACAAGCTAAAATCAAATGGCTCTCTTATGGTGATGATGATCTTAAGTTCTTATATTCCAAAATTCATTTGAAAAGGAATTATAGGAAGAATGCTATTTCTCTTGCCATGTCTAATGCTTCCTCTTCTTTTCCTGATGCTATTAATGACACCATCTCCTATTTCTAAGGGCTTTTCAATCCAACAGATCAGCAGGAGTTTGATATCTATTTATTTCCTCTTAGTAATGTGATTCCTACTAATCTCCTTTATTTCTTAACTATGCCTTTCTCTAATGCAGAAATTAGAAAGGTTGTTTTCTCTGGTGCTTTTAACTCTACTCTGGGTCCGGATGGTTTCAACTTTTAGTTTTACAAATCAACCTGGGTAGTCATTGGCCCTACTATTTGTGATGCTGTGAAATATTTTTATAATAATGCTTACATTCCTCGTGCTGCTAAAGCCACTGCCATCACTCTCATTCCCAAATCCAGTCATGCTGAGGCTATCACTGACTTCTGGCCAATCTCTCTTTACAACACCTGCTACAAAATTATAGCAAAAATATTGGCTGCTAGAATGAAACCTATTATGCCTCAAATCATAAAAGGGAATCAAACTGGATTCATTCATAAACGGATCTCTACGGATAATGTTATTTTAGCCAATGACATTCTTTTTCATTCTAGAAATTTTGCTATGTTTAAGCTTCATTGTGCCAAAATTGATATCAAAAAAGCTTTTGATAGTGTTTCAAGAGAATTTGTTTTAGCAAGGATGGCTCAGAAAGGCTTTCCCAATATATTTATAAAGTGGATCAAAGCGTGTATTGATGATATTTGGTTTTCTCTTTGCATTGACGGGGCACTTGAAGGATTTTTTTCCTTCTTCTTCTAGGCTGAGGCAGGGATGTCCGCTAAGTCCTTACCTTTTCTGTATAGTTATGGACGCTTTTTCCTGTCTTCGGGATTATCCACCTAATGATGTTATGTTTGATACTGTTAATGTTTGTGGATTTTGGATATCTCACCTTATGTATGCTGATGAACACATTATTTTTGGGAAAGCTGATGTTCATAACAGTGAGAATCTCTGCCATTTGCTTAAACTTTTCTCCGAGGCCTCGGGTTTGGAAGTGAATTTCGAGAAGAGCTCTATAATTGTACCACCAAATTGTCAAAATGTAGATAACATTTGTTCTCTCTTTAACATTCCCTCCTCTTCCACTTTTATCTCATATCTTGGGACACCTATATCTCCTTATAATCCTAAGCTTTCTAGCTTTTCAAAATTGATGGAAATTGTTACTCACAAGCTCTCTAGGTGGAAAGCTAAAGCCCTATCATTTGCTAACAGATTACAGTTTCTAAAGTTTACTATTTGGAACACGATTGCTTATTGGATTCGTGGGTCCATTGTACTGAAAACCATTATTAAGCAAATTGATAGACTCTGTGCTAAATTTTTGCATTTTGGTGATTCTTCCGATCACAAACTACATTTAATCTCCTGGAAAAATACTTGTAAGCCAAAAGCTGTGGGAGGTCTTGGACTCCCATCCTTACATTATGTTCAGTTCAGTTTTAACTGCTCTCTTATTGAAAGGATTTACAATTACAGCAGTCCCATCTCTACTTGGCTGTTCTATAATTATTTGTCACCTTGAAAACCGCCTACAACTAAAGCTTCAGCGTTCTAGAAAAAATTATGTAAACCTGCCCGATTATCTAAAGAGGATTATCATTTTAAGGTTTCTTCTAATTCTCCTATATCCCTTTAATGGGATCACTGGTTTAATGGTAAATTAATAAATGAGGAAAGTGATATGCAACCAATCTTAAATTTTTTTCCTACCAATGCTAGAATTTCTGTCATATTAAAGGATCGAGGTTGGGTGTTGCCCTCTGGTTTACCTGATACTATTCTCCAAAACCTCTCTGTCATTCCTGCTAATTCGAGTGCTAATGACTGCTTATATTGGGGAAGTGGGAAAAAATGTAATCACAGCTCTTATCAAGCCTTTTTTATAAGGATTTCACTACGGTAAACTGGCACCATTTTGTTTGGCACAAGCGTTATGTTATGAGATTCTCCTCTTTCTACTGGATGTCTTTAAATGGTGGACTTAAAAAAACCGATGTCCTTCTTTCTAAAGGTATTATTGTGGATGAACACTCCCATCTATGCCATTCTGCTGCTGAAGTGGTTTCTCTCCTGTTTTTTGAATGTGATTACTCCTTTGCTATTATAACTAAGCTTATTCCTATATTAAGGGCCCTTATCCTTAGACCCAATATCTTGCAAGCTTTTGAATATTCTGCTGAGAATCCTTCAAGGGTTAAGCCCTTTTATTATCTTTTAATATGCCCCTCAGTTTATCACATATGGAGGAAAAGGAATGATAGGAAATTTGGCAATTCCTATTCATCTTCTACAACCTTATGCCAGAAGAATAAAACTGTGATATTCTCTAAAGTTTTGAAATGGAAGCATGGGATCACTCTTCTGGATATGCTTTAGGCATTGTTCTTTCTCGGTGTGGACAACTCTTTTTCTGTCCAGGTGCTGATGTGACGATATATGCTTTTGATATTTTTCATTCTCGATGTGGACATCTATTTTTTCTATCCAGATGCTGCTGTGGCTGATTCCTATGGGTTTTTTTTGGCATTTGGAGGGCAAGGATGATTGATTTGCTCAATTTTGTCCCTTTGGATGGCAGTTCTTAATTCAGGTTTGGATCTTCTGCAACCAGGTTGATAGAATGTAGCAAGTCCTGGGCCCATTGGTACTCTCTCTCCAATCTTTGATTGGTGGTTTTTTTTCTTTTGATTTGCTCATATTTTGAAGATGTTATTTTTTCCTTTTAAAAACACCTTTTTGGTTGGTTTTTTTATTTTTTTAATCTTTTTGATTCGTGCTTATGCACTGGCTGTTGTTAGTTTTTCCCTTTTTTGTAGTTTCTTTCTTTTTTCATAGAATGTAAAATTTTTACATCAATGAAAACAGGCGATGCCCATAAATCTCCCAAAAAAAAAATTTGCTTTTCACAACTTTGATAAAAATTAAATAATCTATTTTTATTTAAAAAATATTTCATTGTTCTTTTCTTTCTTTTTTTAGGAAAATTTCCTTTTTATAGAATATGGCATTTTATTGCATAAACTAATTTGCCATAATTACTTGGTTTTTTGCTTCCTCGATTTGTGATTCGACATTCTCCAGCAAATTAAAAAAAAACCTTCTTCTCGATCGTACACCGTTCGCACCGACGGGTCCCATGGTGCCTCCCTAAGTCGCAAATGCCGGCCCTTTTCATCTCCAGTGAGATCGCAAGGTTTCCGCACAGATCTCACAGGCGACACAGTAACTCGCTGAGCCCCATCGCTGACCACTGACCCGTCTTCTCCTCACTCTTATCACTGCCCCATTCTTTGTCTTCTTGCTTGAGCCCAAATAGTTCGACCTGGAATAACAAATACACCTCCTTCCCCACTTTATCTTTCTCTCTAATCCCAAGTGTGAATGACAGAGCTCTTTCGGGACCCACTGGGAACACAATTCTACGCTACAGCCTTCTTTTTCCCGACAGCAATCACTGAGACCCTTCTTTTCTATCACGTCACTTCTCCCCTGTTCAAAAATAGATCCCGCTCTCCCCAAGTCTTCGTCCTCCACGCTGGATTCTTCTCTGTTTCCATTCCATTCCACTCCTTCCTCTTCCGAAAATTCCATCTTTGACATACGGGA
Source organism: Dendrobium chrysotoxum (assembly GCA_019925795.1). Taxonomy (NCBI): domain Eukaryota; kingdom Viridiplantae; phylum Streptophyta; class Magnoliopsida; order Asparagales; family Orchidaceae; genus Dendrobium; species Dendrobium chrysotoxum. The sequence goes on from CM034311.1 coordinate 16,549,494, forward strand.
ATGGTAATTGGGCGAAATCAGTAAGAAAGATCCATTCTTTTCTTTTTTGACGCTTTTTTTTTAAGATGAAGCTCGCCGTTCCCTCTTCATTTGAGCTGGGCTCCGGTCGCGGAGAAGCTTCCGGCTGCATCTCCGGATTTGTGCACCGGATTCTCTGCAGGAACCTAAGAGATAAGAGGTTTACAGACGAAGACGAAGTTTTTGACTGGAGGAAGGAAGGGCAGGGGAAGTCTGAGGCAGTGATGTCGGCGAACTCAAGCCCCGGAATCGTAGCGCGGTTGATGGGACTTGAGTCTATGCCGGCGTTCCCTTATGCTCAACCGGAGACGATATCCAGAACCCGGTCCGCGAACTCCGCCGAGCCATGGAAAGGGCCGGGGCTTCTCTGCGAGCAGAGGAGCGGCAATGCCGTTTCAGAGCTCCGGAAGTCGCAGTCTTTCCGGGAGGTTCGCTCGTACTTGAGGAAGGAAAGCGAGGAGTTTCTGGTACTGAGTTTCGGCGATTATGATGAATCTGATGAGTTCGAATTGAGTACAAAGAAGATGGATTTTGGTTTTGAACAGTATGGTAAGAAGGAAAGCAGGGGGGAGAGAAAATTGGTGGAGAAGAGGTCAAGAAATAAGAGTTTGGTGAATTCTGCGGAGATTAAACATAGTGACGCAAAGAGCTTTTCTGGTTCCGAGAAGGGAATGAAGCCGAATGAAATTGCTGAAAGAAGCTCTTCATGCAGGAAGAAGATATCTTTTGGTCAGGGAGAGATGGAAATGGAATGCAGTTCTCAGAATTCGAGTCCTGTTTCAGTGCTGGATCTTCCTCTTGATGCAGATGCCGACTGCATCACCAGCCCAGATTCTTCTACTTCAGGTAATCAAACAACTAAAAAAAAAAAAAAAGCTTTTTTCCTGCATTTCAATTTTCAGACATTAATAAAGTTAGCGTCTTTGTTTGAAGTTTGTAAGATTCCCGTCCTGAAATCAGAAGAGAAGGATTCAAGGAAGAAGGCTTCGTTGGCGGTTGAAGATGAGAGCAAGAAAGCCAGCAAGTGCGGCCTAGTGGTACAAGATCTGTCAGACATTTGGGCGCATATCTGTAGGCTAGGAGAGGATGATTTGCACAATTCGAAGTGGGTTAAAGCGAAAATGGACAAATCTGAAGAAGCCGAGGAGATTGGACTTTTCGTTGGGCAGGACATATTTGATCTTCTGATGGATGAAGCAGTTTTTGATATGTTCAATTAGTGTAGAACTTTATATCGAAATGATAAAAATAATAAATAAAGAAAATGTACGTTTACTTTCTTGCAAGACCAATTTCTCTATTATATATACTAATCTTACGCGGTTTAAATTTCAAAAAAAGTCTCCCAACTATTCTCATATGAATATTTAATTTACTCTAATTTAATTTATGTATTATACAAATTTGATCCAAAATAATTTCTTTAGGATTTAATTGAGATCAAATGGGAATCAATTTTTATATCATAATTATAATATGAAAGATTATTTTGAATTAATTTTGTATAGTTGAGAAATTAAATTGAGAAAATGTGATTTTTTGAAATTATAATTGTTATATATGAATTGTCTAAAAACTATTTTAGATATTTTTTGAAACTTCTATTTAGTCTTTGGGAGGAAATCAACACCTCTCTTTTTGTAATCTTACATAGATAGCCTTTTTAGTTTTAGGAGGGCAGGGAATGGGTTTTGAATTTAGGGCCAGTTGGATTATTTATATATAATACAAGAATGAAGCTCCTTGATGATTTTGGATTTAGTGATGCTTGATCAGTATGAATTTTGAGATAATATTTGAAATGAAAATTTTAAAATTAAATTATCATTCGAGCTCCGCTTTCAAAAAATTAAGGATCATTAGGGAGCTGAGATAGCTAAATAATTTTATTTCATTTTCACCGATCATCGCCAACGACAACCATTAACAATCGCTACCATCATCACTAGACTTCTGTCATTTAGTTTTTATCGCTTGAATATTAACATCTAATTCTATTGTTGGGTTCCAACTGTTCATTGTGGGCACTTAAATTTTATAATCTCTACAATGTGAATCAGACAATTATTTTTAACTATATGTAATTCTATTTTGTTCAATTGGAAGTAGAATGAATTCTTATACTTAAATTTATATAATGGATTATTGAAACTAGGTTAGGCTTCATATTAGTTATCCTTTTTTCAAATTTTCGCGTGAAAATTCTGATCTCTCATAACTTCTTATCTATGCATGTTAGATTTTTGAAAAAAGTTTAGATATAAAACACAAACACTATCACTATAAATTGTCTAGCACTTAACAATTAATAAAATAATCTTATAGAGTAATAATTAAAAAAAATGTCATTTTTAATTGCAGATAAATATAAATTTTAATTCCATTTAATGACAGGAAATTATTGATTGAATTTTGTGTCTTATATGTAAATTACCAATTATACTTACAAATAAAATGATATTTAAATTGTATAAGATAATTTTATTATCATAAATTAATTCAAATAACATTTAAATCTTATAATAATTAGAAAGTAGAAGTGTTTTTGAACAATATATTATTTAACAAAAAATCCTACTAAAGGATATAATTTTTATGGGTTGTTTGGTTTGTTGCATTAGGGGTGGAAAACATTATTTTGAAATTCAAAATAAATGGGCCGGGAACGTGTTGGCTAGCCTGTACAAATTTTTTTTCTAAAACAAGCTAAAATTGGTACGAACCGGCGGTTTAACCGTCAAATTGATGAATCGGTCTCGATTTTTAAGAATGAACCAGTTCTATAATTATTTATTTTATATAATTAATTTTTAAAAATAAATTAAATTTATTAAATTTAAATTTGAAATAACTTTAACTTTGTTATAATAATTATTTTTTATATAAGCTCCAATAAAATTTACTCACATGGCATCACGGTTCATGTGACTTTTTGCTTATTCAATTTACAAACAGTTATATAATATTATAAATAATACTAACCTAAAGTGCTAACGTTTTGCAGGACTAAAGAATTAAAGTGAACTTTTCATGTTAATAGCACAAATTATATATTTTTAAACATAACTTTTAATTACTTTTTATGATGTAAATAGCATTTTTTTTGTTAATAATATTTAATGTGATTTATTTAGTTATTTAATTATATAATATAAAAACTAAATTTTCTCTATTTTTAAATTATAAATAATGTAGTTTGAATCCATAAATATAATTTATAATGTAAAAAATATATATAACATAAATTAGTAATTATTTAAATTAAATTTATATGTTATATATGAACTAAATTTCTATTAAATGTGAATTAAAATCAATGATTGGGATATTTACATTTAAGTTGAAAGGTAGTAATTTATTTATAGTTAAATATAAAAGAAAAATTATTAATTATTTATGTTTATATTTAAAATTATATAATATATTATTTATATATGCATTTATTTATTTTTTAGTCTCAAAATTATATTATCTCATAATTATTACATCGTTGTCTTATTTTAAAATTTTAAATATCTATTACGCCATCTGGTTTGATCCCCGTTCAACCCCATTCGAACCATTAAGCATTGAACCTCTCTCTTTTTTGGTTCCATCTCCGATTCTATTTTTACAACCTTAGTGTAATGTATTCTAAATGCAAGGATTTTAGAAAAGTTTTGACGGTTTCCTCATATTTGGGCAATTTCCAAGTACACTGCAAACTCACACTGATTGCCACTGCTGGCCACCACCTCTGTCATTGACTATCGGCCACTCGTCGGTCGCCACCTATCGCCATTTCCACCATCAGCCTCCCCAGTGATGGCAACGGGCGGCGATAGAGGCTCACGGTGGCCACCCGTCGGCCATCCTGTGGCTGCTGACCACCATCGGCCACATGCCAGCTGTCGACTACTGCCAACCACCCATTAGTCGCCACCCGCCACCTCCGGGCCCCCTTTACCTTTTTGTACTTTACATTATATTTATTTTACTTCAAAGTAAATTGAAAAATATAATCTCACACATTTATTTTACAATCATCCAAATAGCTCCAAAGTATTCCTTATACACTACATTTCTTTTCAGGCAACCAAATATCCCCTTAGAGAATATTAGATGCACTTTAATGCGTTGTTCATTGGTTGTAAAAAATTTTGAAAATTCAGGTGGGTCGTGTTCAAGCGCTTACCTTATCTTAAAAAATAATAAGATAGACTTGATAGGTCTAATTTTGATTCATATCATAATTTTTGTTATCTTTTTTTCCTTATTCTCTTTCACTTAAATTAAAATGAAAAATAATAAATAAATAAATAATAATGATTTTTCTACGCTTATTTTATTTCTTATACATTTCATATAAATATGTCATTGAGTGATGATTTTGCTTTATTTATTCTATAAAAATATTTGTTTCTCATAACTTGTCAACCTTCCCCTGCTATATAAAGTGAAATAGAACCTAGGGCATCATTCTTTCTTCTTTTCTCCTCTATCTTCATTTATTTCTCGCAATAGAAGCTCTCAACAAACTCTTCTCAAACCCTCCTTCTCTCTGCCTTCTTCTTATGGTTCTATTAATTTATTTAAGAGTTCTTTAAATATGATTACGAGAATAAATTTCATTTGTAATTTATTTCGTATAGCCTTAAATTTCTTATAGGAGTTTATCTTGCTTGGGAGAGGAAGTTTTATCTAAGTTTGATGTTAGACTCAATAGAACTCTAGGTTATTTTATATCAGTTAGTTCGTATTATTTCATAATTAAATTGGTGTTTATAATGTGGCTATGGTTGATTATGATATTTTTATTATTCCTTGAAGAATGTGCTTAATATTATTTTGGTTTTGCTACACATAGGACTGCCCTTTGGTACAGTTCAGTGAACTACAATCGAGGTTGGAGTTTTTGGAAATCACTGTAAGTAACTACTATTTATTATTGAACAAATGTAAACATATTTGTTAAGGGCAAAAATCTATGTTAATTGTATTAGATAGTTTGGATTATTGATTAGACCGCCATTCCTATCATTATTGTGAAGTTTTTGACTATTTGTCAATACTTATAAGGTCTTTTCATGCTCATATGAATTAGCAAGATTCATAAATAAATTATTCTTGATTTATTGTTGCATAATCTTTTATATATTATTATTATATTCTCATGCACAAGCTCTAATTAAATACAATAAATATTAATATTGGAAATTTATATTTTATTATGAAAGAATATTCGTCATATCGAAACTATAAAATTCATTGAATGATGTTTATGGAAATCTTGTAAAATTATATGCTTGGGTGTATTGATGTGTATGTCAGTAGAATCCTATTGGTTATTTGCTAGTTGGGGCTGACGAGCCCCCAGAGTTATGACTCTATAGGAAATCACTGGATTTTCTTGGGTTGGTGTTTTTCTTTCAAGTGATGGGTATTTGATTAACTGATTATAGTTATAAACACATGATTATTTAAATATATAATTTTATATGATTTGAAAATAAATAATGATGGATAAGTCATTTAGGGTATGATGATACCTAATGTGATTGCATTAGAAAAACATTATGTGTGCAACAATATATTATATATATATATATTGATTGCACTATCATATTAAAATCTGTCATAGGAAATATGGAATAACTCATGGCTACTTTGATATAGTAACTATATGTAGCTACTTCTACCTTTTGGTTGTTCTTACTACATGTCCCAATCCTTTATCGTTTATGCTATGATAGATAGGACTTACTTGCTGAATTTGATTTATCAAACTCACCCATTGTCTCTTTTATAGTAGGTCCTGTAGGTGTATTTAGTGCACCATCACTTCAGGAGCAGAGTTACCAATAGTAGACTATTTTTGAAATTTTATATTTTGAAATAATTTATTATGTTACCTATTTATTTTTTATTTTTGAGGTTGGGATAGTTTCTTTCCTGCTATTTTTCTCTATTTACATTTCTTTGCATTATATCAATGTTTTTGCTACTTGAATGTACTACTTATTCATATTAATGAATTGACTTTTAAATTTCCCTTCCTTAGTTTACTTTGGTATATATATATATATATATATATATATATATATATATATATATATATATATATATATATATATATATATATATATATATATATATATATATATATAATATTATATTACTTGTATATGCATGTTTCTCTTTCTGAATACAAAATAGGTCATTATATCCTTTCATCATGTCCCATGTTGTAGGGGTGATCGCCTTTCAGACCCAGGGTGTGACAGTAAACTTCAACCTCTATATCAAGGACTTAAGACTTCGAGATTAATTGCCCTTTCTCTATGTTTTCCAAAATATCAAATTCTATTTTTATACATAGGTTCTATAATATTGGGATGACAGTGTTGACCCCCCCCCATAAGGTGGACTATATTCATCCCTCTTAGTTTGGTTTTTAAACTTTTAATGATGAAACTCTTAAATACTTATAATTTATTAATGATTTTTTGTCATTAGCGATTAAATTAAAATGAAATTTGATTATTAAACTTAAATACTCTTACATCTCACTTATAATTTGGACAATACACTATGATTAGATGGTCACCCACACCAATTTAGCACACTCTAGATTTAATGAAATGTCATTTTTCATCATCATAGGATTAGAGAGTGGCTAAGATTTCACTTCTTTTTGTTTTGTCAAGTAGTGTATTAATTGATTGGAAACATGTTTTGGCTAGTAATTATATGCAATATGATGAAAATATTTTTCATTTCATGTGCTAATTATGATGTCCTAGAAGGAAATACTGACTTCCTTAGCATAGTGTTGTGTTAGATTAGTTAGTGTTTAGAGGAAATCTATGTGTATGTAGTTATCACTTCGCACTTTTATGTTTTTCATGTACTTTTATTCTATGAAAGTTATATAAATAGTTGGTTGGACTTGGATGGAAGAGGCCCATATGTGCATTAGATGGTGTTTGATAATGAGGATCCGACATGTTATTACTCTATGCATAATATATATTACTTGATTGTATATTATAGAGTGTTAGTTTGAAAAATGTTATGTTTTAAGTTATTATATTTTGCATAAAAATTACCTTACATTATTATTTTATGCATGAAGTTCTCATAATGAAGGTAAAATGAACTATGATTAAAGGAGTGACGTAGCACCACACCTTAGAGCGGTGCAGCATTAAGACACCAAAATTCTAAAGAGAGGAGCGCCAAAGAACCACATTTCTACATCACAATGGCATGGGAGCCTAACAAATATGGAGCAAAGTGTCACATCACCGGAAGATCTCATCATTGTAGCGCTAAATTGCCACCCTTAGCGTCGCAATGACAATTTGCCTAAGCATTGTGGCATATCAGTTAATATAGTCATGTCATTGAAATGGCACATCGATTTAGTCAAAATGTCATGAAAAAGCATACTTCAAGCGAGACAACATTACTTCATTTTGGAGTACTGTAGTGCTACATAACCCAACGCGGTGGCACTACGATAAGTTATTGGACTTCTAATATAAATTGTTGGCTTAATTTCAGTGGGGTGGGGGCTTGTTTTTTAATATTATTTTTCATTCTTTGTGCTGTGGGAGAAGGACAATGAGTGGGAAGAGAAAAGAAGGAGATTAGGAGCCATCTTATATCATTTACTTGGGTTTATCTTTCTTAACTCAAGCTCCTAGAATTATTTTTAGATTTACAATGAAGTATTACCTATTTTTTTTAGTATAATGTATGGTTAATTTACTTTGCAGGGCTTATGATGCGATAGGAATGCATGCGTTACATAGAATAGGTCTAAGCACTTAAAGATTTTTCATTGCTACTTCTTATTCCTCCAAACCTCATTTAGTTGTGTATATGCCATGAGCAAAAGCAAAACATAGTGTGGTCTACATCCTTGATGGAGGCGTAGTCAAACAAATAGGGGAATTTGAACAAAGTGCTTGCAAATATAGACATATGTTTGCACCGGACTTTGGAATTGTTAAAGAGAAAGTTAAAAATGTAATGAAATGATGACTTTGCTAAAAGTCCAACGAGTTTGATAGAGACAAAGAGTTAATTATGCCCTACTTCATAGTATATATTTGGTAGACCAATCTATGTGCACATAAATTCTCAGCTATTATAAGTTTATATTTTTTAGAAATTTAAAACTTATTTATAGAGAAATGTAGATGATTTTCTTTCACTATGGTAAACGTTTCACATATGGTAAGATAAATTTAGCTATTGGTAAAACTTGTAATAAAATTTCAACTAAGAATATTTAATTTCCCCATGGGAATGATACTCGCCTCACTTCTACATTTACTTGACACGGCATAGCGTCTAATTGCTTTTTTATTTCCTTATTGTATTGTAGAATCTACCTGTGTTTGGACATTTGCTCTATTATTTGTGCAATTTGTATTGCTCTATTTACATTATGTGTTTTAACTAATACATGCTTTTTGTAGTTTGTTATATTATGTTGTGATTAGCCTCAAAATGCTTTCATTGGGCTTATATAATTTAAACATTTTTACTTTTAACAATAAAGCAATATTAAATAAATCATAAGTATTAATTTCATAAAAAAATCAAATTCTTCTAAGTAAGACAATAATTTAAAATAATTAATCATATCTCCCTTATAGTCCATTGATTTGTTAAAGATATGAATAATAAAGATTATCAAATTATTTCAATCAATATAAACATATGCAAGCCTTGTGACTTTACATATTAAAGCAATATTGTATCTTTCACATTAAGGGGTAGATAAATAACCAAATTTCATGGCCATGTTAAAATCACACCTATATGATAGTCATGCCATTACTTTAGTGGCAAAATTGTAGGTTCTACTTTTTAATTTATCATAATTTGACCCAATCTTGCATTTGCTTGAAGACTTGGGATCATATGTTAGGATTTTTTATGCTCTGGTGAGGTTCATGTTGTAAGTCTCATTATGCTTGTTTGTATTTTATTTAGGTAGAAGTAAATGCACATAGTGGCATGCTAATTTCCTATTGTAAATTTAAAATTGAGGCTAGCATCTTCTATGGTGCATAAATCCTCACCACAAGAAGTTCTTCAATGGTATAGTCACCGTTAATATGGAATAATAAGCTATGTATTCTAATTATTTCATCAGTTATAATGTAACGATAATTGGATGATCTTCTTAAAATGTAAAGTCTAGTATATGATTAAGTTCTCTTTTGGCATCCTAAAACATGCCCTTGGTATTTCCTTCATTGGATTCCATGCTAATTCTTCCCATATTTGTTCTTTTTCCTTTGTTATCCTAAAAATCTAATACATGCTGCTACATAATAGGTCAACATGAGTCAAATCAAGATAGGTTTGTGTTGTATTTTCTCAATGTGTGTTAATGATAAGGTATTCCATACCTAATTTAGTCTAAATAAGTCTATAGTTGAATTTGATGGTGAGAAATAAAAAAAAAATAATGGTGAGAAATATTAATTTTAAAAAATTCTTTAGGAGCACTATGACACAGTGACACTGCCCTCTCTGTGTCACAACCTAAACCAACATGACCCACAGATACAGGTCACATTAAGTTGGATGGTGATAGAACATAGGCACAACAGAATAGTCCAAGATCTTAATTTATTTGGAGAAATAACATATTTCTTCGCACATAGTATACACCAGAGTTTCTAATTTTTTCAATGTACAAAAAGTACTATCCACAAAAGTTCATTCTTTATATTAATCCACAAAAGTATACACTATAAATTCTTGCTATTATGGTCTCTGGCAAGAAATAGTCACAGGGCAGAAAATACATACATGTCAGGATTATTCAAAATCTATAAACAAAAATATAAATGGTACTTATACACAAGATTTACTCAGCAAATCAATCTCTGCTACTCAACCGACCTGTTACCTTTTCTTGACCTAAAAATGCAATGTAGAGTATAGAATGAGGTAACACAAGTCAACATATTATATTACCTTAAATAAATCTTAACAATTACAAAATAATTAACTTAAAATAAAGCACTTATTCCAATCTTAAAGACATACATACATCAGAGTAGTGTTAGAACAGTATAAGGATTTGAATTTTATCAAGTTATCAGAGATTATGATTAACTATATTTTGGGGATTTAATTGTTCTACAGTATGATTTTTAAGTGCATGAATATTTTTCTATAATTTTAGAAAAGCAAGTTTCAAAATACCTAGCAAAAGTTTTATAGAAAAATATCGAAATGTTCAGAATTAAGTTCTCTACAACATACTAGAAGTTATATAGTGAAAGGTTTCCCATTTGAATGTTATTCTAGTTTAACCACTAGAAATTTATATTTTAAATTAGAAAAATCTAAAAATTTTCAAATTATTAGAAACTAAGATAGGCAAAATATAACCTACCTCAAACTGGATAGTTTTTAGAACTTGGCTATAACAGAAGCTAACCCAAAGTGGCCTAAATCCAAGCTTCTCACTCTAAAATTACCCTCTCTCTCTCTCCCTCTAGCTAGCTACCTTGGGGGGAAGAAATGAATTCATTTTAGTGAAAAATGATATTTTTTATTAAATTTGTGCTTGGCGCTGTGGCACCCAATCCTATGCACCATAGCGCTCCCTTTAGAAGCACCGAGCATCGCAGTGCTTCAACATCCCAATTAAATTTATAAAAATATAGAGAGCTCAAAGTCGTTGTGCTGCCTACCACAACACCATGACAACTTAGGTAAAATGTTTTATCAAATTGTGCACATAGACTCCCGGGACCCGCTCTAAAATAGATTCAGACATTCTCATGCACAAAAAACATTCCCAAACACATGGAAGAGGGTTCAAAATGCAGAATTTAGTAAATTACATTTTTTTAGATCAAGTTGAATAGGTTCAACTGAATTCAAATTTAGTAGGTGTTACACTCTATATAAGGGTAGTATTTTATGGGGTATTATGATGCGAGTAAGGGGAGCTGCAGCATCATGCTCTCTATATTGGAGTAGCTAGAATATTTGAGAGGGCGTTGTGGCATAGGGAAGGGTAACTTTGTGGTTCTATATCAAAAATGATATTTTTATATAAAAAACATAAATCACTAACACATAACCCTTAGTTTCTGGAGAAGAAGAAGAGATGAGAATGAGAGTAGAGAAAAAGAAGAGAGAGTTTTGGAGGCCACTAAGCTAGATATATTTGTCGACTAATTGAGAGAATTTTTTGGCATGAGGTAGGATTTTATTTCTCTATTTTAGTTTTTAATTTGGGTTAAAATGGGTAAATGTTGTAGGGTTTAAATTGATTTAAAATAGTTTTAGAAACTTTCCTTTGTGTAACTTTACTATGTTTTAGAGTATGTAATTTTCAGCATTTTGATAAGTTAAACTCAAAATTTCACCAAATGGTTTCAAATGTGGCATATTTCATATGTTTAACTATATATATGTTGATTTTAATAGAAAGAGCTATAGAATAGTAAAAGTCCTAAAATTATGTTATAAGTGTTTATTGTGAATGTTATCCTAAAACATTACTAATCAAAATGAGAATGTGTTCTACCACATGTGTATTGCCAAATATTGTACAAGTTTCATTTCAATACATTCATGTCACATGCTATATGTTATTTATATATGTTGAACATGTTAACATTTTCATGTTAATATGTTGCAATTGCATGTTCATATTGAGTATGTGAAATATATGAGATGATCAAGTTCAAGTACATGTATGTTTCAAAGGGCCTTTACATGTTCATGTTTATATTCCTCCTTCTATTTTGAACAAAAGTGAGATGATCAAGTGGAGCTATAAGTTGAAGTGGATTTATAAAGGGAATTTAGCATGTCTCCATCTATTTCGTATAGATGTGAGATTTGATCTAGTGGTGGTATCATTGGAAGTAAATTTATAAGCATGTGTTGCACTACAGGAAAATGTTTGATTTCTGGTGGATTTGCAAAAATCGGTAAATTTTTGGCAGAAAAATAGATTTTTGGTAGCTTTCTGATGGAAAATTTTCTTCCTGTAAAAGCTGCATAGGAAATTAAAGATCGACATAAAAATCTGCTGAAAAATTTTTCTAACAGATGTTTGGCAAAAAAATTTCATTGGAAAATAAAAAAAATCCAAAAAAAATTTATTTGCCCGCAAATGCTGCCCCTGCCTGCCCGCTCACGCTGCCTGTCTGTTGTCCCCTCCTGCGCACCCAAGCCGCCAGCCCGCGACCCCAGCTGCCTCTGCCTGCCTTGCCCACTTGCGTGAGGTGGGATTCGAACTTGGATCATCCAGGAGGAAACCTAACGTGCATCCACTCTACCATATTAGAAAACCTGTTTAAAATATTACACCTTTTTTTAAACTAACTCTTAGAAGATTAAAATTAATTTTTAATCAAAATAAAATATTAAAACTAAAAGTTAATTTAAATAAAATGTTAATAATCCAAAATGATTTATTTTTTCATAAAATATAATGTTAAATTAATTTTATATTTGGTAAAATTTTATAATTATTTTATTAAATTAATTAATTAGTTAATTTAACTTAATAATAGTTATTAAAACTAATTTTTTTATTTTATTTAACAATAATTTTTTTTTAAAAATTCACCAAAAATCCACTTGAAATATGTTGAAAAATTTTCACTATAAATTCGTTGGAATTTCCACTGGACTTTTCAACGAAAATTTTCCTATAAAAAATTTGTCACAAATTTAGCCGAAAATTGATCGAAAATTCAGGCAAAAAATTTCCATCAAAAATTATGTCGGTAATGCACGTTTTTCCTTTAGGGTTGGGTTATGTGCATGAATCATATTTTCATAAGTTGCATTAAATTATGTGTTGTGTTCTTAAGTCAAGTACACATTTTAATGTCCAATTCTAAAATCAAGTACAAGTTGAATGAAAGTTTATGTTGTTGACACAAACAAGTTCAAGACCAAATACACTAAGTCACCATTATGTACAAGTTCATAGGTTGATCTGTCCAAGTTAATAACAACACCATGTTAATATGTTCACATGTAATCCTTGTTAAGTATCAAGTACACTAATGAAATTAGGAGACAAATGAAATGCTGCATAATTATCCTTTATGATAATTAAATTGTAAAATTTACTATTATTCATGCTTTTTACTCATTTTATGTATTAAAAGATATTGAATGCTTTAGTAGAGAACATAAGACCTACTGAGCATGTAGTTGCTCATACTATGACCCAAGCATGTATTGGGTCATGTGCATGAATCATGTTTTCATAAGTTGCATTAAGTTATGTATTCTATTCTTAGGTCAAGTACAAGTTTTAATGCTCAATTCTAAACTCAAATATAAGTTGAATGAAATTTTATGTTGTTGACACAAACAAGTTCAAGACCAAATACACTAAGTCACCATATGTGCAAGTTCATAGGTTGATGTTTCCAAGTTAATAACAACACCATGTTAATATGTTCACATGTAATCCTTGTTAAGTATCAAGTACACTAATGAAATTGGGAGACAAATGAAATGCTGCATAACTATCCTATATGATAATTAAATTGTAAAATTTACTATTATTCATGCTTTTTACTCATTTTATGTATTAAAAGATATTGAATGCTTTAGTAGAGGACATAAGACCTACAGAGTATGTAGTTGCTCATACTATGACCCAAGCATGTATTGGGTCATGTGCATGAATCATGTATTCATAAGTTGCATTAAGTTATGTGTTATATTCTTAAGTCAAGTACAAGTTTTAATGTTCAATTCTAAACTCAAGTATAAGTTGAATGAAAGTTTATGTTGTTGACACATACAAGTTCAAGTCCAAATATGCCAAGTCACCATTTTGTATAAGTTTACAGGTTGATGTTTCAATGTTAGTAACAACACCATGTTAATATGTTCACTTGTAATCCTCGATAAATATCAAGTACACCACTGAAATTAGGAGACAAATATAATACCGTGAAACTATCTTATTTGTTAATTGAATTATAAAATTTACTATTTTTCATGCTTTTTACTCATGTTAGCGTTAAAAGATATTGAATGGTTTAGTAAAGGACTGAAGGCCCACTGAGAAAGTAATTTTTCATACTATGAATTACATGTTATTTTAGGAAAATGGAAAGGCCCAACTGCGTAGAATAGAAGTTGATCAGGTTAAAGCCCTTTAGGGAGCTAGTTCAGTAGATACATTCTTTTGGTAATCTGGTTCTTATTTGTGTATTTTAATGTTTTTCAAGTTTTTTGGACTATTATATTTGATCATTTTAGAGGTAATATGAATTGGGATCATTTTTGTATCTTTTATTTCAACATTTTTGGATGATTAGCTAGCTCAGATTAAATACAGTTGAGGTTGAGTTAATTAAATTAAGTTTAATTCTTCTATTAGTTTCTGGGGCAAGAAAAAAAATCCTTGTGCTTAATATATGTAATGTATAGAAAAATTGAATGAAAATATGATACTATGAGTGATTTGTAGTTATATTTGTTTAAAATAAATATTCATAAAATTTAAAACATTCAATGAAGCAATCCATTCCTTTGATGCTTTATCATCTCGTGACATTCTTACTTAAAATCTAGGTGCTTTTATGTTTATTTTTCCACTTATAAATATTTTTATTTATTGTTATAAAGGTTTTATTGTATTTTATAGGGATAGTAATTAGATCAACTGAAAGGATTAAGAAAGGTTTTATTTGGTGTTTCTTTGGTAACTGATAAGCGTAAATTATATATTATTTTAGTTAGTTAAAAATTTAATAAAAAGTGTGTTTTAGTTGTATTTGTATAGGAATTGTGTAGGAAAAAGTAAAAATCACAAGTGTTGGACAGCACCACAGTGCAGTCAAGAATACCACCGCTTTGCCATATTGATCAATGCCAATGTGCCAATTTCAATGTGGCGGCGCCAGCCTTCTTTATTGACAAGCTCTGTTGCATCACAAGTGTCAGCATGACAGCACCTCAAAGTGATATTGCAACCAAAATTGGCGTCATAGTGATAAGTATAAATTATGCATTATCATAGTTATATATTAAATTTAGTAAAAATATATTATTTTAGCTATGTTTGTACATGAATTATGAACAAAAAAGCAAAAATTATAAGAGTTGGATAGAGCCGTAGCTCCGATAAGGATTATGCCGCAGCACCGTATAAATCAATGCTGAAGCACCAATTTCAATGTGGCGGCACTGAACTTCTCTGTTTGCAAGTGACGTGGTGACATAGATGTCA
Source organism: Dendrobium chrysotoxum (assembly GCA_019925795.1). NCBI lineage: Eukaryota > Viridiplantae > Streptophyta > Magnoliopsida > Asparagales > Orchidaceae > Dendrobium > Dendrobium chrysotoxum. The sequence goes on from CM034311.1 coordinate 16,564,753, forward strand.
GCATTGTGGTGTATCACAACTCTGTTTTGCCACAATCAGTACTATAGCATTGGGTGTCTTGATAAAATTCATGTAGGAGCGACAACCTTTCTAATGCTGCGACGCTGGAATATTTTTCCAAGCATCACTGCACTCATATTTTATAGCGCCATGGAGAAACTGTTACAACTACTAAGAGTCACACCAACTTAATGAAGATATGCACCGATTCAGATTGTAACCAAGCTACGTCACCGAGGTGCTAGTTCATTTTTCACCGCCTTAGCGTCACCATGTCCATTGCCGCAGTGCTTGAATATGATCCTGTACTTACTATAAATAGATGTCAGTTCTATTATTTGAAGAGTTCAGTTTCTCAAATGAAAATTTAGTACTTTTATGTGTATTTCTTTAGAGCCCCCTTAGAGTAAAGTATAAGGGAGGCTTGGGAAGTGCAGGATACAATCTTTGGGACAATTTAGCCAGTGTTTATAGAAGCAACTCTATAAGTGAAGGAAGAAGTGTAGAGAAGATACTTGGACCTATACTAGTGATAAATTTCTTACTATTTCTCATGTACTTTATTCTTCTATGAATAAAATGAATATAAGTTTGCTTGTTATTTCTTCCATATTTAGCTAAATCTCTTATTTTGGGCTAATAATGTAAAGTGCATATTAAGTACTAATGTAGACTCTTATTCTTTAATAAAAATATTGATATTTTTAATATTTTCCATTCTTCTTTTAATGCATACAATGGCCATGTGTGCAGTTAAAAGCTAATGTGATATATAGCCTTGATGAAGGAATACAAGTACAAATAAAAATATTAAAATAGAATATTGGCTTGCCTAGGCATAGGATTTTTGAATTTTCTAGGTTTTATAGAGATAGTAAAACTGTATGAAGACTAACAATCTTTCTTTTCACCCCTACAAGCTAGACAGAGATCTAGGTATTCTTATGCTCTTATCCACGTCTAAAATGAAGAGTCTCATTAAAAAACATATATTGCTTGTATGCATTAGTCCAAAATATTTTACTCAAAATTTATCAACTATATTACTTATTTTCATTCAATGGTAGGAACTCAAAAACTTTATTTTTCATTTCAGTATGATAAATTCTTGTAATTGAAGTAAGCAGTAGTAGTTTGTTGCGTTATTGTAGAACACTTCCCCGTGGGTTCGACATTATACTCTATCAATTTATTATTTGATTCAACATATATACTTGTGTAGATTAGGGGGCTGTTATAAATTTTATATAAAAAAAAACTAAGTATATTTCAAATTCAAAGAGTTTCATATTAGCTCACCATTAACTTATCACATAGTATGCCCCACATCAAATTTTTGATGCCATTGTTGGGAAAGTAATGTGCTTATTACAATTAACTATATTGTTGAAACAAGTGCATATTTAGACCTACTTGTATCCTACATATTTATTATATTGTTAAAAAAAATTAAAATTATCCAAAAAAATATTTTATTTGATCGTTTTATTATATTTGGTAGATATAATAAAGAGCCCTTAATGTTTGACCCGAAAATAGAAAGGACACTTAAAAAATTTTAAAAATCCAAAAAGTTTTAAACCATGCCTGACCCAGTTCAAGATCAAGATCATACAAGACCACCTAGGGAATATTCTAACATTATAGTTGAAGGAATCCATTAAAGCATTACTAAACCTACTATCAAGGTTAATAAATTTGAATTAAAACTGATTATTATCTAAATGGTTCAAAATTTCTAATTTAGGGAAACTCTTACTGAAGATCCTAGCTTACATTAGCTAGTTCCTTAGAATTTTGTGCAACTTTAAAGTATAATGATACCAGTGATGATGCCATTAGACTTAGACTGTTCTCATTTTCTTTAAAGGATAAGGCTAAAATGTGGTTATATTCTTTGCCCCCAAGCTCTATAACCACTTGGAATGAGTTGGCAAACAAATTCTTAGCTAAGTTTTTTTCACCTTTAAAAATTACTAAACTTAAAAATGATATAGCTTCTTTTGCCTAGTTTGCAGGAGAATCAATTTATGAAAGTTGGAAGAGATTTAAGGAGATGCTTTGAAAAATGTCATCACCTTGCTTTATGTGATTGGTTAGTTATTTAATGGATTTGTAGGATCTCTTGGTTAATCATATATGCTGTAGTTAGAGGATCTTTAATTTCTAAGACATTTAAAGATGCTTATTAATTAATAGAAGAAATGTCTATTAATAATTTTCAATGGCCTAGTAATAAGGTGAATCCTAAGAGAGTGGCTAGAATCTATGAATAAGATGCTTTATCAATTCTTACTGCTCAGGTAGCTGCTATTTTAAAGAAATTAGATACTATGGAAGTTATGGATAGATCAATTAGGTATAATAATTACCCTAACTTAGTTGGTGATCTTAGACATGTGAATGTTGCGGTGTTATATTATGTAGTGCCTCAACATTACCCTTTAGGTTTTAAATAAATCGATCATATTATGAATGGGAAGATACCCTTGGAAAATGTTTTTATGTAATTAGGAATTCAATTGCATTATCAATCTACTACCCTTAAGAAAATAAAGACTATATAGGGCATCTTGCTAGGTTAATTAATATTAAAAAATTAGAAGAACAATGTAATAATATCCAACTTAAGAGTGGAAGAGATTTGGGAGACCCATACAAGGATAGAGATCTACCTCAAAAGAATAATGGTGAAGAAGAACATCTAGAAAGTGAATCCTCTATTGAACAACCTGACCTTATAAAAGAACCTGAAAAATCAATTAGGAAGGTTGTAGAGAGACCTCAACCACCTTTTCCTCAAAGATTGATCAAACAGAATCTTGATAAATAATTCTCTAACTTCTCAGAGGTGTTTAAAAAATTAACTATCAACATACCCTTCTCTGAAGTATTAGAGAAGATGCCCACCTATGCAAAATTTATGAAGGATGTTTTAAATAAAAGAAAGGAAGTTAGGAGAATTTAAAATATGTAGCATCAATTAAAAAGTGCAGTGTTATAATTCAGAAGAAACGTCCTAAATAGTTTAAAGATCCTGGTAGTTTCACCATTCCTTTAACTATAGTTGATAAATTATGTGAGAGAGCTTTATGTGATCTAGGATCAAGCATTAATCTCATGCCCTTTTTTATTTTCAAAAGATTAGATATATGAGAGCTTAAACTTATTTGTGTTACTCTTTAATTGGATGATAGATCTTTCACTTATCTAAGAGGGGTAATATAAGATATTTTGATTAAGGTTGAAAAACCATTTTCCATGTTGATTTTATCATGCTTAATATGAAAGAAGATAGGGAAATACCTCTCATTTTAGGAAGACCTTTCTTAGCCACTGGAAAAGCCATGATTGATGTGCAAAAAGGGGAATTGACGATGAGGGTTCAAGATCAAGAGGTTACTATTGAAGTGCTGAAATCTATCAAATTTTCTCAAGAAAGGAATAGAGCTTGCTTAAGAGTTGATTTGGAAGACACTGTAGTGGAGAGTTTAAAAGAAGAATTGTTAGAAGGAGATTTATTAGAAGAAGTTGAGGAGAATTGTGAGTTTTTAGAAGAATCTGTTTCAACAATTAGAGGTAATACATGATTGTTTAAAGAGAAATTAAAAACTTTTGATTTACATATTTGGGTAAAACCTTGAGACCTTCTATAGATGAAGCTTCTAACTTAGAGCTTAAGATTTTACCTATCCATCTTAAGTATGTTTTCCTTGGTAACAACTCAACTCTTCCTGTAATCTTTTATACAAACTTAAAAAGATATTAGAAAAGTAAATTGACTTGGGTTTTAGGTGATTTTAAAAGAGCTTTTGGGTGGACAATTACTAACCTCAAAGGAATTAGCCCTTCACTTTGCATGCATAGAATTTTAATGGAAGTTAATTCTATACCAAAAGCTGGCCCTCAAAGAAGACTTAACCCTTCTATGAAAGATGTTGTTAAGAAAGAGATCCTTAAATGGTTTAATGCTATCCCTATTCATTGTGTTCCTAAAAAGGGTCGTTTGACTGTTACGTCAAATGAATACAATGAACTTATTCTTACTAGAACTATTACTGGGTGGAGGATTTGCATCCTACTATTTAAGTAAAAAGGATAAAGTAAGTAACCTAGTACATGTGATTGTACACTCATGAAATCCCTATTTAAACTATGAGTAACTAATCCCTAGACTATTTTATTCATTCTATATTCAAAAGACAATTTTATATTTTAGAAGATAGTGAATAAATTCAAAATAAGCAATAATAAGGATGAATGATTAGGATAAATATGTTATTTTAGTTGTGTTTGTATAGGAATTATGTAGAAAAAAATAAAAATTAAAAGAGTTGGACATCACCACAATGTCAACAAGGATTATGTTGCAGCGCCATATCAATCAAAGTCGAAGCACTAATTTTAACATGGCGACACTGATATTCTTTATTTTCAAGCATCACAGTGTCATAGATGTCAGTACTGTGATGTATTACAACATCATTGCATCATAAATCAACATCGTAGTATTGGGTGTCTTAGAAAAATTCATGTAAGAGCACCAACATTTCTAACATCGTGATGCTATAATGTCATTCAAAGCACTACAGCGCTCACATTTTATAGCTCCATAGTGGAATAGTTACAACTACTAAGAGTCATGCCGACTTAAATAAGAGATGTACCGATTCAAGCCGTAAATGTGCCACATCACCCAATGTCGCATCGGAGCTAAAACTATAGTGCTAAGGCGCTAGTTCATTTTTCACCACCTCAGTCCACCCTATCCAGTACTACCGCACTCGAATCTAATCTTGTACTTATTATAAATAGATGTTAGTTTTATTATTTTGAGAGTTTAGTTTTCTAAGTGAAAATTTAGTATTTTTTAGTGTATTTCTTTAATGCCCCCCTAGAGTAAAGTATAAGGGAGGCTAGGGAAGTACGAGTTATAATCTCTAGGCAAGTTTAGCCAATATTTGTATAAGCAACTCTGTAAATGAAGAAAGGAGCATATAGAAGATACTTTAACCCATCCTGGTGATAAATTTCTTAATGTTTTGCGTGTACTTTATTCTTCTATGAATATAATGAATATGATGAGTTTTCTTGTTATTTCTTTCATGTTTAGCTAGATATCTTATTTTGGGCTGATGATATAATGTACATAGTAAATACTAATGTAGACTCTTATTCTTTAATAAAAATTATAATATTTTTAATATCTTCCATTCTTCATTTAATGCATATAATGGCCATATGTGTATTTAAAATCTAGTGTTATGTAGAGCCTCCATGGAGGAATGCAAGAATAAATAGGAATATTGAAATGGAATATTGGCATGCCTATATATAGGATGTTTTAATATTCTAGATTCTAAGGTGATAATAAAACTGTAGGAAGGCTAATAATCTTTCTTTTCATCCCTACAAGCTCGATAGAGATCTAGGGATACACATGCTTAGATTCACATCTATAATTAAGATACTCATTAAAAAAATATGTTATTTTTATGCATTAGTCCAAAATATTTTATTAAAATTGTATCAACTACATTACTTATTTTCATTCAGTGGTAGGAACTTGAAAACTTTATTTTTAATTTTAGTAGGATAAGTTCATGTAATTAGAGTAAGAAGTAGTAGTTCGTTGCAGTATAGTAAAACACTTCCTCATGGGTTTGACACTTTATCAATTTATTACTTGATTCAGCATGTAGACTATCATAGATTAGTGGGCTGTTATAAATTTTATAAAATTAAGAATATTTCAAATTCAGTGAGTTTTATATTAACTCACTATTAACTTAATTATCACATTATATTCCCCACATCACGCAACATTGGATGTCTCAGGAAAATCAACATAGGACTGCGAGCCTCTCAAATTTCGTTGTGCTGGAATGTCGTTTCAAGCGCCGTAGCGCTCATATTTTATAGTGCCACGGTGAAGCAATTATAACTTCTAAGAGCTATGTCGATTTAGTGAAAAGATGCACCAATTCTGACAGTAACTATGCCAGATCATCCAGCATTGCAGTGGAGCCAATATTGCAGATCTGAGGCGCTAGTTCAATTTCCACCATCGCAACACCACCTTATCTAGCGCAGCGACACTTGATCCTGTTCTTATTATAAATAGTTTCAGCTTTATTATTTTGGGAGGTCAATCATTTGAGTAAAAATTTAATATTTTTTAGTGTGTTTCTTTGTGCCCCCTTGATTAAAGTCTAAGAGAGGCTAGAGAAGTGCTAGATTCTCTAGGAGATTTAGCCTGTATTTGTGTAAGCAGCTCTATAAGTGGTGGAAGGAGTGTAGAGAAGATCTTTTGATCCTTCTTGGTAATGAACTTTTTAGTACTTCTTTTGAACTTTACTCTTCTACAGATAAAATGAATATGAGTTTGCTTGTCATCTTTTTCATATCTGGCTAATTCTCTTATTTTAGACTGATGATGTAAAGAGTATATTAAGTACTAATATAGACACTTTTATTTTAATGAAAGTATTGATATTTTAATATTTTTATTCTTTAATTAATACATATAATGGTCGTGTCTGTATTTAAAATCTAGTGTGATTTATAGTCTCGATGTAGAAATGCTGGAACAATTAGGAATATCGAAATAATATATTGGCATGCCTAGACGTAGAATATTTGAATATTCTAAGTTCTATGGAGATAGTAAAATTTTATGAAGATTAAAAATCTTTCTTTTCACCCCTATAAACTTGACAAAAATCTAGGGATGCACATGCTTTGATTCATATCTACAATTAAGAGTCTCATTAGAAACGTTATGTAATTTATATGCATCAATCCAAAATACTTTATTTCATTAGTATTAACTATTTGTAATTATCATTTCATTCACTGGTATGCACTCAAAAACATCATTTTTTATTTCGGTACGATAAATTCATACGCTTAGAGTAAGCAGTAGTAAGTTGGTGGTAATTTAGCAGAACATTTTCTCATGGGTTCAACACTCAACTCTATCATTTTATTACTTGATTCAACATGTATACTTGCGTAAATAAGTGGACTGCTATAAATTTTATATCAAAGAAAATCTAAACATATTTTAAATTTAGCGAGCTTCACATTAGCTCCTAATTAACCTCTTTTCGCCCTACATCAGAAACCTTTGTAGTTATCCCATGAGGAACATGGTGGATGCACTTACCAAATCATGGGGTACTTTTGCACTTTAATAAACATGGTGTAAGGATTTTATTTGTCATCTCACTGAGTGAACTAGTTAGCAGTTGGTTTCAAGCTCAAATTAATAAAAACTAAATTTGTGAAGGGCTTAGACACATATGTAGACCCATTTGGTCCAAATTGCATAAATATCCCTTCATCTTAATTTCCCTAATTACATTTCCTTTATTGCAATTTATTATCAATTTCATTGATTGTTTAGGGTTTTAATAATTTTATAGTGATTTTTATTATACTTTCCTTTGTACACTTCTATAAGTTAGCTTTAATTACTCACTCATATATGATATGTCAACAATCATTATTTTCACTTTTGTAACTGGACACTACAAGAAAATTGTCCATTACCGGCGGTGATTTCCGATTGTATACGTCAATTTTCTGGCAGTTATGAAAAATTTCGACGGTTTTAAGTCCACTGGAATAAATTGCATAGAAAATCAAAATTGGAGGTAATATTTCTGGTTATTTTTCGACGACTATAACAGTTAGAAATTACTGATCCCAAGACCGCAGGTAAACCGTAGGAATATTTCGGCACAAATATTACCGGTTAACCACCAGTCATTACCGAAGGTATGACCGGTGGTTAAACCGCCGGTGTCTCCAGTATTCAAACTACCAGTTATTACTGGCGGCAAATAAAATAACCAGCAATTTTTCATCAGTCCGATATCGAAGTTTCTGACGGCTAAACCGTTGGTTAGCTGCCTGAAACCTTTAGTAATTGCAAAACAAAATTGACAGCACCTCCTCTATTCAAATAGTTTTTCACAAGTACCTACAGGCAGTTCAAAACATAAAATAAGTACTTTTAATCATACACTCAATTAGTTCAAAACACAATATATAAAATACACTAACATCCATAATCAACAGATTCTCTAATAGTTCAAAACATAAAATATATAATACACAAACTTTTAAGCATAGGTAAACATAAAGTTCAACTTGTTCAATAATTTTTAAAACATAAAACAAGTTCTTTCAAGGGAGCAAATTTTAGAAGATATAAGAAGGAGATCAATAATTTCAAACTTCCATAAAGAAAGAATAGAGATGTGAAGGAAAAAAATCAAAACCTTAACACTGTATCCTTAAGCCATATGAATTTGTTTCTCGACTTTTATGACAATTTTTTGTTCCCTACAAGTAATCAATGAGTCATCACAAACAAGCCTATTTCTCTAGGGAACAAGGTATATAGAAATTCATAATCAATATTATATACAATATCATCATCTAGATTAGACTCTAAAACAAACTATATGAAATTAAAAACAAACTAAGGAGATGGAGATCACCTTCAGCTAAGGCGGGCGGGCTAGGGCAAGGTTGGCTATGTGTCGCCGAGGATAGGGCAAAATTCAGCCAGGGCAGAAGGTCACGGGTTCTCTAAATGAACCAAATGAGGCAAGTGATCGAGCCTAGGGCGGAATTAGACAAGCGTGGGCGTTCTCTGGATGAACCAAACGAGGCAGGCAAAATGAGGAAAAAGGTGGGGAGGGGTTTCAGTTTTAGGGCACTTACCGGCGGTAAATACGTTATGAAAATAGTATACTGGTGGAACTTCCAGTGGTCATTTGACCACATGAATTACCGGCGGTCTGACCGCCACTGTTTACTGGTGGTTAGACAACCGGTAAAAAGACTAAACCGCCGGTATTTCCTAAATCTCAGTTAACTAGTGTGGTGTCATAAATTTATGTTTTCTAATATACTTAACTATAATGAATTCTTGTGTTATTTACAAAATGCATATCATATCCCTTGTAATTGTTCACTAGATTGTATAATCATATTGCCTATTTGATCGTTATATTATTAGCTTCATTTACTAATTATATTTATGAGGATTTTAATTAGTTCATTTCAGAAGAAGTCCAAAGCATTTCATTACATACACAATTCACATCCTCTTTAGGAATTTTTATTGGGTCCGGACACCGGACGTAGCTCTACGTCCGGTTGCCAGTAGAATGGCGCCACGTTGCATTCTCGAGAACTAGCACGTGCCTTCACAATTTCCACGTCGGCCCGACGACCCGACCCGGATTAGACTTGAAAATTTTAAAAACCTGCCTTTTTTTAGGTTTAATAACTTTTAGCGGACTATTCAGGAGATGTTATACAGTATCTAGGGTAAGAAGAGTGCTGAGAAAGAAAAACTGAGGAAGAGACGAAAATGGAATTCTCTTTAGATGACATCAAAGGGTTCGAGGAGATTGAAGAAACGTTTATTGTTGATAAGGCTTTCATGAAACAATCTACGGGGGATTTTTCTAAATTAATATCGAAACATTTCTTTATATAGAGGTGTAATAACATTTGATATTGCAACTATGTGTGCATCTCTTATTTGTTGCTTTATCTACTTATATTGTAATGGTGCTGGTAACTGATTACAAGGTAGACCTCGATACTGAGCAATACCATGTTCATTGTACCGAGTGATATCAATACTGATATTTGTTTTGGATTATAGTTGTGTATACTGAGCATATGCATGAGTATCGATTATTGTACCGAGATTGGCAAAGTTTCTCGGTATTGATTATCAGTACCACTACTCTGTAGAGTTTCTCGATATTCAGACTCGGTACAGCTACCTGGCACATGGTTTTGGTATTCATAGCCGGTATATAACATGTACCGATCATATGCATGAGTACCGGTTATTGTACCAGATTGGCAAAGTTTCTCAGTATTGATTATTGGTACCGCTACTCTGTAGAGTTTCTCGGTATTCAGACACAGTACAGCTACCCGGCACATGGTTTCGGTATTCATAGTCGGTACATAGTGTGTACCGAGCATATACACGAGTACCGATTATTGTACCGAGATTGGAAAAGCTTCTCGATATTGATTATCAATACCGCTACTCTGTAGACTTTCTCGATATTTAGACTCAGTACAGCTACCCAGCACATGGTTTCGGTAATCATAGTCGGTACATAAGCTCGGTAAAGATTACATATTGCTTTAGCCATGTAATTTTTTTACTTCTACATTTGTATAAGCATGTAAAATTTATTTGTCTTTGTGCACAAGGTGTTTACAACTCTGAGAAGGAAGCATATGAAATGTATTGCACTTATGCTCATTGTCATGGTTTTAGTATTCTTAAAGAACATCATTAATTCTGGCCTAATTCAAGGAAAATCAAATCAAAGAACTTTGTATGTTCAAAAGCAGGATTCAAGAAGAGAATTGACTTTAATACAAAATCAAAATATCATAAATCAAATACAAGAATCGGGTTTCCAGCTATGATTAGATTTGATGTGACTGAAGATGGAGTTTGGATGGTTCAAAAATTAATTGAAAGCCACAATCACAAATTGGCTAGGCCAGAAGATCAACATTTGGTTAGATCATGTAGGCACATTAGTGATGAGAATGCATCTATTTTGAAATCAATGTCAGCAGCTGGGATAAGAACAGTTGATGCATTTACATACCTATCTGATGAAATAGGTGGTGTAGGAAATTTAAGGTTCACAAAGAGGGATGCATACAACTACATTCAAAAGGAGCGAAGAGCCAAGATTGAGAATGGAGACACGAATTCACTAATTCAATTATTTAAAGAATGAGTCGCTGATGACAACATGTTTGCATGGGATGTAAAAAATGATGAAGAGGATAGGTTGTTGAATTTTTTTTGGGTTGATGGATTGGGGAGAGTTGATTACGACTGCTTTGGGGATGTGATAACTTTTGATACTAGATATAGGCTTAACAAATATAATTTAGCTTATACACCTTTTGTTGGAGTTAACAATCATTGGCAAAACATTTTATTAGGGGTGGCTCTTTTATCTGAGGAGATAATAGAGTCTTTTACATGGTTATTCAGAACTTTCTTAAGAATTATGGATAATAAACATTCCATAACTATATTTATGGATCAGGACCAAGCAATGGCTAGGGCAATAGAGATTTCATTACCTAACACATGACATAGGTTGTGCCAATGACATATCTGCAAGAAGGCTCCTTCCAAAGTAGGCTGCTTTAATAGCAACAATAAAGTAAAAGGTCTATTTTATAGTTATTTAAGCAAGTGTGATTATGAGGATGAGTTTGAGAGAACCTGGACTGAAATGATTAAAAAAGGGAACCTCTAGAGCCATCAATGGTTGAAAGATCTATACAGAATTAGGCACAAGTGGTCACCATCATTCAACAAAAATTATTTTAACATTGGCATTCTTTCTATACAACGTATTGAATCCACCAATCATGTTTTCCATGGAATTTCCAAGCCAACCAGTTGTATAACAGATTATTTCCTGGGGTTGGAGAAGGTGATGAAGACTTGGCGGAGTAATGAACAAGATGAAGATTTTAGATACAGCCAATTCGAGATACAACCTATAATTAAAAGTAGCTTAATTTTAAAGCAAGCTGTCCATTTCTATTCGAGAAAATTGTACACATTTTTTAAAGAGGAGTTTTTATAGGGTGTGGGTGGACTGTGCATTGATCATGCATCACCGAACTCATCCACGTTCTCCATCAAGAATACAGACAAATTATTTCAGTCGTATAACTGGACTGTTCATTTTGATTCAGTTCAGGGTACCATACGCTGCATCTGTGGCAAATTTGAGATGATAGGCTTATTATGTTCTCACTGCATGAGAGTTCTTAGGCAGTTAGATATTGTTAATATTCTTAAAAAATATTTATTACTTAGATGGTTAGCTAGAGCGTGAAAAGATCTTTATGCTGGGAGAAAGCTCATATGTACAGGAAAGAATGTTACCCCATCGCAAGAGGGATCAAGTAGCATGATATTTAGAAATTATATTTGTAAATTTGTATATCAAATAAGTACACAAGCACAGGGTATTAAGGAAGCAGAACAGTGTATGATCGTTGCGATGAGTGACATGGCTGAAAAAGTTTAATTAATCAATGAAGGGAAAAAAGTTAACAACAACTATCTTTGTAGCAGAACTGGGGGAGGAAAAAAATTATTAAAGACCCTATGAAGTGCCGGCCAAAGGGCAATTCTAATACTAGATTGAAGGATCACTAGGAGAAGAGGAAATATAAAAAATTCAAGTAAATAGAGAAAAATGCTCCTACAACAGCATAGTTTACAGCTGGAGATATAATGACTCAGTCTTCATTTGTCTAATGTACCGGAATGTTTGATAGATGAGTAGCCGACCCCACTCGGCATCACTTGGTATTGTTAGGTTATTCTCGGTATTGAGTACATTATCCTATGGTACAGCTGGGAACCTTTTTGATTTGTTTGGTATCAATCAGTTTTGATCGGTTTGCTTAAACATGTTCATTACTGAATTGACTTATTTGGTTTTTCAGCTTTTATTGTACCTGAGAATATGCAAACTATTGATTTTGCAACTTTAAGAATTTAATACTTCGAAGATCAATATAAAAAGATTTTGTAAATGTATTGGAGAGGAAATACTATCATTTGATAACAAAAGTGTATACATGTTTATTTTATTGTAGTACTAAGGATGGCGTATGCAAATTTTGCCCTAAATTTAGGCATATTATTTTGCCAATCCTTTACATTATCCCATACAACCGGTTCTGATTGGACAGCGGCTTTCATATATTTACAAATATACATCCCACAATCAATGCTATTCTTCTGGGTAGGTGCACGTTTGATTTCTTGGACCAGCCACACTCGAATGTCCATTTCGAAAGAATTGCTTGTTTCATTGTAGAGATGGGATATCTGTAAATGCAAATATTTTAAAAGAATGACATTATAAAATAAATTATATATAACGTGAAATAATTGCCATGCTACTTTCAACTTGAGAAATAATAGCTCTATGAGTTTTCTTTGGTAATGAATCATAGAAATCTCAAACTTTGATCTTGAAGTTTCCCACCAGAAGAGTCCAATGAGATTGTTCTATAATTGGTACAAGCAACAAACTGGCAGCACTAACAGATTCTTTGGTTATATGGGAAATGTATCCTGTTGTGTCTACCTTAAATGCGTGATAAGCCTGGCATAAGTAAAAAATAAATTAAACTCTAATATAACGAAGAAGTAATTAAGATAATTAACTCACCCAATGAAGGCTAGAAACAAATAGGAATGGTTCGTAGAGGCCTGGGCATAGCTTGCTCTTTTCAATAAGAAAATTACCAAATGCATCGATGTGGTTTGTATCAAGGTACTCAGACTTTATAAGTTCATCAATTTGGCTTCTATAAATAATAACGTCCCCAGATTGATAAATAATGTCACTCCTGTCAAGAAAATTTCAGTAAATGTAGTAATACCGAGTAGTCCCGAGTAATAATTCAGAAATAAATATCGATAAATATTGAGTAATTCCTGATAAATATCGAGTAATTCCTCGATATTACTGAGTAATATCTAGTAATACTTGGTAGTCCAGAGTAATATGAAGTAAAACTGAGTAATACGTCGGTAATACCGACTACTTCTGAACTAAATACGTAGTATTACCGAGAGAGAAGACCTAATTCAGAAATAAATACCAGTTAATATCGAGTTGTCCAGGTAAATACCGAGTAATTCCTCGGTTTTACTGAGTAATACCTAGTATTACTGAGTAGTCCCGAGTAATACAATGTAATACCGAGTAATACCATGGTAATACCGACTACTTCCAAACTAAATACCTAGTATTACCGAGAGAGAAAACCTAATTCAGAAATAAATACTGGTTAATACCGAGTAGTTCCGGTAAATACTGAGTAATTCATCGGTATTACCGAGTAATACCACGCTAATACTGACTACTATCGAACTAAATACCTAATAATACCCAGTAATGGAACTTACTTATCAATATATTTTTGGAGACAACTGTCAATAAATATGTGCTGCTCCTTACTTATTAATAACCGACCAGCGTAATCAACTATAAGCTTGGTTGGCCATAGTTCTATCCTAGCTTCACTTGCAACCTCAACAATATCTAATCCAGCAGGAGCCACATTTTTATTTGTACCTTTATTTGTTTGATTTGGCTGAACTACGATATCAGCACGTGATGGCTACTTATTCAATGGCTCATTAGTTTTTTTTAGCAACGCCGGTTGTAAACGGAGACTCCACCAGTTTTCTTCTTCTCCCAACCCGAAGTTGCACCCTTCTGGCAATGCCAGTATGGGATAAGGAAGCAAATTCTTCTTCTGCCTCTTTGTTATCCTTTTTTATTTCTTTAACAGCCACGTCAATAATACCCTAAGCTACATCCGCAGTTTTTTACTGTGTAACTTCTTCAGGAACTATGCCAGCTGATGGGGTAACTACATTATTATCTGTATTAATCCTTAGGATGACTCCCCCGACTTCTCTTTCTGATAAACAGTATATGCAGCAGGGAATTGGTGGAGTAAAAAAATTCTCTATTCGTTCAATTTTCAAATTTTCCTCATCCCTTAGTTCAAAAACAGCTTGTTCTAGAGATTATACACGCCGCTCTAGCAAATTGGATGTCATTTCAACCGCAGCTAACTTCCTTACAAGCAATTTATTCTATGCAATTAATTTACTGCATGCTTCGTCTAAACTCCTTATGTTAGCATCATCCAAAACATCTACAGTTGATGTTTCTTTTTTGATGTTCTGCTACGGGTACTGGGGTGGCTGCTACGTGTTCTGGGGGGTGTAGAAAACATTGGGGAGCTTACTGGACTGGTGGGCCTAGGGGATACTTCAGGTGAAGTTTGGGGGCTGGATGGTTGATGCAATTATATTTGTAGCTGATTATCTAATAATGTTCTCTCATTGCCGGTGACTCCTTTAAATTGGCGAACAATCTGCGGGATATTTTGGTAAGACATATTAAGCTCAATAAGAAATGAGTATCAGTGTATATTGAATCATTACCTCACATTTGCGTAGACCACCAAATAATTTGGTGACCTCCTTCTCACTATACATAATGTGGCTGTCCCAATGAACATAACGAGGTCAGGACAGTGCATCAACTGGATCATGGATGGTTATATGCTTTAGAAACCAAACCTACATATTTAGAGAATTAGTTAACCTTCTAAATTGAATGTGCTTTTAGAATGACTGAAAGAATCAACATAATAGATCTACTCACAATTAAAATGATTACAAATCTATTTATATAACCCAGTGGCCTGCCTTTGAAATGCTTCTTAACTATGCTATTGAATTTATTCACTAGGAATTTAGTAATGGATGCTGGTCTGTTGTATGTTAAAAATTCTTCAACATTGTCAGCAACATTAGGGATTGTAGATGGAATCTTGAAGTTCGCCATTGGGAAAAAAAGGTTTAATAAGTAAATAAAATATGAAGTTCTTTGTAAGATCTTCTAGCGGAGTAGAGACAGGAAGAAATTCAATCTCATGCCTTACGTCATTGGATGTTTTTTCATTGATTGTATTACTTCCTAGCACAAATTTAACTCCTCGATTGGGCAGTACAAGCATTAGAGAAACTTCATCAGTAGTGAATGTTAGGCTTCATCCTTTAATAATAAAACACTGCTTTTGAATATCCCATTTGGTTAGGAGCTTATGAACCAGGGGTACATTCTGACGAAATGGAGGCATGAGCAGGAGCTGATTTAATAATAACTGCCTCAGTCTATCCAGAAATTGTTGCCCGAATCTACTTACTAAATTATTGTAGACTTCTCCAAATGTGGATATTCTGCATCGGAAATGAATAGACAGTGAATATCCCTGCAACATTTAAATACATGATAAGTTCTCAAGATGTACCGAGTAATACCGAATACTTTACGCACAAAACAGGTTTAGTACCAAGTAATAACGATCAGTACCGACCATTCATACTCGGTATCACACCAATTGGTACCGACAAGTAAATCCAATCATTTTTTAAACAAAGCATTACAATTACCAAACGAACCGTAAATCGCAACTATACCGATCAATACCAAGCAATACCGAGCATTGCCGATCAGTACTGACCATTATTACTCGGTACCATATCATTTGGTACCGATAACTAACTATAATATATCGGAATCGTTTATAACCATACTCGGTACAGAACAATACCGAGCGGTATTACTACTTATTTCTCGGTACCGATCGGTAACAAGATTTTACACAAAGAACAGTAGCGATTATACAAATCAAGGTTTCATACAGATGTGTTCAGGGCTTAATTAGTGTATAAGAAGCATATATATATATATATATATATATATATATATATATATATATATATATATATATATATATATATATATATATATATATATATGTATATATATATATCATTTATCAAAGAAGGCATAACAATTTTCAACTGAACCCTAAATCGCAGCATCTCGGTACCGACTGTTACTGCGACATAGCGAATGGTACCGATTGGTATACTCGGTATGCAGTTCTGATACCGATTTCTACCGAGAATCGGTATAATAACAGAGTTCATCTTTCTAAATAATGACATTTTCTGATACCGATTTCAATCCTAAACTTAAACAATCCATTTACATTTCTTTATTTTACAAGAAAAATTTTGAAAGCATCGAAAAAATACTGTACGTATCTCGTTAAAAAATAGTTGCCTTCGGCATTGATTCAGAATATCTTTCCCACTCCGGCAATGAAGGTTATGAGCGAACCCTAAATCTTCTTCCAACGATGAATAGTTACAGAGAATGTGAAAAGCTTCAGTTTTGATTTTTTTCAAGTGGTCGGCAGTTATTTTTTCTATTACATTTCCACATCCGATCTGGGTCGGGCCGTCGGGCCTAGCAGATATTTGAAACGCACATGCATCGTTTGGACTTCTAGTTGAGCCGGGTCGCCGGGTCTCGGGAATGCAACGTGGCGCCATTCTACTGGCGGCCGGACGTATAGCTACGTCCGGTGTCTGGACCCAATAAAAATACCCTCTTTAGAGTGTCACTAACTTTCAATTATCAGTAACTTTTAATTTTTCATCAAGAAATTTAATTATGATCGATCATAGCACTTAGATCACACTTCTTATTTCTTTTCACCACTAAGGATGTTAGTGTTGAAGGTCAAGAGTGAAAATGCCTTTTTTTTTTACTTGTAAACTATAAAATTTAGATTAATTGATAAAAAATAAGAAAAGTATACCAATAAGCAAAAGAATTTAAGAAAAAAAAATTAAACAAGTCATTTTTGGGTCGGCATTTGAGTTCGCAGGCCACCGTGAACCGGCAATCAAATATATATGCTAAAATTATGGACCCAAACTCAAGCCATTTATTAGACAAGTTAGCCAAAACGTAGATTTTTGGAGTCGGGTCTGGGTCGGATTGTCGAGTCGAATATTTTAGATAAATCTTTCATACAGTTTGTGATTTTATACTTCGCGATTATTTTTATCATTTTCTAATAAAATTTAAGAGCAAATTACTTTATGTTAGTTTCATATGCATAATAGTACTGAAATATTTTTATTTTGGAGAGAATAATGACAATACAAGCGACTCTTTTATATTTGGCGACTCTCTCTCTCTCTCTCTCTCTCTCTCTCTATATATATATTTATATATTATAGTTTTGTACCCATCATCTGAAACATTTTAGCTGACAGTTGTTTGTCTTCATGCATATTGGGCTTAGCTTCCCCTGGTGATCCACTGTCGTGATACAATTCAAGGAGTAAGGCTCGCTAAAGCTCACCACTGAACCGGTTCAAACTTGGACCGATTCAACCACATGGCTTTGAATTATGTCGGTACCAACAATGTTGGGATCAACCATTTTATAATGAAGACAGAATTCTCACAGCATAGGGAAGAAAACATCCTATCAACTCTTTTTCTTGTATTTTTTTGTTGATGTATTTGTACTGCTGTTGTTGAAAAAGTAATTTATTGGGCTGCTGTAAAAAATAACTTCCTAGCCTCAAAATTCCTTGAAAGCAACGAGAATATAACAATCAAATAGATCTATGATTATGATTTGAAAGTGAAAGTGATAAAAAAGTTGTCCCAAACAGACTCTATGTCTAACAACTAAGCCAAGTGCAAAGTGGAGATGAATCAAAAGCTTAATTTCTGTAAATCTGATACTAATAATTTCCACTGCAATTTTATTTTTCTCAAAATGAACCAATCCCTCACAAAAAATATAAGGAAGCGATCTTTGCGATACAGGAAATTGTGCAAGGTAAGGCTTCGTTTCGGATAGCTTTCTTACTGCCTTCTAAGCATCTTTTTAGTATAAAAATTTTTTGAACAAAAAATTTTTATACTAAAAAACTGTTTTAAAAAGAAATAAAAAAACTGTTCCAACGAAGTCTAAAATAGAGAGAGCTTAATTAAGCTAATGCCTTCTTCATATCTTGCTAAACAGAAGTGTAAACAATCGAGATTAAGCAAATTTTTTGTTATCATTTGTTTGAAATCAAGTCATTTGTAATCAAGTCATTAGAATTTGAGCCAAACAAGATATAATAATAGTCATTCTACTTGTTTACTAACCAATAACAAGTCAAATACAGACTTTATTTGCTAATCAAACATGAGTTATTGACAAACAATGAGCATTTTTTCGTAGCCGTATTGCTAAGCCGAAGTTCTTAAAAGAATAATTCAAGGCAACATTGAGAGCAAACTGTCTTCAAAGTTGTCTTATTATATTTGAACATTTGAATACTAAGCAAGAAGTCTCAATCGTATGACTTATTATATTCATGAGAGCCCACTTGCAGCTATGTTTGTAGAACGCAAGCTTAAGAATCCTGAACATGCCAAACACCATTGATTCTTCCTGCATAAAAACAACCTTTAGAGGAGATATAAAGAGAGTCTTTCATATGAAGGAATTTATATCATCCAAAGGGTGTTTAAGAAAAAGAGGAGTCTATCAGATGTGAACTATATATTCCACAGGATAACTTTATAAAAAGAAGATTGCAAAAGTTTAAATTATCAATAAATTTTGGAGAGTTTCATCTGTATGATAATATATATCATCCATTCTAACTAAATAACTGAATATATTCCATATGATAACTTTATAAAAAGCAGATTTTAACAATCTATTTATCTATAATTGATGAATTTTAAGCTTCATTTTAAGTATCTTTTTTATTGCTTTCTAAAATAATTTTTTAGTACAAAAATTTCTAGTTTAAGAAATTTTTTTACTAGAAAGCTATTTTAAAAAGCAGTAAGAAAGTTGTCTTAAATGAAAACTTGATCAAAGAAGTATATAAGTTCTATCTAATTGGCTTCAAACTTATTGAGAGATTGCTCCAATAAAATAACATAGGGTTTGGTCAATAGCCTTGGTTAGATCTGATTTAAGTATTTATATAATATCCAATTCATTGGTTATCTAAAAGGTAAGATAAAGGTCATCACCATTATGTCATTGAAATATATGAAAGTTAGCATAGGATGAGACCTCTTGGATAGTTTTACCTAACTTGCTTAGATCTAAAGCTTGCTTGAGAGGATGGTGGAGGAAATTAGTTGCGAGTAGTATTAGGCTGCCATTGGTTGTATGTTTGATCAATGACTGTAACATATTTTGATGTTGATGATCACATCATTATCTTAATAGTGATGATGATTAAGACTTTTGTATGGAAGACCGATAAAAAATATTTTCCCTTGCATCATTATCATAAAATGCAAGGAATATTTCCACATCTCAAAATAAACATTTTGAGACAATAGGTTTATGATGAGCTCATGTATGATGATCCCATGAGACTATGATATTTATGAGCTTATTTTGATGATACCAAACATAGAATTAGAGGTATTAATATTATATATTAAGTAATTTTAGGATTGAATAATCATAGTGATTTAGATAAAACAATCAAAAAGAATATTGGAAGAATGATCTAATGACCAATTAGGAAGCTCAAGATAGATCAAGATAAAATCTACTAGTAATTTATATTCTATTAGAGTTTTTAGGAAATTTAGTTTTGTATTAGCTAAATGATTGATTTATTTTGCTCCACTTATTTTTGTGAAATTCCATTAAAATTATTCTAAATTATTTTAATTCTCTAAATATTATGCAAATTATTTAACCATTTAATGTATTTTTTTCTAATTTTTTTTGAAAATTATATATTATATAATTATAATTAAAATAAAATGAAATATTTAATAATTTATTTTTACAATATTATATTTTTTTATTCTCCTAAATCCATCATTTTCTTACAAACAAAATCATTTTTACCATATTATATGTATTATTCCAATTCACTAATATATAAGGATTATAAGAGTTTAATGAAACTACGAACCTATCATTTAGCTAGTCTCAAACTCACACTTACCCCAAGACATCGAAGTTGCTCCAGTTGACACTAATGTACACACATTGGTATTCCGGATTGACTTGATAGTGTTGACACCATAAGCGTGTATGAATCATATGATATATTAGTGATTTAATACTTATATGATAATATCTGATTATTTGCTAAGTATTTTTTATAGCTTTCGAATTTTTACAACCATATATAGAGATGATCTGAATGATGAAAATGGTTCACAAGACAAGCTTGTTGGAGTGTGCTTCCTAGAGGACTAAGAGTGTTTAATTAATAAGACTTACCATCAAAATATTGTGCTAAGCCTTCGTCTAGGGTTTCCCTGCCCTAGCTTCCTTCCCGCCTCCCTCCCTTGCTTCGCCCCTTCCCGCCTTCGTCTGGGGAGGGGTTTCCCCCCTCCCCGCCCCCCATTATGGCCTCTTCCTCCTCCTACCTTGCTGACTTTCCCCCCTCTACCTGGAGCTCTTCCCTTCGCTTCCTCTAATTCTATTTTCCCCGTGGGACTTAATTTTGTCTCCAACCTCACTAGAGAGGATCCCGTGGCGGGCGGCTTTTCTCTCTCTTTCATTCCTCCTGCCACAAAAATTCCTTTCACCGCGGATGACTTGGCCCTGGGGGTTCCGGACTGGAGCTCCTCTCTGGTCGGGTACTCCATTGGCCAATGCCCTACCTACCTGAGCCTCCTAAACGCTGTCAAAAAAGCTTGGAACCCCAAAGGTGCTGTGGACCTATTGTCTATGAATGACGGCTTCTTCCTCTTCAGATTCACCTCTCCGGAAGACTACCAGGTTGCTTGGTCTGGCGGGCCCTGGTTCTTCTTCGGCCGCCCCTTCATTCTGCAAAAATGGACTCCCAAGTTCAAGCCAAAGCGAGATGAGTTCTCCTCTATCCCTATCTGGATTAAAATTGTTGACCTGCCTTTAGCCGTGTGGAATCCCACTGGCATCTCTAAAATTGCGAGTTATGTTGGTCACCCTCTGGCAGTTGATGCGCTTACTGCTCGGAAGACTCGTCTCACCTATGCCAGAGTTTGCGTCTTAGTTTCTAGCAACTCACCCTTACCCGATGAAATCCCGATCTCTCTTGATGGTGATGATGTTTTTTTGATGGTGTTGTATGATTGGAAGCCTACCCCGTGTTCGGGTTGTGGCTCTATAGTTCACCCTTCTTCTCTTTGCCACATTAACCCTCAACCTAAGCCTCCCCCGGGGACTGCTCATGGTAGAAGCTCTTGTCGAGCTAGGTCCTCTAGGCCTCCTCCCAATAGACCTCCTCTTCCACCTCCTACCCCCTCTATCCCAACCACTACTGCCAACTCTCCCACCCCCCTCCGGAGTGACCAGCCTCCTTCTGCTATCATGCATGGGATATTGCCAACCCCTCACCCTCCCCCTCCTAACCTACTGCAGCAAACCAAAGATCCCCTTCCGAATTTGAATTCGCCAACCGAGGATGTCTCTTCCTCTGATAATTCGCGCTACCTATCCCAACAGCTTCCGGGCTCTTCTTCTCCTCCCAGTTCCCCCCTCTATAACCCTTCTCCTACAGTAGCTATTTCCTTACCAGCTGACCCTCCTGTTCAGTCTCCTAATAAGTTTATCATCCTACAACCCCAAGAACCCCCGGATGAGGATCCTTCCTCTATTACATCCCCAAAAAACTCGCCTGAAACTTCCAATGTCTCGAAAGGCCACAAAGGTAAGAGTGCTAAAAATAAGTCATGCTCAACCAACTCCAAGTCTAAATGACCTTGATCCCAATCGGTTGCTGGAACATTAGGGGATTTAACTCCCCTAATAGAGTTCTGGCGTGTATGAAGTTAGTTTCCTCTTTCCATTTGGATTTACTGTATGTGCTGGAGGCTAAGATTCCTTCTGCCTCGGCAACTGACCCCTGGTTCATAAATTCTCATATGGTTTTCCCGACTGAAATGAGCTGTAATAACTTTAACTGCTCTTCTCCTAGCTAGATCTGGCTGAAGTGGAATCCTACAAACATTTCTTTCTCTCCTTCTATTATCTCCTCTCAACTTATTCATGGGACTCTCCAGTTTGGCTCTATGCTACCCATTCTGCTGTCTGTTATTTATGCTGCAAATACTGCTGTTGAGAGGGCCCCTCTTTGGCATCAGTTAATTAACCTTGCTACTTCTATCACCTCCCCTTGGGCTATTTTAGGGGACTTTAATTGCTTTAGGCACAATGATGAAAAATTTGGTGGAAGGGCTGTCAACCATAGCCGGTTAGAGGAGATGAATAACTAGATTTTTAGTTGTGGCTTGTTTGAGCTTCCGTCCTCTGGTTTGTTCTATACTTGGTACAATCAAAGAGTGGATGACCCCATACATATTAAATTGGATAGAGTTCTTGTTAACTCTGCTTGGTTTGAGCTTTTTCCGACCTCTTTTTACAAGGTGGAGAATCCCTCCTGCTCTGATCATTCTCCTCTGGTGCTTCTCTCGGGTAACCCGATTCAATCAACGACCAGGTTTCAATTCAAGAATTTTTGGGTCAATTTGGAGGAGTTCTGGAAAGTTTTAGTCTACATCTTTGCTTCTCAAAAATTGGGTAGCCCTATCTCTGCCCTGTACTCCAAGCTTAAAGATCTGAAAATTTTTATCAAGCAGCAAAATTGGTCTAACTCTTCCTACCTTTCCAAAAGGATTAAAGATCTCGAGGATTCCCAAAAACATTGTCTGAACTAGATTCAAGGGAGCCCCCTTGACCTCACCCTTACTGCTATCCTAAAGGATATTAACTCTTCTCTTGCTTCTCTCCACACGGCTTGGTGCTCATGGGTGATTCAACGTGCTAAAGCTAGCTGGCTTTCTAGAGGGGAGGATGATTTAGGTTTCTTGTATGCCAAGATTAATTCCAGGAGAAACTACAGTAGTATTAATAAGCTTCACACTGAATATGGTATCTTCACCTCCCAGAAGGACATTGCTAAGGCTGCTATTCTCTATTTCCAAAACCTGTATAACTCCCCTAAACCTAATAATCTTGATACAACTCCTATCCCTATTGGTTCAACTATTCCCCCCCACCTCACTGAACCTCATATCTGCCCGGTCTCTGATCTGGAAATTAGGAATGTTGTGTTTGCTTCCTCTTCCTCCAAGGCTCCCGGGCCTGATGGCTTTACTTTTGAGTTTTACAAGTCTGCTTGGGACTTCATTGGTGGCCATGTTTATAGGGATGTTAAGCATTTCTTTACTACTGGGGTCCTTCCTAGAAGCTCTAAAGCCACTGCAATTGTTTTGATTCCCAAGGGTTCCCATGCTTCGTCTTTATCGGGTTACCGCCCCATCTCCCTCTGTAATGTGTTTTATAAGATCATTGCTAAGATTATCACCAATCGTATGAAAGATATTTTACCTTTTATCATTCATAAAAGCCAAGGGGGTTATATTAAGCATAGGATCTCTACTAATAACATCGTGCTTGCCTCTGAAGTTCTTAGGGATTTTAACTCTAATCCTAGAGAATTTCTTTTGCGCTAAATTGGATATCCGGAAAGCATTTGATACTGTATCTAGGGAGTTCCTTCTCTCTCGTCTCATTTTGAAAGGTTTCCCTCCAAAGTTTGTTGGCTAGATTAAGGGCTGTATTGAGGATGTTCACTTCTCGGTTTACATTAATGGGGCACTTGAGGGATTTTTCAATTCCTGTTCTAGGCTACGTCAGGGATGCCCTTTGTCCCCTTTGCTTTTTGCGGTGGTGATGGATGCTTTCTCCTGGGAAATTGACGGTAGTAGGTTTGTTGATCTCTCCTGTGGTGGGACTTCTGTGAAGCATCTCCTCTACACTGATGACATCTTGATCTTTGGGAAAGCCTCTTTACCTAATGATGGGTACCTTAAAGACTCCCTTCTCTCTTTTGCTAATAATACTGGCATGAAGATTAACAATGATAAGTGCTCCATTATGTTCTCCCATACCTCCTCCACTGCCATTGACATTGCCTCTTTGCTTAGTTTCTACCATTGTGATCACACTTTAACCTATCTTGGCCTACCCATCTCCACCAAAAAACTTAAAAATACTAACTTCCAACCACTATTGAGTAAGCTTTCTACTCTACTTGCTGGTTGGAAAGTTAAATTCTTATCTTTTGCAGGTAGGATACAGTTTCTTAAATTCTCCATTGCCAATACTCTTGCATATTGGATCAGAGGGGCTATTATTCCTAAAATCATTTGTAAGCATATTGATAAAATTAACTCTAAGTTCCTCTATCATGGTTCCTCTTCTGGGAAGAAGCTGCATCTGATTGCTTGGAAGAACACCTGTTTACCTTACTATTTTGGGGGTTTGGGTTTGCCCTCCACTGATTCTCTTATTTTTGGGTTTAATTGCTATTTCATCTGGAGGTTTTATTGCACTGACTCCTTGGCGGCTAAATTGTTTAGATCTAAATACTTATCCCCTTGGAAAGCCTGCACCCCCAAAGCTTCCAATTTTTGGAGGAGCATTTGCTTCACTGCTTCTGGTATTAAAGGTGTTATTCGATTTAATGTTGCTAGTGATAACTGTTATTTTTCTATGTACTGGGACCCCTGGTGTGATGGCATGGCTGTCCATGAATTGACTCAACCCTCTTCTGATTTAGAAGTTAAAGATTTTCTTACTGGGGGGGCTTGGTCTCTTCCCCCTCACCTTTTCCAAGCAGTCAGAAATTAGATTTCTGCTATTCAGATATGTCAAAACCCGTGCTCTCCTCTCTCCTAGAATGGCAACAAGAAAGCTTGTTTTGATACCTTTTTTTATGCATTTCTATGCTAATTATACTAAAGTTAACTGGAGCAAATTTGTGTGGCACCAGGGGTATGCTTTGAGGCATTCCTCTTTTGTGTGGTTGGCCTTGTTGGGGGGCCTAAAGACGGTTGATATTCTTGCTAAAAGGCATATATGTATCCCTAGTATTTACCCTTTGTGTTGGATCCTTGAGGAAAGTATCCCCCACTATTTCTTCCAGTGTGATTTTACTTTTCAGGTGGTTTCTTCTTTGCCCCCCCCCCCCCCCCCCCTCCCTGCTTCAGGTGTTTGATTTCTTTGATAGCAATCAGGTTATGAAAGCATATGAGAAAAACTTTTGCTTTTTTGTTGTTTGCTGTTCCATTTACTATCTCTGGAGGGCTCAGAATGATAGGAGGTATGCTAGTAAGGTGGTTTCTTGCAATGCTATTATCAAGAGAATTTCACATTCCATTCAAGCTAAGACCTGTCATTGGAAGCATTTTGACTTGCTCCAGGTTGCTTTTCTGGATTGCTTCAACGGTGGTTAAAAAATTTTTTGGGAGCGTGATTGTTTATCTGCTGGATTGGTTTATGTGGCGGTGGGGGTTTTTTGCCCGGACAATGATGAATTGGAATTAACATTTCGTGCCTTCGATTGGTCTCTTCCCTTGGATGGCCAGCTCTGCATCTGGGTGGTTTGCATCTCTACCCCTCTACTGTGGTGATTTCTTCGGGCACTGCTGCCTCTTTTCTGTGCATTGTTTGGCCTTTTTCAGATGTGCATGGCAACCAGGGATGAGTGGTTTCTCTCTTTGACAGTATTTCTGTTTGACTGTCTAGCTTTTTAGCTTGTTAGTTCCTGTAAACTGAGTCCGGTTTGTCTTTTGTTTTTCTTTAACCCGTTTTTGGGATATCTCGGTTTGTAGCTGTCCATTTTGGGGGTTCTTTCTTTACATTGTAACAGGTTCTTTTTTATCTATATACGGGCTTCGCCCCAAAATTCCCCCCCCCCCCCCCAAAAAAATATTGTGCTAATGTTTAGGTTGGCTTTGTTTCCAATGGAGTAAAATTATTTTCAAATATTATTTCATATTTATCTATGATTTTTAAGAATCTAATTGGATTCATTTTTTATTTAACAAATTTTAAGGTATTTATTATTTATATAAATTATTATAACAAGTAATCATACCTTAATGATTTATTTAATCCTAGAATTAATTGCTAATATTATTAAGAAGTTTATGGTATATATATATGTATGTATGTATTTATGTATTTATGTATGTATGTATGTATCTTTAAATTTATGATATGCATGCTAATCTTACTTAATTTTGATAAGTATAGATAATTAGCTTTTATCTTATAAATGATTTGATTGGTTTAATGTTTTAAATTTTAACTTAAAATTTTATGCTATCCTAGTAAAATTTCTATTTTCCTATAACAAATATCATATTTTGTAAAGCTTATTTAACATAATTTCAAATTTATTTAATTATGTAATTTAATTATATAATTATGAGTATTAATAAAGAAAAAATATTATAAGTAGTTCATTTGAGTTTAATTTCCATTTCATTGGATTTACTAATTTTATTACTATGATTTTATATATTATATGACCTTCATTCAATTAAAAATTAATTTTATGTGATATTTCCAAATACCAACTATTTTTTATTTTACTTGCTACTAAAATAACTTAACTGAACTTATCGTTATACTTTTCTTTTTTGCGCCTGCCATTGGAAACATAATTTATGGAAATATTTTGTGGACTTCTTTAATATGGTTAGTAGACATATTAAGGAATTATTTAGGGCTATAAATATCACATTTTAAGCCAAAGAGCAATATATTAAGAGAATGAAAGTTGGAGCTCAATTAAGTTAAAAATTAATTTTAAAAATTAAATAAATAAAGTGTTTGTTCTTTGTGCATTGTTTCAAATATTTGTATCAAGGTCTTTTATTATATATTTACCATTAAGTAATTGATAGAGAAAATCAAAAAAAGAATTTTGTTTTATCACCTATAAAGTCCTGGAGTAAAAGTTCAATAGTTGGTTGTGAAATTAATTAAACATTGAAATGGCAAATCAAGAGAATGGTGAATTAGTAATTTGAAAACTTTTTAAGAAAATTTTTAATTAAAAACTAAAAATTAAGTTTTAATGTGGAAGTGTTTTGATAAACGAAATCACAACTCACAAAAACAACCTAAAACAAATACTAATCTTTTTGTATTTTTTATTTTGTAGAAAAGCAAATAATAATTTTTGTTCATCTTTTCTTTTTGATTTTTTTGTTTCTTTTTAAAACAAATATCAGTCCAAGCCAACCATAATGATTTTTGTATCACAATGATAATCAAACTCAACCTTGGTTCAAGAAAACAAATATACAGGAAAGTAAAACTGTAGAAAGTATATACAAAAATAAAAAGAATACAAACCAAATTTTATAGTGATTCAGTCAACTTGACACACGTCCACTCTCCGAATTTCTTCTTTTCGGGTGTTGCACTAATATATAATAACTCTCCTTCAGCCCATGGCTAGACAAAGAAGCTTGTACAGACTCTTTTATCAAAAAATCTTTCCTTTCACCTCCTCATTTTGGCAGAGACGTCAAAATCACTTTCACTTTCTTGGTGCGGCGGAATAGTTGAAATTTCTTTCACCTCCTCAGTGCGACGAAGTAGCCAAAATCCATTTCACCTCCTTAGTGTGGCAGAATTACCGAAATCTCTTTCACATCCTCAGTGCGATAGAGTAGCCATTGGCCTTTGACACGATAAGCTTCTTTATAGAGCTTCCCTCAAGACAAACATTGACACACTTGGAGGAACTCAGGTGTAAGTTGATCGAAGCAATTGTATGAAAATTCCTCTTAGACTCTCTTGAATCCCACAAGACTCATCTCCCTCACACATAATCTCACCCTTTCTCTATTTTGCTCAATGCTCTCTCTTCAAACCTCTCATAGAAGAAACAGACCTTTGACAGCCAAATGATCTTTGCTAAAAGACCCTTGCTAAGGTTATAAAAAGAGTATATATAAAGAGCATTAAAAATTCCTAATTTTCAATTCCATTGACTTAGATTGTACAATATGATTTTTGGATCATGTAAGATTAGATCATTACCATCATACATCGTCCTGTTTAATTATAAATCATACATTACGATTAGTTCAAATCAAGCATCAGATCGTACAAGATGAACAAAAGTTTGTCAGGTAGTTTTTATAGTATGATACATGATCAAGATGTATGATCTGTAATTAATACAGATCTGATTTGATTCCTTAATCCCCAAACTTAAATTAGACAACATTAATTAGATACCATATAGTACAAATAGGTTTGTATTGTATGAATATTTAAATTTTTAAAATTCAAATTTATCTATTTTAAGTAAGTTGGATTTGATGGTGGGTTTACTAAAAATAACTAATCGTACATTATGATATGCTGGTCATACACCACTATTAATTATAACTCAAATTTATTTCTCTCATTTAAATTAAATATTTTAATTAATTTTTATTTTAAATTGATCACGCAGTATGATATGGATCGTACAATATGATTATTAAAAAAAATAAATATTTTAATTAATTTTTATTTGAAATTGATCATGTAGTATGATATGGATCGTATAATATGATTATTAAAAAATTAAATATTTATTTTTCATTCCCTCTTTTGTGTGTGTGCATGATTTCTAAGCTAACATATACCTTCTTTCAGACATTACCTAAAGAAAAAAATAAAATTACAGACTCTTTCAAAATTAATCTAACCTATGCAACACTTTCTTAAGCTCAAATTCTTTAATGATGCTTTGTGTATGCTGAACCTGAAATATTAGTGATACATATAAAAATGTATAGTATATAAAGTAGGAGAAATAAATAATCATATAATAATATTCATAATCATCAAAACACAAGGTAAGGTACTCGGATTGTAATAATCTCTCCTTTTTTTATCATGCAAAATATTATTGGTTGAAATTACAAGTTAATTTTAAGTTCCTACTAAGCTCTCTCCCTTACTAAATAATTCTTTTTAAAAATAGAGAGAAATTCTATTTTGGTTTTTATTTTCATATTTTATTATTATTATTTATTTATTTATTTTAAATTAGCAAATATAATTACGATTAGAATAAGACATAAGCATTGAAAGCAAATGACATAAATTGCACTAATGAAAATAAAATAATACATCCAACAGACTCACTACTCTCCCTTTTAACATGATCAAACAGAAGAACTACAGACAAAATGATAATAAAGAGAAAAAGGTAAAAAATAAAAAGTACAGTCACACTATGATGATAAGAAAGCATACTACATATCACATCACAAAGTACTCATAAGAGGGACCTTGATCAGGTGGTAGTGGTGGTAGCTGGAAGTAACAATATATGGAGAAAAATTGCTCGTCAAACTAAGCATGATCTGTAATACCCCAGAATCAAACTTGGAAGAATTATCTATACTTAATATGAGCAATTTAAATTTTAAAAATTAATAATAAAACTAATATGATCAATAAAGTCATAAAATAAGCCATTCTAGAATGCTATGCTATATTGTATCAATATTAATATCCGTATGATTTCAGTTCTATCTATCAATCAATTAATGTATAATCATGTAAATATAACCATGAATATAATTATGAAAAGTAAGGCAGGATAATCCAGCTTTAATGTAGTGTTTTCTTTCATACATCTGTTATATGTCATAGTTATAAATGTGTTAATCTCATCTAATCTTTCATTTATTTTTATTAATTATTTATTTCACAGATGGCTTTTAATAATCATTTAAGAGTCATCACCTTCTACCTATCGGCATAATTCAATCAATTGGTTACATGCTATAATTAGGATTACATCACCAATCTTTTATTTAAAGGAAAGTTCGTTGGCCCTGTTCTCTCTTACATAGGATATTATATTTTAAGAGTTAACCTATATTCATTATAGTTTTAATAGCCAGCCTTCCATAACTCACATGCAAATACCATCTTTTCTATGTAATGTAAGTCAATATCTTGTATGAATTACAAAAATTTATAAATACAGAAAAATTTATCAAATTTGTCTACTATATATTTTCTTCAAAAAATTATAACTTTTATTTTAACTAGTGAACATTTAATATGTTCTAGTCAAAATACTCATATTGATGAGATCTATTACATACCAAAAGTTATGTAGTGAAAGTTTTACCAATACAAAATTATCCTTATTTTTTTATAACATAAATACAAATTTGATCAAAAAATATCAAATTATTGAAATAAAAAATAGGATAATGATTTCTTACAGTGAGATGAATAAATCTACCAACATGACCGATGAACGAAAATCACTCTACAGCCTCCAAACCCAAGCTTCTATTTTCTCTCTATTTTTTCGAAAGCCTTTTTTGTTAGCAAAAATTGAATAGGGAAAATGAGATTTATTGCTTTTCTATTAATGGAATTAGATATTTTAGGATTAAAATAATAATATAATATTATTTAATTATATAATTTAATCAATTTTTAATATAAAATTTATATAAATTCGTTTGAGGCTTTAAAAATTATTAAAAAATATTCATAAATTAGCTTATTTTACCTAAAAAATGCTGGTGAATTGGTTTGCAAATGGGACACCTAACTGTCCAAAAATCCTCCATTGTACCGACATGTGTCAATTTCTTAAAGATTTGCATCAGTCACTATAGAAAAATCTGTTATTACTGTCAGATTTTTTGGTGGAAAAATTTACATTGGTAACACTAGCGCCGTTATCGGTGGAATATGCGCCAGTGAGTTAACGGCACAATTTCTACTGCTGAAACACTGACGCAAATTCCACCGGTATTTTACTGGAATATTAGAGGTGTCCGACACATATTCCACTGGTATGTATTGACGGAATTACCAGCGAATATTACGACGGCTTACTTAAACTCGACGAAGCAATACCGACGTAATATCCGCTGGTAAGATAACTGACGGATAATCCGCCAAAAAATTCACCGATAAATGCCCTACTTTGGCCAATTCACCGTCTGACTTCTCCTTTCTTTCCCTCTCTCGCATCCGAGAGCTGCCCTGACCGAATCCTCTTCGCTTTCTTTCCCTCTCTCACTTTCGACAGCTGCGCCGATGTCGTGCATTTATTTCCCTCTCTTCACTCAAGTCCGATCGAGAGCTTCCCTGACCCAACCTGCGACATTTCTTTCCTCGCATCTGAGAGGTGCCCGGACCGAACCCTTGCCGACTTTCATCGGAAGCAACCCCGAATGCCATTGGTAAGAGAAGGTATTATCTCATGATCTTGAGTTTGGATGTTCTCACTAGACATTTGCAGAAGAAGGTATCTTGGTGTATGACTTTTGGTTTTGTTATTAATGTTCTCACTAGACATTTTCAAGAGTATGAATCTTAGCGTATGCTTTTGCTTTTGTAATGGATGTTCTCACTAAACATTTATAAGAGAATGTATCTTTGTGTATGCTTTTAATTTGTTTTTGTTATGGATGTTCTCACTAGATATTTGCAATAAAATGTATCTTGGTGTTTGCTCTTGGTTTTAGTTATGGATGTTCTCATTAGATATTTACAAGAGAATATTTTACCATGGTGTATGCTTTTTACTGATGATATTATTCTTGTAATTGATAATATTATAAAGGGAGTTGAAGGTAAACTTGAATTGTATAGGTCAACCTTAGATTCTAAAGGTTTTCGCATAAATTGATCTAAAATTTAATATATGGAGTGTATTTTTAGTAGTAATAGACCTAGTCGAGGAATTATGACTTTGGACGCTGAAGTCATTAATAAACGTACACATTTTTTATATCATTGATATATTTATGTTGAAATAGGTGGAGGTATTCTTTATAGAATTCAAGTTGGATGGTGGAAATAGAAGAATGCATTGGGCATTGTTGTGTGGACGTAGAGGAATGCATTGAACATACTTAATTATAGACATGATATGAAATAACATATATGCGAGAAGGTTGGAGTAGCTCCAGTGGAAGATAAGATTAGAGAGAGTCACCTTGGATGGTTTGGTCACTTAAAATGATGGCCTTCCAAGCAGGCTAAGACTCTTTATATTTTTTTCAATAAATATTACAATATTATCTAATATATCTATATTATATATATGTTATATTGTGGATATCAGAACTCAAAGAAGTTTGATGTATAATTGATTGGCACAAGGATAAAAGATATTAACGGATAAGTTTATTTGATGGGTGAATAATTTCATTCAGACAGTTTCTCAACTGCCCAGCTTTATCTCAGCCAGAAAGTTTCATTGCCCATATTCTAAACATAAAAGTCAGGTGCACCTTAGCCCAGATGACATAACTGTTGATCTATACCGTCGAGGCTTCATGCCAAGATATTAGTATTAGACTTCTCATGGTGAGTATGAACCATATTTCGATTCTTAAAGCGGCCCATCGATAAGTGCTAATATAGATGAGGAAGAAAATATCTAACATAATCTTGAGGACTTAATTCTTGATGTAAGTGGAGCACTATTTGAATAATATATAGAAGAGTCACCTAATAAAGAAGCATAAAATTTTTATGATTTGTTGCATGCTTTCCAACAAATAATATGGAAGGGGTGCACCACTCACTCAGAGTTATTCGTTATTTTTAAGATGTTAAGCATCAAGGTAGAATATAATATCCCCCGTGAATATTTTAATCAATTTGTTTTACTGCTTAAAGAAACCAATTCGACAAATAACATAATTCCTACAGATTTATATCAGAGTAAGAAGTTGGTTTTCAAGCTTGGTTTGACATACATAAAGATAGATTATTATGTCAATGGATACATACTATTCTATAATGATGATCAATCAGAGATTATATGCTGTTAATGCAACGCATCGATATTTAAACCAAAATCTATCACTAAAAGAAAGTTGAAGGAAGTACCTGCCAGTAGGTTATTTTACTTACCCATAATTCCTAGACTGTAGTGATTATATACATCCATAAGATCTGCTGCACATATGAAATGGCATAAAGAATATATCTCACAGAAGGTTTTATTACACATCCGTCAAAAGCATATGCCTAGAAATATTTTGATTGTACACATCCCACCTTCGCCTCAGAATCAATAAATATAAGATTAGATTTATGTGCAGATGGTTTGACTCCATTTAACTAGTTTACTTCACCTTACTTATGTTGGCCCGTGATACTCACACCATATATTTTTATCCTAGAGTTGTGCATAATAACTCCTTATATATTTCTAACGTTTATCATTCTAAGGCCACATAATCCAAAAGCAAAGATCGATGTATTCTTACAACCATTAATTGATAATTTAAATTTATTATGGGAAGAAAGAATAAGTACATATAATATCTCCACCAAATAGAACTTCGTTATAAAGGCATCATTACTTTGGACAATTGGTGACTTTCCTATGTATGGTACGCTCTCAGGTTGGAACACTTCTAAAAAATTAGCTTGTCCATATTATATGGAATATACAAAGTCATTCACTTTAAAGTACGGAGGGAAGAACACTTGATTCAATTTTCATCGCATGTTCTTACCCACAGGACATCCTTTCAGGCAAAATGAGGATACTTTTGTCAAAAATAAAATGATTATATCATCGCCTCCTCCTAGATTAACTAGTGAAGAAATATTTGAAAGAGTAAGGTCCATGCCCATAATAGTGGATTCTCTAATATTAGCTGATTACAAATTGCCAGGGTATGGTGTCAACCATAATTGGACTAAGTATTTTTTTGGTCATTACCATATTGGAGGACAAACTTGATCAGACATAACTTAGACGTGATATATATAAGAAAAAATATCTTTAATAATATATTCAATACAGTCATGGACATCAAAGATAAATTCAAATACAACATAAAAGCAAAGATGGACTTAAATGAGACTTATTGGAGGAAAGTATTAGAATTAAGAGATGGTGGAAATGAAAAAATTTTCAAACCAAAAGCTCCTTTCACCTTGACTTTAGAGCGAAGGCGAGTTATTTATGAATGCGTGAAGATTCCACGGGTACCTGATGGATATTCTTCAAATCTAAGCAAATGTATTGACATAAGAACTGGGAGATTATTTGGTATAAAGAGTCATAACTGTCATATCTTTATGTAATTTCTACTACCAACTATCTTTAGTTATCTATCATATCTTTATGTAATATCTACTATTTGATCTAGTTTAGGGACCTAATAGAGCTGTGAAGTGTTATCTAATTTTTTTAGTTAATGGTTATAAATTCTAAAAAAAAAATTGGCGAGAAGATAGGAAAATAGAGAATTATGGTATATGTGTAAGAGGAAATACCCATACAGGTGATGATTCTAAGTACTACGGGATGTTACATGAAATATTATAGTTGGAATATCCTGGTCATGGGAATAAAGTATATCTATTCAATTGTAAGTGGTTTGATCCAATACAAATAGAGGTACAAGAATACATCCACTTTATGGTATAATAGAAGTTAAGCAGGATAGGAGATATTCAAAGTTTGTCCCATTCATCATTGTTAGTCAGGCAAGCCAAGTCTATTTTGCTAACTATCTGAGTAGAGTACGAGGTAAATAAGATTGACTTGTAGTTATAAAGATCAAACCCAAGAGAGTTATTGAGTAGACTACATTAATACCACCAGCACATCAAGAAGAGTTTATGTAAAACTTAAAAGATCTTGCTAATGATGTGGATGATCAAATTACAACTCCTAAGTGAGTTGTAGTTAGAAAAAGTAGATTTAAACAGAGAGGAAAGTCATGAGGAATCTGATAGTTTTGTGCAAGTTTCATCATATGAAAGTGAATCAACATAAGGTAAATATTTTTTGATAATTAATTATGAATTAATAATTACTAATAATAATATTTTTTATATTTAATTTTTATTGTACTTATATTTATTTAATTGTTATGCTATTTTATATTTAAATTTTGTTGTAATTTGTATTGCTAATATTTCTTAAATTTGTTATGTAGATGGCTTCAGGTGATGACCATTAGAGAGGATTAATAAAGAATATATTTAATATGCATAATAAGAAGGTAAATGTTGGCCCAAAAGGTCCACCTATACATACTAAGGGCACCTTTTCATCTCAGCCTTCTACTTAGAGTTAGCCTAGCCCGCCTTTACCTACTCCTGTAGCTAGTAGCCCATAGTTCTATTCACCAGACCCATGCTTTCCTTCGCTGGACGTCACGTAAAGTTCTCCTTTCTACCCCTACTACCCACCTCCACCTTCTCATGGTGGCCCTCCTATATATCTATATCCACCATATGTCCCACCATACTATCCCCCACCACCACTATAGCCCACTACAGGTGGACCTTCCACCCCAGCTACAGCAGAGCAGACGATAAAGGGTCGCATGTTGATTGAACTTGATAGTGACACGTATATACTAATTTTATTCAGACATGTAAATAAAATTGAATAATTTTTTTGACAACTAATATATTTCTTTTAGGTTTCATTCGTCAAAATAACCAACACATAAAATACAGGACATAATACGGAGCAGTATGATGCTCCTTATATTTCTTGGAAGAAAGTCCCAAAAGAAGTACGGGACATGTGATTTAGATAGTTTGAGGTTAGTTATTATATAAATATATTATGTATTATATCTTATTTACATAAGCTAACAAAAATATATACTCTTTATTATATATTTTTAAATACAAAAAGATTTTTATTAGCTGCCACAACACAATGATAAAATCAGAAAGAATTTTGAGAAGCATGGCTCAACTCACATGCGAGACATGTTTATAGATATTAAAAAGTCAAGCGAGAGCAACCACTCTGGATTAGTGAGAGTGTATAGGCAGAGTTGAACAGTACTTGGGTTAGCCCAAACTATAACAAGAGGAGGGATTAAAATAGATAGAACAGAGCTTCTGATGTTGGGGGCATGGGTAGTTCCCTTCATATTGGGGGTTCTGTTCCACATACTAAGCACATAAGTTATTTGGTAAGGAATTTTAAAATATTTTAATAATTTACTTTAATAAGAATATTAATATATGTCTGTTACAGAACGATGTACTGGGTAGAGAACCAACTCCTGTTGAATTACATAGTCATACCCACAAGCTGTAGGAGGACCAGTAATGGGTTGATGAGCGTGCGAGGAAAGCCTATGTAAGTATATAAGTTTAATTTTTGTGATGTTATATATAAATTACTTAAATTTTTATTAACTTTCATAGGAGGGGTACACACGGCTTCGAGAGAGACAGGCTGTAGCAAGTGAAGGTTCTTCTAGTGGATCAGCAGAATATTCTGACTACCACACTTGGTAGCAAGCGGTAGGAGGAATGCAGTACGGTAGAGTATACAGTTTAGGCTTGCAAGCCTATGCATATGAGGGGCAGACATCTGGTGGCTCCAGTTTCTTAGTTAATACCTAACAGTCTTTATATACCCAACAGATAGCTACTCTTACAGTCAAGCTAGAACAAGAAAGGAAATCACAAGATGACTGATAGATGTAGAAGTAGCAGTAGCAAATGCAGATGCATCAGCAGTAGCTGGAGATGCAGCAGCAGATGTAGATGCAGCAAGCTAAAATGTTAGGGAAATGCAAAAAGATGAGGGAGCAGATGAGTAGTGAGGGGAGTACAGCATCAGCTGAGGAGGAAACTGAATCATAGTAGATGTTATTTATTTCACTGATGTGAACATCTATATTTATGTGTTTTTGGATATGTTTAGTTATTTATTATTTAGACATGTTTAGATATTTATTGATGATACTCTGCTTGTTTATGTTATTATGTATATGTTTTTGTTTAATAATATAATTAGTGATGTTCTTGATTAGAAGTGGACGTATGAATGTATATAGTATTATATTTTTTATGTAGGTTTAATTATGGAAATCAGTTTCAAAAGGAAGAATATTATTATTTTTGTTTATGCTATAGGTTTCCGACAAATTTTCTGCTGGAAACCATACCGGTAATACGATACGATGGCGTTTTTGGTAGAAATTTGCATCGATAATTCCAGCGGATTTTACAACGGTAATGTACGTCAGTAACAGGATGGCATTTTTTAGGCGGGGGATTATCTGCTAGAATTTTTGGTGTAAAATGTCCACCGGAAATATGGGCAGATAATATGCTGGAATACAACACCAAAAAAGGTGTCAGCTTTTCCTAACTTTCTGTCAGTATTTCGATAAAAAATTTATCGAAAATATTTTTGACGAAAAAAATTCGCCAATGTTGATTTTTCGATGCGTGAATTACTGTCAAAATATTTTTTGTTGGAAATACGTCGTAAAGCTCAAATTTTCGGCAGATTTTGATTGTTACTGGTGGATTCCATTTGCCTGTAATAGCGCCTTTTCCTGTAGTGAGTGCAAAAAAAACTATTATAATTAAAACACAATAATATATATCTAATGGCAAAGATAGTTTTTAAATTTGGCTTATTATAACTCCTTAAAATTATTTGTTTGGGTCAAAATATCAGCTATTACATGATCTGCCTTATATTATTGTATCTGCTCCCACCGTTGAGAGGACTACTCGATGTGGGTGTCTACCTTTTGCTCTAATTAGGTAAAGTGCTCTGTCCATGCATCTTGAGGATAGTTATAATCAATAAGAGGAGGAGGCTATACTGGTGTTCCCCCTATTTCTTCTTCTTTTTCTTCATAATTTGATGCAGCTACTCTCACTATAGCCCTACATCGCTCACTATAAATGATATGAAAGGAATTATCTATAAAGAAGGTAAGAAAGTGGTCTGGTGGTATAGGAAAGGTTAAATTATATTTGAATTCTAAAATTCAGCTAATAAGATGTCCTAAGGCTAAATTTTACTTTCGGCGGGCATATGGATTTTTAATAGATGTGTGATTTTCAATGTATCTAATGGTCATATCACATGCATTGAATTACATGCCACATAAAAAAATAGGTGAACAAGGATAATCTAAGGATCCAAAAATAAAATGTGTGGCTAAACCAACATTGGAAAAGTAAAGATATTTATGCAAATCATCTAAACTGATGGTCTTGGCACTGAAAAACTAGAGACTACAATGTGGTATGGTTAGAAGTGATGCAAAGGTTATCAAAAAACTCAAGCAAAAGTTCAATGTGGTAAGGAAAGATTAACCAATGGATGAACTATAGAGTGGAGGTGGTGAACAACTTAAGTATCTGATAAGATATATATTCTTGATTCAAAATTTTGGAATCAGTGATGGAGGTGCTTTTATATCATCCATAGGCTTCATCATCCTCCTCAGATTGAAATATAGCATCTACCCTTTGATGGAAATCAGAACAAATACATTTCAGAGTGATGAAAACTAAGTAGGAGAGTGTATGCTAAAGGAGACGGAGTGTATGCTTAAAGGTGTGAGGAATTTGAATGAAATCCTCTTCATTTTATAGATTGGGTCATTCGTACAGTACAATAGACAAATTATACAGTATAATCAAGTCCATTCAAAATGTCTCTCTAAGAACATACATTCAAAGGTCAAATCATATAGTACGATTGGGGATTATCAAGTATGATTAGTGTAAAATAGATAGTCCCAAGGAGTCATTCGTATGATTATTGACTAATGTAATTATACAGTATGATGAGTAATTCATATAGTTTGATGAGCAATAAGTTATCATCTAGACTAGTTAATATGATAATTATTGGTGCCTAATAGTCGAATCCTATGTGTATTGTATAGTATGATGAGTGTAGCATGCAATATGATGTGAATAAAAATTTAGAGTCTGTGTGTTATGATCAGGGGTAGTACCACAAGTAAAAACATACAAACTAAAAATTAAATTCACAATAGAAATAAATAGTAATGATAGAAACAAACACAAAATTTGTCAATATAACATAAACAAAATAATCAAACAATCACCTCTTAACATGCACTTGCCCAACTTTTCTAAGCAGGAATGTCAATGACACCTGGTTTAGTCCTAAGTGTATTGAATGTGTCATAACTAAGGGGTTTGGTAAAGATATCTGAAAATTAATTTTCAGTTTAAACATGTAGTAGTTCTACACCACGCTTGGTTATATGATCCGTAATGAAGTAATGTCTAATATCTACGTGTTTAGTTTGTGAATATTGAATTGGATTTTTAGAAATGTAAAGGAACCTAGTGTTGTCACTTAATAGGGATTGTGCCATAAAACTTGGGCAACATAGCTTTTTATAGTTGCATACTTTGCTTCAACAGTGGACAGAGCTACATAATTTTATTTTTTACCAGACCAAAAAATTAAAGACTGCCTTATGAATTGGCAAGTTCTAAATATACTTTTCCATTCTACTCTACACCTAGCAAAATTTGAATTTGAATACCCTACAAGATCAAAGGTGGAACTATTTCTAGGATACCATATGCCTAAGTTCTGGGTGCCTATCAAGTATATGAGGATTCTTTTAACAACGGTCATGTGAGATTCCTTAGAATCAGCTTGAAACCTAGCACATAAATAAACACTATATATAGTGTTTGTTCTACTCGCAATCAGGTAGAGTAGTGATCCTATTATCTCTCTATATTTCTTTTTGTTAACATATTTTCTATTTATATCCTTATCTAACTGGGTGCTTAGACTCATCGGTGTGTTCATGCACTTATTATATTCCATATCAAATTTCCTTAAATTTTCTTTAATATACTTTGTTTGATTAAGAAAGGTGTCATCTTCTCTTTGTTTTACACTAAACCCAACAAAATAAGTCACCCATAATGCTCATTTCAAACTCCCTACTCATAATTATAGAAAATCATTCCATAAATTATCATTTATGGATCCAAAGGGTATATCTTCAACATAAATTTTTATCATGAGTATGTCCTCTCCAACTTTCTTATGAAACAAGGAGGTGTCTACACTACCCTTAACAAAAGACTTTTCTAAAAGAAAGTTTATCAACCTATCGTACCATACCCTTAGGGCTTGTTTCAACCCATACAATGCTTTCTTAAGTTTGTAAACATTATTTGAAAATGAAGAATTCTCAAAGCTTGGGGGTTATTCTACATACATATCCATGTTTATAACAATGTTTAAAAAAGTGATTTTGACATCCATTTGGTATAACTTAAAGCTTCTAAAATATGTAAATGCTAATAAATCTCGTGTGGCTTCTAACGTAGCTATTGGGGAAAAAGTTTTTTCAACATAAATTTTTATCATCCTTTCTTTTTTTTACTACCAACCCGGAGTCATTCAACTTATTCTTCAAAATCTATTTGGTGACAACCACACTCTAATTGGTGGTTCTTTTAATTAATTCTCATACATAATTTCTAATGAACTTACTAAGCTCTTCTTGCATGGCACTATCTAGAATTCATCACTTAAAGCTTGATTTACACTAGTGGATTCAATTAAAAATGAATGCAATATGGCTAACCTCTTTCCTAAACCTTGTATTTGTTGACCTCATTTTTGTATGAGGTCATTAGGATCCAATCTAGATTCTAAATCAAATCCAGACCTTAAGATCGACCCAGATCCTAAGATCTAGTCAAATCTTAGGATCAATCCAATCTCCAGACTTATCCAGGACCTTAGGAACAATTATGACCTTAGATCAATCTAGCCTCTTGACTAATCTAAATCCTAGGATCCTCTTAGGCTCCATACTTTGAGATCTATTTAGGTCCTAGGATTCTTCTAGATCACAAATCTTAGGATTTCTAGATTTTAGGATTCTTCCAGATCCCATACTCTAGGATTCCTAGATCCTAAAATCATTCTAGATCCCAGACCCTAGGATCTCGAGACCCTAGGATACTCCTAAACTTTAGACCTTAGGGTACTCCAAGACTTTAGACTCTATAGTAATTTAGTCCTTAGGATCTGCCTTGATTCTAGATTTATCTAGACTTCAGAATCAACCCAGACCTCAAATCAAACCTATTCAAGCTTCAAATTAATCCTGATCCTCAATCAAAATCTAGACCTCAGTCCAAATCAAAATCCAAGCTATAATTCAAATCTTGATCCAGCCCTATATCAAACTTACATCCTATCCAATCATTTAAATGATTGTGACTCATTTGGATAATTCAAGTTCAAGCATTCAAACCCAAAATCCAGATCAAATCCAGAAATTCAATTCAAATTCCAAGGTTCAAAGGTCCTGTCCTGAAAGCCTTTTCTAGTGACTTTTCAAACACTTCAAAACCTAGTCAAATGACCTCTGATTTAGATTCTATCAGTTGAATATTGATGGGACATGTCTCTAGAGGCAACTCTCCAAATTTGAGCTCATTCTGAGGTCTCTAACCCCAGAAATTGAATTGATTTTCAAAGGCTATAAAACCTTCAAATATTTACAATCCATGCCATTGGACCTTACACAAAGTGGACTTTGACCTTACAGCTTTCTCCAAAGCCTCCAATCACTTCTAGACCCTTGATTATGATTCATTGAATAATAAATTGCATTTTGTTGGACTCATTTTGACCTCCAGTTGACTAAAGTACAAAATGACCAAAATACCCCTATAGGGTGTGAATAATCACTTTGGACCAAATGAGCTCCAAATCAAATGTAACCCCCTCCAGCAAGTTTCAAATATCAAACCAAACATGTTAGACCTAGACTCAAACCCTGGGTCAACCTAGTTGACCTAAAGGCCATTAAGGGCCCAAATATGTCATTTTGACCAAATGACCTCCTCAGACCCTGAGACCACCACAAGTAGACTCAGAATGTTATTTTGAACTGGTCAAGCCCAATTCTTAACCCTGGGTCAACCTGGTTGACTAGGTCAACCTAGTTGACCCATTAGGCCCATTAAGGGCCTAAATAGGTCATTTGATCCAGGTGATCATTTTGATCCTCCAAAATACCTCCACTAGACTTCAAACATCATTTTAAATACATTGAACCCAAATTCAGGTCTTGGGTCAATCTAGTTGACCAAGTCAACCTAAGTTGACCTAAATTCCTTTTAAAGCTTTAAGAGGTTATTTAAACACATTTAACCTATCAATCCCTTTTCAAGCTTCAAAATAACTTCTAATACATGATCTAATCATAGCCTAATGATTGACCATTAAACCCAAGTCAAAGTTGACTAAGTCAATATATCAAGACTTGGTCAAAGGCATTTAAAATTCTATATCTTTACATGAACTCCAATCTTTGAGCCTCAAACCTGTCAACTCATCTAACCAGCTCCTAAACTTTATCCCTTGCCACCTCATAAAGGCTTGACTTGTTGACTGGTCAAACCAGTCAACTAATGGTCAAAAGACCATTAAATATTCAAGGATTTAATCCCATTGCACTTAAATTCTAATGACATACCCTCAATTCATCACTCCAGCACTCAAAGAGTTCCTCCAATGCCACCTCAGCTGCCATGTGGCATGAGGGCCAGTCAACTTATCAAACCAAGCTTAGGAAGTGGTCAAAGATGGTCAAAACCCATTTTAAGCTAATCCTTTCCATCTCTAAACCCCTCCAGCTGTTAGAATAGACTCTAGAAGCTTCTTAGAGCCTATCATAACCACTGGATCAAAATCCAACATCCCCTATTGCTCCCATGCCCAAGTGGGGCTATAGCCCCTTTCCACGTGGATTGTACCCATGTCCTTTGATTCCCTGCCATTCTACCTACTCCCTAGACACTTGGCATCCATCAAGGAGTTTACTTAATCAATCTTAGCCCTATATTCAATCATAGGATGTTTGAATAGTGCTAAGTGTCCATCTAAGCATTCATTTTGAACCCTAGCACTCTCTTATCTCTTTCAGCTTCTCCAACCAATCTCTCTACTTATTAAAGCCCTCAAGCATCCCCTTCTGACTTCCCAACCAAAATCCCACTATTAAACCTCACCGATGGCCAGCTTTTTGGCTAGTTTAAATAATATCCATCCTAGGCTTCATCCAGCCAATCCGTAGCTCCTCCAGCTGCGACTTCAACTAAGCAGAGTGTTGACAATTTACAAGTGCAACTAATCAATTTGAATAAAATTTATCAACTCTCAAACCCTTAATCAATTAAAACACTTAACTATACGATTATCACTGGGTAACCCAGGCCTACAAGGCTATTAGCTTAGCCCCAAGGAAGGTGAAATAAACTTCACAGCCTCAGTGTGAAACAAAGGTGGTAATCAATAATCCTTTAAAATACACTTTAAAAATAATCTTAATCCATTAATACTTAAACTCAAACTTAAATCTCTTAAACCTTTCAACCAACTAGAATATCAAACAACTTCAATCAAGTATCCTACTCAGGACATATCAAATCCACACAGCCTACCTCACACACTTT
Organism: Dendrobium chrysotoxum; assembly: GCA_019925795.1. Classification (NCBI taxonomy): domain Eukaryota; kingdom Viridiplantae; phylum Streptophyta; class Magnoliopsida; order Asparagales; family Orchidaceae; genus Dendrobium; species Dendrobium chrysotoxum. The sequence continues at coordinate 16,608,367 of CM034311.1, forward strand.
AGATGGTTTGCTAGGATAACCAACTCTAGTATTAGGCTAGGCCTATGTTTACTTTTCTGCTACTTATATGTAGTGAGTTTTCCCTAGTTTTTATTACATGCTGGTTGTTAGATTCAAGTAATTGATGTGATTATTTATTTATTTACTGCACTCTATATTATGATTGATTGTGCGTTAGATCTAACCCTAAGTTAGGGACGATTTATACTAATTCAATCTTATGCAGGTAACCATGCTCGCATAGGGCAATTAAATTGAAGGGGGCAAAATTATAAATGTTAAATTGCATAGGTGCTTAAGCATGCTAAGACCCCCTTTAAAATTAAAAGAGCATGGCCAAGCGTGGCTATGATTTGAATATTTTAAATTTCAAATATTAACTGCTTGGGATATTTATATAACTGTTGATTATTAGGATAATCCTGCACGAATGAGTCTAGATTTTTCTTTTAAATTCAAATGTAATTTGATTTGAGTTGTAACTGAGTTATAAATATTTAAAATGATTTGAGAATGAGATGTTTAAACATCCAATTTAGAATCTAAAGAGAAAGGAATATCCCTTAGGGGAGAGTTTTTATCCATTTGGAGATCCAAATTAGGATGACTTCAAATATCCAAGGAGAAAAGATAACACCCCTTTCAGGGGGGAGTTTATTTTCATTTAGATATTCAGACCCAATGATCCAAAGAATCTAGGAGGACGAAGAAGTGAAGAATGAAGAGAAGAACCATTCTCAAAGTCACTTGAGTTTTAGGAATAGAATCTGGGTTATAGTCAGTGGTACCCGGCCACTTTACTTTTCCTACAAATCCTGGGTTATATAATTAAAAGGCATTTGCCTATGGACTTTCAATTTGAGTATTATATTTAATTAATTTAATTATTTAATTAATTTGATTGTTGTGTTGACTGCGATATTAGGATTGCATGCTTTTAATAATTTTTTGGCGCTTTTGCATGTCGATCTTTATTTTAGCCTAGAATCCGATCGGAGGCTCGTGAGGACAGCTTAAAACTATTTCTACTTAAATAAAATTTAAAAATATTTAGGCTCAGATAGAAACTCTAACGCCTTTAAGAAGTATGCCCAGACTACCAGGAGTTTTTCATGCATTCATATTAAATTTTCTCTACCTTGTTAGGCACCTCCCCATCTACAGATTCTGACAGGCCATCTATCATATTAGGGTGTAATCCTATCAAGGAGATATTGTATAATCTCTAGGATAAGACTATTTTTAAGCTTTTTTCGAAAACTACTTCATATTTGATTTTAAGCATTCGAGTCAACTAATATGCATCACATTAGCAACAAATTAAAATTGAGTCTAATTTTTAATTATATTTTAGCTTAAGCATTTCACCCAACATAAGTCAAAGGGATCAATTAGGAATCTGCTCTAGATGCCGACCCCAACCCCTTAAACTAATTTTAAATAACATCCTTAACCACTCTTTTATTAAAGATCGGACATATGGTTTTGAAGTGCTTAGTGGTTTGGCTGGCTCCCCAATTTAGGCCGAGGTAAGTCCAGATTTGTATTGCATTAGCTAGGTTCTAGGTCACTGATTTTTAGTACCCATTTTTGACTTAGGATCTGAGGCAAATTTCCAATCTTAAAATCTCAACCTCTGGGAATCTGATTCCCACTTTCTAATAAAATCAATCTCTTAAATATTAAATCTCTTTCCATCAAATTCAATCCCAACACTTAGGATAGGTTGGGGTATTTCTGAAGTGATTCAAAATATTAAATTACCTCCTATCATTTCTCCTTTGACTCTAGAAAGAACTGTTCAACTTTGAACCAGTCTTATTTGAAATTCCAGTCCCTATCTCCTTTGACATCAAGCTTTGAAATCTTAAATAAAATTCATATTGCTATTTTAATCGAGAGTATTCATAAGAAATTTTTGGTTCCCTACGATGTAATTAACTACGAGGGCTTGCGCTCTTAGGAGATTTAGAAACCCAAACTAGATTTTAAAATCAAGCTTTTCAAAACCTCAATTAATTATCTTTAGGAAAATCAAACTCGACGATCATTATCATCATTTTCAAACGATCAATAGTGATTGATAACTTCTTTCTCTGGAAAGATATATCAATTATTATCGTAAGTTTGATTATGAGATCAATTATCCTCTTATCCAAATTATTGTAGCTAAATATTTGATTGAATACTCATTTTGATCCTTCGGGGTCATATATAATTCTTTCTCAAATTCAACTACTATAATCAGGATAAATTCAAAGTTTTAAAATTTAAACCCATTAGGGAATGATATGTTTACCTCTCGAGATGATTTACCATTCATAATGAGCATTCAATTTTAAAATTAAAAATTCTAGAAATTAAGCATTTCTCAAAGAAAATTAAACCTTTTTCAAAACTATATACTTTTTCAATCAAACAACATTATCTTAACCTTTATAGATGGATCTCCTAAGATGAGCTTCTAAGATGACTAGAAAAAATCATAATTCTCTAGGTAAAGGGTTATGAGATTCCTCTATATTCTCTAGATCAATACTTTCCGCTCCATAGATAATCTCAACCTCGTCATCTTCATCTATCCTAGTCTCAATAGATTTATCTGAGTCATCAAAGACCATGTGGGTGGATTCCTCTATAATTAAGGATCTTTTATTAAAAACCCTATAGGATTTATCTACTGAGGAATAATCTAAGAAAATATCTTCATCTGCCTTAGAATCAAACTTTTTAAATTAGATTTATCATTAACAAGCACAAAACATTTGCAACCAAAAAGATGTAGATATGATAAATTTGGTGTCCCACCTTTTAGTAGTCCATAGGGTGTCTTATTTAACTTTGACTTAATATTCACCTGATTCAGCACATTGCATGCAGTATTTAAAGCTTCTGCCCAAAAATATTTAAGTTGACTATATTCTTCCAATAATGCCCTAAATGCCACTATTAAAGTTCTATTCTTCCTTTCAGCTATGTCATTTTGTTACGGGGTCTTAGAGGCTGAAAATTATGACCTATCCTGAATTCCTTACAAAATAATTAAAATTTCTTATTTTCAAATTCTCTACCATGATTATTATGAATTATAAAAATTACGCACCCTAACTTCCTTTGAATCCAAGTAAAGAAAGCCTTAAATTCATCAAAAGATTTACTCTTATGTGCTAAAAATCTTACCCATATAAATCTTAAGTAGTCATCAATAATTACTAATCCAAATATTTTTTCACAAAAAACTAGCTGTACTAACAAGTCAAAACAAGTCTATATGAATGATCTCTAGTAGTCTGGTGGTTACCATATCTTTGATTGAATGAAAAGATAATCTAATCTACTTTCCTATTTAATAAACATCACATAAATGATCTTTAAAAAATTCTAATTTTGAGATGTCTCTAACTTGATCCAATTGAGTTATCTTTCTAAGTATTTTCATGCTAGTATGATATAGTCACTTATGCCATAGCCAAGACTCATCTATAAGAGTTTTCAAACAATAAATTTAATCAAATGCATCAATACAATTTAAGCCAAGCATGTAAACATTATTCATTCTTTTTCCTTCTAAAATAGTTTTTCCATTTAAAGCAATTAGGCATTTATTAGAAAAAAACTTTATATTAAATCTTTTATCACACAATTAGCTAATACTAAGCAAGTTATGATTTAAACCTTCTACTAAAAAAATATTTTTGATAATAAATCTGCTAGTTTTGCCAATTATGCATGTACCTATCACCTTCTTAGTGGTATTATCTCCCAAGATGACTTTACCTCCACTCTCGGCCTCCAATGTAATAAACTACTTCAGATCTCTAGCCATATACTTCGAGCAACAGTTGTCCAGGTACCAAATGCTCTCAGTAGACCTCATGTGAGAGCATACCTTATCATTATTAGAGTGCCCAAAATTATTATTAGTCATTAAATAAAGGTTGGTTACCTCCTCTTTTGGCTCAATTTCTGAGGAATCTTACTCCGAGTTTGCCCAAAATGCCTTCTGTAGTTTTTGCTTGGCCTTTTTAGAATTTGATTTTTCTTCACCCTTTTCCTTAGTGGGGTGACTCTTAAGGTTGGGGCAATCTATTATCAAGTGTCTAAGCTTCCTGCACTCAACACAAATTATGTCAGATGAAAACTTATTGAACTTACCATTTTTATTTTTGTTCTTGTCAAAGCAACGCTACTGTTTGTGTTTCAGTAAGCTCTTGAATTTGCAAGCCATCAATGCTATGTCCTCATTCCCATTAGCTCCTAAATCATTTCTCTTGATGTCATCAATCTTCAATGCCACTTTTCTTTCTTTTTTTATCACATGCATCTGAAAGCCATTGACTCATATTTTCTTCATAAGCAATAAGAGAGCCCAAAGGATTATCAATAGATTACACATTAAGATCTTTTCATTCAAATATTACAGTGAATTTAACATCATAAGAATCAAGCAAATAATGCAATATTTTATTCACTTTTTTCAGAATTAGAAATTTCCCTATCTAAGGCATACAACAAAGTGATTATTTTGGTGAACTTATTAAGATATTATCTCACAAGGTTTCATGTGAAATAATTCATACTCATGCAATAACAAATTTAAACATGATTGTTTAACCTCATTAGTGCCTTCATAGATGATACATAATCTGTCCCATATCTCTTTTCCACTAGTGCATGTAGATACACATATATAATTTTTTGATTTCAATGCACAAAATTTGTCTATTTTAAGTAGTTGTATTCAACGGTGGGGTTTCTAAAAATAGCTAATCATCTAGTACAATGCACTAGTTGTATAGTACAATTAGTTATAGCCAAAATTTATTTCTCTCATTTAAATTAATTGTATAATATGATATGGATTGTACAGTACTATTAACAAAAAATTAAAACATTTATTTTTCATTTCCTCTTTTGTGTGTATGCATAGTTGTTAAGCTAACATACACATTATTACTGACATTGACTTAAGAAAAAAAAAATTATAGACTCTTTCAAAACAAGTCTAACCAATGCAATACTTTCTTAAGCTCTGATTCTTTGAGGATGCTTTATTCATATTGAACTTGAAATGTTAGTGATACACACAGAAAAAATATGCAGTATATAAAATAGGAGCAACTAAATAATCATCTAATACTATCTGTAATTATCAAAACATAAGATCAGGCTTCAGGTTTACAACATAGATAACTCTGATTTAGAATAAATATAGTCTTGTAAAAAAGAATAGTGATCCTAAGCCTTATGAGATAAGCTTAAGGGAGCTTCATGTGTAAGGCTTGGGATAAGTTGCTCTCAACCAATAAATGATGGTGACATAATATAAGTATCATGTAAAGTCAATTTAGAAATGCTCCAAGTGAAATACTCTGCATATTGAAGAGTTTGAATGAAGTTACACCCCAAATAAAAAAAATTCCCATTTGGCATATAGTGATTAAGGATGTGGGAAGAATAAGTTGAACGAATAGTCCTCTTGAACACCTCAACTAATTTATGTCATGCAATTAGCTCACAATTTCCTATGCCCCTATACACCATTGCCACAAAGCAAATTACCCATAAAGGCAAAGATCAAATTCAAGTACTTGAATTATGATATATTAGATAATGAATAAAAAGGGTGGATTAATAGGTCCTTGTGATTCATTAAGTTAATTGTTAGCTTCAAAGCCTTGATTATCTTTTTATATTCCTATAAATACTCTACATGGGGAGAATTAGAGCATAAAGAAGTGAATGAGGTATGCATCCTCAAATATGTGTTCCCTTCCATTTCTATCCCTTGTTAATTTTTAGAGTTGCCTATGAATTTGAATTTGCATTTATGTCATGACAAAAATGAGAACACAAAAATGATTATTTAGTGAGTGCATCGGGTGCCCCATCTTTGCCTTTGGTCGTCCCACCATCCAGCTTCACTACCAAAGCAACAATGTATCCTTATTACATCCACCAAATCTTTTAACCCCTCAAGTTGCTTCCTAGATCCATCATTGATGGTATCTCCCAAATTCACCTATTGAGATCTACTAACCTCCACATTACTTTGCTCTATTCTATGTCATGTATTGCAACATCATCACTAGATCTCGCATTACTAAATTTGTGCTTGCCAGATCCACCTTTCCAATCCCAACTCAAGCTAGTAGGCGCTGATAATAGTCACATCCACCCAATCTTACCACGATCTACTCAACTTTAGGATCAAGATCATTACAAAATGATAGATAATATTAATAAATATATATAATAATAAATTAGAGGAAACTAGATAGCTAGACTTGTAGGTTGCAATTATGTGTCTTATTGAGTCATTAGAGTCCTTAAGAGTATAAATACTCCTCTTAAAGCAACTAAGATGTTGATAATAATGGCTTTCGCTCATTCCTAACCTAGTATTAAAGTTATATCAACTCAACCTTAATCTTGTGCTAGGGTGTTTGAATAGTTTGACTCATTATGTGATAAGCTAGTAAGCTACTTATTAAGCTAATTGACCTTAGAGTTTGGACCACTTTGAGCCATTTTAAGTGAAAGGTAGCATATGATTTAACTTAGGCTGACCTTATTAACCATAACAACCCTAGTGATATTACTTTTGAACTTTTTACCTTAGTTTAGATTATTTAACTATAAGTGATCGAACAATATTCTTGAATAGCATAACCTAATTGTTGTCATGCAATTAGATCACGATGCAACCTCCTCTAGTTCTTATGCCCCTATGCACCATTGCCATAAAGCAAATTACCAAAAACGGCAATGATTAAATTTATTTACCAAAATTACGACACATTAGATGATGAAATATGATGAGTAGATTAGTAGGTCCTTATGAGTCATTAAATTAATACTTAGCTTAGTAGTCTTGAGTATTTTTGTATTCCTATAAATACCTTATATCAAGAGAATTAGAGAATGAATAAATGAATGTGCAAAGCATCCACATATCTATGTTCCCTTCCCTTTCTATCCCTCACCAATTTTCAAAGTTACCTATGAATGTGAATGTCCTTTACGTGATGCCAAAAAGAGGTCACAATAATGATCTCTTGTGAGATGCATCGGGAGCTCCATCTTCGCCTCTAATCGTCCACTATCCAGCTCCTTCGACAAAGCAACAACATGATCCCTCAAGTTGCTTTCAAGATCCATCATTAACAGTATCTCCCAAATTAGCCCATTGAAATCTGCTTACCATCACATGTTTTCGCCTCATCCTAGATCATGTCATGCCACACCATTGCCAAATCTTGCATTGCCAATCCTGTGCTCACCAGATCCACCTTTCCAAGCCCAACTTGAGCTCGTAGGATCTCCTCGACTTTAGGGTCAAGATAATTACAAAAAGATAGATAATATTAATTAATAAATATAACAACAACAACATCATCAAGCCTTTATCCCACTACGTGGGATCGGCTACATGAATCTTTTTTCTCCATTGTACTTAAAAGATTCATGTCATTATTATTCGATAAGTTTTATGCTGGCTATCGACTACTTAACGCAACCCTCTACTTTTTCCATCCAGGACTTGGGACCTGATAACGGCAGTGTTAAATTTTAATGAATAAATATAATAATAAATTAGTGGAAATTAGATAGCTGGACTTACAGGTTGCTATTATGTGTCTTGTTGGGTCATTGGAGCCCTTAAGGTAATAAAAGTATAAATAATACTCAACACTTAGAGCACATAACATGTAAACAGCAATTAAGAGTATATAAAGTAATTATAATTATTTCTCTATTTTGAATAATGTTCTGATTATTTGTATCACACTTCGTGCTTTGATCTTATCACCCAAAGCCATCGGAGTTATACATATCCGCCTACAAAGGATTAGAACAAAAACGTGCAGTTCTACAGAAGAATGTGCGAAGAGAATGCGCAATGGATAACACATATTTCCAATATAACAACGAATCCTCCATTGATATCTGGCAATATTAACAAATGTAAGGGCTATAAGCTCATCGGTACAGTTATCTTCAAACAAGCAGCTATTCTCCAATCATTTAAAATCGACATATCTTTAATAAGTATGAATGAAAGAACAAGATCGGGCTGCATCTACGCAGTTCAGATTCCCTTCGGGCATTCCTTTCTTCAACTAAGAGGCAGCCACTTAAGTACATAAATATAATGGATCTTGAAGAAAATGAAAGAAAAATTAACAAAATAATTGAACAAGTTGGTTCCTTAAATATCCATGGTTTTGCAGAAGTTTAGGCCACCAATTGATCCTGCTCCGCATACAGATGGTCCCAGGACAGGAAGTCGCCGGCGCCATTACCCTGATACTGCTTCTGCTGCTGTTGCAGAGTGACTGGAGCACCAACGTTGTTGCTTGGGTTGCTCCTAAAAGTAAAAGACGCAGACTTTCTCATCTTGTTCAGCTCCTCTTCTTGGATTCCCCAATCCAACTTTCCTTTAGGGGAACCCCAATCAGATAGACCAAGAGAAGAACCCCAATCAGATAGACCAAGAGAAGGGGTTGTACAAGAAGAGATTGCTGGTGGAGCAACGACAGAATTGCGAGCAACAGCAGCGCGATCAATGAAGCTATGACTTCTCTTTCCAAAGGCTGCCTGCCTAGAGTTCAGAATGGCCTTCGCCATGGAATGTTCGAGCCCAAATGGTGATGAATTCATCGTGGGGGAAGAAGGCAAACTGCTTCCATAGCCAGAAAGCAGCTGCTGGCTTACGCTTTGGTTCATTTGTAACCCGGTGGCAGCGCTAGTTGCCTGCTTCAAGGAAAGATTCTGCAATGGAGAAAGAATGGAAGAGTCAAGAGATCCAAAAAGATCGTTGTAATCTGCAACACGGGAAGCGACGGAGTTCAAGGAGCCGGCTTTCCAGTTCGAGCGAGGAGAAGCGATGCTTGAGATTTCATCAAACAGCTTTTGCTGGTAACCCTCCAGTCCCAACAAGTCATGCTCATAATCTATATCTCTGGCGCTTACGGTTGATTTCAGCCTGCTGCTTGGCAGCTGTAAAACGGGTGGCTGGGCCATACTCCCAGCCAGATTCATCCACGCCGAGGTTGAAGCCAATGCCGAAGAAGCTGAAGGAGATATAGGCGAAGCAGGCGTTGACTGCATCATCATCAGAGCTGCGGCCATGTCGAGAGAAGAAATCCCCATCTGCGACGATCTCGGGGAAGATAGAGCCAAACCAGCAACAGAAGCCGTGGTGGGGTTAACAGTTCGAAGCTCCTCCGTCTTGTGAGCAAAGAAGCATACGCGCCTGTTGCAGCCAATTTCATCCTTACAAAGGCGAGTGCGATACTGAGCTGGATGAAGCCAGGACTCAAACACCCCATGGGCGTATTCACAAGAATCCCCTTTCAAGCAAGAAGCTTTGCGGAAATCCGGGCAAGGGACGCAGCTGTAGGTGTATTTGCGCGGATCGCGGCGGCGGGCGTTCTCCCCTGGATGGACGAAGGGGCACTCGGTCCAGTCGTGGGAATAAGCTCTCGAGCAAGGTTTCACCTTGAACGTATACATACGGAACTCATCGGTACCATAGATCCCGTTTTTGATGTCCGGTAGCGTCAAATCCGGCGGATATTCTTTCTTCTCCCCTGTTAACTTAGACGGAGACGAAACCCTAGGGCATGGAGCTTTTAGAAGCACCTCAAGCTCTCTTGCCATTGACGACGAAAATTGCTTCGCTATGACGTCCCCAGGGCGATTCCCCATGGCGTCTACTGCGTCCACATCGGCAGAGGCCTCAATCAGAAGCCTCACAGCCTGAAGCGAAGCAGCCGATCCGCCGGCAGCGGCGCAGTGGAGGGCGGTCACACCATCAGAGCCGCAGCGGCGGTTAACGTCGGCAGTGCTTCCGTTTCGGCTAAGGATGTAGCTGAGCACGGAGGTGCTTCCGTAGAGCGCAGCGATCGCGAGCAGCGTACGGTGCTCGTAAGCCATCTTCCTAGCCGGCGACGACACCGGCCCAACAGAACGGGAGTACCACTGGGCCGAGGCGTCAAGAGAAATATCGGATTTTTCTACAACTTGTTTGAAACCTGCAAGGTCATCCGAAGCCGTTAGCTCGAGAAGTAGAGCAACAGTATCCTCAGCCGCCGCCGCCCGACTTGGCGCCGTCTTTCTAGAATCGTCGGCGTCCATGGAGAGCTGCGACGGCTGCGAGAATTGCTTCTTGTTACCGCGGCTCATAGTAGAAGAGATGCGAGAGATCTGAGCTTTGTTTATTACTCTAGCAGTAGTAGGGCATCCATTATATAAGGAGACAGAATCGAACCTTGGTGAAGGAGGCTCCATGCTTCCTTTGTTTTTGGTCAAAAGGCAACAGCGCACCGAAGTTGCCTTCCTCTTGCTTCTGCTTTCCACTAGCAAATGAAATCGAAATGAAATGCAGATTCAAATTCACTCCTGCCCCTTACCTGCGGGCAGCCCGGTGACGTCGTGGTTATCCGGTAGATCGCGGACGCGTGTTGCAGTGGAAATCGGCAAGTGGCGGTGGCCATGACCTTCTTTGACCGGAGGTTTGGTCACGCTGACTGCGTTCCTCTTCTTCTCCGCGTGACGTACGTTTGGTTGCGCGTGTCAAAATTTCACTCTTTTATTTATTTATTTATTATTTTTACCAATCAAAATATTCGTTTAAACGAAATTACACCTTAATAATAACGCTTCCTTATTTTAAAAGCAGCAATGCCGACCGGCTTTGAATAGAAATTTTTTTTTAAAAAAAATAGAGGCAAAACTTGCCCTATTTCATTTCAAAATTGAAAGATTATCAAAACTTACAATAGCCTTTAAAGAAAAACAAAGAAAAACTAGCAAGATTAAAGGAGAGAAAAAGAACTAACAAAGAGCCTAAGCAAATAAGGAAGAAAACTCCTTAGAGAAGGAGAGGAGAACTAATAAAGACTAGAAAGTCTTAGTCTAACAAAGAAAAGAAAAAATAAGTAGGCTTCAAAAAGCACTATAAGATCATCTCTAAGGACAAAAGAAGCCAAAAGGTTGCCCACAACGCCAAACACCAAAGCAAACAACCAACCAATTAGGAACAAGAACTCAGAGAATAACAAGAAGAAGCAGCTCAACCATCGGAACCAAAGATTTGAAGCCCGAAGCTAATCTACTTGCCAATCTTCAACTATCCAAACAATGCCCACAACTTCAACTTCCCATCAAAACCAAAGAATCAAAGCTCGAAGCCAAGCAACTTGCCAACCTTCAACTATCCAATCAGTGTCAGCAACTTCAACCACCCTATAGACCGAGCAAGCAACCACCAACAAACCGTCCAGCCAAAATCCACCAGAGAGCAGCAACAGAACAAACACCTGAAACAGAAAAGAGAACAAAAATCTAATAGAGAGCCAAAACAAACAAGACATTAAACTCCTTGGAGCAGGAGATGAGGATAGATAGCCCACAAAGCCAAACACCAAAGCAAACAACCAACCAAAATGAAACCAGAATCCATAGAACAACAAGAAGAAGCAACCCAACCATCCGAACCAAAGATCTAATGACAAAAGCCAAGCTATATGCCAAACCTTCAACCACCCTACCAGAGCAAGCATCTACTAGAAAGCACCCACCAACAAACAAAAAACCAGCCAAAAGACTCACTAGAAACTAAAACCAGATAAAAAAAGAGCGACATAAACAACAAAAACCAAGCCAAGAAAAAAATAAAAGCACCCACAACCAAGACTCAGGAAAAGGAGACCTTCAATAAAACCAAAAAACTCCCTTGGTTGCTAGACTTGACCATCCAAGAACCTAGTTGCCAAACCAGCCCTCCAAAGGGGAGAAAAGAAGGAATCCTAAACATCATAGTCAAAAATAAAAATCAAATCAAAACCCACAAAAGAAAAAGAAAGAACAATAGGGAACACAAAAATCAATTTAAAAAACCAAATGCTCCATTTTATAAAAGGTCATCCAATTAGTCACTTTGGCTATGACAGCAGTCCTAATACTCTTACAAATAGTACTAGAGCAACAAAATTTATTAGCAAAATTCCTGCAATTCATTTCTTTCTAGATGAAATAGACATAACAACAAACATAGAGAAGAAATAAATTTTTTTGCATCAGCAAACCAATTCGAAGTCCAAACATAATCCAAAATTTGAACTAAATTTGGTCTAAATAAAAAATATCTTAACCCAGGAACCTCTTTAGAAATAATAGTAAAAGAAAAATCACATTAAAAAAATAAATGATTATGACTTTCTTCAACTTTAGAACAAAGGATGCAGTTTAAAGGAACATTCAAATTCTTTTTTGCCAATAAATCAGTAGTTTTCAAAGACTTTAAAATGGCCATCCAAGTAAAGCAAGAGAATCTCATAGCATATCTTTTATGCCAAATATAAGAGTACCACTCAACTTTGTTCAGATTATTATAAGAAGCATTATAGAACATCTTAAAAGAAGGATACATTACTCTATCCCAAGAAATAATAGATCTATCTTGATTCTTAATAGAAGTACCTAGAACAGCTATAACAACATTGTTTGAAACAAAATCTAGAACCTGACAACTGCCATTAGAAATCCAATCTCCAATAGATAAATTGATCAAAGTGCCCGAATTATTCAAATATAACTCATGAAGATCTTTTCCAGCTAACTAAGGATCCCAATGCAAAGATAAAGGACAATTAGAGGATATATTAAAAGAAATATTCCCCCCAATATCTTTAGTAATAGTACAGAGCTCTTTCCAAAATTTAGAATCCTTTTGAGTATAGGGTTTCCAAAAGGATATGTATTTGTTTTTTAACAAAGAAGCTAAATGGCCCTTACCATTAATAATACGCCAAATAAGAGAGAAACTATAAGCAAAATAAAGGGTAGTAAGATCCGAAATACCAATCTGCCTCACCTTTTTAGGTTTGCAAACCTCTTTCCAAGCAATAATATAAATTTTCCTAACAGAAGCTTCTCCAAAAAAAAAAAAGGAAATTAGAACAAGCTTTCTTAAAAAAAATTTAAAACAAGATTTAGGCAAAGAGAGGCCCCTAATCCAAGAAGCAATAATATTAGAGATAGTAAAATTAATAAACTGAACCCTTCTTGCAAAATATAAAATTTTTTGCTTTCCAACCAGTAAGAAGAGCAATTATTTTATTGAGCAGAGGCTGAAAATCAGCTATAGTAAGTCTTTTGCTAGAGATAGGTAAGCCTAAATATTCCATACTACTATGAGAAGAAGAAATACCCAAAATTTGACCAATATCCTCTAAAATGGAAAAACCTTTAGAGAAAATGATAGAGCTTTTATCATGATTTACAAATAAACATGAAGCCTAAAAAAATAATCCAAGAAATCCTTGAGCTTTTCAACATTAGAGATAGAAGCTTTGTTAAAAATAAGAACATCATCCACATAAAGAAAATGAGAGATGGTATCATTTCAAGAAAATTAACCCATTCAAAATTATCTCCTTGAGACTTTGAAAGTTCGATAGGGATGTTAAGCCATAGTGAACTAGTCCCGAGGCTAACCAAGAGGGGGGATGAATTGGATATTTGAAACAAAACAAAAATCTTTTTATAACGTGCAGCGGAAACGAATTAAAATAACGATAAAAAGATCAACCACAGATATCACCCAAGCAGATAATCGCAATAAAATAAAGTGCGGAAAATAATAAGAAAGAACACACCAAATTTATAGTGGTTCGGTCCAACCTGACCTACGTCCACTCCTCGGAGGCACCCTCCAAGTATTACACTAAATCAAATAGTGTCTCTCCTTCAGCCCCCACAGCTAGGCGGAGAAGCCCTTACAAAATCACTTCCACCTTCCCCGGTGCGGCGGAGTAGCCGGGTCCTCTGACACCAAAGAGATCTTCTTCTTCCCAAAACCTCCCTCAAGACGACCCTTGAATCTGATGGTACTTAGGTGCAAGCTTGCCAGAGCAACCGTATGAACCCCCTCACACTCCCTCGAGAATCCCCCTTCCCAAGCTCTTCTCCCTCTCAAACTCCACCCTTTCCTCTCTCCCTTTCAACCTCTCTCTTCAAGTTTTCTTCAAAAGAACGAAGCCTCAATGACTGCCAAAGACACCTATCAAGTGCCTTGAGAAAACTTAAATAAAGAACTCCAAAAATCCTTCCAAATTAGTTCTGGCGGCAAAGATCATCCAGGACGATCGCCGGATCGTCCAGGACGATGTGCTCCAAAAGACGACTTCAGAAAACCCTAAAAACTCAATTCTACAGCCAAAGATCGTCCAGGATGATCGCAGGATCGTCCAGGACGATGTGCTCCAAAAGATGGCTTTGGAAAACCCTAAAAATTCAATTCTGCCACCAAACATCGTCCCGGACTAACAAAGTATTTAAAAAGTACAGGAGGTAAATTTTCCATTTTTAGAAAATAAGATCTTAAAAAAATGATTTAAAACAAGAGGTGTTATGTGTATGCTTGATCAAAGGAACAATAAAAAACATCAAAAAATTTTAAAAGGAAAAACAAAAATACTAAAACACAGAAAACACAATGAATAAATAATAGTAACAGAAAAATAAAACAAAAAACATAAACACACAAAAAGAACATTAATTTACATCAGCTTGCTCCTGATCAGATGATTCAGAAGCTAGATCTGCCCAGAACATTTTTCGTTTTGCATTTTCAGCCCTTATTATAATTTGCTTAGCTTTACCCTTTTCCTTTTCAGGAAGGGTTCTTAAGTTCGGACACTGATTTTTCATATGTCCAGGCTTCCTACATCCAAAACAGATAACATCAGAAGAGAACTTTTACATTCTTACCATTTTTACCTTTGTTTCACTTTTGATGTTGATGTTTGTACTTTAGTAGATTTTTCAATTTGTTTGTTGCTGATGCTAACTCTTCACTTTCATCACTTTCTGAGTTACTTTTTTCAATGTCTTCAGTTTTCAGCACTATCGTTTCACCTGCATCCAAAAGCTTTTGACCCAAACTTTGCTCGTAGGCAATGAGTGAGCCAATCAAATTATCAATAGGATATTCATTCAAATTTTTTGATTCAGAAATTGCAATGACTTTGGCATCAAATTTAGCAAGTAGAGAACGTAGGATTTTATTAACTTTTTCAAAATTTGAAAGTTATTTTCCTAAAACATATAATGATGTCACAATTTGAGAAAACCTAATAAACATGTCCAAGATCGTTTCATGAGGTTTCATGCTAAAAAGTTCATAATCACACATTAAAATATTTAGCCTAGATTGCTTGATTTCATAAGTACCTTCATATGTAGTGCATAATTTATCCCAAATTTCTTTTCCAAAAGTGCATGCGGATATTAACATATAATCATCAGAATTCAAAGCACAGAAAAAATAATTCAAATATTTAGCATTCAATTGAGCATTGATCTGATCTGATCTACTCCATTCAGAAAAAGGAATATCAACTTTAATTTCATTTATAATACGTGACGGTACAGAATAACCAACTTGAATCATATGCCACATGTGATAATCAATAGATTGCAAGAAAGTAGACATGCGAATTTTCCAAAAATCAAAAGTAACATTTTCAAATAACGGTGGTCGGGTGATTGAATAACCTTCCGTAATATTACGATTACAAAAATTAGCCATGGATCAGATTTAAAAGTTTTTAAAAACTTGATTTTATGAATCCCGCTCTGATACCACTTGAAAGTTCGATAGGGATGTTAAGTCCTAGTGAACTAGTCCCGAGGCTAACCAAGAGGGGGGATGAATTGGATATTTGAAACAAAACAAAAATCTTTTTATAACGTGCAGCGGAAACGAATTAAAATAACGATAAAAAGATCAACCACAGATATCACCCAAGCAGATAATCGCAATAAAATAAAGTGCATAAAATAATAAGAAAGAACACACCAAATTTATAGTGGTTCGGTCCAACCTGACCTACGTCCACTCCTCGGAGGCACCATCCAAGTATTGCACTAAACCAAATAGTGTCTCTCCTTCAGCCCCCACAGCTAGGCGGAGAAGCCCTTACAAAATCACTTCCACCTTCCCCGGTGCGGCGGAGTAGCCAGGCCCTCTGACACCAAAGAGATCTTCTTCTTCCCAAAACCTCCCTCGAGACGACCCTTAAATCTGATGGTACTTAGGTGCAAGCTTGCCGGAGCAACCGTGTGAACCCCCTCACACTCCCTCGAGAATCCCTCTTCCCAGGCTCTTCTCCCTCTCAAACTCCACCCTTTCCTCTCTCCCTTTCAAGCTCTCTCTTCAAGTTTTCTTCAAAAGAATGAAGCCTCAGTGGCTGCCAAAGACACCTATCAAGTGCCTTGAGAAAGCTTAAATAAAGAGCTCCAAAAACCCTTCCAAATTAGTTCTGGCGGCAAAGATCATCCAGGACGATCGCCGGATCGTCCAAGACGATGTGCTCCAAAAGATGGCTTCAGAAAACCCTAAAAACTCAATTCTACCGCCAAAGATCGTCCAGGATGATCGCAGGATCGTCCAGGATGATGTGCTCCAAAAGATGGCTTCAGAAAACCCTAAAAACTCAATTCTGCCACCAAACATCGTCCCGGACGATGTGCAGAATTTGACCTGATAGTCCCGTACGATCCTGGGATAGTCCAGGACGATCAGTACAAATTTTGCACAAATCGTCCAGTACGATATACATATCGTCCAGGACGATTAGAACCAATTTTGACACTTAAATCCTTGCCTAAATTATCATGGCGGCTAGGGTTTTGAGATCATATTAGATCGTCTAGGACGATATAAATATCATCCAAGATGATTAGTTCAATGAACAGATCGGCCTGGACGATCAGAAATCGTCCAATACTATTTGTTCAAAGTTGAACTTCTGGTTTTGACAGGATCTCACTCCCCCTGAGTATATGTACACATAGTCACAAATAAGCATACACCCTTACAGGACTTGACTCAAGAAATTAAAAAGTACATCAATGAGAAATACAACAAAGCCTATTCTACTCATTCTTTAGTCTTGAATCTTTCTTGGATTGATGCATGTTGTTCCTAAAATGTTAGTACACATAAACAAATATATATTCTAAATACTAGGAGATGAACCATAATATTTGTTATCATCAAAATAAGAACTCGTGAGCCCGAGTTGCAACAGACTTATCTTCCAGAAGATTAGATAAGACATTTATAATAATGTAAAAAAGATAAAGAGAAAGAGGACACCCTTGACGAAGACCAGAAAAGAACTAAAGAAACCATTCATAGAACCATTAATCATAATAGAAAAGAAAATATCTTCGATACATCCTTTAATCTAAGAAATAAAAATATGGGGAAATCCTTTCTGATCTAATCTATTATAAAGAAAATCTCTCGAGACCATATCAAAAGCATTATGAATATTCAATTTAGAACAAAAGAATTTATTTTTTCTTAGGCAGTTAAAATTCCTCAATAATTCAGAAGCAAGAATCATATAATCAGTAGAAATCTGCTTTCTATTAGCTAAAATCTTAGCCACAATTTTATAAAAAATATTATATAAAGAGATGGGCCTAAAGTCAGAAATTTGAGAAGCATTAGCATGTTTGGGAATGAGAGTAATTATAGTAGCTATGGCTGCGTTGGACATATAACCAGATTTAAAGAAATGCTGGACTGCTTTACAAAAATAAGGTCCCATGATGTCCCAAGAATTTTTAAAGAATTCAAAGGTAAAACCATTTGAGCTAGGGGTAGAAGAAGTCGGACCAAAGAAAATTTTATAATAAATTCTTATAAAAATCTCTTATATCGTATAAATTTATTAAAATTTGATAAATTATAACTTCATTTGTGATAGTTTTTTTCATTAATTTTTTAAATTATTTAAAAAAATTTTGTAAGAAAATTGAAAGATATTAATAAAAAAATTATTCCAAATGAATCATAAATATAAATAAATTTTAATTAATTAATTAATTAATTTTTTTAATTAAATCCCATCTTAATTGATTATTGGTGGTTATTTAACAAATAACTTCATTTGGTTTTAGATTTAGGCTTTGTTTGGGATGACTTTCTTGTTGCTTCTTAAAGCAGCTTTCTGGTATAAAAATTTTAATTTTTATACTAAAAAATTATTTTAAGAAGCAACAAAAAAGCCATCCCAAACGAAGCCTTAGGCTTCATTTAAGACAACTTTTTATTACTATTCTTTTTTGCTTACATAAAATTTTTGTATTAGAAAGCCACTTTAAAAAGTACTAAAAAAATCATTCCAAATTATATCTTAGATTTATTTTGAGATAGCTTTCTTACTGCTTTGCTTTTCTGAGCACAATCATAATTTTTATTTGGCCGCTATTTTTTAATTACTTTCAATAAATTTTTGTGTTTGTAAGCTATTGTTTATAACAACTTTCAAAAAAATTATTTTCATCATAACAACTTTATAATCACCTTTATAAAAAATTATATCTGTCTCAAATAGATCTTTAGCTTATCAAACATATCAAAGCCCTCAAACTCATCATTTGAATTTTGTTTTTTAATTATTCAAATAATGATTGTTTTTCTTAACCAAATAGTTTTGTGATTTGAAAGAAGCATAAGACGAAGATTTCTAGTTATTCTAAAAGTGATTATGAATGCGTTTTTATAGGGTTATTGTTTTTCTATTTCAGCTTTCATAATAGTTTGTGTGTTGGATTATTTCCAAATTTCTATAATAATAGTGTTTTGATCTTGAAAATTTAAATACACGTATGAAAAATTATACACCAAAGTTTGTGTCATATATTTAGCAGTAAAGTTCTTGCAATAAAATTGAAGAACTCTAACAAATTAAATTGATTTATCTACTTGATACATCACCAAAAAATTATCTTGATCGGGCACAAATCTCGAGGAAAATTTCAAGTTGGAAACTTCAAAAATTAATTCGGAGACCATTTAAACTCCGATTTTAGCAAGCTTATAGTTGAACTGAGCGTCTCGGAAATACGAATCCGACGACACCAAATTCGACTCAATCCGAGCCCAAATGAGTCCAAATCAAGTACCCGAAGCGCTGTTGGAAGCATCGAACAGCGATTTGATTACCAAACGGTCTCCAATTTTGACGAGCTTATAATAGAATCGAGCGGCTCGACGAGACGAATCCAACGAGCCCAAGATCGTAGAATTATGATACCATTAAGACCTTAAAATGCTCAATAAACGGTTCACGATCAAGGGATTCAATATCAGCCGTTCATCCGAATCACTCCTTATTTGCCCCTGATCCCTCATCTATTTATGGGCTATGCCACTCCAGAAAAACTATAAATAGCCCCTCATTTCTCTTAAGAGGGGACCCAAGCCAAGAAGAGAAGAAGAGACGAAGAAGAGAAGAGAAGTCTAGGAGGGAACAGCTCCTCCTCGACCACCGCCGGAACACAGCCGGAACTTCGCCGGAACTCCGTCGGAACACCACCGGAGCATTGCGAGAGCACCACCAGGCGCCCGAGGGACGCCGGAGGTCTGCCCGACGCCGGAGCAACGACGAAATTCTGCCCGATGTTGGAATTCTACCCGACGCCCGAGTGACGCCAGAATTCTTTCCAAGTGACGCCGGAATTCCGCCAGACACCCGAGTGACGTCGGAACTCTGCTTAACTGATACTCATTGTAATCTGATCATCCTAAATTTAATGGACGAATCAGCCTCGTGTATTTCATACAACACTAGTGGAACTTTTCAACTTGGCGTGGCCCCGTGGTTTTTCCCTTTTTTAGGGCTTTCCACATAAAAATTCTGGTATTCTTTCATTCTTCTGTTTGTGTGCTGGATATACGTACAACACTGAGACGAAAATCTAAACTATATCGCCGTGTATATTTGAGTCCGCAACAGTTTGGCACCGTCTATGGGAAGCTTATCCCACAACTTCAAGAATTGCTACGATGGCCAACAGGCGCAGCAGTCGTATTATAGGAGCCTCCCGCTCCCACTCTCATCAATCCAGAAACCAGTCTATAAATCATGGACATCAAGTTTCTGCCTCTTTTTTTCCTGGGGGGCAACACATTGCTGGAGAAGGTACCTCAGGGCCTTCTTTGGAGGAGCGAATCCAAAATATGGAAGAATCTCAAAACGAGATCCTACAACTCCTGCGAGAGACTCGACAACCGGCACTAGCACCACAGGAGGAGGTTCTTCTCCCTCGAGATCTGCCACAGGTAGAAGCTGTTCAAATCGAACATCTTCAAGCAGAAAATCCTCTTCCTCCGCCAAGGAGACATCCGCAGTCACATCAAGATAATGAACTGGCTGATACAGCGAGTTCTACCCATCCTTCGCACACAGGTCGGCAACCTCGTATTCCTTTGGACCTCCCCGAAGAGTTAGCCCGACCACAAGTTGTTGAGCTCCCTCGCAATGCCCTTCGCCACGAACTACGATGATTGGTCCGAGAAGAGTTCCCTGCAGGAGGCATAAGGCAACCCCTTTGTCAGTGGGACTTGCAGGAGTCGTCACCCCTGACAGAAGCTATTCTTCAACACCCTATTCCGGCAGGATTTAAACTACCAAGCATCGATTCCTATGACGGGACATCTGACCCGTACGAGCACATCGATCATTACAGAACTATCATGCATATCCAGCGAGCATCTGATGCACTCCTCTGCCAGGTTTTTCCTGCTACCCTTAAAGGACAAGCTCGAACGTGGTTCTATTCACTTCCAGCCGGAACGATCCCTATATTCATCAAATTGGCCAAAGTGTTCGTCGAACAATTCATTGCGAATCGAAGAATTGCTAAGGATTCTTCTCACCTTTTCAGGATCCGTCAAAAAGATGGAGAATTTCTTACCACCGAGGCGCGACAGATTCGAGGAGTAGATCCAGAATTTCTTAGAGGAGTCTTTCTTGGAGGTCTTCGTCCTGGCCCCTTCTATTCAGCACTTATGCGAGATACTGTTCATTCATATGCCGATCTTATCCATCGTGTGGAGGCACAAATATCAGCGGATGAAGCTATTAATGCCCACAGGAAGTAATTTGAGCAAACAATTGGAAAGCGTAAGAACGCCCATACAATAGAGGACTCATTTTTGCAACGAAAGAAAAATTCATCTCTTAGACCCCCAGTACCACAACGCGAGTTCCGACATGAAAAAGAGTATACGCCTCTCAATGCAACTCGAACCAATATACTAATGGCCATTCGAGATAAAGAAAATATCAAGTGGCCTAATTCTTTGAAGCCGAATGTTGGAAACTAGGAGCAATATTGTTATTTCCACCGTAGTCGTGGACACACTACTGAAGCCTGCAAGCAACTCAAGGATGAGATCGAGAGGTTGATCCGACAAGGATATCTCCGACAATTCATCCAAAATCCACCTGCTCGAGATGAAGCTGGTCCAACTGGGGGGCAAAATCAACAGCTACAAAGACAACAGTTGAATAATATTCAAATGGTTGGCGAGATTGAATGACCATGCACTTTGTGTAGTTGTATTAGTAATACTACTTGTCATGTGTCATCATGTATCTCTTCTATGATAAGTAAGATGTCACTCTAATGTCCTTAGTATTTCTACCAAGTCAAATGATGTGGTTGTCCCTATATGTATATCTTATATTATACAAGAAAACTATTGTATTGTCTTACAGTAATATAATGTGTTGTTCGCATAGTTTTAATATTGTCTCCTTTAAAAAAAAGGGGGATAAAAAATGACAATGAAAAACTACTGACAAATATAGTCTCTTTATCCATGATTTGAGAAATACGCAGTCTTTATTGCATCTCAATCATTGGAAGATCGATCCCAGGGGAATTCGATCCGGCCTCTTCCATACAGGTTAAGGTCGTCGAGCAAATGCTCCGACATACAACCTCGGATAGGTCTCACATCCTTGGTGGATTCTCTCGACCTCTTCCATATAGGTTAACGTCATCGAGCAGGGCTCTGACATACAACCTCGGATAGGTCTCACATTCTTAGTGGATTCTCTCGACCTCTTCCATACAGGTTAACGTCGTCGAGCAAAGGCTCTAACATACAACCTCGGATAGGTCTCACATCCTTGGTAGATTCTCTCGACCTCTCCCATACAGGTTAACACCGTCGAGCATAGGCTCTGACATATAACCTCAGATAGGTTCAGCATCTTTGGTGGATTCTCTCGACCTCTTCTACAGAGGTCAACATCAGCAAGCAGTGTTCTAAGTGAATAACATTCTCTCTATAAAGATTCCATGAAAGCGAGCGGTTGACAAAATCATCCCTCATATTCTAGCAATGCCTCCAAAAATATGGGGGGCAATATATCAAAGCATGTCTCAAATATGAAATAATAATTCAGCTTCCTCCAAGAGGCAAGTTCTCAACTTCAATATCAATGTAGTTACATAAATTCAGATTCAAATGTATATTTCTTCTCACTAGAAGTTGAAATCAAAAAGTACATTGGTATCATTCGTACAAGCTGCTATTATCAAGTAAGAAAAAACTTCGAAATGGTCAAAAATCCTTAGTGGATTCAATTGACCTATTCTTAATTATGCATTTAAGTATCTCGTACAACTTCTTCTTCCAAGAAAAGATGTAACCTGGTCACCATCAGGCCTCCACTCAGTTTACACAATAAGTATATCGCCCGACTACTAACATAGCACATTGCTTTGACCCCTTGACTCAGGGATATCTGGTGTCAACATACTTCAGTTTGGATACATATTGCCTTAGCAAAATGGCACTTGTCATTATCAGCCCTTCGCCTGATGTTTATCGGCGGCTCTTTACTTCATATCAGACATCATCGGCTTCTCGTTCAACTGCTGATAGCAGCACTTTTAAACTCTCTCCTTCTGCTCCCCACTTGGTCGTTGACTGCTAACAAACTTCAACCCGATCGTTCATCTTCGAAAAACTTTCGTTAAAATAGCATCAAAATTCTATTCGATGCTGAGCTTCCTCTCGTTGAAGGACTTCTGCACATCGCGGGACTTTCGTCAAATTTCTAACATATGATGATCTTTCTCCCATCGCAGAATTTCTATCCGTCGTGGAACTTCTTCCTGCCGATGGATTTTCGTCAGAGTTCTACCTGACGCTGTACTTCTTCCCGACGTCGTACTTCTGCCCGTCGTCGGATGTTTGTCGGGCTTCTACCCGACACCAAATTTCTACCCGTTGTGGGACTTTTTCCCCCCGACGGATTTTCATCGGAGTTCTACCCGACGCCGTACTTCTTCCCGACGTCTGACTTTCGACCATCTTCAGACTCCCTCCGACTAACATCTCACCTCCACATGATCTCTTAAAGAAGAAAAATTCTAACTCCTATTCCGCTTCCCTTCCTAAAAAGGGGAAGCGATTAACTTCTGCGCAAAGAGAGGGGCCCCGAGTCGAGTGGAGAAAGTCACCTACTCAAAAACAGCGGAAGGCCTCAAAATGCCAGAAGCTAGAGGGGAGAAGAGAGGAATACGCTAACTTCTGCGTAAAGAGAGGGGCGCCGAGTCGAGTAGGGAAAGTCACCTACTCAAAAATAGCGGAATGCCTCAAAATGCCAGAAGCTAGAGGGAGAAGAGAAGAGGAAGAAAGGGGCATTTTGTCCGCTACCCCAAGGGGGGTATTTATAGGACGAAAAGGGGAGAAAAAGAGAGGGAAATATTGAAGAAAGAGGGGGAAAATATTTGAAATTTGGAGTGAGAGAGTTTCTAGAAGGTTTTCGAATTTTTTCTGAAATTTTCAGAATTTTTTCGGAATTTTTTGGGCTCAAAATCAGTTATTTAGGAATTTTATAAATAAATAAAAAATTCGGCGGGTCCAACACAAAAAATAATAATAATAATAATAATGCAACTGAAGCGCGCCCCTTGCCTGCGCGCCCGCGCGGGCGCCGCCACCGGCGGCTGCTGGCGGCCGGCCGGCCGGCCGGCCTGTTCGGCCGCCTACGCGTTCCCGAGCTCCAATTTTGGGCCCGGACGGTCCAAATTCGACATTTTTGGGGTCCTCAGACACGTTTTTCGACGTTCCGGACTCAATTTTGACACTTACGGAGCTCAACGAGGCCCCTACAATCGAGTTTGAGGAAAATTTTATCTTTTTGAACGCAATTTTTTGCGATTCAGCCAATGTAAAATACCGGAACAAGTATTTTCGGACTCATGGAGCTTTGACGTCCAAAAATAGGGGGGCAACCGATACATCACCAAAAAATTATCTTGATCGGGCACAAATCTCGAGGAAAATTTCAAGTTGAAAACTTCAAAAATTAATTCGGAGACCATTTAAATTCTGATTTTAGCAAGCTTATAGTCGAACTGAGCGTCTCGGAAATACGAATCCGACGACACCAAATTCAACTCAATCTGAGCCCAAATGAGTCCAAATCAAGTACCCGAAGCGTTGTTGGAAGCATCGAACAACGATTTGAGTTACCAAACAATCTCTGATTTTGACGAGCTTATAGTCGAATCGAGCGGCTCGACGAGATGAATCCAATGAGCCCGAGATCGCAGAATTCTGATACCATTAAGATCTTAAAATGCTCAATAAATGGTTCACGATCAAGGGATTCAATATCAGTCGTTCATCCGGATCACTCCTTATTTACCCCTGATCCCTCATCTATTTACAGGCTATGCCACTCTAGAAAAACTATAAATAGCCCCTCATTTCTCTTAAGAGGGGACCCAAGAAGAGAAGAAGAGAAGAAGAAGAGAAGAGAAGTCTATGAGGGAACAACTCCTCCTCGACCACCGCCGGAACACCGTCGGAACTTCACCGGAACTCCGCCGGAACACCACCGGAGCATTGCGAGAGCACCACCAGGCGCCCGAGGGACGCCAGAGCTCTGCCCGACGCCGAAGCAACGTCAGAATTCTGCCCAACGCCGGAATTCTACCCGACGCCCGAGTGACGCCGAAATTCTGCCGGACACCCGAGTGACATCGGAACTCTGCTTAACTGATACTCATTGTAATCTGATCATCCTGAATTTAACGGACAAATCAGCCTCGTGTATTTCATACAACACTTGTGGAACTTTTTCAACTGGGCATGGCCCCGTGGTTTTTCCCATTTTTCAGGGCTTTCCACATAAAAATTCTGGTGTTCTTTCATTTTTCTGTTTGTGTGCTGGATATACGTAGAACGCTGAGACGGAAATCTAAACTCTATCGCCACGTATATTTAAGTCCGCAACACTACTGAAATAAATGGACATTTTTTTATTGATAAATTTATCATGTATTCATGTGTAAATTTTATCATATATTTTTTGAAGATATTTATTTTGTTGATTATATATAAATATCTTAATATTTTATTCGTTTATCATATTCACTTTATTTATTCCCATTATATTTGAATTTATTTAAAATGTTGAATATATATATTGAGAGAGAGAGAGAAAGAGAGAAAATTTATTTTTTTCATGTAAGTATTAAATTTCAGAATTTTAAGCCCAAATAAGAATACTCTGACACAATTTTTCTTTTTTAAAATAAAATCCAATATTTTTTTTGTCATTTTGGAGCTTAACAATTATCATTTGTAACCGGGGCAAATTTACTATGGGGACCCTGGGGGCATGACCCCTCACTAACTTTTTAGTTAATGTGTAATTAAATACATTTATTGCTACCTAATTACAATTAAAAGCAGTTTTTAGGGTTCTTTTTTGGTACTAAAATTATTGCCGCTCTCTTTTAGGTGGATAGACAGAAAAAAAGGCGAGTACATTGTGAATCCTACATGCCGTAGCAAGTTTGCGATGGAACAGAAACGTCGTTGCTTCTTCTTCACCGCGGATCGACGGCTTGCGACGGGAAAGCGGACGGGCGGGCGGCGATTGCAGTTGACAGTTTTCCTATGTGAAGCTCTTGTCTCTTTGGGACATTTGAGGAATCAAAAGATAATATTCTTCTCCTTCTGGGTTCTGATGTTGTCAGGAATTAGAAGGTAATAAACTAATATTCCGAAGCAGATTTTTTGATGTTTTCTCTAAAGGAAGAATTGCAAAAAACCAAATCCTCACATAATTTTTCTCTAATTTATCTGTTTTTAATTTTGTTTGTTAAGAGAAATGTATTATATTATTTTGAGAAATATATTGCAACAATTCTTTGAGAAAACTTCAATCAGAGAATTTTTTCTCTGATTTTTCTGGTGTTTCTTTGTTAAGGTAAATGTAATATTTTTCTTTGTTTTTAAACATTTTATGTTTGTAAAAATAACTTCTCATAAATATATCCTTTTGATGGTGCTTATATTTGTTTGTAAAAATAACTTCCCATAAGGGAATTCATGATCATGCCGTTGTAAATTTGTTTCCTAGTTTTTGGAAGCATTTTTATTAACTTTACTATCATATTAATAGTTAAAACTAATCCGGGCAAAATCCTATAATTGTTTAAAGAACTTGAATTATTTTGTGAGAAGAATAACATAAATATTCCAAATATAACTGATACATTTGTCATGCAAGGAAGATCAAGACGTCGTTCTGAAAGTATAATAAATAGGCATCATTATCAAATCAAATTATTTTACACTGTTATAGATATGCAACTTCAAGAGCTAACCAACATGTTTGATAAAATTAATATAGAATTACTTATGTGTGTGGCATATTTAAAACAATATCAGTCATTTTTAGCTTTTGATAAAGAACGATTACTACGCCTTGCAAAGTTTTATCCGTCAGATTTTTCAGAAATTGATCTCATCATACCAGAGAATCAAATTGAAAATTTTATTGTTGATATGAGATCGAATGATGCATTTATGAATTTAAAAGGACTTGGAGAACTTGTTCACAAAATGGTGGAGACTAAGAAGAATGATATTTTTCCTTGAGTATTCTTACTTAAAGCTTGCTCTGATATTACCAATTTCTACAACAATAATTGAACGAGCATTTTCTGCAATGAACATTATAAAGAATCATTTATGCAATCATATGGGAGACTCTTGGATGAATGACTATTTACTTAATTATAATAAAAATAATATATTTAATAGTATTGACAATGACTTGATCGTACAACAATTTTAAAAAATGAAGACTCGGCGGGAGAAATTATAGATGATAGATTAGAAGAATCTCAATATTTAGTATTCTCAATTGGAAGTTTTTTTTGCTTTACCATATATTTTATCTTTTTATAATGAATCTAATGACTTAAAAAAAAAAATTAATTCGCCTATGTCAGTCTCAAGCCAGGATGAAAAAGGTTGAGGATTTTTTTTACTTCAATGATTTGTTCCTCCACATGAAAAAAATCCTAGCTCCGCCCCTGTTTATAACATATTTTTATTATTTACCTCTTCAACCTTGACATAGGAAAAAAATTCTTTTTAATTTAATCAGCAATTCTTTATGTAGTTCTTACAAAGAGAACAATATCATAAATACTTTTTATGAGGCTATTTGTACTGTCAAATATTTCATATAGATGAAACTCAAGTTGGTCTGGTTTAAAGTTCAAAGTGGCCTGATTAGTGAAGTGAAGTGAAAAAATAAAACTCTTCAGGTTTATTATGAACTCATTAGATTGTTAATGAGCTCATTAACATCATACTAAAATCTTGACAGCCATAGCAAACTCATCAAAAACATACTAAAGTCATCAAAGTCATAGTGAATTTGTTAGGAGCATTCTAAACTCATTAGAGCCATGTAAAAAAAAAATAGAATCATAGTGAACTCGTTAGCACTTATTTTAGCAAGCTAGCAACTTCACCCAACTAGTCAGTGACTTCACCCGACAAGTTGGTTACTTCACCTAGTGACTTTAATCAACAAGTTACGGACTTCACATAGTAAGTTGATGACTTCATCTAGCAAGTTGATGACTTCACCAACAAGTTGGCGACTTCATCCAGCAAGTCAATGACTTCACCCAAAAAGTTAATAGTTGTATTGTAACACCCCAGAATTAAATTTGAAAGAACAATCTATTTATCATTTTAAAAATATATCAGAGCTTCTATAAATCATCAATATAAACAATAACCAACGAAATCAACTAAAATCATATATATCAAGATATTTTATTATTTAATCATTCATAATATCATTTATACTAGCTAGGAGATCACTATAATCAATAAACTATCACAAGCACCTGATTACAAAAGAATAAATGAAAGTACAGAATAAAATTTCAAAAAAAAAACCCAAGGATCTCTAATAATCTCACTCAAACTATTCAAGACCCCTTCCTTGACCTGAAATTATTAAAATCCACATAATGAGCTCAAAAGCCCAGTAGTAATCCAAAATTCACGAAAACTTTCAATACAATAACTAAAGAATCAATATGATATGCTCAGTCTAATATAATCAATAGCAATCAACATAGTTAATGATCAAATATTATCAATAAAACTCAATAAGATCAATAATAAAAGCAGAGAATCATTATAATAAATTTAAAAATTAATAATTGGTTTAAAATTCAATAAATCAGTAAAACAATGATGCATAAATCATTCATAGATCACAAAAAGAATCTATCTTATCTATTCAATGCATCATTTGTTTATGTATTATTAATGCATCCAATATTATCAATGATATTAATGTATCTATTAATGTCATCCGTTCTATCAATATATGCATGCATCAATGCATGATTTAGCAAGACAAGACATCCAACTTTAATGAGATGTTTTCAACATCTTTTATCTCAATTAATTTCTAGTTGGTCATCAATCATATCAATTATCTTTTCTCTAATTAATTACTCATCACATTCAATTAATCAATTATCATCATATGTGATTGTTGACCTTGAATTTTCCCAAGACCCTTACCATTGGGTCTAGTGGGTCAAACCTAACATGCTGAGCCCAGACCCATGCCTTGGGTCAACCTGGTTGACTAGGTCAACCCAAGTTGACCCAGATTGACCCAAATTAACCCAGATCTCCTTTGATCTGATTTTAAATCACTCACATAGCTTCTTGGGCTCAATTCTCTCCTCCCTTAGGTTCAATGGGTCAAGCTTGACTCATTGGGCCTAGACCCATGCCCTAGATTAACCTGTTTGACCAGGTCAACCCAGGTTGACCCAAATGGCCCAGATGAGCGCAAATCAAATTCAAAACAATCCTAAACCTATCTTTAGTTCAACCCACTCATCCCTTGGACTCAATTGACTAGGTTGACCAAGTCAACCTTGGACTTAGTCAACCAAAGTCTATTGGGTCAATTTGACATATTTAAGCCCAATTAGAGTCCATTTAAAGCATTGAAACCATTCTAATTGGGTCTTTTTAATCAAACCACGGCCAAGAGGATTAATTCTCTCTTAATCAAACTCTAGATAAGATCTTAGCCGTCCGTGATAGGGTTAGGACTATATATAGGCTAGTTTGGGTTCTTTTAGAATGATCTTGATCTTACTCTTGCCCTAAGCCTCCTCAAACCTGAACCTTGGTTCCTCTGAGCTCTCAAGATTCTCCCTCATCTTCCCCACTCAAACCCACCGGCCAAGGATCACCGTCGGTGAGATCTTTGACGAACCGAGGTTAAACTCGTTCCTAGGGCTGCAAGTGAACCAAACGTTCAACGAGCTACTCGATACTTGGTTTGATTAAAGCACATTTGTGATCGTTTAACTAACTAAACAAACAAACTTGAACAATATTTTAAATACTCGATCCTTAAATAAATAAGCTTGAACACTAATGTGTTTGGTTCATTTATATTCATTAACAAAATTATTTGAAGTTCGTGAACAAGCTCGACATTATGCTCAATAAAAAGCTCGATAAAAGCTCGATTCATGAGGTTGACTATGACATTCAGTAGTTCATTAAGGAAGAAAATTTAGTAGTTCATTTTGATTGCTTAGAATGGTGGAAGGTTAACTTCATATTATTGTTTGCTAAATATGTTCATGAACATAGCTCGTTAAGGCTTGTTTGCTTAAAGCTCGATAAGCACTAAACGAACCAAACATGAACCGAACATGAACCAAACATGAACACTCTTAAATTAAATGAACTAAACATGAACACAAACAATAAAGCTCTAATCAAACACGAACCAAACTTGAACAGGCTAATGATAAATGAACTCAAACATGAACACTCACATACTCGGCTCGGCTCGATTCGTTTGCAGCCCTACCCGTTCCTAAGCAAAATTTTTAAAAAATTATTTTCTTTAATTTAAAAATAATATTAGTTTAAAATATTAATTATATTTTAAATCTTATAAATTATAAAATATTTATTCTTTTTTTAATTAATAATTAATTATAAATTATTTAAAATATTTATAATTTTATTTTTAAACATATATATTATTTAAGAAAGAAACTTAATATAATTAAATTTAAAATTTACTTTAATATTTAGTTGTTTTAAAAAATTATTATATATTAACATATAATTAATATTTAAATATATATTATTATTATTAGTTATCATTTTAAATAAAATAAAATATAATATTTTATATTCTTTCTCTTTAAAATCAGAGAATTAATTTTATTTAATTTTAAATTAATAAATATTTTTCTATTTTAAGCATTTTTCTTAATAATTTAATTACTTAAACACTTAATTAAACATTAATTAATTTAAACTGAAATACTTTCTAAATTTTATAAAAAAAGAATTATTACTTTTCTTTAAATTATTTTAAATTTCAAAAACCTTTAATATTTAATTTAATATAATTCAAAAAATTATTCTTTCAATACTAGTTATTATTTTAAATTATTTTAAAATATCTTATATTTATTTTAAGCTTTAAAAACTCATAAGTAATTCGTTTTAAATACAAAATTTTTGTGTAATACCTTAAATTTTTTAGAAAATTATATATTTTAAGTTAAAAGTATTTTAAGATATTAAAAAGTATTTTTCTATTATTTAATTATTTAAATATTTAATTATTATTTAAATAAATAATATGTTAAATATTTTTAAATTAAAAATTATTTTAAAACCCTTCCTTGAGTGACCAATGGATCTCTCACACACATATATTTGAATTATTTTTAATTACTTTATTTTTAAACTTATTTTATTTATTTCAATATATATATGTTTTTATTTTCAAATATTTTAAAGTTACATATATTTAAATCCTTTAATTTTTCGAGATCCACTAATGAAACTTTAAACATAGGTTATGCATGAGAATAACATTCGTGGGGAAAGAATTAGTGAATAATTGAGCTCCAATCATTCACTAATCACATCGATAATCGTACCTAGTTATTATTTAGTTGTCTTTTATATGTGTAGGTTACACAAGGACTTAGCTTAAACTCTCCTAGCTCTAAGGACATTATGTGTTATGTTTCTTATGCATCTCCCTTTATGTTACCCCAAGGGTTAGACATTAACATTTGATTCAAACCTATTCAACATAGTGACACCCTAGGGATAATAATTGAAGACCCGTCTAATGAATTTAGAAAAATTCTAGGGGCAAGGGTGGATCCCCGATTAACATGAAACTTTCCACACTTAAACTTAGTGACATGCTAAACTTTCCAGAATTTTCTAGGAATTTTTAGGAGCCTTTAAACCCCTTAATTAAAAAACCCTAATTCACCTCTTTATTAAGACCCGATAACTTTAAAAAATTCTAATAAATCTAAATTAAATCCAAAAAATTATCTATAATATATCAAACTCTTCAAAATTCAGTCCTTAATCCAAAAAATTTGAAACCCCTTTAATTGGACTTCAATCTGAACCTTAATTTAATTTTAATTAAAAATCACTTTTTAAGTAAATTAAATAATTAAAAATTATTAAAAATTCTAAAATTTTTCCAAACACTTAAGAACTCTTCCTTGTGTCATTCCTGATCTTTGGAGGTGATTCTAAGAGGTTTGAAGCTAATTTGGATCAAAACTCCTAAAATAGCCTTTAATTAAATAATTTCAATAATTCATTAATTGCCTAAAACTTCTAAAATTCATAACTTTGCGTAAAAAACTCCAAACCCAGTAAACTCAAAGCCTAATTACTCCTTGTAAGGTCTAATATTTAATAAAATGATAAAACTCTCAAATCCATTCTATTTATAGAAGTCATATTTTGGACCCCTTAACTTAGTAGGTAAGGTGAACCCGAACCTTCTAAAATTTGCTAATCCAACCTAAATTTTTGAGAACACATCCTAAGTATTAAAAATAACCAACCAACTAAACTAATCTGATAAAATTGATTACTACTGGGTAACCCAAGCCTATGAGATTATTAAGTTAGCCCCAAGGAGGGTGAAATAAATCTCACGACCTCGATGAGCGACAAAGGTAGTAATCAACTAAATATTTGAAAATAAAACTTTTAAAATCAACCCTAAAATATTTATACTTAAATTTAAACCAAAATTTCCCCTTTTGACCTTCAACCGACTGGATCACAAGCAACTTTAACTAAATAACCTATATAAGACATATCCAAATCACACAGTTTTTTACACACATAAAATTGTTTGCTAGGGTACACTTCTAGTTCTAGGATAGGCTGGTGTTTATTTTACTACTGTGTGCCAAGCTTTTTGAGATTTTATTACATTCTGTGATTGAAAATTGGTTGGTATATTTGTTTACTTTTACTGCCTCTATGGATTGATGTGATGGGTGGTAGGTTACCCATAGGTTAGGGACACTCTTGATACTAACGATGTCTTCTACAGGTGGTCATGCTCATGCAGCACTAAAGGGGGGCTAAAATAAATGATAATCATGTACATAAATATTTGCTATATGTGCTTCAGCCGCTTAGCCCCCCTAAAATAAATGAGGGCTAAAATAAATCATAAATATAACTGTTACAGGTGCTCTTACTACTTAGCCCTCAAATAAAAAAGAGCATGGCCAAGTGTTACTGACATGAGTATTTTTAGCTCACCTAAAATAAATGAGGGCTAAAATAAATCATAAATATAACTGCTACAGGTGCTCTAACTGCTTAGCCCTCAAATAAAAAAGAGCGTGGCCAAGTGTGGCTTACATGAGTATTTTATTTTCATATATAATTGCTTGGGTTATTTTATATTAACTGTTTAGGATAACCATGCAGAAGAGTCTATATTTTCTTTTTTTAATAATGTGATTTGATGTAATGAGTATTGAGTTGTGAAAGTCTTAAAAAATGAGGCATTTCAAATACTAGGTACCCAAAGAGAAAAAGAAAGGCCCTTCATAAGGATTTTTTTATTCATTTGGGTACCCTTCTAAAGGGCAAACCTTACGAAGACCGAAGGGAGCCGATTCGAAGGAAGATGATTTATATAAAAACTATTGAAGACAAAGGCTTGAAGATGAAATGCCTTGCTTTTAAGACTTGCGTTGTTCAGTAGGATTAAAATCTGGGTTGTTGTCAATGGTGCCCGGCCACTTTACTTTTTTTGCAAATCCTGGGTTGTAATAAAAGGCACTTGCCTATAGACATTAGTTTATTTATTTGGTTTAATTATTCTATGGATGATGTGAAGATGATTGTGATATAGCGTTGCATACTTTTCTTAATTTCTTTAGCGTTTGTGTGCCGCTTTTATTCTATCCTGGATTCGATTAGAGGCTCGTGAGGGTATGCCAAAAACTCTTCAACTAAATTAAAAATAAAATTTTTAAGATAACATAGAAACTCTAACGCTCGTAAGAAGTAAGACCGGGACCGCTGAGAGTTCGCATAGCATATTTGCTGCATTATTCTATTCATTTTTAGGCCGCTCCCTGCCTGAGAGTTCTGGAAAATCAGCTGGCCTATGAGGGTACAGATCTGTCAAGGGGAGTCTATGCACTCTAGGATAAAATTTATTTTTAAGTATTTTTTAAAAACTGCTTCATATATATTTCAAGTATTTAATCGAGTCAATCAACATGCATTATATTAGAAATCAATTTAAAAGTGAGTCTAAAACTTTAATTGTATTTACTTTTTAGAATTTTCATCCAATACAAGTAAAGGGACCACTTAGGATAATCTCTAGATATCGGTCCTACTTCTCAAAAATTTTAAGCCTCTCTACCACTCTTTCATAAAAAAAATAATTGGACTCATGGTTTTAAATCAACTAGGTGGTTAGTTGGCTCCCCAGTCCAGGCCGGGATAAGTCCAGGTTTTACATTATATTAGTTAAGACACGGGTGTTAGTGTTGTGTGTAGAACACTAAACTTACTCTAGATTTAGGGTTCAAGGCTACTACTATCAGTGTCCTGTAGTATGCCTCATCAGTAGGTAAATCCTCTATCTTTCAGGGGTTATAAATCCTCCTTATCCGAATCATATGGATAACGCCACCTCCATCCTTCCCTCTTACATGTTGTGAGTGCATTGCTCATTTCTTTTCTCCAATTTCTTCTCACTACCTTAGTCCCTCTGGATATTGATGTGAGCCATGTGTGTTGACTAAGCCCAGTTGAACCTTTTCTCACCCTTTGAGTAGAGTGGACTTCCTAGTCTCCTCCCTATGTGTCAATCTCATTTGAAAGTATAATGTAGATTTCTTAATCGAGAGTCTTCTCAGGCCCCGGCTTGAGATGTAATTAACCACAGGGGCTTGCGCCCGTGGGAAACTGAATTCCTCTACAATCTATCCCCGTGGGAAACTGAATCCCTCTACAATCTATCCCCGTACGGTGGTGTCACTCGAGCTGATATATTGGGTGGGGGAAACCCCGTGACTCCGATCAGGTCATGTATATTATTACCCATTAAGGTGCGTAGGCGAGAACCGCTATCCTCATTGGTTAATCATATGTATGATCTAATCTGCCCTCCATTAGTCTGCTTATGAAGAGTGTATAGGCCTGTGATCATTTTATCCTACTAGATAGTGCAGTCGTACCCTCTACAATCTATCCCCGCACGGTGGTGTCCTTTAGGAGTTCCACATATATTAAGTGGGGTTTATTATTTTTTATATATCAAAGAGAACCTAAGCATTGATTAGGGGAGATAGAGCTTTAAATATTTTAATAATTCAAAAGTGCACTCCATAGCCCCCATCAAGTTTTTGGAGCCGTTGCTGGAGAAGTGTTTCTTTTTTTTGTAAATTTTAACTATATTATTTAATGAACTGCGTAGTTAGACCTACTTATAACTTTTATTTTTAATTGCTTTTATTAATGATTGTATATTTTTAGTTACATTCTTTATAGCCATAGAAAGAAACTTTTATTATTTGATCTTGAAATTGAGATAACATTTTCTAAAATTAGAAAGACTAAAAAGATTTTAAAAATGACTGAACTCATGTTAGATCAAAATCATTTTAGACCTCTTAAGGATTATGCAAACCATTTAGTAGATAAAATTCATTAGAGCATTAATATACCTACAATCCAATCTAATAATTTTGAATTAAAACCTACAATTATTAAAATGGTTCAAAACTCTCAGTTTGGTAGAACTACTATAAAATATCCTAATTTATATTTAGCTAATTTCTTAGAAATATTTATAATATTTAAGTATAATGGTGTCAATGATGATGCTATTAGACTTAGATTATTTTTCTTTTCTTTAAAAGATAAAGCTAAAATGTGGTTGAATTCTTTACCCCCTGGCTTTATAACAAATTGGAAAGAGTTGGCTCATAAGTTTCTTTCTAAGCATTTCCCGCCTTCAAAAATTATCAAACTTAGAAATAATATAATTTCTTTTATTAAGTTTGAAGGAGAATCCATTTATGAAAGTTGGAAAAAATTTAAGAAAATGCTTTAAAAATACCCTCATTATGCTTTACCTGATTGGTTGATTATTCAAATATTTTATAATAGATTAGTAGGATTTCTTAGAGTTATAATTGATGCTATAGCTAGAGGATCATTAATGTCTAAGCCATTTGAGAAAACATATGAATTAATAGAAGAAATAGCTGCTAATATTTTTCGGTGGCCTGCTGTATGAATTTGATGCTTTATTAATCTTGACCATATAAGTTGCAGCCATTTCTAAGAAGTTGGATACAATATGAGTAAATTCTGGATTAGGAACTGAATCTTTGGGGGATTTAAATTCAATTGAAGATAGTATTGTTCAAGGGATTAAAAATATTATTTTAATTAGAAGATAAAATAATCTCTATTCAAATACATATAATCTAGGTTGGATGAATCATCCTAATTTTAATTGGACAAATAATGTAGGTGTTAACAATCAACAGAATAATGGGCAGAATAATCAAGGAGTAAATTGAAATAATCCTCAACAACCTGCTGTTAATCCTAGACTTTCATATCCTCCATGATTTAATCAAAGTAATCAATTTGAAAATAACAAATTAGTATTGGAAGATGTAATAATGCAGTTAGGGAATCAATTGCAAAATCAAGCTACTTCTATTAAAAGATTGGAAACCCAATTAAGTCACCTTACAATGATACTATATTATCAAAAGGATAGCCTCGAGCATAAATTACCAGTTGTCTCTTAAATTCCCCCATTGACTCCTTATTTATATGTTCAAGTAAGAGTTATAAAGCTACATAAAATGCCACTATTATGCTACATAACAAAATACATTAGGAGATATAAGGCATGTTGTAAAAGTATGTAAGAGTGCATATAGCTAGTTGACACATAGATGAGTACTTAATGAAGTCATTGATTTGCTGGATGAAGTCACAAGTTGATCGATGAAGTTACGAACTTGTTGGGTGAACTTCCTATTTTTTTTAGATGAACAGCAAAACTTAATGGATAAAGCTATTGATTCGTTAGTTGTAGCCATTAACTTGCTAGATGAAGTCACCAACTTGATGGTATAAGTGCGTGGAAGTTTTCTATAATTCTATTAGGTTTAGCATGATTCTTGCAAGTTAACTTTATATTTAATGAGTTTAGTATGGTTTTGTCAAATTTGTTATGAGTTTAATGAGTTCGGCATAATTTTGGTGAGTTCATTCTGACTATGATAAGTTCAAAATGATTCTGGCTAGTTCTTAATGACTATGTCGAGTTCGCATGACTATGGTGAGTTCATTATGATATTAATGAGTTCATAGTGAACCTTAATAGTTTCTTATTTCCTGAGTAGATTTCTTTGACTTTAAACTAGTCTAACTTGACCCTAGTCTATAAAATATTTGTGTATATTTAGTTCTTCAATTCCGTTTTATCTTTGAAAATAATTCTATTAAAGGAACAATATAATTAATATAGTAAAACTAATTTGTTCGAATAGAGCCAAAAATGTGCTAGGTAGAAAATATCTAAGAATATGTCAGATAATGAATGTCTGAATAACTTCTAGTTTGCAAAAACTAATCCTCAACAACCTACTGCTAATACTAGACTAATATATCTTTCAGGATTTAATCAAAGTAATCAATTTGAAAATTAAAAAGTAGTATTGGAAGATGTAGTAATGCAGATAGGGAATCAATTGCAAAATAAAGTTAGTTCTATTAAAAATTGGAAATCCAATTAAGTCACCTTACAATGATACCATATTATCAAAAGGATAGCCTCAAGCATAAATTACTAGTTGTCTCTTAAATTCCCCCATTGACTCTTTATTTATATGTTCAGGTAAAAGTTATAGAGCTACATAAAAGGCCACTTTTATGCTATATAACAAAATACATTAGGAGATATAAGGCATGTTGCCAAAGTACGTAAGAGTGCATATAGCTAGTTGACACATAGATGAGTACTAAATGAAGTCATTGATTTGTTGGATGAAGTCACAAATTGATCGATGAAGTTACTAACTTGTTGGCTGAACTTCCTAAGTTTTTTAGATGAACTGCCAAACTTAATGGATAAAGCTATTGATTCTTTAGTTGCAGCCATTAACTTGCAAGATGAAGTCACCAACTTGATGGTATAAGTGCCAGGAAGTTTTCTATAATTCTATTAGGTTTAGCATGATTCTTGCAAGTTAACTTTATATTTAATGAGTTTAGTATGGTTTTGTCAAATTTGTTATGAGTTTAATGAGTTCGGCATAATTTTGGTAAGTTCATTCTGACTATGATAAGTTCAAAATGATTCTGGCTAGTTCTTAATGACTATGTCGAGTTCGCATGACTATGGTGAGTTCATTATGATATTAATGAGTTCATAGTGAACCTTAATAGTTTCTTATTGCCTGAGTAGATTTCTTTGACTTTAAACTAGTCTAACTTGACCCTAGTCTATAAAATATTTGTGTATATTTAGTTCTTCAATTCCATTTTATCTTTGAAAATAATTCTATGAAAGGAACAATATAATTAATATAGTAAAACTAATTTGTTCGAATAGATAGCCAAAAATGTGCTAGGTAGAAAATATCTAAGAATATGCCAAGTAATGAATGTCTGAATAGCTTCTAGTTTGCAGAATAGTTTAAGTGTGACTTAAATTTTTTTATCTTTTACATCATTAGGCTTATTTGACGCCTACGATGGATCTTATACACACTTCTTATCTTAATGACAATAACCCTCAATACATATCATTCGAAAGAAATGCCCTCATAATTCAATGTTGAAGTTTTTTGCAAAGAGATGAATCCAAATTCAAAGGTTTTTAGATGCCAAAGATTGTCCTAATGTTTTACCTAAATTTTCTTTTTGGGGTTAATAATATAAACTTACCACTTAGAACAAACTGTTATGCAGAACTTATCACTAAGTTTTATGGTTAGATTTTATGTCCTAATGTTGCTCGAGTTCAAGAATTTGAATTTGGTCAAATTTGAGTTA
Source organism: Dendrobium chrysotoxum (assembly GCA_019925795.1). Classification (NCBI taxonomy): domain Eukaryota; kingdom Viridiplantae; phylum Streptophyta; class Magnoliopsida; order Asparagales; family Orchidaceae; genus Dendrobium; species Dendrobium chrysotoxum. The sequence continues at coordinate 16,646,981 of CM034311.1, forward strand.
AATATTAAAAAGGAAAATATTTTTTTAAGTTGCTAAATGTATGAAAATTAAGTAGAACAAATTCAGAAAAACCATAAGTTTTACTTTTCAAAGCTCATATGATATATCTTTTTTTTTTCTTTATAATGAAACTCAAACTTCAAATTAAGTATAAACTATAGCTTCATTCCACACAATGTCCATTAAATTAAGGGCATTAGCTCTCATGTGTGGATTAATCTTATAAATTTAAGTTTGACACATTACAAAGCTCACACAGATCACAAATATAAATAAGTTTACCTTTTAATTAATTATATGAGTACTCATGTGGAATATATCTGTCTTTGATTTTTACTTAAATTCATTCATGTGTCAACTCTGTATCATGAAATTAGTCAACTTCAAATATAAAGTCGATTCTTGAGTTCTTAAAGCTAACTTCTTTGAAATTGCCCATATACCACTTTTTCATTTTGTTTTTATTTTACTATTTTAAGAAGAAAATTTCTATAAGAGAATAATGAGATCACTAAATTCTCCAAGTTTCACTTTGTGAGTTGTTGAATTTTTTTTTGGACTAGTTTAGTTTTAGGATTAATTGAACTCTCCTATGGATGACATAGATTGAATTCTCCCTTTGATGAATTTACATGTGGACAAGTTGAACTCATTTTTATATGACTCCAATTGTTGAATGAGTTGAACTCCCTTAGACAACTTCAAATGATATTTTTTGACTATTTCATTTGAACTCATGGATGACTTTAATTGAACACTCTTTGAATATTTCAATTGAATTATGTCTTTGGTGACTTCAACTATTAGATGAGTTAAAATTTTTCTTAGATGAGTTTAGTTGAGGACTCTCTTCAACAACTTCAATTGCTCTCTTCCACTGATGACTTCAAGTATTGGATAAGTTCAACACTCTCTTTGATGACTTAGATGCGATTTCTCTTCGAGGACATTAGTTGAAGTCTCCCTTTGAAAACATAACCACTGGACAAGTTGAACTATCTTAAATGACATTTGTTAAACTCTCCTTTGCTGACTTTAATGGAACTCTCCCTTTGGTTATTTCAAATGTTGGACAAGTAGAATATGGGTGGTGGGTTTATCAAGTATATAATGAATTCCAAAGATGGGTTCCTTGAGTAATTTTGAAGTTCCAAGAATGAGCTCCTTAATTGCTTATTGAATTCCATAAATTAATTATCTATTTTTAAATTTTTTATGTATGTTAATTATCTTTGTTTCGTCACTCCAATGCTTGTCATACTTGATTTTTAGTTTTTGGCATTAGTTCACACTCGATGCACTTTTTAAGGTAATAGATTCAAACCTATCCATGGGTAATACTACAACCTTACTAACAAACTCATAAGGCACACATAACAAAAAGAAAAGAAGTAGTAGGAAGAAGATATCTAGACTGAGAATATTTAATTTTTTTTAAACTATTAAGAACGGAAGAGCTGAGTTTGCCAATGACTTTATGTACCCCAAAAAATTCTATGAACGCCCTTATTATAGATTTACACAAAGGTATTGGGGCAATAAGAAAGGACACTTTTAAGTAATATAAAAAAATATATCAAGATATATAAAGCATGTAACCTAAAGTATATAAGAGTACATGTGGACTTTTGACACATGGGAGATTAATGGATGATGTCACCAACTTGTTGGGTGAAGTCACCTACTTGTTAGATGAAGTTGCTGACTTACTAGATGAAATTGCCAACTTACTAGATGAAGTAATCAACTTGTTATATACATGTAATAATCTAGATTTTTTTAAATGATTTTTTTAAAATGAAAATTTTGAAATTTCAGCATCGTGCCTTGGCGAAGAAGAGAGGGGAAGGAGAGAGAAGGTTGTTTGGGGATTTTTCATCTATCAATTTTGTTCAAAGATTTCTTCTATTTATTGTAAATAATTCAAATCTCCTTTTAGTTTTTAATGATTTTGATTATTATATAGATTTTTTTATAATGAACAGAATTAATTATTTTATGTTGTATTTTAATTATGGCATTTGTATAAACAAGAAAGACTGGTTGTTAATGCTATAAAATTGGTTGGCTATTAAAACATAAATCTCTGGGTAGGAGGATGGGCCGACGGGCTTTTCTTTAAAAATAGTTTATGGCGTTATCCCAATTATAGCTTGTATCAGATGTCCTATTACGCCGATGGGCAAAGAGTGATGACTCTTTATTGATTTAATAAGATCACTGTGGACCTCCAAAAGGACACTATCATGCAGAGGCACGACCGTATTATCCCATAGGATAAAATGATTGTAAGCCTCTGTGCTCTTCATAAGCGGGCCAAAGGGAGGTCATATTAGATCATACATACGATTAACCATTGAGGATAGAGGCTCTTGCCTACGTACCTTGATGGGAAATAATATGTATAACCCGATCGAAGTCACAGGGTTTCCCCCACTTGATGCATCATCTCGAGTGGGGTTTATTTGATGGTGGAATTCAATTTCCCATGGGTGCAAGCCCCCGTGGTTAATTACATCTCAAGCCGGGGCCTGAGAAGACTCTCGATTAAGGATCCTACATTATACTCTCAGAGAGGATTGGCATATAGCGAGGAAGCTAGGAAGTTCCTATTCAAAGGATAGAAGAAGTTCAACTAGGCTTAGTCAACACATATGGCTCACATAAACATCCAGAGGGACTAAGAAAGTGAGAAAAACTGGAGAAAAGAAATGAGCAATGCACTCACAGCTTGCAAGAGAGAAGGATGGAGGTGGCGTCATCCATGTGATGCAGATAGGCATGATTTATAACCCCTGAAAGATAAAGAATTTACCCGCTAATGAGGTATACTACGAGACACTGATAGTAGTATCCTTGAACCCTAAATCTAGAGTGAGTTTAGTATTCTGTAATACTAACACTGGTGTCCTAGCTAATGCAGTGCAAAACTTGGACTTACCCCAACCTAGATTGGGGAGCCAGCTAACCACCTAATCAATTTAAAACCATGAGTCCAGTCATTTTTATGAAAGAGTGGTAGGGAGGCTTAAAGTTTTTGAGAAGTGGGACCAACATGTAGAGATTGCCCTAAGTGGTTCCTTGACTTATGTCGGGTAAAAAATGCTAAAACAAATATAATTAAAGTTTTAGACTCACATTTAAATTGATTTCTAATGAGATGCATACTGATCGACTCAATTAAATGCTTGAAATATATATGAAGTAGTTTTAAGAAAAGGCTTAAAAATAAGTTTATTCTATAGTTTGCAGACTCCCGGTGACAAATCTGCACCCTCATGGGCCAGGTGGTCTGCCAGAACCCACAGGCGGGGAGCGACCTAACAAATGGAAAGAATAATGCAGCAAGTATGCTATACAAACTCCCGACGATCCCGGGCTTACTTCTTAAGAGCATTAGAGTTTCTATATTATCTTTAAAAATTTTAATTAAGTTTAAGTAGAAATTTTTTTGGATGTACCCTCATGAGCCTCTGATCGAATCTAGGCTAAAATAAAAGCGACACACAAATGCCAAGAAATAAAAAAATAGGCAACCCTATATCGTAATCGTCATTAAATCATCCACAGCATAACTAAACTAAATAAATAAAATAATGTCCATAGGTAAGTACCTTTTAATATTATAACCCAGTGTCTGTAAAAAAGTAATGGTGGCTAGACTCCACCGACAACAACCTAGGTTCTAATCCGAGCACTGATGCAAGTCTTAAAAGTAAGACATTTCATCTTCAAGTCTTTGTCTTCAATGGCTTCTATGGATCACCTCCCTTCGATCTTTATAGGGTTCATCTACCAAAAGGGTACCCAAATGAATAAGAAATTCTCTGTGAAGGGCCTTTCTTTTTCTCTTTCGATACCTAATGTTTGAAATGCCTAACTTTTACAGACTTTCACAACTCGATACTTTATAAATTACATCAAATTACATCAGAATAAAAGTGAAAATTTAGGCTCTCCTACATGGTTATCTTAAGCAGTTAATATAAAATAACCCAAGCAGTTATATATGAAAATGAAATACTCATGTTAGCCACACTTGACCGTGCTCTTACTTATTTAGGGCTTAGCAACTGAAGAACCTGTAGCACCTGTAGTGATTATATTTATAATTCATTTATTTTTAACCCCCTTTTATTACTCTGCATGAACACGACCACCTACAGAAAACTCAGTGAGAAACCAAAATGATCCAAACCTCAGGGTAATCTAATCGTCAATTACATAAATTCACAGAGTTTAGTAAAAATAAGCAAACATATCAATTAATTTTCAATCACAGCATGCAGTGAAAACTCAGGAAAAACTCAGCACACTGCATAAAAGTAAACACCGGCCTGGCCTAGAGCTAGAAGTGGTGCCATAGAAAATAATTCTATGCGTGTGTAATAAGACTATGTGGTTTGGATGAGTGATATATAGCTGGTTTAGTTAAAGTTTCTTGTTATCCAGTTGGTTGAAGGTTAAAGGAGAAATTTTGGTTTAAGTTTAAGTATAAGTATTTTAGGGTTGATTTCAAAAGTTTTATTTTCAATATTTAGTTTATTACTACCTTTATTGCTCACCGAGATCGTGAGGTTTATTTCACCCTTTTTGGGGCTAACTTAATAACCTCATAGGTCTAGGTTACCTAGTAGTAACCAATTTTGTTATATTAGCTTAGTTGGTTGGTTAATTTAGTTGGTTTAAGGTTAAAAGGGAAGGTATATTAAAAATTTATTATCAGATTGGGAGGTTAACTTGAAGCTTAGGGTAGTGTTTTATGAAATTTATGTTGAGTTGGTGAATTTTAGTTGGTCCGAGGTTATCCTATTCGCTAAGTCAAAGGGGTCAGAAGGTGACATTTAAAAATAGACTAGATTTGGGAGTTTTAGCATTTTTATTAAATATTAGTCCTTACAATGCTAAACTAGGCTTTGAGTTTGCTAGGTTTGGAGTTTTCTACGCCAAGTTATGAATTTTAGGAGTTTTGGGCAATTAATGAATTATTAAAATTATTTAATTATAGGCTGTTTTAGGAGTATTAATCTAAATTAGCTCCAAACCTCTTAGAATTACCTCCAAAGATCAGGAATAACCCAAGGAAGAGTTCCTAAGTGTTTGGAAAAAGTTAGAATTTTTAATGATTTTAAATTATTTGATTTAATTAAAAAGTGATTTTTAGTTAAAATTAAATTAAGGTTCAAATTGAAGTCCAATTAAAGGGGATTTAATTTTCTTGGATTAAAGACTAAATTTTGAAGAGTTTGATATATTATGGGTAATTTTTTAGATTTAATTTTAATTTATTAGAATTTTTTGAAGTTACTGGGTCTTAATTAAGAGGTGAATTAGGATTTATTAATTAAGGCGTTTAAAGGCTCATAAAAATTCCTAAAAAATTTTGGGAGATTTATGATGTCACTAAGTTTAAGTGTGAAAAGTTTCATGTTAATCGGGGATCTACCCTAGCCCCTAGAATTTTTCTAAGTTCGCTAGATAGGTCCTTAATTATTGTCTTTAGGGTGTCACTACGTTGAATAAGTTTGAATCAACTGTTAATGTCTAACCCTTGGGGTTACATAAAGGGAGAGGCATAAGAAACATAACACATCATATCCTTAGAGCTAGGAGAGCCTAGACTAAGTGCTTATGTAACCTACACATGTAAAAGATAATTAAATAATAATCAAGCATAATTATCAATGTGATTAGGGAATGATTGGAGCCCAATCATTCACTAATCCTTCCCCCACGAATTCTATTCTCATGCACAACCTATGTTTAAAGTTTAATTAGTGGATCTCCCAAAATTAAGGGATTTAAATATATATAACTTTAAAATATTTGAAAATAAATACATATATATATATATATATATATATATATTGAAATAAATAAAATAAGCTTAAAAATAAAGTAATTAAAAAAAATTTAAATATATGTGTGTGAGAGATCCACTAGTCACTCAAGGTAGGGTTTCAAAATAATTTTTAATTTAAAAATATTTAATATATTATTTATTTAAATAATAATTAAATATTTAAAAAATTAAATAAAGGAAAAATAATTAATTAAAATTACTTTTTAATATCTGAGAATACTTTTAACTTAAAAAACATAATTTTCTAAAAAATTTAAGGTAGTATGCAAAAATTTTGGATTTAAAACGAATTAGTTATGAATTTTTAAAGTTTAAAGTAAATATAAGGTATTTTAAATAATTTAAAATCTTAACTAGTATTGAAAGAATAATTTTTCAAATTATATTAAATTAAATATTAAAGTTTTCTAAAATTTAAAAAAATTTAAAGAAAAATAATAAAATTTAGAAAGTATTTGAGTTTAAATTAATTAATGCTTAGTTAAGTATTTAAATAATTAAATTATTAAGGAAAATGCTTAAAATATAAAAATATTAATTAATTTAAAATTAAATAAAAATAATAATAATAATTCTCTAATTTAAAAAAATAATATAAAATATTTTATTTTATTTTATTTAAAATGATAAGTAATAATAATAATAATAATAATAATAATAATAATAATAATAACTATTTAAATAATAATTATTTGTTAATATATAAGAATTATTTAAAACAATTAAATATTAAAGTAAATTTTAAATTTAAATATATTAAGTATTAATTTTAAATAATAAATATGTATAAAAATAAAATTATAAATATTTTAAATAATTTATAATTAACTATTAATTAAAAAAGGAATAAATATTTAATAATTTATATGATTTGAAATACAATTAGTATTTTAAACTAATATAATTTTAAAATTAATGAAAATAATTTTTTGAAAATTTTGGTATATTTTACTAATTTTTTTATTTAAAAATAATTTTAAATGATTTTTTAAAGAAAATTCAATTAAAAAAATATTTAAAATTAAATTTAAAATCAATTAAAATGGCGGCGGTGGCGGTCAGACACGCAACAAGCTCCGATTGGCTCCCAGAATTGCGGGCAATCATTACCACAGCGGCGGCTCGGGGCGGGCCACGCGGCCGACCTAGATTGGCCCCGCGATCTGCGGGTAATGATTGCCGCAATGGGCAATCATTGCCATAATGACCATGTCAATGATTACCACGGTCGTGGCGTTACTTATCTACATAGGCACTCTCCCGCTGCTGTCTGATCCTCCGCTAAAATGGATCAACGGCTCTGATCTAGCCGGATGAGCGACGTAACCACGAGATCGAGACCCACGGTCGATCCGGACCGTGGAACGATGGGATCTCCCACATTGATCAAGCGATCAATGGGGGAGATCTCGTAAGCTCAGACCTAGGGCGAAACTGAAGCCTAAGAGCATTTTTCATCTCGTTCTCGCAAACGACACAATGGAATTCAATGAAATTTTAAACACAAGTAGTAGGCATGAAGAGCATTTATGGGGGACCATTTTTGCGGTCTAAAATGCGCTATATGAAATGCTAATTAATGCTAAGTGTCCTAGACTAGGGTTAGGGATTTCACATTGGTTTGTGGACGGTTTGATCCGTGTAAGAGCTTGTTGCACTTGTAGATTGTCCAAGCTCCTAGTTGTAGAAGAAATCGCGTTCTAAAAAATGCTAGATCGACGGGATATTTCTTAGGAACGGGTTTAGCCTCGGTTCACTAGAGATCTCGCTAGTGGCGATCCTTGGCCGGTGGGTTTGAGTGGGGAAGATGAGGAAGAACCTTGAGAGCTTAGAGGAACCAAGGTTCGGGTTGGAGGAGGCTTAGGGCAAGACTAAGATCAAGATCCCTCTAAAAGAACCCTAACTCGCCTATATATAGTCCTAACCCTATCATGGACGGTTAAGATCCTATCTAGGGTTTGATTAAGAGAGAATTAATCCCCTTGGTCGTGGTTTGATTGAAAAAAACCAAATTGGAATGGTTTCAATGCTTTAAATGGGCTCTAATTGGGCTTAAATAGGCCAAATTGACCCAATAAGACTTAGGTTGACCAAGTCAAAGGTTGACTTGGTCAACCTAGTCAATTGAGTCCAAGAGATGAGTGGGTTGAACCGAGGATAGCTTTGGAATTCTTTTGAATTTGATTTGGGCTCATCTAGGCCATTTGGGTCAACCTAGGTTGACCTGGTCAACCAGGTTGGCCCAGGGCATGGGTCTGGGCCCAATGAGTCAGGCTTAACCCACTGAACCTGAGGGAGGAGAGAATTGAGCCTGAGAAGCTATGGGAGAAATTTAAAATCAGATTAAAGTAGATCTGGGTCAATTTGGGTCAATATGGGTCAACCTTGTTTGACCTGGTCGACTAGGTTGACCCAAGGCATGGGTCTTGGCTCAGCATGTTATGTTTGACCCACTGGACCCAATGGCAAGGGTCTTGAGAGAATTCAAGGTCAATAAACGGACCCCCAACAGGAGCGACGAACAAACTAGTGAACATCTAGTGTTGGCGTTGACTGAATGTGACCAAAAAAGTAGGATAAAGAATATATGAAAGATCATCATAAGAGGAGGATGGAGTAGATCATCTATTCGCCTTACTTTCGTAAGGGCAGAATAGAAGGGAAAGGTGAAGGTAAAGGGGACCAACTGCCTTCCTGACCATATCGAAACAACATAATAGAAGGTGAAAGGATCCATCTTCCTCCTGATCCTATCGGAACAGTGGATGGGGGTGACTCAATATTTTCCTGACCATATCGAAACAGCAAATAAAGAAGTCACGAAATCTGATGTTTGCCTGGTCTCGACAGGACAATCAGGGTAAATGGGCCTTCTAGGGACTCTATCAGGTTCTCTCAACTAGGTAAGTAAGTAAACTAACTACCCACTTGACAATATCAAAATAGTAGGATAGAAGGTGAAAGAATCCCGCATCCTCCTGATCCTATCAGAACAGTGGATGGGGGTGACTAGATACTTGCCCGACCACAGTAACTAAAGAAGCCATGAAATTTGATGCCTGCCTAGTCTCAACAGGACAATCAGGGTAAAAGGATGGTGAGGAATGCCTCCCAGGGACTCTGTCAGGCTCTCTCAATCGGGTAAGTAAACCAACTACGTGCCTGACCATATCGAAACAGCATGATAAAAGGTGAAAGGATTTCGCATCCTCTAGATCCTATCAGAATAGTGGATGGGGGTGACTCAATACTTGCCTAACCATAGCAAATAAAAAAGTCATAAAATTTGTTGCCTGCCTGATCATAATAAGATAATCAGGGTAAAAGGGTGGTGAGGTATGCCTCTCAGGGACTCTATCAGGCTCTCTCAACTAGGTAAGTAAGTAAACTAACTACCCCCCTGATCATATCAAGTTAGCAGGATAGAAGGTGAAAGTCACCTCAACACTAACCTAATACAGATCTGTGCAGGGATGTGAGGGAGAAGGGAAAAGTAAGTGGAAGAATTCTAAGATAAAAGTTGTGTAAGGAATCCCAAGCTAGCATTTTGGTTACCACGTGGTAGAGGATAAATCGTTGTGGCCATGAGTATCTAACAACCGATAGAATCTCTTAGGCAACCCTAACCTCATATGAAAGAGGGGAAGCATTAGAATGATACCTCAAAGAATAATAGGAAGAGGTATGCCCTCAGTGGAGTGCGAGAGGGGCAATCTCATCCCGAGTGGAAAAATAACCAAAGTAGTAGAGGGACACACTCGCTATAAAGAGCAAAATTGCCCTAAGAAGAAATAATCATTAAGGAACTACTGTGGTGGACCCATACTAACTGATGGGGACCCTATAAGAAGTAGAAATAACATAAACATAGCCAAGGGACCACTCTGGCAGCTAAGAGTTGGGTCCCAATGGGCAAGCATATGGCAAAAGAAATAATGGAGCCGATCTTCTGCTAGAAAATCAAGGCCAAAAAGAGCTGACAATAACATCTGAGGCATGATGTACTACATCACAAATAGGGAGAAAAACTAGGGTAGCGAGGAAACACGCCTACCACCAAGGATAATAACTATGAATAGGGTTAATAATCATCAGAAGGTCACAGTGGCAACACCCACACTAACTAGTGGGACCCAGTGGGAACTGAAAGCTACCTTAACGCATCCATAGAGCTACTCTGGTAGTTGAGAGCTGGGCATGAATGGGAGGATAGGTCGCTAAAAGAAACTAGGGAGCTATTCTTCTGCTAGAAGATCAAAGCTCTCAAGGCAGTGATGCTAACACCTGAGACTAGGTGTATTACATTATCACTAGGGAATCAAATTAAGGTAGCGAGATGACACACTCTCCATCAAGGATAGTAACTACAAATATGATCATTTAATCATCCGAAGGATTATAGTGGTAACACCTACCCTAACTGGTGGGACCCTGTGAGAAGTGAAGGCGACCTCAGCGTATCCGTAGGACTACTCTAGCAGTTGAGAGCAGGGCATGAATGGGAGGAGCAGTCGCTAAAAAAAACTAGGGCACTGATCTTCTACTAGAAAATAAAATCCCTTGGAGCGGTGATATTAACACCTGTGACCAGGTGTACTACAACACTACCAGGGAAACAACTCGAGGTAACAAGGGGATAGACTCACCACCGAGGAAAATGATCATGAATAAGATCGATAAAAATCAAAAGGTCACAGTGGTAACACCCACACTAACTAGTGGGATCCTGTGAGAGGTGAAAGTGACATCACCACATTCTTATAACCGCTCTAGCAGCTGAGAGTAGGCTATGAATGGGAAAGTGAGTTGCTGAGAGAAAGCAGAAGGGGCAGCTGATCTTTCCTCAGAAAAATCCAAGCCTACATGGAACTGATGTTAACATCTAGGATAAGATATACTGCATCACTAACAGAGACTACTACGACCATAAAGAATTATAACAATACATGTGTAGGGTCATCCTTGAAGCAATCACCAGTTACTATATTATCACAGTCATAGATTGGGCATACCCCATACTGTCAAAGATAACACATGGTAGAGAGAATGTTTACCATATTCATGAGTTACTCCTAGTATAAAGATACACCCTATTAATTGGAACACAAAGAGAGGGAGATATGAATGTCTTTGATAACCCAGGCCATATTCACCACACAAATAAAACTAGGGAAAGAGAGGTTATAGAGGATCTTGTAAGGAAGTGGAGCATTGATTTTGATAACCCAGGCCACATTCAACTCATGTGAACGAAATGGGGAGTATAGTCACAATAGAATTAATATATGAACGAGATTCATGTCGGGATAGTGGATCAACAATACCATTTCTGACTAACATAGGTTGGTATGGACCCAGCATCACACTCTTAAGGGACTAAATCAACAGTTTTGATATCCTAGACCACATTCAACTCACCTTAATGAACTGGGTAATATGATTATCATAACAAGACTGATAGAAGATGGGCATTAATATTGGGATAGGGGATCAACATCACCACACCTAACTAATACATGTTAGGTCTGGACCTAGTATCCCTTTCAATAAAGGAGTTTGAACTAGTGGTTTTGATATCGCAGATCACATTTGGGGTAACAAGTAAAACTGGAGAACTAGAACTTATGAAGAACACAAAGGTGTTTGAATTCTACAAGTCTACACTAAGCTAGGCAAACCATAAAGCTTGAATGTATATGAATCGTATGGTTTATAGTAGAGGGACAAGAGAAGTCTAAGAGAATAATACACATTGGTTTTGGTAACCTAGACCACACTTAGGGGTGCCAAGTAAAACTAGGGAAAATAAATCCTTGCAAGAGGAGGACGAATCAAAGGTTTCATGTGCTAACATCAATGTAATTAGTGTGCACAGACAAAAGCACAAACATGTCTATGGTGTATCAGTGTATCACCTTTAAGGATGGCCTTATACTCTTCGTAACGAACATCGTGTAGTAGAGGATAAATCATTGTGGCCACACAAAATGTCAAAAATTAAGGATGATCCTTTCAAGGGGTACAAATACAGAGGGACATTTACAGGCGATAGGGAGGCTCCCCCTACAACATGCCAGACTCAAGCATAGTATTTTTTTAAGTATTGCCCGTTGATGAAAAGCATAAGGTGAACACCATTTGCATCAACGAGTAGGTAAGCACCACCTTCATGAACTTGCTCTATCGTGAAGGGGCCTTCCCAAATAGGCTCAAGCTTACCACTTTGATGATGATATGAAATGATAGGCCTACACAAAACGAGAACTAGATCGCCAACCTGAAAAGCACGGGGTTGAACAAGGCGATCATGTGATTGGGCCATACATGCCTGGTATAGTTTGAGGTTTTAAAAAACCTTACAACTGAAGCTATTTTAAACCATCAAGCACTTCCAACTGTAGTCAGGCATTATCTTCATGAGAAAGATTATGACTAACTGCTACATGTGGTGATGGGAGCTCAACCAAAAGTGGGAAGACTGCTTCAATCTCAAAAGCCAAAGCATATGGGGTAGAGTAGGTAGGAGTACGGTATGAGGTCCCATAGGCCCACAACGCTTCGGGTAACCTATCGCGCCACTCTCATTTATTTGCTACAAGGATTTTCCTTATCACTTACACGGGAGTTTTATGAAATGCCTCCGCCATGCCATTGGCTTTAGGGTAGTAGATCGAGGAGTATCGCCAATTAATGTTATGATGGCGGGTAAATATGGAAATTTTAGAGCTTTTAAATGACGGGCTGTTATCGAAAATGATGCAGTGCAGAACACCAAAGTGGTACATTATGTGATTGCAAAAGAAACACATCACATCCTTTAATTTGACTTCCTTAAGTGGGATACCTTTCGCCCACTTAGAGAAGTAATCAGTGGCAACTAAAATGAACCTATGACCCTTAGAGAAAGGAGGGTCGATAGGACCCACTACATCCGTGCCCCAACCTTCAAATGGCCAAGACGACATAGTAAGGTGCAGTAAATTAGGAGGTTGGTGAATCACTATGCCATGAATCTAGCACTGGTGACACTTTCTAGCTTGCTCCATATAATCACGGATCATGGTCGGCTAATAGTAACAGAGGCATTTAATTCTACATTTCATTTTTGGTCCGGACTGATGGGCACCCCAAAGACCTTCATGTATTTCACCCATGATCATATGAGCCTCCTCGTTGTTGAGGCAATGTTACCACATTTAGTTGAAAGAGCATCAATATAAGGTGTCATTCACATATGTGAATGATAGAGATCTCTTCCTAATCTGAGCAGCAAGAGAGCGATCATCCGGAAGCTTGCCATGCTTCAAATATTTGATAAAGGGAATTCTCCAATCTGACTCTTCCTCAATAGCAAATATTGTGAGGGTCTGATCAGGAGAAGACAAATCTGGGGGGCATAGGGCTTGATAATACTGGAAAATAATAGATATTGGGTTTCAAGTAGGGTCAGTCAGTTCTTTTGCTAACTTGGCCAAGGCATATGCTTTATCATTTACAGATCTAAGGATTTTAGCCAAAGTCACTTTAAAAATTAAGCATAAGAGTTCCATTGCTTTTTTGTGATAGGGTAAGAGCTCAAGCTTAAGTACTTTGAAGACTTCTGCTACTTGATTTATAATTAGTTGGGAGTCTCCAAAGATCTTTACCTGTATAATATTCATCTGAATGGCTAGGAAAAGTCCAAAAATTAGAGCTTCATACTCAGCTTCATTATTAGTATGAGGTTCTGAAAGACTGTAGGAGTATCGAAGGTCTTGACCTTTAGGGGATATAAAAATAAGGCCCAAACCCACCCTAACTATGAAAGTTTCATTTGGATTTAAGGCTTTAACGGATGACATGCCATCAAAGTAGAACTCCCAAGTAGGGGACTCCTATTCATCCACATTCATGACTAGTTCATCAGGTAGATCATCATTGAGTGAGGAATCCATATAGATCTGGTGAATAGTGAAAAAATTAGCTAGAGCCTATCCTTTGACGCACTAAGGGATAAAAGTTATATCAAATTACAGTAGGATCATAGACCAACATGCAAAATGACTTGAGAGAGTCAGATGGGTCATCAAATACTACAAAGGGTTGTCTTGAGAGATCAGGTTAACCTTGTGCGAAAGTATGTAATGCCTAAGCTTTTGTACTGTAAAGATCAAAGCTAGACACTACTTCTCCATCGCTGGGAATTTCAGCTCTGCAGGTATTAACCGTCTACTGAGGTAGTATAAAGCATTTTTCTTGCCATCCTCATTCTCTTAAGCTAACAGGGCATCCTGGGATGGGTGCAGCTAGAACAGGGGGATTCATCAGGTAGCGCTTTATACTCTCAAAGGCCTCCTGACAACATTCATCCGAATAAAAATGAACATCCTTCTTCATAAGGGCAGCAAAGGGGAAACATTTACCTGAAAGATTGGAGATAAATCTTCACAAGGAAGGCAAGTTTTGCTTGAAACTTGAGGGATCGATGTCAATGCCATGGTAGTAAACTATAAATCCTAAGAACTTTCCTACACTAACTCCAAATAAGCATTTCAAAGGGTTCATCTTTAGATCATACTTGCGCAAGCGTTCAAAAATGATTTGTAAATCTTGAAGGTGATCTCCGCAGACTTTACTTTTGACCACTAAATCATCCACATAACATTTAACTTGCTCATGTATCATCTCATCAAAGATAACAGTCATGGCACGTTGATAGGTGACCCCGACATTCTTGAGACTAAAGGGCATCACCTTGTAACAAAACACAGCTATCGGTGTATGGAGTGCAGTGAACTTCTCTTCCTCATGATCTATCTTTATCAGATTGTAACCAAATGAACCATCCATAAAAGAGAAGATACTATGGGAGGAAGAAATATCCACCATAAGTTCGAGGATAAGAAGAGAGAAATCATCCTTAGGGCATACCTTATTCAAATTATAAAAATTAATGCAGACACGAATCTTTCCACTCTTCTTCCAGATTAGGATAATGTTAGCAAGCCAGGTAGGATACTTCTCTTCATGAATAAAACCACCTTCTATAAGCTTCTTAGTTTCAATGATCACTTGTTGTTCAATCTCCAATCTCATCCTACGAGGAGATTGTTTAACAAGGAATGCATTAGGCTTGATGGCCAACTTGTGGACTACTACATCTGAATTTAGACCTGGCATCTCTGTGTAATTCCAGGTAAGGCAGTCTTTAAATTCTAACAGCAGCTTAATGTATTCTTAAGCCTCTGAGTTAGATAATAAGACACTATAAAAAATAGGCTTAGGATTTGATTCAGTGCCTAAGTTTACCTCACATAGTTTGTCCATGGCAGAAGTGGTGCCATCTTCAAACTCATGTGGAGCATCAAGGACTCTATTCTCAGCATCATTCGGGTCTTCTTCATCAGTAAGAGAAACAATCAGATATGAGTGAGAGATAGTATGAACGTTGGCATGAGCAGACTGACTCTTTTCAACATAACCCAAGCATTGCTGTGTTTGAGGTGTGTCAGTTCAATAAATACGGGCTTACTGTAGAGCTCATTTATCAAACCAAGTCAAAGGAATGACACCCCACTCTACATAGCCTTCCATAATAGGAGAAAAGTAATGAGGGACATTTATAATCTCCTCATCCATAGCAGTCTCCACATACCTATGACTCTCAGGACCTAGTGGGGCACCTACACTATGGGATAAGGAGGCACATTCACTAGCTCATGGTGGCACGAAGGATTCGTATAGTGGAGGTACAAGATGCCTGTTAGTCTGTAGTGAGCCACCAACACTAATGGAAGAAGTAATGAAAAATCTTTGACGAGACTCTTCAACTCTTATTCCACACATCTGATGGGAAAGAGATTGTTTGGTAGTAGTATGACGTCGGGGGTCTTCTTTCTCGTCTGAGCTACTATCAATAACTAAACCACCCTCAGATATCAAGTACCTATGAAAGGTAGGAAGCAAACTATAATCAATGAAACTCGAGGCTGGTAAGGGAACTGAACAATGAGGAATATCAATCATCTCTTCATCAAAAGAGTCAGACTCAACAGTCAAGGAAGAAGTGTAAAGATGTGATGGAGGAGAAATTCAGTTGTTAAAGTTTTATGGTGAACGAGTCAACTCTCTACCTCTACCTTATCCTCACATACCTCTACTAGGGGGGACGTCGTGCTCAACTGCAAACTGAAAGGAAGACCCAGTAGGATATGTAGTGGAAACACCTACCTCGATACCAACCTGTAATGGACCCTATATTAGTGGTTGTATAGGACCCTGTGCAGGTGACTGCATAGGACCCTATACAATACTAACAGGTATCTTTGGTGATTGGGTAGGGGGAGGTATACAAGTCTTTCGAGGCATGTAATGCTCGACATTATTGTAAATAGAGACCTCGTGCACGATAAAGGGCTAAGTATCCCCAGGAATGGAATACTCATCATCATTCCTCATATACTTCATATATTGGTGCAAGGTAGAGGACACCATTCCATATTCATGAATCTAAGGCCTTCCTAAGAGAGCCCTGTATGAAGTATCAAACTCAATCACATGAAACTTTGCCTCAGTTAGGAAACTTCCAAACTTTGAAGGCAGGGTGATAGACCCTAGAGCGCGCTGGCTTTGGTCATTGAAGCCTTTCAATATAATTTTATCAGAAGTGACCTTCAAGTGACCAAGGGAGAGACTCTATAGAGTTTTATAACTCAAGATATTAACTGAAGCTCCCTAGTTAATGAGGACCCTATTCAACTCATAACCATTGACTTCAGCGATGACATACAAAGAACGATTGTACTTGACAGTCCCTAAAAGAAGATCACGATCCAAAAAGGTGATGCATGGTATCTCTCTTAAATAGCATGCATCCCAATAGATTGAGAAGTAAAGAAGGCTTAATAAGACTCTGGCTCAAGCAGTCCTTTCACCAAGGTCTCTCTCAAGTCGGGGGACATTATCAAAGCATCATAAACACTAAGAAGGGAAGAAATTTTCCTTAAATGATCCAACACATTATAATTAACCTCCAGCTGAGGGCCTTTTGCTTTCTCCTTAGACTGTTCTTGAGAGGAAGGGATGGGATCATCTTGTTGGGTAACGATTTTTTTTTCCTTTTCTTTTGTATTCTTAGCCATCCTAGGTAAAAGGATCTTCCCTGGATGCAAGTGAACTTTCTGAATTGAGTCATCCTCAATGGGAGATTCACTTGGTTAGGACCCTTTGAAATTGTAAAAATAATCTCTTCCTCTCGGACTCATCATTACATATAAAATCATTAACATTGCAAGAAATATATAAATTGTTAAAAGAGAGAGTGTTGAAAGAAGTAAAACTAGAAGATAGAGAACACCAAAAATAGCTAGAATCACCTTTTTTCTATTATTTCATCATCAGTTGAAGGGAGAACGAGATCCTTCAGCGTAAGTACTAGAAGGTGTCCCGTCTTCCCCTCAAAAGTTTCAACAATTTTTTCTCTTTCATAGATTTTCTTATTATATAAAGAAGAAAAAGAAAAAATGTGCCTATCAGACACTACAACAGAAGAAGTAAAAGGTGTTGGTGAAGTAACTGGACTAGCAACTGTCGACTTGGCCTGAGAAGGCCTCCTCTCAACTATCTCTGAACTCTGAACTGTCTGTCTCATCATCTGCTTTATCTTTCGAGAGAGTGTTAGCTGCCACTCTCCCTCAGAACTACGAGGTGATCTGCTACTACTGCTCTGACTATCACTGTGATTAGAACTAGAAATTATCTAAACTATCTGAGTAGTCTTGCCCTTGGGCTGCACCAAATCACTATCCTAAAGGTGTATCTTCCCACTAGCCATGAGCTTCTCAACTCTATCCTTGAACACATATCAGTCCTCTATAACATACCTGATATGTCTATGGAAGGGACAACAGAGGGGTGATTTGTCTACCCTTCCTCATCCACTCTACTATTCGTCGAGAATGTTAAGATGTTCTTCTTAATAAAGAATTTGAAAATCTTATTTACACTTTCTCTTTTAAATGGGTATTCCTTACTATGCTTCTCCTGTAGGTACTACTAACTCTCTGGATTCCTACGAGAGGGTCTAGGTTGAACTGCTAACTGAACAGGAGTGTAAGACTACTGACATGTTGTTGAGTTAACCATGGGCTTCTTACCCTTATCTTGTGGCTCATAATTAATATATACCTCCCCTCTCGTAGGAGGAGGTACCCTTGAAGACTCTTGCCGCTGAGGTCTATATGAGGGTTGACTCTCAGCCTTAGGAGGGACTGCATCGGGTATGCTGTCCTGCAAACTGATCACCTTCATCAACAACTTCTAGAAGGTTCTAATGATGAATCCCTTTAAGTAGGGTGCTATGGGACCATCTATATTCTTCAACAGAATTTCTACTTCACACTGCTCCTATAATTTGGGCTCACACTACAAACAGAGGTTCCTCCATCTGACTATGTAATCAAGTAGAGTCTCCTGAGGATGTTGTCTGGCCATAACCAACTCTCCAACTATAACCCAGTGCTCAGTACTGACAAATATCTACACAAATAACTGCTATAACTCTATAAAAGTGTGGACTGAATCATTGGGGAGGTCAACATACCATGCAAAGGCTGCCTCAACTAAATTGCTGATAAAAAGTCTCAACATCAGAGCATCGTTCCCTCCTATGTTGCAATATATGGCTCGGTACTAATCCACATACTTCCTTGGGTTCCCAAACCTATCAAAGACTCTGAACCTAGGAGGGACAAAACCAAGGGGGTAAGGCTCCTGCTCGTACTCTACTGGATAAGGTCTCTCCCAGCTAACTACCTCTCTAGACTTCTTGGACAAAATGGCTGCTCGACATACTCTGCTATCAAATCCTGAATCTGCCCGGATGACAACTACACTGACTGACTCTGGACTGGGGTATTGAAAGTAACTGATATAGGTGGCACTAGAACTACTCTTTGGACCTTGTCCACTCCTATGGGGTCTGGTGCTACTATAGGTGGTACTACTGGCTCATCCTTGGATATAGTAGGAGTACCTACACCCATAACTTGAGGCATGGCCCCCAAGGCTATCAACTGAGCGGTCATTATCACCATGGCTCTGGCCATCTCTGTCATTTAAGTCTGTATGTGTAGAACTATAGCCTCTATGTCAACTGACCAGGGAGATCCACCCACCTCAGGCTCTCCTTGCTTATCATCACACACACTCGGTGCACCGGTACCTCTCCATCTGATTCTTCCCCGAGTGTGTCCTCCTCAAAGAGGGTCTGAAAAAAATCATCTATATATGGACCCATAGGGGAGGAGATCTTATGGGGGCTAGGAACTAGAACTTCCTCTACCTGAATTGGTGAACCATTAGAAGGAACTACAACTTCTGTATCTGCCACTATATCACAGATCATCAGAACTGCCTCTGATCCTAAAGGAGCAACTATCTCTAATTGTCCAATTGCCTCAACTGACTGTACTACCTCGATAGGAGAGTCTACTTATCATTGTCTCCATACTCATCTACTATGGTGGGACCCAGTAGAGGGAACTAAATGCTAAGGAGCTATAATAACTGAACTGAGCAGAGGTCGGGCAGGCTCCAACTCCTGTCTACGTCCATGACAATGGGGGCATCATCCAACAATCGGAACACCTGCCTGAGGTCTAACTGTAAGAACTGAATTGGTTGGCTGCTGTGGTGGTTGTCCTCTCCGCCATTGGTACCTCTGTCTCAAGGACTGCCTCTACAACGGAATGTGTGCCTGAGAAATCTGATGGAGTAACCTCTTTCTACTGACAGATCCTCTATCCCATACTAAATGGACAATACTTCGAATCCTCTGAGAGAGGGCTCGAGCAGCATCATTATCTATAGGTACTCTAATGTGTGGTACAGTAGTAGTAACAGGAAAGGCCGCCGCGATGCGAGCGACGTCCTTCTCATCACCACTATGTGCTAGAGAAGAGAAGCGTCATCCTTGGACTGCTTGTATCTTGGGTGCTACTATGACATTCAGGGTAGGTGTAACTGGAACTGAATGTGGCTCCCATTGTAAGGGGACCACCCTAGGCTGAATAGACTCCTGGTGAGCCATTGAATCTGCCATCTATTGCCTAGCTGCTTCAGATGTGGCTAAATGAAGTCTCCAGTTTCTATTTCTCTCGGCCCTTCTCCCAAGGTTAGAGGTGGAAGATGAAGCCAGGTCTGAACCAACTGCCTGAGGGATTGGGGGAACAAGAGCTACAAAAAGCGCCGGTTTCTGCTCGACGGTCCAAGGGTAAGAGAATCGAGCAAAAATAGAAACCTGATGGGAAGAAGCCGAAGGAGCCTCGGTCTGGGCACCCCTCTTCCTAGAGGAAGAAACAGAGGGAACCCGAACATGATCTATCTCCACTGGAGCAATGGAAGAAGTAACTACTACCTGCCAGCGCTGAGGGGCCAGAGTTATTTGAATTGTTGGTACGGTAGGTGCTGATCGCTTGATCGCTAGACGACTAGGCTGAATAAGGAGTGGTTTATGCACTAGTTGCCTAACCATAGGGTACACTGGCTGCACACAAATATGAGTGGGATGAGTAGGTGCCCGGGTTATTTGTCGAGCAACTGGATGTCTGAAGGGGTGCATGGCTGCTCAACCTCTCTTTTAGGGAGGAGAAAAGGTAGCAGCCTCAGTAGAGGTCAGCCCGCCAAGAGTGACGAAGGCCGAGTTAGTGAAGGAATAAAAAGTGATTCCTCTAGCAGGAGGACTAGCTAACAGGGACTCAGTGAGTGTCACCTGCGCATCTGAACCAAAATTGAAAGTCACAGAAGGAACAAAGGAAGCCATTGCACTGTCTGCTAAGAAGAACAAAAGAGATTTGAAATGATTAGTAAGAAATAACATCACGAGAGAGAAAGGATAGATAAGGGACGGAATGACCCAGTTGGCTGAAAAGAAGGGAAATTAATTAGAGAGAACCCTAGCTAAGAAGAGACAAACCTAACTAGGAAGGACCCTAACTAAGAGTGGGACGAACCTAGCTAAGGAGTACCAAACTGGAGTACACACAAGAATGAATAATATAGAATCCAAAGATGGATAGAGAAACCTATCCCACTGTGGTCACCAGAAATCAGTGGACCTTCGAAAGGACACTGCCATGCGGGGACAAAATATAGAGGGTACGACTGCACTATCCCATAGGACAAAATGATTGTAGGCCTCTACGCTCTTCGTAAGAGGGCTAATGGGAGGGTAGATTTGTGGAAATCAAGGTCAAAAATATACCTAAGTATATGTATCAAATCAAGTAATAAAGTGATATAATAGAGTGTCAAACTCATGAGGAAGTATGATTTCATACAAATAACTACTACCGTTTACTCTAATTATAAAATTATCCTACTGAAATAAAAATATTAGTTATGGAGATTCAATCACTGACTAAAAATAATAAAAATAATAGATATAATATTTAAATAAAGTATTTTAGATTGTCGAATACAAATTGCATTTCATTCATAATGAGACTCTTATTCGTAAATATGATTCAGAGTATATGTATCCCTAGTTCTCTATCAAGCTTATAGAGGTGAAAAAGATATATGCTAACCTCTTACAGTTATATCCTCTTAAGAATCTAGCTTATTTATATTCTATGTCTAGGTATGCAAACATACTAATTCAGTATTTTTGGTTGTTATTGCTTTCCTTTATTGAGGCTATACATCGCACTATGTTTTAATTACATATTTGGACACTCTGTGCATTAATTAAAAAGTGAAAAAATATTGAAAATATTATTTAATTTTATAACACAAGAACCTTCATTAGTACTTTATATGTTCTCTATATCATTAATTTAAAAGTAGAAAATTAGCCATACATGGAAGAAAAGATAATCAAACTAGTTTTTATTGAAATCATGAAAGAACAAAAAATAAGGGAGTGATATAACTAGGAAAGATCAATGTATCTCCTCTATACTCCTTCCTCCATAATGTATATAGTTGCTCAAACAAATATTGACTAAACACTATGATGATTGTATCTAGCACTTATCTAGTCTCCCTCAGAATTGACTCTAGGAGGGATCTAAAGAAGTACTATGAAAATACTGAAATTAAACAAGTGACTGAACTCTCTTACAAATATAACATCACTACTATTTATAGGATAACACAAAAATAGCAAATGGCATTGGGGTGCTTGAAAGAGCAGAGCTATGACACCCATGGCACCCTTAAAATGAATTAACGCTTCGGCACTAGAACTTCTGCACTACCAGGATACTTGCTAATGTTGAACGGTTACTTAGTGAACAGTCGCGTCTCTTCACTGGCAGATCGTGTTCTTTGGAAGTTACAATTTCTATGCTGCAACACTGATGACTCTTGAATGTTACTGCACTTGATGGCAGATTTGGCACCAAGCTATGATAGATTATGCCGCTGTAACATTTAATTTAAAGAGCACAGCGTTGCCAACCTGACCATTTTGACGCCGCAGTCCTTAAAGACAGTAAACATGGTGCTGCCATGTTCAAGTGTGGCGCTTCGGTGGTGTGGAAGATGGCGTTGTGGCATGGAATTGTCGAATGCCGTTACTCTATACTCTACTTTAGATTTTCTGCCATTTTTGAATTTTTTCCTACACATAAATCATTAAAAAAACACATTTAAACAGATAAAAACACAAAAATATAACATAATTTACACTTATCACTATCCGACCAAAACCTTGCCATTATACATTATTTTAGAATCACCCCTTCAATTCTACCATATATTAACCCTTTTTTTTGGGATTTCATCAATAATTAAAGAACACTTACAACACACCAATCGATCACTATTTTTCTAATTAAAAAATGTGATTCACAATATTTTTATAAAAAGGCTAAACATGAACACACTACCTATCATCCACCAAATCTTCTGTTGATTATATAGGAGCATTTGGATCCTAAATTGATAATGAAGACATCATACTTTACATACTTAATGGTTTACCACCCATCATA
Organism: Dendrobium chrysotoxum; assembly: GCA_019925795.1. Classification (NCBI taxonomy): domain Eukaryota; kingdom Viridiplantae; phylum Streptophyta; class Magnoliopsida; order Asparagales; family Orchidaceae; genus Dendrobium; species Dendrobium chrysotoxum. The sequence continues at coordinate 16,669,820 of CM034311.1, forward strand.
TTAATCCTTAAAACTACTATGGACATGAAACCCACTAAGATTAGTCTAGATGACATATATTTACTACAGTGTAGTGAAGAGTTTAACATAAACAATGCATAAGCTAAAGACCATTCCATGATATACTATCAGATTGCTCTTTCTAATACCAATGGCCGTGGAGCTCATTCTAGAAGAGAACATGGCTGAAAATGTCTTTTACAATCAATGTGGTCTCGCTTCACTTTGCAAAGGCAATCAAATCTCTTTAACAAAATGACCTACCTATAAATTTGAAGGAAAATGAGACATACTGCCATCACCTTTTAGCGCGATTGCAATCTTTTGTATAACTCCTCATAATCCACAACTGTAGCAACCAAATTCTTCACAAAGTCTCAACTAATCAATAAAGATTGCTATCAAGATATAAGAGCATCTACACAACTAACACAGTCATCAATCAAATTCAACATCACTACAAGAAAATCACCTTTTTTCGGCGGAATTTTTGGCAGAAATTGATCAATTTTCGGCGGATTTGGAATTTATCGGCATCTTTCAGGCGAAAAATTTTCTGCCATTAAAACCTGCATAGGAAAAATATTTTCGGCGGTCTTTTCCAGGAGACAAATATTTTCGGCGATTTTCTGACGGAATAAAACTGCTGGAGAGTAAAAAAAATATTTTAAAAAATAAAGATGCCTGCCCGCCCAGCCACCCACCTATACTGCTCGATGCACGCCTGCGCTGCCTGCCCGGCTACTCGCATGCCCTCCCTCGCTGCCCATGTTGCCCGCATGCTGCCTGCCCGCAATGCCTGTTCGGGATTCGAACTGAGTCCAAAAATTAATTCTTAGTCCCAACCATTTTGCTGGAAGGGCAAATATGCTAAAATAATAATAATTATTTATTTAAACTATAATTATAAGAAAATTATATTTAAAAATTAATTTAAATAAAATATTAAAGTTAATAATGAATTAAATAAGTTATTAAATTAAAAATTAATTAAACTAAGTTATTTAACTGATAATTAATTAAAATAAATTAATAATTAATTAAAATAAACTATAAAATTATTAATTAATTAAATTATGAATATATGATTTTTTAAAAATTATTAAAATCCGCCGGAAACGCCACTGGAAACAAAACCGCCAGAAAGCCGCCGAAAATTCTTTCGAAAAATTAGGCTGCTGGAAAATAGACCACCAGAACGCCGACAGAAAAATCCGTCGGTAATGAACGATTTTCATGTAGTGCATCCTAAAGCATATTGTGGAACATAGAAAGTGGTAGTAGGTAACAAAGTTTCTCTCCCTAAAACCAATAGTGGACAATGTTCTATAACCATTCCTGTTCCTAATCATAAACTTCATATTCACAATGTTCCACATGTTCCTGCTATTTCCCAAAATATTCTTTCCATTAATAAACTGATTTCTCATAATGAATGATTTATTTCCTTCAAGTCACAATCAAATACACCTTGACTAATCATGTTATCTTCTTGGGTAAAACAGTATTATCCTTTATCCTACTCCTTCCCATGGGCTCAGTCCTTCATCACTAGCTCTTCATGCCTGATCATCATTTACATCACTATGGCATAATCGCCTTAGTTACCCTCATAACTCATTTCTATCTGCCTTCTCCAAGAATAAATATATCTATGTATTTCCTTTTAATTCTACTTTTTCACCTCATCTAATTTAGCTAAAAGTAATAAACCGCCTTTTTTTAAGAAATCAATCTATAATTCCAAACTTTTAGAACTAATCCACTCCAATGTTTGAGGACCATCTTTGGTCCCTTCTCTCAATGACTTTAAATACCATGTGTTATCTATCGATGACTTCTCTCTTATTTTCAAAATTTTCATATCCATAATAAATATAAAAAATGCAAAAAATTATTCAATTCACTACTTAATTCAAGGATCATTTAATAACTCTCATATTCAATAGAGAGGGAGAATACATTAACCACATCATACACAATTTCCTAACCTGTCATGGTAGTATTCATCAACTCAATTTCTCTCCCTTATACTTCTAAACAAAATGGCATTATGGAAAACAAACATTGATATATCATTAATACACCCAACCCATTCTTCATGAGGCCCATCTACCACTTCATTTATGGGTATATGCTCTTTAAATAATTAACTACTTTATCAATAAACTACCTTCAATAAACACAAAGATGAATACTCCCTATCAACTATTATACAAAAAGATCCCTACTAATTTTCATCTCAAAGTCTTTTGTTTCTTTTACTTTCCCTGGCTATACATAAGCTTTAAATAAATTATCACCACACTTGACCCAATGTGCCTTTATTAGGTACTCTTCCTCTCACTCGCTGTCATCTTTGACAAATATACATATCCCTACAAAACACTATTAACCTAAAAAATAAACTCAACTTTGGGTACAACATATGATAATAATAGGCATATGATCAAGAATCAATTTAGAAATAATAAATGTTACATATAGAAGCAATAAAATCTATAAATAGTAAAATAGTACAAAATAGAAGCTAGTAAAATAGTACAATGTGGAAACCAGTAAACTAGTATGGGTGTCAAATCAATAAAGCAGACGTTGTATTAATTCTGTTAATAATAAAGAAATCATATAAAGAGATAAAATTAAAGTATGAGTAAAGACTATCAGAATCTTATTAATGCAGTAAAATAATATAAGAGTGTACACATATTATCCATGTATTCTATATCACTATCAAATCAATATCTTAATCACATGGTCAGTATATCATGTGTTTAGTATGTCACATGCTCAATATTAATATAGTGAATTAATAATAATAATAGTAACAGTGAATTAGTAGTAGTATCAATAATAGTGAAAGTTCGATAAGGATGTTAAGCCTAAATGAACTTGTCCCTAGGTACATCAAGAGAGGGGTGAATCGGTGAACTTTAAAAAATATTTCTTACTTCGAAAACAAATATGATATTTTTAGATTTTTTAGTTATTAAAAATAACAATTTTTACTAGATACGGAAGTGAATAATTTTATCAAATTCAAACTAATGATGATAATACTCTAATCAGTAGAATGAAGTATTAATCACTAATTTTCACAAAGTAATTATCACCGAAATAAAGTTCAAAAAAATTAAAATGCAAAAGTAAAAAATCAGAACAAATACACTAGAGATTTATAGTGGTTTGGTAAAATATTGACCTACGTCCACTCCTTGGAGTCCTCCACTCCGAGTATTACACTATCACAATAGTGTCTCTCCTTTTGCCCCCACAATAAGGTGAAGAAGCCCTTACACAACTCACTTACACAAAATTAGGTGCACGGAGAACCGAAAGCTTTGTCACCCTCTTAGTGAAGGCAACAGACCTTAAATCTTTTCGTCCCTCTTCGAGAAGGCAGAGAACCTCAAACTCCTTTCTCATCCTCCTAGTGATGGTAGAGAACTACAAACTCCTTTCTTACCCTCATGGTGATGGCATAGTACTATGTCCTTGATCTGAAGAACTTCTTCACAAAGCCACCCAAGAACTAGATAGGCACTTGGAGGAACAAGGCAAGACACTTGCTTGGAGCAACTGAAAGTATAAGATGCGACAAGAGGGAGGATGAATTGGTATTTTAAAAAATAAATCCTAACCATGAGTTCTAATTTCTTAAAGGATTTTTTAGCTTTTTAAAATAATGATTTAACTAGTCAAATGCAAAAGCTGACGATTCATTCACAATTACAATACTGATGATAAAATTCTAAATGTCACAATGGAAAAGCTAAAATTAGATTTTTCATCAACCATTTATCATAAAAAATAAATGCAAGAAAAGTAAAATGTGAAAAATGAAAAAGTACACCAAAAATTTTTATAGTGGTTCGGTCACTTGACCTACATCCACTCCCCAGAGTCCTTCACTCTGAGAGTTGCACTATTAAAAGTTGACTCTCCTTCTGCTCTCTCAATAAGGTAGAGAAACCTTTACAAAACTCACTTTCACCTTCCCCGATGTGGCGGAGTGCCGGACACTATGTCACCCCCTGGTGATGGCAGCAGACCTTCTCCTTTTTCTCCCTCCTGGAGAAGGCAGGGAGCCTCAAGGACATTGACCTAGAAGCCTCTCTCCCTAAAGAGCTTCCACAAGACTCACTAAGGTTATAGGAGGAGCAAGCGTGCAGCTAGCTCGGAGCAACCGTGTGATCCCCTCACACTCCTTCTCCCTTACGCTCAAGCTCACCTTCTCCTTCCTCTCGTGAACCTTGGATTTCTTCAAAAGCTCCCTCTCAAGAGTTTCTTTAGTTATCACGTTCCTCTTCTTCACACCTACTTCTTGGAAGAATAATTAAAAATTTATTTTTATATTAGGCTTCAAAAAACTCTAATTATTCAATTTAGTTGACACTGTCCGTATAGTATGATCTAATATCACACAGTATGATCAGTTCAACATTAGTTCCATCTAGTACGAAGGGAGAAAAATAGTTCACAAATTTTAAGCACATCATACAGTACGATCAAGAGATCGTATTGGACGATCATTTTATTTTCCATTGTTCATACGGGATGACTTATGGGATGACCAAAAATAGTCTCTGTAAATCATCCCGCACTGTACACTTCGTAAAGTATGAATAGTTTAATTTAGTTCATCATCCTATATGATATAAATATCGTTCGGGATGAATAGTTCAAAAAGCTATGGTTTCATTTAGTATGATCTATGCGACGACCAAAATTCATCTCTATAGTTCGTACAGTATGATTCATATTATATAGTATGAATAGAAGTCATTAAGAAGCCACACTTTAATTACCTGATTACGGGGGATAATTTTCATAAGATTTTAAATGATCGTATAGTATGATTAATATCATACAATATGATTAGTTCAAAAAACAAATTCAAAATCTTACCTAAATTATGTTGGCGACTAGGGTTTCAATGGGAATAAATCATATAGTACGATCACAATCGTACAGTATGATTAGTTCACAAATTAATTATCTGAATCACCCGTTAAGCCTATGTTTTGATGACAGATCGTACAATATGATTAAAAATCATACAATACGATTTTCTTTAAAAGAAATTTCATTCAAGAAGGAAACTCTCCCCCTATGTGTGTGTGCATGATCACCCAATTTGCATATACTCTTTTGTGACAGACTCAAAAAATAAAAAATAAAAAATATACAAAGTATAAATTCTTTTACATCCTATTCTACTCAGTCTTGAGTCTTCAGTAGTCTTGAGTGGTGTGTATGTTATTTGAAATATTATTACTTATAGATAAAAAATAACATCTATATTTTTCAAGGAAGAACATAATAATCTAGTCAATATTATTCATCATCATCAAAATAAGATACTAAGGATCCTGGATTACAATAATCTCTCCCTTTTTGATGATGTCAAATAATATTCTCTAATAGGCAAGATAAATATTATTTCTTCCTCAGCTCCCCCTCATTAGATGATGGATTTTAAAAGATGGGAGGATTTTCAAACAAAATGTTTTTTTTTAATTTTAAATTTTTGTTATTTTTTTATTTTTAAAAAACATAAATAAAATATAACCCGATTAAAAGTAACATAACATAATAAAATAAATATACTTAGCTTAAAAAATAACATAGCATACAAACAACAAGAAAATAGAACTTCTCTCCCTTTTGACATCACCAAAAAGAGGAGTATACACAAATGATGAAGTACAAAAGTACAAAATAAAGAAAGACATAACAAATAAGCAAAAGCTACTAGTAGTTTGGATCCTGATCAGGTGGTGGTGGTGGGAGTGGTGGAAGAAAGTACTGATGGATGGATGCAAATTGATGATATATCATGGTGAATAGTTCTCCAAACCATCACATATCATCTTCGTGTTGTCATTATTATTGGTAAATGTGGTAGTCCAGCTGAGTTTCAAGGAGATCGAGCTGCTGAACAATATCATCCTGAGGGTAGGCAGGTGTAGGTGGTGGTATCGATGGTGGTGGAGGTCCTCCTGCAGGAGCAGCTTCCCCTTCTTCATCAAAATCCGAATTAGCATGCTCTTTCCCCCGATGGAAAAGAGTACAGAATGTGGCGTCTGTGTAAAAGATAGGAAGATTATCAGATGGAATAGGATAGCTGAGTTGATATTTTGCATCGAGGATGTATCCTATGATATATCCTAAGGCAATATTTTGTTTACGTCTGGAATTGGGATATTGAATAGCAGACAAGTTATAAATATAGTCTAAGATCATTTGGGCTTCATCAAATTTGGTGGCTGACATGATTAAGTAAAGTGACTACAAATAGAAGTGGGGTAATGTGTATGTGATCGCTAGCTTTTGGTATAATAGATGTTCGGAGAATGTGCTGAATAATTTGAGCATTTTGAGTTAGAGTTTGGACAAGTGGTAGGTGTTGGTTTGTGGGCACATTCCTAAGCAACATATTAACAGAGGTCAAATCAAAATCATTTGTGAGAATAGACTTGGGATGAGGTCCTTCGGTAGAGATTCCAATATATTCAGCTAGATCGGCTTAAGTGATTTTGACATTTCGTTTGCATACAAATGAGGTCAAGGTGGTGCATTTAAAATTTATCCGAAGATTTGCTAAAAATTTATATAGAAGTCCAGAGTGAAAAGGGAAGGCTAGACTAAGAAGAAACTGGAGAGTGGTGGAGGTAAAAAGGTTCATAACCTCAAAATTTAAGGTGGCTTAGTTTAGCATGTGAGATGGAGTGATATTTGCCTCTTTGAACTTATTGTAGGATTTTTCATTGACAGTGGAGAGAAAATAATTATCGAACCGATGGGAGGAAGAGGAGCTCCCCTTGATCAGTCTACCATGTTTGCTTCCACCAGCCATTGGACAGAAATATTGAAGGGATGAGAGATTTAAATAGGTTAAGAGTGAGTTGAGCAAATGAAACCCTCCAATTTATAGATTTTTTGGATGATCGTACAGTACGATATGGATTTATACAGTACAATCAAGTGAATTAATTCGTCTGGATGACTCATCAAAAAAATCAATCAAATCATACAGTACGATCTGTATCGTACTGGACGATCTAAAGAGATTTCATTCATCCCGAGGGATCATTGGTACTACCTTTGACAAAAGGTATTGTACAGTATGAACAGGTGTTCGTCCAGTATGAATAGCAATTATGATCGTACCGGCTGAGTTTAAATTCATCCCAATCTAGTTTGACACGTGGATCGTATCGTACAAAGAGAGGAATCGTATAGTACAATAATTAATAATGTGTATCGTATAGTACGAGTGGTGGTTCATATAGTATGATGTATATATCTGCAAGCAAATATGGACAGTTGATGGAATTATGGGTTATGATTTGTGCATTTGTAAAGATCGTATAGTATGATTGTGTATCATATAGTATGATATAAGAAAAGTTTAAGGTTTTGGTGTCAGTAAGATGTGTGTGAGATGATTATAACCCCCCCCCCCCCCCCTCCCCTTTTTTAAATTTCCTAACAAATGACAATAAATGAAAAAACACATGAAATTTTTAAAAGACACAAATAAAAAGATGCTTTCAAAATTTTTTTTTTATTTAAAAATTTTCTTGGATTAAGCATGAATGTCTATGACACCCAATTTTGTCCTCAAGGTGCTAAAGGTGTCATAAGCTAGTAGTTTTGTAAATATGTAAGCCAGTTGATCTCCTATAGCTATATGGTGTAGTTCGACATCTCTCTTACCTACATGATCTCTTACGAAGTGATGCCTAATATCTATATGCTTTGGGCGTGAGTGTTGAATTAAATTTTTAGATATGAAAATTACACTAGTGTTGTCACACATAATTGGGATGGTTCCCACATGTAGTCCAAGATCTAAAAGTTATTATTTTAATCATAAAACTTGAGTAATATAACTTCCTACTGCTATATATTCTGCTTCAGTAGTAGAAAGGGCTACTGAAATTTCCAAAAGTCAAATAGTATATTATCAAATAAGGGTGGATATGTTATTGAATAAATCTCCATAGTGTTACGATTACCAAAATGTGTCATAGATCATATATTTCTAAGTTTTCAAAAACACTATTTTGAAACCCCGCTTTGATACCACTTGAAAGTATGAGATGCACCAAGAGGGGGGGGGGGGGGGTGAATTGGTATTTTTAAAATAAATCCTAACCACAAGTTCTAATTTTTTAAAGGATTTTTAGATTTTAAAAAAATTGACTTAACTAGTCAAATGCAGAAGCTAACGATTCATTCACAATTACAACGATGATGATAAAATTCTAAATCTCACAATGAAAAGCTAAATTAGATTTTTCACCAAGCAGTTATCACAGAAAATAAATGCAAGAAAAGTAAAATGAAGAAAACGGAGAAAGCACACCAAAAATTTTTATAGTGGTTCGTCATTTGACCTACTTCCACTCTCCAGAGTCCTCTAGTCTGAGAGTTGCACTATTAAAAGTTGACTCTCCTTCTGCTTCCTCAGCAAGGTAGAAAAGCCTTTACAAAACTCATTTTCACCTTCCCCGATGTGGCAGAGTGCTAGATGCTATGTCACCCTCCTGGTGACAGTAACAGACCTTCTCCTTTTTCTACCTCCTGGAGAAGGCAGAGAACCTTGAGGACGTTGACCTAGAAGCCTCTCTCCCTAGAGAGCTTCCACAAGACTCACCAAGGCCACAGGAGGAGAAAGCGTACAACTAGCTCGGAGCAACTGTGTGATCCCCTCACACTCCTTCTCCCTCACACTCAAGCTCACCTTCTCCTTCCGCTCACAAACCCTGAATTTCTTTAAAAGCTCCCTCTCTAGAGTTTCTTCAGTTATTATGTTCCTCTTCTTCACACCTACTTCTTGGAAGAATAATAAAAAACTTGATTTTATATTAGGCTTTATAAAACCCTAATGATTCAATTCAATTGATATTTTTTGTACTACGGTCCAATATCATATAGTATGATCAGTTCAAAAGCAGTTCCATCCAGTACGAAGAGAGACAAATAGTTCACAAAATTTAAGCACATCGTATAGTACGATCAAGAGATCATACTGGATGATCATTTTATTTTCCACTATTCATACGAGATGACTTATGGGACAACCAAAAATCATCTCTATAAATCATCCTGCACTGTACACTTCGTATAATATGAATAGATTAATTCAGTTCATCATCCCGTATGATACAAATATCGTCTAGGATGAATAGTTTAAAAAATCATGGTTTCGTCTAGTACGATCTATGGGATGACCAAAATTCATCTCTGTAGTTCATACGATACTATTCATATCGTACCATATGAATGATAATCATTAAGAAACCACGCTTTAATTGCCTGATTATGGGGGATGATTTTGGGAAGATTTTAAATGATCGTATAGTACGATTAATATCATACAGTACGATTAGTTCAAAAAACTAATTTAAAATCTTACTTAAATTATGCTGGTGGTTAGGGTTTCAGATGAAAATAAATTATATAGTACGATCATAATCATACAGTATGATTAGTTCACAAACTAATTATTCGAATTAGCTGTTAAGCCTAAGTTTTGATGACAGATCGTACAATACGAATAAAAACCATATAGTATGATTTTCCTTAAAAAAAATTTTATCTTCAAAAAGGAAACTCTCCCCTTGTGTGTGTTTGCATGGTCACCCAATTTGCATACACTCTTTTGTGGCAGACTCAAAAATTGAAAAATAAAGAAAATATAAAATACAAATTATTTTACATCTTATTCTATCAAGTCTTGAGTCTCTAGTAGTCTTGAGCAGTGTGTATGTTATTTGAAATGTTAGTGCTCACAAACAACAAATAACATCTATATTTTTCAAGGAAGAATATAGTAATTCACTAAATATTATTTGTCATCATCAAAATTAGAAACTAGGGATCCTGGATTGCAGCAGCAACTGTGTGAACCTCTCACACACAAGCTCTCCCTTTCTTCTTTCCAAAACTCTCTTGGATCTTATCCTCTAAGCTCACTCTCAACAACATTCAGCAGTAAAAAACTTGAAACAAGTCACTTGAGTGAGATTAAATATAAGGCCTCTTAAAAAGCCCTAAAATTCAATTCTATAGATACTGATCGTATAATACCATCCAAGATCATATGGTATAATTAGTTTAAATCACCCTGTTAGTATTATACAAATTATAGAGCATTGTATGATCTGTTTAATGTATTACACTGATCATTCAGTATGATATAAAGGGTCATCCAATATGATTAGTTGAAATAACCTTGTTTGTTGTCCTGTATGATACGCGATGATAAATTATCATCCCATTAAGGGATCTGGTCATACAGTATGATTGGATCTAATCGTCTAGTATGATCTAATTGAATAAATTAATAAAAATCATTTTCTTAATTACAAAACTAATTTAAGAAAAATTTAATTACATCATACGGCCTATTGTACGATACGATAAGTATAATACTTTAATTTGAAAATATTACCTAAATTATGATTGGCTTTTAGAATTTTGATTTCACCTAAATGTCATATATGATATGTATCGTATAATAAAATTAGTTAAAATTACGTTAATTATAATAATTAGTGCGCTTAATGATTTTCTGATTAGCTGATCATGCAGTATGATATGGATTGTACAATATGAGTAGTTCAAAAAATTTAACTTATAATTTTGTCACTAACTCACTTTCTTGAGTGTGTGTGTGCACATGGTCACCAAGTTTAGTATCCACCAAATACATAATTGACTCAAGAAATATAAAAATAATAAAAGGAAAAATTACAGACTCCTCTAGACACTTTGACCCTATTCTACCCAATCTTAAGCTGATCAGTTTTGCACATTGTATAGTGGACATGAAATTTTAGTGCACAAGAAAAAAGCAAATATGCAATAATAGCAATTATCAGGAGATAGCATAGTAAGGAATCCAATAATATTTGTTATCATCAAAATCACAGGGCTTGAGTCCAGATTTGTAACAAATAGTTTAGTAATTGTATCGGTATTTGTATCAGTACTAGTACATTCAATGGCCATAGTAATAAAATAATGCAATAATAATAAATTTATATAATGATAGTAAATTAATACAGTATCAGTAAAGACATACAGTAATAATGAATCCATAATATATATTTCAATAGTCACACTAAACAAGTAATAAGTTTTGGCTATCACGATGTTTTTTAGTAATCGGTAGCCGATAATCATTGACTTAGTAAATAGAGTTTTCACTTTTTGTCCATTAGCACAATAATAACTCCTTATAACTCATAATCATTATATCGTTGTATCAATAAAGGATAACAACTAACCATAGTATTTAAAAAAGGCCTGTTAGTTTACCATCTTGTATAGGTCAATCAATCTCCAACTAATTGGACAACCAATCTTTAATTATCATTTACACACATATATTATTATCACAATATGATAACAGTAATAGCAAACAACTATTATTTAATCACATATCCACATTCATTTCTAATGTATTTCAATAAATAAAGTATAATTAGGCTTAATTAAGACATTGCCAAAATATCAAAATGGTAGGCAACAAAAAACCCTACTAAGGAGAAATTCATATTTTTATAAATTAAACAAATTATCAAAGATCATACATAACAATATTTTAAAGCTTTAATTAAACTAAAATACTATTTTTTGATGTTCAAATAAAATTTTGAATTAATAAAAATTGCTACGTTTTAAAAATCATCTGGAAAAAATTTTAAATAAATACTCAAAATATTCATAATCTAAGTCTCGATAACATATAAAAGTTATGCCGTGAAGTTTTACCAATACAAAATTATTCTCATTTTTTAATAACGAAAGTACAAATTTGATCCAAAAATTAAAAAAAATTAAATTATTGAAATCAGAAATAACATAATGATTCCTTACAATAAGACGAGCTAATCTTCCAACATGACCAATTGACAAAAAAAATGCTCTACGACCTCAAAAACCCAAGATTTCTTTTACTCTCTTTAAAATTCTCTCTAATTTAGTTTTCTAATACTTTGTTAGCCAAAATAAGAGGATAAAAAATTTTCTTAATGAATTAAGATAATGGGTTAAGATATTTATAATAAAATAATATATATATATATAATTATATAATTTAATTAAGTTTTAGAATAAAATTTATATAAATCCTTTTGGTTTTTCAAAAATTATAGAAAAATATCCGTAAAATAGCCCGTTTTATTTAGAAAATTTTGCTAAAATCAGTTTATAAAATGGATACTTGACGGTCCCAAAATTCACACTTGTACTGACATGTGTAAATTTTTAAAGGATTTGTACAAGTGCCCAAAAATTATGCAAAAATTAATGTAATTAAATGATTACAATATCTATGTTATGACAACGATGGTTTGATATTTGGATTTGGTTAAGGATCAGCAGGCTCTATCATTTTTATGCTTATCAAATACAAAACAATTTATATTACTTTATGAAATCAGTTCACTTTACTTTAATAATATGCATGACTTATAATATCAATATTATATATGATGTGTATCATATATGTTATATGGTTCATGTATTTACGTTCCCTTATATCGATCACATCAATCATATTTACTTTCTTATATCAGTCATGATTTGTGTCATATACATGTTGTGTCATATCATGTCACTTATACAATATATCAAGTATGATAATATCATAGGCATGTATAAATAATATAAGTAAGATTGGACATTCGAATAAATGTGTTTTTTCTGTATCCAGCCACGTAGGTCAACATAGAAATCAGTCTCAATCATATCATTCTGTTTATAGGAATCGATTTCATATCACATATCAAAAGTCATCAGTTATGTGGCTTTCATATAAGAAGTCATCACTTCCTATCCGTCAGTGTATCATATGAGTCAGTCCCCTTATAGCTCCCTTTTCATATCACTTAGGATTACACCATAAACATTTTTTAAAGGAAAGACGGTCAGCCCACCCTCCTATGTAGGGTAATATATCTCAAGCCAACTAGAATCAATTTATCATTTCCAATCAATCATTCTTTCCTTTACACATATTTCATAACATATACATTTAGTACACTATCATTATACTCATAAATATGCTTGTAGTATGCCAAAAATGCATGTTGAACTAAATGAACGATAATTATTTTCATGCTATGTTTTTCATCCAGTACATTGCTTCTGGATCATTTTTATCATTAATATTACACTACCCATTTCAGTTAACATGACATACAAGTAAAACCACCTAGTAAAAATTTAATATTAATAAGTCAAAATGCTCAAGATGAAGATATCTATCACATATCAAAAGTTACATGGTGAAAAATCACTATAACAAGAAATATTGCATTTAAATTGATTTTAGGCAAGATAAAATTCAACAAATCAAAATAAATAAAAATAGAAATAAGTTTTGAGTTACCTACAATGATCAGAATACTTTTCACAACTAGAGCAATATATGAAAATAACATGGAATGAGCTCTCTCTCTCTCTCTCTCTCTCTCTCTCTCTCTCTCTCTCTCTCTCTCTCTCTCTCTCTCTCTCTCCACTCTCTCCCTTTCTGTTCTCCTTTCTACCCTAGAAAGGCATGCAAATGGAGGGGATGGATGGATGGGAGAGGGTTAAGGAAAATGATTTTAGATATTTTAATATTTTAAAATCCACTATTTTAATCTAGGGTTGTGACGCTCGCTTTCTTAGCACCACTGCCCTTCTAGGGAATCTTCCAACTTCTCTCAAAATATTTTGACTTGAGCTTCAGCACTACAACGCTCTTAGATAAAATTTCAGAATATGAATTTGGTTATTGCACATAATGACATCAATCTTACCATGGAAATTAAATTTGAACTAAGGGAATCTAAAAATATAGAAAATTCTCAATCTTCATCTCTATGTCTACCCCATCTTTACCCCCACATGCTATACACAAGAAATAAAATCTCCTCAGTGGTAGATTTTATGTCTAATGAGTTTCTAGCCTAACAATGACAGAGGATGGTCCATTGTATCGTTGCCACCACACCAACAGATATTGATGATGCATTGGATCAGAATAAAGAACATCTTGTAGCTCAATGATTCAATTAAGAATTTTGAATCAACTACCATAAAATTATTTTCCTTGTTGAAAAAATACATATAATTTTGATATATTTCACTTTTGCTCCCCATTATGACAAGTCAATCCTTGAATTGAATATCTCCAATGCCTTTCTCAAAGATGAAATTCAAGAGACCGCCTAAATGTGACAACCACCTAGTTTGATTGATTATCAATATCCAACATGTTGAAACTCATGATATTGATCTTTTATTAAGATTTTGATAATTTTAAATATTATTGGATAAATAATTTAATATTTTTATAATATATACTAGTTATTTTGTTATATCAATATTTCACGTATGACATATGAACTAAAGCTACATACAACATATAAAAAGCCCAATCAAAAGGAGAGAGCTAAGGAATTGTAGAAATGAGAATTGTCAAACTTATAATATGAGTCTGCATTTTTTTGCATAAGTCTTTATGTATTTAGATGTATGTTGGCTAGAAAATCATGCACACACTCATGACTGTGGATCATAATTGAACATATGATTTCTCTGTTAAATTATATTGCACGATCAACTATTATAAAAAATAAATCAACTACTAAATAAAATTAATAAAATAAAAATTTAAAATAATTAATTATATTGTGTGATCTTGATCATCCTAGATGATCAATTATTTTGATAAATAATCACTCTTGATTTTTGGTTTCCAAAAATATGCAAATTTGAATTTTAAAATTTGAACTAATCATATTGTACGATATTGATTGTACCATATGAATATTAATGTATTTTTCCTATTTTGGATCATTAATCAAGCAATTGAATTAGGATCAAATTGTGACTTCATACTATCTAATCTTAATCATAAAGTATGAACAAATAAAACATTTGTTAGACGAACTACTATTCATCAAGGAAATCCTTGAGCTGATTCAACTTATCGTACTATATGATCCTGATCATAATGTATTATCCATATCGTACAGTTTGATCCAACAAAACTCAAATATGAGTATTTTCTCATAATGATCTAATCATATAGTATGAATCACATTTCGTATTGTAAGATCAGTATTTTAAAAATTAAATTTAGGATTTAGTTTAAATAGCTATTTTTGATTCTTTGAACAACAACAAAAAAATGTGTAAGGCAAGCCATTCATCAGAGATGTTTTTCTTGAGAAGGTCCATGTTCTTTGTGAGAGCTTGTCCAAAATACTTGGAAGAGAGGGTGAGGCTGAGAATAGGATCCTTGGGGAGTTAAGGGTCATGTGAAGGAGATCACATGGTTATCCTCATTAGCTTGCACCTTTGTCCTTTAGGGTCTGTGTTGGGAGCTCTTAGAGAGGAGCTTTAGAGAGCAGTCTTTGGGTGAAGGACTTATGAGTTGCCGAGAAGGCTAAGAGAGCAATAACTTAGCCTTTTTGTGGAGCATTAGGAGGGCGAAGGCATCTCCGCCATGTTGGGAGGCAAAAGGAGGGAGTCTAGGTTTTTCAATGAAGGAAGATCTTGTAAAAGTTATTCTCCACCTCGGAATGGAGAAGGGTTTCTCCATCTTATTAAGTGTGGAAGGTGTGTTGTCTAGTAGAATTCCTAAGAAGGAAAATTTTGGAGAGTAGTGCAAATAGGTCAGGATGACCCAATCATTATAATAATTTGAGTTTACTATTTTTTTTTTTCTGTTTTTCTTTTGTTTTATTTTACTTCTTGAATATTTTAACTTTATTGCTTAGATCTAATTTTGTTGCAAGCATTGTTTAGTTCAAAATCTAAAAAAAAAATAAAACAAAAAATTTTACTATCAAAATTTTTAGTGTTCAAATTAAGTTTTTTTTTAATCTATTTTGTTAAATTTGTTTGATCTCAAGTACATAAACATTAAAGATCTAAAATCAAGCATACAAAATTTAATTATTTAATCTGTGTTAATCTGTGTTATTTTATTTCTTGCATATTTTATCTTTATAGCTTAGATGTGATTTTGTTGCAATCATTGTTCATTTCAAATAATATAAAACTAATAATAATTAAACAAAAATTTTACTATTAAAATTTTTAATGCTCAAATTAAATTTCTCATTGAATCTATTTTGTTAATTTTGTTTGATCTCAAATACATTGACATTAAAGATTTAAAATCAATTATTCAAAAGTTAATTATTCAATTTATTTTTGCTGCAAAGCATCATTATTATTTTAAAAAATAAAAATTATTTTAAATAGGCCAATTCACCCACCTCTCCCTCCCTCTTCTTGGCTGTAATTAATCACTTACACAATACATATCTGCCAACATTATAATGTAATTTACGAGATAAAGGCAATGGTTTTTCTTGACCAACAAAGGCTTCAAGTTTAGTATCTCAGGCCCTTTATTTCTTACATACTTAAATAGTAGCACAGAAATATTTTTGCTAATTTATGAGGATATATGATATACTCAACACAAAAAATCATTCATAACTATCTCTAAATTCATCATAGAGATCTAGATTCACTTCTACCCAAAAGAGTTGCGATCCATTTCCTTCTTCCTGGAATTCAGGTGATGCCCACTGCCTCTGATTGTTTCTTAAATCAAAGAAAATATGCACAGGAGCTCGTGCAAAAATCTAGCATGGTAGATCGTAAACATGATCTTTCTCCTATTCCTCTAAAATAAACCTCCAGCCTAGGAGCAGGCGTGCTCATAAAAAATCTTCCCTTCTTTTAAGAAATTGTAGGATCCTTGCAATACTTGACGGTTACCCGACTAGATATTACTTTCACCATCAATCAAGTTTTTTAATGTATTCATCAGCCACTAAACAAACACTATCAATTGTTGAAACTTCCTCTCGAAGTAAACGACCATCTATTGTATGTTTCTCGGCATATTAACTTTGCTTGAAGTATTATGAGGCAAGCAACTATAGCAAAATCTCCAACTGAAGATGAATATAGAGCCTTGGCTTTTGTAGCAAGTCATATTGTATGGCATTGCTGACTACTACAAGATTTTTAAGTTGATGTCTAATCTCCCATTCCTCATCATTATAACAACACTTTTGCCACGGCTTTAGTCAACAACCCAATTTTGTCATATCCACAATGAATAAATCGAGATAGATTTCCCCTTCATGAGGAAATGCATCCTCTCCAAACAAATTATCGTTCTGCACATCAATTCCAAAGATCAACTAGTAAGCATTCTCACGGAACCGAATCAACGTCTCATTTTTTAGGTCAACGTGAAAAATTGACTGTCCAACAATCAGGTCATCAATTTCGACCATAAGTGATGCAGATATGAACGCAGCTCAACTTAATCTGTTGGTTGTGAGCTTTGACTTCCAACTAAGAGATTTTGGATTCCAGTCTCATGTATGTGATGTGTATGAATTTGCTTTAATTGGCCTAAATGTCAAAAAAAAAAAAAAAATGCAGATATGATAAGCCGCAGTATCATCCACTCTTTCTGCTAACTGAGAAATCATCTTCACCTGCAATTACTCCTAATACTTCATTGTTAACAGCCTGTTGAATCCTCACCATCCATTCTCTGTTGCGAGTACGAAAATTCTCCCCAAACCAGGCTATGCATACCGATGGAGCTCTGCATTGCTGACAGGAATATGAATTAAAGTAGGTACATCTTCCATTACTCTTATGTCTTTCTCTATATCTCCTCATCTCCTCCTTCTACTGTCAAACTAACAAAGCAGAGATGTCAGTTTTTCATACTTCTATCTCAACCTCATCCTTTTTCAGTGCCACACTCAGGCAAAAGTTGACTATATTGATTAATTCACACAGCTTCTATGAATTCATTGTATCTTCATGATTTATGGGTATCTATTTGGAGATGACTTTCGGCATACATGATTTTATTTCAGAAAAATAACACTCACTTTATTCATGTTTGTTGATTTCATGAATTCGTTGGTACATATCAGCATAGCTGCAGATTACAGATTGCAAAACTGGTATTAATTATGTTTTAAGTTCAGTGCTTGCAAAGAAATAATAAACTGAATGCTTATCGTCACAAGAGTGAGAAGAATAAAAACTTATATCTGAATTTGGCGAAGTCAAATTATATTAAGTGGTTTTTATTCGTTATAAATACCTTGTGGAATATTCTACAAAGAAAATTCATAACGACGATCATGTCGGAAGATGTGAAAAACCTAATATGAAGAGTACAATGTTCGGTTTTTTTTTTTTTTTTTCTTTATTTATATGGGAAGTAAGCCGGAGGTGGTTAAAAATTAGTACGCTCGATTGCGGGTTGCGGAGGAGAGGCAGAACTCTCCCAATCAGACAAGCAGTGCAGCATGAACAATACGATGTTGATTTTTTTATTTTTTGTGTGTGGGAAAAATAGGGGCAATCATGCCCAATTTCATTCCAAAATGAAAGATTACAAAAAAGATACAATAATTTTGTAAGAAAAACAAAAAAAACTTACAAAAATAAAAAAAAAGAAAAGAAAAACAGCTAAAAATGCCTAAACTATCTAAACAAAACTCCTTAAGAAGGAGAGAAAGAATTAGAAGAACAAAAATATAACCAATAAAGCTAATTACAAGCAAGATTCCAAAAGGAATCAGCAAAAGAAAAGTAATAAACGCCATTCCAGTATGGCAGAACAGAAGAAAACGCTCCCATATCTTATGACAGATCAAAGAAAATGCAAGAAGCACCCAACCAAATCTGAACAGATCAACAATAATCCACTTGCACTAGAAGATTCAACCCAGCCTTCCCAACACCAACAAATCTGAACAGATCAAAATCAAGCCAAAGAATAATCCATACTAGCAGATTCAATCCAAAAAACCAATAGCAGGAGCCAACAACCAAACACAGACGATCATCCAATCAGCAATAGATGCTATCAAACAGCAGGACTACCAACCACCCAACAGCTACAAGAAATCACCAGACTTACGATGTTGATTTTATAACAGATTTTTAGTGGCTGTTGTGTTCAAAGTACTTTATACATAAAGTAAAAGATTGCAGAGGTTTCTAAAATTTAAGTATTTAATTGGATGAAAATTTAATTTAAAATAATTTGTAAATGTATTTAGACTGTATCATTTGCTTCATTTTTTATGTATTTTAAAATTGACCAATTCAAATAATTTTAGAATACACCATGCCACCTTACTTAGCTGCAGCCACCGCTCACTATTGGCTTGATGTTAGATGAGAATACAGCCAAATAGCTTGATGTTAGATGAGAATACAGCTAACATTAGTGCTGTTCATTTATTTTAGCTTACGTATTTCATGAACACCACAAATTAGAACCTTTCTGTTGAAATGAAGGGTATCTGCATAAGAGAAATTGATTGAGTTTTTAAAAGCAACACAAGTCTCGGCTCCTGACAAGCACGCAGTCACTACCATTCCAGAATAAATCTCAAACACCAATTCATAACAAACAGGATGAATCTCACTCGTACACGTGTAAAGGCTTATGCCTATTCACTTATATGTATAGCATATACTCATACTTATACTTTAGCAGATATGACAGTAAAAAGTAAGTTGTCTTCTTCCTCCTTTAGTATCTATTTTTCAAATTATGTATAAGGTCTACAATAATATGTAGAATACTTTTTTTTATGGTATCAGAGAAGGTGGAAAAAGCCTGTTATACAGCAATGGCATAGTCTTCATCGTCTTAAATAGACGATCTAGCCACCGATACCTTCGCAGACACCTGTACTATTCATGCATCGCTCAAATTTGTTATCTCCAACATTAAAACCACAGTACCCAAATGATAACTATCCAATGTGGAGATCATAGGTTCTCAAGCTGGTTCGAGCCAACGGATTCACAAAACTTCATCAAACCCACAACAACTCCACCACCTCTCCTATCTCAGTCCTCAGACGCCATCACCACAATCAACCCCAAATACAATGAATGGGTTCTCATAGATCAGAACTTAGCAGCAGCTCTCTGCTCTACCCTTTCCTACTCCATCCTTCCTTATGTTCTACTTCTTGAATCATGCTCTTCCATTTTGCTTACCATTGAAAGGAGCCCGCAAGACTCAAATCACTCTAGAGTCATTCAATTCAAGATTAAACTCCATAACATTTATATGAAAAACCTCACCATAACTCAATACCTTACTGAAATCAAAACTATAGTTAACAAAATTGCTGCTGTTGGTGCCAATGTTGATTTAGAAGACATTATCATATATACCCTAAACCACCTCCCACCCTCCTACCAAACCTTCAAAACATCCATTCGAACAATGCTTCACCCCACAAGCCTTGATGACCTCTACTCCCTGCTACTCAGTGAGGAAATCAACCTACAGGTCGAGTCCTTCTGACATCAACTTTCCACAGATCCAACGGCAGCACTTTACTCCTCTTGTGGTGGTAGACACAGAGGGAGAGGCAAGTTTTCTTCCTCTAACAACTGCCCTCCACAGTCCGCACAACCAACTTGCCAGATCTGCAATAAGAAGGGCCACTCCGCCACAACTTATAGGCATCATCTTGACGTCAACTACATCCCCTCTGTACCTCCAGCTCCATCTAAAGCCATGGTTGCCACTACTGACGCTCCAAACCCAAATTGGTATCTGGAATCAGGCGCAACATCCACCTCACTCGTAGCCTCAACAACCACGCCCACCCGACACCCTACCACGACTCTGACAATATCACTATTGGAGATTGCATCTCACTCCCCATTGTTCACACTAGTACTGACATACTCCCCGCACTCTCTCGTTAGCTCATTCTTCCTCAACTTCTTCATATTGCCGCTCTATCTCACAATCTTCTTTCAATCTCCCACTTAACTCAAGACAATAATATTTCTATTTCCTTTGACTCCTCCAATTTTGTCATCAAGGATTCAATGACCAACCGAGTTCTTCTCATGGGTCCCTGTTGTAATTGGTTGTACCCCATTCAACCACATCCATCCACAAATCATCCATTAGCTCTCTCCGCCACCAACAACACCTCATCACTCTAACATAACAAGCTTGGCCATCCTCGCCAGCAAACTCTTGTCACTATTTCAAACTACAAAAGGAATCTTCATATACTTGCATTGTCTTTTTTATGTCCATCTTGTAAGGTCTCAAAAGACCATAACTAGAATTTTAAAAATTGGTTTCTCGTTCTTCCACCCCACTTGAGCTTATTCGCTTAGATGTATGTGGTCCTTCCCCTATTACTTCTAATTAAGACTATCAATACTATGTTCTATTTATAGGTGATTTTTTTGCAATATGTTTGGGTTTTTCTCATGCTCTATAAATCTGAGGTAACATCAATATTCATCAAGTTCAAAAATTTGATTAAGAATCAGCTATCAGAGAAAATTAAATGCCTTCGCTTCGACGGTGGCACTTAATATATCAATCAGGAACTTCGATCACTCCTTCAACAACATGGCATGTTACACCAAATATCCTTTCCATGCACAGCTGAACAAAATGTCTTGGAGTAGCGCAAATATTGTCATCTCATTGAAATAACCCGAACCCTTCTACATATGGTTTCTCTTCCCTATACCTATTATCCCGATATTGTCCTTAATGCATCCTACAGAAAAAACTATCCATTATCAAAATCAATAAATCATAAATCCCCTCTCCAATTCTATACCATTAATAACCTGACTATTCCTTTCTTCGCACATTCGGCTGTGCCTGCTTCCCATGGCTTCCTCCACATCATTGGCATAAACTTGCTCCAAGGTTCACTCCCTGTGTGTTCCTAGGTTACTCTAATCCTCACAAAGGATACAAATTCTTAGACCATACTACCAATCAAATTCTCATATCCCGTCATTTCATATTGGATAAAGCAACCTTCCCTTTTCAATATACATCTCCATCCCCTCACCCACCTACCTCACCTCCTAATAACCCATTTTTACTCACCCCAACATCCAATGCTCCTTATAACCCTCGATATCACCCGAGGCTCAAGTTCCCTCCTCACGATCCCAAGCTTCCCTACCTCTACCTTCATCAAACAACACACAAAGCCCCTCCCTTCCATCCCCTGTTCCACCAATTTTACATCAACCACCCTCCCCATGTATCCCACCTCTAGTCCATCCCATGATCACCAGACTAAAGACAGGCTCTCTTAAACCACACACACTATTAAACTTACTCCACTAATACACCATTGCCAGTAATTCTCATCCTGACGATCCCACTACATATTCAAAAGTATCCAAATCTCCTCCATGGCAACATGCTATGGCTACATAATTTCATTCTCTTCAACAGTAAGACATGTAGACTCTTGTATCACCTCCTTCTGATACACCACTTATGGGCTGTAGATGGACAAATCATACCAAACTCCATTCAAATGGCTCGATTGCTCATTACAAAGCGCTTCTATTAGCTCAAGGACATCGACAATAATATGGTCTCAATTACCTTGAGACATTTATCCATGTTGCTAAATTTCCTAGTATATGCGCTCTTCTCACCATAGCTCTCAACAAACAGTGGACTATTCATCAGCTTGACGTAGCAAACACTTTCATACACGACACTCTCACTGACACCATCTATACAACCCAGCCATGCATCTTTGAAGACTCTCTCTATCCCAACCACTACGACATTCTCCTCGAAGCTATATATGACCTCAAACATGGTCCCTGGAAGTGGTTCAATACATTTTTAGCCTTCCTCGAGCAATTAGGCTTTCATCCTGGCAGCGCTAACCTTTCTATCCTCATTTTCTCCAAAGACTGCACTCAAATCTACTCACTCATCTATATCGATGGCATACTTCTCACGAGCAATAACACTAAGATGCTTTCTACAATAATTACACGGCTCCACAATCAATTTGCATTGAAGCATCTGGGCACAGCTAACAACTTTCTAGGCATCTGAATTAAATATCACTCCAACTCATTCTTCTTATCCCAAACTCAATACGCCATGTCAATCCTCACTAGTGTCGGCTTGTTACTCTACAAACCTCTCTCAAATCCAATATTCACCAAATTACCCATAGTTATCCCCACTAATTCATTTCTTACCAATCCTTAAACCTATCACTAGCTCACTGGCTCTCTACTATATTTAACCATCACCAGACCATACATTGCCTACATTGTTAATCTATTGTGTCAACATAAGCATGACACCCAACCTCACCATGTTTACCTTCTCAAGCGACTGCTCTGATACATTAAAGGCACACTCCACTATGAACTTCTATGCCTCCCAATCTCCAAAGGACTTCTATGCCTTATCTCATTCTCTGATGCAGACTAGGTCAGTGACCCCTCCACGCGATGTTCTACTTCCAGCTATTGTACATTCCTAGGCAATACTCTACTTATTTAGAGCGTTAAGTAGCACACAGTCACTAGGTCCTCCAAAGAGGTGGAATACATGGAGGTGGAATACATGGCAGTGGCTATGGCCATCACTCACATCATTTGGCTCCGTAAGTTACTACGGGATTTCTATATTCCTCTTCTACAATCGAAGGATCTTCACTATAATAACACTTCGGCTATAGCTCTTGCCAACAATCTCGTCTTCCACGTCAAGACAAAGCACATCAAAATAGACCACTATTTCATTTGACATCACATGTACACCAACACAGTTTGCATTGTTCTGATCAACACCTAGGATCAAACAACTGATATACTTACAAAATCTCTTTCTAAAGCTAGATTTTAAAAGTTCGTGTAGGTTGTTAAACTTAAAAAAATCAGCCCGAGGCTAACCAAGAGGGGGGGGGTGAATTGGTTATTTAAAAATTTTAAACAAAAAAAGCACCTTAATCCCCTTAATGTAGAAGCAAATTAAAATTATGATAACAAAAATTCAAAATTTATCAACCACATAGTAAATCACAAAAAAAAGTGTGGAATAATAAAAATAAAACATATAAAAACTTATAGTGGTTCGATCCAACTTGACTTACATCCACTTCCTGGAAACCTCCTTTTCAGGTATTGCACTAAAAATAGTGTCTCTCCTTCTGCCCCCATAGCAAGGTAGAGAAGCCCTTATAAAATCTTTTTTACCAATCTGGTGAAGGCAGAGAACTTGAAATCCTTTTTCACTCTCTTGGTGAAGGTAGAGAACCTAGAATCTTTTTCACCCTCCTGGTAAAGGAAGAGAACTTGCAATTCTTTTCTTCTCTCCTAGAGAAGGCAAAGAACCTGGGACTGTTTCTGCAAAATGTCTTCCTAGAGCCTCCAAACGATCAAGACAGAAGCTTGAAGAAGATGAGAAAGAACTTTACTTGGAGTAACCTTATGAATCCCTCACACATCTCCCTTACAAAAATCTCTCCTTCTCTTCTCTCTCCCAAAGCTCTCCTATGCACCTTTTTGCTGCCTCACAAAAATACTTAGCAGCCAAAAGTCTTTAAAATAAGATAATATGAGAGTTTAAATAGAGAGCCTCCAAAAAGGCCCTAAATTTCAATTAGGCAATTCTGGTAATCCAGTACCATCCAAGATCATACTATATGATTAGTTCAAAATAGCACTTTCAGTCAGTATGAACTGCAATCCATTGTACGATCTGTTCAAGTGTTTATATTGATCATTTAGTACGATTGAGAACATCGTCTGTTACGGTTTGTACAAACACATAGCTAATCATTCAGTATGAGGGGCGACATTTAATTATTGTCCCATGTAGGAAACAGATCATACAGTACGATCATCTTTGATCATCCTGTAAGATTTGATTGAGCAATTTAACCATAATTAAACATCTAATCACAGGATCAATTTAGGCATGATTATCATATATCGTACAGTACGATTAGAATAAAATTTGAATTTTAAAATAATATCTAAATTGTGATTGGCAGCTATTTTGATGATTATAACTGATCATCTTGTACGATATGGATCATAAAGTACGATTAGTTTAATCATTCTTAGTTAACAGAGGTGCCCTAATTAGGGTTTTTTGTTTAATTGGTCGTCCACTATGATATAAATCATAATGTATGATTAGTTCAAAAATAAAAATTTTTCTAACTCACAAACTCGCTCTCTTGAGTGTGCGTGTGTGTGTGCAATGTTACTTAGCTTTAGGATCCACCACAATACATATTTGACTCAAAAAAGGTAAAAATTATAAAAGGACTGAAAAATACAGACTTTATTCCTAATCTATGTAGTCTTGAGCTGATCGAGGTTGCAGGTGAGCTGTGATCGTGAAATATTAGTGAGCAGGGCAAAATAGATATACAATAGATTGAAATAGTATAGTGAAAAATTCAATAATATTTGTTATCAGCAATTTGACAGTCCAACATGGTAAAAGCAACACAAGTCTCAACCCCAGACAAGCACGCAACCACTACCATTACAGAATAAATCTCAACCACCAATTCATAACAAACTGGATGAATCTCACATGTACACGTGTAAAGGCACATGCCTATTCACTTATATATACATCATGTACTCATATTTTAATAGATATGATAGTAACAGCAAATTGTCTTCTTCCTCCTTTAGTATCTGTTTTTCAAAGTATGTATAAGGTCTACTATAATATGTAGAATACCTTTCTTTAGTTTTGTTTATCAACATCGGGAACATTGCCATTTCTTTCTCTTGTTATTAATTTTTATTTTATTTTTTTTATTTGCTTATGAAGCACATTCAGATAACCAAAGGAAGCAAACATTAACAATATAATCAACAAATGATTTTAATAATCATATCGTAGTAATTTTTTGGACTATATAATGCATTTTATTATGTATAATTATTTATTCAAACAAAATTTTGGTTCAAATAAACCCTAAACATCTTAAGATTTTAGTGTTTCAAGTTATATGTTTCACAAATTCTAGCAAGTTCATTTTTACATTATTGCTTTGTTTTCGCCTTCCAAAATCTATATGGGTGTTGCCTTATAGACTACATGAAATGTATTTCTTGCACATAGGTATGTGTAACTTCTTGAAAATGTTCTCTATGACATAGTTGTTGTTTTTTTACGTATTAGGTTTTGATAATGATCTTACTTTGATTTATTGTATTAGAAGAATCTTTGCAGTTCAAGATGAGCAAATTTCTTGCAGCCGAATATCCTTGAAACGTAGAAAGAAAACATCAAATTGGATATCAGTTAATGTTCTTGTATTTTCACATATATTTCATTTTGCAACAAAACAATTGTTTAGTCTATATAGAATCAAATTTTATTGATTAATCGGATTGTACTATTGCATCAGTTCTATAGTGAATTTCTCGTGCTCGCTAAGGGTGGAGGGGGTCCTCCCCCTTCTTGGATTTGAGTGCTTTACAGATGACTTTTTTTCTTTATAATGCCTCAGCGCTATGTAACCGACCACCACGCCGCTGTATACTCGAGTGCCCCCGCACTGTGTACCCGAGCGCCTCAATACTGTGTACCTAGGCTCCCCAACTCTGTGTTTCAGAGTGCCCCGGTGTTGCAAAATTTGCTAGAAGAAACAACAGAATGTAAAGAGCCACAATGCTATAGATTCGGCCCGCGGAGCTATGTAGTGTCGCAGTGCTATGGGTTTGAGCGCCGCAGCATCATTAAACAGATCGGGATCAAAGATTTGAGCGCCGTAGCGCTTCAAGGTGAACTAAACAGTTTTCTTTCTCGTTTTTCTCGAGTGTGGCGTCCCTTGGAGTTATTAACTTATTTTTTTCTTGTATTTTGTGTGTGAAAATAGTGCAAGAGAGGAGAGAAGAAAGGAGAGAGTGAGAGAGTGAGAGAGAAGAGAGATTTATACTTATTTCTCCCTATTTTCATAGTGGCTTTGTGGTTTTTTCCCATTTTCGAGTTTTTCTACGTTAAATCCTAGTGTCTTTTACTTGCCACTGCTTTTACTTTCTTATTTGTTCCGTTATGATGTTTTCACTTCCATCTCCAACATCAATTCGATCTAGCACTTTTATTAGAGACACATCGAGTTTCAGTTGAACTGAGCGGAGAGGATTCCATGGTTGTGGGATTGACTCGATTGTGTTCTCTAGTGATTTAAATGATCAGCATTAGGAAAAAGATTGGTGATTTTGCTGAGTCATCTGAATATTCATAACCCAGCAGATTGTGGCCTGGAATGTTGAATGAGTTCTACATGATTGATCTTAGACTCAATGCTCGTTTGACTAAAACTGCTTGAACCATATAAGAGACATTAGTATTTCTTGCAACTTCAAATGGTGAAGATCTGTGGCCCATAAGTCCAGGTTTATTACAATGATGGTTCATTTACAAGTTAAATTGTGGAGTTCTGCGGGCTTAGAAGCTGGACCGTGGGCTCATATGCCATTTGCAGATAAACAATGGAAGCAAAGAAAAGATTGTTGGACATTCAATTATTTTAAAACGACTATCATCGATGTTTCAATGCAATATAGTAGTGCAGTTTATTTGATTTTGGTTTAATAACTTGTAAATAGTATACAACTCATTTTGATCTATTAGTTGAGAGCTTTGGCTATCATTTAAGAGGTCTTGAGTTCGAGTCTTGCATATATGACGTGTGTGAATTTATCTTAGTTATATGTATCTTGAGTTAGAATTATGCATATCAACGTAGTCAATTACATTGCCTTTTTTGTACCGCCAAATCTTGACCCAAAGCTACAAATAAGAGGTCGAGAGTTCAGCTCAGGATATGCAAGCTTGTATACTTGGACTACTTTCTAGTAGAATTCCATAGAATTTCACTCGAAATGCTCTACTTCTCTTTCTAATACCCGATTATCTTTTTCAATAAACTTCTTAGTATTTTTTTTTTGGAAATGGGGGTATCTATCCGTTGCCACTCCAAAGGGAACGCATAGCGGCGTAACTAATCCCTCGGCGGAACCTAGCAAGGAAATGCACCGATATCAGACCCACACTTGTTTTGCCCCACTGAAGAGGCGAGGCCGTAGTAGAGAGAATTCGAACTAGGGATGGGGGGTTCCCAACCGTGCTCGCCCACCAACCACTCTAATCCTCGGTAGGTTCTTAGTAATATTTCAATATAATTCACAGATAATTTTTAGATCCAAAAATTACATTGATTTTCCAATCATATAGAATATATGCATTCTTTAATTGATGTGTAGTTGAGTAAGAGCACGTTATCGATTTCAATTATTTAGTTCTATATTTTTTATCAAAAAAAATCAAAAGAGAAAGTTTTCTATCTGAACCAACAAACACTAAAAATAAGACTAAATGCAGCATTCATATGCTGACGATTTATCGACCACGAAAACTTGGTGCCATCTTCACAGACGCAATAAAATGCAGGCCAATTTGGCCCATTTATTTTTTTATTTAAGGAGTAATTAATATTAAAATATATTTTATTTAATATTGGTTGATGGAGAACTATTGAGGTGTACTTTAAATTTCGGCCAAGAGCAAAGATGGAGAACTATTAGGTCACACTTCTCTTCACAAGTAGACCCACTTGGCAATGGTCTTTTATTTTTTTATTTCCTTACTAAATTATATATATATATATATATATATATATATATATATATATATATATGTGTGTGTGTGTGTGTGAAGCCTTGATCTCTATACTGAGAGAAATATCTCAATTACTGGTGCAATTAGGGGTGTCAATATTTGACCCGATCTGAAAACCTGATTCAAACCCAACCCGAAAATTTCGGGTTTTGGTTGACTAGAACTTGGTGGGGTTCGGGTTGAGGTTTTCGACCCATTTCAAAAATTGGGTCGGGTTCGGGTTGACCCGAAAACTCAAAAATGACCAGAAATGACCCGGAAGCCCGCTCTGTCACGTGTCCCATCGCTCTGTCGCGCATCACGTCGCCTATCCGGGTTGCCCGTGATCCTGCTCCGGCACTGCTACTGTCGCGTCTGCTTTGCGACGCCATTGCCCGTAATGCGGCGATGCCACGTAGCATTGCCTGCCGCTGCGGCTGTCGCAGCTGTCGTCGGTGCCGGCTGCCAGAGACCTGGAAAAGCATCTATTCTGTCGCTGTCGAGCCCGAAATGGGTCGGATTGGGTTGACCCGAATTCCAGAAAAATCGACCTGTATGCAAAAATAGGTCAGGTTCGGGTTAAGCTGAATAGTGCTGGCTTAGTTCCGGGTTCGACCCGAACCGACCCGTGACCTGAAATTGATACCCCTATGTGCAATTGAGTAAGGCTAAGACGCCTCAAGTTCGACTTAATAAATAATTAGTGAGTCAATTAAGATAGAGTAATGGCGGAACAAACCTCTCTTTTGAGAGTGGACAAATAACAATGGTACATTCAGGAGGGGGCCAGCAGGGGCACGTGCCCACCTCTCAAAAAAATAGGATGAAATAAAGGAAAAAAAAGCTGGACATATGGGGTGGCTAGTCATAGGTGCTTTATGGCTTGCATTAAAACTAATGTATTGTTATGGCTATCTGTAATAAAGCACGCTATGTTCAAGCCTACCTATAGATCAAGCAGTCCAATCAACAACATGACGGTGAACCAAACAATATCCATGACATCGCATACCAATCTATAAAAAATATTAAAATGTAGCAAATCCTAGTAAAATGTAACCGTGAGTTTCTTTCAGTTTGTTTATGTTAATTTCAAAATTAAATCAGTCATGTTATTAATATCATATTTTTTACAAATAAATGAGTGTTATAAAAGTTGAAAGTAAATGTAAAATTTCATAAAATTCAGAATAATAATTTTGTTTTTTAAATTTTAATATACCAAAATCTGTATTTATTTAATTTAAAATGATTTATATATTTGGACAAATTAATTATGGCTAGTGTTTGTTCATTTTTTTGCTTTAAAATTGTCTATGCTGGTCCAAATCCGAAAGAAAAAAGTTGAGAAAAGTTTGAAAAAATAAAATTATGAAAAATTTTCTAGCTCCGTCACTGTAAAATAGGATTATGACATGTATAATTTTACGGATTAAGTAGAAAAGAAAATATTTATTTGAATTTTGGACTATTACATTTATTGAGAGCAGTCAAAATAGTAAAAATGGTTATCATACTAAATAAAAAATAGGGAAAATTTTTAAACTAGGTATTATTAAAACTTTAATAATGTAATTAAGTATTGAAAAAATAAAATTTAAAAGTAGGCAAAGTCGCCCATCAAATGGGCGACTTATGCTGAGTCAGACTTGCTGAGTCATGTGTCAGTCGTCGAATTGACGGACGTCTTATTTAAAAAAATTACTATTGTAAGTTGCCCGTTAAACGGGCGACTTGCTACAGTAAATTCTGAAAAATAATTTAAAAATAAAATAAGTAGAAAATATATTAATTAAATATATTTAAAAAATAATTAAAAATAAAAATAGAGATAAATACAAAAAAAATATAAAGTTAATGTAAACTATAATTTATATAATTTAATAGAAGTCAATAGTTTTAATAAGTGGAAAATATATTTAAAAATAATTAAAAATAAAAATAGAGACAAATACAAAAATTATAAAGTTAATGTAAACTATAATTTCTATAATTTAATAGAAGTCAATAGTTTAAATATATATATTGATCAAAATTTGATAAAAATGAATATTTTTGTTTATTTTGATATTGTTAAAATTTTAATCAGCATTTTTTTAATGGATAATCATTATACCGAAAATTAAAGCGACAGAAAGAAAAAATAACGATTCAAAGTTTTTCTTCAGACACAGGCTTCGAAAGTAAATACTTAACTCTATATTTTTTGTTTTAAAAAAATATATTAAAAAATATATATTTAAACTTTTGACTTCTATTAAAATACAGAAATTATATTTTACACTAACTTTATTTTTTTGTTTTTGTTTATTTTTATTTTTAAAATTTTTAAAAATATATTTATTCAATATATTTTTTACCTAATTTATTTCTAAATTATTTTTCAGAGTTTACTGTAGCAAGTCGCCCATTTAACGGGCAACTTACAATAGTAATTTTTTTTAAATAAGTCGTCCGTCAGTTCGGCAACTGGCACATGACTCAGCAAATCTGACTCAGCATAAGTCGCCCGTTTGATGGGCAACTTTGCCTATTTTTAAATTTATTTTTTTCAATACTTAATTACATTATTAAAGTTTTAATAATACCTAGTTTAAAAATTTTCCCAAAATAGGGAAAATTTTTAAAAAATATATATTTTTGGTTGGGACATTATCCACCGTGCAGTCTTCCTGGGTCCCCTCTTAGGCGTTTTTGCATTAACTTGTAAACTCTTTTGATAAAATATTAATACATTAAAATGTACATATACAAAATTATTAAAAATATTAAAAAATTATCTCTCTTTTCTTATCTCATAAGATTTATCATTATTCTTTTCTTGTATATTCTCATCCTCTTTATCATTTATTATATTAGTTATTTTAATAAAAGTTATTTTCTATATTTTATAATAAAAAATTTATATATTAATTACTTCGAGTTCAAGTTCATATTTAACAGTAATTAATTAGTCTAAATAAGAAATGACTCGAACTCATTTTTCCTAGCGAAAGGCATTCAGAAAGCACTACTGACCATAATGTGACATATAGCCTACTGGAACGTGGTCCTGCACATACCTGAATAACACTACCATTCCATCTTGCTATATTTTTCACGTGGTCTATAGAAGATAACGTACGCCACAGTGCAAAATAAATTTTGAAGGGACCACTTGCAATATGAACTCTCGTCTAAAATTTTGGGCTGAATAGCCTCTTTATCATCTACCAACCGAGCCCAGGGATGAATAAACTTCAGAGTAGTCCGACTTCATACGTACAAATCTTTATATATATATATATCCACATGTATGTTTTATCAAATATTTAGCAAGTAGCTAATAGATCACAATAGAAGTGTTAGCCTTTCAAGGAGGCCCACAAGAGGAACTCACTAGAACAATTTAAGGGAACCAGTACTTAGCCTATAGTCAAAGGAGAACTCGCCCTGGCTAGATCAATAGGGATCATAGAACTTGCCATGTACGAGGCGACTAGGAGATTTCTTGTCAAATCAACAGTTCAATACTCACCACGTGTAGGACTCCATGATCAGTTACTTGCTCTCTATGAGCATTTATTCCTCTATCGAAACTCAACTACATGAAAAGGCCTATTCAGGCCCTCAGGTTGCCAAATCCCCTTCAATCACATTCAGTTTCCTTTGTTGTCTAAGCTCACTCACCAGTTTCCTGAAAGCAACCATAGGCGTAATGTAGATCACCCATGACTTCTGAGTTAATGTAGACTATGTTGTCATCGATAGGAGTTACACACAAAACTAGTGTGCAATATGAATATGCTTAGATTTTCTTTAATATAAAAATAATGAAAGCCCACTAAATACGCTAGTATACGTGTCGATCAAGTAATAAAGTGATAAAAAAGAGTGTCGATCCCACGAAGAAGTGTTTTACTTAATTGGAATTAAACTAGTATTGTTTAATCTCTATACACAATATATCCTACTAAATGTAAAAATGATATTTTTAAGTTTTTTTTCACGTAATGAAGACTTGTGAGAAAATTAGATACTAATGAAAATAAAATATTTTAGACAAATGAATGCAAGACAACATAGTTTTCCTAATGAGACTCTTGATTTTTGATGCAGGTCAGAGTATATGCATCCATAGATCTCTATTGAGCTTATAGGGGTGAAAAGGGAGGTTTAAGGCCTTACAATTATACTATCTCTATAGAACCTAGAAGATTTAACATCTTATGTCTAGGTATGCCAACATTCCATTTAAATACTCCTAGTTAATCCAATATTCCTCCGTCAAGGCTATACATTACATTAGATATTAACTACATATATGATCACTATATGCATTAAATGAACAACGGAAGATATTAAAAGTAGCTATAACTAATTTAAAGCATAAGAGTCAACATTAGTACTTTCTATGTGTTTACATCATTTGTCCAAAATTTAAAGATTTAGTCAGACATGGATAACACAAAAAGAAAACTCATCTTCATTTTATTCATATAAGAAAAATATTCAGGAGAATGAATAAAATAAATGTCACTTGGAAAGATCAATTCATATTCTCTAAAACCCTTCTTCTTCCAACAACATAATTACTTACACAATACAGACTAAGATCTCATAAATGAAAGTATTTTGCACTTCTCTAGTCTCCCATAGACTTTACTCTAAAGGGGAACTAAAGAATGATACTATTAAGTACAAGACTCCAATGAAATGACAAAACTCTCCAATAAAAGAACTGAACAAACTATTTATACAAGTGCAGAAATGGATTCAGGCACTGTGGTGCTCGACAAGGTTGCACTATGGTGGTATAAAATGAACTAGTGCCTCTACGTCGGGCTGATTTGGCACAATTATTGGTTGAATTAGTGCATCTTTTGGCTGAGTCAGTGCGGCTCTTCATTTTGACAAATACTCCACGACGATGATATAAAAGTTGAGCTCCGCGACACTTGACACCACAATCTAACAATGCGGTGTTTTGATGATTGGCACTCATTTTCACGAGACTTCAGTGCTACAGTGCTGATTTTTGGCGTAGTAGCGCTGTGAGTAGCTACGACTCTGAACTTGGCTCCATCAGGGTGCTAACTTTTACTTAAATTCTTGAGAGGCCGGCTCTGCAATGCTAAAAATAGGCACAGGGGTGTTGTAGATGACCACTTTGTGGCGTTATATTAGTGGGCACTGTAGTGCTCATTCAACGCTTATAAAATTTTGCCTTCTTCTGAATATTTTCTATGTAGACACAACTAAAACTACATATTTTTATTGAATTTAAATACAACAAATAGTACACAATTTTTGCTTAACAGGAAGTTACTCACAGTTTCATAAGAGATCTCATATCTCTAATAGATTTAAAAAAATACTAGACTATCGTTTCTCCAAAATCTATCCACTTTTAGAGTAGAAACCAAGCAATAGAAAATACCTTTAATTCCCTTAAACATGAAGCTCTCACCACTTTGATATAGAGTCACTCTCTTCTCTGGACAATCCATCTAAGCACTATTCCCACTCATCCAGTCCATACCCACAATGACATCAAATGCATAAATTGATAATAAAATTAAACCAGATCTCAAAATTTTATCAAAAAACTTTAAATCACAAAAATAAATCTTACCAGCTACCATACTGTCACCCATAAGCAAAACTATAGACAAAGAAACATGCAATGACATAAAAGATAAATTGAGGGAATCAATATATTGCTCTAGTATAAGTTAATAGCTAGCTCTAAAATGTAATAAAATATGATAAAGAGACACAAAAATGTATGTTATGCCTATCACAACATCTAGTGACTCAGTAGCCTCTTGTTGTGTCAAACTATAAACCTATAATTGTACTGGAGCCAAAGCAACAAAACTCCTTGCACCCTATGAACCTCCATAATACTTACCTCCTAATGTCTTATTAAAACTCCTACTAATTAAAACCTCAGAATATGATCGTTATGATACTATCCTTTATCTACCCACTATTAGTTGCATAGAGATTTCAATTTTCCAATCAGAATATCTATCAGATATACCATATGGACACTCAGCAATCCTATGTCTGTATTGAACACAATAAAAACACCAGTCTGACACTCTATAGCACTAACTATTGTGCTTCATGCCACAATGCTGGAATAATGGTGCCCCGCTAATTGATTTTCCAGAGCTGGCAATACTGGCTCTATCAGATCCAAAAGGAATCGCTATCGACTACCCCCTTCTTTTGAACTCAACAGGTCCAAACTCGCTCTTCTTCCTAGAATGGTAACTGCCAGCTATCTTACTACTAAATCTCTTTCTGCTCGCAGTCCATCACTATTAACTACATCCATATCATCCTATATCCTCTTGGCCCTCTCAACCAACAGACCAAAATATGTAATGTTTTATGCCAGTAATGACTGCCTCAAAGTATCCTAGAGTTTCTCCAAAAAAATGTAACATTTTTTTTCTCAAAAGTGCCCATCAATTATTGACCATACCTTGAGAGAGCAGTAAACTTTATCCCATACTGCATCATTAGCATATTCCCCGGAATCAATTTTAGAAAAGAGCTATGTAGCTATCTTCTAAAAGATAGAGGTACAAACCATGTTCTATATGTCTCTATAAACTCCTCCCAAGTAATCAAGGTATTCACGCGACCCTAAAATTTCTCCTTCTACTAGCCTAGCCACCAGCAATCATCCTCACCATCTAATAAAAAATGCAGCAAATGCATCTCTCCTCTTAGAAGGATAATATATCCCATCCAAGGTCTTCTCTATCCTCATAAGTCAATCTTCAGCTGCCCTAGGCTCAAAAACACCAAAAAGTCTGAGAGGCTATAATGTCATAAAATTTTATAAATAATAGTCAATGTCATCAGATTTGGTACCTAAAATTAGCGTATGGGCCTTACCTACCAATTGTAATACCAAACTTGAAATATGAGAAACTACCTCAGAAGTAATAGTAGAAGTTATACCCTAAACTTATGCACCTAACTAGAGCTCTAACTATTGGTATATCTAGATTTGGCTGATCCATCTCAAAAACACTAAACACAGTTGTATGAAATGCATACATATAAAAATAAAATAAAATGAGCACCCAAAACTATCACGAATAATCCCACTCTTCTACAGATTAAATCATATGACACTATTATGATTTACTTCTCCAATTGGAGCTCTGATACCAAAAAGCTTATCACGACCTAACCCAATATGTCTCGATATCACATAGATCATACCATGCCCAATTCTGGTAAGAATAAAAAATTAATCACAAGATATAGTTCTAGAAGTGCTGAGAAAAACTAAAATTTAAATTTATTCAAAATAGGGCCACTTCTGAATACAATGTAGAAAGGATGCCTAAGTCTCAAGAATAATTTTTCTATATATCATCTAAAATACCTGTACGATCTGAGGTCTATCGACAACAGTTCTCGATAATAGAAAGTACATCAAAAATAAAAGTCAAGCTTACAAAAAAATGAAACTAGCCAAAAAATGCATACCTACAACATATATCAAAGCCTGATATCAAAAATAACTCAGCTTACTCCTTACCCTTTTCCTAAACTGAAACTTGAAGCAAAAGTAGGATTGAGTTAACACAATTCAGCAGACAATCATATCATAAAATAAGAATCAATAACTTCAATCATAAGAGCTAAAAATACTAAAATAATAAATTGAAGAATTGTATAGAAAGTTGAAATTGAAATAGCAACTGATATGAAATTTTAATAAACATTTAAATAACTACTAAAATTGAGACTGATTGAAATATAAATAAATATTTTATAGTAATTATCAGAATGGCTATGAGACCCCAATTTTTTTATATATAATAAATAAGAAAATCTTTTCTCATCTCCAATAGAGTTTGTTCTCTCCGCCAATGGAATACCTTCTTGTTGCTAATAGAATTTCTTCTTAATAAATATAACCCTTAGGCTCAAGTATTTCTAATACATAAAAGATAATAGAATCCCTTATCACCACCAATAGAATCCTTTATCTATGCTTATTCAAATAATTCAATTATAGATATTAAATACAAATCCATTTTATGGTATCGAAATAATTATAATGTTGTTGTTACAAATCTGGACCCAAGTCTTATGATTTTGATGATAAAAAAAATTATTGGATTTCTTAATATGCCATCTCCTGTTAATTTCTATTATTACATATCTATTTTTCCTAGTCACTAACATTTCAAGTCCACTGTTCACTTGCAAGTTTGATAAATTCATGATTGGGTAGACTAGGGTTAAATATGTCGTG
Organism: Dendrobium chrysotoxum; assembly: GCA_019925795.1. Lineage (NCBI taxonomy): Eukaryota > Viridiplantae > Streptophyta > Magnoliopsida > Asparagales > Orchidaceae > Dendrobium > Dendrobium chrysotoxum. The sequence goes on from CM034311.1 coordinate 16,706,638, forward strand.
AAAAAATCTATATTTTTATTTCTTATATATTTTTACCTTTCTTGAGTCAAATTATGTATTTTGTTGGATACTAAGCTTGGTAACCATACGCACACACACTCAAGGAAGTGAGTTAGTGACAATATCAGAAGTTGGATTTTAAAATCTAAATTTTAAGTCTTTTTCTAATACCACTTGAAAGTTTGAGGAGGTTGTGAGACCTCAATGAAATAACCTGAGACGCATCTAGAGGGGGGGTGAATTGGTGAATTTACAAACTAATTGCTTTATTTAAAAAACAAAGATAATATTTTTGAATTTTTTCAATATTTGAAAAAATAAGTAGCAATATTACTTAGAGTGAAAGCAAGATGAATTTATCAAAACATGAAGATAACGATGACGAAATTCTAATCAGTAGAGCTTAAGCGTTGAGTATAATTTTCACCAAGCAGTTATAATGAAATTAAGGTGCAAAAGTAACATGCAGAAAATAAAAATCAGAACAAACACACTAATAACCTACATCCACTCCCCGGAGTACTCCTCTTTGAGTATTATACTATCACTATAGTGTCCTCCTCTTTGAGTATTGCAAATGATTCAGACAGTGCCAGCTCTATAGCAGAGGATGATGATGACAATGCATTGATGATACAACAATTCAAAAGTTTTCTTAAAAGAAAGGATAGGCATCATCAACAACTTTGGAGCAAAGATAAAAATAATAAAAAATTTAAAGTAATCCAACATGATCTTTTTTTAATGCAGGAAAATAGGTTATCTTTGAACAGATTACCCTAACCTAAAGACTCACCTAGCGAAGGAGAATGGTAAAGAAAAGGAAAAATTTAGGAAGGGGAAAAACATGATGTAGAAAGTATTTTGGGCTGACTCTTCCTCATAATCATCAGAACCAAAAGCAGAGGAGGAGGTAACAAACCTGTGTCTTATGGCTAACGATAATCTTGATCAATCAGATCAAGATGAGGTATGTTAACTCTCCTATGAAGAATTATTTTTTATATCAGAAAAAAATTATGATTTATATAGGAAATTAAACAGGATGTATGCAAATCTGAACACTGATTTTATTACTTTGTAAAAGAGCATACTAGTTTGGTAAGCAAGCATTCTACTTTAGATAGCAATCATATGACTTTACTTGATGAATATGATGCATTAAAAAAGAAGCATACTGATCTATCTAATGCATATGATTCCTTTAAAATCTCGTATATTGAACTAGAAAAATTATTCAAAGAATTAGAAACATGTGCATCTAGATGAAAGTGAGCATGTATTGAATATAAAAGTATCTATCCTAGAAAGTGCAAATAAGTTCCTAGAAGAAAAAAATAAAAGAGCTTCAAAATAATAAACCATCACCTACCTTGGCACAGTTTCATAATCCTTCATCACAGCATGCATCACATAAACCTATGAAAAGGCACTATAACCCACTTTGATTACTAAATCTATTTCCTGGTGTTAGGTGTTACTCTTGTGGCATGTTAGGACACATAGCCCGCACTTGCACTATCCACCTTAGAATACATTTAGTGTGGAGACCAAAATTACATGTATCACAATATAACATGCATTTATATCATTCATTCAAGCATAAGGTGGAATTCAAACTCACTTGGGTTCCCAAATATAATGTTTAAGTGACTTTATAGGGGTGCTCTTACAAAATACCTAGTGAGAGCATGTAGTACCTAGAAAGTGGATGCTTAAGGCATTTGACTGGTGATTTGAAGTAGTTCATCACACTAGAGTCCAGGTCTGGAGGCAAGGTAACACTGGGAGAAAATACCACTAGGAAAGTTGTTGGCTCAGGTACAATTAGAAACTTAAGCAATTTTATAATTAAAAATGTGTTATTAGTTGATGGTTTAAAGCATAACTTACTAAGCATTAGTCAATTATGTGACAATGGTTTTGAAATTAATTTTTTTTTATAAAATGCATTATTATTTTAAAAGAAAAACTAGTTTTAGAAGAAAAATGAATAAATAATGTTTACATGCTTGACTTGAACTACTTTGAATATTCTAGCTCTTTGTGTTTGAAAACTATAATTGATGAATATTGGCTATGACATATGAGACTATGTCATGCAAGTATGAAGACCCTTATGAATATTATCAAGAAAAACTTAGTTAGAGGCATACATAAACTAGATTTTATTAAAGACCACCTATGTGATGCCTACCAACTAGGAAAATAAGTTAGGACTTTATTTCACTCAATCAAAGAAATCAACACCTCTAGGCCACTAGAATCCTTCAAATGGACCTATTTGGACAATTTAGTACAACCAGCCTAGGAGGAAAGACATATGGATTTGTAATAGTATATGACTTCTCTAAATTTATTTGGATCAGATTTCTAGCACCTAAGAGTGAGTCATTTGAGAAATTTAGAACTTTCTCCCATGTTGATTCAAAGGAAATTAGGATGGAAAATTTTAACCATTCATAGTGATCATGGTGGAGAGTACGAAAATGATAAGTTTGAATCCTTCTATCAAGAGATAGGAATAGAACATGACTTCTCTACCCCTAGGACCCCTCAGTAGAATGTAATAGTTGAAAGGAAAAATAAAATCTTGGTAGAAGCTGCTAGGTCCATATTAGCTGAATATTTACTCCGTAGTTAGACTAAAGTATGGATTAGGCTTGGGTTTAAGGGCTTCACTAGGGCCTCTTTTGAAGGGGAATGGGCTTCTCTATAATAGATTAGAGTAGGATTTGATAGAGAAAAGGGTTGATTATGTGGCTTGACCACTTAAGCTCCTTTGAGAGCTTGTTTGACTATTTGATAGGTCAAACTAGTTAATGGGGCTAAGGTGGCATTCAAGGGAGTGTATTTGGAAGGTTGGGTGAATAGCCAAGTACTTGGAGCCATGGCCTTGGAGTTTTGGTCATGAGCATGGAAATGGAGTGGCTTTTAACCCATCCAATTGGGTTGACTAAGTAAAATAAAGGGGGATTTGACTTGGAAAATTTTTGTATATGTTTAGAATCTCCAATTGAATGATTTTGAAAGGTTAATTTGGTTTGAAATTGCTTGGAGCATTTATTTTGACCTTAGCTAGGTGTGTGGATGATTTCGCCAACCATGGTTGACCAAGTCAACCCACGGATTGGGTTTGGATTCAATAGGTTTGATTTAATTATTAGAGACTAACAGAGGTGGTCTCAAGCCAAGGCAAAGTCATTTGGATTGAAATGGATGTTTAAAACCCTTAAGGGCCATTTGGCCAACATGAGTTGACTTGATGAATCATGTATGACCAAGGCTTGAATTTGATTTCATTTCATTCCTAAGAGTGTTTAGGATGCATTGGAGACAATTTCATTATTTGGTATAAATTGGTCATGTTAAAGTTTGGAGAAAATTCTAATTTTGCCCTCAAGGGATATTATGGTCAATTAGGCCCCTGGTCAACTCTAGGTCCACTAAAGGGAAATTTCATATTTAACATGTCATAACAAGGGTTATGGACATGGTTAAGAGTTTTAGGGAAGGTCCCAAGGTCAAATTACATAGGTGGAAGGTCCGGTGGCATAGGCCATAAATATCTAAAGGTTTTGTAGCCTTTTGATTTCAATCAAGTTTCTGAGATTAGAGGTCTCAGATTAGCTTCAAATTTGAAGGGTTTATCCTAGGGACATTCCTAATCAATATTCAATTAATAGATCATGAATCAGGGGTCATTTAACTAGGTTTCGAGATGATTGAAAATTCACCCAAATGGGTTATAGGACATGGTCCTTTAACCTTGAATTCTGGTTTGGATATTTGGATTTAAATGCAGTTTTGAATTTGATTGATTGAATTTGATTAATCCACATCAATAATAATTAATTAGGAGATTGTTCATGATTGGATAGAGAAAATTAAGTGGTTGTCACTAGGTGGTAGTGTACTTAGTTGGGTAGTATATTGAGTCGTCTGGCTACAGTGCAGGGTTATGGCTTCAAGTGACTATAGGTCAATATGGACTAGATGATTAAAGCTGATTTCATATATGAATGAAGTTTGATTGAAGACTGGATGTTTAAAATTTGAATGGAGATTGGATAGCTGCATACAAGTACATGATTATGTTTTAAGTGTAGATTGAGTTCTGGATGATTGATAGCTAGATGATTATCAACCATCAGATCAACTCATAGGAGTCTAGATAGATCTTGATGACCTCATATAGAAATGAGCTCAACAATGACGTGCATTGATATTATTGGAATTGGTAACAATAAAGTTAGTAAGCATCAATGTAGTCAGACAATAGTAGTTAGGAGACTTTTATGGGGTGACATTAGTTCGAAGATCGAAGATAGTCAATAGTGGATAGAAGACTATAGTTAGATGATAATGGTGAAAATACTATAGTTGGGTGATGGTGGTCAAAATATGGTAGTCGAGAGATGAAGGTTAAAGGATCATAGCTAGGGGGAGGTGAATAGATGATTGTAATCAAGGGAAGATGGTCAAAGGACTGTAATGAGGAAATAGTTGAAGGATAATAATTTGATGATAATACTCAGAGAACCATAATCAAATGATAGTGGTTGGAGGCCTTTAATCAAGTTATAGTTGTTAGATGATTATGGTCAGGCAATATAGCTTAGAGAATTATAGTTAAGTAACTGTATTTGGAGGTTCATAATTAGATAATAGTGGTTAAAAGACTATAGTCTAAAGATGATGTTAGAGGACAATTGTTAGGTGAGGGTGGTCAAAAGATAGTAGTTAGGAGATGTTAAGTGATTGTAGTTGGATGATGGTTATTAGTGGTACATAATTGAACAATAGTAGGTAGAGGGTCATAACCATGCAACAACAATTAGAGAACCATAATCAAGAGATGGTGGTCAGAGGACTATAATAAAATGAGTGTGATTACAGGATCATAGTTAGTGGCAGGAGTTTTGAGGTCTGGTCGTAATGGTTGGAGGGTGGTGGTTAGAGAATAATGGTTCAACTATAGCGTTTACATAGTGGTGGTCTAATAATGATGGTAGGATGGAAGAGGTTTGATGGTGGTGTTCTATTTGAGGTTATTCACTAGTTGTGGTTTGATGGTTAATGGTGGTGGGTAGCCTTTTGATGAGGTTAAAAGATAAAAAATATTAGGGATCTTTAGCTTGATATTTAGAGAGGTGTTCTAGAGCTTATGGTGAAAAAAATGAAGGATTTAGAGGAGTATATTAATAGGAATGTTAGGATTACTTTGAAAGATCACTTTAGGAAGTGACTTTTATATGATATAAATGGCTAAAAATGATGGTGGAAGGTTAGCTTGGGATGTAAACTTATGATCTAGAGTTGATAGTAGAGTTTGGTGGAGTTTAAGAGGATTTTAATGTCATGCCCCAAGATTTAATATGAAAGAATGACCTATTTTAAATTTTATAATCATGTACCACAAACACTAATAGATATCAATACATAAATAATGAATATAGTGGAAGCAATATTTTATTTTATTTTATCAAATATGAACATTTACATTTTTATAATCCAAAAAATCATATACTCTACCCCTAAACTTCTTTTAAATCATTTTATTTTAATATACTTTCAAAACTATAAAAATAAATAAATAATATAGAAGAAATATCTATCACTAGAAATTTGATCAACCTCACTAGAACGAGTCCTTACCCTTTCCAAAAATCATGTAAAATCACATAATGAACAGAATCCCAGTAGGTCACCAAAACCTACCACTACACATAATATAAGAAAAGTAGAATAATGTGCATAATCATTTAGATCAAGTCAATATAGTATGTCCTATCAAATTATGTGAAGAGGATTAGGTTAGTATGAATAGTAATTATCAACGTGAACAAGAAGAATCATAAATAATCATAATCATGATGGATCAATAATCATTGGCTCAGTTCTATCCCAGTGCATCGTGAAATGTACTATAGTAAGACTATAATATGAATCACTAAATTAATGCAATCATTTATCTATCACTTATCAATACAAGTTAACATCATGATTGTCCTTCTTATGTACATCATGTCCATTTTTATTAGTAGCTATTGCTACGCATGTTGTGCATATTATATATGTGGCCAATATTAGTATCATGTATCATGTATCATATATCATGTATCATGTACCTATACTTGTATCAATATTATTTTGTCTAATATTCATGCACTACATAACTTTTGCGTATTCATGTTATTTCTAAACATATGAAATCAAGTCATGTATGCATATAGTATCATATTCATTTTAATGCAACTTAAGACATATAGCTAATTATATAAAAAATTTAGGTATCTTGTTGTATCTTATTATATCATATCTTATCATTATTATGGCTTCTTATAAGAGTCATCACTCTTGCCCATTGGCATATCTTCTTCATTTACAACACTATATCTTATATCTTGTATCAGGATTACACCACAAACCCATAATTTAAAAGAAAGTATGCTAGCCCACCCCCTGTATAAGATACCTTACTCTTAGCAACTTGAATCAGTCTATAACTAGCATTTCTCTCTTACAATTACACATAATTTCTATATCTTATTCTTATCAATTGTAATATGTAGTATATATCATGTATTATTTAACATGTAGATCACTTTAACACTTTAATATCAATATGCATTTCCCACTAGTGTACTTATAATAGTATGCATGCAATGTTATGTTTATGTGAGTTGTGCCATATACATGTCATGTCAGTCTTAATGGAATTAATGCAGTGGTCCTAATTTATTTACGTTTGTGTTTTCATTCTTATTAATTTAGTTAAAATCATACGCATGCAAAAGTACCGAGTAAAATTTCAATATGATCATGTCAAAATGCTTTGAATGATAATATCTATCATATATCCAAAGTTACATGTTAAAAGTTTATTAAATTAGGAGATAATAATTGGATTTAAGAAAAATAAAAGGCATAATTTAAAATCATCAAAATCAAATATAGGTTTTGCGGCATCTACCATGACTAAGGAAACCTCGATAAATGGGGGACATATGAAAATGTCGTAGAGATTATCTTTTTCCTCTTCTCTCTCCTCTTCATATCCACTTCTCTCCTCATTTCTTCTTGGCCAAGTAAACAAAAGAGGATGGAAAAGGATGGCATGGGTCTTAAATAGGGATAGTGAATTAATATATTTTAAAAAAGTAATTTTTTAATCCAGTGCTACAACACTTGAGATCAGTTTTGCCTACATTTACTATAGAGTAGAAAAGTCAGCACCGTTGCACTCTCACATCTAGAACCCCAAAATATAGGAAGGTACGTGCCACTGTGCTCGTAAATAGAACATCCATACCTGACCATACAATGATTGCCCATTCAAATTTCCAGATGAAATATAAATTATAAATTATATTTAAATATTTATAATTGAGCATTTTGTTTGATCTTTTCCTTAGGCTTTGGTCTTAGCTCTTGTAGTTAGTTTTTGGCTTGAATATATTCATCCATATGATGTCCTACATCAATGGTGGTGTTTTGATCTTAGATGGCTATTATCTAATTATTGAGCTTTCTCCAATTTCAAGCTAAGAGTTAGGCTCAAGCTTCAACTTTAGCCCCTCCCTCCTGCCCCCTCTTCTTGGGAATGATATTTTCCATCCTGATAGGACTCTACCATTATTTTCACCCATTTCCCAAACTCTTATACTCTCGCCATCCCTAATATATGTTCATGCCACTATTTATGAATCATACATACATAATGAAATCTTTTCAACTAGTCAAGGGCCAGTGGATTTCCTCATAAAAAATTTATGGTGTTTTTATCTATTCGTGTGTTTGTATTCCATAGCTGGGCAATGGTTGTTATAGTTCCATGGTCAAGCAACAACATTTTGAGAACAATAATCAAGAGTTGGAGATTGGAGGACTCTAATCAAACAAGCTAGTGTTGTTAGAGGACTATACTTAGTGGTTTGAGTATGGAAGTCTGGTGATAATAGTTGGAGGGTGGTGGCTGGAGAACAATGGTTTGATGATAGTGTTTATATAGTGGTGTTATAATGGTGATGGTAGGATGGAAGTGGTTTAATGGTGGTGGTCCATTGGTGGTGATTCACTAGATGCAGTTTGATAGTTAATGGTGGTGGGAAGACTTTTGATAAGTTTAATGGTAGAAAAGACTAAATTTTTTTTATATTTAGAGATGTATTATTAAGTTATAGTGGAATGATGAGGGGTTTAGAGGGGTAAATTAGTAGGAATGCCATAACTACTCTAGTTTGTGCAGGTTAGGGCTGATTTGGTAGATAACTAAAGGGAGTGTCTTTTATGTGAAATAAAAAGTTGGAAATGATGGTGTAAGGTTGGTTTATGATGTGAACTTGTGATATGGAGTTAACTGTAAAGTTTTGTGGAGTTTAAGAAGATGTCAAAGTGTAGGGAATTTGACTAGGTCCAAGTGCTCCCTAGTTGGGATGATAACTTTGTGGATGTGTTTAGATATGGTTTGCAGTTTGGGTTTGAGGTTTATTGGTCTTAGAGGATGCTTATGAAGTGGAGGAAGAGTTGTGAAGAGTTTAGAGAAGGTGCTAAAATAGAATCCTAAATAAAATAAATGTAATAAAGATAACAATCTAATCTCACTAAAGAAAATTTACACACTTGAAGCAACCAAGCACCAACTAAATGAAGTGCTTTTTCACAAAATTATTTCATCTAAAAATTAGAAATTAAGATTCATTTCAGACCATATTTATAGGCATTACAAGACTATTGCAAAAGTGGGAAAAGATGGAAGGAAAAAAAGGAGGGTACGTTTCCATTAATGAGAAAGTGTTCCAAACACCTACTTTTAGTACATCATCCATACTTAACCATATCATGAATATCTATACAAGTTTTTAGATGAATGATAAAATATAATTTATATTTAAATATTTAAAGTTATGGGCTCTTTATTGGCCTCTTAATTAGGATTTTATAATTAAGCATTTTCTTTGGTCTCTTCCTTAGGCATTTATCTTAATCATCTTCATCTATATGATGTGCTACAATAATGGTGGTGTTCTGATCATAGATGGCTATTATGCAATGGTTGAGCTCTCTCTAATTTCAAGTGAAGACTTAAGCTCAAGCTTCATCTTCATCGCCCCTATGGGAAAATATAATTTTAGTTTAAAATTCATGCAAATTTGGGGTACTCCTAATCTCTTGATCAAATACGGCATTGAGAATCATGTACTATCTTGAAGTATAAAAATGATATTCTATAATGAATTCAAATACAAAAATAGGGTTTTGAAAATTACTCACTTTAATAGTCAAATATAAATAGAAGAATAACATACTATCTCGAAAGATAGAAATGTCATTCTAAAATAGCATTTAAGTTTGAAAGAGGGGTTTGAAAATTCTTCATTTCTTTTATCAAATATAACAATGATAATATCATATCACCTTAAAAGATGAAAATGATATTCTACGAAGTAATCTTAATGCAAAAATGGATTTTTATGAAATTGTTTAGGTTCCCAAAGATTTTTCCCTTATATTATGAAAATAAGATAGGGTTTATTTTAATTTGGGGTTACAAATTCTCCATAAAGGAAAGCCCTTATGGTTAATCATATCATAGGAAAATTATATCTCTTAAGAATATTCTTGATTAAAGTAGTGGCAAAGATTTTCTTTAGATTTCAACGATTAAGATAAGGATGAGAGGTGAACAATTTTTTAAAGGAGACTAGATCAATTTGGATGGTTCTTTTTGGAAGCTAAGGGATTGAAGAGTAGGGAGCTCTTTAAGATTTTAAAACCTTGCAGAAGCACTCCAGTCTATCTTATATTAGGCTTTAGTATTTTTGAGAGAAGATTTTTTTGTTTGGGTTGGCATTTTATTATATATTTGAGATTATATTCCCCTAGGGTGAGGACTTATAATTTGAGGTCTGTCTCAGAACTTAGATCTAAATTGGGCACTGCATAATAGTAATCTGAATATATTCTAAGTACAGCGTATAAATTTTTGGACTTAAATCCATTCGGAGTGGAAAGCCAGTTAAACCACATAATCACTTCAAAATTGTACTATCTGGTCTTTATGAAAGATGGGTAGGTTGTTGCTTATGTTTTTAGAATTTAGGGCTAAAGTCTTGATAAAATTCTAAGTGGCCCTGTACTTATGAATGGTAGTATCAATTTTACTTTATTTTTAATACAAATTATGCTAGTTGAAGTACGACAAATCATGAATGCTTAAAATTTCTTTTAATAAGGCTTAAAAGATTAGTTTTTTTTTGAAGACTAGGTTTCCTCAAGTTCAGCACCTCATCCTCGTAGGTCGAATTATTTGAACTCAACCCTTAGGTCTAAAATTGTATATATATTGCATTCAAGTAAAAACTAATACATACAAGTAAAGTAAAAGGCCAACTCGGCCACAAAATAGAAAGAAAAGCTTTTCTATCATCCTCAAGAATATCAAAAAATTCTTGAGGGATACATTGATTATTTCTATTCTCTAAATCCCAAATATAGGAAGTATGTATGGCCCATTGAGCACAGAAGTTTGCTGCTTTATTAAACCTTCTATATGTATGGACAAGGAAAACTTTATGGAACATCTTGATCCAATTGAACTGTGCACTTTCTTGCGGAAGCAAATTTCACATTTATCTCTGTTTAAACTTCTGCATGTACTGAATAACTCCAGCATTATCTCCCTCAATGATGAATCCCTGAGAGTCAAACATCCAATCAAGCAGAATTCTATCCATGTATAGCAAGGCCATCATCTCAACTTGTGTGCTATCCCAATGAGAGAACCCCCAACCGGGTGCAACAATTAGTTCTCCATGGCTGTCACGGATTACAATGCCAATCCCTCCTGCATTCAATTTCTGTAAAGCTCCATCAATATTAATCTTCAACCAACCCGTAGGGGGAGGACACCAATAATGAGAGGAATACAATCCAAAGGATTAGACAGTGCCCCATTGCTCCAGGCGGTTTAAAAAGAAATCCTGATTAATAGCTCCAACTATATTCGATGCCATAATAGTGGAAGTGCAGCTCGATTCACTGTGCTTAATTGCATTTCTGTCCCTCCAATAATGGTACGTAGCATAGCAGTAAAACAACACCCAATTATCCTTCTTATCCACATTCTCTGCTAGAGCCATCTTTAACTCCTCTAGATTGGCAAACCGAGGGGATGAGAACCTTCACCTGCTCAAAATATCCAATGTCTCATGCAATTACTTACATCCTGTAGTTATATGGTTGATGTCTTCAGTTCTCTAACATCCTAAAGGGTAGCTGGCATCCTCCTATAATCCACGGACATTCAGCCAGCTATTTGTAGGAATGGCACCCTTGTAAACTCTCCACCAGAAAAGCCTCTCTCGTGGTCTAAGCATAAACTTGTAGATGATACAGCTCGAGTCCTCCATCTCCTAAAATAATCTCCTATAAGCAGTAGCTGCAATGGTAGAACTTAAAGTATTGTTAATAAGTTCAAGCTTGTTTGAACTCTGATCTCTTCCAATAGGAATTTTTGTAATTCTGTTAGCCAACAGACCAACAAAGCATACCATCAGCTTTGGCATATCCCATGTACCATCATCAGTGATGAATTTAGAAACTCTTAAGTTCTCTATAGCCTCAATATTGCAAAAAGTCGGCCATTCACAAATAGCCCGATCCAAGATCCATGATGATTAATAACATCAATATCTACACCATTGTTCACTCTCCATCTAACACACTTACTCAAACTTTGGGCACCTTCACAAATAATTTTCCACCTGAAATAGTCTCCCCTCCTATACTCTCGGCCCCAAGACCAATCCCCATACTTGCTCTTCATACACCTTTGGAATAGACCATCTGGCTTATTAAGAAAATCCCAAGCAATCCTTGCCCAAAGTGCCCCAATCCAATTAACGTTTGCATGGAAACTGAGTCCTCCCAATTCTTTAGGCCTGGTGATGCTGTCCCAAGAAGCATAATGAATACTTCTTTGATTAGAATTCTTATCCCAAAGGAAACTACGCCCCATTTTCTCAATGTCCAAAAGGATCCCCTTAGGAACCAAAGTGTGAGTCATCATATACATGGAGAGTGGAATTAAAACAACATTAATTAAGGTGACCCACCCCGCCAAAGATAACTGCCTATTCACCCAAGCCAAGGTACTGGCCCGAGCCTTTTGGAGAAGAGGTGCAAAGTCAAGCTTCTTGAGCCTCCTCAAAGCAAACTTTATGCCCAAGCATTCCATTTCTTGAACTCTACAAAAGCCAGTGATCTTAGTGAGCCTGACTTTTGTCCCTAAAGAAATGGGCTTGCTGAACAAAATAACAGACTTCTATATATTAACCTTCTGAGCCGTCCACGAACAATAATCTTGCAGCAAAGATAATATCTGACATTTGGAGTAGAAGCACTTACAAGGATTAAAATATTGTTAGCATAAAGAAGATGAGAGACAGAAGGTCCCCCAAACAGATTGGAATCCCTAATTTTTGGCTCCTTTGGTGAAAACTTAAAGAAAGAAGCTCCGAGTAGAGACTGAAAAGATATGGTGATAATAGACACCCTTGGTAAAATCCACATTAAGCTTTGATCCACCTCGTCAACTGCCCATTTATCAATAAGGAGAATTTAGGGGAATAAATGCAACTCAAAATACAAGATTGAAATCTTAAAGGGAAACCCATCCGTAGAAGCACATGCTCAAGAGTTTTCCAACTCATTTTATCATATGCTTGCTCCATGTCAACTTTCATAGCAAAAAATCCTTTAGTAGAGGTGGATATCTTAAACTTATTCATCATTTCCTGACCAAGTAAGCAATTATTGGAGATAGATCTTCCTGGAACAAAGGCGGTTTGTTCTTCTGCAATAAGCGTCTGAAGGATAGGCTAACTCAACCATTAGGTCGGGATGTGCCTAAAATAATTATAGAAATATAAGAATATACATGCAATGCTGGATGATTTTTGGTTTACTTTCTTAGTGTGATTATCTTTCTATGTTATTTATTCTTAAAGTTTTATTTTTAAATTGTGACTAAAAAAATTTCATTCCTAAGGGCTTAACAAAATTACGAGCACAAGCACATGCAAGAAAGAAACCTATAAAAAATAGGCAATTTTTACTGCGCAAATAATATAAACACATAAATTTAAAACAGAACAAATATGAAAAGTTTATGTGGCAAGTGCCACTTAATATATAACTTAGGTTCTACTGAATGTAAAGGTGACCAAGCTCCACCAACGATAACCTAGATTCTATTCCTCTGTTATGACATTAGTCTTTATAAAATAAGGCATTTTTATCTTTCATTCTTCTTAGTTCTTATATTCAGGCTTCTTTTGTTCATCCAATTTGGGTTTTTCAAATGAAAAGAACTCTCCGTCAAAAAAAATTTCTTTCCTCTTTGGACCCCTAATTTTTTGGAAAAATATCTTATGTTAAAGACTTTCACAACTCTTTTAATAAATTATATTTTAAAAAATTAAAATGACTCAAACTCTCTACAAGTTAGTGAAGCATTTGAATATATGAATAATCAAAAGACACAATTGTAATCACAATCACTTTCCTCATTTTTTACCTACCTATAGTGTAACCATTCTTTTAATGATTAGGGGGCTAAGCAAGAAAAAAACATCGACTTAAAATCTAAATATTTTCAAATTATGATTATATTTTGCCCTCTTTTTATAGCCCTATATAAGCATGACCACCTACAAAAAATTAGAATATCATTAAACATCAAGATTGTTTCTAACCTGAAAAAATTTAAATGCCCATCACATATCACATTATATGCAACATGACATAAACATCATAGCATAAGCATAAAAAAATTCATCACATCAAACCATCATAATCAATATTCATTCACATACAAATCTCAATCCACATCACAGGGAAAGGCACATTAAAGGAATAATGACCTAGCCTAAAACTAGAGTTGGTTGTTGTAACAAGCCATGTATAGTGTGTGTAATAGGTTGTGTGGTTTGGATATGTCCTTAAATTTATTATTGTTCAAATTTTTCTAAGGGTTGAATTTGGTTTGTTGAAAGCTAATGGAATTTTTATTTAAGTTTAAGTTTCAGTTTCTTTTGATGTTTTGAGATTTATTTTAGGATATATTCTAATTGTTAAAGTTGATTATTAATTGATTGTTTGGGATATTTTGATTAGCCATCTAAATCTTTTGATCCAATATATAGTTGATTTCCTAAAAGGAGTCAAGCAAGGTGTATAAAAGCTTCAAATGTCTAGGTGTTTTATTATTAAATGTAATGATTATTTAAATTAAATAGCAATTGCCTTTGTTAAATCAGGGCTATAAGGTTTATTTCATTCTCATTAGGGCTAACTTAATAGCCTCACAAGCTTGTACCCAATTTTATTGATAACTTATTTGAGTTTTATAATTTAGCACTTATATCCCATCAATTAGTTTGTGGCGATGTCAAAACGGGCATGAGGACCAAGGTCTCCTTAAGATACGTAGCCCTATAGACATATGTAGTCCAACCTATAAATCTTATTATGGGAGTGGAAATTATTTTATCCTTTTATGTTCATCTAAGCTAATTAATTTAGTTGGTTAGGTCTTGAATTTTCTAGATTTTATTGAATTTTTGAAAATTTCAATTATTTAATTAAGGGGGTTTGACCAAATATTAACATTTTTATTTAATTTAAATTTTTAAAATTTTTAACTTTTTAAAAATACTTGAACAAGAGATGAGTTCAATGCCTTTGAGTTTGTGCCATTTGGAGTTTTCTACAATTAGTTATGATTTTTAAGAGTTTGACCATTTTAATGAATTATTTAATTATTAAATTAGGGAGGGTTTCTTATTTTTGTACCAAATCAATTCCAAAGCTCTCTAAATCTTCTCCAAATGTCAGAGATGACTTATAGGGATGATTTCAAGTATTTAAAAATATTTTAGTATTTTAATTTTTTTTAATTATTTTTGAATTTCCTTGATTTTTAATTAACTTTTTATGTTGAATGAATTTCAAGGAGCTTTAATTTTTATTTATTAAACTCTTAATTCTGAGATATTTTACACTTAATTTGCATTTTTGGATTTAATTTAGATTTATTATAAAATTTTGAAATTTCTAGGTTAATTATGTTCATCAATCTTGGGTTCACTAATTGACTA
The DNA here is from genome assembly GCA_019925795.1 of Dendrobium chrysotoxum. Classification (NCBI taxonomy): domain Eukaryota; kingdom Viridiplantae; phylum Streptophyta; class Magnoliopsida; order Asparagales; family Orchidaceae; genus Dendrobium; species Dendrobium chrysotoxum. Next base: position 16,721,802 of record CM034311.1, read on the forward strand.
ACCAAATGAACTCCAAATCCAGTGAAAATTTAAGCACATGTTCACCAGAACTTGTAATTCAAACCCACCCAATTTGAAGCCACCAAGGTCTCCCTAGGTTCAATAATTTATCACGAAAAGTAAATATATCTATACCTTTAGAGATTTAATTTGGGCTTTCTACTTTTTAGTTTGGGATGAAATGATAGGCATTCTAACCCTTAAACTAATATGCACAAACCATAGATAAATCAAGACTTAATTCTAAGTGGTATGTGTTATGAATTTTAAAGTTTTGGGTTAAAATCTAACCTAGAACTTAAAAAATTTAATTCACTAAAATTCATTAATCATGAGAGGCTCGAAAATTTATGGTATGTAACAAACAAACCTAAGTTCACACTATCCAAATTTGAGCTCAATTGGACCACTGGTTAGGGAATAATAAAAAAATTAAAATTTTAGTCAAACATAAGTTACTCACTAACAACTAGTCAAAGTCATTTGAAATTACTTTTAAAATAAAATTGGGCTCAATATGGTTCCAATGAGCTCACGAACACCAAATTTGGATAATAAATATATTTATGGTGAATTTTTTTAGTTTGGAGCATTTTATGGAATTATTTAATGCACTAAAATTTTGAACTAGAAATTTAAATTCTCATAACTTCTTAAATGCTCATCCAAATTCAATAAAATTTCAAACAAAGCTTCCCCACGCTCAGATGAAGAGTGGGGAAGTGTTTGATTTCATTAAAATGTACATTTCATAAAGTACTTTTAGAGAGAAGTTTTAGGCTTATTTTGGGAATATACCTTAATCTATATTATGAAATGCATTGATCTTGGGCTATATAGACTTTTGGATAAGTTCTCTATACCCTTCCTTACAGACTCCAAGCTCTGATTTCCATTGGATTAAAAGTTGTTTGAGAATTATCATTTTCTCTCTCCTTCTCTCTATTCTCTCTCTCCTCTCAGATGGGGACCTTTGGAGGTAGGTAAGGGTTGGGGGTATGATGGGGAAGCTTGGGGAGTTTTTTGGAGCTCAAAGGAAGAAGAATGAGGGTTTAGGAGGTTGTGGATTGAGAGTTGTCTCATGTTGCCTCATTAACCCTCCTTTCAAACTAAGAGTTAGGATTCACTAGGGAGACTCATTTAATGATTGCTACATGTAGGGAGTGGTTGGAAGATTGTTCTTTGGGCAGAAAAGTGATTGGACAAATGACAAAATGATGTGTAAAGTGATTTTTGACCTTTTGTGCATATTTGGTCACATGGGGCTTATTTGGATTAAACTAAAGCTTAAAAAATAAATTAGAGGATAATTAGGAAGCTTCTAGAATCCATTTAAGTAGGACATATAGGTTGGTGTGGAGGGATTTTTTTAAATTTAATAATCTCAAATTTTTATCATTGTTGACTATTCTAGTAATTTTTGTGGAATTGACCAAGTTGACTAGTCAAACTTGGTTAAGAAGCCTAGGGTGAGTCCTAGGGAATTTCAAGAGGCAATTTGCATGAATTTTGGAGGATTTAGTTTCATATGTATGAAATTTGTATTTTTAAAGTGTGCAAGTGTTTGGTTTGTTTGAAAAGAAGCTTTACTTGCTTTGGAAAGAGTGTAAAGCAAATTAGAATTAAATTTCTTAAGAAAAATTTTAGTTTATGAAATTTAGTTTTGAGGTCAAACACATCATTATGAATGATCTATCATCTTAGGAGGCGAGAATATCATTTCCTAATGGGTTCAGATAATAAAACTATAAATTTTAACCTTATCATGATAGTCAAATTCAATGAAGAACTACATATGACCCTGAAGGGTCAAAATGACATTCGATTGTGTATTGTCTATAATAATCTAGATAATGTATCATTAATTTCATATTCAAAGACATATTAATAAATGATATATCTTTTTGAAGAAAGTAAATATCACTTATTATCCATAGTTTGAATATGACGATAATGATCGTCATTGATTTTAATTTTTTCCAAAGAGAATTAATTAAAATTTTGAAAATTAATCTGGGGTCTTTAAATCTCCTATGAGCACACTCATAGTTAATTACATCATAAGAAACCCAAGTTTTCTATGAAAACCCTCTATTAAAATAATGATCGAAATTTTATTTAGAACTCTTAAGGATTGATATCAAAGGGAGTGAGGCTGGAATTTTAGATCAGGATTGGATCAAATTTGAGTACTTATTTTGGAAGCCAAAAGATGAAAGGTAGAAGGTATTTTGAGATTATTAAATATTTTAGAAACACAGGTATCTATCCTATGTGTTGGGTGATTATACTTTGAAATTCAATTAAAAGTTTTAACTCTTTAATTTTTTTAATGCAACGCATGCTGATTAATTTTGTATGCAAAAATGGTTTGAAACAGTTAAAAAAAAAGCTTAAAAATTAATTTTTTATAGAGATTGCACAACTTCCCCTTGACAGAACTGCATCCTAATATGCCAGATGGTTTACCATAACTCACAAGCGGGGAGGTGCCTAACAAGAAAGATAAAGTTTAAAATGAATTCATGCGAACTCATGGGTCGTTCATGGGCTTACTCTTTAAATTGATTAAGTTTCTATGTTAGCCTAATATTTTTTATCTAGTTTGAGTAAAAAAAATTTTTTGGGTCCCCTCATGAGCCTCACCGAATTTCCAGGCTAAATCAAAATATCAACATGCAAGAAAGAAACCTAGAAAAGCATGCAATTTCTATAGCGTAATCAATATAAACAATCGATAAATTATTAAATAAATTTAAAATCCATGTGGCAAGTGCCACTTAATTACAACCCAGGGTTTATAAAAATTAAAAGTGGTTGTGTACAATTGATAACAACCCAGATTCAAAACTTAAAAATTATGCATGTGATTTTGAGTGTGGGATATTCTCTATATCTTCACTTCTTCATCTTCTTTCCGTCTGCGAGCTCCTTGGATCTTTCGAGTCCAAATATATAAATGAAAAGAAACTTCTCCCTAAATGGGTGTTTCTTTCCTCTTTGGATTCTCGAAACATCCTAACTTGAATCTCTAAATGAAAGAGAACTCTCCCCTAAGGGATGTTCCCTCGTCTTTGGATTTCAAGCAGGATGATTAACATCCCATCTCAAAATCAAACTTTCACAACTCAATTACATTGAATTAGATATAGAAAAATAAAAGACTAAACTCTAAAAGAACCTACAAGGTTATCCTAGGCAAATATAATCAACAACCCCAAGTAGTTATAAATATGTTCAAATTCGGCCACGCTTGGCCATGCTCTTTTAATCTCAAGGGGCACATAGCATTTTTAGTACTTACAGAAAATATATCAGTTTAAATTTAATTTGGCCCCCTTTATTTTAGCCCTACTCAAGCATGGTCACCTGTAGAAAATTTTATAAGCATCCAGATCATTCCTAACCTAGGGATAATTTATCAACCATCAGATTAATTCATAGAGTGCATAAATAAATTAACACATTAAATCACATAAAAATAATAGAGCAACTAGCATGTAGTGAAGACAAAGAAAAATTTAGCACATAAATAACAAGAAAGTAGACACCGACCTAGCCTAGAACTAGGATTGGTTGTCCAAATAAATCATCTAAAGTGTGTGCATCTAGCTGTGTGGCTTGGATATATCCTATACTAGATAGTTGTTAGAATTATCAAGTGTTTTGGTGGTTATTGTAGGCTTAAGGAATTTTGATTTGAGTTTAAATATTAATGTCTTTATATTGATTTTAAAATATATTTTAAGTGTTAAGTGATTACTACTTTTATTTACACCAGGGCTGTGAAGTTTATTTCATCTTCTTTGTGGCTAAGTTAATAGCCTTGTAGGTCCGGGTTACCTAGTAGTAACCAGTAGTATTTAATTAATTTAATTGGTTAAAGTTAAGGGTTGATAATTTTTAATTAAACTAATTTATTATTGATTTTAAGGATTGAATTTGATATTTTTTGGAATTTTACTTAATAATTGAATTTTATAATTTTCTTTGAATTATTTAATGCATTAAATTAAGGTGTCAAAATTTAACTTTTTGATTTAAGTTAAGTTCTAAAATTTTGATAATTTTTATAAATACTAGATCATAAGGTGAGTAATTAGATACAAAGTTTGTTGGATTTGGATTTTTATAGATTAAGTTATGAATTTTTAAACTTTAGGTTCAATTTTAATTTACATTTAACCAAAAGGTTGACTTTTTTACTTTGACTGATTTCTAGAGGTTTTACATTTTTAATAAGTACAAGACCCTTAGTGGAGTCCAATGTCTTTGAGTTTTTTCAATTTGGAATTTGCTAAAATTAATTATGAATTTTCAAAGTTTGAGTATTTAATTAAATTATTAAATTTGTTAATAAAGAAGGTTTTAATGGTTTTGCTCCAACCTCATTCCAAACTTCTTGAAATAAATCCCAAAGATCAGGGATGACCCATGGGAGTGTTTTCAATTGTTTGGGGTTTATTTAGAATTTTCAACTATTTTTAACTATTTAATTTGATTAAATATTGATTTTCTTTAAAAATTAAATTAAGCTCAAATTAAGGGTCCAATCATGAGGCTTTTAATTTTTTGAAGTTGAGAGTTAAATTCTAGAGAATTTGATATATTATTTTTATTTTTTTATTTATTTTGAATTAATTATTAATTAATTGAGGATCTACGTCAATTTTAAGGGTTAATTTTGGTTTCTTAAATGGTGGGTCAAATGAATTCCAAATTCAGTGAAATTTGGACTATGAGTTCACCTGATCTTGAGTTCCAAACCCACTGATATTTAGTCCATGGTGGACCGTCTATGGTGATTAACCAAATCACCTAAGGTGACCATAATATCACCTTTAAGGATTTAATCTAGGCTATTTAAATCATGGAGGGGGACAAAATCAATGGCTATCTACTCCCAAGTCTAAGCATGAATATCACACAATCAATAACTTCCTAATTCCCATTGGATAGGTCATTAGGCTAAATTGAACATAAGGGTCAATTAATAACCCTTAAGCTTAGGTTAGCCCAGTTATTCCCTTAATCATCTCAATAAAAGGGGAGAAATTTTGGACAAGTCAAATACATGCCCAAAATTGATCTCCCAAAGTTTCTAGCCATGGTGAATTATTCTAAAGTTAAAATTATAAAAATCTAATTAAAAGGCATTATCTCCTAATTTAATAAATTAAGATTCATGAATGATCATGAATGATCATAAATTAACTAATATTCATGAATGATCATGTTTGAAACCTTAGGGCTTTTGTAGTTCTCCACAAGACCTTTCCAATGAGCCTAAGAACACTTAAATTTGTGAGGTGTGTGAGGAGTTATAATTTTTTGAAGTTCCCTATATTTTCTGGAGTTTTTAAATCAAGAATTACATAGTTGGCCATGCGCTTTCCACACGGCCCATCTTATCAGGCAACCATTCAGTGCAGCTAACTGAATAAATGTGGGATTAACCGTGAATGTTTGATAGGAAATCAGAAGGCACAGATTAAATCCACTCTGAGACCACGAGATTTAATCAGAGATGTAGATTGAAATCAATGACTCAGATTATATCTTCAACCTCCCACGATATACCGTGACTGTAAGGCTTTTCTAGCATGTTCCAAGAGATCTAACTGGCAAAACTCCACCAAAATTCACAGGGAGGATCAAGACAATGCAAATAATCAATTCAATAGTCAAAATTTGATGGTTTGATGATTTATTTTAAACTTGACCAGACTAACTATCTAGGGAGCTCAGGATTGGGTTTATACCTTAAAGAGAGCTCTAACCCATGGGTTTTTATATCAGGCATCTTGAGGGGACTGCGACGAACAGTTTTCCATTAGATGTCGTGGCCAGAGGATCATTAGAAGTAGGAATTTGAGCTGAGGGTAGAAGGAGATCGCCGAAGTTTGCTCGAACTGACTTTAGATTAGGCTAGGAAGCTGGGGGAAAGAACATGAATGCTCAGAGAGCTCTAGAGAGAAATTAGGAAAAGCTAAAGGTAGATGGAGCCGTTTGAATTGAAGTCCCTTATTCAAGGCATGGTTGTGACCTTGGATGACTGGGAATGATCAAGTGGATGTCTAGATGCTTTCCAATTGAAGGGGGCAGCTGTTCTAAGACTCATGAGCTTAAAGATGGTGAGCTCAGGCCCAAGAAAGGCCTTGGATAGAGATCAAGAAGGGGGGGCCACCTTAGATCATTCCCATTGCTCCAGCAACTGCCAACCATTACCTAGGTTAGGCTTAGGTGGAAAGACCATTGGGGGTCTTGTGAGTTTAAATATGAGCTCAATTAGGTATGAGAAGGCCCAATTTAGTAAGGTGTCTTGGTTGAACAAAACTTGGATGATTTGGGTCAGTTATCCCTAGTCAAGCCTGGTGCTGGTTTGATATAGGAGATCCATTAGGTCAAGGGCTACCCAATGCAATAGACAATTGGGCTTGGTTTGGTCTGTGGTAAAATATGGCTCAAGTCAAAATGGTTTTGACCACTTTGGCTTAGCTTAAGTCTTGACCCAAGTTATAAACCATGGGCTAGACTGACTAGGGTAGATGCATTGGACCTAGGGCCACCCAATACAAGTGTTGGTTTAACTTGATTTAGCTTAGGGTGATGTTTGGCTCATGGAGAACCCTCTTTGGATACTTGAGTCAAGACATGTGGCTAACTGAAGTGGGCCCAAGGGTTGGGCCTTCAAAAGGACCCTCTTAGGGATCTAATGAATCACCGTTCAGGTTCGAATTGGTATGGTAAAGCCTTGATCAAATGATTTGAGCTAGATAAAAGTGTATGAAGGCTTGGTCAAACTTAATTGGCTTAATCAACCAATTTGACCTAAGTTCAAGGGGTTGGGTCAATTGAGTTTAGATTGATGGTATGAAATTATTGGGAGTGATCTCAAGTGATGAGAAGACCATTGGATTGAAATGCATATTTAAATGCTTAAAGGGTGCTTTAGTCAACAATGATTGACCTGGTTAACCAGGTCAAACTAAAGGTTGGGTTTGAGTCCAATGCATTTCTAATAATGTTTAGGATACATTAGAGGAGGTTTCAAGGTTTGATGTGATTGAGCTATATTGAGGTTTGGAGGAAATTCTAATTTTTCTCTTAAAGGATATTTTGATCATTTAGACCCCTGGCAACCTATGGGTCAACTTGGGTCCACTAAAATATAGTTTTGTACTCAATATGTAACAAGGGTTATGGACATGGTCAAGGATTTTAGGGAGGGTCCTAAGGTCAAATTTCATAAGGTGGAAGGTCCACTGGCATAGGCTATAAATATTTGAAGGTTTTGCAACATTTGAAATTCAATTGAGTTTCTGGTGTTAAGAGTGTCAAATTAGACTAAAATTTGGAGGGTTGACCCCAAGGATATGCCTAATTAAAATGTAATTGATAGATCATGAATCGAGGGTAATTTGATTAGATTTTGAGGTGATTAAAAAATCACTCAAAAAAGGGTTTCAAGATATGGGCATTTAACCTTGGATTTTGGCCTAGTGTTTTAGATTTGAACTGAACATTCAATTTGATCTACTAAGTTTGATTTATCCTCCTAATTCATAGTCAACTGGATGATTTTTAATGATCGAACATGATTGAAGGTTGTTTGAAGTTTGATTAAAAATTGATTGAAGGTTGATTGAAGTTTTATTGATGTTTTGATTAAAATTTGATTGATGGCTAGCTTAGAATTTGATTGAGCTCTATATGATTGACAAATAAATGATTACCAACCATTAGATCAATAGGTAGAAGTTTATATAGATCCTGGTGACCTTATATAGAAATGAGGTCAACAAATGACCCCCAATATGTGTAGTAGAATGAAATTCCACTATACATATTGCCATTTATCGAATGGAAAGGTGAAATCTAAGATTTTGATTCTAAGGGAAGGAAAAATCTAGACTTAGAGACACAGGGTTGAGTTGCTATTAGGGTAGTGTCACACGCTAGTAGATCTACTCTTGTACTAATTAAGTACGATGACTCACATCTAACCACAAGAAAAAGAAAGCTGGATGATTGTGTGGAAAGGAAGCTCAAGGACTTACACTTAACCACATAGGATCACGACTGAAATTGAAATTAGGATGGTGTCATAAATGGTATGCTCTATCACTGGTAGATTTAATCCTAAAGAAAGGAAGCACTAGAACTCACACCTAACCTTAAGAAAAAGAAGACTGGATGATCGTGTGGAAAGGAAGCACTGGGACTCACACCTAACCACAAAGGATCAGGGCTAGATTTAAAACTTAGATGGCGCCATGAAGGGTGTGCTCCATCACTAGTGGAACTAACCTTAAGGCAGGAAAGTATGTTGACTCACATCTAACCTTAATGAAAAGAAGACTAGATGATCATGTGGGAAGGAAGCACTGAGACTCACACCTAACCATAAAGGATTGGGGATGGATTTTAAACTAGGATAGGGCCACAAAGAGCGTGCTCCATCATAAGTGGATCTAATCCTAAGACAAGAAAGCATGATGTCTCACATCTAACCTTAAGAGAAATTATATTGGATGATTATATGGGAAGAAAGCTTTGGGACTCACATCTAACCATAGAGGATAGGGGCTAGATTTTAAATTAGGATGGTGCCACAAAGGGTGCGCTCCATCACTAGTAGATCTAATCCTAAGGATAGAAAGCATGATGACTCATATCTAATCTTAAGAAAAAGAAGACTGGATAATCTTATGGGAAGGAAGCACTAGGACTCATATCTAACCACAGAGGATTGGGGCTGGATTTGAAATTAGGATGGTGCCATAAAGGGCGTGTTGTATCACTAGTGGATCTATTTCTAACGTAAGAAAGCACGATGATTCACATCTAAATCTAAAGAAAAGAAGACTGTAGTTTGGAATTTAAGATTTAGATAAAGTTCATTCAACTTGATTCAAAACTTGAAGATGTTTTTATTGATTCAAAAGTTAAGCTGCATCAAATATAGTATTTCTTAAGGAAATGCACGTTGACTGGTAATATTAGGTGATTTCTTTACAATCAACTAACTGATACAAGCCTCATGGAGAATTTATAAGATAATACTTGATATTTTTAAAGGCACATTGACATTTCTTGTCCCATATGAATTTGACATATTTTATTGGCTAGGATAGAGAGGGGTTGACATCTTCCGAATAGATTTGAGATGAACCTTTTTATATACGACAGTCTACCTTGAAGGGACCTTAGTTGAGTAAGGCTTCTAGGAGGTGGTATATTTAAGATGACTTTGATCTTAGTAGGATTAATTTTGATTCCACGATGCCTCACTACAAAGCCCAAGAATTGTCCTGAAGTGGCATCGAAAGCACACTTCAAGTTTTGAGGTCGTAGCGGCGCAACCGCTCGAAGATGTTTCTTAAGTCATACAAATGATCCTATTTGACTTTGCTCTTGATGACCAAATTATTGATGTAGCATTCAACTTCATTATATATTAAGTCATTAAAAATTTGAGTCTTGGATGGGTGGTAGGTTACACCTATATTTTTAAGGCTAAATGACATCACCTTATAACAGAAGATTTCTATAGGAGTTTTGAATGCAGTGTTTCTCTCCTCTTATGGGGCCATCTTTATTTGGTTATAACCAAATGAGCCATCCATAAAGTAGAAAATAACATGCGAAGAGGCGATGTCCACCATGAGTTAGGGTATGGGTAAAGAAAATTTATCCTTAGGACATGCCTTATTCAGATCCTTATAATCGACACAGGTCTGAATTTGACTATTCTTCTTTCAAATTGGTACGACACTAGCTACCTAAGAGGGATACTATTCTTCTCAAATAAATTTGGCCTCAACCAATTTCTTGATTTCATAGATGACTTATTACTCAATTTCTAAACGCATACATCTTGGAGCTAGCTAAACAGGAATGGTATCATATCAAATTCCAAGTTTATGAACTACTACGTCAGCGGATAGGCTCAAAATTTCATCGTATGTCTAGGAGAACTAGTCCTTAAACTCAGAGAGAAGTTGAATTAGATCCCTAGACTCATCCTGACTCAATAAAGAGCTTATAAAAGTGGGGTGAGGTTCATCCTTTATTCCAAGATTAATTTCTCTTAATTTTTTGAGTGTTGATTTAATCTCTTCTTTAAATTCAGGGGGTGCATCCCGAACATGAAGTTTAACCAAATCATCTGATGTCTCCAAACAAATCCCAACAAAGGGATAAACGATCTTCGTACGGACATTCTCAAATTCATGATGATTAGTTATCACGAGATAATATTCATCGTCAAATGAACTAATGGTATCAAAGCCCATACCACTGGTCAAATTTATTTATTTTATGTATGCTAGAGGCTCTCATGATATCTAGCTTGTCTCTTAGTTCATTAACCCAGTATGAGACGATTAGAGACATAATTTTTAATGCATAGAGGAAAGTATCCAGAAGTTAATTCTATTATTTCATTAAAATCATCCTCCTCAAGGAGTACATCATCTTCATTCCTTGAGGAGGAGGAGCCAAGGAAAAACTTCTAAATTCCTTACTTCAGCATCTAAATTAGGAGAGTCCTTAATCACTAACGCTGCAACCTTGTCAACAGACAATGGGGTTAATGTTAAGGCTTCGATTCTCCTACTGAGCTTTTCATACATAGTTAATTTAGGCTCGTCACTTTAAACTTTTGAAGTGCCGCTCTCTAGGTCACTATCCTGTTCTAAAGTTAGAATAAATTTTGGAGGAGGGTTTATCATTCAATAATTAAAATGAATTCTAACACCTCGTACTTTCAATTCTTATTCACAACTTGATTCCTAATCAATGTACATTGGGGGTGTGCTTTTTTCGAATGAAGCGCAGCCTCAACTACGTGCTCTTTAGGTCATTCTCCCACCCCTTTGAGGTAAAATATTTGAAGGCCTAAGACCATTCCCTCAACATCATCTTTACTATCTAATTGTTGTATTTCTTGACTTTTATCTTTTTCTCCTTTTAATTTGTTCTAGAATAAGTTATGAATTTTTTAAGTTTGAGTTCAATTTTAAACTAAGTTGACCAAAAGGTTGACTTTTGACTTTGACTAATTTTTGGATATTTCATATTTTTAATAAATACTACACCCTTAATTGAGTCCAATGCCTTTGATTTTGTTTAATTTAAAATTTTTTAGAATTAATTATGAATTTTAAAAGTTTGAGTATTTAATTGAATTTTTAAATTGGCTAATTAAGATGGCTTTAATGATTTTGCTCCAAACTCATTCCAAACTTCTTAAAATCAATCCTAAAGGTTAAGGATAACCTATGGAAGTGTTTTCAAGTGTTTGGTATTTATTAAGAATTTTTAATTATTTTTAATTATTTAATTTTATTAAATATTAGTTTTCCTTAAAAATTAAATTAAGCTCATATTAAGGGTCCAGTTATGGAGCTCTTAATTTTCTTAAGTAGAGGGTTAAATTCTTGAAAGTTTTATATATTATTTATACTTTTTTAGTTTGAATTAATTATGAATTAATTAAGGCTCTAGATCAATTATAAGGGTTAATTTTGGGTTTCTTAAATGGAGGGCCAAATGAATTCCAAATTTAGTGAAATTTAGATAATGAGTTCACTTGATCTAAAGGTCCAAACCCACTAAAATTGGGTCCATATTGGACCCTCTAAGGTGGTTAACCAAACCACCTAAGGTAACTACAATATCACTTTCAAGGATTTAATATGGGCTATATAAATCAGGGAGGGTGACAAAATCAGTTGTTATTTACTCCCTAGTCTAACCATGAATAACAGACAATCAATCACATCCTAATTCCCATTGGATAGGTCATTAAGCTAAATTGAATTAAAGGGTGAATTAATGACCCTTAAGGGCAAATTAATGACCCTTAAGCTTAGGGTCAATTTGGAGTTTTTAAATCAAGAATTACACAGTCAACTGCGCACTTTCCACATAGTTCCATATGATTGGGCAACCAAACATTGTGGCTGACTAGATAAATATGGGATTAATCGTGGTTGTTCGATAGGAAATCAGATGGCAGAGATTAAACCCACTCCGAGTCTGCAGGATTTGATCAGAGCCATTAATTGAAATCAACGGCTCTGATTATATCTTCAACCTCTCACGGTATGCCGTGATCATAGGGCTATTTAGCATGATCTGAGAGATCTCATCGGTAAAACTCCACTAAAATTCATAGGGAGAATCAGGACAATGCAAACTGTCAATCCAACGATCAAAATCCTATGGTTTAATGATTTATTTCACACTTGACTGGACTACCTATCTAAAGGGCTCGGAACTAGGTTTATACCTCAGACAGACTTCATACCCATGCATTTTTGTATTAGGTAGCTTGAGAGCATGGAGACTAATAATTCTCCTTAAGATACTGTAGCTAGAGGATCACCGAAAGTAGGACTTCAAGCGAAGGGCAGAAGCAGATCATCAGAGTTCTCTTGAACTGACTTTGGATGATGCTAGGAAGCTGGTGGAAAGAACAGGAATGCTCAGAGAGCTCTGGAGAGTGATTTCAAAAAGCTAGAGGCAAATGGGGTCATTTGAATCGAAGTCCCCTATTTAATGGACCTTGGATGACTGGGATTGATCAGGTGGATGGCCATATGCCTACCAAATAGAGGGGGAAACTGCTCTAAGTCTCATGAGCTTAAAGTGGGTGAGCCTAGGCCCAAGATAGGCCTTTGATAGGGCTCGAGAAAGGGGGGACCACCAGAGCTCATTCATATTCGCTCCAGCCACCACTGGCTACTGCCTAGGTCAGGCTTAGGTGAAATGATTGTTGGGGGTTTCGTGAGTTCAACTGTGAGCTCAATTGGGCATGAGAAGGCCCAATTCATGAAGGTAGTTTGGGTTGACCCAAACCTAGTTGGTTTGGGTGCAACCTAGGTTAAGCCAGGTGCTAGGTTTGATATTGGAGATGCATTGGGTCAGGGGCTACCCAATAAAATAGGCAATTGGACTTGGTCTAGTATGTGGTGTGAATATGCTCAAGTTAAAATGGTTTTGACCCCTTTAGGCTAGCGTAAGTCTTGACCCTAGTCAAAACTATGGGCTGGGTGGACTAGGGTAGATGCATTAGACCTAGGGCAATGCAATGCAAGTGTTGGTTTGATTTGATTTGGCTTAGGGTGAGATCTGGATCATTAAGAACCCTATTTGGACACTTGGGTCAAGACACATGGCTAACCTAAGTGGGCCCATGGGTTGGGCCTTTAAGAGGACCCTCTTAGGGATCTAATACGTCACCCTACGGGTTTGGGATGGTTTGGCAAAGCCTTTGTCAAATGATTTGAGCTAGATAGAAGTGTAAGAAGGCTTGGCAAAACTTGATTAAATTAGTAAACCAAGTTGACCTAGGGTCAAGGGTTGGGTCAATTGAGTTTGGATTGATAGTATGAACTCAATGGGAGTGGTCTCAAGTGATGGGAAGACCATTTTGATTGAAATGCATGTTTAAATGCATGAAGGGTGCTTTAATCAACCATGGCTGACTTTATCAACCAGGTCAAACTAAGGGTTGGGTTTGAGTCTAATGCATTTCTAATAATATTTAGGATACATTAGAAGAGTTTTTAAGGTTTGATGTATTTTAGCCATGTTGAGGTTTAGAGAAAATTTCAATTTTGACCTTAAAGGGAATTTTGGTCTTTTGGACTCCTGGTCAACTCTGGGTTAGCCTTGATCCACCAAAGTATAGTTTTGCATTCAATAAGTCATAATAAGGGTTATGGATATGGTCAAGGGTTTTAGGGAAGGTCAAATTCCAAAAGGTGGAGGGTCTAGTGGCATAAATTATAAATATTTGAGGGTTTTGTAGCCTTTGGATTTTAATTGAGTTTTTGAAGTTAGAAGTGTCAGATTGGACTCAAATTTGGAGAGTTAACCCTAGGGATATGCCTAATCAATATGCAATTAATAGATCATGAATCGAGGGTTATTTAACTTGGTTTTGAGGTGATTGAAAAATCACCAAAAAAGGGTTTCACGACATGGGCCTTTAACCTTGCATTTTAGCCTCGAGTTTTAAATTTGAACATGACTTTGGATTTGATTGACTAAGTTTAATTTATCCACCTCAATCATAATAAACTGAATGATTGTTGATGATTAGATATGATTGAAGCTTGATTGAAGTTTGATTGGAAAATGATTGAAGGTTCATTAAAGTTTGATTGAAGTTTACATTGAAATTTGATTGAATGCTAGCTTGGAATTTTATTGAGCTTTGGTTGATTGACAACTAGATGATTGTAACCATCAAATCAATAGGTAGGAGTCTAGATGGATCCTGATGACCTTATATAGAAATGTGGTCAACAACAGATTAGTGATTTAACTAAATTAGGTGAGTTGACCAAGTTAACTCAACATGAATTGACTCACATATAATTTGGGCTCATTCAAGGAATGAAATTGAGTGAATTTGAGCAATTGGAGGGGTTGATGAAAAAATTAGAGAAACTAAAACACAACAAATGAAATGTTATTGAGAAGATGATTTATGATTTGGGCTTATAACGACTTCTAAATAAATTCATGACCGTTGCAGGTCAAAATAAAGTTTTCAAAAATTTGAATTATAACACCTTAGTAGGCAAGTTGTAAGTTGAATTCCATCATTTTGGACAATCTACTACTAGTTTTCTAGTTGGCAATTACAACTGTTGAACAATATCATCAAATAGAGTAGTCTGCCTTTAGATGCATTTAAAAAGATAATTGTATCACAACTTTTTTTTGCCACAACCTCTACACTTTTAATCCCATCTTTTACAATCAAATTCAAGGTATGGACACAACAATGAGCATAAAATATTCTTCAAAAAAAAAATTTTTCTTTCCTACATGAAAGTTATTCTTTAGTAATTTAATTGCCCTGTCATTATTAGAAGTAATATCAACTGACATTGTGAGCACTTTATTCTCCAAATCCCATTCATTTAGTGACTTGTAAAAAGTGGCAACAATCTCTAAAGTTGTGTGTGGAGGAGACAAGTGAAGGAAACTTAGCACACACTTTTGCAACTTCCAATTATAGTCCACATAATGTGTAATAACAACCATATAAGAAATTTGTTAGTTTTTGGACTTCCATATGTCTGTGGTAAAACTGATTCTGTTTATACTTTTCAATGCATCATGTAGCTTTTTAATTTTCTCTTTCTTGTATACTAACATGACATCACTATAAGCTGTTATTCTTGAATATTTAAAAAAATAAGATGACATTGACTTCAGAACAAGATTAAAACTAAATTCTTCTACAACTGAAAATAGTTTCTCATTGATCAGAATGTAGTGTGCTATGCTTTCTTTTACTTTAGAATTATCATAAGCAAATGTAGTAAAACTACCACTCTCCTGAGAATTGTCAGCTGGTGAATCAATGTCCTTAGATTTAAAATGTAGAATTTTTTGGTTTCTTATGAAACAAATTATAGCAGCATAACTATCTAAATGCCATCTAAACTGTGTTGTTGATCATGTATTTCCTATGGAAATGTTCTTTTTGCAATGAATACATTACTCTTTCTTCTGTCCATTAGGTAGAGTAACTTTCTTAAACTCATCCTAAACAGTTAATATCTTTTTTTTTAAATTTCTATAGGATTTGCATCTTCATTCACATTACATTTTCCAGCAACATCCCCTTCTATGCCTTTATTATTTTCCCCCAGACAAACACCATTTTCATTCAAAATAATATTTGCATATGCATTAAAGGATTATACTTCATCAATTGTCTCCAAATTTATTTGGTCACTAATATTATCTTAAACAACTGGTTCAGGTGACATTCTAGAGTGATTGATCAAACAATTTAACTTTAGCATCTAAGTTACATTAACTCCTAAATCATTTATTGCAAATGAAAGACAAACATACTCCACCAATACGTAAGACAACAAGATTTTTAATGATAATTGATTGAATAATTATTATGTAATTATGAGTTTTAATCAAATTTCTTAACCTTATGTAAATCACAAAGCACAAGCAAAATCTAATAGATAATTATTTAGCATTCCTTTTATTATCAAAAGATAATACAAATAAAATTAGATTTTTAACCAACAAATTCACTTATTTGTTCAATATTTTTAGGATATACTTATTGCAATATAAATTATTTTTGAATTATAGAGACATGCTACTTTCATTTGGTGAAAGCAATAGTCAATTTTATAATCTGATCAATAACTGCTAACTTTTTTATCAATTAAATCCGTTAGCATGCAACCACAAGTTAATTTAAATTTTATGATATTGTAATTAGATCTACCAGACAATAGTACAACACAAAACAATTAGCACAGGCTTGCACATGACTGATAATTTTGACCTTGTGTTCTTTCAGGCAATAGAATTCAAGCAAAGAGATTACGCCTAAAAAAATTTGGAATAGATTTTCTAAAATGTTTAGCTAAATGAGGCATTTGGCTCACACAACCCCACTAGGATATAAAGAGAGTTTTTTTGTACCTCAAAAATATTGTTTAGGGTGAAGAAGATGAACGACCGAAAAACTCCTAATCGGAGGAGGCAACTGTCCCGTACAAGCAGAATCCCTTGCTGCAAATCATGGCTGCCATAAGTATTACTATTCTTGCAAAATGATTGAAGTTATTTAGATACAAAAGAGAGATAGGATACCTGGACAAATGCAGATATCTCTCTAATGGCCGACTCGCCTCTCCTCCTCGGGCTTATGAACCACAACAACGAAGAGAGGAGAAGCCCTAGCTCATGAATGGCGAACCACAATGCACTTCGCACGAGCACGAAAGAAAAATACTATTCAACGGTTCATTTCAAAAGCTAATGTTTGTTTTCTTTACTATGCTCAGTTCGCTTGGCAAATCGCAATGCTCTGTGGGCCGCGCAGAGCGTGGTTGGTCCACCCTCCGCCTAATGCACAGGCTCGAGCCGCACCACGAGTAATGGAACCGAATATTATGAGAATCGATCTTGAGCTTGATTTTAAAATTCTGCTCGAGCATGAGCTCGATACTCGATAGGCTCGACTTGCAAGCTTGTTAAAGAGTGGAATTTAGCCGGCTCGCGACTTAGTTCAACTCGTTTGCACTCCTAGCCTCCACTATCACAAAAGTAAACAATTTTTTTTAAGATATCAAAAATAATATGCTTTGTTTTGTAACAAAATTTAAATAAAATATAATGAAAATAAAAATTAAAAGTGATATTGACGGCCCAAATAAATTCAATTGAAACTATTCAAGTAAAAAAAGAAAAAAATAAATATTTTCTACTATACCACACAACCAATCAATTTAGCTAACATTATAAATAAAATAATAAGACAGATTTGATACACAGCACCAGAGAATATTATTGCTGGAAGTGCATTCAATAAGCAGAGCACGAAAACGCTAATGTTAAATAAAGTGAAGAAATCTAAGAACGCAGCAAAGGCTTCATGAGTTAAAAGTCAATGCATCAGGTAGAAGAACAGTTTCGGAAAAATTCTGCTAAAGATTTAATTCAGTGATAACATCAGTCGATTCAGGCAGCTTTCCCATGGATACAAATATAGTACAAAAACTAAGGAGGAACATGTCTTCTTCATCGCAGCAGAAGGGGAAAATATTGTGGCTTTCCCTCCACTCACTAACATAATAGAATGAATCCTTCGGCATTAAGTTTACAAGATCTTCTCAATTCTTTAAGTACATGAAGAAGGCCAGAAACATCACACATTCAGAAAATAACTATTTTAATATGTAAAGCTATTAGACCGAAGAAAAAAACCTCAGTTTAAGAATTTGGCTTTGCCCCACAAGAATTATTATACTTATTTATGAGAATCTATCTCTGCAAACAATTACATTCAAGAGTGTGCATGCATGCCTACTATGATAAGGTGATTCCCTGCGTGTTCTGTTTACAGAATGAAAAAAAATTATGATATGAACTCGATCCATACTGATGTACGAAAACATACTTGAATCGAAGTAAAACGTAGATTAGTTTTAAGCATCCATCAGCCAGTCATCGAGCCATTGCAGCCATTGTTCATCAAAACTCAAAGTTGGATCAGATATGGAGAACAATGTATCCATCTTCTTCAAGTTTGGACCAGTAGAGTCATTGCCATAGAAAGTTGGAGGATTGAGCAGTATACGTTCATCTGACTCTTGTTGCTTACCCTGCAACAATCGTTCTTTAAAATTCTCCAATTTCCCAAACTTCCTCTCGCTACACTCCTATAATGCCCTCTGAAATTGTAGAAGCTCTTCATAACTCATGGCCTCCACTTGAGGTATATCCCACCAAAAAGGTGCCTCTTTTCCATTCGTGACATCAACATATTCTGACTTTGTTGTTGAAGTTGATTCATTCTCCATTAGACAGCCAAGGAGGGAGTCTAGGGTTGGTGCTTCCACGGTGTAGAGCTTACCGGCAGGGGAGAAGACAATGGCTCCAATTTTAGCACCGCTCAAAGTTGATAGTTCCCTCGCCTTCTTGAAGAGACCGGTGCGGCGCTTGCTGAAGCAAACTAATCTCGATTCCTTCTTCTCTACCAACTTTAGCTCAGTCTTTTGTCGCCCTCGCCCAACCATCAGATTATTTATGATTAAACGAAAGCAAAGAGAGAATAAGGACTGAGAAGAAAGAATATAGGCTTTGTCGCTCCCAAAGAAAAGATCGCTCCTATGAGAACTGAGGTGAATGCCTTACCTTTGACCCTATCGTCTCTCTTTTATGGTTGAAGCCTCACCAACGTCCAATTTTCAAATTTTTTATTAACGAATAGCATCAACGGTTATGATTTTCTTTCCGTTGAGATGAAAAAGATGTATAATCCACGCATGCTCAATTTTGAATTTTGAAATTTGAATTTATTTAGCCTAATATTTACAGTAATCTTTCTTATCTAATTAAATATGAAAAGTAATTTAGACAAATTTTATTTATTCAAATATTTCTAGTCTTGTGTATTAATAAATAAGTTTTTAAAATGATTTGATACTATTTAAAAACAACTCGTTAATATTTGAAATTATATAGTTAGAAAATTTGACCAATCATAATTTATGCAAAATTAAAATTCTTTTAAAAGTCAATTTAATTATAAAAGTTTAATAATATATATATATATATATATATATATATATATATATATATATCAGATAGGAGCCCGACCAATAATTTTTTTGAGAATGAGCAAATTCATTATACAAATAATTATATATATAAATATAATTCACAACAAAATCTTATACTATAATTATGACTAACAATTAATCTATGGTTATTAAAATTTTCATCTTCTCATAAAAAAACTCTAATTTTATTTATTATTATTATAATAATGATTTAAATTAAAACATGTTTTTTTATAATAAACGAGTCAACTCAAATTTTAATTTGATGTTGAAGATAATTAATTAATTAATGATAATTAATTAATTAATTAAGCTGAAACTCGTTTACTCCAAATTTTAATTTGATCTTGAAGTTCATTAATTAATTAATTAATGAAGCTTAAACTCGTTTACTCCCTATTGGCTATTTCTCTGGGGCAACCTGCTGTGCAAGCCCAGATCTCCAAACAGCGAAAATCTTCTTGAAGATCCCCTGCGCTCCCCTATATTTTCTTCTCCAATATTCGCAACCTCTTGCAACCCTAGTTCTCGGACGAACATTAGTTGATCTACGATTCCTGAAACCCTACCCCTTCTCCTGTCCTGTCAACATCAATGGCTAAAGAATTCAACGTACCCCCGGTGGTCTTCCCATCCGGTGCGAGCGCCAACCTCCCCAATCAGCGCCGGGCGCCGGCGTCGGCACCAACTTTCCAGCCTTCGCGGCCGATAGGGGGCCTCGGTCCGAATCCTAACCTTCCTTTCATGTCATTTGACATCGGTTCTGCTCAACCCTCTTCCTCATTCTCCGCTGCCCCTGTTTTTGCCGCCAGTACTATCTCGTTCGGCAGTTTCGAAGACGAGCCTCCACTCCTTGAGGAGCTTGGAATCAACACCCGCCAGATCTGGAGGAAGACAGTATCGATCCTGAACCCCATTCGCGTGAATTCCAACCTCCACGAGGATGCCGACCTCTCTGGCCCCTTTATCTTTCTAATGGCTTTTGGTCTCTTTCAACTGCTTGCGGGAAAGTTTTACTTTGGGATCATATTGGGATGGGTTACCGTCGCTGCACTATTTGTTTACGTGGTGTTTAACATGCTGGCCGGGAGGAGTGGAAACTTGGATCTCTACCGGTGTTTGAGCCTCGTGGGATACTGTATGCTTCCAATGGTCATCTTCTCGGCGATTTCTCTATTCGTGCCTCGTGGTGGAGTCGTGATATTTACCATGGGGGCTGTTTTTGTTCTGTGGTCCACGAGGGTATGCACGCAGCTTCTGGTGGAGCTGGCTTCAGGTGGTGAGGAGCACCGTGGACTAATAGCCTATGCTTGCTGGCTTGTCTACATGCTCTTCTCGCTGCTTGTCATATTTTGATATCTGTTGAGGTATTGTTCACTTTTTCTGTACTTCATATTAACACTGTAAGCATTTCTTTTTAAGATTCAATTAAGCATCCCTTGTTTATTTTCATTTATGATAAACAAATAGTGGCTCATATTATCTGATTTTTCTTGTCTTTGTTATTGAAATGGCTTTAAATTGATTGATGTTTTATCTGTATGGATTCTGAAGAGTTCACTCCTGTAAATTCACTGCTGAAAAGTTTATAAATAACTTTAATTTACAATATAAGAGGGCTCTTTACTGTTTTACCAGTGGAATGCAGAATGATAAGATTGATGCAAGTTCACATTGGCTTCATTCATTCAGATAATTTCTCCAGAATCATACCCCATTTCTTCCATCAGTAACAGCAGCTTTTTTTTTAAGGATTTGTTATATATTGTTGGATAAGTTATTGAATATTGACTTTCCCGTGGAAACTATATGCCCATGTTATCGTCTTTTGTTCCAAAATCTATCTTATAATCTTTCCCATTTTGCTCAGTATTTCATGATAGTTCATTTTCATCTTGGAAATCACTTCTAGAAAATTGGTCAAAGTTAATCTAATTGTCTGTATGCGATTATATGATCTTTCAAGCATTATATATTTTGCTCCTCAAAGTAGAGATGGCAGTCAACAGAAATATAGAAACCTCTATTAGGTGTCTTTGCTTTTGAAACTTTACCTATATGGAATAGTTTAATACTTTTGTGTCAGATGCTTTTTTGTTGAATTAGAATCACTGTGTGATCCTTTGAGTCAGTATTACATGCTTGAACATGCAACCAAAATGTTTGGAATTTTCTTCATTGATTTATCATTACACTTCTCCAAGAATTTTAGTAGAAATTTGAAGATGGCAACGATCAGTTTGGAATAGACTATGAAACCATCTAAACCCAACTATTTAATTTTATTTTTCTGATTGTTCAAAGCTGATCCTATTTGATTAGTTCCTTATCCGCACCTTGCTTACTTTTTAATCTACATATTTGTTAATTTATATGTTGTACCGAGGATCAATTTTTGTTATTAAGAAGTTCTAACATTTATATCTTTTAGTCAAGACAACGGTTGGGATTCTAGTATAGTGGATGTCATCATCTTCATCTATGTAGTAAGGCTTTGCTTGGTAATACTTTTTAGGTGTTTTGCTTTCTAAATTTTGGACAGTACAATTTTAATTGATAAGAGAAATGTATGAAGGAAGTTTCCAAATTACATGTGCTCCTCCATGGCTTCATGATTATGAATGCACATTTAGACTAACTCACCCATTTGTGTGAGAGTAGTGATTATTTATTTCTTTATTCCCTACAACATAGCAAAATAGTGGCAGAACATTAGCAAACAAAGCCTAAGTGCATACATGGCAATCACATTCATGAGTTTAATCTATCATTTTTGTCTTGGTTAGATTTAATAGCTATTCAATACCCATGCGATGCGAGGGATGACAAAATTAATAAAAATGAAATCAAATCATTAGTTGTACGGTAAACATCCCACCCTGAGTTAAAAGTAATTAAAGATCGAACAAATAAATTTAAGTTAAAAGATAAATAAATTGAAGTTTTAATATCATCTATTATATGAAGTTAGCTTATCAGGAAATAGTTGTATATTGTGTGATTGAATATAAATTTGAGTTAATTAATTAAATTTGAATTAAAATTTAATATGTTGTAATTGTTAAGTGGTAAATAAAAAGGTTGTAGTTTTCAATTTAAATTCAAAATTCAAAGTAGGGATATGTATTGCATATAGTTGCTTTAATTTTCAAAATCAAAATTTTGTCACAGAAGGTAACAAGTGTCATCTCCTAGAATCATGTATTGAATTGTTGTGAAAATTTAGAAAGAGTTTTTGAATGAAAATACCACTTAAAAATGGAAAATTAAAGGATTTTAGTGAACTTGATGAATTTCAAGTACAAGCCTTGACTGGGGTGGATAGCGAAGAATGATTAACAAAGGGAATAGGGATATTAATGGTCATACATGTCAATGGTGCAAAATTACGCGCGCCATGATGCATGACGTGGCGCGGCGCACATACAACACTATTTGCTTGGTGCAGTGCGACACATCAAAATAGTGCATGCTATTTGCGCCATGCATGGGCAATGGTGAATGGCACAAGGCGCAAATGACGCGTGCTATTCTGTTAACATGGTATAAATTTTAAATTATAAATTATAATTAATTTTTTTAAGGTTTATATATTAATATCACAACAACAACAACAACAACAACATCAAGCCTTTATCCCACTACGTGGGGTCGGCTACATGAATCCTTTTTCTCCATTGTGTCCTATTAAAAGTCAAATTCTCGTTTAAATCTAATAAAGAAAGATCATTTCTAATATTTTCTAACCAAGTCTTTTTAGGTCTACCTCTACCTTTCTTAACATAAGTCAAATCTAAGACCTCTACTTTCCTAACCGGGTCATCGGGAGGCCGCCGTTTTACGTGACCAAACCATCTAAGGCGACTCTCTCTAATCTTATCTTCCACTGGAGCTACTCCAACCTTTTCACGAATATGCTCATTTCGTATCCTATCTCTAAGGGTAAAGCCACTCATCCACCTGAGCATCCTCATCTCTGCAACACTTAACTTAGAATTATGCTTCTCTTTTAATGGCCAACATTCAGCACCATAAAGCATTGCAGGTCTCACCACCATCTTATAGAATTTTCCCTTAAGTTTGAGGGGTACTTTTCTATCACACAATAAGCCCGATGCATTCCTCCACTTCAACCATCCAACTTGGATTCTGCTGATAATATCCCCATCTATATCACCATCACTCTGAACAATAGATCCAAGATATCTAAAACGTGTACTCTTATTAATGACTTGATCGGCCAAAGTCACAATGCCCTCACTAGGTCTATTATTACTAAAATTACACTCCATATATTCCGTTTTAGATCTACTCAAGCGAAAACCTTTAGACTCTAAGGTTGACCTCCACAATTCTAGTTTACCTTCAACTCCCTCTCTAGTCTTATCAACAAGAAGGATATCATCAGCAAAAAGCATACACCAAGGTACATCCTCTTGCAAATGTCTAGTGAGAACATCGATGACTAAAGCAAAAAGATATGGGCTTAAGGCTGATCCTTGGTGTAATCCAACCGAAATAGGAAAATACTTGGTCAAACCACCTTGTGTTTGAACACAAGTAATAGCTCCTGCATACATATCTTTAATGATTTGAATATAAGCGTTATTAACTTCTTTCTTTTCAAGAACTCTCCATAGCACTTCTCTTGGAACTTTATCATATGCTTTTTCTAAATCAATAAATATCATATGTAAATCCTCCTTATTCTCTCTATATTTCTCCATCAAACCTCTTAATAAATGTATGGCTTCCATAGTAGACCTACCAGGCATAAATCCAAATTGATTTTGAGAAACATTAGTATCACGCCGCAACCTATGCTCCATAACTCGTTCCCATAGTTTTAAAGTATGACACATTAACTTAATTCCTCTATAATTCGCACAATCTTGTGCATCACCTTTATTCTTAAAAATAGGGATTAACACACTCATTCTCCACTCATCTGGCATCTTTTTAGTCTTCAAAACAGTATTAAAAAGTTTAGTAAGCCAAGAAATTCCTTCATCTCCTAAGCATTTCCACACCTCTATTGGAATATCATCAGGTCCAACAGCTTTTCCACCCTTCATTTTCTTTAAAGCCTCTCTAACTTCGGTTTTACTAATACGCCGATAAAAACAGAAATCTTTATTTTCATTTAAGGTGCTAAGGTCACTACAGTCAATTTTATTTTCACATTCTTCATTAAAAAGTTTAGCAAAATATCTCATCCACCTTTGTTGAATATCATCTTCTAAAAAAAGTACTTTTTGATCTTCATCCTTAATACACTTCACTTGAACTAAATCCTTACTACTCCTATCTCTTTGTTTGGCTAGCTTATACATATATCTTTCTCCCTCCTTAGTATCTAATCTATTATATAAATCACTAAAAGCTAAACTCTTTGCATCACATATTGCTTTCTTAGATTCCTTACGTGCCTCTTTATATAATTTCCAATTATCAGAATTTTTACAATTAAACCAATTTTTATAACAAATCTTCTTATTTTTAATCTTTTCTTGCACATTTGGATTCCACCACCAACTATTTTTACTATTAGGAGCTTTTCCCTTTGAAACTCCAAGCACATCTTTTGCAATATTCTTAATATTACTAGCCACTTTTTCCCACATAACATTAGCATCCTCATGCACAGACAAAATCTTAAGATCTAAAATCTTACTCTCAAAAATATTTTTGTTAATATTCTTTAAATGCCCCCATCTAATCCTAGGAAAACGTTTTACTTTATTTTTTAATTTCTTCCCCATTATCTTCAAGTCCAAAACTAATAAACGATGTTGGGTACATAAGTTTTCACTCGGAATAACTTTACAATCTTTGCAATCTAAACGATCTAATTTCCTTATAAGAAAATAATCAATCTGAGTTGTACTATATCCATTTTTATAAGTAATGAGATGCTCATTCCTTTTCTTAAATAATGTATTAGCAATTAAAAAATCATAAGCTAAACAAAAATTAATATGGACTTACCACCTTCATATATTAATATCACAATTAATTATTAATTAATTAAACATCAAATTAATAAAATATAACAAAATTTAAAATATTTATTTTTTTTGTAGGATTTAAAGCTGTCATTTTTTGTAATTTGGCTATATATATATATTCGGTATTTTATATTATGTGCTATGTTTAAAATGATGCGTGCCATAGCTCCATGGGGAAGTTTGCACCGTGGTGCACCATGTGCCGTTGACAAGTATGTTAATGGTGTTATGTGACAAAGGTTATAAATTGTATGCGGCTTTTGATGATAATTTAACTAATCAAATAAAATATTAATCCTTGGTAGATCAAACTCTAGAAATCATTACAAGAGAATAGTCATTTATTATTTGAATTGACATTATGAGACATGCTTACCGGTTGAATTTGGAGCATTTAAGATCAAAATTTAAAGATAAATCCCATCTTATGGCTTAATATTGACATAACAAGATTTGCCTAGAGAAGCATCTCATCTTACAGCGTGTAGGGGTTCTAGTGAGTGACTCAAAATACAATAAAGAGTTATGACCTTGAGTGATTATTGAGACATATATGTAGTGAAATTGTGGTTTATTTTTTCAAGAATAAGAAATGATGACATTGTTGATCGTTGAATAAATCATGGATGCATCATCCTTGATTTTTCTTTCTTGCTGTTTGCTGCTTCAGCAGCCTCTAAATCTGTTACCATTGCAATCTAAAAGGCGTCCAGCTGCTAATTGAAGCTCAGTGTTCATTAAAGCTCTAGAAAAAGGAATATATATATATATATATATATATATATATATATACATATAGATGTTCTGAAGCCATCCTGTCCAAAAGCAACACTTTGTTTTTGGTGTCTAGTTGAGGAAAACTTAAAATGAAAAGTGAAGTCTGTCGATGTTTGAGGCACCTTTAGGATTGATAGATCAGCAGAGAACCTTCATAAAAATTCCTCATTTTTAAATTTATGCTAGTATCTCATTTTGTTCTTTTGATAGAACATTGAGAGATTAGACATGAATAAAGTTGGTATTAGAGCATTGTTCCTTGGTGCATGATACAAACAAAAATAAGATATAAAAGATTTGGGAGTGCTGGTTATTATCTTGAAGATGCATCAAAAGTCAAGAAAGAGGCTAGACCAAGAAGTGGAAGAATGTCAATCAATGGTTGACAATGATATTACTCTACCTGATTAGGTTGCTGGATTGTTGAAGTGGGTGGCCATTATGATTGAGTGGATGAGAATACAAACAACAACCATTCTCACTGGTTGATAAGTCATATTCCTCCTTCCATGTCAAATGCAAACATGGTTGGAGCAGATGAAAGTCAATCAATGGTTGACAATGATTCTACCCCAAAGATAGTTGATCAGGTGGCTAGATTGATAGAGCAGTTAATTTCTGTGATGAGGTGGATGAGAATGCGAAACCATTAGCTCTAGTTGACTAATCATATTCCTCCTTTCATGTCACATGAAGCATAATTAGTGAAGGTGAAGATGTGGATATATCTACCACAATGCAGCCATTTAAAGTAGAAGCCAAAGATGCGATTCTTATATATGATGGAATATTGATGCTAAGAAGCTCAATTCATGGATCAATCCATGAAAGCATGCCATCACGCGGTGGAATGCCCATCTGAAGATGAATGACCATCAAGAGATAACTTCAGAGATATTCAAGTGGTGTGAGTATTTACTTGATGGTGTATGTTGAATATTGGTGGAAGTAGCATAGCTTGAGGCAGTGTTATGGGCGATTTGTATAGGAGTACACCATTGAGTTTCAAGCTGTCTCTTTGGAAGCAGATCTTTGGGATGTACAAGTGTTGATGTAGTGCATACCTCAAGGCTTTATTTTCGAATTGCAAAACAATTATGCATGCTATTGATGATTGAGCAAGATAGTGTGATGTTGACAACCATTAAGCACAAAAATCAAGGCAATGGGGGAGAATATCATGAATCATTCGAAGATGTGTCCTTTGTCCAAAATAAAATATGAAAAGAAGATTGGTGATGACTTTTGCTTATATAAGCCAAATGCCTTTGGTAAGTTCTATTATCATTGCTAAATCTTGTTCATATCAAAGGAACATATTGTAAACTGCACCTAAACTCTTTCCTATAAAATTGAAGAAAGATGGGAAAGAAAAACTAATTACTATTGTGGTGGAGAACACCACACTTGTCTAATGTACAAAGCAGATCTATATTTATATTTGATGGCAATGCCGAAGGATATTGAGGTTGTGACTAAAGAATTTTATATTATCAGCCCAAAGCATGAACATTCATGAATGATGGTTTTAATGTCAGAAATCATCACCAAATTAGTACCAAATTGATTTTTAAATGGTGGGACAAATTTGGTGTCACCATTGACATCCTTCCGACTCTAATTAAGGGTGTGGAATGTTTATCAAATGTCTCAAACATCTATTCTGAAAATCTTATTAACTTATAAATGGGTTTTATTTCTTTTGCTAAGCTCAAATTCTATGGATTTGGTCATAGAATTTAGAGATTATAATCGATTCTATTAATTGTAGAAGTCTATTTTGAAAAACATTTCATTAAATGGTGGTCGGTAATTTCGGTCAAAGATAAATTAAGCAATATACCAAAGGTTATTACTACAAACAAAATCCTCAGCCAAACTATCCCTTAAAAAGTTAAGAGTTTTAAGTAAAATTAATACATGATACTTCAAGGAGAAAATTTTTATTGAGAATTAAGAGAAAAAAATGCTAGAAATAAGCAAGTGTATGAGCAACAACTGGCCAATCTATTCGATGAAGAAGACAAGATGTACCAATTCACTAATAGAAATTTTGAAAGTGAAGAAATGCTCAATCAGTGGGAAAACTTAATAAGAAAACAAGTGTAAAGAATGACGAAGAATAAAAGAATAGGCTTTTTAAAATTTATTGTGAAAATGAAAATTATTCCTTTTTCTTTATTCTACTTTAAGAAAGGAAATCATTTCTTTCATTTTATTTTTAGATGTAAAAATTTTATTTTTGAAGTTCACGTATAGTTTTGTCTTTATATAAAAGGAAATAAAAGTTTGTTATAGGGTGTACTTAGGCTTCGTTTGAGATAGCTTTTTTACTATTTTCTAAAGCCATTTTCTAGCGCAAAAGTTTTTAATTCAAGAATTTTAGTATTATAAAGCTGCTTTAAAAAACAGTAAGAAAGTTGTCTTAAACAAAGCCCTTAGGTTTGGTTGTGCTCAATTTTAAAAAGTCTTTTTTTTAGTTACATATTTTGGAGTTCACAATAAAAATTGTAAGTTCTTCATATTACTTTTTCTTCTCCTTGTAATTTTTATTTATGTATACTTGGGCATAGTAATTTTTATTTATAAATATAAATAAATAAATTATATATATAAACACACGTGTATGTATATATAAATATGTTTGTATATGGATATTCATTTCCCAACACTTTTATTATAGGTGTCAAGTATAAAATTAATGTAAGCGGAATTTAATCTAAAAATTTTAATAATATCTTTCTAGATTTTTATCAACTAAATTATTTGGCGCTCACATAAATTTTTTTTGAGTGAACAAACTAATAAATATTTTATTGATATTCGAGTTTTAATTTAATATATGCATTTTTCAAACCTAAGCATAAAAAAAAGTTTGAGAAGTGAAACTCTATTCTACATGTCATGTGTCACGCGTCACTTTTTTCTTTCCATTTGAATGCTTGAGCTTATTAGCTCAGGCATTTAGTTCCATATTATTTGGAGGTTTTACTAAACATTGTTTAAATGAAAAGAAATAGCCCAGTAGCATGAGCTTATAAGTCATGTGGAGCATACAGATAGTTCGAATGATCGAGGGATTTTGTAGGGTGGATATTGTTGGGCATGGTCTTAATGCTTATTTTAAAAACTTATTAAATCAAACATTTATTTTTTAAGTTCATATGGGCTTCTCGATAATACTTGTTTATTTTTATAAATGGGCTGCTAAGCTTGATAATCTCAAAATTAACAAAGTTTAAGCTGAGCTCAAACCAATCCACTGTTTAAAATTGCGCAATAAGAGGCGCGCCTCTGCGCAATTCTGGTACTGGGCGCCTCATTGCTTAAGCAATTGGAGGAATTGGTGAGGCTTACGCCTCACTGGCTCTGAGGCGCGCCTCAGAGGCGCAATTGCGCAATTCTTAGTGAGGCGTAAGCCTCACCAAAACCGGTCCCACTCACTTAAGTGAGTAATAAAAAAAAAAAAATCCTCACAACTCTCTCTCCCCCATCCCGACCCAGCGTCCGTTTCCGCCAGATCCCGCAAGATCCCGACCCAGCGTCCGTCACCTCTCGGCCAGCCGATCCCGCCGCCTATCCCGCCGGCGCCGCCTCACGCCGGTGAGCAAAGACTGTCCGACCGCCCTCTACGACAACTCCTCTACGCATTTTAGGTATTTTTTTTGAGTATAAGGGAAGATTTTTCAAGTTATAGGAAATCTAGGGTTTTTAATATTTTGAAAATTTTTGGTTTGTTTTCCCTTTTTTGCATTAGGAAACATGGTTAGAGGTAAGGAAAAGATAAATACGTCATTGCGGCGTGATCCTTCTTGGAAATATAGTGTGCAAGTTGATGTAGGAGGCGGCGAGAAAACCTATGTGTATTTAAAATGTAATTTTTGTGACAAGGTGGTGAAGGGAGGAGTTACTCGCATGAAGGAACACTTATCCGGTTCACATAAGAATGTAGTACCTTGTGCGAATGTACCGGATAAGGTGAAGGAGGAAATTATTGCTTACATGAAGAAGAGTACCACGGCCAAACATCTACAACAGGAGCAATTTGATGAAAGGGTCGAACAAGGTTCTTATTTCGGAAGCGAGAGTGGAAAGGGATCTTCCTCCACTATACATAATAGAGGTGTGCGGGGTCCTATGGATCAATACATGATAAATCCAGGAGAGGATAGAGCAGAAGCACAGATGATGCCTGCAGCGGCGTATTATCTCAATCCTCAATTTCAGTATTCAGAGAGGAAATCCACAAATCCAGAAGTGAAGCTAGGGTTGTATCATTGCATGGAGCGATTAATACCGGACCTGAATGTCAGGGAGATTGCTGATTTACAGCTTGTTTTATTTCGGAATAGGGAGGGATTCTTTGGTTTGCAAGTAGCCAAATCTACCATTGCGAAACGCTCACCAGGTATAATTATTTTTTGCAAATTATCTATATAATCATAACACTTTAATATCACCTGATTATCCCTTTTCCTCTTGAAAATAGTTGAATGGTGGATCCAATTTGGTGATTCCACCCCTGAGTTACAGAGTTTTGCTGTTAGAGTTTTGGGCCTCACTTGTTCTTCCTCTGGGTGTGAGCGGAATTGGAGCACGTATAGTCAAGTGCAAACTAAGAGAAGAAATTGCCTCTCAATACTCAGAATGAACTCCCTTGTGTACATTATGCACAACAAGAGGTTGAGAGATAGAAGGATAAGGAACAAGGGGTTAAAGGATGATGAGGACCCTTTGGTGTGTGAAGATGTAGCTTCTGATAATGAGTGGTTCATAGATGATGAGACAGATTTGCCATTATCAGACTTGCAGCTAGAGGACCTAAGTGTGGATGTCTTAAGGGGCGAAGCAGATCAAGTGGGGACACCACATACATCTACTAGTTCTGCAGCACAACAATCAAGTAAAGGTATGTCACAATTTATTTTGTGCAATTACATTATATATATATATATATATATATATATGCAATTAGCATTACATTAATCATTCTTATTTAACAGGGAAGAGAAAAATGGATAACATTGAAGATGATGAAGATTTGGTATTCATAGATACAATTGGAGAAGAAGATTCCCTTGATAACCAATTTAGTGAATAACATTGAAGAATGATGAGATTAGATGTTCTTTGTTATTTGTATTTTGGGAGTTTTGATAGACTTATATTTTGTAGTTCTGTATTTTGAATTATGCTATGAGATGCATCTATTTTATTGTCTTCCACTAATTTCAATTGTTATTTAGTTGTTTTTATAGTATGATAGTCTCTAACTATTATTTACCTGCTTAAATAGTTAAATTCTCATTTACGCAATTCTTTGTCCGTGAGGCTTACGCCTCACACCGCCTCGAGGCTTACGCCTCGCCTCACGGACGAAAAACGCCTCGAGGCTTATTTACGCAATTTTAAATCTTGAACCAATCGAAAACAAAAATGAATTTAAACGAACTAAAGCTTGAACACCACAAAGCTCAGGTTGGGCTCAATCAAGCTTTAGTTAAATGAGCTCGAGTTCAATCCATTTACAACCAAGAGTTTGTACAGCTACACAACAATGGGCATTCAGCTATCCAAGCTCATCTAAAAGGAAGGAAAATGTCTTTTAGAGTAGCAATGGGGTAAGAGTTGCCATAAGTGGAGATGCCTCCATTATTGGAGGGGATTAATGAGCCACACTTTTGTCAATTCAAACATCAACAACATCAAGCCTTTATATCACTACTTTATATCACTACGTGGGGTCGGCTACATGAATACTTTCGTCAATTCAAGCCAAAAATAAAAAAATGAATAAGAAAAAATCAATGCCTCACTCGTTATGACAAACTTGAAGAGGAGCTATTATCATATAAACAAGTCCAATCAAGTAGTACAAACAAGAGATTTTTTGTATATTTGTAGGAAGCTCTTAAAGATGAAGTGCTATCTATAGCTTTATGAACCAAGAAGCTCTTAAAAGAAGTTTTTAAAATCTCCTAGAAACTTCGTGAAAGGTCAGTTGCCAAATATAGCGAGTGATATAGTTAGAAGGTTGAATAGTCGACCTTCATTTGAAGCTAAAGTTTCATAGTGGTGAAATCCTCTTAATTGGGACCCATAATCTAGGGATCATATTTAGTATGTAGAGGTGTAAAAGAACTGAGTTGACATGAGCTGGAGACAATTTTAGCTTAGCTTTTTCACCAACATCTTCTTTGAGCTCAACTGGAGCTGTTGTGATAGTTTAAGTTTGGTTAATCTAAGTTCACTCATGTTCGAGTTTTGATTTTGCTCCGCTCACGATTGATTCATTTTGTGATTACTGAGAGTAGCTCTTTTTGAAATTTAAATGAGCCAGATTGAGTTGATATTGTTTAACTAAAAAAAAATAGACTTTAATTTAACAAGCTTTTAGAACGAGCTTTAAAATCTTGTTTAGCAATATCTGTTAGTCAAAATTCTGCCGTCATTTGAATCATATGTATGTCCTACATGGATTACAAGCTCATGCAATTGAACTCTTTTTTTCCATTTAAATAGTATTAAAGTAAACCTTTGAATGATGTGAACTAAATGTCTCACAACTAATAAATTTGAGCATTTAAATGAAAAGGAAAAAAAAAAAAAAAACGTCACATGACATAAAATAGAGCTTCTTTTTTAAACTTTTTTTTGGGTGTGGGAGTGCGAATAATGCATTCATTAAATTTTAGCTTGTTTGCATAAACAAATAAATTGTGTGGGTGTTAAATAATTTAGTTGATGAAGTTCTAAAATGCTATTGCTAATATTTTGAAATTAAGAGTCTATTTGGGATAACTTTTTCACTTCATTGCTTTTTAGACCATAACTATAATTTCATTTTGCTGCTCCGTTCTTGCTACTGTCTTGGTTCTTTCTTGAAATTTAAGTGGTAGGAAGCTATTTTTTTTAACCAGAGGTTAATATGTTGTATTTTTAAGGAAACAACCGTCCGGTTTCTTAAACAAGAACATATTTATAATATTCATAGTGGCTTTAAAAAAGTTACTTTTCCCCCAAGCAGCTTTACAAAATGTTGCAGTCGTCCCAAATAGAGCCTAACTTATATTTACATAAAATTTAAATTTGATTTTTATGATAAGAGTATTTGGAAATGAATATATACTTATATACACAACAACATCAATCCTTAATCCCACTACGTGGGATCGGCTACATTAATTCTTTTTCTTCATTAAGTCATAAATTTCTTATTTAAATCTAATAAAAAAATCATTTTTAATATTTTCTAACCAAGTCATTTTAGGTCTTCCTCTATCTCTCTTAACATAGACCAAATCTCATACATCTACTCTCCTAATCGGATCATCAATAGACTGACGTTTTACGTGACCAAACCATCTAAAGTGACTCTCTCTAATCTTATTTGCCACTGGAGTTACTCCAACCTTTTCACGTATATGCTCGTTTCACATTCTATCTCTAAGAGTAAAGCCACTTATCCACTTGAGCATTCTCATCTCTGCAACACTTAACTTAATTGTATGATTTTCTTTTGATGACCAACATTCTGCGCCATAAAACATTGTAGTTGTCTCATGACCATCTTATAGAAATTTCTTAGTTTGAGGGGTACTTTTCTATCACATAACATGCCTGATGCATTCCTCCACTTTAACTATCCAACTTGAATTCTACTAATAATATCCCTATCTATTTGACAATCACTCTGGACAATAAACCCGATATATTTAAAACGTGTACTCTTTTTAATGACTTGATCGCCCAAAGTCACAATCTTCTATTAGATTTATTACTACTAAAATTACACTCAATATATTCGATTTTAGATCTACTCAAACGAAAACCTTTAGACTCTAAGGTTGACCTCCATAATCCAAGTGCACCTTCAACTCCCTATGTATTATTTCTTCAAGAAGAATATCATGAGCAAAAAGCATACACCAGGTACATCCTCCTGCAAATGTCTAGTGAGAAAATCCATGACTAAAGCAAAAAGATATGGGCTTAAAGATGATCCTTCATGTGATCCAACTGAAGTAGGAAAATACTTGGTCCAACCTCCTTGTGTTTAAACACAAGTAACAGGTCCTGCATACATATTCTTAATGACTTGAGTTTAAGCATTATTAACCCATTTTCTTTTCTAAAACTATCCATAGCAATTCTCTTGAAACTTTATCATAAGCTTTCTCTAAATCAATAAATATCGTATATAGTTCCTCCTTATTCTCCCTATACTTCTCCATTAAACCTCTCAATAAATGTATAGCTTCCATAATAGATTTGCCTGGTATGAATCCAAATTGATTTTGAGAAATATTTGTATCTCGTCGTAATATACTCAATAACGCTCTCCCAAAGTTTTAAAGTATGACTGATGTAGAACGTACATGCAAGGATGATTAGATTAGGGAAATTGCACGCTTAATTTTAAAGCTCACAATAATTATACCTTTAAATAGATTTTAAACGACAACATAAAACAAAAAGAGGGGTAAGACAAGCTTAGGCTAAATCACATTCATAGGAGTTAAGATCACAATAATCAATTTAATCTAACGTTGCATGCATGATGATTTTCAACATTAAATCCCAATGCTAACAATAAGATTAGTCCTCCAAGAAGATCTTTCACTCAACTATTCCAATTTCTAGGCGTTAGCGGAGAAGTATTAACATTATCTTCATGACTATAATAACAACCACAATCATGGATGTAACTATGAAGATAGTGAGTCGGGTGTCGAATTTACCCAAAGATAGGAGAGATACGCACTCTGGCAAGGTCGTTTGAGTGCTGGGAAAGAGGTGGACAACAACTTTATCTCCTTAGTGGCCTTTAGACAACATTCTGGCAGTTTCTGGGTGGAGGACAGCCAACTAGCATGGTCTGAAATCTATAGACAGCAATCTGTAGGCTCTAGATAGCCTTTGGTCTTAACAGGACAGCAACTAAACCCTGTCCCGAGCTCTGGAATTAACCTGGACAGCAACCAATTTTCCTCTGGACAGCAGTGGGGTTTGCTAAAACTCTTGGATAGGCTACAGGTGATGTCCAGAAATCTGGACAGCACTTGAAAACTTCAGAAAAGATAAAAATCTGAGAGAAGAGGGGCTTGGAGAGGGCGGCTAGGGCTGGGGGGGTTAGGGAATTGATTGGAGAATTAATTTAGGAGAAATTAAGGAAATAGGAGAGTGGTGGGGCGGCTGGATGATTGGGGCTTGATTGGTTTTAAATTAGGGAAGGATTTTAATGGGAAAGGGGAGGGAAAGAAGGGGGGAGGCGGACCAGGCAAGAGGGAATTAAATGGGACTTTGAATTCTTTCCAATCACGGGTGAATAAATGTGGAAAGTGATTTAAAGGGAAACCTCTAATTAAAATCTGATTTGGGACAATAGGAAAGTTTCCAAATTGAGTTTTCTAATTTAGGAATAAGAATATTCAATAACATCTAATTTGAATTTAAATTAGATTAGATTGAAGAACCTTCCTAAAATAGAATTGGTAAATAAGGAAAGAATTTAAAATTCAAATTTGAATTTCAAATCATTGTAGATCCTTCCTTTCTTGCTTTGTTCCATTTTAGGAAGGGAATTGTATTGATTGAAATCACCATGGGGGAGAAGAGGTGGGAGGGCTGGTGGCTGGTTTGGAGGGAGGATGGGGGGTGGTGAGAGGGGAGGTTGCTTGGCGGCTAGGGGAGCAAGGGAGTTGGGTGGCCGTCGGGTAAGGGAGGACTAGTGGGTGGTCGGCGTGTGGAGCTAGGGAAGGGGGGGGGGGAAGACTTTCGGCTAGGGAGAATGAAGGAGGGCCGGCGGTGGTAGCAAGGGGAGGAGTAGGACCACGAGCCCCGGACGATTCCGGCAGCTGGTGGGTATTGCTTTGCCCTTCACCAAGGGACTTTCTCCAAGTTCTCTCCAAGAACCTTCAAACTCTCACAAGACTAAAATGCAGGAATTTCATTCATAATTATGATTCATTAACCCTCAAATGAAGAGGGGAAGGCTTTAAATAGCTAAAGGAATAAAGAAAATAGAAAGACACAATTGCCCCTAAGAAGAACACATGACGAGGCCTTTAAGCTAGGGTATAAATGGAAAGAAATACAATAGACTCATAAAACATAAAACAAAATACATCAAATATGATAATAATCAAAAGTAGATCGTGGCCGTAGATCGTTGATATCTTCTTGCACTAGAAACTCCTGTAGATGTCCTCATCAATGACACATTAACTTAATTCCTTTATAATTCACACACTCTTGTGTAACACCTTTATTCTTAAAAATAAGAATCAACACACTCCTCCACTAATCTGGCATCTTTTTAGTCTTCAAAATAATATTGAAAAATTTTGCATACCAAGAAATTCCTTTCGGCTAAGGCGAATGAAGGAGGGCCGGCGGTGGTAGCAAGGGGAGGAGTCGGACCACGAGCCCCGGACGATTCCGGCAGCTGGTGGGTATTGCTTTGCCCTTCACCAAGGGACTTTCTCCAAGTTCTCTCCAAGAACCTTCAAACTCTCACAAGAGAAATGCAGGAATTTCATTCATAATTATGATTCATTAACCCTCAAATGAAGAGGGGAAGGCTTTAAATAGCTAAAAGAATAAAGAAAATACAAAGACACAATTGCCCCTAAGGCGAACACATGACGAGGCCCTTAAGCTAGGGTATAAACGGAAAGAAATACAATAGACTCATAAAACATAAAACAAAATACATCAAATATGATAATAATCAAAAGTAGATCGTGGCCGTAGATCGTTGATATCTCCTCGCGCTAGAAACTCCTGTAGATGTCCTCATCAATGACATATTAACTTAATTCCTTTATAATTCACACACTCTTGTGTAATACCTTTATTCTTAAAAATAAGAATCAACACACTCCACTAATCTGGCATGTTTTAGTCTTCAAAATAATATTGAAAAATTTTGCAAACCAAGAAATTCCTTGATCTCCTAAGCATTTCTACACCTCCATTAGAATGTCATTAGGTCCAACAGTTTTTCACACTTCATTTTCTTTAAAGCCTCTCTAACTTTGATTTTACTAATACGTCAATTAAAAAAAAAAAACTATTTTCATTTAGAGTGCTAGTATTTTCACAATCTTCATTGAAAATCTTATCAAAATATCTTGTCTACCTTTGTTGAATATCCTCTTCTAATAAAAGCAATTTTTGATGTTCATCCTTAATGCACTTCACTTGAACTAAATCCTTCTTCTATCTCTTTGTTTGACTATTTTATACATACATCTTTAGCCCTTCTTAGTACCTAATTTATTATATAAATCATTAAAAGCTAAATTCTTTGCATCACATATTTTTTTCTTAAACTCCTTACAGGCATCTTTATATTTTTCTCATTTTTTCGAGTTTTTACATCTAAACCATTTTTTATAATAAAGTTTATTACTTTTGATCTTTTCTTGCATATTTTGATTCTACCCCCAACTATTTTTACTATTAGAAGTTTTTCCTTTTGATACTTCAACCACATCCTTTGCAACATTCTTGATAGCATTAGCATATTTTTTTTTATGCAAAACATTAGCTTCCTCATGTACTGTCAAAATCTTAAGATCTTGAATCTTACTCAAAAATATTTTTGTTAGTGTTATTTAAATGCATCCATCTAATCTTAGGATAACATTTTACTTCTTTTTTTTCATATTCTGTTTCTTCATGTATGTATGCGTGTGTGTATTTTTCATATTCTGTTTCTTCATGTATGCATGTATGCGTGTGTGTATAAAGCCTTAATTAAGCATCCTAATAAGCTAGTTCACTAGCTTTAAATAATGCTATTCATGAATCGAGCAATAAGCTATTCATGTTTATTTATTTAATAGTTGATTGTTAATAAATGTGTTTAAGCTTATTCGATTAGTTATTTAAATGGTAATGATTGAGATCTAATCGAGCTGAGCCTTGAGTATCGTATCGAACAATTAGTTCATTTGTAACCCTATTAGTATGTGTGATTAATTAGATCGTCCATGAATCATAATTGAGCCATGTGTGTGGAAAGCTTAAAGGTATCGTGTTTATTAAAGTTTTAACAATTTGATTTCTCCTTGAAAATTGCTACAGGTTGTGATTGACAGAGACAAAAGAAATGTTCAAGCACCTTGATCATTAGCAAGGACCCATTAACCGATTGGCATTAAACAATTCTTTCTTCTATATTATGCCCAACACTTTGATTTATATAATATAGTCCATCTAATTATAATCTTATGAAATTTATCTTGCTCTTTCAAGAAATATTTATTCGCTAAGCTGATGTATAGATGATAAAGGACTAATTGAGCCATGATTTAGGTTTTGTTTGGAATAGTTTTCTCATGGCTTTCTAAAAGATCTTTTTAGCAAAAAATTTCTAATTAAAAAAAAACGGTTTACTGTTTTAGAAAGCATTAAAAAGCTTTCCTAAACAAAGCCTTAGATATCATTCATGTCAAATAAATTCTTTTGTAATCCTTGGAAGCTGTCTTTGTATGTATATTTTAATTTTTTATAGTTCGCATAGGATATTTGGGAGGTTTATTTAGAGAAACTACCTATACCCTTTACATTTTATTTTCCTTTTCTGTTTGAGCGAAATAGTTGGGATGCCCTATGTATATAGCCCATCCTCAATGCGCTGCTATGTTTTACCATCCTCAAGTTTGAACAATTCTTCATCATATTTCTTTGTTAGATTCTATTCCTGTTGTTTGGCAAAATACTCTCCTGCTGCGAAGTTTTACATGCCAGCGAGACATATTACTGACACTGTTTACAAAATATCGTCTTAATATTTTAGATTGCTGGCTTCTCCCTTTTCTCTGGCAGAAAAAAGAAATCCTAATGCTTTTTGTTCCTCATCAGTCTAATAATTTAACTTTGTACTTTCACTGCTTCTCACTTATCATAACTGCTTATTGCAATCTCTTCCAACAAAACCAGTTGTAACTGTGTTTTAGGCTTCGTTTGAGACGGTTTTTTTACTGTTTCTTAAAGCAATTTTTTAGTACAAAAATTTTAAAAAACTATTTTAAGAAACAGTAAGAAAGCCGTTCCAAATGAAACTTTAGTTCTCAGGTTGTGTAACGTCCATACTCTAAATCCATTTTTTTGTGCAGTTCATGTTTGATTATTTCTCCGAGAAGGAACCTGACAGTGTGAATACTTGACCAGTTTAATTAGGGTCATCAATTTTCAGAGGAAGCAGAGATGAGTATCAAGTATTCAATAACTTCTTAAAACTGATGAACTGGACCGATGATTCTACTTTCAGTTCTTTGTGGATTTGGTAAACTTCTAGAATATTCTTTGGCAGTTGGGTGGTGGGTAAGGGTGAATATGAATGATCCACCATTCTACATGTCCTTTCTTTGTCTGGTTTCAGTTGGTCATCTGCCTGTTTTGGAAGGAGGATTATTGCCTGTTCTACCTCAATTTTCAAGCTAATTTATTGCATTCTCCCTAAACGATATATGGTTTACATGCACCTTAATAGTGAAAAAACGAGAACAAGCTGTTATGAAGGTTGCTTTTGCTTTGAGCAAAACCTTCGTTTCTTTCACTGTATTGTGAAAGTTGTTGTGAATTGTGGTAATTTTGGCATGAATAGCACAATACCGATGTAAGAACTATCTAATAGTTTGACTGGGAAAAAACGCGATCCTAATAGCTATTCTTGCTTTTAATGCGTTATCAAATTCTTTTCAATTACTTTGGCAAGCTATAGTCATCAAAATTACTTTCATTAAAATTATTGCCAAATCTCCCTACTTATAGCTAATTTCCATAAAACATTGCAAAATAAGAATAGCCATCGAATAGTTCAATAAGAAATATCTTGTATCCTAAGTGAGGAAAAGATCAATATAGAAATCTACAAAAAATAAAAATATTTGATGACATAAATTTGTCCAGTGATTTTGGTCGTTAATACTCACTTCCAAGTTGGAGTGGATATTAGATGTTGGATTCCAATTTGTTCATGGTGGCACTTTGATCGTACTGATGAATGTTAAACAAAAATAATAAAAGAATAAGAGAATGTGTGGATGAGTAAAGAGAACTTTGGAATTAATTATTTTATATGAATAGTGAAAAATAATAATGTTCAAAATTATTAATAAATATGTTATTTATATAGTTGAGAGAGGGCTATATAAGAGATACAACTACAAAAATAATAACTAATATTTGCAAACACATGGAATAGTCCATGACATGTACATGCGGATGCCCATATGTGATGTGGCTTTTCCTGTCTTCTATGAGAACCAATGACAAATGCTCTAGGCAAATGACTCTTGGGTTAGTTTCATGAGAGAATTCTTTTGGGTGAGTATCTTAGGTGGGCTCCTTTTATTTGAGTTGTGGGCTTTTGCATGATTGATGAGGCTATTACTATGGGATTGGTTAATGTACATCTCCTATAGTTTAGCCGAAGGGCCCTTTAAGAAAGGTGAGTTGCCTCAGCTGGGGTGAGTCTTTACTTAGGATGAGTTATCGTAGGCTAGTACCTCCTTGGGTTGAGGTTTGTGAGGTGAGTTCCTCCCTTAGTCAATTTGTTTAGGATGTTTGCTTCCTTGATTTATTCTTTAGGGCAAGCTTCATTATGGTGAGTGCCTTACCTATAAATAGAGGCATGGAACATTATTTGTATCACTCTTCATTTTCCTCGATTTCTTATCTCATCGCTTCAACTTGCATTAAGAATGTTCAAGTTTGCTCCGTTGAAGTTTGCCAATGTTGATAGCCTCAAATTGTGAAAGGGCTTCCTTTGCAAGTCTAAGGCGATAGAGATTGTGGGCAACAATTTAACTAGTTCGTGGTGGTGAAGAGGAAGAAAGAGATTGCCACCAGGCTGAGCAAGGCTCTCTCTAACTCTAAAGGGATGCCCCTCATCGAGAGGATTGTTAACACATCTCGATAGCTAATATGGTTCAACTATGCCCCTACAGTAGTTGGCTTGATGCTTAAGGTGTTTACCCGACACCCTAAACAGTTGACTTGACACTTGGGTTGGTCAAGCACATAGCTTCAGATCAGCTCCCTCTAGTGAGTAGGATAGTCAACCTAGTTAATCCTAATGTAAGAACTATTCAAAATATTTAACTTCTCAACTTATTGTGTTTGATTTTCCATATATGTTAGATTACCTAGTGGCCAATATCCCATATTAGAAGAGGTTGGGTAGCAACGAGTTGTCATTAGAGGTAAGCGTACTTTGTTTATTATTTTTGAGAAATTCATGTATGGGGGCTCAATATCTCCTCTCTCCAGTGAACTCAATATTCACCTAACCATGGCTGAGCTTTTATATCATCTGTTAAGCATGTTTGAGGCCTTAGTCCTTACTAACTGGGCACCTAATTTATACACTAGGTTGCAGGACCTTTACGCTTGACTCATAAAGATTCCCCTCAACTTTTTGGATAAAGAATTTTCACTATATAACGATTCACTCAATATGAAAGGCGTGACTCCAATGGGGCAAGTGGAGGATGTAGTAGGTCAACAAACAATGTACCTTAGGAAACCCCTTTTGCAGTGAGTACTAATGTGTCCTTCGAGTATAATTATATAACAGAGTATGTTTAACAATCATTTGCTCAGGAGTTCCTTAAGCCATTCTTCATCATTGCCTTATGATGTTCATGAGCCTATTCCGCCTCCTCTTGGTGGTCCAAGAACAGAGGTCTTAGTCATCTTCACTAGAGGCCATTCTAGGGTGAGTTTGGGCTTTAGAGGAGGAGCTTACCCGTATTAAGGCTAAGTCCAAAGAAGAGAAGAAGAGCATTATGAACTTGGAAAAGGTGATATATTTTATGATGGTGGGTGGGGACATCAACTCACCATGCTTGTAGATTTGAGGGGGTGGTTGAAAGTTTGATAGGGATGTTAAGCCCTGATGAACTAGTCCTGAGGCTAACCAAGAGGGGGGTGAATTTGTTGTTTAAAAAATTTGTGAGCAACAGGAAAAATCTTTTCGATAATTTGCAGCGGAAACAAGTAAACACAGAAATGAAAAGATCAACCACATATTTCACCCAAGCAGATAATAACAGAAAAATAAAGTGCAGAAAATAATCAGAATGAGCACACTAGATTTTATAGTGGTTCGATCAACTTGACCTACGTCCACTCCCAGGAGCCTCCTCTCCGGGTATTGCATTAACACGAAAGTGACTCTCCTTCTGCTCCCACAGCAATGCGGAGAAGACTGTACAAAACTCCTTTCCACCAACCCGGTGAGGCAGAGAACCTGAACTCCTTTAGCTTCCTCCTGAAGCGGGAAGAGAACTGGGACTCCTTTCGCTTCCTCCTGAAGCAGGCAGAGAATCTAAACTCCTTTCGCTTCCTCCTGAAGCGAGCAGAGAACCCGGACTCCTTTCGCTTCCTCCTGAAGCAGGCAGAGAACCTGAACTCCTTTCGCTTCCTCCTGAAGTGGGCAGAGAACCCAGATCTTCTTGCGAACGATTCTCCCATAGAAAACACCGACAAGATGAGAGATGATGAACGGAGAAGACGACTCTGATCCTTGTTTGGAGTAAGCTTTGTGAATCCCTCACAAACTCCCCCTCACAAGATCCTCTCTCTCTCTCTCCCAAGCTCTCTCCCTCTCAAGGTTTCTCTAGAAAGAAAAGTGGTAAAAGATTTATCTTGTTGGAAGAAAAAGATTTTTTAAAGGAGGGCTCAAAAACTGCCCTAAATCTCAACTGGTCGGCACATATCATCCAGGACGATCGACGGATCGTCCTGTACAATCAGTTCAAAATTACATGTATCAGCCTGGACGATCTGATTCTTCTGGACGATTAGTAGGAAAAAGTTGTTCTGATCGTCCCGTACGATTCTGCGATCGTCCGGGATGATTAGTGTAAATCAGAAATTTCGTCCAGAAGACCACTCTGGTCGTCCAGAGGAATTTGTGATGGACGATCTCAAAATGACTTGATCGTCTAGGACGATATTTCTATC
The DNA here is from genome assembly GCA_019925795.1 of Dendrobium chrysotoxum. Lineage (NCBI taxonomy): Eukaryota > Viridiplantae > Streptophyta > Magnoliopsida > Asparagales > Orchidaceae > Dendrobium > Dendrobium chrysotoxum. The sequence continues at coordinate 16,764,703 of CM034311.1, forward strand.
GTCCTGTACGATTAGTTCAAAAAGTGCCAAAATTGTCCGGAGCACCGCTCTGGACGTACAGGTGAAACATGCAGGAAGACCTCAAAATGACCTAATCTTCCGGGACGATATCTCTATCGTCCGGGATGATTAGTTCAAAAATAGCCAAAATTGTCCTGATCACCGCTCTGGACGTATAGGTGAAATGTTCTGGACGGTCATGATCGTCCCGGATGATACTACGATCGTCCCGGACGATATGATCATATCAATTAAATATTAATTATTTTTCTTAATCACCAGACTAATTTAGGCATGATTGTACTGGATCGTCAAGAACGATACACGTTTCGTCCGGGACGATCAGACCAAATCACCAAAAATAAAAACTTGCCTAACTTGATCTGGCTGTTGAGAATTTTTTATTTTAGCATATCGTCCTATATGATATTAATATCGTCCAGGACAATTAGCTTAATCAAATCAACTTAACATGATCATCCTAATTAGAGTTTCTGTTTTCACTGGATCGTCTAGGATGCTGTAAATATTGTCCAGGACGATCAGAACAAAATTTAAACAGAAACTCTAATTCACTAAAACTCTCCCCCTAAGTGTGTGTGTGTGTAAGGTTACTTAGCTAGGGGATCAATTACATTACATTTGACTCAAAAAAGAAAAAAAATATATTTAAACACACTTGGACCCGATCTTGAGTTGGCTTGAATTGCATTTGATCTTTTGTACATAAAATAATTAGCCAGGCAAAATAGAACACAAACATGTTTGTCATCATGAAAACTATACTTCTTGAATCCAGATTTACAACAATCTCCCCCTTTTATGATGACAAACATTGATGTAGTAGTTTCAAATAAAATAAACAGGAGTAACCAATGCACGTATGAAAGAAAAAATTTCATTTCAAATTTCACTAAACACAAAATACAATAAGGAAAATAACTACAAAATAAGAGCAATACAAGAAACAACTAGAATAGTACAAGAAACTACTAGTCACTCAAAACCATAACTCCCCCTTTTGACATCACAAAAAAAAAAGAGGAGGAATAGACACGACAATACAAGTAGAAAATAACACAAAATACAAAGCTAAAAAGGAGGCAGATCCTGATCAGAAGGAGGAGGAGGTGGTGGCTGAAAGTAATTGTGAATGACGGCGAAGTGTGCTCCAAACCAGGCAATGTCCTGGTCGTGCTGCTGTTACTGTTGAGCAGTGTAGTCATTAAAGCACTACAGATCCTCAGTGTGCAGTTGCTCCTGGGAAGCCACATAAGAATCAAACCGGGCCTCCCACTGGTCGAATCGCTGTACTAGATGATCAAAAGGGGATGCAATACGAAGGGGAGCAGGTGCATCAGGTGCAGCAGGAACATGTACAGCTTCTTCCTCTTCCTCCTCAACATCCGGGGCAGGCTCCGGATGTAGTCGGGTACTATGAAGTACATGAAAGGAATTATTTATGAAGTAGAAAGGAGGGACATTTGCAGGGACTGGATATTGCAGATAGTATTTGGTCTCCAGAGCATATACAATGATGTATCCTAGAGCTAGATTTGGGCGTCGTCTATGGCCCGGATCCCTAATGGTAGTGAGATGCTCGATATAGCAGAAAAGGAGATCGGTAGCATTGAATTCCCGGTGGGCCATGATGTAGTAGGTGGTCAGGGAAAGTAAAGGGGTGATGTGAATGCAGTCCCCAGCCTTTGGGATGATGGATGAACGAATGACATGTTGAATGGTATGGGCATCCTTAAGTAGGAAAGAGCAAGCGTTGTCGTGGTAGGGGGTGTTGGTATTTCTAAAGAAGTGATTGGCGACACTCTAATCATAATCAAGATCAGAAACTAGAGTTTGGAGTTTATCACCAGTGATGGAAAGTTGAAGGATATGGTGAAAATCCTGGGCAGTGAGTTCTACAGGTCGTTAATTAACGAAGGAGTGAGGGTGGAGTAGTCAGCGGCGATGCGAAGATTTGTGAAAAAGACCCTGAGAAGTTTAGTGCTAAAGGGGAAGGCCAAGGTGAGGATGAACGTGAGGGAGTATGCACAAACATATCCAGGACAGGGTAGGTAAGAGTGCGGGGGTTGACGATCTTGGATTATGTGATTCCAACTTCAAGATATCATTGGAAGGCAGCCTGATCGGCTGTATTTGGAAAGCGGGGATCGACATTTTCCCGGGAGGAGCTTACACCTTGATGCCTAGATCTCTTTCCACCAGCCATTAGAATCACAAGAGAGGAGGTATGGAAGGAAGAGGGGTAAGGAAAACTAAAGAAAAATGACTGTTTAAGTAGAAGTCAGCCAGATCATCTCGTACGATCGCAGGATCGTTCATGACGATATGAGTAATTATGACGGCCAGGACAATTGGTCAAAAAGGCGATCGGATCGTCGAGGGCGATCGGATCGTCCAGGGCGATCGGATTGTCCAGGGCGATCGGATCGTCCAGGACGATCAGAGATTGTCTATGATGATTAGAGAGGCGATCATCCCGAGGAGTCTAGCCGGACGATCGTTGACGAAAAGTATCGTCCAGGATAATGAGGTGGATCGTCCGGGATGATATGCCATAAATGCATAAGACAGACTGAATTTGAATCGTCCAATTGCTGACACGTGGATCGTCTAAGACGATGAGATGGATTGTCCAGGATAATGAAGAATAATTGGTGCATTTTTAGCCATTTGATTAGGATCAAGAAATATTGATCATATCGTCCAGGACGATGTAAGGATCGTCCAGGACGATCACCAATAATTGGTGCATCTTAGTCGTTTGATCAGAGTGGAGGTGATTTGAATGGATCGTTCAGGACGATGTATGGATCGTCCAGGACGATGTGGGGATCGTCCAGGACGATGTGAAGAAAAAGTGAAAAAGATGAAGGATGGAGAGGAAAGATCAGAGATCCAAAAACACATACACCAAAAAGAAAATAAAGGCAAAGTAAATGAAACTAGAAATGAGAAACACAAAAACACAAGAAAAATAATGATTTTTTTATATTTTAATCGATCAGCTCCAGTAAATCAAAATTTTCCCTTGATTTTGAATCCAAAAACCAATAAGAAGACGATCGACAGCACTGAAATCCAGAAAAATTGGAAAATCGACTTTTGTAACTCCCACCTCGGACACCTTATTGATGCAAATTCCTTTCAAAACAAAAATTTAATTTAGAAGAAAGAAATTAGATTCAAAAAGAGATTCTTTCAAGCCTCGTTCTAGAAAAATATCTGATATAATAGTATTACAAAGTAAGAAATCAGAAATCATGATTTTCCATCTCAAACTTTTGAAAATATTAAGGGTGCATGAATTTTTTTAAGACATTTAAAGATTTGAAAGGAAAAAAAGCCTATTTCTTTGTGGGCTAATTTTGTACCCCTTTCTCAATTTGTTTGGCGCTTTGCGCATCTTTTGATTTTTTTTGATATACTTTGTGTATGCTTTCAATTTTTGGCGACACTACGTATCTTTTCAGTTTGGGCTAATTTTGTGCCTCTTTTCATTTTGACGCTCTTTATACATCTTTTATAAGCTTTCTCTCTCTCTCAAAATTATTAAAGAATCTCAGCTATGAAATTACCTTCCAAACATAAGAGACGATAAAGCTCACTCTCTACAATAAGGAAGAGTAATTCACAAAATAAAAACCATACATCATATGATAAGTGCAATCACTTGGTTCAAAAAATTATAATAATGACTCAAAATTTTGAAAATACTATTCATATGAGGTAGATTACTGTAGGAAGATAAAATAGATCTCTATTTCAAAACTAACTTTTTAATTTTGAAAAAGATTTTTATCCAAACCATTAAAGAAGTTAGAGGAAGAGAAACAATCATCAATGTTTCTTCACTTTAACAGATCCAGTGGAATCAATCACTACTTACAAGCTTCCAAACCAAAAAATAAGGCAAAATTTTCAGTCAGAAATCCAGTTTATCAGCAGTAGTGAGCAGTGATCGGATTTTGAAAGGAATAAAATAGTAAGTAAAAAAAATAGAAAATCTCATCAAAATAAATACTCGAATCAAAACTAATAACAAGACTAAAATGAAAATCAGCAGAAAATAAAAACCAACAAGAAACAGATAATCAAATCAAACAACTAACTAACAGAAACAGAATGAAAAACAGACAAATCAGAAATTAGTAGTCATCAGAATCATGTATTTATGTCAATCACACCCAATCTGATCCTCAAAATGCTAAATGAGTTAAAGGCCAATGGTTTAGTAAATATGTCAGCCAGCTGATTTTCAGTTGCTACATGATGTAGCTCAATGTCCCATTTTGTAACATGATCCCTAATGAAGTGATGCCTTATATCAATGTGTTTGATTCTAGAATGTTGGATTGGATTCTTAGAAATACAGATGACACTAGTATTATCACACAGAACAGAAATTATGCCAACAGGTAATCCTAAATCCAAAACTTGTTGCTTCAACCAAAGAACTTGGGCCACACAACTTCCTAAGGTAATGTACTCAGCTTCAACAATGAAAAATACAATTGAGTTCTATTTTCTACTGGACCAAGATACTAAAGACTATCCTATGAATTGATAAGTTCCAGAAGTTCTCTTTCTATTCACCCTACATCCTGCAAAGTCAGAATCAGAATATCCAATAATCTCAAAAGAGGTGCTGTGCCTAGGGTACCAGATTCCTAGGTTTGGGGTCCCTAAAAGATATCTAAGAATTCTCTTAACAGCAGTCAGGTGGGACTCTTTAGGATCAGCTTGAAACCTAGCACAAAGATAAACACTAAACATAATATCAGGTCGGCTAGCAGTCAGGTAAAGCAGTGATCCAATTATTCCTCTATACTTATTCTGATCAACAGATTTTTCACTTGAATCCTTATCTAACTGAACAGAGGAGCTCATGAGAGTTTTGATTGGCTTGGCTTTGTCCATTTCATATATCTTCAAAATGTTTTTAGTGTATTTAGATTTATTGAGAAATGTTCCATCATCCAGTTGCCTTATGCTAAACCCCAAAAAATAGGACAATTCTCCCATCATACTCATCTCAAACTCCTTACTCATTATTTTAAAAAAAATTATCACATAGATGTTTATCAGAAGATCCAAAGATTATATCATCAACATAGATCTGAACAATGAGTAAATCATCCCCTACTCTCCTTAGAAAAGGGTGGTGTCTACGCTCCCCTAAACAAACTCTCTTTCTAACAGGAATGTGCTAAGCCTCTCATACCAAGCTCTGGGTGCCTGTTTCAATCCATATAAGACCTTTTTTAATTTATAAACATGCTTTGGATATTGGAAACTCTCAAAACCTGGGGGTTATTCTACAGAAACATCCTATTTTATTACCCCATTTAAAAAGGCACTCTTGACATCCATTTGAAACAGCTTAAATCCCTTATAACAGGCAAAGGCTAGTAGCACCCTAATGGCTTTCAATCTAGCTACAGGGGTAAAGGTCTCCTCAAAATCAATCCCTTCAATCTGATTGTACCCCTTAGCCACCAATCTTGCTTTATTCCTAACCATCACACCAGAATCATTCATCTTATTCTTAAAGACCCACTTGGTTCCTACTATACTTTGATTCCTAGGTCTTTCTACTAACTCTCAAATATCATTCCTTACAAATTGATTCAGTTTCTCTTTCATAGCTAAGATCTAAAATTCATCAGAAAGGGCTTGATTGATGTTGGTGGGTTCAATCATTGAGATAAAGACAGAGTGATTTACTTCCTTCCTAAGTCTATGCCTAGTCCTAACACCTTCAGGAGGGTCTCCTAAGATCAGTTCTTTAGGATGGTTTGAAGAATATCTTCAATCTCTAGGCAATGTATTTTGAGGTTCTACCCTTTCCTCCAAATTTGTATTTTCAACCCTATGGGTAATCTCTCCTACCTCTTCTTCTTCCTCAACTCTAGTCTCCTTAGGATCAGATTCATCAAACACCATATGAGTTATCTCTTCCACCACCAAAGTCCTCTTATTAAACACCCTAAAAAATTTCCCCACACTAGAATAGCCTAAGAACACTCCTTCATCAGATTTGGGGTCAAACTTTCCTAAGGATGATTTCCCGCTGTTCAGAATGAAAACCTTATAGCCAAAGATATGGAGGTGGGATAGGTTTGGAGTTCTACTCTTAATGATCTCATAAAGTGTTTTGTTTAGATTGGATCTAACATTCACCCTATTCAACACATAACATGCAGTGTTCACCACTTCAGCCCAAAAGTATTTTGGAAGTGAATACTCAGCAAGCATGGCTCTAGCGGCTTCCACCAAGGTTCTGTTCTTCCTTTCAGCTACCCTATTCTACTGAGGGGTCCTAGGAGTTAAGAAATTGTGACTAATCCCTTGCTCCTCACAGAAAGTTCCAAACTTCACATTTTTAAACTCTCCACCATGATCACTATGAATAGTCAAGATCTCATAACCTAACATCCTCTGAATCCAAGTGGAGAAAAACATAAATTCATCAAATGACTCAGATTTATATGACAGAAATTTAATCCAAGTGAACCTCGAGTAATTATCAACAATCACAAAACCATAGACTTTCCCCCTAAGCTAGCAATACTAATGGGTCCAAAGAGATCCATGTGAAGGACTTCTAAAGGTCTAGAGGTGCTAATGTCCTTAATGGAGTGATAGGAGGATTGGACTTGCTTCCCTAATTGACAAGTATCACACAGGTGGTCCTTAGTGAACTTAAGCTTGGGGACACTTCTAACTAAGTCCTTTTGGGTGACTCTCCTAAGGGTTTCATACTAACATGACATAATCTCCTGTGCCACAACTAAGACTCATCAGCAGTAGTTTTTAAGTAAATTAAATTATCAGCTTTAAAGTAACTTACATCTAACATATAGACATTGTTGATCTTTTATCCCTGCAAAACAATTTTGTCATTTAAGCTTAAAATACAGTAAGTGGGCAGGAGTTTGATGTTGTATCCTTTGTCACAGAGTTGACTGATGCTCAGTAGGTTGTGTTTCAGTCCATCTACAAGAAAAATATTATCAATCATAAAATTCTTTGAATCACCAATTATACCTGCTCCTACCACCCATCCTGGTGGTGTTGTCTCCAAGTGTAACCTTGCCTCCAGCCCTGGCCTCTAGCGAAATGAACTGATTTGCATCTACAGTCATGTGTCTTGTACATCCGCTGTCTAGGTACCATATGCTCTGATGAGGTCTTCTGTGAGAGCACACCTATAAAATTATCAAATGTCAGATTTAGGAACCCAAACAAGTTTGGGTTCCTTCTTATGAAAAGAAGAATGCAATGCATGTGTGCTGTGCGGTGAAATAAATAATTTGGGCCTCCACACCTAATGTGTACTACGGTGAATAGTGCAGGTGTGGGAGATGTGTCCTAACATGCCATAAGAAAAATATCTAACACCAGGAAAAGGGTTAACTAATCTACGTGGGTGATAGTGCCTCTTCCTAGGTTTGTATGAAACATGCTTTGATGATTTTGAAATAGATTCGTCAAAAGGTGGAGGTGCATAGAATTGTGTAAAAGTATGTGGAGTTTCATTTTTCTCAAAAGCAGTAATTTTTACTCTTAAAAATTTATTTTCTTTCTTCAAACTTACAATTTCAAATTTTAATGCTCCCCTGCTACTCTCCACGTCACATGCCATGTTGTCTAATTCTTTAAAAGCTTTTTCTAAATCAACATGCGAGGTTTTCAGTAAATCATGTTCAATAATTAAATCAGAATGCCTTTTATTCAACTCATCGAATTCATCAAGTAGTAACATGTGATTGCAATCAACAGTAGAATGATCTTTAATCAAAATTTTATGCTCTTTTTATAAATTCAGAAATTCTAGTTTCAGACTAGCATGAGTTTTCTTAAGCTTCCTATACGATGAATGGATTTTTTTAGAAATTTCAAGTAATTGATCGTAAGTAAGCTCACATACCTCTTCTTGATCAGACTGAGCAGGATGATCATTAGCCATCAGACACAAGTTGGTTTCCTCCTCTTCAGCTTCAGTCTCAGAAGAGTCGGATGCAGAATCTGCCCAGAATGCCTTTTGAATCCACTTCTTATCCTTCCTGAATTTGGGTTTCTCCTCACCCTTCTCTTTGCTTGGGTGAGCTTTAAGTGTAGGGCAATCAACCTTAATATGTCCAGGCTTTCTACATTCAAAACAAACAGTATCAGATGAACCTTTAAATTTTTTACTGGATATACCCTTGTTCCACTTCTAAAAGTTCTTTTATTTCTTCCTTAGAAAGCTTTTGAATTGCCTAGTGATTAAGACAACATCATTGCTATCAGACCCGGAAGAATCAATGTCAGTATTGTTGACCTTCAGCGCCACAGTTTTCTCCTTCTTCTGCTCACATGCATCAAGCTGTCTTTGGTTCACTCCTTGCTCGTAAGCAATGAGTGACCCAAGTAAGTTGTCAATAGAATAATTGTTCAAATCTTTCGATTCAGTAATTACAGTTATCTTAGCATCAAACGAAGAAGGCAAACATCTCAAAATCTTATTCACTTTTTAATAGTTTGTAAGTTCTCTTCCTAAAGCATGCTAAGAAGTGACAATTTTAGTGAACCTCGTATATATTTCAGAAATAAATTCAATAGGTTTCATACGAAAAAGTTCATAGTCATGAAGCAATATGCTTAACCTAGACTGTTTGACTTTAGTTGTACCTTCATAAGTGATGCACAATCTATCCTAAATTTCTTTACCAGTTGTATAAGTAGAATCACGCATGTAATCCTCAGATTTTAAGGCACAGAAAAAATAGTTTAAATATTTGGCATTCAGTTGGGCTAAGTCACGATCGTCAAAAGTCTAATCAGTGAAAAGCATTTCAGTTTTAACATTGTTAACCATTCTAAAAGGTGGTTCATAGCCATCTTTAACAAGCATCCACATGTGATAATCTATAGATTGAAGAAAAGTGGACATGCAAGTTTTTTAAAAATTAAAAGGTATGTTATCAAATAATGGCAGTCGTGTAATTGAATAACCTTCAACAGTATTACGATTATCAAAGTTAGCCAAGGATCAAATTCAAAAGTTTTTAAACTTAATTCTTGAATCCCGCTCTGATACCACTTGAAAGTTCAATAGGGATGTTAAGCCCTAATGAACTAGTCCCAAGGCTAACCAAGAGGGGGGGGGGGGGTGAATTGATTATTTAAAAAATTTGTGAGCAACAAGAAAAATTTTTTTGATAATTTGCAGCGAAAATAAGTAAACACAGAAATGAAAAGATCAACCATAGATTTCACCAAAGCAGATAATAACAGAAAAATAAAGTGCAAAAAATAATCAGAAAGAGCACACCAGATTTTATAGTGTTTCGGTCAACTTGACCTATGTCCACTCCGAGGAGCCTCCCCTTCGGGTATTGCACTAACACGAAAGTGACTCTCCTTATGCTCTCACAATAAGGCAGAGAAGCCTGTACAAAACTCCTTTCCACCAACCCGGTGAGGCAGAGAACATGAACTCCTTTCACTTTTTTCTGAAGCGGGCAGAGAACCCAGACTCCTTTTGCTTCCTCCTGAAGCAGGCAGAGAACCTGAACTCCTTTCTCTTCCTCTTGAAGCGGGCAGAGAACTCAGACTTCTTTCGCTTCCTCCTGAAGCAAGCAGAGAACCTGAACTTTTTTCGCTTCCTCCTGAAGCGGGCAGAGAACCCGAATCTTCTTGCGAACGATCCTCCCACAGAAAACACCGACAAGACGAGAGACGACGAACGGAGAAGATGACTCTGATCCTTGCTTGGAGCAACCTTTATGAATCTCTCACAAATTTCCCCTCACAAGATCCTCTCTCTCTCTCTCTCTCCCAAGCTCTCTCTCTCTCAAAGTTTCTCTAGAAAGGAAAGTGACAAAAAATTTTTCTTGTTGGAAGAAAAATATCTTTTAAAGGAGGGCTCAAAAATTACCCTAAATCTCAACTGATCGGCACATATCATCCAGGACGATCAGTTCAAAATTACATGTATCAGCCTGGACGATCTGATTCTTTTGGACGATTAGTAGGAAAAAGTTGTTCTGATTGTCCCATACGATTTTGCGACCATTTGGGACGATTAATGTAAATCAGAAATTTTATCCAGAAGACTGCTCAGGTCTTCGAGAGGAATTTGTGCTGGACGATCTCGAAATGACTTGATCGTCTAGGATGATATTTCTATCGTCTTGTACGATTAGTTCAAAAAGTGCCAAAATTGTCCGGAGCACTGCTCAGGACGTACAGGTGAAACATGCAGGATGACCTCAAAATGACCTGATCATCCGGGATGATTAGTTCAAAAACAGCTAAAATCGTCCTGATCACCGCTCTGGATATATAGGTGAAATATTCTGGACAGTCATGATTGTCCTGGATGATACTGCGATCGTCCCGGACGATATGATCGTATCAATTAAATATTAATTACTTTATTTAATCACCAGACTAATTTAGGCATGATTGTATTGGATCGTCCAGAATGATACACGTATCGTTTGGGATGATCAGACCAAATCACCAAAAATAAAAACTTGCCTAACTTGATCTAGCGGCTGAGAATTTTTGATTTTAGCCTATCGTCCTGTACGATATTATATCATCCAAGACGATCAGCTTAATCAAACTGACTTAACATGATCGTCCTAATTAAAGTTTTTGTTTTCACTAGATCGTCTAGTACGATGTAAATATCATCAATGATGATCAGAACAAAATTTGAACAGAAACTCTAATTCACTAAAACTCTCCCCATGAGTGTGTGTGTGCAAGGTTACTTAGCTAGGGGATCAATTACATTACATTTGACTCAAGAAAGGAAAAAATTATATTTAAACACATTTAGACCCGATCTTGAGTTGGCTTTAATTGCATTTGATCTTTTGTACCTGAAATGATTAGCCAGGCAAAATAGAACACAAATATGTTTGTCATCATCAAAACTATACTTCTTGAATCCAGATTTGCAACAGTGGTAACCCACAAGCTTTTGAAGTCATCATGATTGAGTCAATTCTTAGTTGAAGACATTATCATCCTATAATGCCTAGTTAGGAATGGGATAATCTCCCTAGACATTCTTATGGATTATATATTTAAGCTTTTTCTTGAGGGTGAGTGATATGAAATCATCGTAATGTAATGGAAACATATACAAACTAAAACTTAGTGTATTTATATTGGATTTATTTTTTTATTTACATTTGGAGAATCCACTTTATTACTTGTGATGCCTCCTAATTGTTGTACATTTGTCAAGTGCGAGTGATCTTTTTGTAATGATGAGAGAGAGAGCGAGACATGAGATATGCTCAGTTATGATAGATGAGACTTTTACTTAAATTTTGAGTCTCATCTCTTTATAAATATATTTAAAACCTCAATTTGGGGTACTATTTCTCTTATTTTCTATGTGACTTTCTCTATGTTCACTTATTCTCTTACTCTTTATTAGTGTGAGTGCTTGATTGAGATGATTGTGCTAAAAAAGGTGCCACAAGAATTTTAACTAGTTTGAGTACTATCAAGCTTTATAGGTGACCCATCTTTTGCCTGTTATGCCCTTTAATGTATACTTCATTAAGGATGAAAATTTCTCAGTGCAAATTCTCAATGAGGATGAGTACTTGAACACTCTGGTTGATGATTAGCTATGCTTCCCTTATAATCACTTCAAAGTTGGGCTACCACTTCTATTATACTATGAGTTTATTAAGATCTTGAATTTTAATAGAATCATCCTTACCAAGATAATGCTAAACTCGGTGGTGAGCATCATCCTTTTCATCTCACACATGAGATTAAAGAAGTTCCCTTATAGCCACGCCTTATTTAAACATAGTTTTAACATATTTGCTTTCAATGATGGGTTCATTCAATTTTTTTCCCATTACATGGGGATGAGTGGATTGGCCAACAAAGTGAGGGATTGATGTACATTTGTATTCTTGAAGTTGGTAACTAAATAGATGGTGACAATCATGCCTATTCCATTTGACAAGGAGAATCTAGTCATCATAAAGTTGGATGAGGAAGACTCCAGGAATTTTGAAAACATTTCTTGTAATGATGCCCAAATAAATGTATTTTTCAAGTAGGCTCGACTTGTATAGTTATCCTGAGAACTCTAATATTCTTTAATTCTTAGGCCTTGGCTTTCTCAATGGTGAGGGAGAGAAGAAGAGGAAAGCTAGGGTGATGGTGTCATTGCCTTGCCACTCAATTGGTAGTTCATTCTTAGCCAACCATACATGTTACTACCCTTTCACTCCATTCCTCCTCAAACCCTCTCGTTAGATTTATCTTCTTCGTCACTTACTATGTCTTAAGGGGATCTTGACATCCAGCCAAGTGACGAGCAAAGAGGTGCTCCACATGCACTGCTATCCGCTCTCAATATTATGGGTGATAATCTGGCCTATGAGTGAAGATCTCCATATTGAGGAGTTGTCGTTTGCGAGGACCTAGCCAAAGGGGAGCCAATGTGTGGTATTCTTTGAATTCATCATAGAGGAAAGGAAAGGGTGTTTTTGAGCCCTCTATAAGGAGGAGGAGGAGGAGGAGGAGGAGGAGGAGGAGGAAGAAGAAGAAGAAGAAGAAGAAGAAGAAGAAGAAGAAGACCCCTTCCAAAAATCCTAAGGCCATAAGGTCTATGTTTTTTTTTCTATATGTATATACCATTCACCAAAGGTATATAATATGGGGATCAACATTTACTCGCATGTTATTGAGGCTAAGTTAGATGCTAGCCCTACCCCAAAGCTCGCCTTTGCATCTATGGCTGCCTATGCTACAAGCTGGCAAAGTACTTACACCTTAGCTCACAACCATAGAACGAGCATGAGGCTCCTCATTCAGTTCAAGGATCAAACCCAAAGAGGGAAGACACCCTTCAATGAGAATGTTTGAATATAAATATCATTTTATGCTTTGATGTTAGGCTTCTTTATGGATAAGATAAACAAGATGAGTGCGGCCAATAACTAAAGTTTCCCTTTTTTACTTTTTTATTTGCTCAATAAAAAAAATTAATGTATTTTTTTGAATAAATGAATGAAAAATGAACTTACTCATTGTTCACATTTTATTGTAATATATGTTTTTTTATCCTTTGTTTAAATCATGGGTGTGTGACTCTTAACTTTCCCTTTGAAAAATAGTCCTTGAAAAGATTGCCTAACCTAGGGAGAGTCTTTCCTCAGGATGAGTTCTCATCAGTAAGTACCTCCTTGGGATGATATCTACTGAGGCAAATTACTCCCTTAGTCAAATCTACCTGGTGTGTGTGCTTCATTTGTCGAGCTTCCTTGGGGTGAGTGCCTATTGTTATTAAATCTTATTGAAGTGATCAGTCCCTCTCTACGTGAGCATATATGGAATGATCACACTCTTATTTGATCTCCATTGAGGTGAATTTAGACAATCCTTGTAAATTAGTTGTACCTATATATTAAGGTGTACATGTGCTGAACTTGCCAAAAAGAAAACTAAATTTTTTACTTATCAAAAGCTTGGTGAAAATGTCCATAACTAGCTTAGCTTTTTATAAGTTCTTTATTTTGATCAATCCAAGTTATGCCTTTTCATAGATGAAATGGCTATCTGATTCATACTTTTTGGTTCATTCATGAAAATATGAATAACAACTATATGAAATGCGACCTAATTATCATAATATTATGTGGCTGGTGATTGCAGTATAATACTAAAATATATAAGAAGTGTAGCCATTTTTTTCACAAGTACCTTGGACTATAGCTCTATATTCTACTTAAATAAAAGAATAGGAAATAATAATCTACTTTTGGTTTTCCATGAGATGGGATAAGTTCCAATAGATGTGCAAAAACTGATAATGGATAAAAAGTATGTTAGGATAACTTGCCTAGTTTGAATTGACATAGATAATCAATTTTTATTTAGCCTAAAGAAGCAATAAAAAAACCTTTATCAGGACCATACTTCGAATAACACAGAACTCATAAAGCTACTTTAAGATATAGTTGCCTTGCTATATGCATGAATTGTCTCATAATGTAAATAAGAAAAAATGACACTTGCTTGAGTAATGGCTAACTAAAGTAAACACCTAATAATGCATCACAACACTAAGCTTTACATTCTGCTCGATTGACATCTTAGTTGTGCAACCCAACATATCTATGTCATGTTGAATTTCAAGAGTATATTTTATTTGATAGAGTGTGATGCCCTTTGTTGATAGAGCACTTTCTATCATATGAAAATATTTAGTAAAATCAAGGCCATTGATGCAAACTGAATTATCTAATTTTTATTTTAAAAAAATAGTTTCAATTATATTATCACTAGCAACTAGAATGTTTTCACTATAAATTAAGAAAAAACTAGAACATTTGTTGTTTCATTAGGTGTATCCCAAAAAGTCTAAGAAATGTCTTAGTTTACAAAACTAATTTTGACTTGCTAGTTTAGCCCATATATTGTCGTGCTGGGATGACAAGTATGAAAAATATTCTATGTTTGAAAAAAACCTAGAGGCATATCCATGTAAATATCTTCAAAAAGATCTCTATGAAGAAATGCATTATTGACATATAGTTGGAGTAAAGACCATCCTTTGATAACTATGATGAAAAAAAAATGAATAGTAATCATTTTAGCTACTAGGGAAAAGATTTCACTATAATCAATTCCTTTTAACTATGTTAATCTCTTAGATACCAAACAAGCTTTGTATCTCTTGATTATATCATTTTAATTATACTTTTTATTCTAAAAACCCATCCACATTCAATAGGTTTTTGTTGTTATGGTAAAGTAATGATAGTCCAAGTATTGTTCCTCTCAAGAGCCTCTATTTCAACATCCGTGACTTCTCTCTATTCTAAAATTTTGATAACTTGAGGGAAGGTGATGGATTATTCTTTGGAATCAAGAGAAAGACAAAAAGACTTTGTAATTATCAGATGAATGACTATAAGAAAAGAATTTTGGAATAACACCTACACCATGAGAGGGCATTGATGATAATCCACTTATTGAAATGGTTTTAGTACACTTATAATCCTTCAAATATCTTAGCGGATGTTAATTATGGGGTGATCAACTATGTGGTTCTGATTGATTTTCAAAAAGATTTGTCTTGAAATAAAATGGATTGATAAATGTTTTGAAGAAAATTTGTCATGATCATTATTAGGAAGTTAAAAATGGGTAATGACATGATGGGAGCGTAGGATAAATATATGAATCTTTAAAAGGTGGGGGGGGGGGGGGGGGGGGGGATTTACAAATAACATATCTCTAGAAGTGTAAAAAGTTTTTTTATTAAGATAAAATATTTTGTATCCCTTTTACCTAAATAGATATCCTATGAATATGCTAGGCTTTAATTAGTGTCAAACTTGAGTCGTTGAGGGGAAAGGTTATGGGTAAACGTTAGGTATCAAAGAATTTAAGGTGTGAGTAGACAGATGGAAAGCTAAAAGACATTTTATTGGGATTGGTCCCTTTTAGGATAAGGGGATTTTGTTAATTAGATAAATTTTGGTAAGATTGTTTTCTACCAAAAAACTTTAAATGAAGATTACTTTGAAATCTGATACTTCAATCAACCTTTAGAAAATGATAACAACATCATTTTGTTGTGTTGTGTAAGCAAAACTACTTCGATAAATAATTTTGCAAGAATTAAAAGACTTTGTTAGTCTTTAGATAAGAACTTAATTCCATTGCTACCTTTAATGGTGAAGTCATAATGAATTTCATCAAACAATATGGCAAGGACCCTATCATTTTGTATTCTACTTATCCTACTATTATGAGCAGTAAAGAAGAGGACTTCATGATATGTTGAATTTCATATTTAGGTTTCATCAAATAAACCCAAGTGCAACAACTAAATTATCTACAATGGTTAAAAAATAATTACCAGAATTACTAGGAATGATAAAACTTCACCAAATATAACAAATAATTAGCTTAAAAGATGAAGTAGTTTGTGCAAAGCTTGAAGTAAAGGGAGTTCTAGCATGTTTTCCTAAAGGGCATATGTCACAAATTTCTTTATTGGAAAAAGAAACTTCAAAATCTAAGGCAAAAATCAAATTGAACAGTTTGCAATATGATGAACCAAACACCAGTTAAAAATATCAAATGAAGGATTCACATGGGTGTAAAGATATGCTCCCAGTGATAACGACCATTTTAATATTTATCCACTCCAATCATTTTCCTTGTGACGAGTCCTGAAAAACATTGTTAGAAGAAGTTCATCAAGCAATTATCAACTTTGGTGATTTATGACATAGACAACAAATTGAATTTTAAATATGGAATGAAAAAAGTTTTATCAAGTTTGAGAGAGATATTTATTGAAGTTTGTCCAATTTTGATAATTTTTGTGGTAGTGCCATTTTTCATTTGTAATAAATTTTGATGGATATTAGGTGAAGAACACATATGACTTGTGGCAACACTATTAATAATTCAAGTGCCATTGATAATAGAATTCAGAACAATAACTATAAAACTATTCAGAAGAGGATCATGTTTATTTCTACCATGCTGTATGATAACAAAAATTTAATTATTTTGTTCTTGGGTTATGGCAAAGGACTGGTTTGCTATTTGTTTATCTTTGAAACTCATAACTCTTATTTGTTTAGTTGATATAATAAATCTACGATGTTAAGATTGGGAAGATTTAGAAGAAGTATTGTTCAGAGGTAGACAACCATGCATTTTGTAGTATTTTTTAATGATATGTCCATTCTCTTTGCCATAATGATTACATGAGCTTTCAAATAACTTTTTGGTCCACCTCCAAAATTGAATGTTTGCCTAACTTTAGTTTTGTTTGAGTTGGTAGATTATAACCTAGCTTTATACTTTGAGGATTATTTTTTTATGACATAACAAGCATAAACCCTTTGTTAGAATTTGGTGTGGAGACAACTAGAAGTTGTTGTGTCTCTTCTTGGAGTAATAAGGAATAAATTTTATTTACTTATGATATTGACTCCATCATCGGAACCTGGCTTTGTATGGCTGAATAACTATTATTTAGCCATTACAAAAATTGCATTATAGAATCTTGTTGCAATAGGTTTATAACTACATGTAGATCAACGCCATTGGAATAGTAATATGTGATTCTAGTTCATCCTATAAAATCTTTAAACTAATTTAATATGTAGTTATAAAAAGATCTTGTGCCATGAGGATGCCGTGTCATTAATGCGGATCCACTATTTAAAAGTTGGAGAAGACATTTCTAGAATTGGAATTGTTCCATCAATAGATCCTAACATATTTTTTTTACTTCGAAGGACACACACATTGATCTATATCAAGTATTGTAGTTCTTTTCATCCAGTGGACGCTACATAATAATAGATGTTGGATTGATGAATGGTCCATTGAGAATGGATTTGAGATAAGATCGAGAGTGGATTTGACTACGTTATCATTAGATATGGCATCAACCAAGATAAAAGTATTGATGAAGACGAAATGTCAGCCTTCAAGAAGGAACTCGTGCTATCTGAATCAAGGTTGCGAATGTTTCTATGATGTCATAATAGAAATAAAAAATATATAAGCAAGTGAAATATTATAAGTTTTAAAACAAGGGAGATGGGAGAGAACAATTTCTTTCTATTATTTTTCATAATCAACTATTGTACATAAATTGATATATATTTATACAGTGAGACTTATACGTGGAAGAAAACAAGAATATTACATATAATGACTACAATTGTAAAAATAATTCATATTAAGGATATAACAATAACCAACATAAAATAATCTTATAAAAAAATATTACATAAATTACTCCACTGATTTTTGGGCCATATTACTCTTATCATAATAGTAGCTAACATTTGGTACCAACTCATAAGAATATTTTATAGAAAATTAAAAATATTATTATGACAAAAAATATTGCTACTGGATTTAATACATTTTAAATAATCTACATATATAATTGTTAAATCAGTAATTAAAACGGGAGAAGATAAATTTTTTAAAATTATGAATTTTAATCATTATTATGATTATCATTCAATATTTTTTAAAAATATATACCTAATAAAATTTTAAAATGCTGATATTAAAAAAATAAATGAATAAAAACTATTCAAAAATTTATGTGATTATATTAACATTATATTTTAATTATAATATAAATAACAATACTCATAAGAAAATTTTTTAAAAAATAAAGCATCCTTTCTGCTACCTTTCATATTCCCATCATTTATTTCTGTGTACATCAGCCTTTTGCTAATCAGAAGTCGCATCATAGACTATAAATATACTGCTATTGTTGTAGTGCAGGTCAAATTGTTGTAGTGCAGTCAAATTTTGGCTGTCCAATATCGAGAGATTATTACGTGCAGAATTTAGATGTGTTTGGAGGCTAATTTATACACAACACGTCACCCAATGTATTATGTATTGGGTGATATGACGTGTCCGAATCAGCCTCTGAATGCGTTCGGACACCACACATAATAATTTTTTCCCAATATAGGGTTTAAGGCTTCGTTTGGGACAGCTTAATTTTTGTATTTGAAAGCTACTTTAAGAAAGTAATAAGAAAATAGTCCCAAATGTTTTCCCAAAATTAAAAAGAAAAGTTTCAAATGAAGCCTAAGTCAGTCATGTCGTTTCATGAGCGGCTTTAGATTCTACTCTATAAATATTTTATGAGCCAAATTTGATGAGCTACGGAGTCAAATTTGTGATAGACCTGATTAAACTCCTTATCTCTCGAGCTGACGAGTTGACTTGTTCAAAAAAAATATATTTATATAAAATAACCTTAATATATCTTAACATTTACTATTTTAAGTAAAAAATCATTTAAAATGTTTAAAAATTATATATTTCTTTCTTATATTTAGTGATTCCGTATTTTTTCTTCTAATTTTTAATTCTTTTTATTATTTTAGTATAATATTTGCTTGAATTATAATAATTTTCTCTTTTTCAAATAAATGAGCCAGGCCGTGAGCCGACTTAATCTCTTAAAATAAAATTCGAGCTCGAACTCGATTAATTAATCATGTTCAAGCAAGGGATGACTCGAGCTCGACTTAACTCGTTCACACCACTAGCACAATAAGAGTTCATTCACCCCAAACCTTTTAGCCTGTCTGCAATTAGAGCCTTAATTATGTCATAACTCCCACCAAATCCACCGTCAAGTATAATAATGAGATGATTAATTAAATATATATTTAGATTAGTGTCACATCAATTATTTGTAGCTGTTCATATAAAGTTTTTTTTTTTATTGAAATTAGTAATTTAATATTAAGCTTTAGGTGTTACATATTCGGCCTTAGTGTCTAAAAATAAGATTTTTGTTAAATAAAATTAAATGTTCAAAACAACATTCTTGAAATATACAGAGCTTTAGGCTTCGTTTGGGACGGCTTTCTTACTGCTTCTTAAAGCGGCTTTTTAGTACAAAAATTTTAATTTTTGTACATGAAAGCAGCTTTAAGAAGCAGGAAAAAAGCCATCCCAAACAAAACCTTAGTTTAATTGTAATGAAAGAATTTGAAAATTATAACCTAAGAGGTCATAAAAAAGAGCTAACAAAATAATATAATTTATATGCAGATAAATAAAAAATAATATAACCTAAGACTTGAATACTTATACAAACACGAACAATATTGAATCCAAATATCTTTACGGGCAATATTTCATAATCTTATTTGCAAGACTTATCACATACATAATCTTCAAATTTAAGACCTCTTAGTTGATAGTCAGAGCTCTTAATTAACAAACGAAAATGTTCGTAGAATATGGATAATCATCTTAGTATTTTATTGCCAGAAATCATTGGCTTGACAGTTGAGGTGGCTGACCATGGCATGAAGTCGCCAACTTTGATTGGTTGATGTTGAGATGCTCTTGGTTTTGGCTTTGTGGGCAAATAAGCATTGAGATGGGAGAATTGGTCTTATGAATGTGTAAGTGGACCCTTTAGCGAGGATGAAACATGGTGGTCCAGTAAGCCATTGGAGATATTGGGCCTCACTACTAGACGACTTTGTCTCCTTTTGGCTATGTTCTGAACTTAGCGGATGGGCTCATTTAGATCTGGATACTTGCTTCCCTTAATCTACTTACTTGCCTCGAGCTAACTTTCGAGATATTTGGGTGTATATTTAGGTTTCGTTTGGGACGATTTTCTTATTGATTTCTAAAATAGCTTTTTATTATAAAATTTTCTTGAATTATAACTTTTTGTACTAAAAATTATTTTAGAAAATGGTAAGAAAGCCGTTTCGAACGAAATCTCAGTTACTTGATTTTCTTGGATCTTTAGCATCTATTATACAAACAATAAGATGATAAGAAAAAAATATCCCTTCTTCATATTCCCCATTTAGGAAGATTATACCTTCATGGGAAAATAATTTCACAAAAAAGGTTCTTAGCTAACCCAAAATGTTACTTAGCTTGGGGCTTTGAAGCTTTTGAGATTGTTCTTTTTAAAAACTTGAATTAATGAAATCATCCTCAGGGTAACCATGTGGCATCTCTTTAGTTGAACCAATTTCGTTGGCAATGACATGTTTAAACCATTAAGATATATGCTTCTTATAATTTTGGCAAACTTCATGCTAGCGACTATGCCATCGACTAGTGCTCTTTCCTGACCAATTTGGCATAGGACTATATGTATGGTTACTCCTGAAGGTATTGATGTTCTTTGTCATTATGGTTTTTTTATAGCCCAAGTTATTTTGAGTTGCTTCGCTATTATTATGAATGTATTCTCAATTCTTTTATGAGAATAATGAGTTAAGTGGAGTGTAAACTTTTTTATTCATCTGTAAGGGTGGTAAA
Organism: Dendrobium chrysotoxum; assembly: GCA_019925795.1. Lineage (NCBI taxonomy): Eukaryota > Viridiplantae > Streptophyta > Magnoliopsida > Asparagales > Orchidaceae > Dendrobium > Dendrobium chrysotoxum. The sequence continues at coordinate 16,785,574 of CM034311.1, forward strand.
GGATATTTTTGTTCATTTTTTTGTGTTAAAAAGCCTAAAAATTAAAGAACTAAAGAGAGAAGGTGATTTGTGAATCATATTTTATTTGATTCTAAAGCCAATCACTCATTTATTTTTGAGAGGTATGTTGACTTACTGCACTTTCCTTCTGTGTTACTAACTTTTTCCCTATTCGTTGTACTGCTTACTGAAGATGGTATAGTAGTTACTATGATTTGTTTCTTTGACATAGAGATGTCTGATAGGAAATGGAGGTTCAATAAGATATTATTGTCTATTTCTGAGTTTGATATTATTTTGGGAATGAATTGATTGAGTAGATATGAAGCTCAAATTGACTCTCTGAAGAAGTGAGTTACTCTATTTATGGGTAGTGAGAGTGGGAGTTAGACGAGTTCTCTCTTGTTTGATATATGCTATGCAAGTGGATGGATTATAAAAGGACGGTAGTATGGTATTTTTTGTTTCTTTTCTAGATAGGGGTGTGGAGTCTGGATTTCTATACGATTTTCAAGTAGTGTGAGAGTTTTTTTGATATTTTCCCTAAGGAGTTGGTGATTTTACCACTGGATAGAGATATTGAGTTCTCTATTGATGTGTTTCTGAGTACGGCTCCAATATCTAAGGCTATGTATAAGATGGTACATAAGGAGCTTTAAGAATTGAAAGTACAACTTCAATAGTTAGTTGATAGATATTTTCTCCATCCCAATGTATCTATGTGGGGAGAACCTATTTTATTTGTGAAGAAGAAGGACAATATGATGCACATGTGTATTGATTACATGGAACTGGACAAGGAAACAATTAAGAATAAGTACCCTCTACTAAAGATTGACTATTTATTTGATCAGCTAGCAGGATCCTTTGTGTTTTCTAAGATTGATTTAAGGTTTGGATATTATCTCGTGATGGTGAGGGAGGTGGATGTGGTGAAAACTGCTTTTAGTAATTAGTATGGGCATTTTGAGTTCCTAGTCATGCCACTAATGTATTTGTAGTTTTTATGAAAATGATGAACATGAAAGTTTAATGAAGGGTGTTAAGTCTCGTTGAACAGTCTCTAGGAACATCAAGAGAGGGGGGGGGGGGAGTGAATTGATTCTTAAAAATTTCTAACACAAAATAATCTTTTTGAGATTTTTTAATAACTTAAAAACGAACAATGTTATCACCCGATGCTGAAGCAAATTGATGAAACAAAAATTATATTAAAGGTGATGATAAGTTAATCAAATCAATTTGACATCAATCACAACTTTCTCAATATGCAATTTTCGAAAAAATAAATCATTGAGAAATAAAATACAAAAAATAAAAATCAGAATGAACACACATGAATTTTATAGTAGTTCGGTCAAATAATGACCTATGTCCACTCCTCGGAGTCCTCCTGTCCACGTATTGCACCAAACTTTTAGTATCACTCTTTTAGGCCCCACAGTTAAGCGAAGAATCTCTTATAATCTTTTCATCAATCCGGTGTGGCAGAGAACCTTGACCTCTTCTTCACTCTCCTAGTGAAGGCAAAGAACCTTACAATCCTTTTTCACCCTCCCGATGAAGGCAGAGAATCTTGACAATCTTTAGGCTGAAGTTCTTCTCAAAGCTACCCAAGTAACCAAGTAAGACACTCGGAGGAAAAAAGGAAGAAGCTTTCTCAGAGCAACCGTATGAAATCCCCTCACACGTCTTCTCCCTCACACACAACCTCTCCTTTCTCCTTCCCAAAGCTCTCCAAGATCTCTCTCAAAAGCTCTTTCTCTAGAAAACTCAGTAACCAAAAACACATAGAACAAGTCAATTAAGAGAGCTTAAATACAAGGCTTCACAAAAATCTTAATAATTCAATTCTATCGACACAGATGGCACAGTACGATTAGAGATCATACAGTATGATTAATTTAAATAACCCTATTAATACTGTATAAAGAATAATACACTATACGATCAGTTCAAGTATTTGAGCTGATCGTCTAATATGATATAAGGAATTATCTAGTATGATTAGTTCAATTAAATTGGATTATCATCTTGTATAATCGGTGGTGATTAATTATCATCCTGGGAAGTGTTCAAGTCGTATATTATGATGAGCTAAATCGTACAGTGCGATATGATTGAATTAATTAATCCATATTTGATCCCTTAATTATAGGGTTAAATTAGGCAAGATTTGATTATATTATACAATACGATGTGTATCGTACGATACAGTTTATCATACGATATCATGCCTTAAATAATCCCTTGATTAGGGGATTAGTTATAGTTAAATTGATCAATCAAATCATACAGGATGATCAGAGATAATTGTCCTTGACGATTCGAGCATTGTATTGTACGATAATTAATCATCACCCATCATACAGGATGAAAACTTTAACTTTTCAACTAATCGGCCTGGGCGATACCTCTACATCGTACTGGATAAATTCTGTGCTGCATGGGACGATAATTAATCGCCAGCCGCTAGCCATCGTACTGGACGATCAATAGCCACTCGTGAACTAATCATCCAGGATGATAGAAAGATCGTACGGGACAATTCATTCAAATACTTAAACTAATCATACAGGGCAATGCTGATCGTACTGGTTGAAGGGCTATTTTGTACTAATCATACATGATGATATTTGAATCCTCATGGACGATCTTCACCGCGAAATTAAAAATTAGGGCTGTTTTTGAAGCCTCATATTTAAGTTCTCTTAATTGCTGCTATTCTAACCCAAGAGAGCTTAAAGAAGGAGAAGGAGAGTTTAGAAGAGAGTGAGAGGATCTTGTAAGAGGGAGTTTGTGAGGAGATTCATAAATGTTGCTCCAAGCAAGGATTCGATCGTCTTCTTCCTTCTTTATCCTTGGTGGCTCTGGGGAGACAATCATCAGCAACAAATCCAGGTTCCCTGCTTACTCCAGGAGGGAGTAAAAGGATTGTTAGGTTCTCTGCCTACTCCAGGAGGGAGTAAAAGGATTTTGGCTTCTCTACCTTCACTAGGAGGGTGAAAAATGATTCAAGGTCCTTTGCCTTCACTAGAAGGGTAAAAAAGGATTCAATGTTCTTTGTCTCACCGAGTCGGTGGAAAGATTTTGTAAGGGCTTCTCCGCCTTACTGTGGGGGCCAAGGAGAGACACTAACTGATTAGTGTAATACCTAGAACATGAGGTTCTGGGGAGTGGACGTAGGTCAGATTTGATCGAACCACTATAAAATTTTGTTTGGTCTTTCTTATTAGTTTTTTTGCATTTTATTTCTGCACTTTTCTGTGATTTATTTTGTGGTTGAAATATCTGATTTTGGTATCTGCTTTGGCTTAAGTTTTCTAAGCTTTAAAATATTTAAAAAGATAAAAAAAAGATTTTTCTTTTTGGTTAAGAATTTTTAAAACACCCCTCTTGGTTAGCCTCGGGCTAGTTCTATAGGGTTTAACCACCATCACGAATTTTCATTGAGAACTTGTAATTGATACTTAGAAATATCCAAATAAATTAAATTGTATTGATGATGTTGAGTGGAAATAGATGAGAGACCCATGTCTTTTTTTTTCTTAGGTCAATTAGTTTATTGCTAACAAATTATATGAACTTTCTTAGTGATATCACCATTAAAGTGAAATTGGGAAGTGAAGAAAGTGATATTTGTAAGAACAAATCTTGGGAGAGAAATATAAACCAACCAATAATGACTAATTTGAACATGTTGTCTACTATCTTAACAATGACTTTATAAAAAGTGCTATAGAGTGAAATAGATATATAATCTTATAAGATATTAATATGCTTAGCATTATAAATGAGAGTAATAAGGTAATGCTTAATCATGTCAATAAATTTGCAAGAGTTGCAAAAGTATTGTATAGAGAGAACTTAACTGCCTCCTTAATATCCAAAGTGGGACATAGGTTGATAAGTTGCTCAATATAGGAACCATGAATAGTTTATTTGACATGGTAGAATAAGAAGGGATTGCCAATGACTCCTAGTTATTATAAAGAGAGGGAAAGTAAGAAATCATTTTTCTAGAAATCTTAATAAAGCTATAAACAATATTCTAAAAAGGGATGATATGCTTAATAAAATGTTGGTTGCTCTTGTCTTTGATAGAATAATAAAGAAAGCCTAAATCATCATCTCTCTCAGACATCCAAGCCTTAGATAGAACCAGAAATAGCAATGATTTTAATATTTCAATAAGAGAATCCCAAAAATGTTTCCTTCTTAGATTAACATTAAAAATATACATAAGATAACAAGGAAGTTGAAAGAACCATAGAGAATAAACTCCTTATGAATCAGTTGGGAGATAATAATAAAATTAGTGAAAAAAATTCAAGAAGGTCCCATTTCTAATATTCTTCCCATAAAGGGAGCAATAAAATTTGTAATAGTTGTTTAGATCATATATTAAAAGTATCCTCCTATTTAAAATATTCTTAAATAGATATTTATTGCATAATTTAATTTCCAAAATGGTTTATAACATTAATACAAAAGTCTATCATTTTTTATTATAAATTTTTATTCTTTTAGAACAGAAGGAACCTGATTTGGAAAGAGGCTTATTTGCTTCTCCATGTTTTATATTCGAGAGGGATAATTTCTGTTAGATCTTTAATTATAATGAAAGGTGGCACTCAAAGAAATGGTGATTATGGAGGGTTTTGATTTTATCAGAACGGGAGGAAATATTAGTTCAGCAATGTTTCTGTCCAAGAGGCATGAGAAGATATAACTACTGAAGTTGGTGGATTGTATTGATATGGAAGATGGCTTAATAGAAGAAGCCATAAATTATTGTTTTGAAATAGTAAGGTGAAGCTATTTTTACGTATAAAATTAAGAACTTGGGATCTCCTTAAAGATAGAGCTTTGCTTTTAAATTCCCCTAATAATAATTTTGAATGTGAAGTATTCATACACATTATATTTTTAAATAAAGTTTTCTTTAATTAAAATATCTTAATTATGACGAATATTACATAATTAAAACAAAATATAAGGTGAAAAGTGCTCATTGTACTAACTCAAATGAATATATTTTTAAAATTTTTATAAAAATGATTAATGGTACAATCTTTCGAAGACAAAAGGCAGAATCACTAGGCTGAATGTCTAACAACATGTAATTTTAAAGAGAAAAATTATGCCAGAAGCTCTGAATTATATTTAGCAAAGCAATGTAAGATAAATGAGGAAATTTTAAAATTATTAGATCCAAAATATAAAATATTTATATAAAAACAATATGATAACTATCTTGCACCACAAAATAAATTTCAAATTTGTTTTTTGTTGCATTGCAAATTGTGTTTTCTTGTCATTAGGATCAAATAATTTATATTTTTGTACATTGATGCCTACTTGTAATACCAAAAAAAAAAAAAGGGCATGTGCTCCTCAAATAATTAAAATTAAAAATATTACTACCAAAATTAAATAAATATTTTATACCATAATCAAAGCTCACTAGTCAAACACATGATATGATTTAGAACATTTGTTTACTAAGCTAAAAAAATGGTACACATAATGTAGCAGTGGTAAGTAGTAATATATCTTAATATAGTGAAAAAGGTTGGAACCTTTCCCCACTAAAAAAGTTAGATCAACTTCATGATTCAACTCATCATCATTCCACTCTCTCAGGTCTCTCCTTGTCTTCTTTCAGCTCTTTTCCTTTCAACTTTTTCAATCTCAAATCTCTCACAAAGCCAATCCCTGATAAAGACCGACAGTGCACAATTAAACAAACAGGTAGGCGTCTATTCCCATGCCCGGCGGCCCACTCTAATCTAGCATTCTTCAGTATCCTATCGCAATACTAGCGTACTCTCCCTGGCCCATTTGATGCCTATCCTTGGCCGACCAAATGTTAAACAGAGAGAAAGAGTGAAAGCTATTGACTTCTCAAGACTTGGGAAGAAGCCTGGCTTCGTCGCAGAAACCAATCTACTGCCTTTAGTTCTTCAGGTAGGCTTGCTTGTTTTCTTCTGTTCTTCATTTGGATTCACACACAGAAGTAGGTGAGGATACAGCGAGAGAGATTCAAAGCTGAAGTTGAATCAAGCTCCTTTCTTTCTCCCGTTCTCTCACATTAATGCTTCATTCTTCTGTCTCCAGCAATGTCTAGCGATTTAAAGCATATCCTAAATCACCAGCCGCCGCCGCCCAAGAAGAAGAGAAACCTCCCCGGCAATCCAGGTTGGTTTTGCTACTGAAAATGATTTGATTCCTCTACATCTTCCAAAACTCAAAACTTTATTTCCACAGATCCTGACGCGGAGGTAATCGCTCTATCACCAGCAACGCTAATGGCGCCAAACCGCTTCGTCTGCGAGATCTGCAATAGAGGGTTCCAACGCGAGCAGAACCTTCAGCTCCACCGGCGCGGGCATAACTTACCTTGGAAGCTCCGGCAGCACCCACCGGGCGGGCCGCCGGCCCGAAAACGAGTGTACGTCTGCCCCGAGCCCAGCTGCGTCAACCATGACCCGGCCCGCGCCCTCGGCGACCTCACCGGCATTAAGAAACACTTCAGCAGAAAGCACGGGGAGAAGAAGTGGAAGTGCGAGCGATGTGGGAAGCGCTACGCCGTCCAGTCTGATCACAAGGCCCACACCAAGACCTGTGGGTCCCGCGAGTACCGCTGCGATTGCGGCACACTTTTCTCTCGCAAGGATAGCTTCGTCACCCACCGAGCTTTCTGCGATGCACTCACTCAAGAAACAGCCGCCTCTGTCGGCGGCGGCGGGACCGAATGTTTGAGCTATGCATCGGATGAGACGCCGAAAGAGGAGGTCTCTCTGCGTCGACTTAACCGGTCGGAGATGGGGCCGGCTACGGCGTATATGTCGGCGACAGCATTGCTGCAGAAGGCGGCGGAGATGGGGGCGACGGCGAGCGGGGGGGAGTCGTCGGTGTTCTTCACAGGGCTTCTGCGGTCGACGAAGGGTAGTTGGGGCGGGGAGTTGGGGAAGGGGAAGACGAGGGATTTTTTGGGGCTGGGAGGAGACGGTGGTGGTCACCGGAGTATGGAGGAGATGGCGAGGTTTGCTTCCTTGGGTTCGGGAATGGAGTTTATGGGCGCTAGTTCGTCCTACAATGCTGCAGGTTATAATTAATTAATTGATTAATCAAGCTTTATTCCAAAGTTTGTTTTTTTATGCAAGGCTGGAGTGATCTTTTCCGATTTCTCCATTTGCGTTATCTGATCGGAGGAGAAGGTCGCTGTGTTGTTTTACTGTTGACATGGCGAGGAGATGAAAGCAGGACTTTATTCATTCTGAATTAAACCTCTCATCTGAGTTAAAATAGGGGGAGAAGCTCTTTAGGATTCATTTGATGGTGGCTGCAACATAAACGTAGAGTTTATAAGCAAAAAATATTTATTTTTTCTGAAGTTATTATGAGTGGCAGAAATTTAAAAAAATTAAATTATGAACAAATTATCTGAAATGAACCCTCAAAGAGCAACAGAGATATTGAAGTGAGGGAGTTGAAGATCTGTGTGTAAATGCTGTTCGTTTAAAGAATCTAGTGTTTTTTAATTCTTACAGAGATGTTGAGTTGTGTTAGCCAATTGATAGAACTACTGAATTCAGGCAGATTTTATCCTATTCGGCTGCAAATTACTTGAAAGTTTCATTTCAACTGAATAGATTCAGCTGCTGCATCCATGGAATTTTTATAACGTCCGGTGTCCGGATTCGTCCGGAGACGAATCCAGACGCGCCACGTCACCCGGGATCAGTGCATTCGGGTGATGTGGCGCAGCCGGATTCATCTCCGAACGGGCGTAATAATCTCTCGCATCCATGGCAGTGAGTGCTTCAAGGTTTTGAAACTACTTTTTCAGATAAATCTAAATTTTTTACTTGACCTGAAAAGAAGTCTCTCATTCATCAAAATAAATGCCACTTAAAATGACAAGATGCATCTATTTGAATATTTTGTAAGCTTCATCATACCAGTGAAAATGAAAGGACTTGACATTTATCTAATTATAGTGGAAGCATTTGAACAGCCTTAATGATGCGACTAGCCGTTGTAGCTGTTGCAATGAGAACGCCGAACTCTGCATGAAATCATCATCAAGAGAAAAGCTTGATGCACATAAAAGAAACGAGAAAAAAATAAGGAAAATGCTTAATAGAGGGACTGAGATATATATAATTTGACTTCAACTAAACAAAACACTAATATACATAAATATTTCTATCAACAGCATAAAAATATATTTAATAGAATGAAAATATATCCAATTATATTATAAAAAATATTACAAGATCAACTGTCTAATTATTTTATAAGATTCTAAACCAACATTCATAAAGTAGAAAAATATAAATATGTTCCTCCAAGTCGTTTTCTTCAGCTACTCCATCCTATTGCTGACATTGTTGCAGCTCCATGAATCTTTGTAATTCAGATTCTATTTGTGGTTGCATCTCATCCTTCATTTATCACATATGTCCATTCATTTCTACTGTTAGTGCGACAACATTTCTACTACAACAACTTTTCAATATTATTGTCCGTGAAGTCTGCTTTGCAGGAGGATTGAGCTTCATATGCATAGGCTTGTCAGCCTAAGTCATAGACCATTCCCTTCTGCATTCCTCCTAGTGCTTGGGACCATAAATTATAATTTGACTATTGTGTTTATGTAGTAGATGATCCCTATGTAACACCTCCAGGTTTAGTGTATTGTTCAATCCGGTATGATCCTATTAGAAGTCAGGTATCTATTGGAATTTTATGTTTGAACTCTTTTGCATGAGTCTAAAATGATCTGTATGCTTGCAAAAGGTCTGCATGTATTCTGGAGCGGATTTTAGAGGTCTGAATGCATGTTTGTAAAATTTGAAAATTTCCTTCTAGAGCACCTCAGCGCTGTGTTTTTAGACACCCCGATGCTAGGCCAATTTCTACTTATAAATATCTTTTTCTACTAGCCATTTCATTCAATCATTTTGGGAAGCTCGCCAAGAGGGGGATTTTGAGAGGGAGAAAGGAGGATTTTGACAGCTTCAGGTTATTTTTAGCTGCCAGTCTAATTCTGAAAGTTGTCCGGATTGAGGTAGGTCTCACTATGCCTTTCTAAATTTTAAAAAATACGGAGTTTTGCCAAATTTTTTTATTAAATTTATATTTTCGTTATTGATAAACAAGAATAAATTTGGACTAGTAAAATATTCACTGCTTAACTTTTTGTATGTTATAGAGATTGAGATTCTGAACATTTTGAATATTTTTTAGAAATTTACACATGTATTTTGAAATGTGTGCTTTTTTAATTAAATAGAAAATTATTCTTAACTCGAAAAATAGTGTTGTTGTACAACTAAAGTATTGAAATAGTGTTTTGCATGCTCCTTATTAATTTGGTGAAATTTTGAAATAATATATTTTCGCTCAACAATATATTCTGTTGTCTACCGTTATAGCAAGTTGGGGGATTTTATATTGAGTTCCTTTATGCTTTAATTATTACATTGCACTGAATTATATGAGTTTGGATTTGGAAAATATTTATTAGGAGATATAAGAGGCCAGAATCTTTTGGATTTTGTCTGATGCAGGGAATCTAAAACTCTCTGAAATTCATTCTGTTGGGAGTCATAAGGGGTCAGAATCATGAATTATGTCTAAAGGAGGGGGGATTTATTGGGAGTTATAAGGGGCCAAAATCTTTAGATTTTATCTGGGATCAGAGAAATCTATTATCTTCGATTATGTGAAATAAAGTTCATATTAAATTTCAGTTTATTTAACTGCTCAGTATTATTATTTGAATCTTTGATTAACTACTATGCTATATTACTCTGCTTAGTACAGTGAATTGTTATATTACATTTGATAATTTTGAAAATATGTTTAATAAAAGAAGTATTTGTAAATTTTGATTGGTATTTGTGGCCTGCTATGTTGTTTGAGCTCATCATTGTATGCATTTTATTTTTATGGGTCTAGGAAAAGGAAAGAGCCTGTGTGAATAGTAATTTCAAGAATCTAATCTAAGTCTGTAAGTATTTCTTCTTTTAATTTTTTGCATAATCATGGCAAGTTTTATTACTCTAATTTGTAACTTTTGTTTATAGTCATGCATTATGATTGTATATGCATTTTTGATGATAGATGAAAAGCAAATCTTTTGGATGATTTTATTTTCAATACTAGATGTTAATAGCAGCCCTGTATTTATTATTATTTTTAAGTTGAATTTGAAGAGATTTCTGAAAACTTTTTAAAACTTAAATCTCAGGACACTCCTGTTACAGCTCAATATAATAGGACTTGTCCAGAATGTGGGTCTTATCGGGTTAGTTTGTAATAAATCTTTTTGGTATCAAAGCAGTAGTTTTGAAAAATGATCATCGAATAGAGCTATAGAAATTGATTTGTAAGTCAAGTGAGATAGTTTTGGGATCTATTTGGGCATTCATTTTATTTATTTTTATATGCATATATGTTAGGTTATATTTTCTGTATGATATTGGATTCGCCAGACCTTGTTGTGATAGATGGATAAAGTGTTAGTTAGACAACTCCTATATATAGTGTTGCACTAACTGTTAATTCTGATATGGTTTTCCAATTTTCTAGTCTGATAGCCTAGATGATGGGCAAGGCATAGAACAGGGTTCTTATTGCTAAACTTGATGATGTAGACAAACATCTATAGTTGTTTTTAAGATTAAAGCCTCCAAGATTTGAGGGTGTTGTTGAGCCCAGTGCAGTAAAGTATTAGTTGAGGAGACTAAAAATATATATTTGATGGCATGTATTGTCATCTTGAGAGGAATGTATCGTTAGTTGTTTTTCTTTTAGATGGTAAAGCAGAGCGCTGGTGGATGGGCCAGTAGGAAGAGAAATTTTAAAGGAGATTGAACTCTTTGATCATCTATGAAGAATTTTTTAATATATTTTGGGCTTAGTTTGTACCACCATCTACATGGCAGCACATGCATGAGACTTTTTTTAGGTTGGTTCTGCGGAGTAGGACCATGATGAAGTATGAGGAAAAGTTTACTACTTTAGCCAGGTATGCTCCATAATTAGTTTGCACTCAAGTGGAGAAGTGTTATAGATTTTTGAGGGGATTGTGAGACAGTTTGAGGTAGCCACTAGTCCCATTCTATATCTCATTCTATATCTCTAATTTTTTTGAACTTATGGAGAATGTCCATCTGATTGAGAATGATTTGATAGCTACTCAATAACAGTGGACTACTAGTAAAAAGTATTTTGTTAGTGAGACTTCTAGTAGTGATTTTCTAAAATAAAAGAGTAGATTTAGACTTGGAGATTTTAGGAGAGGTGGACAGTCTATACATGCAGCAGTCTCTAGCACTGGTAGTATGGCTAGTTCTTATTCTATCAGTGGAGTGTCGGTATGTTATAGTTGTGGCATATGACACTTTGGTTAGTGCTATAGGATGATATGATGGTATTTTCGATAAGGATAGGTGGGACACATACTGGTTAAGCGTTCATAGGAAGGATTTGATCGACGTTCTGAGCCCTAATCTAAGAGTTTTGTCAGATCCATAAGGAGATCGAGGACAGTTTCACTCTATACATTTTTTTAGGGATCATCTGATAGAGGTAGTGGATTTGATTCTATGGAAGGCTTGACATCAAGTAGACCATTTACAGGTCAGAGAGAGTTTTATAATTCTATTGCTCCAGCTCTGATTCAGCCACATGTGTATAGTTTGATTCAATAGGAGGCTTGGGATGCCTTAGATGTTGTGACATGTATCACTTTTTTTTATAAATTATTTTATATTTTATTTGATTATGGAGCCAGTCATTCATTTTTTTAAGAGTTATTTTGATTCATTACACTTAGCTTCAATTTTATTATCTTTTTTCTTGTTTGTTACTTTATTGATTGGATATGGTATGATAGCTAGTAGCATTTATTTTTATGATATTGAGATGTCTGATAGAAAGTGGAGGTGTAGTTTGATTTTTCTGCCTATTTAGTTTGTTATGCTTCTAAGGAAGATTATGCTATGTATCTGAGGATAGTTCGGGATATTCTTAGAAAGCATCAGTTATATGCTAAATTTTTCAAATGCAAGTTTTGACTAAAAGTATCTCATTTCTCGGATATGTAGTTAGTAGTACTGTTATTTCTATAGATTTCTAGAAGGTTCAGACTATTGTTGATTGGCCAAGGCCTACTACTGTATCTGAGGTACATATCTTCTGAGGCATGTCCGATTATTACAGGAGTGAAGGAATTTTTTTAGATTTCTATACCTTTGACGGGAATGACTTTGAAATTAGTATCTTTTATTTAGACATCTAATTATGAGGCTAGCTTTAATAGACTGAAGGATTATTTAACTTCTGCTCCAGTTCATTCACTTCAATCTAGCATAGAAGGATATCAGGTAGTAAGTAATGCTTTACTGAAATAATTGGGATGCGTTCTAGTGCATCATAAAAAAGTTATAGCTTATGCCTCTACACAATTCAACCCATATGAAAGGAATTATTTAACTCATAATCTGGAACTTACCGCTATGGTATTTATTCTGAAGATCTTGAGATAATATATATATGATGTCAGGTGCGAGATCTTTCCTGATCATTAGAGTTTAAAGTACATCATAATTCTAAAAGATCAAAATTTTAGGCAAAGAAGATGGCTTGAATTGATCAAGGATTATGATTTGACTATTCAATATCAGACTGACAAAGTAATATGGTAATAGATACTCTAAGCAAGAAATCTTTTAGATTATTATGTAATGCCCTAGAATTTAATTTGGAAGAATTATTATTTTTTATCTTTTAATTAATAACCACCAGAGCTATTTATTCCTTTTTATCAATAAAAATATCAATGAAAGTACCACTAGTGAGCAAAACATCAATATATATATGTAAGCATTACATCATAAATCGCATACACTACTCACAAATCATTATAATCATATCATGTCTATCCAAATCCTGAGTATAAAAGAATAACTAAACAACAAAAAATAAACTTAAGAAATCATAATCAATCTCTCCCTTCTAATCCTGTGCCATTATCTGAAATCATTTAAACCATATATAATGAGCTCAATAGCCTAATAGGTCACTAAATCTTATAAATGAATTCAAAGCATGGTAAAGAAGCAACATGCAAGTCATTAGTCAATTCATAATAGTGACATTCACATGATCATGAATCAGTGTAGAAATGGTAAACTCACGTGTAGTAGCACACGTGTAGTAGCAGTAAAGTCTGTAGATAGCAAAATAGTATGATGTTGAAGCCATAAAGTAGTCATTATAACAATATTTATTCAATAAAATAGTATGGGCATTGAATCAATAAAATAGTCATTATAACAGTAAATAGAAAGGAAATCATATAAATTGATATAACCAAAACCTCAATAAAACTAGCAGAATTACATCAATACAGTAAAATTGTATGCAAGAGTATATACCATATTCAACTATTTTATATCAGTATTTATTCAATATATTAATCATATGCTTAGTGTATCTAGTATATCCTATCCAGTAAGGTAAATTAGTACAGTGAATCAATAAATAATATAGTGTATTAATAATAGTAGCAGTAATAGTGAATCATTGGTAGCCATAATACAGTATTGTGATAATGAATTAGTAACCAATAATAGTATCAGTGAATTAATATCACAATTAGTGATTCAGTAATAGTATCATTAGTGATAGTAATAGTAAAGAAATATAGTAATATTAAAAGTAAACAGTAAATCTATATAGCAATAATAAATTGATGTTGGAACAGTAAAGTCATACAGTAACATACATTAAGTAATCACATAAAAAAAGTAAAGAGTTATGGCAAAGCGGGCTTTTTATAGAATAAGTTATTAATAACTATTGCCTCAGTAAACAGAGTCGTCACTCTATATTTGTTGGAACAGTAATAACTCCTTATAACTCCCAATCAGTGAATTATATAAATGAGGATAACACCAAACTATAATATTTAAAGAAAAGCCCATCGACCCACTATCCTGTATAGGTCAATTAGTTTCCAACCAATATTAGTGAAACCAACTTTTACTTGTCTTCTCACATATTATTATCATAGTACTCTATAATAGTATTTATACTAGTAATTTGGAGCAGCTATTACTCGACCACACACTAGTATGCATTCATAATGGCTATTTTAGCATTATGCATACAATAAACTATAATTTTTTATTTAGAAAAATTTGTACAAAATATAATATCTTTCATTATAATTGGTGAAATTAAAAAATAGTATAGTCAAAATGTCTAGAATATCTAATACAATAACATATAAAAAGTTACTTAGTATAAGTTTAATAAAATTGGAAAAAATACAAAAAAATTAGTTTTGGGAGAATCTAGTGGTCAAAATCAAAATCTTTGAAAACATAAATAGGATTAGAGTCACCTATCTCAACTGGAATAATTTTTATAAAAGCGGCGAAGAAATTTGGTTGCCAAAATTTTTTCTTTCTTTTCTCTCTCTCTCCTCTCCTCCTTGCTTCTCCCTCTCTCCTGATTTCTTCTTAAGCAAGCTGGTGGTGGAGTGAGGGAGGGATGGGTGAGTGGACATATATATTTTAGTGGCCTAGCGACGCAATGCTCAAACCCAATGACATAACACTTTAATTTAAATAGAAATTCTTTTTTTAACACATCTTGTATTTTTTGGGTTATTCTAATCTACTCACCTTAGAAAAATATCATCTTTGGCATTTCTCTTAAGGATTCGGGCACAAAATTTGTATAAAATAAATCTGTATGATCAAAACTCAAATTGAATCAAAATTAAATCAAAAGTTCATTGAATCATATAGTCATGCAATTCATTCCATCACATGTCATTCACTCATGCATGATAGCTATATCATTCAACCATTTAAACCTATTTCTTACTAATAGAACTTTTAGATTGTTATTGGTCTTCCAAATACTACAAGTTATGCACATGTGCATCACTGGAGTAGGTGCAGTTAGTTCTGGTGCAACACTCTCCCTCTAACTACTACTGACAATTCTATCATCAACCTTATTGGTTGATCTTTCACTATAAGTTCTCGACCCTATAGTTTGTTATCCTTCAGTTTATCTAAACTATCCTACACTAGAATTATCTCTTCCTCTAAATCCCCTCTGAGGATAATATGCTACCTTATTTCCTTGTTGTCCATATTGAAAACATCACCTTGTCTATAAGTCGCATTAACCAGGATGTCTTGTTCCATAATGAATACACTCGGCATAGCTACTAACAGAAGTTATCGATCCATATCCTTATAAATCACTATAATACATTTTTTATCACTATATCTATCTCTATCTATACTTGCTTTTGTGGACCTCCAAGAGGAACAAAGTACCGCCGCCTCGTGGGGGGGGGGGGGGGAGACAGTATGTGCCAATGAGAGGACAAATTCAATCATACGTATGATTAACCATTGAGGATAGTGGCTCTCACAAGCACACCCCGATGGGTGACAATATATGTGACCTTATCATCACAACGGGTTTTCCCCACCCGATACACAAGCTCGAGTGGGGTTTATTTAAAAATGAGATTCGGTTTCTCACGGGCGAAAGCCCCCGTAGTTAATTACATCTCAAGCCGGGGCCCGAGAATACTCTCGATTAAGGATTCCACATTATACTTCCCTAAATGGGATCGACATGTAAGGAGAAGACTAGGAAATCCTACTCAAAAGGAAAAGAAATGCTCAACTTGGCTTAGTCAACATACACGACTCAGATCAGTATTCGGAGGGACTAAGGTAGTGAGAAGAAATTGGAGAAAATAAATAAATCATGCACTCAAAGCATGTAGGAGAGAAGGATGGAGGTGGCGTCATCCATGTGATGCAGATAGGTAGGATTTATAATCTCTGGATGATAGAAGACTTACCAATTGATGAGGCATACTACGAAATAATAGTAGCCTTGAATCCTAGATCTAGAGTGGGTCTAGTGTTCTCCGCAACACTAACACTCGTGTCCTAGCTAATGCAATGCAAAATCTGGACTTACCCCAGCCTGGATTGGGGAGCCAGCTAACCACCTAGTCGCTTCAAAACCATGAGTCCAGTCATTTTATAAAAGATGGGTGGATAGGTTATAATTTTTTAGAAGTAGGGCCGACGTCTATAGAGTTTCCTAATTAGCCCCAAACTTATGCAGGGTGAATGCTACTAGGTCTAATGCAATTAAAATTTTAATTTAGTTGATTTCTAATGTAATACATGCTAATTAAAGTATCCAAATCAAGTATGCATGGATTTTAAAAAGGCTTATAAAAAATAATTTTAAGAAGTAGACTGGGCTTCCTCAGGTCCGGCACCTCATCCTCATAGGCCAGATTATCTGGACTCTACCCGCAGGCGGGGAAGTGTCTTACAGAAGGAGAGAGAAAATACATTGATATACATGTGACCCCGGACGACTCCGGCAGCTCCCTAGGTCGTTAGGTTTCTATGTTACTTAAACCTTAAAATTTTAAATATTAATTATGAGTAAAAAAGTATTTTAGTCCTTAGAGAGCCTAACAAAATTCCATGACAAAACAAAAGTGGCATATAAATCGCCAAGAAACTAAGAAAAATAAGCAGCCCTAAAGGCACATAATCATAAATATCACATCAAGATAATCAAACTAATTAAATAAATGTCCATAGGCCAACTGCCCTTAATTATAAACTAGGGTCTACAGAAAATAAAGTGGTCGGGCACCACTGCCAACAACCCGGATTTCTAATCCTAGAACAAACGCAAGTGACTTTGAGTGGGATACTCTTGGTCTTCAGCTTCTTGATCTTCTCTTCCTTGGACTCCTGGATCTCCTCCTCTTCGAGCTCTTTGGATTTATTGTAACTGAATACCTAGGGTTGGTAAGAAGATTCTCCCCCAAAAAGGAGGTTATTCTCTCCACCTTGGGTAATGAAGTGATCCAAATTTAGGCTCCTGAATAGAAAAGGACTATCCTCATAGTGGGTGTCCTTTTCTTTTTTGGAATCTAACCTTTGGATCTATATATCCCCACTCAAAGGTGCACTTTCACAACTTAATACCAATATTACAAATGGTTTATATTAAATGAAAGCAAAAAATCTAGACTCTCCTGCAAGGTTATCCTAATAAAATCAACCCAAGCAGTTTATATAGAAATAAAAATACTCATCACAGCCACACTTGGCCATACTCTTAATTATTTGAGGGCTAACCAGTTCTAGAGCACCTATAGCAATTTATGACTATGATTTTTTTATTAGCCCTCATTTATGTAGGGAGGCTGAGCAATTTCTGAAGCCCCTGCATAAAATAACGTTAGTATTTAAATCATGATTATTACCCCCCTTTTATTAGCGCTATATGAGTATGGCCACCTACAAAAAATATCGTTAGTATCAAAATCGATCCTAACATATGGGCAATCTATAGTGCAATCACATCAATTCCCAGAGTGCAGTAAAAGTAAACAAACACATCAATATTATTCCAATCACAACATGTAGTGAAAACATGAAAAACTCGACACACAGCAGTAAAGTAAACACCGACCTATCCCAGATCTAGAAGTGGTGCCCTAGCAAACCCTCTAAGTGTGTATAAAAGGCTGTGTAGTTGAGATAGATCCTAAGCTGGGTAGTTGGTTGAAGTTATCTAGTGTCTAAGTTTATTGAAGGTCCCCAGGAGAGGTTTAGGTTTGAGTTTAAATATTAATGCATTAAGGATCAAATTAGGTATATTTTAATGGTTCAGTGATTACTACCTTTGTTTCACACCGAGGCCGTTAAGTTTATTTCACATTCATTGGGGCTAAGTTAATAGCCTCGTAGGCCTGGGTTACCAAGTAGCAACCATGAGTTGATTAAGTTGATTTAGTGGGTTAAAGATTAAAAGAAAAGGGGTATATTAATTTATTTATTATTATGTTAGTATATTGGCTTTGTGTTAAGGGTAATATTTTTTGAAATTTAAGTTAAGCCGGTGGTTTTCAGAAGGTCCGGGGTCACCTATCCACTAGGTCAAAGGGGTCCAAAATTAAATTTTTGATTAAAGGGGCTTTATGAATAGTTAATATTTTTATAAAATAATAGACCTTAACCCAATCAGTTAGACTATAAGAATACCCAATTTGGATTCTTCTATCCAAAGTTATGAATTTCCGAAGTTTTGGTCTCGTTTTGAACTAAGTTTGACCGGATTATTAACTTTTTTTATTTAAGTTGATTTATGAAATCTTAATATTTTTAATAAATACTAGACCCTAATGTGAGTTGAATGCCTTTGAGGTTGTCTAATTTGGAGTTTTCTATAATTAGTTATGAATTTTCAAAATTCGGGTTATTTAGTGAATTATTGAAATTATTTAATTCAAGGATGTTTTAGGGATTTTGATCCAAATTAGTTCCAAACTGCTTGGAATCACCCCCAAAGGTCAGGAATGACCCAAAGAAGTGTTCCCAAGTGTTTGGAAAAAAATTGGAATTTTAAATAATTTTAAATTATTTAATTTAATTAAAAGGTGATTTTTTAATCAAAATTAAATTAAAGTTGAGATTGAGGTCCAATTAAGGGGCTTTTAATTTTCATGGATTAGGGACTAAATTCTGAAGAGTTTTATATATTATGGGTATTTTTTTGATTTAAAATAAATTTATTACAATTTTATGAAGTTATCGGATCCTAATTAAAGGGTAAATTAGGGTTGATCAATTAAGGGTTATAATGAGTCCTAAAAATTTCTAAAAAATTCTGAGGAATTTAGGATGTCACTAAGTTTAAGTATTTCAAGTTTCAAGTCAATCTGAGGTGAACCTTAGCTTATAGAATTTCTCTAAGTTTGCTAGACGGGTCCTTAATTATTATCCTGATGGTGTCACTACGTTGCACAGGTCTTGAATAAGTGTTTGAGACTAACCCTTTGGGTAACATAAAGGGGAATACAATGCAAACATAAACACACCATGTCCTTTGATCTAGGAGAGCCTAAACTAAGTGTTTGTGCAACCTACACATGTAAAAGATGATAAAATAAATAAATAAGCACGTTTAACAATGCGATTAGTGAATGATTGGAGCTCAATCATTCACTAATCTCTACCCCATGAATGCTATCCATATTCTCAAGAAAAGTTTAAAATTTCAAGTAGTGAATTTCCTCAAAATTAGGTTGATTTAATAATATATAATTTTAAAGTAGTTTTAAAATACATGTAATAAGCATATAGATTTTAGAAAATAATATAATTAAAAAAATAGCTCAATTTATTAACATACATAAATATATGGGAGATCCATTGGTCAATCCAGCAAGGCTCAAAAAGGGTTTAAAAATAATTTTATAATTTTAAAATAATTAATACAATAATTATTTATATATTATTTAAATAACCAAATAACTAGATAATATAGAAATTAACCAAAAAATAAATAAATTTTAGTTTCTGGAGATACTTTTAAATTAAAATTCATAATTTTCTGAAAAGTTTGAGGTATTATATGTCAAAATCTGATTTAGAACGGATTAGATATGAATTTTTGAAGTTTAATGTATTTAAAAAAACGATTTTTAAATAATTTCAAAATAATTAATATTGAAAAATAATTATTGAATTAAATTAAATTAAGTATTAAAGTTTCTGAAATTTAAAGTAATTTAATAAAAGTAGTTTTCATAAGTTTTGAAAAATAAATGAATTTTGAATTAATTAATTATTAATTAAATAATCTAAGTATTTAATTAATTATAATAATCTAAAATGCGAAAAATATTTATTAATTTTAAGAAATAAATAACAAAAATAATTATCTAATTTTGAAACTAATTTATTAAAATTATTTATTATGAATTTGGAAAAATATTTAAATTTTAAATTAATTAATCATTAATTAAATAATTTAAGTAATTAAGAAAAATATTTAAAATAAGGTATATTTATTAAATTTAAAAGGGTAAATAAATAAATAAATAAAATCTCTGATATGTTAACATAATTGGAATAAGAGATTCTTTATAAATTTGGAAAATAATTAAATTTTAAATTAATTAATTATTAATTAAATAAATTAAGTAATTAATAATTAAAAAAAATATTTAAAATAGAAAATATTTATTAAAAATAAAAAAATGTAAATAAATAAAAAAAAATTATCTGATTTTAAAAATAATTTAGAAAAATTATTTTTTACAAATTTAAAAAGTAATTAAATTTTAAATCAATTACTTATTAACTAAGTAACTTAAGTAGTTAATAAATTAAAATAATTTTAAAAATAGGACAAATAATTAATAATTTGAATTAAATAATAAAAAAATAATAATTTTCTAATTTTAAAAAAATTAATTAAAAAATAATTTTTATAAATTTAGAAAGTATTTAAATTTTGAATTAATTAATTACTAATTAAGTAATTTAGGTAATTAATCAATTAGAATAATTTAAAGAAGGAAAGTAATTTCTCTGATATTTTAAAATAATTAATGAAATTTTTTTTTAATTTTAGAAAGTAATTAATTAATTATTGATAAAATTTTAAGACATTTAAACAATTAACTAATTAAGAATTACTTAAAATAATATATTTTAACACAATTTTAAAATTAAATTATTAAAAAGTAATAATAAATTTTTTTTTTATTTTTTATTTATTTATTTTAAAATAAAATGGATAAAGAAATATTTATTATTATCATTTTAGAAGTATTTAATAATTATTAGTATTAACTAAGTATTTAGATTTTAAGTAATTAAAACTTTTTTAAATAATAATAAATATATTATAAAATAGATTTAATTTTAAATTAATGTATTTTAAAATAATTATTAAATTATTTAAACATATTTTACAAAAAAAAGTATTTAGTTTTAATAAAATATAAAAAGTAAAAAAAAAAAGAATGAAAAAATCAAGGACTTAAAACGGATTCCATAACCCTAAAACGAAAAAAAAAAGATTTCGTTCTCAAGGATGGCTCTATTGATTTTGATGAAATTTTAAACGTAGATTAAGAACATGAACAAAAGTCATGGGGAGGTATTTGGAAGCTCTGAAAAGCGTTTATTAGAAATATATACGGATCTAAGTGTAGGGACTAAAGTTTTTTTTTGAGAAATTCTAACTGTTAGATCTTTGAGATCTTTAAATGATTAAGCTTGTAGATTGTCCTCGTATATTCCTCTAGTTGAACTCGAGCTCTAATTTGTCTTGGATCGGATGGTAGAAGCTTTGGAAGGGGAATAGACTCGGGTCGCCAGAGATCTCGTGGCCCGTAAGATTTTAGCGACGAATTCGAGTGGAGGAAGATGGGGAGATGTTGGAAGAGCTCTCACACTAAAAAAATTAGGGTTGAAAGCGACTAGGAAAAAGAAAAAGCCAGCCCCCCTCATGAAGTCCTAAAAGAGTATTTAAATGATTAAGGCCTTAGATCCACGGCTAGGATTCATCCTAAGGTTAATTCGGAGGGAATTGAGGTGATTTAATTAGCCATCCATTTAATTGTTTGATTTAGGAACAAATTTAAGCTCATAAAGATTGAAAAAAAAATAAATTAAGCATATTAAATTAAAATCAAGTTTACAATCAGATCCGATTCGGGTCAATTTGGGATTCAATTTGATTTACTCAAATTAACCCAGTTAAATTTAAATAAAATAAAGACTCGAATCAAATTAACCTCGACGGGGCTAAGGCAAACTAATCGGGCTCAATCGGACACAGTCGAGTCTACTTTGACTCAATTCAAGCTAAATCGAGCTCGAATTGGACTCGATGGGGCTTGATTAAATTAATTAAAAGCCCTCGAGGGCACTCGAATGAAAATTGAGTTCAAAAAATGGACCCCCAATAGGTGCGGCGAATAAACTAGTGAACCGCTCGTATTAGCATTGATCGAATGTAACAAAATGAGTGAAGTAAAGACCCAAGTAAAGTAGCTCCAAAAGATGTGAAAGAGAGGGAAGGGGGATCTTCTCCTGGCCTTGCCCTATAACAAGGGCAGAGCCGATGAGAGAGCAAAGAGTAAAGTAGTAACAGGTCACCAAAAGGTGACAAAGTAAGGGAGATCATCTCCTTGCCTTCCCCTGTAGTGAGGGCAGAGCTGAGGAGAGAACAAAGAGTAAAGTGGTAAAGGTAAACAAACTACCTGCGTGACCGTATCAAAATGACAGAAGGTGGTGAGGCACGCCTTCTAGAGACTCTATAGGGTACTCTCAACTGAGTAAAGTCTGATGTCCGCTTGATCAGAGCAAGACAGTCAGAGAAGAAGGGGAGTGGTGAGGAATGCCCTCTCAGGGACTCTATCGGGGCTCTCTCAATCGGGTAAGTAAAATCAACTACCTAACTGATCATTTCGAGACAGCAAAATAGAAGGTGAAAGGATCCCGTCTCCTCCTGCTCCTTTTAAAACGGCAGATAGGGGTGACCCAATACTCTGCCTGACCTCAGTAAAGAAAATAAGCCACAAAATCTGATGCCTGCTTAGTCTTTTACAAGACAATCAGGGTAAAAAGAGTGGTGAGGAATGCCCTCCCAGGGACTCTTTCGGGGCTCTCTCAGCTGGGTAAGTAAAACTAACTACCAGTCTGACCACAGTGGATCAGCAGGGTAGAAGGTGAAAGGATCCCGTCTCCTCCTGATCCTTTCGGAACAGCGGATAGGGGTGACCCAATACTCTGCCTGACCTCAGCAAAGTAAATAAGTTACGAAATCTGATGCCTGTTTAGTCTTTGATAAGACAATCAGGGTAAAAAGGGGTGGTGAGGAATGCCTCCCAGGGACTCTGTCGGGCTCTCTCAACCGGGTAGGTAAAACCAACTACCAGTCTGACCATAGTGAATCAGCAGGGTAGAAGGTGGAAGGATCTCGTCTCCTCCTGCTCCTTTCGGAAAGTGGATAAGGGTGGCCCAATACTTTTGCTTGACCTCAGCAAAGTAAATAAGCCATGAAATTTGATGCCTGTTTAGTCTTTTACAGGACAATCAGGGTAAAAAGAGTGGTGAGGAATGCCCTCCTAAGGACTATATCGAGGCTCTCTCAATCGGGTAAATTTTGATGTCTGCTTGATCAAGACAAGATGATCGGGGTAAAAGAGTGGTGAAATATGCCTTCTAGGGGCTCTATTAGGCACCCTCAACCAAGTAAAGTTTGATGCCCACCCGGCACATATGCCTGCAGTAGAGCAATCAGGGGAAAGTGGTGGTGAGATATGCCTCACAGGGGCTCTGTGGGGCACTCTCAATCAAGTAAGGTCTGATGTCTACTGGAAACATCAAGATGATCATGGTAAAGTCTAATGTCTGTCAGAACCGCGAGATAATCAGGGTAAAAGGGTGGTGAGAAATGCCTCTGCTAGGGACCCTATCAGACACTCTCAACTAAGTAAAGTCTGATGCCTATCTGGCGCATGTGCATGCAGTAGAGCAATCAGGGGAAGTCATCTCAACCATACCCTGACACACATATGTGTAGGGATGTGAGGAAAAGGAGAAAGATAGATTGAAGAATTCTAAGGGGAAGAGTCGACTAAGAAGTCCCAAGCTAGCATTTTGGTTACCGCATGGTAGAGGATAAATCATCGTAGCTATGAGTATCTAAATGCTGGTGGAACTTCCAAGGTAATATCAAGATCATACAAAAATTAGAAGCATCGGACTGATGCCTCGAGGGACAACAGGGAAAGGTACACCCTCAGTAGAGTGCGAGAGGGGTAATCTCCTTCTCAGTGAGTAACAATTGAAGTAGCGAGAGGGACACACTCGCTACAGAGAATAGAATTATATCAAAGAGAAATAATCATAAAGAATTATAGTGGTACACCCACATCAACTGGTGGGACCCTATAGGAGGAGGAAGCAACATGAACACATCCAAAAGACTGCTCTGCAGCCAAGAGTCGGGTCACATTAAGAAAGTATGTCACTATAAGGCAATGGAAGTGATTTTCTGCTAGAAAATCAGAGCTCACTAAGGGGTGATGCTAACATTAGAGATTTGATGTACTACATCACGATCAAGAAAAATAAAGTGGAGTAGCTAGGATATACACTCGCCACTGAGGATGGTAACATCAAATATGATCAATAATCATGAAAAGCTCACAGTGTAGCACCCGTACAAGTAGGTGGGACCCTGTGGGAGGTGACAATAATACTAATGTATCTGTAAAACTACTCTAGTAGTTAAGAGTAGAGTATAGATGAGAGAGTGGGTCTGTAAAGGAAGGAAAGATCTGATCTCTTGCTAGAAGATCAGAGTTCTCAAGGTAGTGATGCTAACACCTGAGACCAAGTGTACTACAACACTACTGGAAGAATAATTCAAGGCAGCGAGGGGACACACTCACCATTGAGGATAATGACCTACGAATAAGATCAATAAATATCAATCATCATAGTGGTAACTCCCACCCTGACTAGTGGGACCCTGTGAGAGGTAGGAGCAACACTACTATATCCGTAGAACTACTCTAGTAGCCAAGAGCAGGGTAGGGATGAAGAAGTAGGTTGCTAAAGGAAACTAGAGAGTTGATCTTCAGGCTAGAGGATCAAAGCTCTCAGAGGTGTGATGTTAACACCTAAAATAAGGTGTGTCACGTCACTAACAAAGACTATCATGATCATAAAGGATCACGACAAAACGAGTGTAGGTTCATCCTTGATGTGATCACTTAGATGCTTCGAAGGAGAGGAGAAGGAAAAGTTTGGGGAATTTGAGCTCTTAAAGAGTATTATCGGGTTTCACCTATGATAAGGGCAACCAGTTTTGCTATGCTAAGAGCTTCCCTCTTTTAATTTATCAATGTACATTTTTTATTTTACATATTTTTTATTTATTTAGAATCACAGATTAAGTATCCCGTACTATCGAAGGTAACACGCGGTAGAGGGAACGTTTATCATATTCGTAAGTTACTCATAGTATGAGGTATCCTCTAATGATTAGAACATAAAGAGAGGGAGGTAGGATTGGCTTTGATAACCCAGGCCACATTTGCCATATGAATAAAACTGAGGGCATAATCATAACAAAATTAATGTAGGAATGAAATTCAAATTAGGATTGTGGATCAACATTACCATTTCTGCCCAATACAGGTGGGTATGGACCCAATATCACATCCCCTAAGGGATCTAAGTCAATGGTTTTGATTTCCCAGACCACACTCAAGGTGATGAATGAAATTGGGGAAACAGAGAGGGGGGAACTCTCAAACAACCAGAACTCAAAAGAGAAAAGTGTAATAAATGCAAGACTCATATCAGTCCTTAAGAATGGGATATAATCAGATGTTGGGGTCAAAATATATTCGTGAATGAATTTTTAAAAGAATAAGATAAGCATTTAAAAAAACTCAATAGTGGGGACACTAAGAGATGTTAAGCACTTACCAATTAATTGAGAAAGGTCTGATTCATATATTTCTTAAAGAGTGAGAATTTCATCAGAGAGTAAAAGAATTATTTTTAGAAATAAAAAATTAATCTCTCGATCATCTTGGACCTAGAATAAGTTCAAAAGTTTAGTAATATATGTTGACTCCATCTAAACCCAAAAGGTTAGGGATTTAAATTTTACTAACCCAATTTGAGCTCCCTACAAACTAGATTGAGCTCTCTCCCTTATATATATATTTTGAATTAAAATCTAATTCAAAAGGGTTTAAATTAGAGAAAGAAATTGAATCTTCTTAATCTTCTTGCATGGAAATATTTTTTTATATCTAATAGGATATCATTGCATAATGATGAATCCAAAATCATAATTTTTAAACTCAAGTATCACAAATATCAAAGGATATGGATTTTCTGAGATTTAAAAATTTACAAGAAATGGAAGCCATTTACTTATTCATTTTGGGCTCATTTTGTGCCCCTTAACATAGTTTGGCGCACTACGCATCTTTTCATTATTTAATACACTTTGTGTATCTTTCATTTTTAGCACACTGTGCATCTTTTCATAGTTTGATACACTTTATGTATCTTTCTGATTTAAAACAAATTTATTATAATTTTTTGAAGTTATCGGGTCCTAATTAAAGGGTAAATTAGGGTTAATCAATTAAGAGGTTTAATGAGTCCTACAAATTCCTAGAATATTCTGAGGGATTTAAAATATCACTAAGTTTAAGTATTTCAAGTTTCAAGATAATCTGAGGTGAACCCTAGTTCGTAGAATTTCTCTAAGTTCGCTAGACGGGTCCTTAATTATTATCCTTAAGGTGTCACTATGTTGTACAGGTCTTGAATAAGTGTTTGAGACTAACCCTTGGGGTAGCATAAATGGAAATATAATGCAAACATAAACACATCATGTCCTTAGATCTGGGAGAGCCCAAACTAAGTATTTGTGTAACCTACACATGCAAAAGATGATAAAATAAATAAATAAGCATGCTTAATAATATGATTAGTGAATGATTGGAGCTCAATCATTCACTAATCTCTACCCCATGAATTCTATCCATATTCTCAAGCCAAGTTTAAAATTTTAAGTAGTGGATTTCCCCAAAATTAGGTTGATTTAATAATATATAATTTTAAAGTAGTTTTAAAATACATGTAATAAGCATATAAATTTAAGAAAATAATATAATTAAAAAAATAGCTCAATTTATAAACATACATAAATATAGGGGAGATCCACTGGTCAATCCAGCAAGGCTCAAAAAGGGTTTAAAATTAATTTTATAATTTTAAAATAATTAATATAATAATTATTTCTATATTATTTTATTAACTAAATAATTAGATAATACAGAAATCAACTAGAAAAATAAATTTTAGTTTCTGCAAATAATTTTAAATCAAAATTCATAATTTTCTGAAAAGTTTGAGGTATTATACGTCAAAATTCAATTTAGAACGAATTAGATATGAATTTTTGAAGTTTAATGTATTTAAAAAAAGGCTTTTTAAATAATTTCAAAATAATTAATATTTAAACATAATTATTAAATTAAATTAAATTAAGTATTAAAGTTTCTGGAATTTAAAGTAATTTAATAAAAATAATTTTCATAATTTTTAAAAAATAAATGAATTTTGAATTAATTAATTATTAATTAAATAATCTAAGTATTTAATTAATTATAATAATCTAACATGGGAAAAATATTTATTAATTAAAAAAATAAGTTAAAAAAATAATTATTTAATTTTGAAAATAATTTAATAAAATTATTTATTATAAATTTGGTAAAATATTTAAATTTTAAATTAATTAATCATTAATTAAATAATTTAGGTAATTAAGGAAAGTATTTAAAATAAAGTATATTTATTAAGTTTAAAAGGGTAAATAAATAAATAAAATCTCTGATATGCTAACATAATTGGAATAAGAGATTCTTTATAAATTTGAAAATTAATTAAATTTTAAATCAATTAATTCTTAATTAAGTAAATTAAGTAATTAATAATTAAGGAAAGTATTTAAAATAGGAAATATTTATTAAAAATAAAAAAATATAAATAAATAAAAAACAATTATCTAATTTTAAAAATAATTTAGTAAAATTATTTTTTATAAATTTAGAAAGTAATTAAATTTTAAATCAATTAATTATTTACTAAGTAATTTAAGTAGTTAATAAATTAAAATAATTTAAAAATAGAAAAAATAATTAATAATTCAAATTAAATAATAAAAAAAATAGTTTTCTGATTTCAAAATAATTCAATAAAAAAATAGTTCTTATAAATTTAGAAAGTATTTAAATTTTGAATTAATTAATTACTAATTAAGTAATTTAGGTTATTAATCAATTAGAATAATTTAAAAAAAGAAAGTATCTATTAATTCGAATTAAATAATAAAAATAATAATAATTTTCTGATTTTAAAATAATTCAATAAGAAAATAATTTTTATAAATTTAGAAAGTATTTAAAGTTTAAATTAATTAATTACTAATTAAATAATTTAGGTAATTAATTAATTAGAATAATTTTAAGAAGGAAATTAATTATTAATTCGACTTTAAATAATAAAAAAATTATTTCTCTGATATTTCAAAATAATTAATGAAAAATATTTTTTTTAATTATAGAAAGTAATTAATTATTTATTGATTAAATATTAAGACATTTAAACAATTAACTAATTAAGAATTACTTAAAATAAAATATTTTGACACAATTTTAAAATTAAATTATTAAAAAGTAATAATAAAATTTTTCTTATTTTTATTTATTTATTTTAAAATAAAATAGATAAAAAAATATTTATTATTATCATTTTAAAAGTTTTTAATAATTATTAGTATTAACTAAGTGTTTAGATTTTACGTAATTAAAACTATTTTAAATAATAATAAATATAATATAAAATAGATTTAATTTTAAATTAATGTATTTTAAAATAATTATTAAATTATTTAAACATATTTTACAAAAAAAATTATTTAGTTTTAATAAAATATAAAAAGTAAAAAAAAAAGAAAAAAAAATCAACGACTCGAAACGGATTCTATAACCCTAAAACGAAAAAAAAAAAATTTCATTCTTAAGGATGGCTCTATTGATTTTGATGAAATTTTAAACGTAGATTAAGAACATGAACAAATGTCATGGGGAGGTATTTGGAAGCTCTAAAAAGCGCTTATTAGAAAGATATACGGATCTAAGTGTAGTGGCCTAAATTTAAAGTTTTTTTTTCAAAAATTCTTACCGTTAGATGATCGAGATCTTTAAACGGTTGAGCTTGTAGATTATCCTCGTATATTCCTCTAATTGAACTCGAGCTCCAATTTGTCTTGGATTGGACACTAGAAGCTTTGGAAGGGGAATAGACTCGGGTCACTGGAGATTTCACGGCCGGCAAGGTTTTAGCGATGAATTTGAGTGGAGGAAGATGGGGAGATGTTAGAAGAGCTCTCACACTAAGAAAATTAGGATTGAGAGCGGCTAAGAAAAAGAAAAAGCCAGCCCCCCTCATGAATCCCTAAAAGAGTATTTAAATGATTAAGGCCTTAGATCCACGGCTAGAATTCATCCTAAGGTTAATTAGGAGGAAATTGAGGTGATTTAATTAGCCGTCCATTTGATTGCTTGATTTAGGAACAAATTTAAGCTCATGAGAATGAAAAAAAAATTCAATTAAGCATATTAAATTAAAATCAAGTTACAATTAGATCCGATTCAGGTCAATTTGGGATTCAATTTGATTTACTCAAATTAACCCAATTAAATTTAAATAAAATGAAGACTCGAATCAAATTAACCTCGACGGGGCTAAGGCAAACTAATCGGGCTCAATTGGATATGGTCGAGTCTACTTTGACTCAATTCAAGCTAATTCGAGCTCGAATTGGACTCAACGGGGCTTAATTAAATTAATTAAAGGCCCTTGAGGGCACTCGAATGAAAATCGAGGTCAACAACTTTATCTATATTCCTCCTTTCACTAACATCATATATGGAGCTCACCTTATATCTGGATGTTGGCACTGCCAAATCAATCTTTAACAATCTCGTCCACTCCCCTAACTCAAAAAATTCTTGGATCAGTAGGGGCACTAATAAATGTCTCAACTCCTTGTTCAATCCTTGTTAAAAGTTTTAGCACTTTTCTTCAGCAGTAGGGAAAAAATATGGAGCATATCTGGCAAGTCGAATAAACTCAACTTCATACTACATCACAGACTTCCATCCCAATTCTAGCTTAATGAAAGCTTCCTATATCTGTCATCGGGTTGATGGAGATACAAACTTATCTTGAACACTGCAGTGAATTAATCACAAGTGATCTCAACATTGCTCTTCCCATGGAAATTCTTTCTCCACTATCCAATCCAGCACCTCTCACGCTCTCCTTCAAACAAAAATATAGCCAATGGTACTTTTATATTCTCTAGACACTATATATTGTCAAAGATCTTCTCTATCCTTAGTAGTCAATTTTCTATAGCCTATAGTTCTATAACTCCTTTGAACAGTGGGGACTTCAAATTATTAAATTTTGCAAATGTCTACCCCCTTCCTTTTCCTTACACACAAATGGCTTGCTATGTATATCTTCCATTACCTGTGCTAGAATAATGGCTAGCTACATAATAGTGTCTGATAGTATTGGAGCTGCACTATATGACACATTGGGTACATCTTGCTCTGGTAATTCCATTTCAATTATTCACTTTTGTACGATTATGTCTGATCTAAATAATTCACACATAAAAATAAATTATGTATGCAAAAGAATGTACCTTTATCTATCCAATCTACCCAATCTATTTGACTCGTAATCAATTCCTATAGCTCTAGTAACAAATTAATTCTTCCAAAAATAACACCCTTAGACAAATTTGTAATGCCCCATAATCTAATTTAGAATTTTTTTTATCTTTTAATTAATAATCACCAAAGCTATTTAGTCCTCTTTAGGAATAAAAATATCAGTAGAAGTACCACTAGTGATCAAAACATCAATATATATTTTTATTTATTATATCAAAAATCACATACACTACTGAGTAATCATAAAATCATATCATGTCTATCTAAATCCTGAGTACAAAAGAATAATTAAATAAAAAAATTGAACTTGTGGAATCCTAATCAATCTCTTCCTTATGATCCCCTTCCTTGACCTAAAATTAATTAAACTACATATAATTAGCTCAATAGCCTAGCATATCACTAAATCCCATAACTAAATTCAAATCATGATAAAGAAGCAATATGTAGGTCATCAGTCAATTCGTAGTAGTGAAATCTACATGATCATAAATTAGTTCAGAAATAATAAACTCACATGTAGTAGTAGTAAAGTCTGTAGATAATAAAACCTTATAATATGGAAGCAAGTAAAGTAGTACAATGTAGAAATTAGTAAATCAATAGGGGTGTCAAATTAATAAAATTATCATTATAGCAGTAAATAGTAAGGAAACCATATGAATAGGTAAAACCCATATCTCGATAAAACTTTTAGAATCACATCAATACAATAAAACCATATGCAAGAATATATACCATATTCAATCATTCTACATCAATATGTATTTAGTATATTAATTATATGCTCAGTATATCCAATATATCCTATATAGTATGATAAACTAGTATAGTGAATCAGTAAACAATGCAGTGTATAAATAACAATAGCAGTAACAATGAATCAGTGGCAGCTTCAGTAACAGTATTGGTGATAGTGAATCAGTAACTAGTAATATTATTATTGAATTAGTATTAGAATTAGTGATTCAATAATAGTATCATGATGACAATAATAGTGTAGCAGTATAATAATAGTAAACAGTAAATTCATGCAGTGATAATAAATTAGTAATAGGTATTCAATAATCACTTTAAATAAGTAAAGAGTCATGGCAAAGTAACATTTTTCCAATAATAAGTTATTAGTAACTATTGGCTCAATAAACAGAGTCGTCACTCCTTGCCTGTTGGTATAATAATAACTCCTTATAACTCCTAATTAGTGAATCAAATGAATTTATAGAGGATAACACAAAACCATAATATTTAAAGGAAAGACTGCCGACCCTCCATATTATAAAGGCCAATCAGTCTCCAACCAACATAAGTGAAACCAGTTTTTACATATCTTCACATATATTATTATTATTATATTTTATAATAATATTTATAATAGTAATAATGATCAACTATTACTCGACCACACACCAGTATTCATTCCGAATGCCTATTTAAGTAATATTCATATAATAAACTATTAATTTCTATTTAGGAAAATTCATACAAAATATAATATTTTACATTTTACCCAGCAAAATTTAGAAATATTACAGTTAAAATGTTTAGAATATCTAATATAATAACATATAAAAAGTTATACAATGAAAGTTCAATAAAACCAAAGAAAATGTAAAAAAAATTAATTTTGGGAAGAATCCAATAGTCAAAATAAAAAAAAATATTTGAAAATAGAGATTGGATTAGAGTCATCTACCTTAATTGGAACAATTTTCATAAAAGCATCAAAGAAATCTGGTGGCCAAAAACCCTTCTTTCATTTCTCTCTCCTCCTTCCTTCTCCCTCTCTCCCTATTTCTTCTCAAGTAAGCCGACAGTGGAGTGAGGGAGGGATGGGTAAGTAGAGAAATATATAGAGAGAGGCTCCTTCATTATATCGGGGCATATTCACGTGCCCCAGCTTGCTTCATGATCAGGTATATCTTCTGCAACTTTGTTAAGACTTCTTATATGATTGTGAATACTTTGGTAACACTCACATACATGTTAGACTGCTTTTACTTTCACCCAAAGTATTTATGTTAGGAGGTGTTAGACAGGGAGGGATGGGTAAGTAGAGAAATATATAGAGAGAGGCTCCTTCATTATATCGGGGCATATTCACGTGCCCCAGCTTGCTTCATGATCAGGTATATCTTCTGCAACTTTGTTAAGACTTCTTATATGATTGTGAATACTTTGGTAACACTCACATACATGTTAGACTGCTTTTACTTTCACCCAAAGTATTTATGTTAGGAGGTGTTAGACAGAGGCTTTGGTTCTCATGCATATTTTGACAATGTCATAAATGAATTGATGGAATACATGTGTCCATATAGGATCATTAAAATCACCCAAGGTTTACTTAAGAGGGAAATGCCACTTAAGGATTACTTCAAGTGATTATAATAACCTAAGATTTACTTGAGGTCTTCTAAATTAATTTGAGATCTACCCAAACTACTAATATATTTTGAATTTTCTTAAGATGTCATAAATAACTTAGGATTTATTAGAGTTATCTAGAGTCACATATTATTTGTTGAAGGTGCCTAAATAAGTGATAATCAATAAAGGTAGACTAGGGTCAACTTCAATCACCTGAAGTTAAACCTATAGTTCGAACTAATAAGATGAATTAACATTTTATTGATTCCAAGGCATATAAAATTGGTCTTTCAAGTATATCTATCCCTAAGAATAAGCACTAGAGAATTTTAGAATTTATGGATTTATAAATTTTAATATAATTTCTTAAAATATATAAATCCAATAACATGATATCAAATACATTCTACAATTTTCTTATTGGGTTGCATTTAATTTTATAAATACTTTTGCATGTTACCATATATTTCTATGATTTGTTTTATAATGAGTTATAAATTCTTTAATTTCTATTTGATTTATAAAAATCTATTTAATGTATTACAAAGTCAATTACATGTTATATTTTAGACAATACAATATAGTAAGGTCCATTGTCCATCAAGGCTAATAGAGACGGTCTGATTTTATATCAGATGACTATAATAATTCACTATAGAAAAGGCAGCAATTTTTGGCAAATTTGTGGCGGCCCCTGCGGTGGAAATTTTTTTCAAAAATTATGACGGATTTACGATGGAAACATTCTTCATTTTTTTCAATGGATTTGCGACAAAAATTTTGTCACAAATGAGCAGAAAAATTTTCATCGTAAATCTGTCACAAATCTGACGTAAATAATCATATCTAATCGATTGACTAGGCATTTGTTTCATTTGTTCATTCTTTTCTTGACCGCTCTACTTGGACTGTGCTCGGCTCCTTCAACAACGTTCCCTGTGGGATTGCCTCCTTCAATGACGTTCCTTCCTGTCTCATTTGAAGTCACACTTCCTCACCGTTCTTCTTTATAGTCATCGACTCACCTCCATCACGTTCTTCTTCACAGTCGTCACACCTCCGATCCTTCCCAACTCTATTCACAGTTAAAGTCAGTGATGAAGCTTGCTCCTTGAGAAGGTACCCATCTTTCTTCCTTTTGCATGCTTCTTCTCCAAAATGTCACATCCAAACTCACACCTCCTCGCCGTTATTCGGTAGCAGCCAAAATTGAGCAAAAGAGAGCTTGGTGATTGCAAAAGTATCCATCTTTCTTCCTTTTTCGTGCATCTTCGTCTAAACCCAAAATCTGTCGCCTCCATAAGGTATGAATTTTGAAGATGATTACTTCTTTATTGATAAGACTAGAGAGGGAGTTAAATGGAAACTTAAATTATAAAGGTCAATCTTAGAGTCTAATGGGAGGGATATATTATTTTGGGCAAATAATTCACTAATAAGAGTACATATTGTTCATAGTGATGGTGTAATAGATGGAGTTATTATTAGAAAAATTCATGCTAGATGATTAAAGATGAGGAATGCATCGAGCTTGTTGTATAATAGAAAAGTTGCCCTCAAACAAAGAAAAATTTTATAAGATGCGGTGATGAGACCTGCAATGTTTTATGGGGTAGAATGTTGTCCATTAAAAGAGAAGCATAATATTAAGTTAAATATATGTTGCAGAGATGAGGATGCTCAGGTGGATGAGTGACGATATGATGATTCATTTATGTGTTGCATTAATTAACACACACTTCTCCATTGCCAAATATACAAGCAGTCTTGAACTCCATGAGTTAAGGCAGAGTTCTATTAAAGAAGAGAAGATGACAAAAGCAAAAGTAGAGTACATTGAGTGTGTGATGGAGGCGAACTAAGAGAGTATGATATTCTCTATCATATGAATATGCTAGCAACAGCTAAGCAGCACAACCAAAGGGTGGATGTATCCTTTTGTGAGGTAATTTTGTACAAACATAACATATTAAATATTATTAGCAAGTTATTAATTCATAACCAAACATTATTTTGGTATTTAAATATATTTAAGAAGACTATAAATAATAAAGCATGTCCCAAAGGATCAATATATAAAGCATATTTGATGTATGAGGCTACTCAATTTTGCTCATACTTCTTTGACACAGAGTTACAATCAACAAGGAATATTGCATTTTGGTAATCCAGATATATGTATTTTGATAATTCACTTGATATACAATAAAAACTTGGGCAATCCAGAAATATTCAATCTACCAGTAACATATCAATATTCAATGGACATGGCGAGGCAGTAGGTACTTGTACTGTGCACTATTTGACAGATAAGGAGATGAGAGTTGCCACGTTGTACACGCTACTTAATTGTGCTGAAGTTGAGCTATATCTAGAGTATGTTTAAGTTAATATTCCATACATTTTGTAAACTCATACATAGAGACAATAAATTCAAAATTTTTACAGGAATTTAGTTAATGGCCTGACTATAACATTATTATTAGAGCAGGAAAAAAGAGTTGAATCTAAATTTCCAAATTAGTTCAATGAAATGGTATGTATTTTGATAAGTCACTTCTACCTTATATATTGTAATCATTTAACTTAGTGAAAATAATAATAACATAGCCACACTTCCTACACAAATCAAGTCTATAATGAAGCCAGAGATTTGCAATAGTAAGGACTAATGAATATAGTTTGGGGACCTATGAGAGCATTAAAATGTTGGCCAATTTTTATTGTTAACGGTTACAAATTTTAAACCAAAGTTTGGTGTGAAGGTCAAAAAATATAAAATTGGGGTGTATGTGTGAAAGGGAACAATCATACGGGTGATGACTATGAGTATTATGGGATTTTATAAGAAGTACTATAGTTGAAATATCCTAATGAAGGGAACAACATACACTTTTTAATTGTGATTGGTTTGATCCAGTACAAAATTGAGGAATAAGGGTGCATCCACTCTATGGTATTACATAAGTAAAGTAAGGTAGAAGATATAGAAAATATGACCCATTTGTTATTGCTAGCTAGGCTACCCAAGTCTTCTTTGCTAACTATCTAGGTAGACTATGGGGTAAGTAAGATTGGCTTGTAGTTAATAATACTAAACCTAGGGGGTCATTAAGAATACTGTATCAATACCAACAACATATTAAGAAGAGTGTATGTCAAACTTTATAGAGTCTACTAATGATGTAGATGTAGCTAATGAGACCGAGTTGCAGTCAAAGGAGATAGACTTAGACATTGAGAAAATATTAAGGATGTTAGTAGAGTGGATGTGGTCTCATCATATGGAAGTAAATTAAATAGTGATTGATAGTTAGGAGATAAATGTGAATCACCTTGTAATTTTTTCTTACAACATGTTAGTATACATACAATAGTTCCTTTTTTGTTATAACATAGTAGTAGTAAACACATACTTTTTCTTATAGCATAATAGTAGTTACTACTTATTTTCTACATTTAATTTGCTTATTTCTTGCATTTTTATTAATATACAAATTATAGCTAATTATTTTTTTTATTTTTTTCAAATGGCTTGTTGAGGTGATTAGCCCTTAAGGCGGTCAATCACAAACATTTTCAAGCGTAAGAAGAATACCAGTGAACGATTTGATAGGGGTCGGGGTACTGTGGGGGCCTTCTTTTCATAGCCGCCACTCATACGTAGCCTAGCCCTCATTTTCCTACATTTCTTGTAGGGAGTCCTCAATTTTACTCCTTAGACCCTCATTTTTCATCACTAGACCCTATACAAATAGCTCCCTTTTACCCATACTACACCCCCTCTGCCCACCATCTTCTCAGGGAGTCCTTACTACTTCTCCCTATCCATGATATGTTCTATTATTCTACTACCCACCACCCCTCAACCCTCTACAACTGGATCTTCCACCCCAACCACAATTGGACCTTCCACGGAGACTGTCGTAGCATTGACCACAAATGGGCATATGCTGACTTAGCCTGAGGGTAACATATACGTAAATGTGTATGTTTTATATTACACATATATTTGAGAAATAATATTTTTATCTAAATATTTTGTGCAATTTTTACCCATCAAAGCAGCCCACGTACAAGATATGGAATATCATATGGAGCAGGTTTGATTCTTTATATGTCTCTTGGAAAAAAATCCCAAAAGAAGTGCGATACATGTGGTTTAGAGAGTTTAAGGTTAGTAAGTTATAATATTGTTAACATCTATCCATATTTTATTAACCTTATAGAGAATAATTTTTATTCTAATTTTTTATGTATAGCAGGATTTCTATTGGTTTTCTTAGCATGATACTCGTATTAGAATAAATTTTGAGAAAAGAAGAGCAACTCGCCTGCTAGACATGTTCACACGCACCAAGAGGACAAGTGAGAGACCACTTTGGATTGGAGAGGGTGTATGGGCTGACCTCAGTAGTGCTTGAGGTAGCCTAGATCACTACAAGAAAATAATGAAATACCGGCGAAATTTTCGGCGGATATAATTATGCTGGAATCAACGACGGCATTACCGGCGAATTTCTCCGCCGGTAACTTTACGGCGGCCTTTCCGAAGGAAATAGCATCGGTAACTTTTCAACGGCTGAACCGTCGGAATTACGCTGGTGTTTTCAATATACCGACGCATATTCCACCGGTAATATCCGGCAGATATTCCGACGGATTTACCGCCAGGTTAATTAAAACTCGACGAAGTATTACCGGCGGATAGGCCGCTGGTAAGTGGGCTGGTGGATTTTCCACCGAAAAATACACCGGTAATTTCAATATATCGGCTCGTACCCTCGACTTCAGGACATTCCGCTTAGGTTGAACTTCACTGCTTCGACGACGTCTTTGCCCTTAAGCTC
This sequence comes from Dendrobium chrysotoxum, assembly GCA_019925795.1. Classification (NCBI taxonomy): domain Eukaryota; kingdom Viridiplantae; phylum Streptophyta; class Magnoliopsida; order Asparagales; family Orchidaceae; genus Dendrobium; species Dendrobium chrysotoxum. The sequence goes on from CM034311.1 coordinate 16,823,041, forward strand.
CTTCGATGATTTCCCTGCCCTCGAGCTCCTTCGACGATGTCCCTGCCCTCGAGCTCCTTCGACTACATCCCTGCCCTCGAGCTCCTTCGACGACATCCCTGTTCGACCTCGCCCCTGCCCTTGAGGTCGCTCTGTGTAGGTAACTTTCTCCCTTTTACATTCTTCGCTCCGGCCAGTTCGCGCTCAATTGACGAACTTCTCTCCTTCGACGCAGTTCGACTTCTCTCCTTGACGCTGTTCGACTTCTCTCCATTGATGCCAAACGGCCAGGAGCTCGCTTGCTGTGTAGGTAACTTTCTCCCTTTCGCATAATTTATTTTTTGCTTTACTCATGGATGTTCTCACTAGACATTTACAAGAGGATGTACATTGGTGTATACTTTTTGCTCATGATATTATTCTTGTTGATAGGACTATAGAGGGAGTTGAAGGTAAACTAGAATTGTGGAGGTCAACCTTAGAGTCTAAAGGTTTTTGCTTGAGTAGATCTAAAATGGAATATATGGAGTGTAATTTTAGTAATAATAGACCTAGTGAGGGGATTGTGACTTTGGGCGATCAAGACATTAATAAGAGTACACGTTTTAGATATACAAGTAGGATGGTTGAAGTGGAGGAATGCATCGGGCTTATTGTGTGATAAAAAAGTACCCCTCAAACTTGAAAATTATTCTGTCCGGACAGCGGTATCGATCGGTACCGAGCGGTACTGCTGTCGGTACCAAGTGGTACTGCGCTCGGTATCGAGCTCGGTACTGCGCGCCTAATGATGTGGCACTTTTTTATTGGTCTCTGGACATGTTTGGTGTCCGGACACAATAATCTCTCCTCAAACTTAAGGGATAATTTTATAAGATGGTGGTGAGACCTGCAATGCTTTATGGTGTCGAATGTTGGCCAATAAAAGAGAAGCATAATTCTAAGTTAAGCGTTGCAGAAATGAGGATGCTCACGTGGATGAGTGGCTGTACCCTTAGAGATAGGATACGAAATGATGCCAATAACTCATGCATACATATCTTGGTCAAACCCTCAAGCTCGCTTGCTGTTCTTGGAACTTTATCATATGCTTTCTCTAAATCAATAAATATCAAATGTAGATCATCCTTATTCTCTTTATATTTCTCCATCAAACCTAGATAGGACTATCTTTCTAGTGCATGGGGGGACATGTCGGAGCTATATATTTGCATCTAACAGTGTCTGACACAAGTCATTTGGAAGTATTTATCATTCATATCTTTTTATCAATAGTAGTATGTAACTATTTTGGCAAGTAATCATAACTTATATCCTTATTATCAATATTATATGTAGGCTATATATTATGGATATCAGAACCCAAAGAAGTTGGATGTATAATCGATTGGCGCAAGGTTGAAATATATTAACTGATGAGTTCATTAGGGGGTGAATATTTTTATACGGATGGCTTCTCAACTACCCAGCTTCATCTCAAATGGAAAGTTTCATTGCCCATATTCTAAACATAAAAATCAGATGCACCTTAGCCTAGATGACGTAACTGTTGATCTATATTATCGAGGTTTCATGCCAAAATATTGGTATTGGACTTCTCATTGTGATATGAACCACATTTCGATTCTCGATACTGCCCGTCGACAAGTGCTAATAGAGATGAGGAAGAGCATATCATACCTAATCTTGAGGACTTAATTCATGATACAAGTGGAGCACAATTTGAACAATATACAGAAGAGTCACCTAATAAATAAGCATAAAATTTTTATGATTTGTTGCATGCTTCCCAACAACCAATATGAAAAGGTTGTACTACTCACTCAGAGTTATCCGTTGCTGTTAAGATGTTGAGTATCAAGACAGAATATAATGTCCCCCGTGATTATTTTAATCAATTTATTGGTCTGCTAAAAAAAACTAATCCAGCAGATAACATAATTCCTACAGATTTATATTGGACTAAGAAGTTGGTTTCAAAGCTTGGTTTGACATACAAAAAGATAGATTATTGTGTCAATGGATGCATGTTATTCTACAAAGATTTTCAATCAGATATTACATGCCATCATTACAACTCATCAAGATTTAAACCAAAATCTATCACGAAAAAAAAGCTGAAGGAAGTAGCAGCTAGCAGGTTATTTTACTTACTCATAATTCCTAGACTGCAATAATTATATGCATCAATGAGATCTACTGAACATATGAGATGGCATAAAGAATATATCTCACAGGAAGGATTTATTACACATCTATCAGAAGTAGATGCCTGGAAATATTTTGATCGTACATATCCCACATTCACCTCAGAATCAAGAAATATAAGATTAGGTTTATGCGCAGATGGTTTCACTCCATTTAGTCAGTCTGCTTTACTTTACTCATATTGGCCCGTCATACTCACACCATATAATCTTCCACCAGAGTTGTGCATGACTACTCCTTATATGTTTCTGACGCTTATCATTCTAGGGCCACATAATCTAAAAGCAAAGATCGATATATTCTTACAATCGTTAATAGATGATTTAAATTTATTATGGGAAGAGGGAATAAGTACATATGACATCTCCACTAAATAAAACTTCATTATGAGGGCAACATTACTTTGGATAATTGGTGATTTTCTTGCGTATAGTATGCTCTCAGGTTAGAACACTTCTAGAAAATTAGCTTGTCCACTTTGCATGAAACATACAAAGTCATTCACTTTAAAGCACGGAGGGAAGAACACTTGGTTCGACTGTCATCGCATGTTCTTACCTATAGATCATCCTTTCAGGCGAAATAAGGATAATTTTGTCCAAAATAAAATGGTTATGTCGCTGCCTCCTCCTAGATTAACTAGTGAAGAAATATTTGAAAGAGTCAGATCCAGCCCCACAATAGTGGAATCTCCAACATTAGCTGATTACAATTGCTAGTATATGGTGTCAACTACAATTAGACTAAGAAAGTATTTTTTGGTCATTACCATATTGGAGGATAAACTTAATCAGACATAAATTAGATGTGATGCATATAGAGAAAAATATCTTTGATAATATATTCAATACAGTCATGAATATCAAAGATAAATCCAAAGACAACATAAAAGCAAGGATAGACTTAAAGGAGATTTGTAAGAGAAAAGCATTAGAATTGAGGGATGGTGGAAGTGGAAAATATTTCAACCTAAAAGCTCCATTCACTTTGACTTTAGAGCATAGGCGTGCTATTTGTGAATGGGTGAAGAGTTTATGGGTACATGATGGATATTCTTCAAATCTAAGCAGAAGTGTTGACATTAGAACTGAGAGATTGTTTGGTATGAAGAGTCATGACTGTCATATCTTCATACAATGTCTATTGCCAACTGCCTTTAGTTATCTGCCGGATCAAATTTTGAAGCCCTTGATCAAGCTTAGTATCTTCTTCAAAAATTTATGCTCTTCAAAATTAAATGCAGAGCATCTGATTCTTATGGAGCAGCATATCCTTTTTATTCTGTATAAATTTGAGAAGATATTTTCTCCAGCTTTCTTTGACTCTATAGAGCATCTGCACGTATATTTGCTATATGAAGCTAGATTCGGTGTACCAGTTCAGTATCGGTGGATGTATCATTTTAAGAGATACTTAAAAAACTTAAGAAGACTGCTAAGAATAAAACGCATCCTGAAGGGTCAATATGCGAAGCATATTTAATATTTGAGACAACCCAATTTTGCTCATATTACTTTGAAACAACGTCACAATCAAGTCAGAGCACTGCACCTGAAAAAGTGGGTTAATCCTCAAATTTATCTGTATTCAATGGTAGTGGTGAACCCTTAGGCGCTAGTACCATGCACTATTTGACTAATAAAGAGACGCGAGTTACCACTTTATATGTCTTGCTTAACTGTGATGAAGTTGAGTCATATCTCGAGTAAGTATGAATAAGCTTGCTCATAAATTTATTACTCATACTTTCATTCAATCTAAACCTTAATGTTTACAGGAGTTTCATTGATGGATTGAATACAACAGAACAAGTAGAAGTTCAAAAGATAGTGGAAATAAATTTTCCTATTTGGTTTAAAAATACGGTACATATTTCAACTATTCATTCAATTAATATATCTTTATTTAGTTATTAAGCATGCTAATGACATACTTTATCTACAAACTAGGTCCACGCTGAAGGTAGTAATTTATAATATCATGGACTACTTGATCTAGCTTGGGGACCAAATAGAGTGGTAAAGTGTTATCAAAATTTCTTAGTTAATGGTTATAAATTTCAAACCAAATATTTGTGTGAAGATAGAAAAATAGATAATTCTGGTATATGTGTTAGAGAGAATACCCATACAGGTGATGAGTCTGAGTATTACGGGGTATTAGAAAAAATATTATAGTTGGAATATCCTGGTGTTGGGAATAATGTCTATCTATTCAATTATGAGTGGTTTGATCCAATAAAGAATATAGGTACAAGAATGCATCCATTGTACGATATAACATAAGTTAAACGGGATAGAAAATATTCAAAGTTTGACCCATTCATCATTGCTAGTCAGGCAAGCCAAGTTTATTTTGCCAATTACCCGAGTAGAGTACGAGGCAAACAAGATTGGCTCGTAGTTATGAAGACCAAAACCAGGGGAGTTATTAAAAAGACTACTTCAATACCACCAGCACATCAAGAAGAGTTTATGTCAAACATACAAGATGTTGATAACGATGTGAACGATCAAATTATAACTACTGAGAGTGAGTTATAGTTAGAGGAAGTGAATTTAAACATAGAGGACACTCATGACGAGTCTGACAGTGTTACAAAAGTTTCATCATATGAAAGTAAATTAACATAAGGTAAATGAATTTTGACTAAAAATAAAATTTTTGTACTTATATTTAGTTACTTGTTGGGTTATTTTATATTTAAAAGTTTTTTATACTTGTATTTATTTAATTTCTATGCTATTTTATATTCATTTTTTATCATAATTTCTGTTACTAATATTTTTTAAACATTTATGCAGATGGCTTCAGGTGATGACCGTCAGAGAGGATTTATAAAGAATATATTTGGTAAGTGCAGTAAGAAGGTTGCTGTTAGCAGGCCTATACGTACTGAGGGCACCTCTTCATCTCAGCTTGCTACTCAGAGTCAGCCTAGCCCACCTATACCTACTCCTGCAGCCAGTAGCCCACAGTTCTACTCACCAGACCCACACTTACCTTCACCGGACCTTACACAGACTACTCCTTTCTACCCCTATTACCCACCCCCACCTCATCATGGTGCCTATCCTCCATATTCATATCCGCCATATATCCCACCACCACCTCAGCCCGCTACAGCACCACCTCAGCCCGCTACAGGCGGACCTTCCTACCCAGCTGCAGCAGAGCAGGTGACAGAGGGTCGCATGTTGATTGAACCTTACGGTGACACGTAAGTATTAATTTTATTTCAATCATGTAAATAGAATTAAATTAGTTTTTTTGACAACTAACATATTACTTTCAAGTTTCATCTGTCAAAAGAGCCTATGCATAAAATACGGGACATAATATGGAGCAGATACGATGCTCCTTATATTTTTTGGAAGAAAGTCCCGAAAGAAGTATGGGACATGTGGTTTAGAGAGTTTGAGGTATGCTATTATATAAAATTTTTTTTATTATATCTAATATTGTTGTTGCAGAGTATGATTACATTTTTTTCTTTGGGATGAGGACTACATAGTGGATTATTTTAATCCTAAATGTAAAGAAAAGAAAAAAAAAGAAAGAAAGACAAAAAAAAGAGAGAAAGAAAAGAAATATTCAAAAAAAAAGAGGAGCGAGAATAAAAAAAAGAAGAAAGAATTTTTGCAAATTTCGAGAGCCTGACTTCGACGCTTGCAACGCGACGAAACAACCACCTATACATGATTTCTTAAGCATGGTGGGAGGAAGTTCATCGCGATGCTCTCGACGAAATCGGTAATCACCCAAAATCTCGTTCTCGGCGTTCGGGTCGAGCCGGCAAACTGCCTATGCACGCTTTCTTAAGCATGGTAGGAAGGGAACTCGGTGCGACGCCTACGGCGAGGCGGGTAGGCCCTATACAGGCATTTCTTAGCGTGGTGGGGGACAATTTTAAGTACTCGTACGCGGCTCTGTACCTGCGGGGAAACAAATGCTCTTATTTTTCAGGTACATTCAAAGACCCATATATGCTTTCTTAAGCGTGGTGGGGGATTGAAGACTTTACACGGTCGCAATGTCCTCGAAATAGGACTCCTACCATACACGCTTTGTTAAGCATGGTGGGAAAGGCTCAGTTTTCCATAATTTCCCCTAAACAGGGGAGACGCCGGGAGGCTGCCGAAATTTTGTCTAAAATAAGACAATGACTTGGACATTTGCACTAAAGCAAGAATAAATTTTGAACAAAGGGAACTCGTATTAAATTCAAATGAACATCAAATGAATTAAGATAATGAGAAAGATTGGAACATAGGATCAAACTTGAATTGAAATTGATTAAATGAGGTTGAATTAAACTCAATTTAAACAATGAAGTGGACTTGACTAAGAACCTGAATCAATTTTGGACCATAGTAGACTTTTGAATATTCAAACTTGATTTGGATAATAAGACCCTGTCAATCCACATGATTTGAAGAACTCAAATGAATATTAATGGATAGTTACAAATGATGACTCATGGCAAATGAAATTCTTCCACCTCGCTCATAAATAATAATCAATGTGAACATGTATCTTGATTGCAAGTAATAATGCAAGACTCTTAACTTATCCTTGGAGGATATGTTGAGATTCATTCCAAAATTCTCCATAAGTTTATTTACGCTTTGCTTTTAAATTGAAATGATACCTCCTTAACCTTGCTTAGTGTCATGGTTCAAATCAATCTCTTTATTGATTATTCATTTAATTAAATCCTGATTCGGGTTAAGTGCAATGTCACTTGAATCCAAGTTCTTTGTAGTTTAACTCAAATCCAGTTTGAGTTCATGTCTTATTATCCAAATCAAGTTTGAATATTCAAAAGTCTACTATGGTCCAAAATTGATTCAGGTTCTTAGTCAAGTCCACTTCATTGTTCAAATTGAGTTTAATTCAACCTCATTTAATCAATTTCAATTCAAGTTTGATCCTATGTTCCAATCTTGCTCATTATCTTAATTCATTTGATGTTCATTTGAATTTAATACGAGTTCCCTTTGTTCAAAATTTGTTCTTGCTTGAGTGCAAATGTCCAAGTCCTTGTCTTATTTTAGACAAAATTTCGGCAGCCTCCCGGCGTCTCTCCTGTTTAGGGGAAATTACGGGAAACTGGGCCTTTCCCACCACGCTTAAGAAAACGTGTATGGTAGGAGTCCTCTTTTGAGGACACCGCGGCTGTGTAAAGTTTTCAATCCCTCACCACGCTTAAGAGAGCGTGTATGGGTCTTCGAATGTACCTGAAAAAGAAGAGCATTTATTTTCCCGCAGGTACAGAGCCGCATACGGGTACTTAAAATTATCCCCCACCACGCTAAGAAAAGCGTGTATAGGGCCTACCCGCCTCGCCGTAGGCGTCGCACCGGGTTCCCTTCCTACCACGCTTAAGAAAGCGTGTATAGGCGGTTTGTCGGCTCGACCAGAACGACGAGAATAGGATTTTGGGTGATTACCCATTTTGTCGAGAGTATCGTGATGAACTTCCTCCCACTACGCTTAAGAAAGTGTGTATAGGTGGTTATTTCATCGCGTTGCAAGCGTCGAAGTCAGGCTCTCAAAATTTGCAAAATTTCTTTCTTCTTTTTTTTATTCTCGCTCCTCTTTTTTTTTGAATATTTCTTTTCTTTCTCTCTTTTTTTTGTCTTTCTTTCTTTTTTTTTCTTTTCTTTACATTTAGGATTAAAATAATTCACTATGTGGTCCTCATCCCAAAGAAAAAAATGTAATCATACTCTGCAACAACATCAGGGTGTAGAAAATGCTTGGCAAACCACCATTTTGTTTTGTTGGCTGTAGAGATATGCAATACGCTGTCAATCCACTTCAAGTCTCTCCATCCGTTTACCAAACCATCATAATGAAAAAGCATTACAGTGGAATCAATGGACAAGAACTTCTTGACTATTTTGTCCATTATCTTCTTTTACTTTATTCCAACTGCCATGGCCAACAAAGTCTTTGGTGGATCATTATGTCCCCTCTTTAGAAATTTCAACAAGTGTTGCATTCCCAAATTTGTTGTGATGCTTATAATTCCTTGTGGTAGTGACTATCATGCTAAAGGCTTCTATTCATTCTGACATAATTTGGATTATGTGGTCTGCTTTGAAATGAATGAATGTTTTCATGAGGAGATAAGTAAAAGATGAAGTGCAAGAGTAGAAGGAAGACTCAGCATATGAACTGAACCCATTCCAGCAATATCACCAACATTATCTCCCACGTTTTTAGCAATCACAGCTGGATTCCCAGGATCATCTTCTATCATGCTCCTCCAAACTTTACCAACGAGATCAGCACCAACATCAGCAGCTTTTGTGTAGATACCGCCTCCAACTCTAACAAAGAGAGCCATTGAAGAGCCACGAAAGCCATATCCAGTGATTGCCTCAAGAAGACCCTCCCAATCATCAGCATAGTGCAGCTTGAACAGGTTAATTGAAATGAATAGCACCAAAAGTCCATTTGCAGCCTGTAAAGAGCTCATGACCGCTCTAGATCTGAATGCAGTAATGAAAGCCTTTCCCACGCCCTTAGGAGGGAAGTAGCTCCTTCCGAGATAGCATTCTGGATTTCGCACACTTGACATTGACGTTGTACTCGTTGCTACTCAATCCTGCTTGTGACGCTTTGGACCTGCTCATAGCTCGCTGAAGAGCCTCCAAATTCAACATCCTGGCTGATTGGTTTCTAGTTGAATGATGAGGAATCCTCGAAAAAGGTAGGTGAATGGGTTGTGCGTGTATGAGAGGCCAGGAGCTACTTTGAGTTGAGGTAGTGAGGTGGTCAGCTTTAGTCGGTGTCCGAGAGGAGTTGGACTTCTTACGTGAAAACCCATAGGTAGAGGGATTGGGTCGTGGACTTGGGAGCTACTTCCTTGTGAGCGTGGAAGAAGCTGAGGTCCTAGGCATGAAGAGGTCTCGATTTGAGGTGTAAGAGCAAGTGGACAGGAGTTTTGAAGTCAAAGGAGGCTGAGAGACGGGTTGCCAGGAGGAAGGGCTTTGGAAAAGACTGGAGTTCGTTTGAGATGCGATTGTTGCCTTGCTAGGTTTGGACAGCAAGCAAAGCAAAGGGGTTGGAGGGTTCTCTGTGTGTGGTTGGGTTGTCTGCTATTGTGAAGAAAACATACAAAAGGCTTGGGGAGGAAAACGGAGCAGTAAGCTTGCATGAATGGGAAGAGACGGACAGACTTCGACCTTAGAGTTGTGAAATCGGAGAAGTAGCAAGAGGATGGGGGCTGGTTGGTGTCGGGTATAGATTTGTCGAGAGCTTTCACGGCAGGTGAAGGGAGATGGGAGTTTGAAAGAGTAAATCCAGTCCTCAAGTTTTTATTTGCTCTCTTTCCTTAACGAGAGAAATTTGAGAGTGATTGAGGGGTCTGAGCAGAAGTCTCCTCGACAGAAATCTCAACGGGATATCCGGGATTCTAGCAGATTTTGACAATCCTAGGTAAAGCATTAATGCTTGATTTGAGATTTTATTTGACTTTCTGATTTTAGGCAAAATTCATGAATAATGTTAATAAACGTTTGCTATTATTAGTATTAGCATTAGTTAAGATGAAAATAATGCCTCAATCAGTCCAAAGTTGTCTCGATTTGTACATTTTCTTGATTCGCGTGTAGTCTCATTTAATGTGTCGAATTTGATGAATAGTCAAAATTGGATAAATTGATGATGGATTTAGGGTATTGTCGATGCTCCGGTCGCAATGGTGTAGTCCATTTTGTGATCGGATGTCATTTGAGTAGCGCTGAGTGTTGCAAATCTAGTTTTGATGATGACAAATATGTTTCCAGTGTGTTTTGCTTGGCTAACCCATTTCAGGCACAGAAGATCACGAGCAAATCAAGATAACTCAAGATAGGGTCCAAGTGTGTCTAATGTATGGTTTTTCTTTTTATTGAGTCAATTGTAATGTAACTGATCCCCTAGTTAAGTAACCTTGCACACACACACTCAGGGGGAGAGCTTGAGTGAATTAGAGTTTCTATCCAATATTTGTTCAGATCATCCTGGACGATATTCACATCATCCTGGACGATCTAGTTAAAAAAAACCCTAATTAGGGTGACCAAGTTAACTGTGTCTGATTAGGCAGATCATCTTGGACGATCATTGGATCGTACGGGACGATAGGCCCAAGTCAGAAATTTTCAGCCGCCAGATCAAGTTAGGAAACTTTTTATTTTAAGATATTTGGTCTGATGGTCCCGGACGATACGTGTATCATCCTGGATGATCCAGTACAATCATGCCTAAATTAATCTGATAATTAAGAAAAGTAATTAATACTTGATTGATACGATTATATCATCCTGGACGATCGCAGGATCGTCCTAGACAATCCTGATCGTCTAGTGCATTTCAGTTGTACGACCCGAACTGTGTACAGGACGATTTTGGCACTTTTTGAACTAATCGTACAGGATGATTCCTGTATCGTCCTGGATGATCAAGTCATTTTTGGATCGTCCAACACAATTTTCTCTGGACGACCCAAACTGTCTCCTGGACGATATTCCCCGATTTACACTAATCGTCCCGGAAGATTGCAGGATCGTATGGGATGATATGAACAACTTTTTGAACTGATCGTCCAGAAGAGCCAGATCGTCCAGTCTGAAACAGCTGATTTTGAACTGATCGTATAGGACGATCTATGGATCATCCTGGATGATATTGGCCGACCAGTTGAGATTTAGGGCTGTTTTTGAGCCCTCATATAAAAGATCTTTTTCTTTGTTTAGAAAAGATCTTTTACCACTTTCCTGTCCAGAGAAACCCTAGAGAGAGAGAGTTTGGGAGAGAGAGAGAGGATCTAGTGAGGGGGAGTTAGTGAGGGATTCACTAAGGTTGCTCCAAGCATGGATCAGAGTCGTCTTCTCAACTCGTCGTCTTTCGTTTAGTTGGTGTTCGTCGTGGAAGGATCGTCGCAAGAAGATCCGGGTTCTCTGCCCGCTTCAGGTGGAAGCAAAAGGAGTTCGGGGTTCTCTACCCGCTTCAGGTGGAAGCAAAAGGAGTTTGAAGGTTCTCTGTCTGCTTCAGGAGGAAGCAAAAGGAGGTCGGGTTCTCTGCCTCACCGTATGGTGAAAAGGAGGTTTTGTACAGGCTTCTCCGCCTTGCTGTGGGAGCAAAAGGAGAGACACTTTTTATTTAGTGCAATACCCAGAGGGGAGGCTCCAGGGAGTGGACGTAGGTCAAGTTGACCGAACCACTATAAAATCTGGTTTGCTTTTCTGATTATATTCTACACTTTACTTTTCTATTATTAACTGCTTGGGTGAATATCTGAGATTGATCTTTTTGTTCTTGTTTACTTGTTTCCGCTGCTAAGTATCGAAAATATTTTTCATTATTATCGTGAAATTTTTAAATAACCAATTCATCCCCCCTTTTGGTTAGCCTCGGGACTAGTTCACTAGGGCTTAACATCCCTATCGAACTTTCAAGTGGTATCAGAGCAGGATTCAAAATTTCTGTTTAAAAACTTTTGAATTTGATCCATGGCTAACTGTAATAATCGTAATGCTGCTGAAGGTTATTCTATTACTAGACCACCGTTGTTTGATAACATTCCTTTTGATTTTTGGAAAACACGCATGTCCACTTTTCTTCAGTCTATTGATTATCATATGTGGATGTTAGTTAAGGATGGCTATGAAGCACCACATAGAATTATTAATGGTATTAAAACTGAACTGCCCTTTACAGATTGGACTTTTGATGATCGTGATTTAGCACAGTTAAATGCAAAATGTTTGAACTGTTTCTTTTGTGCTTTAAAATCTGAAGACTATATGCGTGTTTCTACTTGTACAACGGGAAAAGAAATCTGGGATAGATTATGTATAACATACGAAGGTACAACTAAAGTCAAACAGTCTAGGTTAAACATCTTGTTACATGATTATGAACTTTTTCGCATGAAACCTAGTGAGACTATTTCAGAAATGTACACAAGGTTCACTCAGATTGTTATCTCTTTGTATGCTTTAGGTAGAGAACTTACTAACTACGAAAGAGTGAACAAGATTCTTAGATGTTTGCCTTCTTCATACGATGCTAAGATTACTGTTATCACTGAATCTAAAGATTTAAATACTTACTCTATTGACAGCTTACTTGGATCACTCATTGCTTACGAGCAAGGGGTGAACCAAAGGCAACTTGATGCAGGTGAACGAAAGAAGGAGAAAATAGTGGCACTGAAGGCCAACGAGAGTGATTCTAGTTCTTCCAGGTCTGATAGCGATGATGTTGCCTTAATCACTAGGTAATTTAAAAGCTTTCTAAGGAAGAAACATAAGAACTATCAGAAGTGGAACAAAGGTAAGTCCAGTAAAAATTTCAAGGGTTCATCTGATACTGTTTGTTTTGAATGCAAGAAGCCTGGATACATTCAGGCTGATTGTCCTACACTTAAAGCTCATCCAAGCAAGGAGAAGGGTGAGGAGAAACCAAAGTTCAGAAAGGACAAGAAGCGGATTCAGAAGGTGTTCTGGGTAGACTCTGCATCCAACTCTTGTGAGACTGAAGCTGAAGAGGAGGAAACAAACTTGTGTTTGATGGCTGATGATCACCTTGGTCAGTCTGACCAGGAAGAGGTATGTGAGCTTACTTACGATCAGTTATTTGAAGTTTCTAAAAAAATTCATACATCGTATAGGAAGCTTAAGAAAACCCGTGCTAGTTTGAAACTGGATTATTTGACTTTACAAAAGGAGCATGATGTGTTGATTAAGGATCATTCCACTATTGATAGCAATCATATGTCTTTACTAGATGAGTTTGATGAACTAAATAGAAAGCATTCTGATTTAATTATTGAGCATAATTTATTAAAAACATCACATGTTGAATTAGAACTTGCTTTTAAGAAAGTGAATGATATGGCATGTGATTTAGAAAGTAATGAAAGTGCAAGAACGTTTGAAATTACAAGTTTAAATAAATATATTGAGTTTTTGAAAGTGAAAATCACTGCTTTTGTAAAGAACAAAACACCGCCTACTTTTGAATAGTTTTATGCACTGCCACCTTTTAAAAAATCTATTGCAAGTTCATCAAAGCATGTTTCATACACTTCTAGGAAGAGGCACTATCACTCACGACGTTTAGTTAATCCTTTTTCTGGTGTTAGATGTTTTTCATGTGGCATGTTAGGACATATCTCACACACTTGCACTATTCACCGTAGTACACATTGGGTGTGGAGACCCAAATTGCCTGTTTCACATCACAGCACACATGCATTGCATTCTTCTTTTTATAAGAAGGAACCCAAACCTGTTTGGGTTCCTAAGATTGACATTTGATGATTTTGTAGGTGTGCTCTCACACAAGACCTCGTGAGAGCATGTGGTACCTGGACAGCGGATGTTTTAGACATATGATTGGAGATGCAAATCAGTTCATTTCGCTAGAGGCCAGAGCTGGAGGCAAGGTTACACTTGGAGATAACACCACCAGGAAGGTGGTAGGCTCAGGCATAATTGGTGATTCAAACAATTTTATGATTGACAATATTTTGCTTGTAGATGGACTGAAACACAACTTGCTGAACATTAGTCAACTTTGTGACAGAGGATACAACATCAAATTCCTTCCCATTAGCTGCATTTTAAGCTTAAATGATAAAGTTGTTTTGCAGGGGCAAAGGATCAATAACGTCTACAAGCTGGATGTAAGTTGCATTAAATCTGAAAATTCAATTTACTTAAAAACTGCTGCTGATGAGTCTTGGTTATGGCATAGGAGATTGTGTCATGCCAGTATAAAAACCCTTAGGAGAGTTACCCAAAAGGACTTAGTTAGAGGTGTGCCCAAGCTTAAGTTCACTAAGGATCACCTGTGTGATGCCTGTCAGTTAGGGAAGTAAGTCCAGTCATCCTTTCACTCTGTTAAGGACATTAGCACCTCTAGACCTTTAGAAGTTCTTTATATGGACCTCTTTGGACCCATTAGCACTGCCAGCTTAGGGGGGAGAGTCTATGGGTTTGTGATTGTAGATGATTATTCGAGGTTCACTTGGGTTAAATTTTTGTCACATAAATCTGAGTCATTTGATGAGTTTAGATCTTTCTCTACTTGGATTCAGAAGAAGTTAGGATGTGAGATTATTACCATTCATAGTGATCACGGAGGGGAGTTTGAAAATGAAAGATTTGGAAGTTTTTGTGAGGATCAAGGGATTAGTCATAATTTTTCAGCTCCTAGGACCCCTCAATAGAACAGGGTAGCTGAAAGGAAGAACAGGATCTTAGTGGAAGCCGCTAGAGCCATGCTTGCTGAGTATTCACTTCCTAAATACTTTTGGGCTGAAGCGGTGAACACTGCCTGTTATGTGCTGAATAGGGTGAATGTGAGAGTCAAACTGAACAAGACACCTTATGAGATCATTAAGAGTAGAACTCCAAACCTGTCTCACCTCCATGTCTTTGGCTGTAAGGTTTTCATTCTGAACAACGGGAAGTCACCCTTAGGAAAATTTGACACCAAATCTGATGAAGGAGTGTTCTTAGGATATTCAAGTGTGGGGAAATCCTTTAGGGTGTTCAATAAGAGGACTTTGGTGGTGGAAGAAACAACCCATGTAGTGTTTGATGAATCTGATCCTAAGGAGTCTAGATCTGAAGTAGAAGATGAAGAGATTGTTGAGGTTACCCAAGGGGTTGGAAATACAAATCTGGAGGAAAGGGTAGAACCTCAAACCACTTTGCCTAGAGATTGGAGATATTCTTCGAGTCATCCTAAAGAATTGATCTGAGGAGACCCTTCTGAAGGTGTTAGGACTAGGCATGAACTTAGGAAGGAAGTAAACCATTATGCCTTTATCTCAATGACTGAACCCACTAACACCAATCAAGCCCTTTCAGATGAGTTTTGGATTTTAGCTATGCAAGAAGAATTGAATCAGTTTGTAAGGAATGATGTTTGGGAGTTAGTAGAAAGACCTAGAAATTAAAATATTATGGGAACCAAGTGGGTTTTTAAGAATAAGATGAATGATTCTGGTGTGGTGGTTAGGAATAAGGCAAAATTGGTGGCTAAGGGGTATAATCAGATAGAAGGGATTGATTTTGAGGAGATTTTTTCCCCTGTAGCTAGATTGGAAGCCATTAGAGTGCTACTAGCCTTTGCCTGTTATAAGGGATTTAAGCTATTTCAAATGGATGTCAAGAGTGCCTTTTTGAATGGGGTAATAAAAGAGGATATTTTTGTAGAATAACCCCCAGGTTTTGAGAGTTCCCAATATCTGAATCATGTTTACAAATTAAAAAAGGCCTTAAATGGATTGAAACAGGCACCCAGAGCTTGGTATGAGAGGCTTAGCACATTTCTGTTAGAAAGAGAGTTTGTTAAGGGAAGCGTAGACACCACCCTTTTTCTGAGGAGATTAGGAGATGACTTACTCATTATCCAGATTTATGTTGATGATATAATTTTTGGATCTTCTGATAAATATTTATGTGATGAGTTTTCTAAAATAATGAGTAAAGAGTTTGAGATGAGTATGATGGGAGAATTATCCTACTTTTTGGGGTTTAGCATAAGGCAAACGGATGATGGAACCTTTCTCAATCAATCTAAATACACTAAGGACATTTTGAAGAAGTATGAAATGGACAAAGCCAAGCCAATCAATACTCCCATGACCTCCTCAGTTTAGTTAGATAAGGATTCAAGTGGAAAATCTGTTGATCAGAAGAAGTATAGAGGAATAATAGGATCACTGCTTTACCTGACTGCTAACCGACCTGATATCATATTTAGTGTCTGTCTTTGTGCTAGGTTTCAGGCTGATCCTAAAGAGTCCCACCTGACTGCTATTAAGAGAATTCTTAGATATCTTTTAGGGATCCCAAACCTAGGAATCTGGTACCCTAGGCACAGCACCTCTTTTGAGATCATTGGATATTCTGATTCTAACTTTGTGGGGTGTAGGGTGGATAGAAAGAGCACCTCTGGAACTTGTCAATTCATAGGACAGTCTTTAGTCTCCTGGTCTAGTAAAAAATAGAACTCAGTTGCACTTTCTACTGCTGAAGCTGAGTACATTACCTTAGGGAGTTATGTGGCCCAAGTTCTTTGGTTGAAGCAACAAGTCTTGGATTTAGGGTTACCTGTTGGCACAATTTCTGTTATATGTGATAATACTAGTGCCATCTGTATCTCTAAGAATCCAATCCAATATTCTAGGATCAAACACATAGATATAAGGCATCACTTCATTAGGGACCATGTGACAAAAGGGGACATTGAGCTACATCATGTAGCAACTGAAAATCAGCTGGCAGACATATTCACTAAACCACTGGCCTTTGACTCATTCAGCATTTTGAGAACCAGATAAGGAGTGATTGATATAAATGCTTGATTCTGATGACTGCTGACTTCTGATTGTTCTGATTGATATTCTATTTTATGTTAGTTAGTTTTTGGTTTGATTATTTGCTTTCTGTTGATTTTATTTCTTCTGCTAATTTCTATCTTTTAGCCTTACTGTTAGTTTGATTTGAGTATTTACTTTGATGTGATTTTCTATCTGGTTTTTATTCACTGGCTCATATCTTGCACTTACTATTTTATGTTGTTCAAAATCTGATCACTGCTCACTACTTCTGATAATCTGAATTTCTGACTGGGAGTTTTACCTTATTTTTATTTGGAAGCTGGTAAGCAGTGATTGATTCCACTGAATTTGTTAAAGGGAAGAAATATTAATGATTGTTTCTCTTCCTCTAACTCCTTTACTGGTGTATAGTTTCTTTTGGATAAAAATCCTCTTCAAAATTAAAATGTTAGTTTTTGAAATAGAGATTATTTTATCTTCCTACAGTAATCTACCTCATATCAATAGTGTTTTTCAAAGTCTTAAGTCATTAGTTTGATTTTTTAAACCAAGTGATTGCATTTTTCATATGATGTATGGTTTTGTGAATCATTCTTCCTTATTATGGAGAGTCATCTCCTATGTTTGGAAGATAGTTTCATAGCTGAGACTCTTTAATGATTATGAAAAGGAGAAATCTTACAAAAGATGTGCAGTGCGCCAACCAAATTGAAAAAGAGGCATAAAATGAGGCTAAAACAGAAAAGATGCGAAAATGCCAAATACACAAGTGTATCAAAAATCAAAAGATGCGCAGTGCGCCAAACAAATTGAAAAGGAGGCACAAAATGAGCTCAACCTAAGCTTTCTTCACTTTCAGATCTTTAAATGTCTTAGAAAAAATTCGTGTGACACTTAATACGTTCAAAAGCTTGAGTTTGGAAATCTTGATTTCTGATTTTTTACTTTGTAACACTATTATATCAGATATTTTTCTGGAACGAGGCTTGAAAGAATTTCTTTTCTTCTGAATCGGATTTTTGTTTTGAAAGAGGTTTGCATTGATAAGGTGCCCGGGATCGGAGTTACGAAAGTTAATTTTTTCTAACCTTTTTTGGATTTCAGCGCTGTCAATCATTTTCTTATTGGTTTTTGGATCTAAAAGCAAGGAAAACTACTGATGTACTCGAGCAGCTTGATCAAAAAAAAATGTTGCTTCTATGTATTTTTGCTGTGAGATTTATTCGTTTTTGGTTTATTTTAATTTTATGATTGTGTTTTTGGGATCCTGATCTGTCATCTTCATCCTCCATCTTTTTCTATTTTCTTCCCATCGTCCTGGACGATACCCTGATCGTCCTGGACGATCCTCTTCGTCCTGGATGATCTTAACATCGCCATGGATGATTCATTCAAAATCGTCCCCACAGTGCTCCTACTGCTGAAACACTTTAATTATTGGTGATCGTCCTGGATGATCCTTACATCATCCTGGACGATATGATCCATATCTTCCTGATCTGATCAAACGGCTGGCATTGCACCAATTATTATCCATTGTCCTGGACGATCTACTTCATCGTCCAGGATGATCCACGTGTCAGCCGCTGGACGATTGGAATTCGGCCCGTCCGACACACTTATTGCACATCATCTGGGACGATCCACCTAATCGTCCTGGATGATACCTTTTCGTCAACGGTCGTCCAGCCTGACTCCTCAGGACGATCGCTTGTGTCTAATCATCCTGGACGATCTCTGATCATCTTGGACGATCGGACCGCTTTTTGACCAATCGTCCAGGACGTCATAAATGCCCCTATCGTCCTGGAAGATGTCGCGATCGTACGGGACGATCAGGCCGTTTTCTATATAAACAGTAGTTTTCTTAAGATTTTTTCACCCTCCTTCTTCCACTCTCCTTCTACTTCCCTACACTTTTGATTTCTAATGGCTGGTGGCAAACGTTCCCGTCAAAAGGGTGCCAGTTCCTCCTGGGGGCCGGTTGATCCTCGCTTCCCTAATGCAGCCGATCAGGCTGCCTACGAGCGATACTGTGAAGTGGGGATCACACCGTCGAAAATTGTAAATCCCCACACTCTCACTTATCCTGTCCTTGACCTCTTCGCACACACCTCCCTCACCTTCATCATGACTCTCGCATTTCTCTTTAGCTCGAAACTTCTTCGTGTTTTCTTTGCAAACTTGCGGATTTTGGCTGATTATTCCACCCTCCGCTCTTATATAAATCAGCGCCCCGTCGAACTTACCTACCAGGACTTTCATAACATTCTCCAACTTTTTATCACTGGCGACAAACT
This sequence comes from Dendrobium chrysotoxum, assembly GCA_019925795.1. Classification (NCBI taxonomy): domain Eukaryota; kingdom Viridiplantae; phylum Streptophyta; class Magnoliopsida; order Asparagales; family Orchidaceae; genus Dendrobium; species Dendrobium chrysotoxum. The sequence continues at coordinate 16,841,884 of CM034311.1, forward strand.
CCACACCCTTATCACCTACTCAGACTATGATTGGAGTGTCGCCAATCATTTCCTTTGAAATATAAATGCCCCTTATCATGACAATGCCTGCTCCACACTTCTTAAGGATGCCCGCACAATTTAACATATCCTTCGTTCCTCCGTTGTTCCAAAGGCGGGGGATCAAATTCACATCACCCCACTACTGTCCTTGACTACCTACTACATCCTGGCCTATAGAGAGTTTAATGCATCTGACCTTATTATCCAGTACCTCGAGCACCTCACCACCATTCGGGATCCAGGTCATCGCCGTCGTCCAAATCTAGCCTTAGGACACATCATTGCCTATGCCATTGAAATCAAATATGACTTGCAATATCCCGCAGCTCCAGATGTTCCGCCTTCCTTCCTCACTAACAATGCCTTCCATATCCTACACAGCACCCGACTACATCCGGAGCCCGCCCCGGATGTTGAGGAAGAGGAGGAAGAGGCCATTCTAGTTCCTGCTGCACCAGATGCACCCGCTCCTCTTTGCATTGTCTCTCCTTTTGACCACCTGGTGCAGCGCTTCAATCAGTGGGAGGCCAGATTTGACTCCTATGTGGCCACCCAGGAGCAGCGGCATGCCGAGGACATCCAACACTTCACGGACTATACTGCGCAGCAGCAATTGCAGCATGACCAGGACATTGCCTGGATCGGAGCCCACTTTCAGGCGATTCACACCTACTTCAACCCACCACCTCCACCTCCTCCTTCCGATCAGGATTCGCCTCTGTTCTAGTTTTCTGTTTTGTAGTGTTTTCTTTTATGTTTTGTACTTATATTTCCGTGTTCTGTTTTACCCTCCTCCTTTTTGTGATGTCAAAAGAGGGAGTTAGTTTGTAGTCGTTTCAGTTTTTTGTTATGTGTTATATTTTTTATATTGATTTAGTTAAATGAAAATTGAAAAAAAAAATATTTGTCTTGTTCGATCTCCTAGTTAATGTTATTTTCCAACTACTGTATAATTATTTGCTATCATCAAAAAGGGGGAGATTATTACAAATCTGGTTTTGATGATGACAAATATGTTTTCAGCGTGTTTTGCTTGGCTAACCCGTTTCAGGCATAAAAGATTACGAGCAATCAAGCCAACTCAAGATCGGGTCCAAGTGTGTCCAATGTATGATTTTTCTTTTTATTGAGTCAATTGTAATGTAACTGATCCCCTAGCTAAGTAACCTTGCACACACACACTCAGGGGGAGAGCTTGAGTGAATTAGAGTTTCTGTCCAATATTTGTTCAGATCGTCCTGGACGATATTCACATCGTCCTTGACGATCCAGTTAAAAACAGAAATCCTAATTAGGGCGATCAAGTTAACTGTGTCTGATTAGGCAGATCGTCCTGGACGATCATTGGATCGTACGGGACGATAGGCCCAAATCAGAAATTTTCAGCCGCCAGATCAAGTTAGGTAAGTTTTTATTTTAAGATATTTGGTCTGATCGTCCCGGACGATACGTGTATCGTCCTGGACGATCCAGTATAATCATGCCTAAATTAATCTGATAATTAAGGAAAGCAATTAATACTTGATTGATACGATCATATCGTCCTGGACGATCGCAGGATCGTCCCGGACGATCCTGATCGTCTAGTGCATTTTAGCTGTACGACCTGAACTGTGTATAGGACGATTTTGGCACTTTTTGAACTAATCATACAGGACGATTCCTGTATCATCCTAGACAATCAAGTCATTTTTGGATCGTCCAACACAATTTTCTCTAGACGACCCGAACTGTCTCCTGGACGATATTCCCCGATTTACACTAATCGTCCCGAAAGATCGCAGGATCGTACGGGACGATATGAACAACTTTTTGAACTGATCGTCCAGAAGAGCCAGATCGTCCAGTCTGAAACAGCTGATTTTGAACTGATCGTACAGGACGATCTATGGATCGTCTTGGACGATATTGGCCGACCAGTTGAGATTTAGGGCTGTTTTTGAACCCTCATATAAAAGATCTTTTTCTTTATTTAGAAAAGATCTTTTGCCACTTTCCTGTCCAGAGAAACCCTAGAGAGAGAGAGTTTGGGAGAGAGAGAGAGGATCTAGTGAGGGGGAGTTAGTGAGGGATTCACTAAGGTTGCTCCAAGCACGGATCAGAGTCGTCTTCTCCACTCGTCGTCTTTCGTCTAGTTGGTGTTCGTCGTGGAAGGATCGTCGCAAGAAGATCCGGGTTCTCTGCCCGCTTCAGGCGGAAGCAAAAGGAGTTCGGGGTTCTCTGGCCGCTTCAGATGGAAGCAAAAGGAGTTCGAAGGTTTTCTGCCTGCTTTAGGAGGAAGCAAAAGGAGGTCGGGTTCTCTGCCTCACCGTGTGGTGAAAAGGAGGTTTTGTACAGGCTTCTCCGCCTTGCTGTGGGAGCAAAAGGAGAGACACTTTTTGTTTAGTGCAATACCCGGAGGGGAGGCTCCGGGGAGTGGGCGTAGGTCAAGTTGATCGAACCACTATAAAATCTGGTTTGCTTTTCTGATTATATTCTACACTTTACTTTTCTATTATTAACTGCTTGGGTGAATATCTGAGATTGATCTTTTCGTTCTTGTTTACTTATTTTCGCTGCTAAGTATCGAAAAGATTTTTCATTATTATCGTGAAATTTTTAAATAACCAATTCACCCCCCTCTTGGTTAGCCTCGGGACTAATTCACTAGGGCTTAACATCGCTATCGAACTTTTACTGAGGCTAAATTTTCTCGAAATCCATGCCACCAACACGGATGATCCAATTTGAACATAAAAAATGTAGTTTTTACGTATTTGCGATATTCTGATCGCAATGGAGAAATCCATTTCCCGATCGGACTTTGTTTGGGCACCAATTTGTGTATTTTTATGTAGGGATTACCTCAATTTGCGTGCACCACCTTAATTGAACAAATTGGTAGTGCATTTAGGGTATTGTCGATGTTCCGATCACAGTGGCGTAGTCCGTTTTGCGATTGGACATCATTTGGGTAGCGCCAAGGCCTCTTTTCTCAATAAGCATGCTGCCTTGAGATTTGTGCTCCTAATTCAGATAGTCCAAATTGAATTAATAAAATATAGTTTTTAGAGGTTGTTAACATTTCGGACGCAACGACGAAGTCTGTTTGTCGATCTGACGCAGTTTGATCAGCCTCGCATTTTAATTTTGGGTGTCGGCCATCCCTTTTGACTGATCTCATCCGATTCGACTGTGAGGGGCCTCGACCTAGAAGAATTTGATGTTTTGATTGCAACTGCGCAGTCTCTCTGGCATTCAGAGATCATTTGACCCTTCAAGTAAGGTGTCGGACCAACCCGCGCACTACTTGATTCATCATTTTTGTCCTTTTATGCGTGGTTTGAGTTGTGGGGGTCAACAAATATATATAAGCTAAAAAATTATTTATTCTTTATTGTATGTGTTTAAATACAGAAAGATTTTTATTGGCTGTCACAACATAATGATAAAATCAGAAAGAACTTTGAGAAGCGTGGCTCGACTCGTATACGAGACATGTTTACTAACATTAAAAAGTCAGGCCAGCGACCACTCTGAATTGGTGAGGGTGTATGGGCAGAGTTGAGCAGTGCTTGGGGTAGCCCAGATTATACCAGAAGGTGAGGTCAAAATAGATAGAACACAGCTTCTAATGTTGGGGGCTTGGGAAGTTCCCTTCATACAGGAGGTTCTGTTCCTCATACTGAGCACAAAAGACGTTTGGTAAGAAATTTTAAAATATTTTAATAATTTACTTTAATTAGAATACTAATATATGTCTATTACAGAAATAGGTGCTGGGTAGAGAACTGACTCCTGTTGAATTACATAGTCATACCCACAAGCGACAGGAGGACCAGCAATGGGTTGACGAGCGTACTAGGAGAGCCTATGTAAGTATATAAGTTTAATTTTGGTGATATTATGTATGAATTGCATAACTTTTTATTAACTTTCATAGGAGGAGTATACACGGCTTCGAGAGAGTCAGGCTGCAGCAGGTGAAGGTTCTTCTGCTAGATCAACAGACTATTCTGACTACCGCACTTGGTCGCAAGAGGTAGGAGGAATGCAACATGGCAGAGTATACGGGTTAGGCTCGCAGGCTTATACATATGAAGGGCATACATCTAGTGGTGGCAGTTTTTCATCTAGTACCTAGGAGTCTTTATATACCCAACAGATAGCTGCCCTTACAGTCGAGCTAGAACAGGTACAGAAAGCCCAAGCTGATTGGTAGATGCAAATGCAACAGCAGCAGATGTAGATACAGCAGCAGCAAGCTCAAATGTTAGAAGAAATGAAAAAGATGAGGGAGCAGATGAGTAGTGGTAGGAGTACAGCATCACCTGAGGATGAAACTGAATCAGAGTAAATGTTATTTATCTATTTTACTGATGTGGACATCTGTATTTATGTGTTTTTAGACATATTTATCTATTTACTGTTTGAACATGTTTAGATATTTATTGATGACACTCTTCTTATATATATTTATTGTGTACATATTTAATTATTTATTATCTAGATGATGCTCTTCTGGTTTATGTGTAACTGTTGATGTTGTAAAATATATATTTTATTATAATTTTTTGTATGTAGGTATAAATGTGGAAAATATTTTTCAAAGTGAGGAAGATTTTTTTTTTTCTGCTACAGGTCTCCAGAGGATTATCCACCGGTATATGTGTCAGAAATATGATATGACGACATTTCCGGTGGAATATGCGACGGAACTTCTAACTGATAGTTCGACGGTGATATCCAACGGTAAAAATTGGCATCGCTTTTTTTGCGGCGGAATATCCGCCGGTAATTCCGGCGGACAATTTCTGCCAGTAATTCAGGCGGACAGTTTTCGCCGGTAATTCTGGTGGCTTATTCGCCGGAACACAGCGACAGAAAAGGCGTTGAATTGTCAAACATATCCGCCGGTTGTCCGTCGGAAAGTATGCCGAAAATCCTTCCGGCTCAAAAAATACGACGAAAATATTTTTCTGATGCGCGTTTTACCGTCGAAGAGTTTTCAGTCGGAAATCCACCGAAAACCTATTTTTTCTGATGCATTTTTCACTTTACTGACGGACACATCTGCCGGTAATGGCTGTTTTTCTTGAAGTGGATTATATAGTGAGGAGGGAGCAGAAAAGATAGAATCGAGCTTCTGACATATGAGGCCTGGGTAGCTCCTTCTATAATGGGGGCTCAGTTCCACACACTGATCACAAACAATGATTGTTAAGAATTTTAACAGATTTTAATATTTTTTTTGGTTATGCATGCTAATCTATGTATATTATAGAATGAGATATTTGATAGAGAACCCACTGTAGTTGAGTTGCATAGTCACACTCACAAGCACCAGGAGGACCAGTAGTGGGTGGATGAGTGAGTAAGGAGGACATTTGTAAGTATATAAGGTTACAATACCTAAAGAAATATTTTAAGTGACGATTACATGATGATTAATCTTATGTTATATTTTATAGGATGAGTATATATGGCTTCGATAGAACTAGGCTGCAGCTGGAGAGGGATCATTTAAGAGTTCCATAGATATTTTTGACTATCGCACTTGGCCGTAGGCGATAGGAGGAATATAGAAGGGACGAGTTTATAGATTAAGCTCATAGGCCTACATGTATGAGGGATAACCTTCTTCTGCCTCCAACTACTCTACAAACAGTTAGGAGAGTTTGTATAGCTAATAGATGGCTAATTTCATAGCTCAATTAGAAATTATCTGAAAATCACAAGCCGACATTTACATTTAGATATATGATGAGCTTCGAAGATTGAGAGAGTAGATTGAAAAAAATCACTACAAGAAATCGCGTGTTATGGACGGCCAAAATCGGGAGAAAAATGCCCAAAATCCATAAAAAATTTGTATTTTCGGTGGATTTCCGACGAATTTTTTTCTAATGGTAAAATGCATTGGAAAAGTAGTTCCAACGGTAAAACACGCGTCAAAATAATTCTGGCTGAATTAATCCGCAGGTAAAATTTCCAGTGGAATATTTTGCGCTGGAAAAAATAAGAAAGAAAAAAAAACTATAATTATGTGGCCTAACCCGACCACCTGACCCGCGCCGCCCCAGCCCGCTGGACCCGCCCCCCGCCAAGCGCCACACCAACCCACCCCGCCCAATCGCACCAGGCCAGCCCACTCGTGGGCCTGCTAACTCGCGTCACAGCCCTCCTAGGACGGGATTCGAACCCCTACAAACCAACCATCAAGGCTCCAACCACCACGCCACCAAGGCAAAATCTACTTTAGTTGTTTTTTATAATTTTATTTAAATGATTACTTATTTAATATTAAAAGTAATTGTCAATTTATTCAATTTAATTTAATTTAATAAAATTATTTTAACAATGAATTATTAATTATTAGTTTAATAATATTTAATTTAAATAATTTTATTTGATAATAAGATATTAAATTATTTAACTTAATTTAACAAAATAATTAATTATAAATTTTTATTGTAGTCATTTTTTTAGAAAAATTTAATATTCGTCGGAAATTCTGTCAAAAATAAATCCGTCGGAAAGCAAATTAAAAATTCCGCTGGAAATCCGTCGGAAAATCCGCCGAAAAATTTTCGTCGGTAAATCGTCGGAAAATCCTCTGGAATTTGTAACGAATTTATTTCCGCCATAAATTCTGTCGGAAAATGAACTGTTTTCATGTAGTGAATCAGTCTGCGCCTGCATCGGCCAAGCAAGAGAGTGAGGATACATATTCCACTTTGACTGTCTGTGTAGGGGTTTTTGTTTTTTTTTTATGTATAAGAACATTTGATACTTTAACAATGTTGTAGTTATTGTAGAATTCTACGGAACATGATTGTCTATTTGAGCAGTTGGAATGTGATTGAACAAAAATGTGTTTCTTATGTTTATTTTATCATTATTTGTTGGAATATTAACTACAGCTTTTAAACTGCATGGATTATTATTGTTGAAAAGTTATTAACTAACTGTAGGAGCTATTTTTTTATTTATGGTTCGGTAAAATTTTGCCGCAAACATCGAAACGACGAGCGAGTATCGTGTTTTGTGACGAAATAATCCGTCGCGAAGCGGAATTTTCGCCAAAATTTACAACGGTATTTTTGCACAACTTGCGGCATATTTTCCCCCGCAAATCTGTCATAATTTGCGAAGACATTTGAAGCGTTTTGAAAAAAATGAAGACGACATTTTCTTCAATTTAATTATGCTATAAATCAATCGTAAATTCGTCAAAAAATATTTACGACAGATTTCTTTCGTCATAAATACTTTTGCGATGTGACTTTTACCGTTGGAATTGAATCCGCCGCAAATCCACCACAAACCGCAATTTGATACGGATTTGGCTTGTTTTGCAACGGATTTTTCCGCTGCAAAAAGCTGACTTTCTTGTAGTGATTAGAGAACATAGGACTTAGGATTTATGGTTTGATGCACAAATAGTTGAGCGTTATTGCACCATCTTTAATCTCTTCCATTGAATGTAGAAAATCTATTTAAAATGTATTGATATCTTGTGTTGGGAGACTAAGACTGGCTTGTTGTGAATCAATCTCATTTAGAGGATCCAGTGGTTCAATACGACTAGTAATTTTGTTTTACTTCACAAACCATGAAATATCAAATGAGATATTTTGATCGCGCTCAATATTGAAAGCTGATACTGTTCAATGGCAGGTTTTGATGCAAACAACTTTACCTTAAAAGGGGTAAAGTGGATGATAGTAATAACACTCCACTTATCTCCTTGTAGATTGTTCTATGGATGGAAGCTCCACAAAGGCCTCTTCAAAGTTCATTGATGTCACATGCAGAGAGGTCTATGATGGGGAAAATATGTAGGATCAACTCCTAATTTGATAGCTTTTATAAATAAAATATAGGAACTAATTAAGGCTGAGGTAAGTCGATTTTATCATATAACTTAGTCTTGACCACTAATGGAAAAACCAATTTGGGCATTTTTGGCATAATTAGTTATGGGATTGAACTATGAAGTCTTCATAGGTGTCCAAGATTATTTGGAGGTCCAATGATAATTTTTGATTGAGAGATTGAAGATGCCATAGATTTATGTCTCTGAATTGAGCACAATTCACCTCTAATTGTGCAATCAAGCAATATAAACGAAAAGGGCAAATTGAGAGAATCTTGGAGAAGTTATGAGAGACTTTAAAGCATTTAGTGTTCTAAATCACACATGCATGCAAATCATTAAATTTAATAAATTTGAAAGAATATTTAATAACCCAATCTAGTTTGATTTTCTAATATATCCTATAAAAAGAAAATAGACTGTTGTCATAAATACAATTCATAACATAAAATTCTTATGAAGAATAAATATAAACTTTTCAAAATTTTTTACAGACAACTTTGTTGTCTTACGTCAAAATTCCTACCCTTGAAAAAGAGCAAGGAGATCGGGTCTGCGGCCGAGTGGTTGATGGAACACGTTCCTCCCATCTCACCCGGGCTCGAATCCCCTAACTATTCCAAATAAAAAAGACAAGCAAATGCACAAAATGAATAATATATTATGATTTATGCCATGTTCCTAAGCATAAGATAAGAGCCAGATCATGGCCAAGCAAGGTATTTAACAGCATTTAAACCTGGCATTATGATACCCCCACGACATTAAAGACTATCTCTACCAAGTGACCTGGTATTAAATAGGCTCACATCCAGATGCAGCTCCTCTTGCCGTTTGGCCCGTTTCCTGCAAGTAAAGCAGCACTGTTCAGCCCTCAGCGCATAGAAAATATACATAATTGCTAAGCATCTATTAATTGCAACATGATATGTTATATTTCCTTAAATCGGCTTCAAACAAGTTACTCCGTAGAAGTAAGAAGGTTAACTGACTTGAAGATGTCGCCTAAACTGCGGCTTTCAGAACGGCCGGCTTTGTAAGTTGCATTCAAAACTGAAGTGACTTCCCAGATTCTGCAACCAGACATGCACAGTTATGTGATAGTCTGTAACTTGATTAATTTCTTTATATAATCATGTAAAATGTTGCTATGTTTCAATCTCACTGGACAAATTTAAAAAATAGTAATGTTCTCCTCCTCTGGAGAAAATTCCATGGTTCAGCTGATCTTGCAATTAATACTTCTTGTTGTTTGAACTGCTGCTTTTTTTATCAGACTTGGTAAAAATATACTTATACAGCTGCTCGAAGCCACCATCTTTTCTAATTCCACTAGATGGAAGGAAGGAGCAGCTTAAAAAGATCTCCAGAGATCTGTCAAGTGGTATACATTTTAAACGAGGATTACCAAAGTGAATAATTCTTTCTCATGTTTGCTTGTTGAAACTTCTCTCATTAAAAACCAGGGCCATGTGCCCTTTAATGCCATATGTAGGATAAATTATTCTGTGCGGACACTGGATGTGTCTGGAGACAAATAAAAATGCACCACGTCACCTAAAAAATGTACAGCACTCGGTACCGTGTTAGGTACTGAACTCGGTACCGCTAGGTACTTGAGCGGTACCGGATAGGAACAACCGTCCGGCGTCCGCACAGAATAATCTCTCCATATGTAGAGCTTTATCATAGATTTTTTTTTTTATTTTGGTAAATTATTGCTTTTTGTTCTTTTTACAAGTCAATAAACTAACAGGATAATAATAAATATTTTTTTTCTAAATTAAAAAATAGTTTTTCGACAATACAAAGATGGTGAAACAGTTCAAGAACTATAAATATTATAACTAATGTTTATTTAAGATAACATTAAAATATAAATTTATTATAGTTAGAGACTAGTGATGGTTTTATTTAGATATTTCCTAGATCATTGAACTCATTATCCCATCATAAATAAAAAGAATCCCTGATAAATAGTGATGAAGCCAGGATTTTTTTTAAGTGGGGGATACACATTATGAATACTGAAAAAATTCTCAACCTTTTTCATCCGGGCTTCAGATCAACATAGGCGATTTCAATAAAAAATTATAGTTTATTAAATTCTCTTCCTTAAAATTATAGTTTATTAAATTCTTTTCTCTAAAATTCCTGTCAAAAGAGAATTGAAGATTTAAAATTTAATGTAAATTTATAACTTACATAAACATAATCATCCCATCGGCTACATTGTCTCTTCATTCATCTCATTTTATTAATGACTACTTGAGACAACTCTTGAAGTCTACTTAGGAGTGTATGAAGAAGATATGCACGAGTTTGAAGTAGCTTGAATTGAAAATTTTTGAAATTAAAATCACGATCATCTGATATTCAAATTTGACATGTTTATAGTCGAATCGAGCAGCTCGATGAGAGGAATCCAACGAGTCTAAGATCACTAAAATTTCAACATCATTAAGGTATTTAAATGCTGAAAAAATCCTTTATTATTAAAGCAAGGGATTCATTATGGGCCGTACGATGGAGAATTTTGTATTCTGATTCAAATTACCAGAATACCCATCGAATAAAGACTATAAATACAGTCACATTCTCTACATGAAAGGGGAAGCCCCAAAGCTAGAAGAACTAAAGAGCTTTCAAGCATTTTCTGGCTATTACCGTCGACGACCGCCTCTAGCTATCACCATCAATGATCAAGACCGTTTAACATTTCTTTTTTCTAAATCAATACATGCTTATATTTATCAAACTAGAAAGACGATGAAAGAGCTTAGTCTAGATTATCAAAAAAAAAATTGTTGTTGGTAAAAATGACTACACGTGAAGGTGACCTTGTTGGCTTCTTTGGTCATCTTTAGTCAGAAATTTTACAAATATGCAATGGCCAATGTGGGAAGGGCCCTAGCATTGATCGAGATGATGATGAGGTTGATGATTTGTAGGCCACATGATGAATATGGGGATATGTTCATGTTGGGAAGTAAAGCACATAACGAAATAAATAAGAAAAATAAATTAGCAGAAAAGTACACCAGGATTTAATGTAGAAAAAAATTATGGAGCCACAACACACTAAGAAATTCATTATAAAAATTTGGAGACATTGTATATATCTCTCCTCGATCTCACCCCCTCTCTTTTGTTTCTCTTTAATTCATATATTTTTCTCCTCACACAGTAGACAAATAATCACACTTATATTACAACAAATGACACAACTCTTCAAGTGGAATAAAAAGAAGGGGGAAGAAAATTGCTTAACTCGACTCGCATCGCCGTGGCGCTCTGCTCTTTGTCTTTGAGTCCACCCTACAACGCCCTGGCACTGTAGCTTGTAGAATCCAAATGCTCTACTCTCTTTGCGCTGTCTTGATTATATAGTGTCGTGACATTGTATGGCAGCTCGCCTACGATCCCCAAGTAGGAGGTACGCTACCTCCCGTGCGCAACCTCCCAGTTAACTCCTTGTCGAGCTCTATCAACATAATTAAAGTCTTAGTCAACATCACAACCCGATTAATTGACACAATCAGATTCCACACAAAACTAACAATTAACATATTTGCTAGCTACTATTTGTGATGGTGAAGATTTGTAGACCACATGATGATCTGTTTATGCTCTTATTTTCTATTTTTTGTGATCGAATTGATATGGACAGTCAATTTTGCAACAGATTTATGATTAAATTTATCATTCGCCCAGAAATTGAGACCAATGTTTGACAGATTCACCATTGACATAACAAATTTACAATGAAATGACAAAGGATTCCATTATAAACATAATGGCAAGTGATAAATTCATTAGCTACTTCCTAGTACTCAATATCTTTTTTCCCCAACTATCTCGTTATAAAAACGAGCCAACTATCAATCCTTCATTTTATTTTTCTTTTTTTCTGCTTATACGATATGTCAGTATATGAATTTGTCTAATAAGCATCTGAATATTTACTCCTAAGAGGGTATGTCATTTCTATTCAAATGCAGTGGAGAAATTTTTTCACAAACATGACCTTAGCTTATGGCAACAGTTATGACCATGCAGCCCAACATATCATTCACAGAAGAAAAACTTCAAGGGTAAACGTAGGACTGATTACTACTTTTTATCTACCTAATTAAATTGAAGAGCCTGCAGTCTCTTCAGCTAAACCAAATGTTTTCATTGTATTCAGGGATTTATGTGTGTGCCAAGAGAGAGAGAGAGAGAGAGAGAGAGAGAGAGAGTCCTCTTTTGCTATCGAGGACTGGTGTCTGGCCTCAAAGTGCTGGCTGGGTTTCCATGAGGATAACACTCCCAAGGGAATTTCAACTTAGCTGTTTGTGTTAGCTATTGATTGGGAGCTTAGACTTCCAATCCAAATATTTTGTATTCAAAGTTTCTATATGTTATGAGTGCAAATTTAAGATTTAGGCTTCGTAATTTGTGATGTATTTTTTATTACTTTCTAAAATAGTTTACTACAACAATAATTTTTAGTTCAAAATAAGTATGCACCAGAGATATTGATGACTGATCACATTATAAGTAAGCAACCTTTTTATTATATCTACCTCATAGCAAAATATTCAGCAACCCTTTTCAGTACATTGAGTAAACTTTTCAGAGTAAATCATCATCATTTACTCCTAACAAACTCCATTATCTCCACCGTCCATCACCATTATAGTTCTGCTTGCTACAACTTTTGTCTACAGCTCTTATGTATATATACACCATCTCTTTAGTCTTTACAATGTAATGTTGATGAAATACAAAAGGAAATATTACTACAGAAACTACCATTTTCTATTCTTCATTTTCTGGTCCATGTCTTGTATACTCTGCTTGTTAATCTGAAGGTAAGCTCCAGGTACGAATCTACTTCATGGTATCAGGGCCCCTGGCTTAATCGCACCTCTTCTCATTCCTATCTCTCTGCATTCTTTAAATGACAAGCTCAACAACCTCATCTGCGAACTCACCAACACCTTCTCAATCAGAACTCCATGATCTAGTTGAAACTTCTATTCCCTCCTTAAAATCTCTTATGTTCAACATCAAAAATATAGTCTACACTCACCTCACCATTGAAAATTATCCTATGTGGAGATGGCTACCTAACTGGTTCCACTCATTGTCCACCTAAGCAACTAATTTCGGCCACTGGAGACATCCAACCAAACTCTGCATTTTGGTTAGAGCTAAGGTGATAAGTTATATCTCATCATGGTAATGCGGCTTGCTGCTCCACTTGTTCCGTCCTGCAGCAAATCATCTTTTTCAGAATTCTCCACAGCACCGTTGGATTTCTACCACTGCCATCCTCACCATTGTAGCATAAAAGATTCTGGTTTATTCATACTTAACATTTTGTATATATATATTATATATAGTTCTGTAGCTGAACAGAGGAGAGGAGGGAAAACAAAAATGAAGCTTCCAACTCTCTTTTTCTTGGTTAACTCCATTGTTGAATGAAGCTTCGGTTCTAAAACACATTGCAGTTTATATTCTCAACATTCTATCAGAGCTATTCGCCCATTGCCATAACAGTTGGTTTTTTTTTTTTTTTTTGGTCACATACCTTTTCGCCTCTATTTCATCATGGATGCTTCTGACTCCACCACTTTGGAAGTCTCAAATTCTGAAATTGTTTTTTTGCAAATGACTTTATGGTTATCTCACTGGCACCATTCTAAAACCTCCCAAACAGTTGGTTTCCGCTGATGGCTCATATTCCTTGTATTCTTCATTTAAAAAATGAGCTTTATCAACTACAATTGAAGTACTACACCATGGAAAAATACCTCTATGAAATCAATCAGAAATTTGATGCCATTGTAGCCGTCGGCTCATCCATTGATTCAGAAGATATAATTATGTTTTTTTTAAATGGCTTGCCATATTCATATTAGTCCTTTAAAATTGCAATTAGAACTAACTGCATCCAACAGTTTAGACAACTTCTCTGCCTTAACTTTGAGTGAAGAACTGAACCATGCTTCCGATAATGCATGAGAAACTCCATCTCCCTCGTGATCGTACTTAAGGCTGTGGTTCTTTTTATTTCACTGGGTATGGTCGTGACTCTTAGGTTGGCTCTCGTGGTGATCGCATACAGTCAACCTTCTTATGTGGTGGTCACAGAATTTGTCCACCCATAAAGTGCCAGATATGCAGCAAAATAGGACATTCAACACTTGTTGGTACCGAACAGACCTCGCATTTCATTCCTCGCCACAAGCTTATCTGACTTCTAAAACTTCATCCAATGATGAATGGTTTTTGGATTCTGGAGCTTCAAGCCACCTTACTTCCAACCTGATGTGGGGAGAATCACCAAAGAAGCATGATGAAGAAGAGCTAAATAGCTCTAGGATACCAAAACAGTGAAAACTGTTATAATTCCAAAAATTTCATATATCTATATTCTTCCCTATAGCAACTTTTTTTTCCCCTATAGCAACTATTTATAACAATATAATAGAAATGCCTAGAACTCTCTAGAAAACGATACTAAATTAGATAAACTATTCCTAAGCCATAATTTAACTAATATGCTCCGCATCATTCTCCTGTTGTCAGAAGAATCTGGAACTATCAGTCTCAATGGGTAGTCAAGCTGGTGGTGGAACTCCTGAGCTTGGGTTTGTATAGCTTTGCTATCTAATCCACTTTGTCTTGGCTCGGGTGGGGCTCTCAGAAGAAGTGAAGCTTTGCTGCTCTCCCCTTGCTTTCCATTTTAACTCGCATTGCGTGTGTCGATCTTTATCAAGTGGTTGGGCCGTCGCAGAGAAGAAGGGAAGATTAGCAACCCAAAGTGGGTTAAAAAGGCAACAACAGTCATCAAGGCTGAAAACCTGAGTAACTACTGGAGGATCCAGCAGTAATATGGTTCTTTTGGGTATGGATGGAGAGCAAGTGGCACCCTAAGACGCAGCATGTACCATGGCATATTTGAGACTAAACGATTGAAATCTGCCTATTTGCTTTCAGTCCAGGGATGATGCCTACTAGTGACAGGCAACCAGATGGCTTCATACTATCATTCAGGCTTTCCATGGTGTGTGTCATTTATATATCTGTACGAGAACAAAGAGCTCCTCATGTCTAATGTCGAGGTCACTGATGAAAAGCATCACAAATTTCCTTCTCAACTCGTGAAGACTGGCCCTCTTCTTTGTGAAGCCATCAAAGAGGGGAAGATCATCCTTGGAGTAGAAGAGAGCCCTAAGGATCTTCATGTTATCGATGTGGATGGTATCGAAAAGTTGAACCAGTGCTTGGTAGGCTTCGTGATGCATCTTTTCCTCAATGTGTTTGTGGTAAAGTTCAAGTGGCTTAGTGAGGTGACCATGAATGTTGGCAAGTTTGTGAGCTATTGTGGAGAGCTCATATGCCTCTATTGTTGAGCTGATGTACTCATGGCCAATTCTAATGAACGCAATTGTTTGGGAAATGCAAGCAAATACACCTCTAACGACCTAGTAAATAGCAGTTGGGTTATGAGTCATGGCCATTCCCATTTTAGGTGATTCTGGGTAGATGTACTCAGAAGGAAGTTCAGTAAACTCAATGATGCACTTGGTAACATCGAGCATGACTCTTATGAGGTTGTTAATGGCATCAAATCTAGGCTTGAGGATATTGGTGTGCTCAATGATGTCAGGAACTTGCTTCAGGAGGCCCAATGATTTGGCCAATGGGTTCACAGTGTTGAGCTGGACCTGGGTACCATAGGTGATGAGCCCAACGAGGGCATTCTCTGGGATAAGTCCAATAGCACGATGCATGGCAGACTTGACAAAACCTAACTCCTCGATCACACATGTATCAATGACGAAGAGAAAGATGGGGGGCAGCAGAGAAGGCGTTGCCGAGGGATCGCCACCTGAAACAAAAGTAGGGATGGCATATTTGATGGTGGAACATTGTAAGTAAAGCACACCGGGGACATTTCTCTCGGAGATGGCTGTGTAGTAGTGGGGGAAATGGTTTTGAGAAAAGCCGAACAGATAGATCCAGATCCTGGAGGGGAAATCAATGCGGCAAAAAGGGGTTGAGGATGGCAGAGCAAGGAGGCTTGCAGCGGAGAGGAGAATACAGAAGGACAATGATGTAGGGAGAAAACGGAGGCTCTGTGCGGGTAAATCTGAGGGGGAAATTGCGTGCTAGAGCGAAAGCGAGATCTTGGGAGAAGGATTACGCTAGTGCGAATGAGAGCGAGAATGGGATGATGCCTGCTGTCGCGAGTGGCGTGGACGGTGGGCATGACCGTTTGCTCGAACTGGACAAGCACGTGCACAGATTGCGGTCGACGTTACGAGTCGATTGTGAGGAACGCGGCCAAGGTTATGGACGGGTGGAACGCGTGTGGAGATATCCGATGGTATGGTTGCCATCGGTGGATTCATTCTGGTATGGTTTCCAGAAGATGAAATCGCTGGTATGGTTGCCAGCGAGGGATGTGTAGATTTGTCGGTATGGTTGCCAGCTAGTGCAGGCTTCGATCGTTGTCGACAACCTAGCTTCATACATGATCTTCCCAAAGCATCCAAAACCCTGATCGACATCAAGGGTTGATGTAGTAGCAGCCTAGTGTCCTGATCGATGTGAAGGGCCAAACCTCACTCTGATACCATCTGATGTGGGGAGAATCACCAAAGAAGCATGATGAAGAAGAGCTAAACAGCTCTAGGATACCAAAATAGTGAAAACTGTTATAATTCCAAAAATTTCATATATCTATCTTCTTCTCTATAGCAGCTATTTATAATAATATAATAGAAATTCCTAGAACTCTCTAGAAAAAGGTACTAAATTAGATAAACTATTACTAAGCTACGATTTAACTAATATGCTCTGCATCACAACCCCTCTCAGTTGCACTCCACTCAATCATACTTAGGTTCTTCTCAAGTCTAAGTTGGTAATAATTAGCTTCTTCACATAGCTGAATCGGGTGAAGGCATCCTTCCGACACTAACTCATAAGCTTCTCCTTCCAAATGTTTTTCATGTTCCCAATCTATCACACAATCTTCTCTCAATTCATAAATTAACCTCTAACAAATTGTGCTATGTTATTTTTTATTCTCATGGCTTTATTATTAAGGACTCCCTGACCAATAAGACACCTCTCCATGGTCTTTATTTTCATGGTTAGTAACCTATTAGTTCCCTTGTCACAACCTAACCCGACCATGACAACTCCTATCGTGTTGAGCTGTAACAGATAATTTCCAAGATCTAGCTTTGGAAAGTTCAGATTCCCTCTAAAATCTTTATTTTTTTAAATAAGCAACATACTACAGAGCTACTAAAATATTCAAGTACTGAAAAAAAATTTATTTATCAATTTTCTTTCATTTCATCAAAATATATAACTATACTACAGTGTATGACTATATGCTGAAGCTACAAAACTAAAAAAGAAATTATCCATGCCTGCATAAAATCAATAAATGAAATACTTATACTCAGATCTGATCTTAAACTGCTAATCAATAGGCTCCTTTCCTTTCCTAGATCCTAAAAGTCATAAACAAAATGAAAGTGAGCTTAAACAGCTCAGCAAGCCATATAAACCGATCTAAATTTTCAAATTCTTTTATTAAATAGTGTTGCTGAATATTTAGAAATGGTTAAATGCAGTATAATAAATCACTGTGCAGTAATATAAGCTTAGTAGTTATCCAAATATTAAAATACTAAAATTGAGTAATTAAAATAAACAAAAATTCATATCACAGAATAGTTTATATCAGTTTTATATCAATTTTTTCTTTTTTTTTCTTGGACCCATATAGAATCTCAAAGGATTATGATCCCTTATGACTCTTTTTTATAGTTTTAGCACTAGAGCATATTTCTAGACATAAAAATATGGCTTATAGTCCTCAAAATATGCCTTATATGCATTAGAATATTCATTGACATAGATAGAATCTTAAAGGATTCTCGCCCTTTATTCCTCTCAGTAGATATAACTTAATCACATATGCACATATTTCATCACATTATAACAATAAATAACTTAATTATGAGAGATTATGTAAAATACTATTTTAAGACTTTTACCATGCTACATTACTATTTTTTTAGCATCTAGATAGTTTTTTATTCAAGAAAAATTTCACAAATTTCAAAACACATGTTATAAAATTTTTTAGAAAATATTCAAAATGTTCATAATCTTAATCTCTATAATATAAAAAAGTTACATGATGAAAGTTTTACCAATGTAAGCAGTCTCTCAATTAATTTCTTTGGCTACCACCATAGGCAGATCTCCTTGTCCAGGACGTGGACGCACTTCATCTTCTCAACATTTCACCTATCGTGGCACCAACATAAATTCTCCTAGCACTCGCTCGTTCTCAATAACTCGACCCACTTTTTAAATAAATGGTAATATAGGACATTCAGCCATTTCAGTTGGCATCGTTGCAATCAGTATAAATCAACAGCCCAGCTTTCACAACAAGTCTTTTTACACCACAATAGTAATCCTTAACAAAGGATTGGTATCTAAACTCAGGGGTTTTAACACACCTAACAACTAATGTCAATTAACTACAACAACCAACTCTTTATACATGTTCTAATTCAATCTCAACAAGAAACAATTCATCGCTCCCCATCCAACATAATGGTCAAGGAATATTACTAACTCCTTTGTCTAAATGTAAGCTATTTCTTCATAACTTACTCCATGTCCCTTCTCTTACTCACAATCTTCTTTCCACATATAAACTCACTTATGATAACAAATGCTCCATTTCATTTAATGCATCTGGGTTCACCATTAAAGATTTCCAAACCAATGAAGTCCTTCTCCTAGGTCGTAGTCGTAATGGACTTTACCCAATCTCAACCTCAACTTCAACCACTACTCTTCATTCTTGGCTAAGCTCCACCTCCCTATGGCATGCTCGATTTGGTCATCCACATCAGCTTATATTACATACCTTCGATAAACTAAATCCACATTTATGTATTTCTTCTATTTTTTTTCTTTGCAAATCCTGTAATATGGAAAAAGCCACAAAGTACCATTTACCAAAAGATTAATGAAAGTGCCTAGACCTTCAGAGCTTATTCATATGGATGTTTGGGGACCGACATTAGTTCCTTCTCTCAATGACTATAAATATTATGTGCTCTTTATTGATGATTTTTTTAGATTTTGCTAGCTTTCTCCAATGCATACTAAAGGTGAGATATCTACAAATTTCAACAATTCACTCTTATGGCAGAAAATCACGTTAATATTAAAATTAAAACTTTGAGATCCGATTATATATGGTGGAGAATATCTATCTCATAACCTTCAATAATTTCTTACCACTCGTGGCATCACTCAGTAATTAAGTTGTCCATACACTCCTGAATAAAATGACCTTATCGAAAGGAAGCACACATATCTCCTCGATACAACTTGTACACTACTTTATATAACATATCTTCCTAACACATTCTGGGCTTAAGCTCTACTTACAACTAACTATCTCATAAACTGGCTACCTTCCAAGACCTTACATCTCAAAACCCCCATTCAAACTACTTTACTGAAAACCATCCTCTTATGATCACCTCAAGACCTTTGATTGCATATGCTACCCATGGCTTAAACCTGTCACCTCATACCAGCTTCTTCCACGGTCTACAGGATGCATCTTCGTGGGCTAGTCCGCCACTAACAAAGGATACATGTGCTACACAAAGGAAAATGCATATTGTGGGCTCCAAAAATTTGTGACCCGACCTCTCTGCGGCCCCTTTCTTTCTTTTCATTCATTGAGGAGAGTTTTAACGATTAAGTTTTGAGGCAAATTTTTAGAAGTCAGATTGGGTTTTGTATAAAATATTATCCAGATATTTTTCCCTCATTATTGAGGACTTTATGATCTGAGTTCAGGTTTTCTATAGGCGCAACCCCTATAATTAATTACCCCTCCTGATAGTGAGAGAGAACTTTCAATTAAGGATAATCATCAAATAGATACTTAGTATCTGGTGAATAGTAGCAGCAAAGTTTAGGAATTTGAAAATTCAATTTTTAAGATTAAAAATTCACCACCTCGCACTTAAAGCAGATGGTAGGGAGGTGATGATAGGCTTGATCAAGATTCCATGGTTTTGTCGTCCAGGGTTATCATGGTCCCTGATTTACTTAATCAGAGCAGGTAGTCGGCTCAACCCGACAAAAGGATCATTGTCAGCAGCCATGGGTTACTTCGTCCAAAGGTACCTTATAAAACTGGGATGAATATTTTTCTAAGGGGACAAATTTGAATCCATCTTAGCTAATAGAGAGTTTTGTGCCTTATCAATCATATCCTATTAATTAATTACTCAAATATGTGAAGTCGTTGGGGAGCATACAGGCTCTCACCATGGCTATTAACCATGACCATAATTTAATGGCGAGATTTTGCAGAATAGAAGCTTTGAAAGCTGTATGGGTTGCTGTGCTGTTTGGGTGTGAGATGAAGCAGCAAATGTAGTTTGGCTATAGTAGGATCGGGAAGCTGAGGGGATACCACTTGTGTGTAAAGCAGCTTAACAGGGAGTGAGGGATTGCAGCTATGAAGGGGGGAGAATTGGAGTGAGGTATACACGGGTGACCTGCGGCTTGTAGTGAGTCGCACGACAAGGAGGAGACGGGCAAGGGGATTTCAGCCAGGTGTATGCAGCTTCGGCTTGTGGAGCTCAGACATGGAAGAGAAATCAGCCTGTTCATATGATTTATGGCTATAGAGGGAGTAAGTTGTAAGGTGGGATCGATGGCTTGAAGTTGGACCTCTGCGTGAAGCTTGAAGGCTTGCGGGAGTGTAGGTGTGCGGCTCTGACATGGATCGGTCGATAAGCTTCGATCGACTGCTAAGAGTTGGAGGTCGGAGCTTGGTCGGTTTGAGGGAATAGCGAGGGAGGAGCTCGGCTGTAGGGGTCTTGGTCGGGTCGGTTACAACTGGAGCGTTGGCATGTGGCTGGATTGATAAGCATAGGAAGAGTTGGATCGGCACAGGCGCTGGCGTGGGCTTCGACACAGTGAAGATTGGGCTATTGAACGGGTTGATAGGAGAGTGCGACTGGGTCTGAAGATCCAGATGCTTGCCGTGAACCTTGCGGCTGAAGCACAGAGGGCTGCACGTCTTTTCGGGATCGAAGGCTGGGTCGAACGTGGGCTATGCAGGTGGTGCAGACGGGAGGAGGACTTGCAAGTAGAGATGAGCTATAGGTTCGTGTAGATCAGAGCAGAGGAAATATAGCCGATCAGGTGAGTTCTGGAAGATCAAAAGATCTTGTATGAAGGTCAGAGTGGAGGCTTCGATCGAGAGGATCGACTGGAGGTTGTGGTTGGAGGTTCGTTTGAGTGTGGAATCGGGGAAAGAGGTCAATCGAGCACGGGAGCTTACGTATGAGGTGCGGTTGAGTGTAGTGTTGGAGGCGGACTGCTGGAACAGGATGGTGTGAGGGAATCGGATAGAGAAAATAGAGCAAGAGCGAGAGGTAGCATACAGATGAAGGATCGAGAGGCTTGCGAGTGGAAGAGCGGAAAAAACAGAAACGAAGGGCTCTTCGTCTTCATTTTATTAACGCGAATAAACGAACGATAGACAGAGGATCTTCGCACGCAGGAATGGGAGACTACATTCGGCGCCATTTGTAGGACTGCAGGATGGGACAATGTAGCAGTTGGCGAGATTTGAGCAAGCAGCAGAGGTATTTTCTATTTTTTTTTTTTAATTTTTAGTGGAGATCAACATATATCTCTCGCCATATTGTTTTCTATGAAGACAACCTCCAATATCAACTCTCCTCCACAATCCTAGCCATCACAAACCATGGCTCTACCTACTCTCCTCTTACACTTATTCATATCTCCTCTATGACTCCATCCAAAACAAAAATCTTACCAACCCCTGTAACTCAAACTCTTAAAGACTTCAAATCCTCTCAGTCAATTCACTATTCTTCATCACCAAGTAGTCAAACTACTATAGTCTCTTGCTCTTCTTCACCATCCCATGCTCCTGCGCCGCATAAAACTCACTCAATGCTTATCCTTATAGAAACAAGGTACATGGACCATTGTTCCCTCCACATTGCATTAGAATGTCTTAGGATGTCGGCTGACTTATAGAACAAAGTTGAAACTTGATGGCACCATTGATCATCATAAAACAAGACTTGTTGCCCAAGGTTTCAGCCAAGAGTATGGGATATACTATAAAAAAGCATTCAGCCATGTTGCGAAAATTCCAACAATTTGAATTCTTCTTACCATTTCTCTTCACAACCATGAATTGTTTTTCAAAACAATGTCTCCAATGGGTTCAGCATCTTAGATCCTTCACTGCTCATTTACTCCTCAGTTACTACTCAGATTTACTTACTTATCTATGTGGACAACATCCTTATTTCCGGCAACCACAATCCATCAATTTTTGCACTTATATCTCAATTGCAAACTCAATTCTCCCTCAAAGAACTAGGGCTAATCTCCTTTTTTTTTTGGTATACAGGTTATTCACACACCAACTGGTTACTTTCTAAAGCAATCACAACATGTGCTAGAATTGTTTCAGAAAGCTAGACTCTCCACTTGCGAGCCAACCCTCTAGCCCATTTCACTCAAACCATCCACATCTGCAGTAGATCAACCATTTAACGATCTAGCACACACGCAAGCTTGTAGGTTCGCTCCAGTATTTAACAATTAACCTCTAATATGATATGATTATGACGTCTACTACAGTATTTTTCATCTTCCAAAGAATGAAGTCACACCTCTTTATTGTGACAACACTTCAACAATGGCTTTAACTAACAATCTTGTTTTTCATGCCAGAATAAAATACAGAAATATATTATCATTTCGTTCGAGAATGCATTCAATCGAAATAAATTGTCATGCTTCACATTAACTCTACCGATCAGCCAGCGGATATTCTCACCAAGCCGCTATTCTCTACTAGATTTCAACTACTTTGACATAAATTAATGATACAATCCTTGGAACATTAATTTGCAGGGGGATGTTAGCCATGTTAATAAGCATTTCCACTTATAGCACGCAGCACACTCCCAGTACTCCACATTCCTGGATCATTTTGTATGGGACTTCTCCATGCCGTTAATGCAAACCAGATGTTTGCATCTCCATCACATCTCCATCACTCGTCTCCAACAAACTCTGGCTGCTGTAGAACTTTTCCATTACATCTCCACATATATATGTATATGAAACTTTGGAATGCTTGTTGTGAGAAATACAGAAAACTTCATATTACCATCTTCCTTATCTCTGTTTCTTCCTCTGTTTTCTGTAACTATGTAGTTAACTCTATTTGTCTTCACCTATACATCACTTTCTGAACTTGTTTATATCTCTTCGTTTTGTTGGTCATTAACATATTACTCTAAATCTGTCAAATTTAAGGATTCAGACAGTTAAGAGAAATCTCACAGGAGGATCCAAAATCCCATTTTAAAGAGAAAGGAAACCTATTCAGCTATCAATTTTTTTTGACCATCTCATTGATTCCAAGGTCTTATCTTACTACACTATATATTAGCATACAGGCTAAGAAGCCAAGTTGCACATGATTACTTCATTTGGTGCTGAGAATAACTCTGTCTCAATCACCTACCACCTTCCACTTCCTTTCTTAAATCGCCATAAAATAATCCTCTGCCCAACTCCCATCAATAATGTAGAACAACGAGAGAGAGCAAGAATTGACTTCTCTCATAAGCCATTATGCAAAAGCCTTTAAGTTGTTCTCCCTTCATGAAGGTGGCTCGCATTTTTTTATTGTAGCAACTTCTCCTGGTTGGATCTGTGATTCATGCAGATCAACTGGACTTCTTAAGGTTTTTTTATGAGGGCAATGGGATGACCTACGTCTGTTTATCTTTCTGTCGAGGGAGTTCAAAGCACTGAAGAAAATAAAGTTCAGGTGGATGAAAGAATACTAAGAATCTTTTTTTTTTTTTTGGGAAAAATGTAGGCTTGGCCTTAAAGAAGCTCAGCTAGGGTTTTTTCGCCCTAGCCGCCTTTTTCCCTCCTTTTCCTTCTTCTTCCTCTTGCTCTGCCGGAGGCCGCCTCTTCATCCTCCATGGATTCTCCCTTTCTATCCTTTAATTTCCCACCACTCTCTTCTTCCTCCCTTGGAGCCAGCCCCCCTCCACAGTGCAACTGGAAGAATATTATGGAAATCACTGAGCCTGCTTCCTCAGATCTTCCTCTATCCTTCTATCCCAAAGAACCGGAAATCATTCCGTTTACTAGAGAAAAACTATCTTTTGGTGCTAAAGATTGGAAACTTTGCTTGGTTGGCTATTCCATAGGCCACAGGCCTTTTTACGAAGCCTTGCTTGGAGCTATCCGGAAAACTTGGGCTTTAAAAGGTGCGTTCCAGCTCCTTTTGCTTAGTGATGGTTTCTTCCTTCTACGATTCACTTCTGCTGAGGATTATGATATTGCCCTGTTAGAGGAGTTTGGTTTTTTTTCATGGGAAACCTTTCATCCTTCAGAAATGGTCCCCTAAATTTAGACCTAAGAGGGAAAACTTTCCTTCTATTCCAATTTGGATAAAAATCCATTATCTACCACTAGCCTGCTAGAATTCAGAAGGAATATCCAGAATCGCAAGCAAAGTCAGAATTCCCTTAGTTGTGGATGCTCTCACTGCGTAAAAAACTTGTCTTATCTTTGCCCGTATATGTGTCCAAGTAACTAGCTCAGCTACTTACCCAGAAGAAATCCTTATCTCCTTAGACGGAGATGTTTTCAGTTTGAAGGTGCAATATGAATGAAAGCCAACCCCCTGTGAGTTTTGCAATTCTATGGTTCATTATTCTTCTATATGTCTAACTAAGCCAAATGTCTCCTCTGAAACCAACAATAACCCAGCCTTGACCAATCCTCCTCCACGAGGCAGAAGCACCTCCAGACGGTCCAAGAATCAAAACTTTTCTTCCTCTCCACACCTCAGATTAAACCAGTAAAGCTCCACTCCCAATCCTTCTTCGCCTACTACATCTATTGATCCTTCCTCTAATGATTCTATGGCTAATAGAATCACCACATCAATCCCACTCTCCAATCATCCCAATTTGGAACAAAATCAAGCATCTTAGCCCGCTCAGGAGGAGCTAGCCCCTGCTATCTCAAATCAGAAGCTGACTGTTGTGGTTCCATCACAACCCCCTTCTTCCTCAGTCCTTGTTGCTCCTATAATTCCCAACCTAAATTCTCCCACTGATGAGGGCTATCCTTCCAATTCTCCTCAGGTTTTCTTACAGGATCCTACTCCCAATGTTATTTCACCTAACAAATTTGCCATTCTCCAGCAAATCGAGAACACTACTGTTTCCACAGAATAGTTGGTTACCACTTCAAAAGTTAATGACCATGTGCTTCATCCACCTAACTCAGCCCAAGCTTTAAAGTCCACAAGGGGAAAAAATAGCAGGAAACCCCCACACCCACCTAAAACATAATGTCCCTGCCATCTCTTACGGTTTGGAATATCAGGGGTTTCAACAACCCTGATAAGGTTGTCTCTTGTAAACATTTTATCAATTCCTTTAAGCTAGATATGATTTGTCTTTTGGAAAATAGAATTCAGGATTCCAATTTATTGGATCCTTTCTTTTCTCTTTCTCATACACTCTTCTCCTCCGAAGCTAGCTGTAACAATTTTGGGTTTTCCAAACCTGGTCGCATTTGGTTATAGTGGAACTCTCAGAGATTGAATTTCATTCATGATGTTATTACTGCTCAGCTGATTTCTGGTTCGGTGAGCTTTGGCAATAACCCTCCCTTCTTCCTTACCGTAGTTTATGCTTCTAATTCTGCACCGGAACGTATTCTTCTTTGAAAACAAATCAGGAGTCTGGAGAGACCTATTCCCACCCCCTGGATTGTTATTAGTGACTTCAACTGTTGCAGATTTTCCTCAGATAAAGCTGGAGGTTCGGTCCTATTATAGAATAGGCTTTGGGACTTTAATTCTATGATATTTGACACTAATCTGAAAGAACTGTATTCAGTGGGACACTTTTACACATTGTTCAATCAACGTGTAGAAAACCCTATTCATATCAAGCTGGATCGAGCTCTTGTGAATGAGGCTTGGCTGACCTCCTACCCCAACTCATTCTATTATGTCCAAAATCCAACCTACTATGATCGCTGTCCCATTATTCTTCATTCTGGGACTTCTATTCAGGTGAAGCACAGGTTCCTTTTTAAGAATTACTGGACTAAGCTTGATAGATATTGGGAGACTCTTCTTGATGTTTCTCCACTCCCTGCTGTGGAAACCCGATCTTAGACTTATGTGGAAAGCTTAAGAATCTAAAAGGTGCTATCAAGCTAGAAAACTAGGCTAACTCTAACATTTTGGATTCTCACCTCCCTGGCCTACATCGTAAGCAAGCTGAATGTTTGGATAGGATTACTGAGGATCCTTTGAATGTGGAATTCAATGTCAATCTCAAATCTATCAATATGAAAATTTGTAAAGTGTCTTCTATGCAAGCATCATGGGTTATTTAGAGAGCCAAATCTAATTGGCTGTCCAAAGGGGAAGATGACTTAAAGTTCACATATGCTCAAATTAGGAAAAGAAGGTGCTCTAATAATGATGTTGTTAATCTCTCAGCTTCTAATCCTCTCACCCCTAAAGCAGAAGCCATCTCCTCTTTAATTAGCCATTTTCAAAAACTCTATAGCCCAACCCCTCCACCTTCTACTTCCACGATAGCTTTCATTGGCAAGTAATATATTATCAGTAGATATTCTAGACTTAATAAACCCAGCTTGGTTATCTTTCACAATAATAGGGATGATGTTCTTCAATCTGCTAGCTAGAACTTTAGAGATAATTTTGTAAAGAACATTACAAAGAGCAATGGGTCTGAAGTCTACATATGAAGCTGCATGTTTGGATTTGGGAATTAAAGCAAGCACAATAACTAACACATCTCCTGTATGCCGACGATCTTCTTATTTTTGGCACTTTAGATATCACAAACTATCTTAAGCTCTCAACCCACCTAAATACTTTTGCAAGTGCTTCAGGTCTTCATGTTAACTTTGAGAAAAGCTTCATTATTATATGTGGTGGCGCTTCTAACCATGAGGCAGTCTGTTCAGTTCTATCTATTTCCAATATAAGTAATTGTATTTCTTACTTGGGCATTCCAATTTCTACTGGTAGGAAAAAAATTTATGATTTTCTACCTCTTCTAGAAAGCATCACTAAGAAACTTTAAGGTTGGAAGGCTAACCTACTATCTTTTGCGGGCCGGTTATAATTTCTTAAATTCACTATGCTAAACTCCATTGCTTATTGTTTGTAGTTTGAAAGCGGGTTTTAAAAAATTTTAGTTTTCTTTAGAAAATTTAAATTGATGTTAAAATTTTTAATTCTAAAATCGAACATCCCATTAGAAAAAGTATACCACCTCGGGAGGTGGAAATAAAATTTCAGGATGAGGTTCAGGCTTAGAATTATAAATTTCATCTTAAATATCGTAACCAATATTAAGAGAGAACTTTGTATGTCCCCGAAGGGTCAAAATAAAGTTCAGTCAAATATCAAGCTACAATAATCAAGGAAAGTGATCATTAATTTCATATTCGAAATCATTTTAACAAAAAATATATCTCCCCGAAGAGAGAAGATATCATTTGTTAATATTCATTCGAACATAACGATAACGATAATCGATAATTTAATTTTCCCAATGAAGACTAATTGAATTTTGAAAATCAGTTGTGGGTTCTAAATCTCCTACGAACGCAAGCCCTCGTAGTTAATTACATCGTGGGAGACCGGAGTCTCCTACAAAAACTTTCGATTAAAATAATGACAGAAATTTTGTTTAGAGATTTTCTAGGAATGATATCAAAGAGATGAAATTGGAATTTCAAATGAGATTGGAGCAAGATTGAACACTTATTTTGGAATCAAATGAGGAAGGGTAGGAGACACTTTAGGATTCTGAAATAATTCAGAAGTGCCCCGACCTAAGCTAAATGTTGGGCTTTAAATTTTGAATTGAAAGAAGATTTAGTTTGAGATGAGCATTTTATTAGAAATTTGGGATTATATTCCCAGAAGTTGGGGTCTTATGACTCAAAAAGAAATCTGCCCCGGATCCTAACTCTAAATTTGGACACTGGAATATAGTAGTCCGAACCTAACTAATGTAGTGCAAAATCTGGGCTTATCCCGGCCTGAATTGGGGAGCCAGCTAAACCACCTAAACGCTTCAAAATCATGAGTCCGATCATTTGATGCAGAGTGATCAGGGACGTTATTTAAGATTGGTTTAAGAAATTAGGGTCGATATCTAGAACAGATCCCTAATTGACCCCTTGACTTATGTTGGGTGGAATGCTTAGACTAAGATGCAATTAAAATTTTAATTTAATTAGTTTCTAATGCGATGCATGGTGATTAAAACTTCCAAATCAGGTATGCGTGAGATTTTAAAAAGGCTTATAAAATAATAATTTTTGAAAAGACTAGACTTTCCCAAATCCAGCACCTCATCCTCATAGGTCGGATTATCTGGACTCTACCCGCAGGCAGGGAAGTGTCTTATAGCAAGGGGGGAGAGAGATGCAGTAATATGCATGCGACCCCGGATGATTCCGGCTATTCCCTAGGTTGTTAAGTTTCTATGTTATTTAAATCTTAAAATTTTAAATATTAGTTACGAGTAAAAAAATATTTTTAGTCCTTAAAGAGCCTAACGAAGTCCAGGCTAAAACAAAAAATGACATGCAAGCGCCAAAAAACTAGGAAAAACAGGCAATCCTATACGCAATCAAATTAAATTACAACACATTAGATAATTAAATTAATTAAGTAAATGTCCAAAGGCAAATTTCCTTGCTTATTACAACTCAGATTTACATAAATTGAAAGTGGCCGGGCACCACTAACAATAACCCGGATTCTAATCCTAATACAAATGCAAGTGACTTTGAGTGGGATACTCTCTATTTTCAACTCCTCGGTCTTCTCCTCCTCGAGCTCCTTGGGTTCTTCGTGGCTGGATACCCAAAATGGAAAAGAGAACTCTTCCCTTGAGGGGAAGGTTACTCTTCCCACTTTGGGTAGTAAAATGATTCAAATTTGGAGTTCCAAATGGATAAGGACTATCCCCCAAAGGGGTATCCTTTCCTCTTTGGAATCCAACCTTTGGATCTATATATCGCAAACTCAAAGTGCCACTTTCACAACTCAATACTCAATCAAATTACATGAATATAAAAATAAAAATTCTAGACTCTCCTGCAGGGTTATCCTAAGCATTTAAATATTAAAATATATCTCAAGCAGTTATATATATGTGCATATAAAAGTAAATATACTTGGCCACGCTCCTTTTTTTATTTAGGGGCTAAGCAGTTGAAGCACCTGTAGCATTTACATTTATTATTTATTTAGCCCCCTTTATTGTCCTGCACGAGCGTGACCACCTGCAGAAAATCCAGTGAGCATCCAGATCGTTCCTAACCTAAGGGTAATTTAATCGCCCATCACATCAATCCATAGAGTTCAGTAAAAGTAAACAAACACATCAATCAATTTTAATCACAATATGTAATAAAAACTCGGAAAATCCGGCACACAGCAGAAAAGTAAATACCGGCCTAGCCTAGATCTAGAGTCGGTTGTCCTAACAAATCATCTAAAGTGTGTGTAGTAGGTCGTGTGGCTGGGGTAGATCCTGAATAGGGTACTTGATTGAAGTTGTTTAATGTTTGAGTTTGTTAAAAGCTAAAGGAGGGCTTTATGTTTGAGTTTAAATATTAATATATTAAATCTTAATTTAAATGTATTTTAATTGTTAAATGATTGCTACCTTTGTTGCTCACCGAGGCCGTGAAGTTTATTTCACCTTTCTTGGGGCTAAGTTAATAGCCTCGTAGGCCTGGGTTACCCAGTAGCAATCTGGGTTGATTAAGGTGATTTAGTTTGTTGAAAATTAAGGTTCAATTAATATTAATTAATCTAGTTAATCACTGATTTCAAAAGTTAAATTAGTTTATGTTTTCCATCAACAGGTTCGTGGCATTGTGCCACCAGGCTCGAGGAACCAGGCCTCCTTAGGACACTTAGCCCCGCAGCCCGGAGTAGTCCATTCAATAAACCTTGTTGATGTAGTTGAATTAAGGATTTTAATTTGGTTAAGTAATTAAAAAAATAACTTAATTTTGATTTTTAACACCCCATTGAATTCATTCGTGGCGTTGTGCCACCAGGCTCGAGGAATCAGGCCTCTTTAGGACACTTAGCCCCGCAGCCCGGAGTAGTCCATCCAATAAACTTCATCTTTGGGGTGGTTGTTATGCATTTGAGTGTTGGTTGAATGTTTTATTAATCCAATTAAAATTTTCTGGAATTTTAATGAATTATTGAATTTTTAGAAATTATTGGAATTATTTAATTATACTAATTAAGGGGTCCAAAAGTTGACTTTTCAATTTAAAGTTAATTTTGTAAGTTTCAGATTTTTAATAAATATTAGACCCTATGATGAGTTGTTAGACTGTTAGCATACTCAATTTGGAGTTTTCTATGAAAAGTTATGATTTTTTGAAGTTCGGGCCTAGTTTTGAACTATGGTTGACCAAAAGGTTGACTTTTTGACTTTGACCATATTTTTGAGGTTTGACATTTTTAGAAAATACTAGACCTTAATTGGAGTTGATTGACACTAAGTTTGCTCAATTTGGATTTTTCTGTAATTAGTTATGAATTTTCAAAGTTTCCTTAATTGTTTAATTTTTAAAATTACTTAATTAGGAGGGTTTTGATCATTTTGATCCAAACTCATCCCAAACTACATGGAATCAATCCCAAAGATCAGTAATGACCCATGGGAGTATTTCCAAGTGTTTGGAAATTATTTGGGATTTTTAATAATTTTTAATTAATTAATATAATTAATTATTGATTTTCATTAAAAGTTAAATTAAAGTTAAATTAGGAGTCCAGTCAAGGAGCTTTTATTTTTCCTAGGTAGAGGGATAAGTTTCAATTTGAGGTATTAATTGTATTTTTTGGAGTTAATTTGTATTTGTTACATTTTTTTGAATTTTCTGGGTCCTTAAAAGGGATGAAACTTTGGGTAATTAATTTTCTTACCTAATGATCTCTAAATTCAGTGAAATTTGGACCTAAGGCTTATGATGTCACTAAGTTTACTGTGTTCAAATTTCACCCCTATTGGGTATGTGTACAATCCCCTAGAAATTTTCAAAGTTTTATATACTTTTCCTTAATTATTTTTCCTAGGTGTCTCTACTGTTCAAATAGGCTTGAAATTTGGTGTGTCTAACCCTGATATATATGCAATCATACCACACAAATTATGCAGTCTAATTCTACAGAAAACTTGAGTTATGAATTTTCAAAGTTTTGGGTCCAAAATGGACCCATTACCTTAAAAATTCACATCACAGAAAACCAGAGAGCATCTAATCCTAAAAAATCACAGAACATGCCTAAGATGCTCAGGAACATTCCACCAAAATTTGAGATCCATTTGATCCGTGGATTGTAAGAAAATTGAGAAAACCTAAAATCAAACAAATGTGATTTTCTCCCAATCCAGAGCTCAACATAACTTAATTTTAATTTTAATAAATACTACGTTCAATTACCTTTCCAACGAGCCCAAGAACGTCCAATTTGGTGGAAAATTTAATTTTTTGTGAATTTTGGAAGATTTTGAGCATTTAAATCATTTTTATTCAAAATAATAATAAAAAATGGCGGCGGCAATGATTGCGCCGCCGCCGCCTCCAGCTGACACGTGTCGACGCCGGAGAGCTCACTTAAACACATCAGATCTGACGATCCAACGGTCCGAACACGAAAGAAATTTAGGACATGGTGTGATATTACATTTTGTAGGGGGATCGCTTCCGCCCATTTTGAAAAATAATCAGTCGCGGCTAGTATACAGTGATGACCCTTCGAAGATGGAGGGTCAATCGGCCCGATAATATTCGTGCCCCAACTTTCGAAGGTCCACGAAGCTATCGTGTGGTGTAATACATTAGGCGGCTGATGTAAGACCACACCATGAACCTGGCATTGATGACAACATTTTGCAACATTCATGCAGTCGTCAATCATCGTAGGCCAGTAATATCCAAGTCTTTTGATTTTCAACTTCATTTTTGGACCCGATTGATGGGCACCGCATAGTCCGGAATGGACTTCGTTAACGACCTCTAGGGCTTCCTGTTTATTTAAACAACGTAGCCATATCTGATCGAACGAGCGGCGGTATAGCGTATTGTTGACTAAAGTGTAGGATAGGGCACATTTCTTGATCTGGCTGGCGAGGGACTTATCCTGGGGGAGCTTGCCTCCTTGGAGATAGTCGATTAATGGTCGTCTCCAATCACCCTTTTCCTCAATTTCTGAAGAGGCAGAAAGGACTTGAGAAGGCTGTCTGTTGATGTACTCTAGGTCTATTGGAGATAGAACCTGACAACCTTGAATCTCTATAGGAATTGAATCTTCTTTCGGGCATGCAAATTCCTTTGCAAGCTTTGCCAGGGCATCCACCGTAGAATTTCTTCCACGAGGAACCCTATACAAAGTTACGATAGGGATATGCTCGAGTAGGTGACTAGTGTATTGGTGGTATTTTAGGAGATTAGGATTCAAGACCTTATAGGTTCCTGCAACCTAGTTGATCACCAGTTTAGAATCACCAAAGATTTTGATCTCTTTAATCTCCATCAGGATTACAAGTTCCAAGCCAGTTATCAGAGCCTCATATTCAGCCTCATTGTTCGTGCAAGGTTCTAACAAATGGTAGGAAAAGTGCATCATCCCCTTCCCTGGTGTTATGAAAATTAGGCCAATGCCAGCTTTCCCGGGGATCGTAGATTTTTGGATTTTATCCCATCGAGAAGATGCCGCACCATCAAAATACAACTCCCAGGCAGGGTCATTGGATTCCCTTAAACTCATGATTTGTTCGTCTGGTAAATCATCATTCAAAGGAGAATTCGCTGGCAGCGGGTGTGCTGCGAGGAAGTCGGCCATGGCCTGCTCTTTTACTGCATGCAGGGGAATGAATGTAATTTCAAACTGGAGCAATATCATGGACCAGCGAGCCAAGCATCCTGACAACGTTGGCCGAGTCATAAGATATTGTAAAGGATTGACCTTAGAAATCAAACAAATTGAATGATAATGTCTTAGTTTTTAGGCTACAAAAACTAAAGTCAGACAATGCTTCTCGATTGAAGGATATTGGATTTCCGTAGGAAGAAGCCTTCGACTAAGGTAATAGAGAGCATTCTCCTTGCCCTCATCGTTGACCTGAGCTAACAGGGCACCTAAAGACTCATCTAGGGCCGCAGTGTAGAGGATCAAAGGTTTCTCTGGAACAGGGGCTGCCAAAATTGGTGGATTTGTAAGGTACTCTTTGATATTGTCAAAAGCACTTTGACACTTCTCATTCCAAATGAATTTAGCATCTTTCTTAGCAAGGGCCGAGAAAGGTTGACACCTTCCAGAGAGATTAGATATGAATCTTCTTATATATGCCAACCTACATTGGAGAGACCTTAGCTGGGTAAGGCTCTTAGGAGGCGGCATATCTAGAATGGCTTCAATTTTTGAAGGATCAATCTCAATCCCACGGTGCCTCACTACGAACCCTAAGAATTTCCCTGAAGTGACTCCGAAAGCACACTTTAGGGGATTCATTTTGAGGTCGTAGCGGCGCAACCGCTCGGAAACAACTCTTAAGTCATAAAGGTTAGCCTCTTTGACTTTACTCTTGACAACTAGATCGTCAATATAGCACTCAACTTGTTTGTGGATCAAGTCATCAAAGATGTAGGTCATGGCCCACTGGTAGGTTGCACCGGCATTTTTAAGGCCAAAGGGCATCACTTTGTAACAAAAGATGCCTATAGGGGTCCTGAATGTGGTGTTTCTCTCATCTTCAAGGGCCATCCTGATTTGATTGTAACCAGAGAAGCCATCCATAAAGGAGAAAACAGCATGCGAAGAGGCAATGTCCACCATAAGCTCGGGTGTGGGTAAAGGAAATTCATCCTTGGGGCATGCCTTATTCAGATCCCTATAGTCAACACAGATCTGGATTTGACCGTTTTTCTTTCGAACCGGCACGACGCTAGCTACCCAAGAAGGATATTTTTCTTCTCGAATGAAGCCAGCCTCAGCCAGTTTCTTAATCTCAGAAACGACTTGTTGCTCGATTTCTAAACGCATGCGTCTAGGGGCTTGCTTAACAGGAATGACATCATGCCGAATTCCAAGTTTAGGAACTGCTACCTCGATGGGTAGGCCTGGCATTTCATCATATGTCCAGGCGAAGCAATCCCTAAACTCATAAAGGAGTTGTATCAGATCCTGAGACTCATCCTCACTCAACAAAGCACTTATAAAGTAGGGCGAGGGTCGTTGCCAGTTCCTAGGTTGATTTCTTTTAGCTTGTCAACCGTCGATTTAATCTCTTCCTCAAATTCAGGGGGTGCATCTCGAACTTGAGGCTCATCGAGATCGTCTAAAGTCTCCAGACAATCCGTCAAGGGGACTGACGGCTTCAGTAGGGACATTTTGAGATTCAAGATGATAAGTTATCATTAAACAATATTGGTCATCATCAAACGAACTAACGGTACCAAAGCCAATACCACATATTGAATTTTTATTGATCTTTGTTTTCCAAATATTTTCATGGTATCTAACTTGACCCTTAGTCCATCGATACGGTACGGGACCTTTAGAAAAAGTGTTCTTTACACAAACAGGAAAGTAGCCAAAAGGTAATTCCATTAATTCATTGAAATCTGCCTCCTCGAGGGTTACATCACCTTCATCCCTTGAGGAGGAGGAGCCAGGGAAGAATTTACGGGCTTTCCTTATTTCACCGCTTAGGTTAGGGGCCTCTTTAATCTCTAACCCTGCAACTCTGCCAGCCGACAGTGGGGTCAAGGATAGGACCTCTATTCTCCTACTAAGCTTTTCGTACATTGTCAATTCTGGCTCATCACTTTTAACCTTTGAATTGTCAACCTCAGGGTCACTATCCTGATCTAAAGTGAGATCAAACTTTGGAGGAGCATTGGTATTCTTGTAATCAAAAGGAAATTCAGGCCCCTGTGTTTCTAGCTCTTCATCAGAGCTTGATTCCAGAGTAATATACACAGGGGTTGTTCTTTTTTCAAATGAAATACGGCCTCGACCCCGTGCCCTCTGAGCCATCCTCCCACCTCTTTGAGGTAACATGTTTGGAGGCCTAAGGACAACGATGTCGAGCTCGCTTTCACTATCAGGTTGTTGTATCTTTTGATCCTTTTTCTTTTCTTCTTTTTCTTTTCCTTTTGATTCTTGATTTTGATTGGAGCTTTGCTCACTTTCTTGTTCCTTAATTTTGATCTCAACTTTAGAATAAGGGGAGGACCCTTTCGGTATGAAATATACAGCATCCGCGTAGATCCCTATCTCTTGAATCTAGAATGGTTGCAAATCACCCATGATTACATGTTCAATGCCATCTCGTTGGTACTTGACGCATTGATATAGGGTAGATGAGACCATTCTATATTCATGAATCCAAGGCCTACCTAGAAGTGCATTAAAGGACGTGGCCGAATCAATAATATGAAATTTTGCTTCAATTTTTAATTCTCCTATCTCTAACAAGAGGGTAATCGAACCCAAAGCCCTCTAACCTTTCTCGTTGAACCCACGTAGTACCAACCTATCGGTGGCGAGCTTACTGGTATCAACTCTAAGGTAGGCGAGGGTTTTCACATTCATCACGTTGACCGATGCACCTAGATCAATAAGGACTCTTGATAACTTAAAATTCCCTACATCAATGATAATGTAGAGAGGGCGATTGTGATCGGCAGTTCTCAATAGTAAGTCTTCATCTGAGAATGTTACTCCTGGAACTTCTTTGAAGTAGAGGGCTTCATTTTTTGAGGTTGAGGCCAGTTGAGCAAGGCAAATCTCAGGGTCGAGAAGTGCCTTGATTAATGACTCTCTCATTTCCTTAGACAGGATGAGAGCATCATGAATGCTCAACTTGGCTGGCAACTTCCTAAGATGGGCTAGGACATTGTAATCAACCTTAGGAGCGACAGACTCAAAACCTGGTGGAATCAATGAAAAATCAGGATGATGAGGAGAATCTGGAATTGAATCTC
Source organism: Dendrobium chrysotoxum (assembly GCA_019925795.1). Lineage (NCBI taxonomy): Eukaryota > Viridiplantae > Streptophyta > Magnoliopsida > Asparagales > Orchidaceae > Dendrobium > Dendrobium chrysotoxum. The sequence goes on from CM034311.1 coordinate 16,878,032, forward strand.
TAAAGACAACTCGCTTTCCTTTTTCCTGAGGAGGAAGCCTAGGGGGTAAGACTTTGCCACCACGAAGTTGTACCTCTACGATTGAATCGGGAGGACAAACTATGGGGGAGTCTACGCTCTCCATAGGCTACACATCGTAGCTATCTGAAGAGGAGTCAGAATCTAAAAGTTCTATCACGATAGGTTTCCCAGTGAAATTAATTTCAGGGACGTCGCTATCTGATAAGATCTCAAGCTCGACATCCCCTGTAGAAGTCAAATCCGGAAGATCAAAATTTTGAAAGTTTAGATTGATCTCAATACAATTTTGAATTTCTTTGGAAGAGTTATCAACTTGTATTTTATTCTCATGGTTAATCATCAAAATTGAAGCAGAAGGATGCTTTTTATTAAAATTACGACCCTTCGCCTTTGATGGGGCAAAGTAAAAGTCAGATAACAAGAGTGGGGATGGGGCTTTAATGCCGCCATCGGTCGCTCGAATACATCTCTCATCAACATACTTCCTTTCTACAATAATATCTCTCTTTTCTTTTTCATTCAATACAGTAGTTCCTACGACTACTGGAGAGGGAAGTAGCTCAACATCCTCCTACGAAGCATCCAGGTCAACCTCCCAAATCGGGCCCTGGGCTGTCGTGGGCATCTGTTGAGAAAGATGATAAGACTTGTTAATCGACCTTTTAAGTGCCCGGGATAAAGCAATATCCCAACCATCTTCAATTGAAAGAGAAGGGTTAGAATTGTTACCTGATATTATCTTAACGGACCCTTGTTCCGGATTGATCAAATACTCTTTTGGAAGCAAAATATTACCTTGTTTGATATTCCTTTCAAGCCAATCTTTGAAAATAATACAGTCCTCGATGGGGTGGCTGACCATGCGGTGGTAAGGACAGTAGTTTGGTTCATCCTTTCTCTTTATATCATATGGCCGTCTCGCTTCTGGCAATTGAAAATCTGACTTCTTTGAAAGTCTCTTAAAGATTTTTCCTATCACTTCCCTCTTAAAAGGATAAGACTTTGTCAACCTTTCTTTAAAGGGGATGAAAGAGGGATCTCTTGTAGGTTGTGAGGTCACTTGAAAGGGTTGTTTCTGAGCTAAGTGTGGTGGAGGAACACTAGACTGACTAATGACTGGTTGTTTCCCCTTATCAACTGCTGAAACTGTAGCTCTCTTTTCAAATGATTTGACTAGCTTATCAACCTTCTTTTCTCCAGAAAGATCTTTCAAGAATGGCATCCTAGGAGCCACTTCTTGTAGGTTACTAGCTTTAATTAGAAGTTTTTCAAAAGTTCTTATAGTGAAACCCTTCAGGAGAAAAGCAACAGGCCCATGGATATTCATCAGAAGAATTTCCACTGCATGTTGCTCTTGCAGCTGGGGTTCACACTTCATCGAAAAGTTTCACCACCTTAAGATGTACTCAACCAGAGACTCTCCCGGCTTTTATTTTTCAACGACCAGATCACCCACTGTAGTGCGCTGCTGCGCTCCTGAAAATCTCTTTAAGAATAGATTTTCAAGTTCAGTAAAGGTTCTTACTGAACCGTTGGGCAAATCTGCGTACCATTCAAAAGCTATGCCGGAAAGACTACTAACAAATTGGCGAAATAGTAGAGCATCCGACCCCCCGGTATTGCAACAGCTTGCACGAAAGTGGGCCAGATGTTGTCTCAGGTTTTCAATTCCAGTAAAGATTTTAAAAGATGGTGGCACGAAGCCCTTAGGGTAAGGAACCAAATCATATTCCTCAGGGTAAGGTCTACCCTTTGGAATAGATGTAACTCCTTGTGATTGGGCTAAGGCCTCCCTTACCTGATCCTCAATTAGTTGCTTAATATCTTTTTGAGCTGGTGCTAGGGGAATGGATGGAGGGACTGAAGAGGCTGTCGGCTGAGCTGGGGGATCCGGTAACACTGGCTGCTGGGCAGGTGGAAGCACTGAAATAGACTCTGGGATCTTATAACTGGCTTCTACCCTTTTTGCTCTATCGGTGGCTTCCAGAGAAGATTTTTGTAACTCAAGAGAAGTCTCATGTGACTTGTCCAATCGTTGCTGCATTTCTTTAACCTGTAGCAATATTTCTGCCACTTGTGCTTCCAGGTTCTTGATGTGCTGCTTATCTCTAGCTCTCACTGACTCATCTGAATCTGAATCAACGGCTGCTGAACCCTCCTCTTTGCCAGATCGGCGCTTACTTGGTTCAATTTCTTTAACGGACCCTCTAGTTTCAACCATGTAAATATCACTGATAGGAAGATCCTCATCTATCAACATGTCATCCAACTCCGGGTCAAATGCTTCTTCATCTTCCTTCCTTTTCAAAATATCCTTAATCTCTTGTACCACCTCATCGACTGGCCAGTTCCCTATCTCCTCGGGGCTGACAGGTAAGTAGCCTTTGTATTCTACCATGTCATAGAGTTCATCTTGTTGTAGGCTGGAGATGATAGCTTGTAACTTAAGCTCATTTGCTGTTGGGGGCTCAGCTATCAGCTGCTCAATCATCTCATGGTCGTCATCTTGAACTAACTCTTCCCCTTCGACCATACCAGGGTCGGTAGTCAGAAGGGCGGCATCCTCTATTAGGTGAGGGGCATCTATCTCAAAAGATGGTGCAGGAGTTTGGAGGGTGGAAACTCCTACATCAGGTAGGGTAGAGTCCTCAGACACTCGGACAAGGAGCCTAGGAGTAGCAGGTAGGAACTTGGAACTATCAACTGAGGTATCAACTGGATCCATAACTAAGGTATCTGAACTGACAATCAAACCAACTGGGGTCTTGGTAGCACTGGTCGAAGCCTGTGGTAGCTCAGCTTGTGAGTGGAGGGATTTGACTACATGTGAGGGGATGTTCACTCTACTGATCTTCTTAGGAACATACTTCTTCTCAGGGGACTTGGCCCTCTTTCTCTTAACTTCAATTCTCCTTTCAGCTTTGGAATTTTCTTGGGCTTTGACCACCACCGAAGCCAACTTTGGAGGTGTTGGTAAAGGAACTGGGGGTCTACCAACAGGACGGCGACCTCTCTCAGATCCAGTAAGTACTATACCCTCCATCTTAGAGGATAGAGGGCGTGGCACCCGGTGGTAACCATCAACTAAGATAGAGACTGCAGGTTGTCTTACAAACTTCTTATTTCTCCTAACAGACTGGGGAGTCAAATTTTTGGCATCAGATTTTTCTTCCCTTAGAACTTCCTTTTCAAAACGGTGGGAGATAACCCCTTTTAGGTGCTTTACATATTGCTCCTTAGTTTCTCCCATTTGTGCAGCACAGGTATGGATGATGTTCCTCAACATCCTTGTTCTTTGTAGTTGTTTTTCTTCAGGAGTTCTCTTAGTGGAGTAATCGACAGGATTTGGGGGGATACTAGCTATCCTAGACACCCTCTCCTCCCCTGAAGAAGCAGCTAAAGGGTGGAAATGACTCCCTTGAAGGAGTGGAGAGGAGGCAGGAATAGGTAGATCCTCAACAGGCTCTGGGTCTACCTGAGCTAAGGTCTTAACTTCCACAATCTTCCTTGACTTGGCTATCTTCCTCCTTACTTGCCTCAGGTAATTCTTTTTCTGATTCTTACTAGTGAAGTGGATCCCAGAACTCGACCCTTTTTCAAAAACAGATCATATCTCAGGGGCCTCAATAGGGTCAGTCACTGGTCCTAGCACTAGCTCTAAGATAGGGCTATCAGCATCAGCTGTATTCAGACTAAGTATGCTCTTTCCATCCAAAGTCAACTCGGCAGTACTAAAGCCCAAACCAAACTGTACCTGATTTCCCAAATCAATTTGGTCACAGGTCAATCCCTTCTGAAATGTAAAGAGCAACTGGCCAGCCATTGACTTGAATTGAAATTTCTGAAATTTGAAAGAAAGATTTGAAATCAGGAATTTGTGAATTTAAATTTAAAAGATCATAACGAACCTATATTCTATCATATATATCCTGAGCTGTAGGTATTACAACCCGGAATATAATGATGGGATAAAGGTTGATTATGAGTTTGAAAGAGATTAAAATCGTCCCAAAATATACCAAACTATAAAAGGAGTTGTAGTGTAGCATGTTATTATGTAGATTTCAGATTGAAATTTGAAAGAGAACTTTGAGGAGATCTCAATTTTGAATTAAAAGTGACTTTCTCCAAACTTTGAAACACAATGGGTTGGACTTTTGTTCAACCCAAAGGCCTACAGAGGAAGGAGAAAACTCAAAAGAATTAGTTGCCTAACCCTCTCCACTTCACAACTAAAAAATAGAGATGAGAGGTTAAGGCTATCATTTTTCAAAATCAGGGATCTTGAAAGAAAGATCGACCGAACTCCTTTCAATTTTAAAAGTCTATATATTGAGTCAAACTCAATAACATAAATTTCATAAAATTGGAAAGAAGATAATAAGGTTAGATTTGACACTATCGCCCCTCCAATCAACTTAGAGGCAGAAGGTCAAAATCCAAACTTTAGCAGAGGTTTCACCTCTCTTTTTCGACATGAAATTAAATTAGAGAAGGTGTTGGCCTATCTTTCCCAAGGGAGAAATGGATAAAGGAGCCAACGGAAGAAGGGTAGTCAAAACTACCGATGTAACGAAATTTCGTCATTATTAAAGATGAAAAGAGAGATTATGTCCCACAGTGGTCGCCATTTTTTTATTTGTAGTTAGAAAGCGGGATTTGAAAAATTTTAGTTTTCTTTGAAAAATTTAAATTGATGTTAAAATTTTTAATTCTAAAATCGAACATCCCATTAGAAAAAGTATACCACAACGGGAGGTGAAAATAAAATTTCAGGATGGGGTTCAGGCTTAGAATTATAAATTCCATCTTGAATATCGTAACCAATATTAAGAGAGAACTTTGTATGGCCCCGAAGGGTCAAAATAAAGTTCAGTCAAATATCAAGCTACGATAATCAAGGGAAGTGATCGTTAATTTCATATTCGAAATCATTTTAAGAAAAGATATATCTCCCCGAAGAGGGAAGATATCATTTATTAATATTCGTTCGAACATAACGATAACGATAATCGATAATTTAATTTTCCAAATGAAGACAAATTGAATTTTGAAAATCAGTTGTGGGTTCTAAATCTCCTACGAACGCAAGCCCTCGTAGTTAATTACATCGTGGGAGACCGGAGTCTCCTACGAAAACTTTCGATTGAAATAATGGCAGAAATTTTGTTTAGAGATTTTCTAGGAATGATATCAAAGTGATGAAATTGGAATTTCAAATGGGATTGGAGCAAGATTGAACACTTATTTTGGAATCAAATGAGGAAGGGTAGGAGACACTTTAGGATTCTGAAATAATTCAGAAGTGCCCCGACCTAAGCTAAATGTTGGGCTTTAAATTTTGAATTGAAAGAAGATTTAGTTTGAGTTGAGTATTTTATTAGAAATTTGGGATTATATTCCCAGAAGTTGGGGTCTTATGACTCACAAAGAAATTTGCCCCTGTTCCTAACTCTAAATTTGGACACTGGAACACAGTAGTCCGAACCTAACAAATGTAGTGCAAAATCTGGGCTTATCCCGGCCTGGATTGGGGAGCCAGCTAAACCACCTAAACGCTTCAAAACCATGAGTCCGATCTTTTGATGCAGAGTGATCAGGGATGTTATTTAAGATTGATTTAAGAAATTGGGGTCGACATCTAGAACAGATCCCTAATTGACCCCTTGACCTATGTTGGGTGGAATGCTTAGACTAAGATGTAATTAAAATTTTAATTTAATTAATTTCTAATACGATGCATACTAGTTAAAACTTCCAAATCAGGTATGCGTGAGATTTTAAAAATGCTTATAAAATAATAATTTTTGAAAAGACTAGAATTTCCCAGATCTAGTACCTCATCCTCATAGGTCGGATTATCTGGACTCTACCCGCAGGCGGGGAAGTGTCTTATAGCAAGGGGGGAGAGATGAAGTAATATGCATGCGACCCTGGACAATTCCCGCTATTCCCTAGATCGTTAAGTTTCTATGTTATTTAAATCTTAAAATTTTAAATATTAGTTACGAGTAAAAAAATATTTTTAGTCTTTAAAGAGCCTAACGAAGTCCAGGCTAAAACAAAAAATGACATGCAAGCACCAAAGAACTAGGAAAAACAGGCAATCCTATACGCAATCAAATTAAATTACAACACATTAGATAATCAAATTAATTAAGTAAATATCCATAGGCAAATTGCCTTGCTTATTACAACTCAGATTTACATAAATTAAAAGTGACCGGGCACCACTAATAACAACCCGGATTCTAATCCTAATACAGACGCAAGTGACTTTGAGTGGGATACTCTCTATTTTCAACTCCTCGGTCTTCTCCTCCTCGAGCTCCTTAGGTTCTTCGTGGCTAGATACCCAAAATGGAAAAGAGAACTCTTCCCTTGAGGGGAAGGTTACTCTTCCCACTTTGGGTAGTAAAATGATCCAAATTTGGAGTTTCAAATGGATAAGGACTATCCCCCAAAGGAGTATCCTTTCCTCTTTGGAATCCAACCTTTGGATCTATGTATCCCAAACTCAAAGTTCCACTTTCACAACTCAATACTCAATCAAATTGCATGAATATAAAAATAAAAATTCTAGACTCTCCTGCAGGGTTATCCTAAACATTTAAATATTAAAATACATTCCAAACAGTTATATATTTGTGCATATAAAAGTAAACATACTTGGCCATGCTCCTTTTTTTTATTTGGGGGCTAAGCAGTTGAAGCACCTATAGCATTTACATTTATTATTTATTTAGCCCCCTTTATTGTCCTGCACGAGCGTGGCCACCTGCAGAAAATCCAGTGAGCATCCAGATCGTTCCTAACCTAAGGGTAATCTAATCGCCCATCACATCAATCCACAGAGTGCAGTAAAAGTAAACAAACACATCAATCAATTTCAATCACAACATGCAATGAAAACTCGGAAAACCCGACACACAGCAGAAAAGTAAACACCTGCCTAGCCTAGATCTAGAGTCGGTTGTCCTAACAAACCATCTAAAGTGTGTGTAGTAGAACGTGTGGCTGGGGTAGATCCTGAATAGGGTACTTGATTGAAGTTGTTTAATATTTGAGTTTGTTAAAAGCTAAAGGAGAGCTTTATGTTTGAGTTTAAATATTAATGTATTAAAGCTTAATTTAAATATATTTTAATTGTTAAATGATTGCTACCTTTGTTGCTCAAAGTTTATTTCACCTTTCTTGGGGCTAAGTTAATAGCCTCGTCGGCCTGGGTTACCTAGTAGCAATCGGGGTTGATTAAGGTGATTTAGTTTATTGAAAATTAAGGATCAATTAATATTAATTAATCTAGTTAATCACTGATTTTAAAAGTTAAATTAGTTTATGTTTTCCATCAATAGGTTCATGGCGTTGTGCCACCAGGCTCGAGGAACCAGGCCTCCTTAGGACACTTAGCCTCGCAGTCCGGAGTAGTCCATCCAATAAACCTTGCTGATGTAGTTGAATTAAAGATTTTAATTTGGTTAAGTAATTAAAAAAATAACTTAATTTTGATGTTTAACACCCCATTGAATTTTTTCGTGACGTTGTGCCACCAGGCTCGAGGAACCAGGCCTCCTTAGGACACTTAGCCCCGCAGCCCAAAGTAGTCCATCCAATAAACTTCATCTTTGGGGTGGTTGTTATGCATTTGACTGTTGATTGAATGTTTTATTAATCCAATTAAAGTTTTCTGGAATTTTAATGAATTATTGAATTTTTAGGAATTATTGAAATTATTTAATTATACTAATTAAGGGGTCCAAAAGTTGACTTTTCAATTTAAAGTTAATTTTATAAGTTTTAGATTTTTAATAAATATTAGACCCTATGATGAGTTGTTAGACTATTAGCATACTCAATTTGGAATTTTTTTATAAAAAGTTATGATTTTTCGAAGTTCGAGCCTAGTTTTGAACTGCGGTTGACCAAAAGGTTGACTTTTTGACTTTGACCAGATTTTTGAGGTTTGACATTTTTAGAAAATACTAGACCTTAATTGGAGTTGATTGACACTAAGTTTGCTCAATTTGGATTTTTCTGTAATTAGTTATGAATTTTCAAACTTTCCTTAATTGTTTGAATTTTTAAAATTACTTAATCAGGAGGGTTTTGATCATTTTGATCCAAACTCATCCCAAACTACATGGAATCAATCCCAAAGATCAGTAATGACCCATGGGAGTATCTCCAAGTGTTTGGAAATTATTTGGGATTTTTAATAATTTTTAATTAATTAATATAATTAATTGTTGATTTTCATTAAAAGTCAAATTAAAGTTTAATTAGGAGTCCACTCAAGGGGCTTTTATTTTTCCAAGGTAGAGGGATAAGTTTTGGTCAATTTGAGGTATTATTAGTATTTTTTGGAGTTAATTTGTATTTGTTACATTTTTATGAATTTTTTGGGTTCTTAAAATGGCTGAAACTTTGGATAATTAATTTTCTGAATTAATGATCTCCAAATTCAGTGAAATTTGGACCTAAGGCTTATGATGTTAATAAGTTTATTGTGTTCAAATTTCACCCCTATTGGGTATGTGTACAATCCCCTAGAATTTTTTAAAGTTTTCTATACTTTTCCTTAATTATTTTCCCTAGGTGTCTCTACTGTTCAAATGGGCTTGAAATTTGGTGTGTCTAACCCTGATACATATGCAATCATACCACACAAATTATGCAGCCTAATTCTACAGAAAACTTGAGTTATGAATTTTCAAAGTTTTGGGTCCAAAATGGACCTATTACCTTAAAAATTCACATCACAGAAAACCAGAGAGCATCTGATCCTAAAAAAATCATAGAACATGCCTAAGATGCTCAGGAACATTCCACCAAAATTTGGGATCCATTTGATCCCTGGATTGCAAGAAAATTGAGAAAAACTAAAATCAAACAAATGTGATTTTCTCCCAATTCACAGCTCAAAACAACTTAATTTTAATTTTAATAAATACTACGTTCAATTACCTTTCCAATGAGCCCAAGAACGTTCAATTTGGTGGAAAATTCAATTTTCTGTGAATTTTGGAATATTTTGAGCATTTAAATCATTTTTTATTCAAAATAATAATAAAAAATGGTGGCGTCAATGATTACGCCGCCGCCGCCGCCAGCTGACACGTGTCAAGACACGTGTCGACGCCGGAGAGCTCACTTAAACACGTCGGATCCGACGATCCAACGGTCCGAACACGAAACAGCGAGATCGGCAGCCAAGATTGCGCCACGTGGCCATCCTGGACCGCGGGAGATCCCGTGTTCGAAGCCAAGGGCAGACCGCGTGGTCTGCCTTGATCTGAACCGTCCGATTTTCGATCGGACGATCCAGATCTGCCGATTCTGTGTAGTTCATTTTGAATAGGAAACTTTAAATGCTCATATCTCCCAAAATACTCGACGAAATTCGATGAAATTTGAACTATAGCTAGAGGGCAACATAATCTTGCAATGCCTGGAGTTTGAAGGCTCCATGCATTGTAGATTTCCTACAGTTTCAAATTGAAATTCTACCTAAAAGTGAGGATAACATACAATCTACCCGGTGGATTTTTGCAAACTTGGGCTCCTTTTGCTCCTGCTGATGTCCTCTACAAGTTTGCTGAAGACCCCAAAAGATTTTGACGGCTGGATTGGAAGATATCGAAGAGAGATGGTATTTCTCTCTTTTCTCTCTCTTTTTCCACTAAAATGGTGATTTTAGTGGTGGAAATAGTGGGGGAAGGCTTGGAATGGCCTTGGGGGGTGCTGGAGAGTGTGGGAAGCTGCTGGAGAGTCTTGGGGATGCTGGAGTTTGGGACTTAGGCAAGGGAATGAGCAATGTGTGAGATTAGTAGGTTTTGCCCACTTACCCCTCATGATTTGGAATGGAAGGTAGGGATTCAATCAAGGGTGCTTTAGATGCTTGCCAAGTGTCCCATGAGCAGCCTAAAACCTGGAGAAGGCTGGTGGATGAGAAGGATTGCCTTGAGCCAAGAGGAGGGGGACCACACCTCTTTTTCTCCATTTGGCTAAACCAAGCCATGGCTTGGTTAATAGGGCTGGATTAGAGGTCAATTAGGAAGGGAAAAAGCTGATTTCCACTAGCCTAAAGCAGGTTTTGGGTTGGAGAATGGGTTTTCATGGGTGGCAAGGTCAAAGGGTCATGGTTTGGTCTCATCTCAAAGATTTTGACCCCTTGACTTGTTGACTAGTCAATGGTGACTAGGATGTGCATGGGAGGAGTCAAATATGCTGTAGGAGTCAATATCAAGGGACATGGGGCCATGGTGTTGAAACTTTGAGTGAATACATGAAATTGGAGAGGGTTTTGACCCCTCCAAATGGGATGACCAAGTCAAACCTTGGGAGGATTGACTTGAAAGTCTTTGTACATGTCATGAGTGTCCAAACAAATGATTTTGAAGCATTAGATTGGTTTGAGATGGATTCAAATGTTGAAAATATCAATGGTTAGGTTAAAGGTGTATTTGGTCAACCAAAGTTGACTTGGTCAAACAAGTCAAACCAAGGAGTGGGTTTGATTCCAATGGGTCTCAAATATGATAGGAAGTTCATTGAGAGGGGTTTCAAAGGTTAAGAATGTTGAACGATGTTAAATTTTGGTCAAAAGTCCCAAAAACCCCTTTAAAGGGTATTTTAATCTTTTTGACCTCGGATGAACCCTGGGTCGAGGTGGGTCCAAAAAGATGTAGATTAATGTTAAATACATCAATATCAAGGGTCTGGAGGTGATTAGAGGGTTTTGGGGAAACTCCAAGGTCAAATTTTCCAAGATAATGGGTCTAGTGGCACGGGCCGTAAATATTTGAAGGTTTTACAGCCTTCGGATTTAAATTTGGTTTCTGGGGTTAGAGACCCCAAAATGGGTTCAAATTTGGGGGGTTGCCGCTAGATACATATCACATCAATATGCAACTGACAGATCATGAATCAGAGGTCATTTGACTAGGGTTTGAAATGTTTGAAAATTCCCTAGAAAAGGCTTTTAGGACTCAGATCTTTGGCCTTGAATTCTGGATTTGAAAATCTGGATTTGATATAAATTTTGGGTTTGAATATCTGGATTTGAATCATCTTAATCATTTATGATCATTTGGAGTGATCATAAGTGTTTGAAAGTGATTTGAGCTAGATCAAAGGCAGGATCAAGATTTGAACTAGAGTTTGAATCTTGGACTAGGCTGGAGTCTGGATTTTGATTGAGGTTTGAACTGGATCGAGGTTTGGACTGACTTAAGTTCAAGATTAATTTGAAGTCTGGATTAGGCTTCTAATGACCTCATATAAAGATGAGGTCAACAAATGGACCCCCAATATGTGTAATAGAATGAAGTTCTATTGCACATATTGGCGTTGACCGAATTAAAAAGTCAATTCTAGAATTTTGATCCTAAGGGAAGGGAATACCTAACCTTAAGGAAGAGAAGAGAAGGTAGAACCAGGATGGTGCCACAAAGGGCATTATCCACCATTAGCAGATGATCATGTGGGGAGGAAGCTTGCTCCACACAGAGGATCTAAATTGGATTGAAACTAGGATGGTGCCACAAAGGGCATTATCCACCACTAGTGGATGATCATGTGGGGAGAAAGCTTGCTCCACACAGAGTTAAATCTCACTATTCTGGGACAACTGGTGTAACGAGTTAAATCTCATACACAATCTTGAGGCTGCCCCCTTTTTGAATGATTTCCATTCTAATGCTAAAGTTAGTGTTCTCTTAAATGGAAATTCTTGGAATTTAGCTAGCCACACTCCTCTTTCTCTTGCTAGTTCTATTCAGGGTGTTGCTATCTATGAGAATTATGGCAACTGTTTAATATGGAATAATTCAGGTACTGGTTGTTTTAGACAATTTGTCAATAAATTCTATAAAGGCATTCCTTCAGCTCCTTGGGCAAATCTCATCTAGCACAAACATCATGTTTTAAAATTCTCGATTTTTGGCTGGATGACACTCGTGGGTGGTCTAAAAACAGCGGATGCCTTAATCAAAAGAAACATCTTTATAGATGCCACTTGCTCAATATGTCATGCTTGCAATGAGAGTACTAATTTATTTTTTGAATGTTCATACTCTTTCTTTATTCTCTCTGACTTATTGTCGGGTTCTAATGTCTTGCTTCTAAGACCTAACTTTATGCAACTTTTGGTCTGGATACATGATTTACCCAACACTCCGCTGCCTGTTAAGAACCTTTTCCTTCTTATTGCAAGCTACACTATTTATTTTATCTGGCGGGAAACAAATGGAAGGCGATTCAACAATTCTTTGAACAATGCTACTACTGTCACTCTTAATATTAGGAGAGTTGTCTTCTCCAAAATTTGCAAGTGGAAGAATGGACATGATCTACTGGACATATTGTGAATACTGGGGGCTTCATCTTTCCTTATTCGATATGTTTTGTTAAAAAGGGGCTTCTTTCGATTTTGCTGTACATGACGATGATGCATGCCTATTATGACTCTCCCTTTGGATGGTCTTACGGCAACCAAGGGAGTTATTTTTGAGCTCATTCTCTGTCTAAGTTATATTACTGAGTCCTATTTTTATTTCTGAGTCCTGTATTTTGTTGGAGGGTTCACCTCAGTTTTGCTTGATTTTGCTGGCTTTTGAGTTTATAGGTGTCAAATGGTTTTGGTTTAGTTTGGTGAGTTAGCTCTATTTTGATTGAGCTTTCTCCTTTTCTTTTCATTTCACACTTGTAACTTTGATTTCCTTTAATACGAAAAATCTTTGTCAACAAGTACTTAGTGTTAGTATCCCAACGATAAATGATCCTCTTTCATCGTATCTAAGTTGCTAATTAGCGAATGGCATCTTTAAGACCACTTTCTTTTTCTTTTTATATATATTTAAAAATATACATAGCTTTAAGCCAATTTTTTAATCTTTCTTTTAAATAAACCTATGTTATTATTTTTTAAAAAACACTCAAAAAATAATTTTCAGTCATCCGAATATTTTTAGAAATAACTATCTCCATCAGCAGCCATCATCGGCTTCTGATCGCAACCACTAATGACCACATCACGATCATCATTTTATCGACTGTCGTTGCTCCTCCACAAGAAAGGGTTTTCATCACCACATAAATAAATAAAAATAATATATTTTTAAAATATCAAATATTTTTTATTTGATATTAAAATATAAATAAAAAAATGAAAAGGGATCACAAACATGCTAAAATTTTCTCTAGGATAAGTCAAGCCAACAAGTGATATTCTACTATTGATAAAGTTAAATTAGTCATCCAAGGAGAGGATATTGATGAGCCATGCATCTTTTCTAGGATGCTCAAATTGTATTTCCAAGTTAGCCAATTTGCAGTCGAACTCACAAAGCAAAACTTCGCATGTTAGCTCCCTACACAAAGGAAGCTTTAGAATATGACAAATAAGAACTATTGCATGTCATCGGATATTTACTAGTAGGCAAACCTTTGAAGGGGTGATCAGGACCCTATGTAAGAACGGAGAGAAAGAAGAAATACAAAGAAAAAAAATAGAGAGAAGTTGTAAGGAAAGTGCTTAAAACCTCTTGATCTCAATCAGTGTATAAATCTCTAAAGATTAAATAAGTGCTAAAATGATATTCATCACTCCTTATTTATAAGGTTTTGGAGGCTACATGAAAGGCTACAACTAAAAAATAGAATGCTACATAAACTACCCTATGAATGTGTCACCACCTAGTTGGCTAAGGTAAGAGAGAGGGATATGGAGTGTTGATGATATATCTCTAGGCGAGCTCTATACTGCTGAGTATTCACTAAGCAAGCTTTGTAGTGTGATGTCCCAATATCTAAATTTAGAAGAATTGTGTATTTTATCTCTTAATTAATTTATGAGAACTTCTAATAATCCACTAAAGTCATTGTGTGCTAGAAAATTTGAGTCAGTAAAGTATATGTTTCACATCTTAGCAGTGTATAAAGATTCATCACTAATATGTAAAAATAATAAGACCATAGAACTTTTTACGTGAAAAATTTGAAAAGGAAAAAAACCATGGGGCCTAGTCCAGTTGCAAAATTCACTATGTAATAAGTAATACAAAGATCTTCACTTCTTCACTGTTGAAGAAGAGGAAGAGTACAAAGATCAAATATTTATACTCAACAATAAGGCTTAATCTTCCCAAGAGAATTTTAGAAAGTAAGTGCCCACAAGCGAACAAATGCACCCAACACCAGAGTAAAATCTTGATAATAATATGGAAATGGCGGTGGTTGAAACTGGTGGTTATTGGTGGCAATAGCCGATGGTTGTAGGCAGCAGTGATCGATGGAAAATTCTAGAGAGCTTTTCCCTCATTTTTGGATATCAAAGCTTATTATGTCCGAAAATATATTTTAAATCATTTTTTTTAATATTTATATTTTATTTTTTTTAAGAAGACATTGTTGATAAAAAAATTTTTCTTAGTCTAAAATTTTGTGAATTTTTTAATTTAAAGTTATGTAACTTTCTTCTTTAAAGCTACATAACTCTCTTCATTAAAAATTAAAAAAAATTATTTAAAGATTTTTTAAAAGATTTATTATTATTATATATATATATATATATATATATATATATATATATATATATATATTTAATTACATAACTCTCTTTATTAAATTCACATAACTCTCTTCATTTAAAATTATGTAATCTTTCTCCATAAATTCATGTAACTCTCTTTCATGAATCCTTGTAACTTACATTCATAATTCTTCATAATTCTCTCATTAAAATTTATGAAACTCTTCTCCTATTCCTTCAAGTATAAATATCCCCTTATATGATGAAGAATTTTACACCACTTCTCATCTTCAATCTTCTTTTGCATTTCTCCCCCTTTTATCCTCCTTCTTACATTAAAAGCATTCCACTATTTTTGATCAAGCTAAAACGCCCCCTTTGTGTAGAAGAAGTAGTATTTGTTTGTCTTCTCTTTATATTCTCCAATCTTCTTACATTAGAGGCATTCCACTATCTTAGATCAAGCTCCAGTGCCCCTTTTTGTGTAGAAGTGATATTTGTCTTTCTTTTCCTTCTATTCTCTACTTCTTCTTACATTAAAGGCCTTCCACTATCTTAAATAGGTGATATCTCCTATCAACCTCCAGTGCGCCTCTTTGTGTAGAAGGAGTCTCGATGAGAGATCATTCTCTTCTTATGACCAAAGAAGATTAATTGATTCCTGTATGAAGTGATAATCCAAGGAGATCTTACAAGGCAGCAAGAGCTGATGATGACGATCGGGCTACACTTTAGTTTTGTATGTTAATTGGGGCAGACAGTGGAGAATGTGATGAAGGAGATCGAATACTATATAGATTGTAACCATATAGCGGTAAAATCACGGTGCAAATTTAGTTGAAGCCTGATGATCTAGCGATGATTTAAAATAAGTTTTATGTTATGAATGACATGAAGATCTTTACCCTAAAATGATCTAGTTATGCACGTGCTCTTTCACTGGGATTATAGTGTACAAGAAGACGTCGATGAAAGTAATGTAATCTTCTTCACATTTAGATTTATGTATGAGATGAAGGAGACTATATATTTGAATATGATGTAGAGCTATATTATATATATATATATATATATATATATATATATATATATATATATCTAGTAGTATTGTATATAGATTTGAGACATTTATATAAGCTTGATGCTATTTTTTGAAGTAATAATTATTTTATCTTTATGTAATAATACTTTCAATTTGTAAACTTGCCTCTAAAGAAAAATAAGTTTTATGTATCTTTAAGATGTGCTTTGATATATTGCCCCCAGTTTGAACAACTTGATTAGAGGAATTTATCCCTTTTATAACTTCTAGCCTTTTGAGATTTTTTAATGAATCAAAGAAATGTATATCGTTTGAGGCTTTTAGTCCTATAATATTTTTATGTACATGTACCTTTTGAGGCTTTTAGCCTTTTTAGATTTTTAGTGTACCTGTGCCTTTCGAGGCTTACAGCCTTCTAAGATCTTTGATGTACCTTTACATCTTGAGGCTTTAGTCTTCTAAGGTCTTTGAGGTACCTATGCCTTTTGAGGTTTTTAACCTTCAGAGATTTTTGTAAAATCCTATATCTTATGAGGTTTGCCTTATGAGGTTTTAGATGTACATCCATCTTTTGTGACTTTTACCCTTCTAAGATTTTTCGTACAGGTGTTCCTTTTGAGGTCTTTACCTTTAAAGGTTTTTGAATAATCCTGAACCTTATGATGCTTTTATCTTCTAAAGTCTTTAAATGAGTGGTGACTCTATTATCAACTTGCTCTCATGGAGTCTTTCTACTGAGAAACTTGTCCACTACTAGCTTTCCTTCAAAGCTATCTTATGGGTAAACCTTCCTAGGGTTATGAGTGGAGACCATGTCTGTCACTTTCCCTCATGGGGTCTTTCTAGAGAGGATCTTATTCACTACTAGCTTCCCTTTGAGGCTATCTTATGGGCAGGCCTTCCTGGGGTTATGAGTGTATGAAACATTATTTATATAAAGTTTCATTCAAATGAAATTTACCTAAAAGATATAGAAGTTAAGATCTCAATATGTTGACAATTGTAGTCAATAATGCACCAATTTTTCACCCCATCTACTTTGATCTCCTCTATTCTGAGGCTGACGATTTGCAAATTACTTTTGCAAATAATGGCCTAAATGTCCCTAACAAATCAGACATTCAATCTCATCTTTCAATTGAAAGAATTTTTCAGTTGAGTACCTTTTTAAATTATGAAAGCTACAGTATTGAGACTGATCTCCATCATTTGAATTCCTTAAGGGCTTTAGCCACTTAAGATGTTCAGAATTTTGAATTTCTATCAAAATATAAGCCCTTGATGTATTCAAAGTAGTGTAGTCAGTTTTTTTTTTTTTTTTTTTTTTTTGCGAGAGAGATTAACAATAATATGTACAACAACCACTAAGGTTGGGTCATAAACTTAAAGTGCACATTATAGATGCCTCAACAAGTATTGGATGCTAAATATTATTCATATTTGATTAAGCTTACAACCAAACCAAATTATACTAGCTTTGAATCAGAGAACAACTTAAGCGCACTGAGATTATCGCCCAAGTTGAGGGCTCGATAGTAATGTTTGTATTCAAGATATCTACACATAAAAGCAAAATTATCAAAGTTTTAAAATATAAAGATTATTTAAAATTTGAAATGAAAGTAGAAACACACTCACATAACATCTATTACCCTATAGAAATAAGTAGGAACTAAAATGCCTCAAATGACTATAGAATCATTCACCACCTAATTATTTTGTTAAACATAAATGAGATAATATGTTAAGGTCTCTTGCTTGGTGAAATTCAAAAGGTAGCATAGTTAAGGTCCATTTATCTACTTGATTTAATAAACTCAGGATTATAAAATCTTAATTGCAAATGCCAATGGTCTTCCTAGAATAGCTGTATAAGTTGACATCATGACATCATGTTGCTTTGGAGATTGCCTCTCCTTTCATATCATGCTGCTTGCATCCCAAGGCATTGGAAAGAAAGCAAGGATGATGAAGACATAAATAAAAAAAATAAAAAAATTTATAATGTTATTTAATGGGATTGTAATCATAATTTATGATTGCAAGCGTGATCAATTGATCCCACTATCCTCTAGGTGTGAAGTATAAATGGTTGTGTTCACATTTATTCTAATTTTGGGTGGAGTTTCGTGATGGAAATACATGCAGTTTATCTTGTTCTGTTTGTTAAGAGCTTTGACAATTAATTAAGAGATATTAAATAAAAAAAAAAGGGATTACCCTAAAAAGAGAATAACGTGACTTTTTTGTTTATGTAGAGATTCATGACTTCAAAGTCTTTTTTTTTTATTTTTTAAATATTAGATTTATTCTAATTATGTAAAATGAGTATTATAAATTCTAAATTTTTATTTATTCTTCTTGAACTACTATTTATATTATTAAGCCTTAGCTCTATACCTTTATTTATATTTCTAATTCTATATAATAAAAAAAATTTAATATTGAAAGTGCATCATAAACATTATGCGACAAGTATATCACAATTAATATTTATTATATTATTTTTATGATATTTATCTTTTAAAAAGTTCTTTTCGATATTTTGATTTTTGTCAATATATATATATATATATATATATATATATATATATATATATATATAATTTCTTATTTTAAACAATTTTTTCAAAATATCATGCCATATTCATCCAAAAACTTATTTTTCACTTAATAATGACAGTTACATTAAATAATAATTCATCTCCAATCAAATTTCATTTCTAGCACAAACAAAAAAAATTTGTTCTTATTTATTAGAAATTTAAATATTATATATACAAATTTATAATTTTTTTGATTTATTCACTTTTAAATTAAGATTTTTTTTAATTATTTGATCAAATTGTTCGATATGGTTATATAATTTTCTCCAAAAATATCTTCACCTTCTTCGACCGAGATTAAATTTTACACCCAATTTTCGGGAAAATTATTACGTCCCGTGTTCGGATTCGTCCGGAGACGAATCCGGACGCGCCACGTCACCCGGGCCCAGTGCATTTGGGTGATACAGCGCATCCAAATTCGTCTCCGGAACTGTTGCCTCTCTGTTGCCTATAGTTCTCTCCGCGAATTGTTCAGTTCGCAAAATTGCCGCTGAAATTACCATTCGGGCGAACGGCAAACACCTGTTTGACATTTGAAATGACCAAAAAAACTAATAGAATAAGTTAAGAACGTCTGGAATTAGTTAATTAAACAACTAATAACATCGCCATAGCACGCTTCTTGAAAATTCAGAACAAAAGGAAAAGCAGGTTGCAAAAGTGAGCACAAGCATCTCAAGAAGCAGGCCAGGAAAGAGGAAAAGCAGAAGAGACAGCCGCGGCACGCGCTGCAAATGGATAAAAACGCAATGAGAGCATAACACAAACAAGAAATAAGAGGAAGGAGGCGAAGTTAAGGTTTTGAGCACAAGTTGAAGAAGCAGGCCACAGCACACACATGCAAAAAAAAAAGAGAATGAAATCATCGCCCACTCCCTGTAACCCAATCATGCGGCTCCCGTCTCCCCCAACACTTTCCAAAAGCATTCATCCACCTCCCGCCTCTTATACCTTCCTTCTCCCCGGCACTACACCTCATCGCCCCCGCCATGTCACTCTTTCTCTTCTCCGCCTCGGCAGCCGCCGCCGTTCTGTTCGTTTTCAGCTCCGCAGCTATACCGTCTACCTCGCTCCCCGCTCCCCTCCTCGCCTTACTCTCCCTAAAGTCGTCACTTTTGGACCCCCTCTCTTACCTTTCCGACTGGGCACTTCCCCTGAATCAAAACTCCTCCTTATCCCCGCCGCCGTGGTGCTCCTGGTCCGGTGTCTCCTGCGCCAGCGGCGAGGTAGCTGCCATCGACTTCTCTGGCCGTAACCTTTCCGGCGACCCCTTCCCTTTCGAGCTACGACTCCTGTCACCTTCTCTTGCTCTCCTCAACCTCTCCACCAACTCCTTCTCAGGCCCCATTCCCTCATCCTCCTCTCTATTCCATCTCCGCCGCCTCCGCTCTCTCGACCTCAGCCGCAACGACTTCAACTCCTCCCTCCCCTCGCGTCTCTCCTCCCTCCGTCGACTCAGTCTCCTCACCCTTTACAGCAACAGCTTCTCTGGATCCATCCCTGTAACTCTCGCCGCGCTTCCTCTCCTCGAGCATTTAAACCTCGGCGGCAGCTTCTTCTCTGGCTTGATCTCCGGCGAGGTACTTGCCTCGTTCACTGGCCTCCGGTTCCTTCACCTCGCCGGTAACCTTCTCACAGGTCCCATCCCAGTGGAGATTGGCCAGCTTGCCCTGCTTGAGCATCTGGAGATCGGGTACAATTCGTATGAAGGCAGCCTCCCACCGGAGATTGGACGGTTGCGGAATCTTCGCTACCTCGACATTTCTTCTGCGAATCTTTCTGGTGAGATACCACAGGAAATTGGGAATCTTATTGAATTAGAGACTCTGTTTCTGTTCAAAAATCGGATTTCTGGTGGCATCCCGCCAGAAATGTCCCGTCTTAGCAGACTCAAAGTTCTCGACTTGTCAGATAACCGCCTCTCCGGGAAGATTCCAGCTGGCATCTCCCTGTTCGTTAATCTCACCGTTCTGAGCCTCATGAACAATGACCTTTCCGGTGAGATACCGCCGGGAATCGGCGAGATTGCCTCGCTTAAAGCGCTCCTTCTCTGGAACAACTCCCTAACGGGCATGCTCCCACCGATGCTCGGATCGGGCGGGCTGCTGGAGAGGCTCGACGTTTCGTCGAACTCCCTCTCCGGCCCAATTCCTCCCGGCCTCTGTTTCGGAAACCGCCTCGTTCGGCTAATACTCTTCGCCAATCGTTTCGAATCCTATATTCCTTCTTCCCTCACCCGCTGTTCCTCATTGTGGCGCATTCGTATCGAAGATAACCGCCTTACGGGCTCCATCCCTGCCGGCTTTGGCCATCTCCAAAACCTCACCTTTTTCGATCTCAGTAGCAACAATATCTCCGGCGAGATACCGCCAGACCTCGGCATCGCTCCACGGTTACAGTTTTTGAACATCTCCGGTAATCCCTTTCGAAGCATACTACCAAATACGATCTGGAGGGCACCGTCTCTTCAAATTTTCTCTGCAAGCTCCTGCAAGCTCCACGGCAAAATCCCGAGCTTCTCCTCTGGCTGCAGCAATCTATATAAGTTAGAAATTTGGCAAAACGGTCTCAACGGCACCATTCCCACTGACATCAGCAATTGCCAAAATTTACTATCCCTAAAACTGAATCAAAACCGTCTCACCGGCCCAATTCCGCCAGAGCTCGCAAATCTGCCCTCAATCACCGAAGTCGACCTCTCCCTCAACTTCCTAACTGGCGCGATCCCGCTGGCGTTCGACAACTGCACTACGCTGGAAAGCTTCAACGTGTCCTTTAACGGCCTCGCGGGTCCCGTTCCCGCCTCCGGCAACGTACTTCGGAGCCTCGACTCTTCTTCATTCGTTGGAAACCCAAGACTTTGCGGCTCGCCGCTCGCCCGGCCCTGCACCCCGGCGGTGGAGCGGCCGCTGCGCAAGCCAGCTGCCACCGCAGGCCCAGCGATCATTTGGATCGCGGCTGCAGCGGTGACAATTGGATTGGTCCTCCTTATAGCCGGGACACGATGGTTGAAGGCGGCCTCCCGGCTCGGACCGCGGCCGTGGAAGCTGACGGCTTTCCAACGGCTAACCTTCACGGCGGACGACGTGGTGGAGGCAGTGAAATCCACAGCTCAGATCATTGGCATCGGCTCGTCCGGCACGGTTTACCGCGGCGAGATGCCCAGCGGAGAGGTGATTGCAATCAAGAAGCTTTTAACGGCGGGCGTCCCAAAGCAGAAGAGTAAAACAGAGTGCATGTTGCCGGAGGTGGAGCTACTCGGCGCAGTAAGGCATCGCAACATTGTCCGACTGCTCGGCTACGTCAGCAACGGGGAGTCTACGATGCTGCTATACGAGTACATGCCGAGCGGGAGCCTGGAAGAGCTCCTTCACAGTAGCGGCGGAGAAGGAAAGGGTAAGACTACCCTAGATTGGGGGACGAGGTATCGTATAGCGATCGGTGTAGCGGAAGGAATGAGCTACCTTCACCACGACTGCAAGCCGGCAATCGTGCATAGGGACCTGAAGCCGAGCAACATACTCGTGGACGAGGAGATGGAGGCGAGGGTAGCGGATTTCGGAGTGGCGAAGTGGGCGACAATGACTTCGTTGACGGGGATAGCCGGGTCGTGGGGTTACATAGCGCCGGAGTATGCTTATGCGGTGAAAGTGGATGAGAGGAGCGATGTGTACAGCTATGGAGTGGTGTTGATGGAAATGGTGAGTGGGAGGAGAGCAGTGGATGGCGGTGTTGGTGGTGAGGAGGGGAGGAGTCATTTGGTGGATTGGGTGAGGACGAAGGTTGCGAGGAAAGGAGGGGAAGGGGTGGGGGAGGTTCTTGATGAAGAGATGGCGATTGGGTGCAGGGAGGTGAGGGATGAGATGGTGATGGTGCTTAGAGTGGCGATGTTGTGCACCAGTGAGAGACCAGTGGATAGGCCGACAATGAGAGATGTGGTTTCGATGTTGAAGGCGATCAAGGTGGTTGGGAGTAAGGTGGCGGAGCAGGTTCCGGTGCTGGTTTTGGCCAAACCCGGCTAACAAGGATTTGAATTTCCCGCTGTTCAGAAAAATATTTTTCCCTTGATTTTGTTTTTCAATTTGAATCATGTCTGTTTGGTTGGTTGTTTTTTTAATTTCGTCGTTACCTGTTTTTTCTAACGTATTTACTTTTTCTCTTTTTTTTTTTTTTAAATTTAAAATTTAGGTGTTTTTTATAGCAAACTCTTCATCAGAAACTTAAAAGCTCACATCAACTAAGATTTTATTTAGGACGACTTTTTTATTACTTCTTAAAATAATTTTTTAGGACAAAAATTAAAAAAATTTACGCTAGAAAGCTTCTTTAAGAAACAGTAAGGCCTTTGTTTGGATTGATTTTAGATTATTATTATTTTCTATTTTCAAAATATTTTTATACTAAAATTTTTTTTATAAAATGTATGGCTGATGTTTTTCTTTAAAATACTTGCATTATATAAATTAACAAGAGCATGATAATATCTTAGTAGCCTAAATAACTTCTGAGCTCTTGAGAGAGGTTCAAGATCATGATCATCATAATACTTTTTTTTATTAAACCCTAATGATCATCATAATACTTTGAATTTATGTTTGCCTTGATTAGGATGATTGCGTATTGTAAAATGTTTGGGATGAATGATCATCCTAATCAAGATCATGAAATTAAGATATATTTGGGATTTGTTTGGGACGACTTTCTTACTGCTTTAAGAAACAGTAAGAAAGTCGTTCCAAACGAAGCCTTAATTTATTTGGCCTCAACCAATTTCAAATCAAATTTTGGAACCCTCAAACTCGATCCGAGCTGAGTCAAAATGAAAGTATGAATTTCTCTTATCTTATTAAATTGATGCTTAATTATAATTTATAATGAAATTCTAATTAGGCTAGCCTCAAACCTTGGTAGTACCACTATTAATTGTTCCTAAAAAAAGATTGTGCTTGGTGAATGCACATCAATAATCAAGCAAGAAACAAAATTACAATGAACTGCAGATTTTGAATGTCATGTTTCTAAAGCATGTTTGATAAACTTAGGGTTTGTTTGGGACGGCTTTCTTGCTGCTGCTTAAAGCGATTTTTTAGTACAAAAATTTTAACTTTTGTATTAGAAAGTTGTTGTAAGAAACAGTAAGAAAGCCGTCCCAAATGCTTTGTTTGGGACGACTTTTTTTTTGCTTTTTAAAATAGAGTTTTAGTTAAAAAAAATAAAAATTCTGTTTTAAGAAGTAATAAAAAAATCGTCCCAAACGAAGCCTTAATAGTTTGATCATCTTTTGTAAACCTGCTTTGCAGTGGGTATTATCAAATTTAGACAACCATAAACATTTAGCTTAAACCGCTTAGCAGCCTTCCACAAAGTAAATAAATCATGAGATATTTAGTAAACATTCCAAGTTTTTCAGGAGATAAAAGGAAAACCCAAAACACAACGGGAAAAATTATTTTGTGCAGAGTGTAAAGATCAATAAAAATGCGCCACGTCATCTCAAAAATGTACCGCGCTTGATACTGCACTTAGCATTGAGCTCGATAACTAAGCGTAATCGGACAGGAGAACGGTCCGATATCCGCACAGAATAATCTCTCCAACAACGGTGGATTGCTCAGAACCAAGTTTTCAACATTTCTTTCCCACCAAATCATAGAAAACATTACCGAAAAAATTAGGAAATATGTTCTCTTGGTAGTCGGGTGAGAAGAAAAAGAGCAGCCCTTAAACAATTGAAAACAATAAGGATCAAAAAGATAGAAATTGCAAAAGCAGATTCCTGGGAAAGCACAATGAGAACCAACAACCAAAAAAAAAAAAAGATGGCTATTCCAAGCCACCAATACTGTCCAAACAGCAATATACAGAGAATATTTCAGAGACCACTCTTTAAAACAAATATATTTTGACCAAATAGCTTCAGGATAACTAGAAAAAAGAACCATCCAACAAATATTGTCACAATCTCCAGGAATATGAATATTCATAAATGGAATTGTAGCAAGAGTAATACTACTGAGAGAATCAATCTCACAAGCACCACTTGCCATTAATAATAATAGATCTAAGTTTAGAAGCAGTAGACACATTAAGGCTTCGCTTGGGATGGCTTTCTTACTACTTCATAAAACAGTTTTTTAGTACAAAAATTTTATTTTTTGTGCTAGAAAGCTGTTTTAAGAAACAGCAAGAAAGCCATCCCAAATGAAGCCTAAAGCTCTATTTTGGACAACTTTTTTGTTGTTTTTAAAGCAACTTTTTAATACAAAATTTTTATTTCAAGAAATCTTTGTACTAAAAAATTATTTTGAGAAGCAGTAAGAAACTGCTCCAAACAAAACCTAAATCTTGAAAGAGCATCTCCCATAGAAAATGAAATATAGCTTCGAAAATGAGTACCTGTAACACAGGACTCATTAAGCAAATAAGAGTAGCAGTATGTCATAATGCCTTCCACAATTGGTGAAACACTAACCCCTCAACGACCCAAAACAGAATTATAAGTCGAAGCAGTCGATTAAACAAATAAAAAGATAGAAGAGATTAACTTCCAAAGTTTTTTTTTTAATGAATAGAATTAAGAGGGGTAATAGAGAAGAATAATAGATTAATAACAGAAGTAGAAAAAAAAAAGCCTTTTAGATTTAGACAAATTTGCTTTTAGACCCATGAAAACATGAAGATAGACAAAATAATAATTTAGAGCATTAATAGAATGTGCTGCTATATAACTGAAAAACAATAGATTATCTGCATATAATAAGTGGCTAACAAGGAAGTTGCTAGAGAACATCGGATATTAAAGCCTTGTACATACCATATCATCAAGAATGCAAGAAAAGCAGTCCATTACAATAGCAAAAAGGAAAAGGGGAAAGAGGACATCCTTGCCCAAAACTATTAGAAGAAGCAAAAAAAAAAAAACTTTGAGCTCACCATTCAACACATGAGAATAAAGAACAGCTATTGTGATACCTCCAGGTTCAGCATTTAGTTCAAATGGTTCCGACCCGATTAAGAAAAGGAAAATTTTTGAAAATTTTGAGTATTGAACTCATTTATGTCTTTGGGAGTGCTTTGGTGCACGAAAATTGTTGTATGTATTCTAGAATGAGTCCCAAATGTTTGGACTGAATTTTGGCTAAATCTAAAATTTTTACTTTTGGAGCGCCCTAATGTTGGCTGTCCGAGCAGCATAGCGTTGCACTTAGCCAATGCGCTAAATAGTGACATTGTAGCGCTCTTGACTCTAAAATTTTAGATTTTGAATTGACGTCACAGCACTACGTTGTAGCGCCGTAATGCTAGTCCATTGAAAACACTTTAAATTAAAATAAAATCCACTGTTCGATTCATTTGATTGAGCGAGGCAGTTGAAAGGAGAGAGAAAGAGAGAGATTTAGGAGAGGAAACAAGGGATTTGAGCGGCTTCGGGTCATTTTTAGCCATCGGCCAATTGGAAAAGTTGTCTGGATCGAGATAGGTCACGTTATGTCTATCTTTGTTTTAAAAAATATGAAATTCTTTTAAATTTTCTAATTAAATTTCTACTTTCGTTACTAAAAAAAGAAGATTAATTTGTACTGGAAAAACTACAGAAAAATGAAGATTAATTTGTACTAGAAAAATTTTCACCTCGTAACTTTTTTATCTGCTATAGAGATTAAGATTATGATTTGTTTTGAGTATTTTCTAGAAATTGTATACGGGGTGTTTTGGATTTATACAATTTTAATCGAATAGAAAATAATTGAGACTTTAAAAAATAGTATTGCAGTACAATTAAAGTCTTAAAACAGTATTTTACATAATCCTTGATAATTTAGTTATATTTCTAAATTATAAATTTGCTTAGTAGGAATTTATGTTGCCTACTATTATAAAAAATTATGTAATTCTGATATGTGTTTAATTATACTTTAATTGATATAATGTGATAAAATATGTACTTATGTAATTGAATTATCATTGATGGGAGCTATAAAAGGCCAAAATTCTTTGAGATTCTGCCTGTGACCAGGAATCTGGTGCACATAACGCATATTATGGTGGCTAAAAAACCATATTCTAGTGGGTATAAGCAATATTCTAGCGCCTACAGGTATGTTCTAGCGCTATAAGCACAAAGGAAGTCATAAGGGGTCAAAATCCTTTGAGATTCATTCTGAGACCGAGAAATGTGATACGAAATGCTCTATAATATGAATTTTAATTTATTTATCTACTCAATATTATTATTTAAATAATTAGATAACTACTATACTTTTATTACTACATAGTGATTTATTATATTGTATTTAATTACTTTTAAATATTCAAAAAAATATTTAATAAAAGAATTTGAAAAATTTAGATCAATTTGTGTGGCCTGCTAAGCTGTTGTAGCTCATTGTAGTTTTACTTCTGATCTTCATAATCTAGGAAAGGAAAGGAGCCTATTGATTAGTAGATCAAGATTAGAGCTGAGTTTAATAGTATTTCTCTATTTTTATTTTTATACAATCATAGCTAGTTTATTATTCAATTTAATAGTTTTTATTGATAGCCATATACTATAGCATGTACATTTTTAGTGAAAAGAAAGGACTTTTATGGATGAGTTCATTTTCAATACTTGAATATTTAAGTAGGTCTATAGTCTATTATTTATTTAAAATAAATATTTAAAAAGAATATAAAATATTCCAAAACTATATCGTGAGATTTGTCTATCACAACTCAATATGATAGGAATCTTATTGGGTTAGGTTGTGATAAGCTTCTGTGATTTCTAAGCAATATTTTTGGAATGGATCGTAAGACAAAGTTTTAGGAATTGATCTATAAGTCAAGTAGGGTACTTACGAGTATGTCTAGGTTTTCATTTTTGTTTATTTTCATGTGCATGTATATCAAGTTGTGTGTTTGGTGAGATATGAATCCACTAGACCTAGACATGACAGATGGACAAAGTGCCAGTCAGGCAGCTCCTTTACATATTACTACTCTGATAGTCAATTTTGATATAGTTTCATAGTTTGCTAGTCTGATAGCCTATATGATGGGTGAGGCACAGAGTAGGGTTCTTATCGTGAGAACTCATGAGGTAGACAAACATTTGTAGATATTTTTGAGATTGAAGTCTCTGAGATTTAAGGGCTCTATTAAGCCTAAGGTAGTAGAGGACTAATTGAGGAGGCTAGAGAATATATTTTATGGTATGTATTATCCTTTTGAGAGGAACATATCATTGGTAATTTTTTTTATTAGATGGTGAGGCTGAGTGCTGGTGGATGGGTTAATAGAAAGAGAAATTTCAAGGGAGACTGAATTCTCTGATTAGCTAGGAGGAGTTCTCAAATGTGTTTAGAGCCTGGTTTATACCACCTTCTATACGATAGCAGATGTAAGAGACCTTTTTTAGATTGGTTCAGGGGAGTAGGATAGTTATGCAGCACAATGCAGGGTTCACTACTAGTTAGATATGCTCCATAATGGATTTGTACTCTCATAGATAAGTGCTACAAAAATTTTAGGAGACTTTGAGACAATTACTAGTGTCATTTCATATTTTTTATTTTTTTGAGCTTGTGGAGAGAGACTGATTAATTAAAAAATGACCTGATAGCTACTTAGCAGTAGTGGAATACTAGTAGGAAAAGGTTCAATGGTGAGACTTCTTGTAGAAGTTTTTTTAGGATGAAGAGTATATTCACTTTATACTTTTGTCCAATGGCTGAGTGTCCATAAGCAGGGTTTGACCGATGATCTGAGCCCGTAACTAAGAGTTCTATTAGAGGGGCAAAGAGACTGAGGGCAGTTTCAATTTGTACTTTGGTTAAGAGTTCTGTTAGTAGAGGCAATGAATCTGGTTTTATGATATTTAGATCATCTATAGGTCATAGAGAGTTTCATAGTTATGTTGCTCTAGCTCCAATTCAGCTATATGTGTATAGTTTGACTTAGCAGGAGGCTCAAGATGCCTTAGATATTATTATAGGTATGACTTACATTTTTGATTAGTATGTCATATTGTATTTGATTCTAGAGTTAATCATTCATTTATTTCAGAGTGTTTATTTGATTTACTTCACTTATCTTTAATTTTAACATCTATTTCTTTATCTATTATTTTACTAACTAGAGCTGGTATGATAGCCAGTATGGTCTATTTCTATGATCTTGATATTTTTGACTAAAAGTGGAGGTTTAGTTTGATTTTATTACCTCTTTTTGTATTTAATTTTATTTTGGGTATGAATTGGTTAAGTTGGTATGAGTCTCATATATTGTAAATCTTGACCCAAGTCTTATGATTTTAATGATAACAAATATTATTAAATTTTTTTACTATGCTATTTGAATCTATTGCATATCTATTTTGTCCTACTCACTAACATTTCATGATCATAGCTCACTTGCAACCTTGTAGCTCAAGACTGGGTAGATTAGGAATAAAGTGTATATTTTTTAGTCTTTTTGTATTTTCTATTTTTCTTGAGTCGAATATGTATTATGGTAGATCCTAAAGCTAAGTAACATTGCACAGACACACTCAAGGGAGCGAGTTGGTGAGTTAAAAAATTTCTATTTTATGAACTAATCATACAGTATGATTTATATCGTATTAGACGACCAGTTAAATAGAAAACCTTAATTAGGGCACATCTGTTAATTAAGAATGATTAAACTAATCATATTGTACGATCCATATTGTACAAGACGATCCGTTATAATTAGCAAAATAGCCATCAAGCATAATTTAGATATTTTAATATTCAAATTTTGTGTCTAATTATACCGTATGATATGCATCGTACTGTACGATATGCATCGTACTATACGATATACAATAATAATGCCTAAATTGATCCTGTGATTAGAGGAAAAACTATGATTAATTTGTTCAATCGAATCGTACAGGATGATTTGACCGATCATACTGTACGACCTAATTCTTGTATGGGATGATAATTAATCGTCACATATCGTACAAGATAAAATACTATAGTTTTCAACTAATCGTACATGATGATTTCCCATTTTCATGCTATACGAACCGATCACTGCATGGGATGATAATTTATCGTCGCCTATCGTATTGGACGATTAGTATAAACCCTTAAACTGATCGTACAAGATAATGCATTTTGTATTATCTAAAAGGCTATTTTAATCTAATCATACTGGATGATCAATTCATCTCTTTGAACTAATCGTATATAATCTATCTCTTCGTACAGTATTAACATGAGTACTTTGAACTAATCGTACAGGATGATCTTAGATCGTAATGGAGCATCAGAGACGCTAAATTAAAATTTAGGACTTTTTATGAGGCTCTCTATTTAAACTCTCCTATTATCTTATTTCAATGACTTTTAGCTGCTAACTATTTTTGTGAGGGAGCAAAAAGGTGCTTAGGAGAGCTTTGAGAGAGAAGAAAGGAAGAGTTCTTTTTGTGAAGAAGAGCTGTGAGGAATTCATAAGGTTACTCCAAATAAGGTTCTTCCCCATCTTCTTCAAGCTTCTTCCTTGATCCTTTGGAAGCTCTGAGGTGACATTCTACAGCAACAGTCCTAGGTTATCTATCTTCTCTAGGAGGGAGAAAAAGGATTGCAGGTTCCCACCTTCTCCAGGAGGGAGAAAAAGGATTGTAGATTCTCTGCCTTCACTAGGAGGGTGAAAAAAGATTTCAGGTTCTCTGCCTTCACCAGGTTGGTGAAAATAATTTTATAAGGGCTTCTCTATCTTGCTGTGGGGGCAAAAGGAGAGACATTACTTTTAGTGCAATACCTATAAAAGAGATTTTCAGGGAGTGGATTTAGGTCAGGTTGGACCGAACCACTATAAAGTTTTATATGTTTTATTCTTATTATTTCACACTTTTATTTTTTTATGATTTATAGTGTGGTTGATAAACTCTGATTTTTTATTATTGTGAAATTAATCTGCTTCCGCATTAGGGGATTAAGGTGTTTATTTTCAGATATTAAAAAGGCTATAAAAATGATTTTCTTTTTTCTAATTTTTTTTTTAAATATCCAATTCACACCCTCTCTTAGTTAGCCTCGGGCTAATTCTTTGAGATTTAACAACCTTCACGAACTTTAATTATATTGATTTCTTGAAGAAGCAAATTATATTATTTTTGGGTACTAAGAGTGGTGTATTTCAAGGAATTATAGGTATTTTGCCTTGTATTGTTTTTACTGTGGAAGTAGATAGATTATAGGAGAAGGGTTGCGTGATATTTTTGGCATCAGTTTAGATATGAGTATAGATTCAAGTTCTCTTTCTGATGTCCATATAGTACAAGAATTTTTTAATATATTTCCTAAGGAGTTAGTTTAGCTTCGGATAGATACATAGATTTTTGTATTAATATATTTTAGGTATAACCCTAATTTATAAGGCTCTGTATAGGATGGCACCTAAGGAGCTTTAGGAGTTTAAGGTTCAGCTTCAAAAGTTGGTTGATAAGATATTTATTTATCTTAGTGTTTCTCTGTGGTGAACACTAGTTCTATTTGTGAAGAAAAAATATGATATGATGTGTATGTGTATTAATTATAGGAAGTTAAACAAAATAACTATCAAGAATAAGTATCCTTTACCACAGGTTGACAATCTATTTGATCAGCTTGTTGGATCTTCTATAATCTCAAAGACTGATTTGTGACAAAGATATTTTTAAGTGAAGGTGAGAGAATCTGATGTGAGGAAGACAACTTTCAGTACTCGATACAAACTCTATGAGTTTTTAGTCATGCCTTTTAGGATGACTAAAGTACCAAATATCTTTATGGATTAGATAAACAAAGTGTTTAGAGATTTTTTGGATCAGTTTATGATTATTTTTATAGACGATATTTTAGTTTATTTTCCTTTTAAGGAAGATCATGCTAAACATCAATGAATTATTTTGGATTCTTTGAAGCAACATCAGTTATATACAAAGTTCTTCAAATATGAGTCTTATATGAGGAGTATTTCTTTTTTTGGGGCACATAGTGACTTGTGCAAATACTTTTGTTGATCCCCAAAATGTTTAGATGATTACTGATTAGCCAAGTCCTACTACCATGTTTGAGGTACGTAGTTTTTTGGGTATGGTTGGATATTATCAGAAGTTTGTGAAGGAGTATTCTTAGATTTTGATACCTCTAACAAGACTGACTTAGAAGTCAGAAGATTTTATATGGACACCAGAGTGTGAGACTAGTTTTTAGAGACTGAAGGATTGTTTGACTTCTACTCCAATTTTAGCTCTTCCTTCTTGTATAGAAGGATTTTAAGTATTCAATAATGCTTCACTGAGAGGTCGGGATGTTTATTGATGTAGTAAGGTAGAGTTATAACTTATGCTTCTAAATAGTTGAAGCCATAAGAGAGAAACTATCTGATGCATAATCTAGAACTTGCTGTTGTATTTTTGCTTTGAAGATCTAAAGACACTATCTGTATGGTGTCAGTTGTGAGATTTTCACTAATTATGAGAGTTTAAAATATATATTCACTCAAAAAGATCTAAATCTTAGGCAAAGGAGATGACTTGAATTAATCAAAGACTTTGATCTAACTATTTAGTATTAGTCTTGTAAGGTTAATATGGTGCCAGACAATCTGAGCAGGAAGTCTTTTAGATTATCATATATACAACTCACTTCTAATGAGTATTTGACATGAGATATAGAGAGATTACAGTTGGAGGTGATTTCTTCTACTGATCGAGATTTTGTTATATTAGTTTAAATAATTATTTAGCCTTCTTTAGAATAAAAGATTCAGGAATCTCAGAAGTCCGATATCAAATATCTGAAGTTGCTTGATCAGATTTAATTTAGTAAGAAATCTGAACCATAAGTATCAAATTATGGTATTATTTTCTATAAGAACAGGCTTTGGCTTCCTAATTTTGGAGATTTGTGATCAATTATTCCACATGAGGCTCATTATTCAGGCTATATTATTCATCCAAGAAGCAATAAAATGTATAGTGATTTGAAAGATCTATTTTGATGGCCTGAATTGAAGAATAATATTACATATTTTATTTCAAAATATGAGGCCTTTTAGTTGGTGAAGGTAGAGCATTAGTGATCGAGAGATTTTCTACAGTCGTTACCCATTCCATAGTGGAAATGGGAAGATGTGATTATGGATTTTGCTATGGATTTTCCCAGGTCAAACAAGGATATGATGTTATTTGGGTTATAGTTGATAGTCTGGCAAAATTAGTCCATTTCATTCTGATTCGATAATTTGGCACAGATATATGTGCGTTAGATTATTAGATTATATAGGATACCTAAGGTTATAGTTTTTGATAGGGATGCCAAGTTTACCTCTAGACTATGGATGGGTATTAAGCAAGAACTGTATACAAAACTACATTTCAGTACACTTTTTTATCCTCAGAGTGATGGATAATCTGAGAGAACTATACATGTACTGGAAGATATTCTCCGACTATGTATTTTGGATTTTGATGGAAGTTGGGAAAACCACATACCTCTGATTGAATTTGCATACATCGATAGTTTTTAATCAAGTATATGTATATCTCCATCTGAAGCTTTATATAGTATAAAATATAAGACTCCTCTATCATGGATATAGGTGGATTAGAGACATCAGATTAGGATAGTCTTGGTTGATGATGTAATAATAAAAATCTATTTAGTCAGAGATAGATTAAAGGCTGTAAAGGATAGGCAGCGATAGTAGTTTGATACTAAGCATCGAGCTGTGGAATTTCATGTAGGAGATTTAGTATATGTGAATATCAGGCCGATGAAAGGCATTAGTAAATTTGGCAAGGAAGGAAAATTGAGTCCAAGGTATGTTGGATCATTTGAAGTGATTGAAAGGATTGGGAAATCTTCTTACATATTACAATAACCAAATCACATGTCTGAAGTTCATAATATATTTTACATGTCACTTTTAAAGAAATGGATATCTGATTTTAGCATTGTAGCAGATGAAATCAAATAAAGAAAGTATTTATTATGGAAATTGTGGAAAAATAAAAGAAATATATTAAAAAAGTAGCGTTTCAAGGAGATAACCCATTTTCTTATAGTATGGCCAACCACCAAGTCTCCATGCCACTTGAAAATTTTCTCCAAAATGTGTAAGAAAAAAAAACCTCTTCAATTCATTCGTAGAACATTTTATACAATTTAAATCAAGCAAAGAGACACATTCCTTCATTTTAAAATTAAAACAATGATGGGAAAATAGAGGAGTGAGGTGTGGCCCACAATTGTAACCACCATAACTACCTCATCCTTTATGTTTGGCCATCCACCTCACTCCTAAAGCCTGCTTGGCTGGACATATATTCCTACTTCTCATCACTCTCTTTTGCCATTTTACACATAAAATAGCCTCTTGAAACAAAAACTCCACACAATACTGTTTTGATTAAAAAAAAGTAGTTTTGAAAAGGTTAATTATATTTGAGAATAATTTAAAATTGATATTTTAAATTTTAATTCTAAAATTGAACATCCACTAGTGATGATATACTACCTTAAAAGGTAGAGATAAAATCTCCTAATGGGTTCGAATTTAGAATTACAAATCTAATCCTGAATATCATAGCTAGATTCAAGAGGGAACCACATATGATCCCAAAGGATCAAAATAAAGTTCAATCAAATATCTGGCTACAATAGTCTGGATAAATTATCATTGATTTTATATTCAAAGTTATATCAATAAATGATATATCATCTCAAAGGAAGAAAATATCATTCATTGTTAATTACTCGAATATGACGATAACGATCACCATTTTTTTTGTTTGATTTCCCAAAGGTAATTAATTAAGGGTTTTGAAAAGCTTGATTTTGAAAATCAGGTCTGGATTTCTAAATCTCCTATGAGCACAAGCCATCGTAGTTAATTATATCGTAGGAAATCAAAAATTTCTTATGAAAACTCTCGATTAAAATAGCGATACGAATTTTATTTAAGATTTTCAAAGATTGATTTCAAGGGAGTTTAAGGACTGGAATTTTAAATGAGATTGGTTCAAAATAGAACACTTATTCCTGGAGTCAAAGGAAGAAGGGTAGGAGGTATCTTGAGATTCTGAATTACTTCAGAAACACCTCAGCCTATCCTAAATGTTGGGCTTGAATTTGATTGAAAGAGATATTTAATTTGAATGATCAATTTTATTAGAAAGTGAGAATTAGATTCCCGGAGGTTGAGGTCTTAAGGTTAAAAAAATTTACCTCAGAACCTAAGTCTAAAGTGGGTACTAAAAATCAGTGACATGTATCCTAACTAATATAATGCAAATCTGGACTTATCCCAGCCTAGATTAGGGAGCTAGCTAAACCACCTAAACGCTTTAAAACCATGAGTCAAGTCTTAAATATAGAGTGATTAGGGACATTATTTAAGATTGGGTTTAAGGAGTTGGGGTTGACATCTAGAGCAGATTCCTAATTGACCCCTTGACATATATTGGGTGAAATGCTTAAGCTAGAAATGTAATTAAAGATTAAGATTCAATTTTAATTTATTGCTAATGCGATGCATGCTAGTTGACTCGATTAAATGCTTAAATCAGGATAAAGAAGTTTTAAAATCAAGCTTAAAAATAGTTTTATCCTAGAGATGCACATATCCCCTTGGACAGAACTGCACCCTCATAGGCCAGGTGGTCTGCCAGAACTCGCAGGCGGGGAGTTGTCTAGCAAATGGAAAGAAAATGTAACAAATATGTTTATGAAAGACCCCCGACGATCCCGGGCTTACTTCTTAAAATGTTAGATTTGCTATGTTGGCTTAAAATTTTAATTTTGATTAAATAGAAAAAGTTTTAACGATCCCTCATGAGCCTCCGAACGGGTTCCAGGCTAAATCAAATACAACATGCAATAATCGCCAAAAAACTAATAAAAGTAGGCAATCCTATATCGCAATCAACACATCAATCAAATCAATCAAGTAATTAAATCAATTAAATTTAAAGTTCAAACTGAAAGTCCATGTGGCAAGTGCCACTTAATTATACAACTCAGGATCTGCAGGAAAAGTAAAGTGGTTGGGTACCACTGACTACAACCTAGATTCTGCTCCTAAGACTCAAGTGACTTTGAGAATGGTTCTTCTCATTCTTCACTTCTTCATCCTTCTAGAACTTCTTGGATCGTCGGGTCCGGATATCCAAATGAAAAGAAACTCCCCCTGTATAGTGGTGTTATCTTTTCTCTTTGGATACTTTAAAATCATCCAAATTTGGATCTTCAAATGGAAAGAGACTCTCCCATAAGGGATGTACCTTCCTCTTTGGATTTCAAATTGGAAGCTTAAACATCCCATTCTCAAGTCACCTTAAACAATTTACAACTCAATTACATTCAAATTACATCAATTAAAATTAAAAGTCTACACCCGATGCTGCAGGGTTATCCTAATAATCAACAGTTAATATTTACATCCCAAGTAGTTAATATATTTAAAATTTAAATGCTCAATCATAGCCACACTTGGCCATGCTCTTTTAATTTTAAAGGGAGACTTAAGTGAATTCTGAAACCCCTGCAGAAAATAACGTTAATCTTAAAGCTTAATTATTTGATTGCCCCTTTAATTTATAATTGCCCTGTATGAGCATGACCACCTGTATAAGATTGAATTAGTATAAATCATCCCTAACCTAGGGGTAGATCTAACGCATAATCAATCAAATCACAGAGTGCAGTAAATAAATAAACAATCATAATAATTCTACTACTAGTAAATAGCATACAGTAAAAGCTCGAAAACCCAGCACACCGCAGAAAAGTAAACATCAGCCTAGCCTAAGACTAGAGTTGGTTGTCCTAGCAAACCATCTAAAGTGTGTGAGATAGGCTGTGTGGGTTTGATATGTCCTAAATAGGGCAATTAGTTAAAGTTGCTTGATGTTCTAGTTGATTGAAAGGCTTAAGGGATTTAAGTTTGAATTTAAGTATTAATGGCTTAAGATTGATTTTAAAGTATATTTTAAAGGATTATTAATTATCACCTTTGTTTTACACCGAGGTTGTGAAGTTTATTTCACATTCCTTAGGGCTAAGCTAATAGCCTCGTAGGTCTGAGTTACCAGTGATAATCATATAGTTAAGTGTTTTGAGTTTAATTAAGTTTAAGGGTTAATTAAATTTTAATTAAGGTTGATTGGTTGCTGGTTTTAATGTTGATTTAAGATTTTCTGGAATTTTGAATGATTTGTTGAATTTTGGAATTTTCTGGATTATTTTAATCATTCAATTAAGGGGTCAAAAATTGAATTTTTTGATTAAGAGTGTTTTCTATAATGTTAGTATTTTATTAAAATACTAGATCTTAATATGATCAGTTAGACTATAAGTACACTGGAATTGGATTTTTTTATATTTTATTATGAATGTTTGAAGTTTTGACTTAATTTTGAACTAGGTTTGACCAAAAGTTGACTTTTATCAAATTTGATTGATTTCTAGAATTTTGATATTTTTGATAAATATTAGACCTTAATTTGAATTGAATGCCTTTGGGTTTGCTCAATTTGGATTTTCTTGAATTAGTTATGAATTTTTAAAGTTTTGGGTATTTATTGAATTTTCAAAAATTACTTAATTAAGGCCCTTTTTTTGGTTTGAGTCCAAATGACCTCCAAACTCCTTGAAATCAACTCCAAAGGTCAGAAATAACCTAAAAAGAGATTCTCAAGTATTTGAGAGAGTTTTTGGAATTTTTAATTAATTAAATTAATTAAATAATATATTTTAATTAAATATAAATTAAACTTAATTTTGAAGTCCAATCAAGGGGCTTTTATTTTTTTATTGATTAAGGGTTTAAATCTGGTTAATTAGAGATATTATTTATAATTTTTGGATTTAAATTTGATTTATTATTTTTTCTGGAAGTTTTTAAGGCTTAACTAAGATTTGATTTTGATTAAGTTAATTAAGAGGCTTAATGACTCCAAAATTTAGTAAGAGTTTTTCCTAGGGCTCAAAATGTCACTAAGTTCAAGTGGTTTGAGTTTCAAGTCAATAGGAGGTGAATCCTAATTATTGGAATTATTCTATATTCTTTAAACAAAGTCCTTAAATATTGTCCTTAATAATGTCACTATGTTTTGTAGGTTTTAATCAAAGTTCAACTAACCCTTGACTTAACATATGCAAATACACACATCAAACAATCAATCCTAGATCTAGGAGAACCCTAAAGCTAGGTGGTGAGTGCACCTACGCATGCAAGGATTAAAATGACTTAATTAATTAAAAGATTGTTCAATGAGTAATTAACTTAAATAATTACTCATTGAATAATCACCACTCCACATTAATACCATTCAAGTATGCTCAATCAATGTTTAAGATTTCAAGAGACCTCTCAAGAATTAAAATTTAGATAAATATAATTTTAAAATGGATTTCAAAGTATACATATATATAGATATATACATATTTATTAAGTATATAAATTCTTAAAATAAAATGATTAAAAATATCGTTAAAATAATTTTAAAGACTTGAGAGATTTTTTGATTTTTTTTATAATTTGAAAATAGATTTTTAATTTTGAAAATATTTAATATAATATTTAATTAAATATCAATTATATATTAAAATAGTTAAATAATTCAAATTAAATATAATGAATTAGATTAATTTTTTTTAAATTTTGAAATATTAAAATATGTTTAATAATTTATTTAAAATATTTAAAATGTAATCTTTTTTTATTTTTTGAAAACATTTCAATTATTTTTAATTAAATATAAGTTAAAAATATTTAATGTTTTAAATAATTTAAAATACATAAAATATTTAAATTAATATTAGTTTTAAATTAAAGGATTTTATTTTCTGAGCATTTTGACATATTACATGTATTATTTGGATTCATAATTCATTTTAAATTAATTTTTGAATTTTTAAGGTTTAAAAACACATTAAAAATAATTAAAATATATTTAAATAGCCTCTGGTGGCGAAAATGCCACGTGGCGACATGGGATTGACCCTCAAAATAGTGGTGGCGGCGGGCAATCATTTACAATGATTGCGCCACCGTGCAATCATTTCAAATGATTGCAATGGCGGCTGAGCTGGGTCCCGCGACCACTTAAACGCGTTAGCCGATTTCGCCAACCGTTGGATCTTTCGCTATTCTGAATCAACGGTCCAGATGCAGCCGTTCGACCATTTTAGCGGAGGAGCTGATCGTGCCAGTAGAATAGAAACTAAAACTACGTGATCTGGACCGTTGATCGAAAACGTTCTTCTGCATGGACTACGCGGAGGAACCCTAGAACTTGTTTATTGGACCATTCTCACAAACGACTCAACCATTTAACTTAAAATTTTAAACGTATACTGTGTCAATGAAGGGCATTAATGTGGATATGTTTTTGAAGTTTAAAAAGCACTTAATTAAAATTTAATTTAATCTAAGTGTTTTTACCTTGGGTTTAGGATTTTAGGAAAACTAACCAATGGATTTTGGATTTCTTGGATTCTCTGAAACTGTAGTTTGTCCACGCTCAAGTTTGCTAGAGAAACTCTGGTCTAAAATGCACTGGATTGAGCTCCACAAGCCTTAGATGATCTCTACTCTCGGTTGGCCGGAAGATCGCCGCTGGCAGCCTCTAACCACCAGATTTGGACTTGGGTAATGTTGATGAAGTCTTTTAGAGCACAAACGAAAAGACTTCTGGGTCTGGGATTGATTGAGTGGAGAGATAAGTTTAGATGATGAATGAGGCTCAAATTGATATTTTGCCCTATTCAAAAGCTCCAAGTTAACGTGAATGGTTCTGATACATTTGGAGGCTTCTCCTAATGGATGCCAGCTATCCCTTGGCAGTTAGAGCAACATGGAATGAAAGAATAAAAGGACATGCCATGTGGAAAGGGGTTTTGTCTTGGCTTGAGAACATGGGTCCATGTGGATTGGATTAAGCTCTAACCGAAGGCTTAAGAATAGCTTAAGAACATTCCAGAAGTTGTTTAAAGCTGCTGGAGGAGATTAAAATAGAGTGGATTAGCTCCTAGGTAATTCCTTGACCACTTAAGCCTCTTAAATCCTTTTGTTGACTGGTCAACAGTCAATGGGGAGCTGAGGTGGTAAATGGGATACCTTGAATGCTGATTGGATAGATTGAGAAAGGTTTAATGCTGTTTATTTGAAGTTTGAGTGGATTAAATGCATGTAAGTAGGGATTTGACCACATTTAAAGGTTTGACTAAGTCAAAATTCATAATATTTGACATATAATGTATTCAAACGACTTTAGATCATGTATGAGACTGAGTTTAGGAGCTTGAGGGGTTCAATTAAGTTAGGTGGGTTAAAATGACCCATCTTGATGTAGATTGACCATACACATGGCAAGTTAATCATACCAAAGCTATGTCATCAAAAGTATTAGATGGATTTGAAGTTTGAAGTATGTGTGTCTGGAGATTTAATGGGGTTTAAATGTGTTGATGTGGGGCTTGATTCGAAATATGGAGGCTTAAGGGTTGAATTGGTCAACATTGGTTGACTTGGTCAACTAGGTTAACCCATGACCATGATTTAGGCTTGATGGGATTGAAATGATGAATGGGGTCTGGTAGAGGTAGTTTCAAGGTCAGGATAGGTCATTTTGTCAAAATGAATTGTTTGGGTCATTAATGGACCTTTAGGTCAACCTACGTTGACTTGGTCAACCAGGTTTACCCAGGGTCTGGGTTTGGGTCAAACAGGTTTGATTTAACATTTAAAATTTACTGGATGTAGTTGCATTTAATTTGGAGCTCATTTGATCAAAAGTTAATATTTATACTCCCTAAGGGGTATTCTAGTCATTTTGATCCCTAGTCGACTGGGGGTCAAAGTGAGTCCAAAAAAATATAGTTTACTGCTTAACAGGTCAAGATTAAGGGTCTGGAAGTGATTGGAGGCTTTGGAGAAAGCTCTAAGGACAGGATCCACTGGGTGGTAGGTCTAGTGGCATAGACTATAAATATTTGAGGGTTTTATAGCCTTTGGATTTCAATCCAATTTCTAGGGTTAGAAACCTCAGAATAAGCTCAAATTTTGAGGGTTGTCTCTAAAGACATGTCACATCAGTATGCAACTGACAGACTCTGAATCAAAAGTCATTTGATAGGGTTTTGAAGTGTTTGAAGATTTGATGGAAAAGGCTTTCAGGACCTAAGCCTTTAGCCTTTAGATTTAGGTTTGAATGTCTAGATTTGATCTGGATATTGATTGAGATTTAAATTGAATTAAGGTCTGGATTGACTGAGGTTCAAGATTGATTTGAAATAGTGATAGATCAGGATCAAGATTGATTTAATATTTGGATTGATCCTAGAGTCTAGGTAGATATAAGGACTTAGAGTCTAGGAGAATCCTAGGATCTAGAATAGATCTTGGGATCTGGAATCTAGGAAACATCCTAGGGCTTGGGCTCTGGGAAAATCCTAGGATCTAGATAGATCATAGGGTCTAGATCAGCTTAAAGGAATCCTAGGGTCTAGAGTAGATCCTAGGATTGAAGTCTAAGAAGATCCTAGAGTTTGGATAGATCTAGGACATGGGTAGATTTTAAGACCTGAAGTCTGGAAGAATCCTAAGGTTTAGGATCTGGGAGGTCTCCATAATCTAAGAAATCCTAGGTTCTAAGGTCTAGAAGTCTTAGGATCTAGAGGAGATCCTAAAGTTTGAATTTTAGGAAGATCCTAGGGTTTGGAAGTCCTAGGGTCTAGGGTCTAGAATGATCCTAAGATTTAGATGGATCAGGAGGAATCCTAGGGTCTAGAGTAGATCCTAGGGTCAAAGAAGATCATATAATCTAGAGTTTGACAAAGTCTTAGGTTCTAGAGTAGATCCTAGGGTTTGGAGTCTAAGAGGATCCTAGAGTTTAGATTAACCTGGAGTATGATTGAATTAAGTTTAAAATTAATATGAGATTAAGATTGATTTGAATTTGGATTGATATTAAAGTCTGGATTGATCTAAGATCAGATTGATCCTAGGGTCAAGATTGATCATAAGGATTGAAAAGATCCTAAGGTCTGGATTGGTCCTGCTGACCTCATACAAAAATAAGGTCAACAAATGGACCCCCAATATATGTAATAGAATGAAGTTCTATTGCACATATTGGCATTGACCAAATAAAATGGTCAAGTCTGGAGTTTTGATCCTAAGGGAAAGAGAAATTTATCCCTGGGGAATCAGGGTTTGAATGGATACTAGGGTTGTGCCACAGAAGACATACTCTACCACTAGTGGGTCTGGTCCCAAGGGAAAGGAAGAGTTTATCCTTAAAGGAGAAGAAAGTCTGGGGTATCGTGTAGAAAGGAAGAACTGCTAACTGTAGAGGATTGAATCTAAATTTGATTCTAAGGGAAAGGGAAACCTAACCCTAGATGATTGAGTTTGAAATGATACTAGGGTAGTGCTAGGGACAACGTATTCTACCGCTAGTAGATCTAGTCCTATGAGAAGGAAGAAAACCTATCCCTAAGGAAAAGAAGGCCTGGATAATCGTATAGGGAGGAAGAATTCCTAACTACAGAGGATCGAGTCTAAATTTGAATCTAAGGGAAAGGAAATCCTAATCTTAGAAAATTGAGTTTGAAATGATACTAGGGTAGTGCTTGGGGCAGCGTACTCTACCACTAGTAGATCTGGTCCTAAGGGAAGGAACATCTAACCCTAAGGGAATTGAATGATCCTATAGGAAGGAAGAACTCCTAACTACAGAGGAGTAAGTCTGGGTTTGATTCTAAGGAAAAGAAAATCCTAACCTTAGAAGATCGAAATTTGAAATAATACTAGGGTAGTGCTGGGGGCAGCGTACTCTACCACTAGTAGATTTGGCCCTAAGGGAAGGAGTATCTAACCCTAAGGAAGTTGAATGATCCTATAGGAAGGAAAAACTCCTTACTATAGATGATCAAAATTGAAATTTTGTATACTAGGGTTGTGCCACGAAGGGCGTACTCTACCACTAGTAGATCTAATCCCAAGGGAAGGGAAGAGATACCTGTCCTTAAAGAAAAGATGATTGAATTCAAGAATTTAAACTTGAAATTGAACCTGGGGAGTCTAATCCTACGGGAAAGAGAATACTCAACCCTAAGGAGAAGAAAGTCTGGATGATCCTGTAGGAAGAAGAAACTTCTAACTATAGAGGATCTAGTTTGATTTTGATACTAAGGTAGTTCCATGAAGGGCGTACTCTATCACTAGTATATCTAATCCTAAGGAAGGAAAGAACCTAGCCTTAAGAAAAAGAAAGTTTGATTTTGAAATTGAAATTGAATCCAGGACGATGTCACAAGGGACTTATTCCATCACCTGGGGGTCTAATCCTAAGGGAAGGAGAAAAGCCTAACCTTGAGGAGAAGAAAGTTTGATTTTAGAATTTGAAATTGAATCCAGGATGGTGCCACAGGGGACTTATTCCATCACTGGGGAGTCTAATCCAAAGAGAAGGATAATACTTACTCTAAGGAAAAGAGAACTGGATGAACTCATAGGAAAGAATCATCTTCCCATAGAAGATCAGACTAAGAGTTTTGAAATTTAAAACTAGGGTGGTGCCGCAGAGGGTGTTATCTATCACTAGAAGA
This sequence comes from Dendrobium chrysotoxum, assembly GCA_019925795.1. Taxonomy (NCBI): domain Eukaryota; kingdom Viridiplantae; phylum Streptophyta; class Magnoliopsida; order Asparagales; family Orchidaceae; genus Dendrobium; species Dendrobium chrysotoxum. The sequence goes on from CM034311.1 coordinate 16,920,848, forward strand.
TCTAATCCTAAGGAGAGATCGTATGATGACTCACATCTGTCCTTAAGGAGAAGGAGACTAGGGGATCCTGAGGGAAGGATGCATTGCTTCCCACAGAAGGTCGGATCTGAATTTTGAAACTAGGATGGTGCCACAGAGGGCGTGCTCTATCATTAGAAGATCTAATCCTAAGGAAAGAAAGTATGATGACTCACATCTGTCCTTAAGGAAAAGAAGTCTGGAGGACCCTGAGGGGAAGGAAGCATTGCTTTCCAAAGAAGGTTTGATCTGGAATCTAAACCAAGGATGGTGCCACAGAGGGCGTGCTCCATCACTAGAAGATCTAATCCTAAGGATAGAAAGCACAATGACTCACATCTATCCTTAGGGAAAAAAAACTGGAGGAAGCTAGGATGGTGCCACGAAGGGCGTACTCCACCACTAGCACATCTAATCCTAAGGAAAGGAAGAATCCTATCCTAAAGGAGAAGAAAACTGGAAGAAGCTAGGATGGTGCCATGAAGGGCGTACTCAACCACAAACATGTCTAATCCTAATGAAAGGAAGAGTCCAATCCTAAAGGAAAGAAAATTGGAAGTAGCTAGGATAGTGCCACGAATGGCGTGCTCCACCACTAGCATGTCTAATCCTAAGGAAAGGAAGAATCTTAACCTAAAGGAAAAGAAAGCTGGAGGTAGCTAGGGTGGTGCCATGGGGGGCGTGCTCCACCGCTAGCACGTCTAATCATAAGGAAAGGAAGAATCCTAACCTAAAGGAAAAGAAAGCTGGAGGTAGCTAGGGTGGTGCCACGGGGGTCATACTCCACCACTAGCAGATGGTCATGTGGGGAGGAAGCTTTCTCTATACAGAGGACCTTAACTGGAAGGAAATAAGGGTAGTGCTATAAAGGGCGTACTCCACCACTAGCGGATGGTCATGTGGAGAGAAAATTTACTCTACACAAAAGATCAGGTCTGGATGATCATGTGGCAAGGAAACTTGCTTCACACAGAGGATCAAGTCTGGAAGATCATGTGTAGAGGAAACTTGCTCTACACAGAGGATCGGGTCTGGAATGATCATATGTGAAGGAAACTTGCTTCACATAGAGAATCGAGTCTGGGTGATCGTATATAGAGGAAACTTGCTCTATACAGAGGATCAGGTCTGGAATAATCATATGTGAAGGCAACTTGCTTCACATAGAGGATTGAGTCTGGAATGATCATATGTAGAGAAAACTTGCTCTATATAGAGGATCGAGTCTGAAATGATCATATGTAGAGGAAACTTGCTCTACATAGAGGATCGGATCTGGATTCTGGAATTTGAGATTTGAATGATTTTGAATTTGAATTTGAAGATTTTTGAATATGAAGATGTTTGAATTTGAAATTTGGTTTGACAAATTTGAATTTGGAGGATTTTGAATTTTAGTTTAAAAAGGTTTTAAATTTGATTTGGTTTGATTTTGAGTATGAAGAATTTTGAACTTGATTCAAGTCGATTTTGAATTCTTAAAAGTTTTTTTTTAAATTTGATCTTAAATTTGATTTTGAATTTAAAAGGGTTTTGAATTTGATTTTATGTTTGGCACTCATCTGGCATGGTACTTCCTGAAGAGCCTTCCCAATATTTAAAAATATTGGGTGGCATTCTTCAGGGTTGATCAGTTGATTAGAATTTCTTTCCAAGATTGTCATTAGAATGAATGATCCAGTCAACATTGATTCAAGACCTCCATTAATTTTACAATGGATTAGAAGTGGTCTCCAAAATATTATGACCAAGTCTCCTACTTGGGGAGTTCTAAAGTGACACAATTTATTGGGATCTTGAATCAAATGTGACTTATAAACTTTCAAACTTTATTGGGCACATATTTGATTTTTATTTGAGGCCCTCGAGCTCTTTGAATTGGAATCGGGCACTCTGCACAATTGGAGTTTGATTTTGAACAGCAAGTCTCAGCAAAGGAAACTACGCTCCTAGATTGAAATGATTTAGAACCCAGCATAGGGTCTGGTTTGATTTTGAACGATAATTTACAACATTAGAAAATACTCCTCTAGTGGGATAGATCTTGGACCCAGCATAGAGTGTAATTTTATAGAGAAGGCCTCAAAGGAAAGATACATACATGGAAGAACTCACACACATTCCTCAAGGATTAGATTTGAATTTTTTTTATCAAGAGTAGAAGATTCATTCTTCTTATTAGAAAACTTCCTCTAAATATTTGGACCCTGTCAGGATGACAAGCGGGAACAAATTTAGAAGTGCAGTAAAAAGTTTGAGTGACTCCAACAAACCTGAAAAGGTTTCAAGATTTAGGTTTTGTTGACCCAGACCAAGTTTCATAGAAACTGACCTGGGGTCTCCCTTCAATATTTTGAATTAAATAATCAATTTCAAAGGGATTTAAGTTGAGTAAAGAAATTTGATTTTTTTAATTCTCTTGCACAAGAGATTTTTGTATCTTGATAGATTATCGATGCACGGTAAAAATTCTGGATTCAAGATTTTCAAAATCAAGCATTTAAAGTTGACTGGGTCTTTTGAGATTCAAGGATTTAGAAGAAGGGTGCCTCTTTCTTTCTTTTTCTGGTGGCGCATATTACGTATCTTTTAATTTATAGTACATTCTACACATTTCTTAACTTATAGCACCCATTGGGCATCTTTTGACTTATGGTGCATTTCATGCATTTCTTAATTTTTTGGCACACTTTGCATATCTTTTGATTTCAATTCAATTTGAGAAGAGGCTGCACCTTATTTGAGTGCCGAGGTTATATCTCAAGTATAGGAGAAAAAAGCTCACTCTCTTATACAAGAAAGAATAATCCTCAAGGTAAGACCCAATCTTTTTGAAAATAGTCTCGGCTTGACTTTAAAAATCAGTGAATATATTTTAAACACGTAAGAGAGATCTATCTAAGATAGAAAATTATGAGAAGATTGAGAAGATTTTTATTTCAAAGATCAACTTAAGTTTGACACTGATTTTAACTCAAACATTGAATTAACCCACATAAGCGGTGGGAGGGAGGGACATTTAAACATCTGGTGGAGTCAACTACAACTTTCTCCTGCTTAAGACTTAAGATAGGGGTTAATTTCTATTAAAAAAATAATTCAACTATCTTGAAAATTTAAATTGAGTACACTTGAGAAATTGGAAGCTTTTCTTAAAAGTTGCAAGTCTAGGTGGCAAGACCCAGCAGTGTTGAATTAAATTCCTATGATCTCCTTAAAAAGAGATACTGTTATGGAGTCTGCACTATCATAGTGGCATCATTTTAATCAAAAGATTTATCATGATATGACCTTATTAAAAGTTGAATTTTAACGATAACACTATCTGATATAATCTTAGATTATTTCCCCTCTCATTACTAGTGGTCTAGTAATTAAGAGAGTGATACCCTGAGTTCTTTCTACACCTCCTCCTCTCTAGTTGATGTAGTAGGACACGTATAAAAACATTACCTAACATCTTCTAATAGAGTGGACGGGTCATAACCTTCAACTGGGGGCCTAGGGCCTAATGCTGGTGTTTGTTCAATTCTGGCTTGATTAATTCTTGCCATGTAGTAGTCTAGAAGGTGTATTGAAGATCGCGCTCTCATTTTTACAACCTCCCTCCTTTGAGCAGCAAGAGAAGGGTGGAAATGATTTCCACCAGGGAAGGGGTACATAGAAGGAGCAATGAATTTTTTTATTAGCCTTAGACTTGACGTTCTTTAAGGCTTTCGCCTCAGCAGTCTTTCTGGCCTTAACAACCTTCTTTCTGACTCTTTGAAGGTAGTTCTTCCTTTTGTTCTTGCTGATGACAGGGGTGCTAGAAATTGACCCGATCTCAGACTGAGATGGTAGCTCTTCTATCATTATTGACTTCTGGTTCTTTTCCACCTGAGTAGAAGGTACAATGGGTAAAGGGGTGACAGTGACCTCCATCTCAAAAATGGGGGAGTCAACTCCTGACCCTAAAGTAATCTCAACTAAGGGGACATCCCTTTGAATTCAAGCAGACAGATCAATCATTTCTTTTCCATCGACTGATAACTTGAAGTCTTGGAATTGCATTTCAAATTGGTTAAAATTACCAGAAGTGATTCCTTTTACTATCAAGTTTTTATCTAGGGAGAAGATTAGTTTCCCAGCCATTTGAGTGCTTGAATTCCTGAGATTAATAAAAGGCGACTTAAATTAGTTGATTTGAAATTGAATTTGAATTTTAAGCTTAATTAATTTTATTCAAAATTTTATAACTCAATCATGTTAAGTTTACACTCAACACGGTGGTTCATGAAATTGACGAGGAGAACTTAAGAGTTAAACTTGACTCTTTCGCTACACCAATTGATTTGAGGTAAAATATCAAAGTTTGAACTTGAATTTGAATTCAAAATTGAATTTAAATTTAAGGTGAAAATCAAATTTAAATTGAGGTTGAAATTGTATTTTGAATCAAAATTAGATTTGAATTTGAGTTTGAGGTTCAAGTCAAATGGACCTATCTTCAAATTTTGTGACTCAACAGGTTGAGTTTCACTCAATTATGTTGGTGCACAAAATCGATATGAAAGATCCAGGGATCGGGCTCGACTCTTTTCGTTTCACCAATTGACTTGGGTCGAAATGCCAAAGCCCGAGTTTAAGTTTAAAATCAAATTTAAAGTTAAATTCGAAGTTATAATCAAACTTGAATTCAACGTGAAAATTGAATTTAGACTTAAGGTTTTGAATCTTGAGGTTAAGATTGGATTCGAATTTAAGGTTGAAATTAAATTTTAATTGAGATTGAATTTAAGTTTGAAATTGGATTTAAACTCATGGTTGGAACCGAACGGATCTTCTTCAAAATTTGGAACTCAACTTATTAAATTTTGTTCAAATATATAGGTTTACCAAACTAACATGAAGATCCTAAGAAATTAAGCTTGACTCTTTTCACCCCACCAAGTGATTTGGGGGTGAAATGTCAAAACCTAGATTTGACAGGAATTTTGAATTTGCGTTGCATATGTTCAACTATAACAGAATGTTATAGAAGACACATGACGATTGAAATTGATTTAGAAGATTTTTCTTAACTTTTAAAACTAAAAATGTTGAGTTTTATTTTCAACATAATGGTTAACAAAAATTAAGAGAAAATCTAGAGACCTTGACTTGATTCTTTCACCACACTGACTAGCTTAGGGTGAAATGTCAAAATCCAGGTTTGATTAAAGAAATTTTGAATATGGGTTTTTAGATTAAGGAATTTTTTGTAAATTATGAAACTTAGCATGTAGAAATTTATTCGCATGCGAGTTTACAACATATACAAAAAGATTTTGAAAAGCTTCGGTTGACTCTTTTGCTCTACCAATGAATTTGGAGGCAAAATGTTAAAATCAGACTTGGAGAGAGGTTTCCTACACTCACCTCTCTTTTCACATGTCTTAATTGAGTTGGCCACATTCACCCAAGGGAGAAATGGGTAGAGGGACCAACGGAAGAAAGATAGTCAAAACTACCGGTGTAACAAAATTCGTAGCGTTATTAAAGATGGAGAGAGAGATTTTCCCCAGCGGAGTCGCCATTTTTATTTTGATTAAAAAATAGTTTTGAAAAGGTTAATTATCTTTGGAAATAATTTAAAATTGATATTTTAAATTTTAATTCTAAAATTAAACATCCACTAGTGATGATATACTGCCTCAAAAGGTAGAGATAAAATCTACTAATGGGTTCAAATTTAGAATTACAAATCTAATCCTGAATGTCGTAGCTAGATTTAGGAGGGAACCACATATGATCCCAAAGGATCAAAATGAAGTTCAATCAAATATCTGGCTATGATAATCTGGATAAATTATCATAGATTTCATATTCAAAGTTATATAATTAAATGATATATCATCACAAAGGAAGAAAATATCATTTATTGTTAATTACTCGAATATGACGATAAAGATCGCCATTTGTTTTATTTGATTTTTCAATGGTAATTAATTAAGGGTTTTGAAAAGCTTGATTTTAAAAATCAGGACTGGGTCTCTAAATCTCCTACGAGCGCAAGCCCTCGTAGTTAATTACATCATAGGAAATCAAAAATTTCTTACGAAAACTCTTGATTAAAATAACGATATGAATTTTATTTAAGATTTTCAAAGATTGATATCAAGGGAGTTTAAGGACTAAAATTTCAATTGGGATTGGTTCAAAATAGAACACTTATTCCTGGAGTCAAAGGAAGAAGGTAGGAGGTGTCTTGAGATTCTGAATTACTTCAGAAAAACCCCAGCTTATCCTAAATGTTGGGCTTAAATTTGATTGAAAGAGATATTTAATTTGAATAATCAATTTTATTAGAAAGTAGGAATTAGATTCCTGGAGGTTGAGGTCTTAAGATTAAAAAAATCTGCCTCAGAACCTAAGTCTAAAGTGGGTACTGAAAAAATCTACCTCAGATCCTAGCTAATGTAATGCAAATCTGGACTTATCTTGGCCTGGATTAGGGAGCCAGCTAAACCACCTAAACACTTTAAAACCATGAGTCAAGTCTTTAAATATAGAGTGGTTAGGGACATTATTTAAGATTGGGTTTAAGGAGTTAGGGTTGACATCTAGAGCAGATTCCTAATTGACCCCTTGACATATGTTGGGTGAAATGCTTAAGCTAAAAATGTAATTAAAGATTAAGATTCAACTTTAATTTATTGCTAATGTGATGCATGCTAGCTGACTTGATTAAATGCTTAAATCAGGATGAAGAAGTTTTAGAATTAAGCTTAAAAATAGTTTTATCCTAGAGATGCACAGATCCCCTCGGACAGAACTGCACCCTCATAGGCCAAGTGGTCTGCCAGAACCTGTAGGCGGGGAGGTGCCTAGCAAATGGAAAGAAATGCAACAAATATGTTTATGAAAAAACCCTGGCAGTCCCGGGCTTACTTCTTAAATTGTTAGAGTTGCTATGTTGGCTTAAAATTTTAATTTTGATTAAATAGAAAAAGTTTTAACGATCCCTCACGAGCCACCGATCGAGTTTCAGGCTAAATCAAATATGACATGCAATAATCGTCAAAAAATTAATAAAAGTAGGCAATCCTATATCGCAATCAACACATCAATCAAATCAATCAAGTAATTAAATCAATTAAATTTAATGTTCAAACTGAAAGCCATGTGGCAAGTGCCACTTAATTATAAAACCCAGGGTTTGCAGGAAAAGTAAAGTGGCCGGGTACCACTAACTACAACCCAGATTTTGCTCCTAAGACTCAAGTGACTTTAAGAATGGATCTTCTCGTTCTTCACTTCTTCATCCTTCTAGAAGTCCTTGGATCGTCGGGTCCGGATATCCAAATGAAAAGAAACTCCTCATGTATAGTGGTGTTATCTTTTCTCTTTGGATACTTTAAAATCATCCAAATTTGGATCTTCAAATGGAAAGAGACTCTCCTCTAAGGGATGTCCCTTCTTCTTTGGATTCCAAATTGGATGCTTAAACATCGCATTCTCAAGTCACTTTAAACAATTTACAACTTAATTACATTTAAATTATATCAATTAAAATTTAAAATCTAGACTCAATCCTGCAGGGTTATCCTAATAATCAACAGTTAATATTTATATCACAAGTAGTTAATATATTTAAAATTTAAATGCTCAATCATAGCCACACTTGGCCATGCTCTTTTAATTTTAAAGGGGGACTTAAGTGAATTCTGAAGCACCTGCAGAAAATAACGTTAATCTTAAAGCTTAATTATTTAATTGCCCCTTTAATTTGCAATTGCCCTGTATGAGCATGGCCACTTGCATAAGATTGAATTAGTACAAATCGTCCCTAACCTAGGGGTAGATCTAACGCATAATCAATCAAATCACAGAGTGCAGTAAATAAATAAACAATCATAGCTATTCTACTACTAGCAAATATCATACAGTAAAAGCTCAAAAATCTGGCACACAACAGAAAAGTAAACACCGGCCTAGCCTAAGATTAGAGTTGGTTGTCCTAGCAAATCATCTAAAGTATGTGAGGTAGGCTGTGTGGGTTTGATATGTCCTAAAAAGGGCAATTGGTTAAAGTTGCTTGATGTTCTAGTTGGTTGAAAGGCATAAGGGATTTAAGTTTGAATTTAAGTATTAATGGCTTAAGATTGATTTTAAAGTGTATTTTAAAGGATTATTGATTACCACTTTTGTTGTACACCGAGGCTGTGAAGTTTATTTCATCTTCCTTAGGGCTAAGCTGATAGCCTCGTAAGTCTGGGGTACTAGTGATAATTATATAGTTAAGTGTTTTAAGTTTGATTAAGTTTGAGAGTTAATTAAATTTTAATTAAGATTGATTGGTTGCTGGTTTCAATGTTGATTTAAGATTTTCTGGAATTTTGAATGATTTGTTGAATTTAAAAATTTTCTAAATTATTTAATCATTTAATAAAGGGGTCAAAAATTAACTTTTCTGATTAAGAGTGTTTTCTAGAATATTAGTATTTTATTAAAATACTAGACCTTAATACGATTAGTTAGACTATAAGTACGCTGGAATTGAATTTTTCTATATTTTATTATGAAGGTTTTAAGTTTTGACTTGATTTTGAATTAGGTTTGACCAAAAATTGACTTTTTTTTAAAATTTAGTTGATTTCTAGAATTTTGATATTTTTGATAAATATTAGACCTTAATTTGAGTTGAATGCCTTTAGGTTTGCTCAATTTAGAGTTTTCTTGAATTAGTTATGAAGTTTTGTGTATTTATTGAATTTTCAAAAATTGCTTAATTAAGGCCCTTTTATTGGTTTGAGTCCAAATGACCTCCAAACTCCTTGAAATCAACTCCAAAGGTCAGGAATGACCTAAAAAGAGATTCTCAAGAATTTGAGAGAGTTTTTGGAATTTTTAATTAATTTAATTAATTAAATATTAAATTTCAATTAAACTTAAATTAAACTTGATTTTGAAGTCCAGTCAAGGGACTTTTATTTTTTTATTGATTAAGTGTTCAAATTTGGTCAGTTAGAGGTATTATTTGTGATTTTTGGATTTAAATTTGATTTATTATATTTTCTGGAAGATTTTAAGGCTTAATTAAGGTTTGATTTTGATTAAGTTAATTAAGGGGCTTAATGACTTCAAAATTCAGTAAGGATTTTTCCTAGGCTGAGAATGTCACTAAGTTTAAGTGGTTTGAGCTTCAAGTCAATAGGAGGTGAATCCTAATTATTTGAATTATTTTAAATTCTCTGAACAAAGTCCTTAATTATTGTCCTTAATGATGTTACTAGGTTTTGTAGGTTTTAATCAAAGTTCAACTAACCCTTGACTTAACACATGCAAATACACACATCAAACAATCAATCTTAGATCTAGGAGAACTCTAAAGCTAGGTGGGTGTGCACCCTAAGCATGCAAGGATTAAAATGACTTAATTAATTAAAAGATTATTTAACGAGTAATTAACTTAAATAATTACTCATTGAATAATCACCACTCCACATTAATACCATTCAAGTATGCTCAATCAATGTTTAAGATTTTAAGAAACCTCTCAAGAATTAAAATTTAGATAAATATAATTTTAAAATGGATTTCAAAATATACATATATATAGATATATACATATATATTTAGTATATAAGTTCATAAAATAAAATGATTAAAAATATCATTAAAACAATGTTTTAAAGACTTGAGAGGTTTTCTGATTTTTTTTATAATTTGAAAATAGATTTTTAATTTTGAAAATATTCAATATAATATTTAATTAAATATCAATTATATATTAAAATAATCAAATAATTCAAATTAATTAAAATGAATTAGATTAATTTTTTTTTAACTTTTGAAATATTAAAATATGTTTAATAATTTATTTAAAATATTTAAAATGTAATCTTTCTTTAACTTTTGAAATCATTTTAATTATTTTTAATTAAATATTAGTTAAAAATATTTAATGTTTTAAATAATTTAAAATACATAAAATATTTTAAATTAATATTAGTTTTAAATTAAAGGATTTTATTTTCTGAGCATTTTGACATATTACATGTATTATTTGGATTCATAATTAATTTAAAATTAATTTTTGACTTTTTTAAGGTTTAAAAACACATTAAAAATAATTAAAATATATTTAAATAGCCTCCGGCGGCGTAAATGCCACATGGCGATGTGGGATTGGCCCTCAGAATAACTGTGGCGGCGTGCAATCATTTGCAATGATTGCGCCGCCGCGCAATCATTGCAAATGATTGCATTGGCGATTGAGCTCGGTCCTGCGGCCACTTAAACACGTCAGCCTGTTCCGCCAACCATTGGATCTTCCACCATTCTGAATCAACAGTACAGATGCAGCCGGACAACAATTTCAGCAGAGGAGCTAATCGCACCGGTAGGATAGAAACTTAAACAACGTGATCTGGACCGTTGATTAAATGATCAACGGTCCAGAAAACGTTCTTCTGCATGGACTACGCAGAGGAACCCTAGAACTCATTTATTGGACCGTTCCCACAAACGACTCAACCATTTAGCTTAAAATTTTAAACGTAGACTATGTCAATGAAGAGCATTAATTTGGATATTTTTTTGAAGTTTAAAAAGCGCTTAATTAAAATCTAATTTAATCTAAGTGTTTTTACCTAGGGTTTAGGATTTAGGAAAACTAACCGATGGATTTTGGATTTCTTGGATTCTCTGAAACTGTAGTTTGTCCACGCTCAAGTTTTCTAACGAAACTCCGATCTAAAATGCATTAGATTGAGCTCCACAAGCCTTAGACGATCTCTACTCTCGGTTGGCCGGAAGATTGCCGCCGGTGGCCTCCAATCGCCGGATTTGGACTTGGGTAATGTTGATGAAGTCTTTTGGAGCTCAAACGAAAAGACTTCTGGGTCTGGGATTGATTGAGTAGAGAGATAAGGTTAGATGATGAATGAGGCTCAAATTGATGTTTTGCCCTATTCAAAAGCTCCAAGTGAACGTGGATGGTTCTGATACATTTGGAGGATTCTCCTGATGGATGCCAACAGTCCCTTGGCAGTTAGTGTTAGTGCAGCAGGGAATGAAAGAATAAAAGGACATGCCATGTGGAAAGGGGTTTTGTCTTGGTTTGAGCCCATGGGTCCATGTGGATTGGATTAAGCACTAACCCAAGGCTTAAGAACATTCCATAAGTTGTTTAAAGCTGTTGGAGGAGATTAAAATAGAGTGGATTAACTCCTAGGTAATTCCTTGACCACTTAAGCCTCTTAAATCCTTTTGTTGACTAAGTTGACTTGTCAACAGTCAATGGGGAGCTGAGGTGGCAAATGGGATACCTTGAATGCTGATTGGATAGATTGAGAAAGGTTTAATGTTGTTTATTTGAAGTTTGAGTGGATTAAATGCATGTAAGTAGGGATTTGACCACATTTAAAGGTTTAACTAAGTCAAAATTCATAATATTTGACTTATGATGTATTCAAATGAGTTTAGATCATGTACGAGACTGAGATTAGGAGCTTGAGGAGATCAATTAAGTTAGGTGGGTTAAAATGACCCATCTTGATGTAGATTGACCATACATATGGCAAGTCAATCATACCAAAGCTATGTCATCAAAAGTATTAGATGGATTTAAAGTTTGAAGTATGTGTGTCTGGAGATTTAATGGGGTTTAAATGTGTTGATCTGGGGCTTGATTCAAAATATGAAGGCTTATGGGTTGAATTGGTCAACCTTGGTTGACTTGGTTAACTAGGTTGACTCAGGACCAGGATTTAGGCTTGATGGGTTTGAAATGATGAATGGGGTCTGGTAGAGGTAGTTTCAAGATCAGGACAGGTCGTTTGGTCAAAATAACATGTTTGGGTCATTAATGGACCTTTAGGTCAACCTAGGTTGACTTGGTCAACCATGGTTTACCCAGGGTCTGGGTCTGGGTCAAACAGATTTGATTTAACATTTAAAAATTACTGGAAGTAGTTGTATTTGATTTGGAGCTCATTTGATCAAATGTAACTATTTATACCCCCTAAGGGGTATTCTAGTCATTTTGATTCCTGGTCGACTGGGGGTCAAAGTGAGTCCATTAAATGTAATTTACTGCTCAACAGGTCAGGATTAAGGGTATGGAAGTGATTGGAGGCTTTGGAGAAAGATCTAAGGTCAGGATCCACTAGGTGGCATAAACTGTAAATATTTGAAGGTTTTATAGCCTTTGGATTTCAATTCAATTTATGGGGTTAGAAACCTCAGAATGAGCTCAAATTTGGAGGGTTGCCTCTAGAGACATGTCACATCAGTATGCAACTGACAGACTCTGAATCAAAAGTCATTTGATAGGGTTTTGAAGTGTTCAAATATTTGTTGAAAAAAACTTTTAGGACCTAGGCCTTTAGCCTTGAGATTTGGGTTTGAATGTCTGGATTTGATCTAGATATTGATTGAGATTTAAATTGAATTAAGGAATAGATTGACTGGAGTTTAAGATTGATTTAAAATAGGGATAGATCAGGATCAAGATTGATCTAATATTTGGATTGATCCTAGAGTCTAGGTAGATCTAAGGACTTAGAGTCTTGGAGAATCCCAGGATCTAGAATAGATCTTGGGATCTGGACTCTAGGAAACATCCTAAAGCTTGGGCTCTGGGAAAATCCTAGGATCTAAATAGATCATAGGGTCTAGATCAGCTTAAAGGAATCCTAGGGTCTAGAGTAGATCCTAGGGACTGAAGTCTAAGAAGATCCTAAAGTCTAGGTAGATTTAGGACATGGGTAGATTTTAAGACCTGAGTTCTGGAAGAATCCTAAGGTCTAGGATCTGGGAGGTCTCCAGAATCTAAGAAATCCTAGGTTCTAGGGTCTAGAAGAGTATTAGGATCTAGAGTAGATCCTAAAGTCTGAATTTTAGGAAGATCCTAGGGTTTGGAAATCTTAGGGTCTGGGGTCTAGAATGATCCTAAGATTTAGATGAATCTGAAGGAATCCTAGGGTCGAGAGTAGATCCTAGGGTCAAAGAAGATCATATGATCTAGAGTCTGGTAGAATCCTTGGGTCTAGAGTAGATCCTATGGTATGAAGTCTAGGAGGATCCTAGAGTTTAGATTAACCTTGAGTATGATTAAATTAAGTTTAAAATTAATATGAAATTAAGATTGATTTGAATTTGGATTGATATTAAAGTCTGGATTGATCTAAGATCATATTGATCCTAGGGTCAAGATTGATCATAAGGATTGAAAAGATCCTAAGGTCTAGATTGGTCCTGCTGACCTCATACAAAAATGAGGTCAATAAATACTAATTCCTTACTCACATATGATTAATAAATACTTAAATATATAATAAAAAATAATAAAAATGTTGTTAATCATGTTGGCTCCATCAATACTTGAGTTTCATATGCTATATCTGCAGATTAGGTTATAGGCCCACCACCATATACTACATAAAAATCCTAGAAATCTCACCAAGCTCCAAGGTTCTTACATTCTTTTTAGCATTTTACATGAGTTCTAACAATATTTGTTAGTCCTACCATAGCTTGTCCACTTTGCTTATATTTTTTAGTTGAATATCCTATATGAGATGAATATCATTATGTCATCACCTTTTTCCCTTAATATAAGGAAAATAAATTGGAGTGCTTTTATCTTTGATTCTAAATATTTTGTTATAATTACGAACATTAATCAAAGGAAATTTAGTCATTCTTTTTCTTGTTCCCTTGTGTACAGGAAATGTGGATTTAAAGATACACTTTCAAACCTCTTGTCACTATTTCTTTCACATAAGTTGGTTTTTTAACCATATTTTATTATGGTGTAAACTTCTTCTTCATGTCTCTCATCTGTAGTGTTAAGGTTTCCCCAACCAAGTTGAACTTATCCTATAGGGACTCTACGAGGTAACCCAAAAACCTAGTTTGACTAGAATATAATTTTAGGAGACCTTATAATTACACTTGCAAATCTCTGACCTTTCCTATATTCAATTCCTAAACCTAGAGCCTAAATAAAATATAAATTCAAAGCCTTTATCCATAAACTACATACCATACCATTCATTAACTAAACCTGACCAAACCCATGTCCATAACATTGAGGTTAAAAAAAATCATTCTAAGAACTCCCTTAAATTGATTTCACCTTTCCTTGGCCGTGGATACCTTGAATCCATGACTTGATTTGACCCACTTTTCTTAAAATACCCAACATGTTATAAATTCAAAAAATTGGCATCTTGATTGCTTTACTTACATCAAACTTAGCCATTACATTTTGAACTCCCTAAACACTTATTTGATTCATTCACATTATGGTCAACCCTTTGACTATGACTAGAAGAAAATTTACCAAATTATCCCTAAATCTACAAAATGGTCCTTTTTACATCAAGTTCATCCTATACCTTTGATCCATATTTCAAACCCTCCAACCACTTCATTAAACTCATCTAAGGCCATTTTAACACTTGGAAAACCAAGTCAACTATTTTGATTGGTACACTTTCCCCCATTATTAAACTCAATTTAAGTGATGGCATGGTGTATCAACCTACCAAACCATTAGTTTGAACATATTAAAGCCAATTGGAGCCCTTGGTTACCCATGATGGACCAAGTCAACCATGGAACCCATATGTGATACATACACATCTCCCTTTTAATTAAACCCAAACCATGTGAATCCTTGGACCTAAACCCATATCAATAGTGATTAAACTTCCTAAGCATCCTTCCCTAGCCCTTCCCATGGGTTAACTTGGGCTAACCTAAAAGGAACCTAAATTGGCCAAAAATTCATATTATCATAAATTACCCTAACTAAACTCCTCTATTATTTTATATACATCACACAAGTTTCCAATTCATCTTTTCTAGCTAGCCATCCACTTAGCCCTGTCTTATTATAAGCTAAATAGGGTGAACATTACCCATATGAACCACTTTTGCTTGAGAATGACTTTCGGCTCCACTACTCTCCCTCAAATCATTTTAATCCATATAACAACATCCTAAGCAACTTCCCTGATCAAGCCCACCCATTCCAAAGAACATCTAATGATCAATTAGTATGGGTGCATCAAAATATTCCCTAGTTTGATAGTACACACACACATAATCCCTCATGACCTCTAGGAATTCTAAAAACTTCCCTAGAAAGAACTCTACAATCCCCAAGTTTCTCCTAGCTATTTGGTGCCTTGGGGTCGGTTTATCGAGCTCTTATGATGTGTTCACAGAGAAAACTCCTTTTCCAAACTAGTTGTCTATGCTCAAGTTGTCCTCCATCTACAAAGGAGCACACTAAATCCATTCCTATGCCACAACATCAACTGCATTGATGTATACATTCAAATGACATTAGTTTTCTTAAGGTTTGGACATTGTAAAGAAAATTTTCATTTTTTTACTGTCATCTGATCGTTGGCTGGGGTGATTTCTTCACATAGATCTTAATGGATCATTTTCAACAAAATGTTTAATGTAAACTCCATGTATTTACAGAAAGCCATTGATAAAAAATTTGAAATTAGAGCCCTCTATTTCCCATTATTTGGATAACAGCTCTAAATTTGTCTTAGATATCTATCCTCCCTCGTGACATTTCACAACATTGAATATAATCCATCATATCTTAGACTGAATGGTTCATAAAAGTATTGAAGTGTCAAGCTAGCCTGCGGTGCGCTCCCCATCCAATCTCTCACTACCGTGTAGAAAGCACTAATGCACTGGCTACTAATTGTGTAAACATGGGTCCCAAATTACAAAAAAATCATAGAGCTACAAAAATTCATATCTTTTGTTCCAATGGACACAATTAGATGAGTAACCCCTATATGGATTCAAGATGTTTAGTGATTTTATTCAATTTAATAAATAATAAATGATATATTTAATAAATTATTACTTTTCATTAGTTTAATTAGCTTTCAAATTCCTTTGTTTGATGTTTGGGATGTTCTTAACCTCCAAAAAGTTTTCGAAATGCATTTGAGATATCCGTTGGCCTCCATGACATTTTGAAATCTTAGGCCCCCCTTTTGGCCAGGAATTTCAAAATGTCATAACTTTGAATCCATAAGCTTCCCAAATGCATTCTTAATCATGTTTAAAGCATACTAAAATTATTCTAATCAAAACTCAAATGATGGAACTTTTTAACTTACCTTGATAGACATTCATTCAATAGTGAATATATTGGAATAATGAAATTAATTAAACATACATCCATTTCCAATCAACATGAGAATCTATATTAAACGAAAAGCTTAATGGTTTACAAATGAGATTAAGGAAGAATGATGTATAATTCATATATATTCATAACAAATTTCCTACTATAATTTAAATACTTTTAACACACCTTAAGATCTTGAATTCTTAATCAATAAAATTTACTTGAATAAATAATACTTATGTACTTGCCTCGCCTGTTTGGGCCAAGCAATGACATGTCATTGCTTGTTTAGGATCTATTAGTTCTATGGATTCATCACACATTGAATTCATGAGCTAATATATTTTTGAGAGCTTAAATTATAACTTAAAAGTTAAAACCCAACTAATTTTTTAATAAGAATTGTTAATACACTTCAACTTAAACTTAAATAAAACCACTTTAGACCTTCAACCACTAATCAAATATTTAGCAAAATGAAACTATATGGCCTAATAGAATCACCATGCCACATAGCTCAGCACACACTATAGAATGTTTGTAAAGGCAATCTATTCTAGCTTTAGGTTAGGATCGTAGTTTGAATGACTTACTTAATCATGTTCTTTTCTTCTATTGTGAATAATTTACCATTTTAGTGGATGTGTAAAAAACTTTTTTTTGTGGTTGTATGACTTATTATTTATATGATGATCAATGATTGTTGTATAGATTACCCTAAGATAGGATTGATCTGGATGTTTTATTGCTAACCTACTCTTATGTAGGTGGCCATGCTTATGAATGGCCATAATTTCATGCTAAAATGCTCAATTATAAAGTTAATATGATTTTTATGTAGGTGCTTACGATGGCTTATCTCCCTAATTATTACAAGTAAGGCCTACACATGGGTTATTCAAATGTGAGCAAGTGTCATTAAGAAACTATGTGCGATATGTGCTTTTATTTCTATACTTTCTTTCATACTAATAATGTACAAAGTATAGAGTCTTTTTATATTTAAAAATATAATTTAATAAAGAGTTGTGAAAGACTTTCAAATTTGTTTGCTTTTCTAAGGATAAATGAACTTAAAGCAAGAAAATCTCCTTCTCTCTAAGGGATCTCTTTCTTTTGGAAGTCTTTCTAAAGGGCAATCAGTAGCAAGGAGACGTGTAGATTGATAAACAAATCGAATTCTCTATATAAAAAAACTTGCATCATTTATATAGGAATAAAAATCCAAGTTGTTAGTGGTCGAGCTTGGCTACTTTTAGTTTCTTGCAGACCCTAGTTTGTACTAATTGGAACTTTCCACACTAGATATTACATTTTCTATGTTCATTTCTTATATGATATTTTACTTTTGTGCACACTAGAAAACCTATTTTTACTACTTTTGTTTTCTTTGCATATGCTTTTTCTTTGAATTTATGCTTAAGCTCTTAAGAATAAAATCTTTTTACTTGTAGTTAAATATTAAAAATTAGGATTATATAATATAGCTAGATAATTGATCTAAAAGAAATTAGGATTTGCTTGGGATCTTATAAAGCATATTAAATTCTTCCTTATTTAGGCACCTCCCTGCCAGTGGGTAGAAATAAGTACTTGAACTATTAGAGTGCAGTTCATTCTCAAAAGAGTTATTCTCTTTTAAGAGAAAACCTACTTTCTAAGCCTTTTTAGTACATCACATGTTGATTATTACATATGGTCACTTAGTATGCATTTCGTTATAAATAAATTAAAGAATCAAAAGGAAATTACATTCAGCATGAGAAACGTAACCCACCATTCATGATCTAAGCTAGTTAGGACTTCTTAGATGTCAACCTCAAATTCTACATAATTAAATAACAACAACTTACTCATCTTGCATTTACATGAGACCGAAGTCATTAGTTTTAAAATGATTAGAAGGAATCTAACTAGTAGTCCTATCTAGGCATGATAGTAAATTTAGAAGTACTGGGCATTCCTAAACTCTTCTTAAGAGTCGAATGTATAAGGCATATTTTCTTACTTTGCACTTTGCTAAACTAGTTTGGAGTCACTACTTTATAGTAATTTACTTTAGGTCTAGGTTTTGAGGGACACCCAAAATCATGAGTCCTTACTCTTAGAGAATATAATCCCACATTTCTAGTAAAATTCTACTTCAAACACTAAATTTCTACCTTAAACTATAAATCCCAACATAGAATAAAATGGTATTATTTTTGAGTTTCTCAAAAATCCAGTGTCCCCTACTTTTTCTCTTTTGACTCGAGAAGAATTGTTCAACATTGAGTTATCCCTTTAGAAACCATACTCCTATCCATATCTTAAAATTTGCACTCAAAGAATATGAGTCACTATTTGAATCGAGTGTCTTCTCAAGAATATCATTTTAATATATATTTAACCATAAGGGCTTGCCTTTATGGGAAATTGATAAATCTAGTTAAAATAAACCCTACCTTATTCTAATAAGATAGGAGAAAGTTATATTTGAATGTAGATATTTTTCAAAAACTCATTTTTTAAAATACCTTTGTAGAATATCTTTGTCATCTCTTAAGATAATATGATATTCATTTTACTATATTTGATCATATAAATGGTGCATATTTTAGAACTCATTCTTGCTTCCAAATCCTTCATAGAATACTATATTTGACCCTCGATATGACATGTATTCCCGTCATTGTATTTGTTTGCAAGAATAACAAAATTTTCAAAATCTCATTTCTCTTTTCAAACACTTACATGGGATATTATTTTCATATTTTGGAATTATATTTTTGTTCCATTTATTGTGTTTAATTATATAAAAATGATATTTTTTTAAATCCTATATTTTATTTAAATACATTGTAGAATATTGTGTTTTTCTCTTTAAATTGTAAATTATTCTTAATGTGATATTCAATCCCTAAAATCGGATAGAGCATCGAATATGTGTGGTGTTATTTTTCCATGGGTTTAAAATGGGCGATAAAATTTTTTTTAAAAATCATTTGAGTGATTTGTTGAATTTTATACTAACCCGAAATAGAATTCCATTGCTAATCCATAACCAAGGGCGGAACCAGCCTTAATTTTCAGGGGGGGCAAACTTATAAGTTAAAGTATATAGATTTTTTTTTTCATAAATATCTTTACAACTAAAATTTGTTCCGGAGGTGCTGCCCCTCGACCCCTATATTGTTCATATCCTTGATCATTGTACACTTCGCAGATATGTCGGGGGTCTAAGGGGGCAGCGCCCCCTTGCGGGGTTTGACCTGCCCGGTTAGGTCACGGGGTCAAGGGGCAGCGCCCCTGCGAGGGTTTCCATGGGCAGCGCCCCTAGAACAAATTTTGGTTGTAAGGATATTTTTGGATTTTATTTACTATTTATCTTTGTATTTGGTTCATCGTTCCCTAACAATAATATCTCTACATAATGTGTCTAATTATGTTGGGGCAATTGCCTAATGATTATAGTATTTTAAAACTTTTGGGGGGGGGCAATTGCCTAAAAACCCTTATAATAACACTAAAAAATAGCTGGAAGGGGACAAATTACCTAAAGAATCATATAATATATTTTTTTTTTAGGGGGGGCAATTGCCCCCCCTCGGCTTATAGTGGATCCGCCCATGTCCATAACCTATCTTTATTCATTCCAAAGAAAAGATCTTACTTTATCTTTTATAGTACCTCCTATTGTACCATTATTAAGTTTATAACTAAGATGAAAGTCAAGGTAGATAGGGAAAAGCATTAAGGAGAGGCAACTATGAAGAAAGGCCATCCTTCAACAAAAGATTATAATTTTATTTTATTCAAGTCCATTCTTACAATAAAATAGATCCTTTTTAGAGAAAATTTAAGGATAATCTTAGAAGTTTTGCCTTTGAGACATTCCACAAACTTCGAAATAGTTATTTCCAAACATTTCTTGAATTGGAATAAATTTTTGCTAAGAAGTTTGTCTGTGCACACTGCAGATTACCATGCATGACCTATGGTCGGCAGAATGAAAGCACTCCAATACCCTTTTAACTATATTTTTAAATGCACAATTTATCTATAAAAGGTGCACTGTATTGATCTGCTCATGTGTAGGATTAAAGTTTATAATATATTTGATGCATCAATATTTCATATAGTTTCATATAAAAAATGACTATTGTTGCACAATCTATAACATTTGAAGCTAAATTTAAAGATACATGTGTATGTATTCCGGTCTTATTCTAATTCTTGTTTACAAACTTGGCATCTAATACCTTAGCTATCTCCTTGAAGGAAGTAAGGTAGCATTGTAGCTACTAGCTTTATTCTCATGAAAACTTAATCCAAACTACACTATGAAAGCCAAATTTATAAAAATAAAGGCGGTACTTAAATTTCTAATAGGCAAACACATTAGTAAAAATATAAAATATCATTTTGGGGAAAACTTAATGTGCAGATAGCGAAGGCTTCAAATTTTAAAATTATTAATATCTCATAAATTTACACAATATCATAATGATTTTATATATTAATACAATAATATAAAAGATTATATATATAATTTTAAAATTTAAATAATTTCAAAATACAAATAAAACATAGCATTAACTTATGTTAAATTCAAGACATGTACATACATTAATATTCATAGTATTTTAGTATAACTAAAAGATTTAGGTATTACATAAATAAAAATAAACATTTAAATGTTATACATGTTAATAAATAGAAAATAATGATTTAGTATTAATTATTTAAAGTACATTAAGTAAAATAAATTATGAATAATTAACAAAAAAATTCATTTTATCCAAAAAATATTTTTTTATTAAATAGAATTTTTTAGGATTATGTAAAGAGTTCCATTTCCCTTTGGATTTATAATAAATGTGCGTATAAAATAAAATAATGTATTTATAAATTTTAGGATTATTTGATGAGTAGTAAAATTAATAAATTTTGAAAAAAATAATACTGATTGCTCATATAAGTTAATCAATAACAGTCAAACGTAGATTAACAAATTCTACATTCTCTTATATTGAGCATATTAATACATATTTTATCAATACTAATTTACATCTGCATCTTCTATTTCCTAAGCCTCTAGCAATAATTTTAACATATTAAATTATAAATTATATTATTTTAACATATTAAATTATTAAATTTATCTGGCATGTTAAATTATATTATTTTAACATGTTAAATTATTTTCTTCTCGCAAAGCTTAAAGTTGAGGTGAGAAAGCCAAAATAATTTCAGAAATTATAAACACTAATCACATTTTGGTTTGGGTAATATAGCTTAGTACTCTCTAACCTGAAAAATAAATATAAGAAAACCAAGAGAGGTTAGATTAAATGAATAACATATAAATAAAAAACTAACCTTTCAAGCCTTTAAGAAAAAAAATGCTGCCAAAGAAATGAGGATTTTCTAAATCACATGGAATTTGTAGATCTGGTTGGCGAAAACGACGCACAAAATTGGGTTTCTAATAAATGCACCAAACGTGTTGGCGCATTCATTGAAATGCGCAAAATGTTTTGACAATTTTGCTTCTTTCTAAATTTCGGTCAATACATGCTACTATTATTTAAATTTAGGAGGTGCTCCTATTTAATTATAATCTTAGTATAATCATAATCTTCTTTTTTTAACAAGAAACATATATGTTAAAATTTATTTATTTAATTAATTAGTTTAAATTTAAGATTATGAGATAGTTTCTAAGACATTTAAATATCAAATTTCTCAATATTTATTACCAAAATCAATATTGTAATTTTAGACTCATTTTGCTGTTTGTTCATCACATAATTGTCGAGTTTTGCTTTTGAGCCATTCGTCAAACTTCGAAATTGTTATTTCCAAACATTTCATGAATTAGAATAAATTTTTGCTAAAAGTTTGTCGGTGCACATTACAAATTACAATCCACAAACATAGGTCGGTACAACGAAAGCACTTCAATGCCCTTTTTGACTTTATTTTGGAATGCACAATTTATCTATAAATAGTGCGCAGTATTGATCTACTCATGCGTAGGATTACAATTTATATATTTGTTGCATCAATTTTTTGTATAGTTTCATATTAAAAAAAGATAATATTGTCGCACAATCTATAACATTTGAAACTAAATTTAAAGATATATATGTATATATTTTGGTCTGATTCCACTTATTGTTTACAAACATGGCATCTAATACCTTGGCTATCTTGTGGAAGGAAGTAAGGTAGCATAGTAGCTATGAACTTTTTTCTCATGTACAAGGCATATTTCTTCTGATATAAATTGCTTCTTGAGTTTCAATAAGAGTAACAAATCCGCACTTCCAAAATTCCAACTAATCTTATGTAACGAGCATTCTTGCATTGTTGCTATTGGCGGCCTGCTCATTACCATGGCCATGATCAAGAATTGCTCTTTTGTGAGCATAGAGAGGGAGAGAAGCTGGGTGATTGACCTAGAGAAGAAACTAACTTGCAACAATGCAGCTAATCTTCGCGACGAAGAGATTCAATGGAAGAAACCATCTATATTCAAATTGCCCGAATTTGTGAAGATGATAAAGCCAGGTGTGTTCACACCCAAGGTGGTTGCGTTAGGTCCCTACCATCATCACAAAAGTGATCTGCAACCATTAGAGTCTCATAAGGAAAGGGCTCTCCACAACTTCCTAAAACGGGGAGTCAAGTCCTTAGGTGTCTATGTGCGTGTAATGATGGGGGTAGTGGAGGAGCTGCAATGCTCGTATGTTGACCTGCAGGAAGAATGGAAGAATCAAGATAATTTCATAAAACTTATGATAACTGATGGTTGTTTCATGCTGGAAGTAATGAGGCTTGATGTGAATCATTGTAAACATTATGCCCCCAGTGATCCTTTCTTCGGTCCCCATGCGATGAAGCATAAAGTTCCTTATATGAGGAGGGATATGTTGATGCTCGAGAACCAACTACCAATTTTGGTATTCAAGAAGCTTGTTTCAATCGAGATGGATGTCGATGAAGCGGTATTAACTATCCTTCGTACACCCACCCACCCACCCACACACACACACATAGATATATATATATATATATATATATATATATATATATATATATATATATATATATATATATATATATGTATGTATTCTTCTCGTATGTTTTGTTAATATTAAATATGAAAAATAGGTTGAAATTTTGATCCTCTTATTAACAAAATTGATTTTAAAAATTTATGAATGATACATCTATTATAATAAAATCAAAATTAATTGTTTTTTATTTGCAGAAATAATAAAAAAATTAAAATGTTTCCTAAAAATATATAACAATGTTGCATACTAGAACATTTACATTGGTAGAGACAGAGAATTTTCACTACTTAGCATTGTACAATGATCCAAGATAGATGAATAAAATAGGGTTGTCAAAGATAGAAAAGTTTTTTATCGAAATCTCGAGAAATGAAAAAACATAGAGCTTAGTGTTTTTGAAATGATTCAATTACTATTTGTCATAGATTACAAATGATGTCTTGCCTTGTGATGGGCAAAGAAGTTCATATAATATAGTAGAAATATAATGAACATGTCATATTTTGTGGTAGAAGTTGAAGGAGCTGGGGGGTGGGAGGAGGTGGGGTGGGTGGAGCTATCTTAATGAAATCATTTGTTACTTTTTATTAATAGTACTCATTTTAGGAAGGGATACTAAAGAGAAAGAAATCTAGTATAAACCTTAGTTCTAACGTTGGGAGTAAGAGTTGGTTTCAATAGTACATATTGGCATAATGGGAAGTCATGTGCATTGATGTTATTGACAATGACAGGTCAAGGCCTATAATCTTGATGGTGAAGTTGCGATTTCACCTTAATATTGATGTTGAATGTCCTTATTAGGCATATCAAGATTGAAGTGTCATGATTCTCATAAAAGGCTCTAACTTTTTCTTTGAAAAAGGTGAAAAAAATTATCTAATCAGAGTTTGAACAATTTTTAACATGATTGAGGCCTGTGACTCCTACGACGAGATTCTGATCTTCCATTAAAAAAGGTACTGACAGTCTTTGTCATGTGAATTAGGTTTGGAAGGCAATGGTTCTCTTTGTATGCTTCATTTTTCTCAATAGAAGACTAAAAACTATCAAGAGAGTGTTTAAAAGCCATTTGAGGTAATTAATGCCTATTAACCCTATGAGTTGCATTTAGTCTTCCATTACAAAAGGTGTTGACTTATATGTTGTTAGAATAACTTGAGAGATGTTGTACCCTATGTAAATGTTACTTACTTGGAAACTATAATAACTTGGAAGATATCACTCATTATATGCTAGGTCTAGAGATTGAAAGCTATAGTATGATTTAAGAAACCATCAATAATGGGTAGTGTGTGGACATCAAGTATGCTTAGTAATTTTGTATATGGCTTTTAAATAAAAATTTTTAATTATAGAAATGTATATTTCTTTATGTATTAATGCACACTTTGGAAGATATATGCAATTTTGAGCATGAAATAAATGAAATTATAATGTTTTATGCATTAATGATAAAATATTGGGGAAACTTTCCTCCTATAGGAGAGTAAGCATTTTTGGATACCTAATTCTTTGAGTTCGATTAATATTTTGACATAGTAATGATAAATTTTATTTATATATTTTAACCAAGTTTCTTATCTATCCAAAGGAAGGTAAAAAAGAACTTATTTTAAAAATTTTGTCTTCCTTAAGTTATTGGTATGAGGTGCCACCACAAACCCAAACCTCTCGTGAAAGATATTGAGAGTGAAAGTTCAAGTGAGGTGGTTAAACCTAGTTGAACTGCCCAAGGCACACCAAGAAGGGGGTGAATTGGTATTTTTCTTAAAAATTTTCTTTTTCAAAAATTCTTTTATAAAAACTTAATTACCAAATTTAAAACTTAAAATTGAAATTGAAATCTCACAATGCAGAAGCAAGTCAAATACTATTTTTGTATTTTGATTTTGTAAAAAACTTAAAAGATGAAGTTACAAAGAATTTTATCTTCATCCAAATGAATAAAAAATAATCAGAACATTCACAACATAAATTTATAGGAGAGTAAATTGCAGAAAATAAAAGTACATAAATAAAGAATGAACACACTAGATTTTATAGTGGTTTGGCCAAACAATAACCTGTGTCTACTCCCCAGAGTCCTCCCTCTGGGTACTGTGCTAAATTCTTAGTGTCTCTCCTTTAGCCCCCACAATAAGACGGAGAAGCCCTTACATCAATCTCTTCCACCAACTCGGGGCGACAGAGCATCAGAATCCTTTTCACCCTCCTGGTGAGGCAAAGAACCTTGAAGATTTATTACCCTCCTGATGAAGGCATAGCACCGAGAAGCTTTTTCACCCTCCTGGTGAAAGAAAACAAACCTAGAATCATTTTTCACCATCTTGGTGAAAATATAGAACCTTGAATCACTTTTACCTTCCCTGGTGTGGTGGAGTAGCCGGGCCCTTTGACACCAAAGGGGTCTGCATCCCAAAACTTTCCTTAAGATAAACCTTAATGCATGGAGGAACTCAAGTATAAGTTCATCCAAGCAATCATGTGAAACTCCCTTGTATCCCACAAGGATCTTCTCCCTCTCTCACAAACTTCACCCTTTCTTTCCCAAGCTATAGGCTCTCTCTTCAAGCTTTCTCTCAAAATAATTATCCCAATGATTGCCAAAAAGACTCTTACAAAGTCTAACGTGAAAGCTTAAATATAGGGCTTCAAAAAATCCTAAAAATTAATTCAACTGTTACTGTTCATACATGACGATCACAGATCGTATAGTATGATACGTAGAATTTAACTTATTAGTACTGTACTATCATCAATTAGTATAGTCTGATTAGTTAAAATCTACACTGTTTGTATTGTATGATGTATGGTTTGTAGAGTACGATCAGTTCAATTCTTCTTATTAGTATTATATAATTACTAGCTAGTACACTGCGATCATTTAATATCATGTTGCATGAATGAATTATAGTACATTATGATTTGTTCAACTAAAGCGTAGTTCATCCATGATGAATCCTGGGATGACCAAATATCATCTCTATCGATCGTACAGTATGATCCCGTTCATATAATATGATAACAAAACTTTAAATTAAATAGATTCAATTGATTAATCACTAGATTAAATTGAGTAATATTTTAAACCTCGTATAGTACGATTAATTTCAAACAGTACGAAGAGAACAAAATTAAAATTCAAAATTTTCCCTAATTTATGGAATGGTGGGGGTTCTTGAAGTATTTGATCATCCTGTACGATTATGTGGTTATATAATATGATTAGTTTTATTTTATTTTAATATATTTCTCATTTAATTAAATATTCTAATTAATTTTTGATTATACAGATCTTATAGTATGATCCATATTATCTAGTATGATTCTCAAAAAAATTAAAATATTTAATTTCACTCATTAGTGTGTGTGTGTACGGTTGCTAAGCTAACATACGCCTTTACAAATATTCCACTCAAGAAATAAAAATAAATAAATGAAAATTATAGACTCTTCCATAGATTAAACCTAAACTACCCAGTCTTGAGCCTTGATTCTCTAACAATGCTTGGTGTATGCTGAACCTAAAATATTAATACACATAAAAAGATATGCAATAATAAAAAATATTAATAACCCCCTTTTTAATAATGAAAAATATTCTTGGTTGAATTATAAGATGATTTTACTTTCCACCTATATTCTTCCCCTTACTATATGATATCTTAAAAAAACTAGGGAGAAACTTTAAAAACTAGGGAGATTTTTTTTTATTTAGTTTTATATTAGATTAACAAGCACGCAACAACATGAATTAAAATTAAGACACAAACAAGCATTTAAAATTTAATATACTACCAAAAATAAAAATAAATGGTATGGCCAACAACATCCCACTCCCCCTTTTGACATCACCAAAAGGAGATCTATGCACTGACACCAATATAAAATAACACTTCAAAGAAATTGAAATTCATGCACGTAACATTGAACGAAAAGAACAACACACTTCAAAGAAGGGAAAAAACAACTAAAATACATAACACAGAAGGATATAAAACATAGTCAAAGCAAGATAAATCATAATAACATACAATGGAATGAACCTACAATCAAAAATAAAATACACAATCATGCATATCACATAAATAAAATACAAATAAAACAAATAAAACAAACAAACAAATCTTAACTTACCTGTACCTCAATTTCTTTAGGCATGAATATCAATGACACAAAGTCTTGTCCTAAGTGCGCTAAAAGTGTCAAAAATGAGGGGTTTGGTAAAAATATCTCTTAATTGAAAGTCTAATATTATTAGTAAGTAATTTTACAACTCACTTTAGGTTCACGATCTCTATGTATCATAGAATTTTAAAATATTCTATTTTTCTCCAAAATAAAGATGTTCTACTTTTGACATGATCCATTGTTATTCCAACAATTTAACCTAAGTGCAATCGTCAACATATCAAAAGTCCAATTTATCTTATTTCTATATTCACTTATCAATAGGTCCAAATATATGCATACAAGACAATTTCAATTGTATTTAATGCTATCATCAAAACATTACTAAGTTAAATTCTATCTTCCTAGACTTATGCATTGATAGGCCCAAATCCATCTACATGAAGTATCTCTAAGTGAACTTGGTTGTCACTATAATTTCAATTGAATTGGATGATCACTTTGTATTCATTTCCTACTTATAATGCTACATAAAGGTGATTCAAGGGTTATAACTTAAAAATTCTTTTAAATAACCATCACTAGGTGATTTTCCTAAGAGACATCAAGCTAGCATGCCATGATATAATCATCACTAAACAAAAATTATTTTACAAAATAGCAATCAACGAAAAGAATTTCAAACTAAAAATTATCATTTTTCAAGAAGTATTTTGAACATATCAATCATCAACAAAAATATTCATCATTGCAATTCAAAAAAAAATATTAATTCTTCATCAATATAATTTTATTCTATTTGAATTTTGTGGGTAAATTTAAACATTTCATAGGAATACATTTAATATCAGAATTTTAATTTCAATTAAACAATGCTTTAAAAAAATTATAAGAATTCTTCCCCAAAATATTTTCACAGATACATCAACAAATGTTACCAGTAATACATGTTTCCTTTCATCTAAGGTGATCTCTTGATGTAGCTTTACTTTTAATCTTGGTACCCAACATTATTAAAATGTTTTAGATCTCTAGTTAAGTACTGCATCTACTATCCTGGTTCTTTTAGCTCTCACTAGATCCCTTGTGAGAGAACACCTGTACACTTAATCAAACATTAGATTTGGGAACTCGAGTGAGTTTGGGTTCCGCCTTATGCTTCCATGAATGCATGCTATGTATGTTATACTATGATGCTACTTTGGGCCTCCAAATTAGGTGTGATTTATGATATATAATTAAAATCCTGGTAATGTGTCCTACCATGCCACAAGAATAACACCTAACCATGGGGAATGGATTTACTAATCTATGTGGGGTGTTGTACCTCTTCCTAGGGATATGAGATGTATGTTGTGTCCTAGGATATGGCTGTGTATGAATAGGCCCATGAGTGTTTTATTGTAGTGCACTGAGTTTCTTTGACAAGCAATCAGTTGTACTTTTCTTAGTGGCTGAATCTAGTAGAATGTTATGCTTTTTAATTTCTAATTATTCTCTAAGTGATTCTAATTCCTTTAATGCTTTCTCCAAGTGATTCTAATTCCTTGAATGCTTTAGGAAGCTTTTGAATTGGCTTATTATTAAAGCTATTTCCTTGCTCCTATCATCTGCACTATTAGAATCATAGTTTTTTAATGCCATATTATTTTCCTTCCTCTTATCACCTACATCCAAACATCTTTGACTCACACTTTACTCATAGGAAAGGAGTGAGCTAAGCAGATTATTAATAAAATATTCATTCAAATCTTTAGATTTATATATAGTAGTAACTTTAGCATCATAGTTACTAGGTAGATAATATAAAATTTTTTTGACCTTCTCGTAGTTTGATAGTTCTTTACTTAGGGTATTTCAGGGATATCGCTATCTGGTTAAACCTAGTATACATGTTTGAGATAGTCTCATTAGATTTCATGCGAAAGAGTTTATAATCACTAACAAAATATTTAATCAAGATTGTTTAGCTTCACTAGTGCCCTAGTAATTGATGATTATCCTATCCTATATCTCTTTGCAAGTAGTACAGGTAGAAACCCTCATGTAATCTTTGGATTTGAGTGTATAGAAAAAATAGTTTAAATATTTCATATTAAGTTGTGTCAGATCTCTATCATTACTCCATTTACTAAATAATGTTTCAATTTTCCTGCCATTCAAAATTCTAAATGGTTTAGAATAACCTTCCTAAATCATATGCTATATCAAAAAATTAGTAGATTATAAAAAAGTAGACATGCTGATTTTTTAATAATCAAATGGTTTATTATTAAATATGATTGATAAGTTGTATAATAACCTTTCGTGATATTCATATTTCTAAAATATGTCATTTGATATTTTCTTAGAGATTTTTAAATCACTAATTCTGAGACCCACTCTAATACTAATTGAAAGTTTAAGTGAGGTGGTTAAACCTTGTTTAACTTCCCAAGGCACACCAAAATGGGGGTGAATTGGTATTTTTCTTAAAAATTTTCATTTTCAAATTTTTGTTATGAAAGCTTAATTTCCAAATTTAAAACTTAAAATTGAAATTAAAAACTCACAATGCAAACGCAAGCCAAATTCTATTTTTATATTTTTATTTTGTAGAAAACTCAAAATATGAAGTTATAAAGAATTTTATTTTTCTACCAAATGAATCCAAACTAATTAGAATATTCACATCATGAATTTATAGGAGAGTAAATTATAGAAATAAAAGAGTACCAATAAAGACTAAATATACCGTATTTTATATTAGTTTGGTCAAATAATGACCTACGTCCACTCCCCAGAGTCCTCTTCAGGTATTGCATTAAACTCTTAGTGTCTCTTCTTTAACCCCCACAATAAGGTGGAGTAGTCCTTACATCAATCTCTTCCACAACTCAGTGTGGTAGAGTATCAGAATCCTTTTCACCCTCTTGATGAGGCAGAGAACCATGAAGCTTTTCACCCTCGTGATGAAGGCAGAGAACCTTGAAATGCTTTCAACTTTTCTGGTACGATGGAGTAGCTCATCTCTTTGACACCAAAAGGGTATTCTTCCCAAAACTTTCCTCAAGAGAAACCTTGATGCATGAAGGATCTCAGATGTAAGTTCGCAAGAACAACCATGTGAAACTCCTTCTCATACTCCCTTGAATACCATAAGGATCTTCTCCCTCTCATATGAACTACACCCTATCTCTCCCAAGCTCTAGCCTCTCTCTTCAAGCTTTTTCTCAAAAGAATTAACCCAATGAGTGTCAAAAAGACTCTTACAAAGTCTAATGAGAAAGCTTAAATAGAGGGCTTAAAAAAATTCTAAAAATTTAATTCAACTATAATTATTCATATGGAAAGATCGAAGGATCATACAGTATGATACCCAGAATTTGATCTATTAGTATTGTACTATCACCAGTTAGTACAATACGATCAGTACAAATTTACACTATTCATACTATATAATATATAATTAGTACAATATGATAAGTTCAACTCTGCTTATTAGTACTGTACAATTGCCAGTTAGTACAGTACGATTAGTTAAGATCATACTATATGAATGAAAAATACTACAATATGATTTGCTCAACCAAATTATAGTTCATCCAGGATGAACCCTCAGTTGTCCAAATATCATCTTTGTTGATCGTACAATATGATCAAGTTTGCATAGTACGATAAAAAATCAAAATTAAGCAGATTCAATTGATAAATTATAGGATTAAATTAGGCAATATTTTAAACATTGTACAGTACAATTAGGTTCGTATTATACAAATTGAATAAATTAAAATTCAATTTTTTGCTTAATTTAGCGAATGATGGGGGTTTTTAAAGTATCTGATCGTCCTATATGATTATGTGGTCGTACATTATGATTAGTTTTATTTAATTTAAATTTATTTCTAATTTAGTTAAATTTCTTAATTAATTTTTTATTACACATATCATACAGTACGATCCTCATAAAAATTAAAATATTTAATTTCACTTTTCAGCATATGTGTGCATAGTTGCTAAGCTAACATATACCTTTACAAATATTCGACACAAGAAATACAAATAAATGAATGAAAATTAAAAATTCTTGCATAAATCAAACCTAAACTACCCAATCTTGAGCCTTGATTCTTCGACAATGCTTGGTGTATGTTAAACCTAAAATATTAGTACAAAAAAATATACGATAACAAAATAAAAGAGAAGCTAAATACAATCCAATAATGTTTGTTATCATCAAAATATAAGTTTGGGCTCTCATATTGTAACAGAGAGAAACCCTTCAAGAATATTTGAACATGTTAGGTTATTTGCTAGACTATTACTCAATAAAGTTAACATATCTGAAATACATCAAGAGAAATCCATCGATGATGTTTGACTTATTTAAATTTTTTTTCAAAGTATTGCTGGATGTTATTAACTTTTGTAGAAAAGAAGGGAAATCTATGATGGATGTTTGACTTATTTGAGATTATTTGTTAAAGAGTGGCTTAATGACATTAGCTCTCATGGAAGATATTCACTTAAGACTTTCATTATCATATTTGCTTAAAGTTTTAAGAAAAATAGTTTCCATTTATTTTACCTTAGACTCATAATAAATATTTAATGGAAGAAAATTATTAAATGTAACTATGCCTCAATTATTAATGCGAACATCCCTTTGAGGTTGTGGCTAATGCTGCCCACAATCTAATATACTTTCACTGAAATTAATTTAATAATGGTTGACAAAAGGGAATATTTTTCTGACCAAAATAATGAATAATATGTAGTCCATTTGATGGTATAATGGAAGTTTCCCTGCCAATATTTACTTTCCTATTTACTAATTAGTAAAATAGTAGATGGCATTGTGATTTTCCTATTACAACAAAACTCAAGATGTTGATGTTAATGACCTTTCAATGTTATTGTAAGGTTTTCCCCTAAATAATAATCAATTCTTGCAGATTGTGCGAAACTGCTACATTCTAGAACATTTTTGGCAGTAAATAAAGATAGATTAAGATGTTAGCATTATATCAAGATTGAACACACAAATAGATAAAAATGGATTGTAAGAGAAACCTAAGTTTTCATGTGTAATATATAAAAAAGGAAAAAATCACGGGGCATAGCTGAGCTAAAATGATTTCACTAATATTTTTATTGATTACAAATTAAACCTTTCTCCCCATCCTTAGGGAAAATTTTGACACATGAGAGTAGAAATATAACATTTAGAATGTATTTTATGGTGAAGCTAGAAGAGAACCTCTAAAATGGGAGTTATCTTTAAGAGATTACTTGTTGTTTGTTTAAATGTCCTCCTAAGAGGAAGGGAGACCAGAAAAAAGGACTTATAAAAAAAAATCCTTTATTGGCATTAGAAGTTATAGTTGATGTTGATGGTATATATCAGTGTTATGGGTGATGAAGTTATTGACAATTTTTTCAATGGAAGGTGATTAAGTAATTGGGTGTTAAAGTAGCCAAGTGATAGAGTTCAATGAATTATAGTGAAGTGATGACAATGCAAGGACTATAGTTAGGGTTTAGTGGTTGGAGGATTACATTTTGATAATAATGGTTGGAGGACTATAGTTATGTGATTAGGGTGGGGGATCATAGTAAGATGACTATAGTTAAAAGACTAGTCAAGCGATGAAGGCCAGAGGCTGGAGGACTGTAGTCTGGAAATAACTTTTAGTAGATTATAATCAGGCAACAATGGTTGAATGACCACGATTAAGGGATGATTCTAAGAGAATTGTAGTCTGGTCACAATGATTGGAGGACCATAGTCGAGTGGCAATCTTCTGGTGACAAAAGTGTGGCAATGGTGGTTGGAAGTTTTATGATCATATCAGGCAAATGTGCTTGGAGAATTGAAGTGGGTTATAATGGCGAGGGGATCCTATATAATTAGGCAAAGATGTCGAGGAATTATAGGCTTGAAGGACTATAGTAAGTAAATGGCAGTTAAAGAATCATAGTTAGGTGTTGATGTTCAGGAGATCGTAGCCAAGGTATTGTGGTCGAATGGAAATAATCTTAAAACAGTAACCTGATAGTGATTGTCCAACGACACTAATCTAACAGAAGTGGTACGATGGCAATAGTCCATTTGTTGTTGCTTTGATAGAGCCTTGTAATATTTTTTGCCTTTGAGCTCTATTGAATCTCAAGAAAATGATTTATGTTTTCGCGTTAAGTATAAAATGTGGGCCTAGTCATTGATTTTTAATAGTACAATGCTACATCAATATAGCTAAAATATCGAATATTGAATCAGGCGACCTATATTAGTTCCATTGGACATAAATTATTTTTTCAACATTTAAGTACTTTAATGATAGCTTAATTAAATAATTTTGGGATTATTATATTTATCTTGTGAACATCATTGACTTAACTATAAGCATGCGAGATTTAAAAATCATTTGGACTTAAAATTAGCGAAGTTTTCAATTATAATTCAAGTGCTTTATTTGGGCTTATATAGAGTTAGATCGTATCACTTTTGTTGTTGATTGATTAATCTTATTGAAACATTCAGTATGAAAGTTTTTTTTAAAATTATAGTTCGAATGATCAATACTTTAATTTTGAAAGTTTTTAATATAAATATATACTAAGATTTATGTCTGATCAAATTTATTTTTTATTTATGCTAGATAAAGTAATAAAAAATTAAAAAATTAAAATATAATAATTGGAATAAATATTCACATTTTCAGTGTTAAGATACAAAATTTTTGTTAGAAAATTTTAAAATTACTTTCATAAAAGCAGGAAGCAGAGTGTATTATTACGGAACTAGTCGTCAAATTCTTTGTGCCGCGCATCTACAATAACAAAGACGACCTTGCAGAATTCACAAGAAGTATCCATGGTTTCCATGCCTTGGACATCTATCGCCGTAGCCAATTGTTCATTTCCTCGAAGACTCCCCAGTTTTCGATCATAAAGCCTTACGTAACAAACTTCGCCGTGATGCGCTCTGCCGCAAGACAGCGTGAGGCTGGCATTAAATTCAAACGAAGCCCTTCCTCCGCCCTCACCACCATCAGCTTCGATTCCAGGCATGGCATCCTTACCCTCCCTGAAGTAACAGTGGATGACAGTACAGAATACGTGTTCCTCAACATGGTGGCTCTCGAACACGTCCATGCCGA
Organism: Dendrobium chrysotoxum; assembly: GCA_019925795.1. Lineage (NCBI taxonomy): Eukaryota > Viridiplantae > Streptophyta > Magnoliopsida > Asparagales > Orchidaceae > Dendrobium > Dendrobium chrysotoxum. The sequence continues at coordinate 16,955,347 of CM034311.1, forward strand.
GTCGGGCAGCGATATATCTTCTTATGTTGCCTTCATGGGTGCGTTGGTGGACTCGGCTGAGGATGTGCAGCTGTTGCATCGACATGGAATGGTTAAAAATGGGCTGGGCAGTGACGAGGACTTTGCAAACCTGTTTAGTAGGATGAGCCAGGAGGTGATAGTGGACCATGGTGGTAGTTTGGGGTTTGTGCAGTGGGAAGTCGAGAAATACTGCCAAAGGTGGTGGAATAAATGTTGCGCGTACCTCCAACATACTTACTTCAGGAATCCATGGACATCAATCTCCGTTTTTGCTGCGGCTTTTGCTATCTTTCTTACTCTTGTCTCTACCGTCGTCTCTTTCTTGCAGTGGAAAAAGGTCTAATGCAGATATCTTGCACTGGAAAAATGGCAATTAACCTTACAAAAAACCCAATGTTTCTTCCATCTCTTATTTTCTTGAGAAATTATTCTGTGTAAAATTCGGACGGGAAGAATCATTTGAATATGAGTGTATACACTGTATCAAATTAATATACACAGCATGTACACTTACAGTCCGGATGATTCTTTCGTCCGGACTCCGCACAAAATAATTTCTTCATTTTCTTATAACTTTTTTTCGACAAGGCTATCATCCAGATGTCACCATTCCGTTGGAGGAAATTCATAGAGAAGTTCTTCTAAAAAAGTATTATTCATCTATATAAATTTCATTTATTTAAATTTTTATTTACTTGTCCTTATCAATATTAAAAGTTGTCTGACTGTTACGTGCATCTTAATGCATGAATAAAAAATGTAGTTAGAAGAAAAGAAAAGAAAAATAAATATGGGTGACAGCTATATTAAATAAAAATATCTTATTGAGATGAAATTTTAAATAAAATAATTTTAAATAACTTTCTGATTAATAAATAAATATTGTCTTATAGGATTTTATTCTTATATTTTCTTTTTAATTAAGCAAATTTAATCACAACTGTTATAAATTAGTGATTACTATACTCACTCCTTCCTCTATGTTTAGAGCTGAGGCACCCGACCATATGATTTAATTAATATCATTTATTAAATTTATTAATGAAGGAGGCTGATGAGAAGCTAAATTATAAACATCAACTGTGACAGAAAATTCTCTCTAGTGTTTTTTTTATTGTTGTAATTTTAGAGTAGTAAATAATTATTTTTTTCATTCATAAGAAAACAATTCATCTCCATATATCAAGTGATTGTCACCAAAAAAAAATTCTGCATAAAAAACATACCAAAAAAAAAAAAAGTATCTATCTTGACTATATGATTTTGACATCACAAAAAAAAAAAAAAAAAAAAACAAACACACACACACTTGCACACACATACTCAACCATCATGCAAAGGAAAAGATTCTGTTAGGGCTTTCTTTCCGCTGCGCCTCCCATTGATCGTCCGCCACTTGCCGAGGGGAGTTTCTTCACTCTTCTTCCTTTAGTTCTCAGTTTTTTCGGGTTTTGGCCATCGGGCCCGATGTCCATTTATCTCTTTCTTTGATCACTCATGTTTTTTATTTAGGTGTTGATGAGCCTCTCGGACCCATTCTCATCAAGGATGTCTTCTAATCCTCTCAAGAGGATTGATCTTAGCTTCTTAGCCTCTAAGAATAAGTCTAAGTTCTTTAAAGAGGCCTTGGTTGTTTCCAAGCTTTGGCTACTTTTCCGGGTCTTAGGCACTCTACCCACTGTGGTTTGCCTGCTTTTTGAATTTCTAAAGAAGAAATTCAAGCGCTTGCAGCGCCCTTTGAATTTTCTCTCATTGGTAAGTTTCCTCTCTGACGCCTTGTTTTGGTCACCATTCACAAATTTTTCTTCTCTCTTAAGTTGTTTGGAGACTTTTCTATTACTCTTTTAGACCCCATACATGTTCTAATCAACCTTTCTAACGATCATGAGGATAGTATAATATTTGCCCATTGGGCCTATTATGTGAACAATTGCTATATGAAGTTAATTAAATATTCCCTGAAGTTTGATATTTTTGCTGAATATTGTGGGCTCCGAAAATTCGGCCCCGGCCTCCGCCCGACTTTTGCTTGACTTCGGGGGGAGTTTTAACAGAATTAAGTTCCGAGGTAAATTTTGGAAGGCAGATGAGTATGTAGATAAGACACTACCCAGAGATTTCGCCCTCATTTTACGAGGACTTTATGATCTGAGTTCTGGTTTCCTATAGGCGCAAGCCCCTATAGTTAATTACCCCTCCCGATAACAAGAGAGAACTTTCGATTAAGGCTAGTCGTCAATCAGATACGTAGGAGATACGTGGATCTGGCATATAATAGTAGCAATAGGTTGGGAATGTTAAAATCTAGAGTTATTCGAGAATTTGGAAGATTGGGAGATTTGGAGATTTAATATTTAAAATTGGAAATTGTACCATCTTGCACTTAAAGTGGATGGTGGGGGAATGGATGATAGACCCGATCAAGATCCCATGGTTCCGTCGTCCCGGGCCATCTTGGTCCCTGGTCTACTTAGTCAGAGGAGGTAGTCGACCCAACCTGACAGAAGGATCCTTGTCGGCAGCCATGGGTTGCTTCGTGCAAGGGAACCTTGTAGACTTGGGGTGAATATTTGCCTAAGGGGACAAATTTGAATCCACCTTAGCTAACAGAGGGCTTTGTGCCCTATCGATCATATCCTATTGATTCATATCTCAAGGATTTGATGCCATTGGGGAGCATACGGGCTCTGGCCATAACCACAATATAATTGTGCCATTTGGCGGCGACCACCTTGTACAGAGGGCCCCGAGTCATAACCGTTTATCCTACAGTGTCATTTGGCGGCAAAACTGCCGGTTAGAGGACTCGTACCACGTCCTTGCTGGCAGGAGATTGTTTGAGAATGGATCCTAGTGATATTTTCGACTAGGCATTAGCTCTATGTGAGCTGAAGTAGTTTTCATATTTATCCACCTCGGCAAATTGTTGCGGAGGGTGGATGGATTTGCTTTATGTGATTGATGATTGAATTTTATTTTTAAATATTTTGGATTTTGGGATTGCCTGAGAATTTTCGTGGAGTTTGGAGTTTTGGGTATTTAGGTGGTATTTGAAACGATCTGTATGGACCCCTCCAGTTGAGATTTACATTCAACACGGCCATCATCGGGGTAGACATGGGTCATTCACATTTATTGATTGAACCTTGTCCACTCTGTCGAGCTGCCGACATAGGATCGAGTTTCGTAGGCTTTGGACCTTTATTTGTGAATTCTCTTAATTATAGGCCTTGAAGGCCTAATATGAACTATAAAATAAATATCCCGGTCGATCTCGTGACCACATATTTATTTAATGGTTCGACCCGTGTCGACTCCTATCTACCCGTATAGGAGGATCGGGCTCGAACTAGAATTCACTGATTGACCCGCGCAACATCCCTAGACATCACGTGTGTTCCTACAACACGTTTGTAGGGGCCCATGCGGGTTATGACTGTATTTACCCCTTTTTTGTTCCTATGTGTATACAAATTAAGGTGCACATGTGCGGGGGTACTTTTAGAATATTTGTAAATGCCTTCTATCTGCTTGTACGGATGTTGCAGATCCGGTGGCGTAGAGTTGAAGCTTGTAGATGCCTTCTGTCTGCTTATACAAAGGTTGCAGATCCGGTGGCGTCTCGTAGCAGCTTCTGGATTGAATTATTTGCTGCTTTGTACAGGCAGACTGTCGTGCACTACTTGTATGATCTGCGCAGGTAGATTGTAGTGCACTAATGAATCTCCTGCTTTACTCATAGGTGACTGCATACACTGTAGTTCTCTTTTATTCGCTCATATATAACATATTATATGCAAAGTGAGTTTCATACAGTGACTCATATAAGCTTGTTTTTGATGTGGTCTTTGGCCCATACAGTGCATCCGCCACCACTGCAGGTAGGGAGGTAGACGTATTCATTCATGGACTGAAGTTGACTACAAGATACTGCATTTACTGTAGACTTTCTACATCTACCCACAGATGGCATGTAGTGCTCATATTTGTATTTGTGGAGAACTCGTTTATATTGCAGATCTCCTATCTTCGCATATGATATTTGTAGTATGCATAATGAATTTGATGATCTTCCTTGTTAGTACTTGTATCTCAAACAACATGAAGATTTTCAGTATTTGCGGGAACGTTCAAGTTATTGCTCGTTGTTACTTTCAAGAGTCAAGAGCATTTGTTTACACCTAAGCAATGTTAGTTGTGTACGAGCCTCTGTGTTCTTATTCATGAACACAATATGACATTATTGTGATCAAGTTGTTTCCCCTTGATGTTTGCAAGCGAAGTTGTATACTCCTCACAAGTCTTCCTTTTCATACAAGTGCACTGTAGTACTTATGCAAATATTATATTCTTGCTCATAATCACACGTAGGCTTCTTGTTTGTTTATTTGCATTTGAAATTGTTCGTTGTTGTGTTTTCTTGTAGTTGAATTATTGTTGATGCGAGAGGTGACATTATACTTATCATGTGTCCTTATGTTCACTATACTTGTTCCAAATCATCCATGTGCATGGGACCTCACCATCATTTATGAGTGGTTTATACTTGCAGAAGTTTGATATATCAACTTGTAAGTTCAGACTTGAAGGGTTATTCCTTACAAGTTCTATGTAGTTTTGAGCTGTTGCTTGTGAGTGCATTGCTACATTCTTAAAATTCATGTTGACTGTCGCTTGTAAGTTCTCCTCAACGAATCGTCTCTTTATCCTTTGTTGAAAGTTTAGGATTCAAATCAATCCGTCATAGTCTTTTTAATTTCAATCAAGTTTAAATTCAATTTGAGTTCTCCTGCACATGATTCAAGTTATTGTTCTACTTCTGTCCTTCTTGATCAAACTTGATTCGAGTCTTGTTCATTTGATGTTCGAATCAATATCCTTTGTTGTAAGTCCTTTAGAATGCATGATCATTCAAGTTCTAAGTCCAAGTGCAAGTTCAGTTCCGTATGGTTCATTCAACTCCCTCGTATCCATTCATATGAGTTCAAATTGAGTTCGAATCAAAGTCCAGTTATAGTTCGAGTCCCCTGTTTACTTGTTGACTTGAGTTCAAATCCTTATTATTTGGTTCAAGTTAAAGTCCAGATTTGGGTCTCTCGCTATCCAACATCATCTGATTTTGAACTTGATTTGATTTCTTCTCAAGTTATATTAAAGTTCACTTAAGTTCGAGTTCAAGTTTGGGTCCTCTATTGTCCAAATATTATTCAAGTCAGGTCTTCTGTTCACCCGAAATTTCGGCAGCATTCCGGCATCTCCCCCGTTTAGGGGAAATTACGGAAAACTGGGCCTTTCCCACCACACTTAAGAAAGCGTGTATGGGTCTTCAAATGTACCTGAAAAAGAAAAGCATTTGTTTTTTCGCAGGTACAGAGCCGATACGGGTACTTAAAATTGTCCCCACCACGCTAAGAAAAGCGTGTATAGGGCCTACCCGCCTCGCCGTAGGTGTCGCACCGGGTTTCCTTCCCACCACGCTTAAGAAAGCGTGTATAGGCGATTTGCCGGCTCGACACGAACGCCGAGGATAGGATTTTCAGGTGATTACCCATCTTGTTGTAGGCGCCGCACCGGAGTCCCATCCCACCACGCTTAAGAAAGCGTGTATAGGCGGTTTTTCGGTCCGCCGCAGACAACGAAGTAGGCTCTCGGAGTTTTAAGTTCAGACGGGTTATACCTTGGCGATCGGTGAGGTTGGTGCTATCAAATGTGCGCGATGAACCAAGGCACAAAAATTTTCTATTTCTTTCTTTTTTTTCTTTCTCTTTCTTTCTTTTCTTTTCTTTTCTTTTTTTTTTTTTGCTTTTTCTTTTTTGTTTTTTTCTCTTTTCCTTTTTTTGTTATTTTGGCAAAACCTCCTTTTTTTTATTCTCTTTTGTTTTGGTCTTTTTTCCCACAAACATACACACGAACATATAATATAGTTATACTACGACACATAACTATATTATAAAAGATAACATAATCATATTATAAAACATAATATAATCATATTATAACATATAATTATATTATAAGATATAATATAATTATACTATGAGATATAATATAATTATACTACAAAATACACTATAATTATACTATAAAATATAATATAATCATATTATAACATATAATTATATTATAAGGTATAATATAATTATACTATGAGATATAATATAATTATACTATAAAATACACTATAATTATATTATAAAATATAATATAATCATATTATAACATATAATTATATCATAAGGTATGATATAATTATATTATAATTATACTATAAATGATAACAATTAGAATAGCTAATAAAAATAAGATAAAAAATAAAATACCTAAATAGCTAAAGGGGTCGGCAAGGGCAAGGATCGGGCAGGAGGAGCTTCGGCTTGCAGGCGACTGAGAAGGAGGAAGGGAGGTCGGGCAAAGCAAGGTAGTAGAGGAAGATTTGGCTTGGGTTAGATGATTTAAGCTTGTGGAGTGTTAAAGCTATTGGAAGAGATCGGTTTAGGTCAGGATTAGAGGAATCGGGACAGGCAGTGGAGCTGGGGTCGGTTCCGCCTGCTGCAGAGGTCGGATGGCTCTAGTGGAGATCGGATGAGAGGCGCTCGAGTCTGGGCCGTGAAGTCGAAGGAGGTAAGGAAGAAAGATCTCCTTCTCTCTCTATCTCTCTCTCTCTCTCTCTCTCTCTCTCTCTCTCTCTTTCTATGTCTGTGGGCCGACGGGTCGCGAACAGGGGAGGCTGCGATGGTTCGGTCTGGCGAAGGAGATCGGAGAGCGAGAGAAGCAGGGAGATTTGGTTGGTCGCGAGAGGGAGGAAGGAACGTGAGAGGAGTTTTGTCGGTGTCCAAAGGCTCCATTCCTTCAGTATTTAACGATGAGAAAAGCGCCGAGTTGGTACGGGATCTGGGCAGCTTTTCCGGGAAGGGACGCGAGTCTTGCGGCGTCGGCGCTGAACAGTAGCAGGTACGCGGGATTTGCGGGATTCAACAGATTTTGGGCTGGGTTTTGGCTTCACATCCAGTGGTCAACAAATATCTTATCATTCCTGTTTGAATTTCATTCCCTAACTTGTGTTAGCACTTATTTCTCTTCGCATTTTGCATGGCTTTGGTTCTGTTGGTAGACCTCTCCAAACTAATAGTTCTACTACCTCTAGCAGTCAACCCTCTGTTGCTCGTATCCTTCTTGAATTAGATGTGACAAAAACCTATCCCAATTCTGTTTGGGTTGGTTCAGAAAGATTTGGGTATATCCAGAAAGTCATGTTGAATGATTTCTTTGAATTTTGTGACTATTATAAATTCTTGGGTCATAGGAAAAATTCATGCTACCACTTGCATCCTCATCTGAGGAATCAGAATTTGGCTAATAAAAAACAAATGAATAATGATATTGTGAATAATATTATTGTAAATTTAAACAATAATGTTGCCTAATGCTGAGTGCCTCAATTCAGAAAATACTGTTCCCATTGATATTGCTAATGTTAATGTTCCTGTCATTGATCATACTAGTAAAAAAAATTCTGAGGGGTTAGATCTTGTTGTTGTTATTCCTCCTATTTTTAAAACTTATTCTAGTGATAATATCATGGGAAAGGAGATTTCTAATGAGTCGTTGAATGAGGTTCCTATTAATTCTCCAATCCCTCCTTCATCTTTCCCTTCTATCAGTTTAGGCGTGGAGGAAGACCCAATTGCTTCTAATGAGAATCCTTCTTCCAAGGTTGCTATGAATGCTGATCCTATGTCTTATAAGAAGGAATGCCTTCTAAAAGAACTAATTCAAATTGGAAAGAAGGTAAAATACAATCTGATGTTGTGTTAATTTTTGTGCAAAACAATACTCCAAAGTTTAATTCTATTCATGGTTCATTGGAGGATTTCAAGGTGGCCTCTAACAATACAAAGAAAAAAAAAAAGAATTGCTTTCATTTAATTATAGATTTACTAGATCTAGAGCCGCTAACAAATCTATTTTTTATGATTGTCTCATTTGGAATGTTAGGGGTGTGGGAAACCTTACCTCTAGATATTGTATTCGCAATCTCTGTAGACTTTATAAAATTTCTATTTTGGCTATTCTGAAACCTTTGGTTAATTCGTTTAAACTTTTTCATTGTCAACATCAATTGGGGTTTCAATTTTCTTATGCTAATCCTAATGAAAAAAAATTAGTTATTTTCAAAGGATGATATTTACTTTTCTATTATTGTTGATTTTGACTAAGTCATTTATTGCAATTTTTTTATTAAAAACATTTTGGTAATGGGATCTATTTGTTATGCTGAATGCGCTAAAGCTAGTAGGATCCTTTTATGGCATCAATTACTTTGCTTATTCTTTTAAGAGCCCTTGATTTATTGTTGGGGACTTTAATATTGTTGCCAATGCATCTAAAAGGATTGGTGGTTCTCTTCCTAATTTTTTTTCTATTGATGACTTTAATAACAAGATTTTAGTCTGTGGTCTTGTGGATATTGGTTTTACTGGTTCCTATTTTATTTGGTCTAATTATAGATTATGGGAGAGATTGGATATAATTCTTTTTAATTTTGAATGGATCTCTCTTTCTCAAAACACTTTAAGATCAAGCACATATACACTAGAGTGTTAAAACATTAATGATATAAAATATAAAAGAAATTAAAATAGTTAGTTTCAGACCAAATCGTAATGTATGATATTTATTATATTGCAAGAAGAAACTATGATAATTTTTAAAAATCAAATAATATTAATTAACATAAATTTTTTAAAAAAGGTCATACTATATAATTTGCTTTTTGAAATTTAAATAACTTGTTTCTGTATTTCCCAAAATATGTAAATTTAAAATTTAAATAGTTCATACTATATGAACCTAATTTGTACTCGATGAATTTTAATTATTTGTTAAATAGTTGCCTATTTTAGGACATGAAATCAAGGAGTTGAATAAGAGCATGTTTTATGCTATACGATCCATATTATTCAAGCTAAACAAATATATATCTTCTTCGAATGATACTGATTCGGACAGGATGATTCAATATTCTGGATCAAAGGTTTGAACTTAATGTGTTGTATAATATATAATATTGTATAAGTCAATAAAATAGAGAAGTTTTAAAGATTTTTGTATTGATCGTTCTAAACGATTTTCTGACCAAACTTACGATCATACAAACATTTACATAAATAGCCCACTAATGGTTTCTTTTGAAATAAGAAATTAATAGAACTTTTTAAAGAATTTTACAACTTGTCTTAAAAGCATGTGAGAGCTTTTGGGCGAAAGCTTTCAAGATGGTTTTAGGAGAGATTTAGGAGGTTTGAGATAACTTTTTGGATGGATGAAAAGAGTGAGTGAGAGATTCACATATGGTTGCCTAGTCCAATTTGTTTCTTGTCCTTGGGGTGTTGTAAAAAGTCTTATGTGAAGAATTCTAGTGAGTCTTGGTGAGAAGAGTTAGACCTAGTTGAGGAGACTAGGGAGAAGTGGCCTTTTAAGAAGAGAGGTGTTGTAGGTTTCCTCCGTCACATGAGAAGGAGAGTGGCTTCTCTGCCTTATTGGTAGTCAGAGTGAGGTTTCTCCATTTTATAAGAAGAAGAAGGGGGAGTGGACATAATCAAGAGTGACCGAACCACTATAAATTGGTTAGCATTCCTTTTTTTTTTTTTTACTTTTTCGCATATTTTATTTCTTACTTGTCCTAGTTGAATGATATGTGAAAAATGATTAGTATTGCAACCAAGCAACTTTTTAATTTTCTTTGGATAAAATAATTCAAGAAAGAGTTTAAAATAGTCTTTGTTTGAAAGGAAATCTATTTTACCTTGAAATTTAAAAAAGCATTTTTAATAGTTCCCATTATTGTGTTTACTATAGTTTATTTATAAAATAAAAAAAAATATATTATCTATTTTATTGGTGTCTTATTTTTCAAAGTTTATTCAGAAAGTTTAAAATTAATAATACACATCAATTCATTCTCTTCTTAGGTGTGTGTCATATGATTTTGATTAACATTAAACCACTTTCAAGAGCTTCTTGTACTATGAAAGAAGCTGATGGGCTAGAGTAGAATTACTTTTCATGAAGGAATAGAGATGTACGGGTTTTTCTAATATCCTTTAAAGGAGGGAGGCTTCTCCATCTTCTGTAAAGAAAGAGGAGAGAGTTTGTTTTTTCAAGTAGTTGTTCTTATATTTAGGGTTGAATCATATTTATAAAAAAAAAATTGCTTATACTACTTTGTAATTTATTTCATTAAATAAATGAATTAATTTTAAAAAGTTGAATAGACTGTGGTGTGCCACAAACTTCAATATGGTCCTCTCTAAACCATTTAGATAAATAGTAAAGATGCTTAATTTTTGGAGTTTTTTGATCATCTGAAATCCCTTCGCATTTTGGCTTTCCTCATGATATCCAGCGTCCGAATTTTGTTATCTATTTGACGTAGGGGTGCAAACGAGTCAAGTTCAGCTAGAGCCATGGGGTATTCGAGTCGAGCTCAACTGTCAAATACCGAGCTCGAGCTCGAATTTGAGTCGAGCTTAAAATCCGAGCTCGAGCTCGACTTGTCTCATGTCGAGCGGCTCATCGAGCTCAGTTCCGAGCTCCGTTGTCAAGCTATGTCCCAAGTAGGCTCGTTGTCACGTCCCCTATCGTCATGAGTTCCATCGTAGTCCCAAGCTCCGCTGTCGAGATCCGTCGTCCCGAGCTTGTCGCTGCATCCGCTGTCGTCCCGAGGTACGTCGTCGTCCTGAGCTCCGCCGTCGAGATCCGTCGTCTCAAGCTCATCGTCCCGTCCGCCGTTGAGATCCGTCATCTCGAGCTCCACCATCAAGATCCGCGTGCTCCATCTTTTTGGTTTTCCCGCTTGACCTTTGAATTGTCACGTCCGCCCGCTCGACTGAGATTTCCTTTTCCCGCCCAGTGACCTCCGCGAGCCGCTCGACGAGCTGACGAGTTGAGCGGACATCTGTTCGAGCTCGAGCTCGATAAGTTGTCGAGCTCGAAATTGCATTCGAGCTCGACTTGCAAGCTCGATAAGTTTGACTCGTCGAAATTGGGTTGCATAATTTGCCGAAGATGAGGGCAAAAGAGGAAAAAAGCGCGTGAAAGAGGAGAGATTGTTACTTTCTCAGGAAGCGCTAAAAGAAGAAAGAAATATAGTTCGATTGGAGATTGAATTATGACATTTTGAAGTTTTATTACATTTTAGAGTGAAAAATGAATTTTTCCGTTGGAGATGCCCTAAGCAATGGGGAAGTAAAATCTTCATCTTTACAAAAGAGAGATTTGCCTCTTTGCTTCTTGCTTGCTTGCTAATTCTAAATTCTACATTTTGTTTCCGGAGACGCCAATTGTGCGATATCCAAAATCCATGGCTGACAAAAATAAAGAACAGCAGCCACCCACCTCGTAGCTCAATTACGAAGCGCATTAGCCGCCATAAGGGCTGCGAGGGATTGAGTGTTAGAACAAATGTGCGAATACGTTTACGATTACATTTACTCAACCAAAAATAAAAATAAAAACAAAATTCTGATAATGACAATCTTATGCTATAATCCTCGAAACTCTGATTACGTGAAGACACAGTCCAGCTGTTTCTCTTTCTTTGCCTCATCAGGAGAACAAATCCACTGCTGTGCCTCAATACCAAACAGCAGAAAAGCCGAATTTAAGGGTATATATTCATTCTCGTGCACTCTCCCTTCTATCCTGTGCTAGTTTACCATTTACATTTCGATTGAGATGAGCCTAAGAAAAGCCGAATCTCACTCCGGCCTCCGGCCTTCTCCCGTTCCTTCGGGTGTCTTCTTTTTTCTACTTGTCCTTCTCTTCTTATCCGCCACGACCACTGAGGCCGACTGTAGCTTTTCAACTTTGTGGACTCAAATTCGGACACGGGAGGTTTTTGGCGGCATTTCCGGCTCAGCGAATCTCACTTCAGCCATGGCGCTAATTTTGCGACGGCGGCTTTGACAGTGCTGCTGCCCAGCACCAGCCTATATGTAACTGGGATAAGTCCCTTCTCCTTGGCGATTCAATTCAATCAAATGAATGAGCTCAGAGAACGGGTCTTCGAAATGAGCTCACATGGCAAGGTCTAAACTTGGATTGTATTACTAAGTGTGCGTTTGGGACGGCGGCACTGCTGCTTTGCTTTATAAAAACTTATTAAATCTTCGTTTTGGGGGATTGCGGCAGAACGCCGTTAGAAAAAATTCGCGGCACATAGCTGCTTCCCGCGACCTTTTCCTATCTCCCATGGTCCGCTGCTTTCCGCGGTTCTGATATGCTAGAAAGTCGAAAGTAACATTCTTCTTTTCAGCTGGACACCTCTTCCGCTTCGTCCCTCTGTTCGCACGCCCCAGGAAGCCATCGTTTCTCCTCTCTCTCACGACCGACCCAGACGGAAGCCCCGCCTCCACATCTCCTCCGTTCGAACCGAGTCAGGACGCCGCAGAACTCCCTCCTCCTGTCGACCCTCTCTCTCACACAAGGTAACCCCATACTCTCTTCTTCCTTCTCCTCCTCCTCTTCTCTCTTCTCTTCTTCTTCTTTTCCTTCTTCTTCTCTCTTATTCTCTCCTCTTCTGTAGTTAGGATCTCAAATTTTCTTGCTAGATGCCATAAATAGGAACAAATGGAAGTATGCAATTGAGGGAACGAGAGCATCTTCTTCATCTTCAAAGAAAGAAGCTTTCAGGCTTGATGATTCATTTATCACAGCTCCAACATGTAAATATTTGAGCTCTATTGCATCGCGACGGAGCCATTCTTCTCTGTATGAGGAGAGGGGACAGAACATGAGAGTTTTTGAGCTCAAGAAGCTTAGGGCTGCAACTAATGATTTTAATAGGTTGTTAAAGATTGGAGAGGGATGATTTGGCGGTGTTTACAAAGGTTTTATTAAGCCTGCAGATGGCATGGGAGAAAGGATTACAGTGACTGTTAAGATGCTCAACCTGTATGGTTTGCAAAGACATGAGAAATGACTTGCAGAAGTGCAGCTTCTTGGAATTGATCACCCAAATCTTTTTTTTTTTTGGGAAAATGCCTATAAGTTGTTTTTAAGGAAGAATACGTAACAGATCAATTGTTACACGAAGATTTATTATTTATTACATTCTCGTTGCCGGTTCAATTTTTGGAAAATTGAAAGAATTTATATGATTACTGTTTAAAAGGAACATTGTAAATATGGAAAGAATTTATATAATTACATTTAATTTAGAATCGTCAATTTGTTATCATATAAATTTAAAAAAAATTGACATTTAATCAATTTCCTTTCATCTCAATATATATAAGGGTATAAATGTAATTTTTTCCCATACAGCTGCAGCACAGCAACTACGCAGTTATAATTCCCAAACAAAATATATTGCTTTATGTACAACAACTTCAGAACTCAGCTTTCTGTACAACAACTTCGCAACCTACTTTACCGACAGCTGCAGTCGTCCCAAACAAACCCTAAGGCTAATTTTTTAAAATGAGCACGTTACATCGCACATTTAGTGGGACGAGTATGGACGAAGTTTAATTTAAGAAAGAGTATATGTGCCATATCATTTAGCGCAGTCAGAAAATGTCAAATATTTTGACGAATACAATGAATGCGCCAACATGCTTGGAGCATTTTCGCACAAAACTGTGCATTCTATGGAATACGCCAAGTGATTAGGTGCATTCCATTGAATGTGCCGGAAGATTTGACGTATTCTTCCCGACCAGATTCATGAATTCCGCCCCATTTTCACGAATCTCGTTTCACTCGCGGAATTCATGAAGCTGTCGTCTCACGCATGGAAATTCCGGATGGCCTGCCATTTTTTTGAGTTATAAAACCCCCTAAACCGAAGGATAGAAGAGGCAGCTCGCCGCCGAAGGAGTGTGAAGCAGAAGAAGTTTAAGGCTTCGTTTGGTTATTTGGTACTTTTGTAAAAGGTAGTTTTAAGAAACATCGGTTCAGAAAAAGGAGTTTTCTAACGGAGAAGCATATATAAAAAGCTTTTTCAAAACAGTAGAAAAATGACAAAAATGGAGTTATTGGGAACGAGGTTTGACAAACCAAACAGTAAAGAGAAATAAATTTTTCTGCTTTAAAAAGTAATAAGCAACAAAAACGTCCAATCAAACTAGGCCTAAGGAGGTTAGTGTTAGACGATAGTTTGAATAAACTTTTTTTTTTTTTGTTGTATTATTATGTTGAGTGAATTTTTTAGTAAAAAAAATTTGTAGTTTTGTAAAATAATTATTATTTCACTTATTTTTTGGAAGTTAAATTTCTGTATTATTTTTTGTATTATTATGCTGAGTTAGTTAGGTTGAATAAATATTATTTCTGTTATTTTTATGCAGTTTGAAATGTTAATTTTATTTTATTTGTTAATTTTGGAATGCTAATTTAGCTTTTAGTCATTGAATTATTTTTTAAAATAGAATTAAATATAAGAAAACATTAAAAAATATTCGTTAAGTTAGTAATAATAATAATAATAATAGTTACATGAAATACGGAGTGAAAACAGCAGTCGAAAATCAAGAGAAGCCCTAGCCGCTTGTTTTCTGCCCTTCGCTCCTCTACCCTCTGCCGGCCCTACCGGAGGGCCTACTTCGCCTCCATGGCAAACATCTCCTCTCCCTCAAATTTTCCTCCGCTATCCAACATTGTTGGTCCTTCCCCCTCCCCCTCGGAGCTTAACTGGTCCAATATCTTTTTTGGTCTTAGGAATCTTAGTAATCCCTTCTCACTTTGTCTGAATCCCTCTCGGGATGACCCCCTCGATTTCAATGAAGCTCATGTGAAAGATGCGACGGATGAATGGGGTCTGTCGCTAGTTGGCTACTCCATTGGTAGGCGGTTGTACTATGAATCCCTGCTCTCGGATATCCGTAAGTCTTGGAAGTTGAAAGGTATGATGCAGATGCTTTCTCTTAGTGATGGCTTCTTTATGTTAAAATTTTCGTAGCCTGAAGACTACAATATGGCTCTCTCCGGGGATGTCTAGTTTTTTTCTAGGGAAACCATTTGTTCTTTAAAAATGGTCCCTAACTTTAAACCAAAAATAGAAAAGTTTTCTACTATTCCCATTTGGTTCAAAATTCTTAATCTTCCATTGCCTTGTTGGACACTAGAAGGGATTTCTCGTATTGCTAGCAAGATAGGGACTCCCCTGGCTGTGCATAATTTAACTGCTGAAAGAACTATGCTAACCTATGCAAGAGTATGTGTCCAAGTCTCCAAAGATTGTGCCTATCCTGATAAAATCCCCATCACAATCCTGGGAGAACCCTTTGAGCTTCAAATATAGTATTGTTGCAAATCTGGTTTTGATGATGACAAACATGTTTCCAGTGTGTTTTGCTTGGCTAATCAGTTTCAGGCACAAAAGACCGCGAGCTACTCAAGCCAACTCAAGATCAGGTCCAAGTGTGTCAAATGTATGATTTTTCCTTTTATTGAGTCAATTGTAATGTAACTGATTCCCTAGCTAAGTAACCTTGCACACACACACTCAGGGAGAGAGATTGAGTGAATTAGAGTTTCTGTTAAAATTTTGTTCAGATCGTCCTGGACGATAGTAGCATCGTCCTGGACGATCCAGTTAAAACAGAAACCCTAATTAGGGCGACTAAGTTAAGAGGGTCTGAATAAGCAGATCGTCCTGGACGATCTTTGGATCGTACGGGACGATATGCTCAAATCAGAAATTCCCAGCCGCCAGATTAAGTTAGGCAAGTTTTATTTTAAGTATTTTGGTCTGATCGTCCCGGACGATACGTGTATCGTCCTGGACGATGCACTACAATCATGCCTAAATTAGTCTGGTAATTAAGGAAAGCAATTAATGTTTAATTGATACGATCACATCGTCCTGGACGATCGCAGGATCGTCCCGGACGATCGTGATTGTCTTGTGCATTTCAGTTGTACGACCTGAACTGTGTTCAGGATGATTTTGGGCCTTTTTGAACTAATCGTACAGGACGATGTCCAAATCGTCCTGGACGATCAAGTCATTTTTTGGTCGTCCAGCACAGATTTCTCTGGACGACCCGAACTGTCTTCTGGACAATTTTCCTCAATTTGCACTAATCGTCCCGGACGATCGTAGTATCGTACGGGACGATATGAACAACTTTTTCTACTGATCGTCCAGAAGAGCCTAATCGTCCAGACTGAATCAGCTAAATTTGAACTGATCGTACAGGACGATGTTCAGATCGTCCTGGACGATATTGGCCGACCAGTTGAGATTTAGGGAAAATTTTAAGCCCTCCTTTAAAAGAACTTTTTCCAATTTTTGGAAAAATCTTTTGCTACCTTCCTTCCCTGAGAAACCCTAGAGAGAAGAGAGAGTTGGGAGAGAGAGAAGAGATCTTGTGAGGGAGAGTTAGTGAGGGATTCACTAAGGTTGCTCCAAGCACGGATCAGAGTCGTCTTCTCCGCTCGTCGTCTGTCGTCTAGTCGGTGTTCTTCGTGGGAGGATCGTTCGCAAGAAGATCCGGGGTTCTCTGCCCGCTTCAGGTGGAAGCAAAAGGAGTTTGAAGGTTCTCTGCCAGCTTCAGGAGGAAGCGAAAGGAGGTCAGGTTCTCTGCCTCACCGTGTGGTGAAAAGGAGGTGTTTTGTACAGGCTTCTCCGCCTTGCTGTGGGAGCAAAAGGAGAGTCACTTTCGTTTAGTGCAATACCCGGAGGGGAGGCTCCGGGGAGTGGACGTAGGTCAAGTTGACCGAACCACTATAAAATCTGGTTTGCTTTTCTGATTCAGTTTTGCACTTTACTTTTCAATATAAATTGCTTGGATGATTATCGTTGGTTGATCTTTTCGTTATTATTTACTTGTTTCCGCTGCTAAGTATCGAAAAGATTTTTATTGTTATCGTGAAATTTTTAAATAACCAATTCACCCCCCCTCTTGGTTAGCCTCGGGACTAGTTCAGTAGGGCTTAACATCCCTTTCGAACTTTCAAGTGGTATCAAAGCGGGATTCAAAATTTCTGTTTAAAAACTTTTGAATTTGATCCATGGCTAACTGTAACAATCGTAATACTGCTGAAGGTTATTCTATAACTAGACCACCGTTGTTTGATAACATTCCAATTGATTTTTGGAAAACACGCATGTCTACTTTTCTTCAGTTTATTGATTATCGCATGTGGATGTTAGTTAAGGACGGATACAAACCACCTTTTCGAATGGTTAACAATGTGAAAACTGAATTGCCGTTTGCTGATTGGACGTTTGATGATCGTGATTTAGCACAGTTAAATGCCAAATGTTTGAACTGTTTCTTTTGTGCTTTAAAATCTGAGGACTATATGCATGTTTCTACTTATACAACGGGAAAAGAGATTTGGGATAGATTATGTATAACATACGAAGGTACAACTGAAGTCAAACAGTCTAGGTTAAACATCTTGTTACATGATTACAAACTTTTTCGCATGAAACCTAGTGAGACTATTTCAGAAATGTACACAAGGTTCACTCAGATTGTTACCTCTTTGCATGCTTTAGGTAGAGAACATACCAACTACGAAAGAGTGAACAAGATTCTTAGATGTTTGCCTGCTTCTTATGATGCTAAGATTACTGCTATTACTGAATCCAAAGATTTAAATACTTACTCTATTGACAGCTTACTTGGATCACTCATTGCTTACGAGCAAGGGGTGAACCAAAGGCAACTTGATGCAGGTGAACGCAAGAAAGAGAAGACAGTGACACTAAAGGCCAAAGATTCAGATGCTAGCACTTCCGGGTCTGATAGCGATGATGTTGCCTTAATCACAAGGCAATTCAAAAGCTTTCTAAGGAAGAAACATAAGAACCATCAGAAGTGGAACAAGGGTAAGTTCAATAAAAACTTTAAGGGTTCATCTGAATCGGTTTGTTTTGAATGCAGGAAGCCCGGACACATTAAGGCTGATTGTCCGATACTTAAAGCTCATCCAAGCAAGGAGAAGGGTGAGGAGAAACCAAAGTTCAGAAAGGATAAGAAGCGGATTCAGAAGGCGTTCTGGGCAGACTCTGCATCCGACTCTTCTGAGACTGAAGCTGAAGAGGAGGAAACAAACTTGTGTTTGATGGCTGATGATCACCCTGGTCAGTCCGACCAGGAAGAGGTATGTGAGCTTACTTACGATCAGTTATTTGAAGTTTCTGAAAAGATTCATACATCGTATAGGAAGCTTAAGAAAACTCATGCTAGTTTGAAACTAGATTATCTGACTTTGCAAAAAGAGCATGAAGTGTTGATTAAGGATCATTCCACCATTGATAGCAATCACATGTCTTTACTAGATGAGTTTGATGAACTGAATAAAAAGCATTATGATTTAATTGTTGAGCATAACTTGTTAAAAACATCGCATGTTGAATTAGAACTTTCTTTTAAGAAAGTGAATGATTTGGCATCTGAGTTAGAAAGTATTGAAAGTGCAAAAACGTTTGAAATTGAAAGTTTAAACAAACACATTGAGTTTTTGAAAGTGAAAATCAGTGCTTTTGAAAATAACAAAACACCGCCTACTTTTGAACAATTTTATGCACCGCCACCTTTTAAAAATTCTGTTGCAAGTTCATCAAAGCATGTTTCATACACTACTAGGAAGAGGCACTATCACTCACGACGTTTAGTTAATCCTTTTCCTAGTGTTAGATATTTTTCATGTGGCATGTTAGGACACATATCACACACTTGTACTGTTCACCGTAGTACACATTGGGTGTGGAGACCCAAACTGCCTGTTGCACAGCACAGCACGCATGCATCGCATTCTTCTTTTCATAAGAAGGAACACAAACCTGTTTGGGTTCCTAAGACTGACATTTGATGATTTTGTAGGTGTGCTCTCACACAAGACCTCGTGAGAGCATGTGGTACCTGGACAGCAGATGTTCTAGACATATGACTGGAGATGCAAATCAGTTCATTTCGCTGGAGGCCAGAGCTGGAGGCAAGGTTACACTTGGAGATAACACCACCAGGAAGGTGGTAGGCACAGGTATGATTGGTGATTCAAAGAATTTTATGATTGATAATATTTTGCTTGTAGATGGACTGAAACACAACTTGCTGAGCATTAGTCAACTCTGCGACAAGGGATACAACATCAAATTCCTGCCCACTGGCTGCATTTTAAGCTTAAATGATGAAGTTGTTTTGGAGGGGCAAAAGATCAACAACGTCTACAAGCTGGATGTAAGTAGCATTAAATCTGATAATTCAATTTGCTTAAAAATTGCTGCTGATGAGTCTTGGTTATGGCATAGGAGATTGTGTCATGCCAGTATGAAAATCCTTAGGAGAGTCACCCAAAAGGACTTAGTTAGAGGTGTGCCCAAGCTTAAGTTCACTAAGGATCACCTGTGTGGTGCCTGTCAGTTGGGGAAGCAAGTCCAGTCCTCTTTTCACTCAGTTAAGGACATTAGCACCTCTAGACCTTTAGAAGTTCTTCACATGGACCTCTTTGGACCCATTAGCACTGCCAGCTTAGGAGGGAGAGTCTATGGTTTTGTGATTGTTGATGATTATTCAAGGTTCACTTGGGTTAAGTTTTTGTCACACAAATCTGAGTCATTTGATGAGTTTAGATCTTTCTCTACTTGGATTCAGAAGAAGTTAGGATGTGAGATTATTACCATCCATAGTGATCACGGAGGGGAGTTTGAAAATGAAAGATTTGGAAGTTTTTGTGAGAATCATGGGATTAGTCACAATTTTTCAGCTCTTAGGACCCCTCAACAGAACGGGGTAGCTGAAAGGAAGAACAGGACCTTAGTGGAAGCCGCTAGAGCCATGCTTGCCGAGTATTCACTTCCTAAATACTTTTGGGCTGAAGCGGTGAACACTGCCTGTTATGTGCTGAATAGGGTAAATGTGAGAGTCAAGCTGAACAAGACACCTTATGAGATCATTAAGGGTAGAACTCCAAATCTGTCTCACCTCCATGTCTTTGGCTGTAAGGTTTTCATTCTAAACAACGGGAAGTCACCCTTAGGAAAATTTGACCCCAAATCTGATGAAGGAGTGTTCTTAGGATATTCAAGTGTGGGGAAATTCTTTAGGGTGTTCAATAGGAGGACTTTGGTGGTGGAAGAAACAACCCATGTAGTGTTTGATGAATCTGATCCTAAGGAGTCTAGATCTGAAGTAGAAGATGAAGAGATTGTTGAGGTTACCCAAGGAGTTGGAAATATAAATTTGGAGGAAAGGGTAGAACCTCAAACCACATTGCCTAGAGATTGGAGATATTCTTCGAGTCATCCTAAAAAACTGATCTTAGGAGACCCTTCTGAAGGTGTTAGGACTAGGCATGGACTTAGGAAGGAAGTAAACCATTCTGCCTTTATCTCAATGACTGAACCCACCAACATCAATCAAGCCTTGTCGGATAAGTTTTGGATTTTAGCTATGCAGGAAGAATTGAATCAATTTGTAAGGAATGATGTTTGGGAGTTAGTAGAAAGACCTAGAAACCAAAGTATTGTGGGAACCAAGTGGGTCTTTAAGAATAAGATGAATGATTCTGGTGTGGTGGTGAGAAATAAGGCAAGATTGGTGGCTAAGGGGTATAATCAGATAGAAGGGATAGATTTTGAGAAAACTTTTGCCCCTGTAGCTAGATTGGAAGCCATTAGAGTGCTACTAGCCTTTGCCTGTTACAAGGGATTTAAGCTGTTTCAAATGGATGTCAAGAGTGCCTTTTTAAATGGGGTAATTAAAGAAGATATTTTTGTAGAACAACCCCCAGGTTTTGAGAGTTCCCAATATCCAAGTCATGTCTATAAATTAAAAAGGGCCTTATATGGATTGAAACAGGCACCCAGAGCTTGGTATGAGAGGCTTAGCACATTCCTGTTAGAAAGAGAGTTTGTTAAGGGGAGCGTAGACACCACCCTTTTTCTGAGGAGAATAGGAGATGACTTACTCATTGTCCAGATTTATGTTGATGATATAATTTTTGGATCTTCTGATAAATATTTATGTGATGAGTTTTCCAAAATAATGAGTAAGGAGTTTGAGATGAGTATGATGGGAGAATTATCCTACTTTTTGGGGTTTAGCATAAGGCAAACGGATAATGGAACCTTTCTCAATCAATCAAAATACACTAAAGACATTTTGAAGAAATATGAAATGGACAAAGCCAAGCCAATCAATACTCCCATGCCCTCCTCAGTTCAGTTAGACAAGGATTCAAATGGAAAATCTGTTGATCAGAAGAAGTATAGAGGGATAATAGGTTCACTGCTTTACCTGACTGCTAGCCGACCTGATATCATGTTTAGTGTCTGTCTTTGTGCTAGGTTTCAGGCTGATCCTAAAGAGTCCCACCTGACTGCTGTTAAGAGAATTCTTAGATATCTTTTAGGGACCCCAAACCTAGGAATTTGGTACCCTAGGCACAGCACCTCTTTTGAGATCATTGGATATTCTGACTCTGACTTTGCGGGGTGTAGGGTAGATAGGAAGAGTACCTCTGGGACTTGTCAATTCATAGGACAGTCGTTAGTCTCCTGGTCCAGTAGAAAATAGAACTCAGTTGCACTTTCCACTGCTGAAGCTGAGTACATTGCCTTAGGAAGTTGTGTGGCCCAAGTTCTTTGGTTGAAACAACAAGTCTTAGATTTAGGAGTACCCGTTGGCACAATTTCTGTTCTGTGTTATAATACCAGTGCCATCTGTATCTCTAAGAATCCAATCCAACATTCTAGGACCAAACACATTGACATTAGGCATCACTTCATTAGGGACCATGTTACAAAAGGGGACATTGAGCTACATCATGTAGCAACTGAAAATCAGCTGGCTGACATATTCACTAAACCACTGGCCTTTGACTCATTCAGCATTTTGAGAACCAGATTAGGAGTGATTGATATAAATGCTTGATTCTGATGACTGCTGATTTCTGATTGTTCTGACTGGTAGTCTATTTTTCTGTTAGTTAGTTTTTGGTTTGATTACTTGCTTTCAGTTGTTTTTATGTCTTTTGTTGATTTTCGTTTTAGCCGTACTGTTAGTTTGATTTGAGTATTTACTCTGATGTGATTTTATACCTGTTTTTATTCACTGGTTCATATCTTGCACTTACTGTTTTATGTTTTTCAAAATCTGATCACCGCTCACTACTTCTGATAATCTGAATTTCTGACTGGGAGTTTTTACCTTGTTTTGATTTGGAAGCTGGTAAGCAGTGATTGATTCCACTGAATCTATTAAAGGGAAGAAACATTGATGATTGTTTCTCTTCCTCTAACTCCTTTACTGGTGTATGGTTTCTTTTGGATAAAAATCCTCTTCAAAATTAAAATGTTAGTTTTTTTTGAAATAGAGATTATTTTATCTTCCTACAGTAATCTACCTCATATCACTAGTGTTTTGCAAAGTCTTGAGTCATTAGTTTGATTTTCTAAAACCAAGTGATTGCATTTATCATATGATGTGTGGTTTTTGTTTTGTGAATCATTCTTCCCTACTGTGGAGAGTCATCTCCTATGTCTGGAAGATAGATTCACAGCTGAGACTCTTTAATGATTATGAGAAGGAGAAAGCTTACAAAAGATGTGTAGTGCGCCAACCAAATTGAAAAAGAGGCATAAAATGAGCCAAAAACTGAAAAGATGCGAAAATACCAAATACACAAAGTGTATCAAAAATCAAAAGATGCGCAGTGCGCCAAATAAATTAAAAAAAAAGAGGCACAAAATGAGCCCAACCTAAGCTTTCGTCTCTTTCAGATCTTTAAATGTCTTAGAAAAAACTCGTGTGTCACTTAATACGTTCAAAAGCTTGAGTTTGAAAATCTTGATTTTTGATTTTTTACTTTGTAACACTATTATATCAGATATTTTTCTGGAACGAGGCTTGAAAGGATCTCTTTTCAAATCTAATGTCTTTTCTTCTGAATCGGATTTTTGTTTTGAAAGAGGTTTGCATCGATAAGGTGCCTGGAGTAGGAGTTACGAAAGTCGATTTTTCCAACCTTTTTTGGATTTCAGCGCTGTCAATCGTTCTCTTATTGGTTTTTGAATATAAAATCAAGGAAAAATTCTGATTTACTGAGCAGCTTGATCAAAAAAAAAAAAAACTTTGCTTTTTCATGTTTTTTCTTCTGTGAGTTTTTTTGTCATTTTTGTGTCATTTTGATTTACATAATTGTGTTTTTGGAATCCTGATCGATCATCTTCATCATCCATCTTTTTCTATTCTCTTCACATCGTCCTGGACGATCCACATATCGTCCTGGACGATCCACTCCGTCCTGGACGATCTAAACATCGTCCTGGACGATTCGTTCAGAATCGCCCCCCCACTGCTCCAGCTGCTGAAAAATTCCAATTATTGGTGATCGTCCCGGACGATACTCACATCGTCCAGGACGATATGATCCATAATTTCTTGATCTGATCAAACGGCTGAGATTGCACCAATTATTGCCCATCGTCCCGGACGATCCCTTTATCGTCCCGGACGATCCACCTGTCAAGCCGCTGGACGATTCAAATTCGGCCCATCCGACATATTTATTGTACATCGTCCTGGACGATCCACCTAATCGTCCGGGATGATACCTTTTCGTCAACGGTCGTCCAGCTGACTCCTCGGGACGATCGCCTGTGTCTAATCATCCCGGACGATATCTGATCGTCCTGGACGATCAGACCGCCTTTTTGACCAATCGTACAGGACGACATAAATGCCCCGATCGTCCCGGACGATGTCTCGATCGTACGGGACGATCAGTCCGTTTTCTTTATAAACAGCAGATTTCTTGAGTTTTTTTTCACACCGATTTTCTCCACTCCACTTCTACTCCTTACTCTCTCAATTCCTCATGGCTGGTGGCAAGCGTTCCCGTCAGAAGGGTGCCAGTTCCTCCCGGGGGCCGGTTGATCCTCGCTTCCCTAATGTAGCCGATCAGGCTGCCTTTGAGCGATACTGCGAGGTGGGAATCACGCCTTCAAAAATAGTAAATCCCCGTACACTCACATATCCTGTCCTTGATCTATTCGCCCACACCTCCCTCACCTTCATCCTCACCCTCGCCTTTCCCTTTAGTTCCGAACTTCTTCGCGTTTTCTTCGCGAACCTACGAATTACCGCTGACTACTCCACTCTCCGGTCCTATGTCAATCAGCGCCCTGTTGAACTCACCTATCAGAACTTTCACTCCATTCTCCACTTGTCTATCACTGGCGACAAACTCCACACACTTACCACCGACCCAGACTATGATTGGAGTGTCGCTAATCATTTCCTCCGTAATACAAATGCCCCTTACCATGACAATGCCTGTTCCACACTTCTGAAAGACGCCAGGACTATCCAACATGTTCTTCGTTCCTCCGTCATTCCAAAGGCGGGGGATCGAATTCACATCACCCCCCTCCTGTCCTTGACTACCTACTACATCATGGCCCGTAGGGAATTCAATGCCGCCGATCTCATTATCCGATACCTTGAGCACCTTACCACCATTCGAGATCCAGGTCATCGCCGTCGCCCAAATCTAGCCTTAGGACATCTCATTGCCTATGCTCTTGAAACCAAGTATGACCTGCAATATCCTGCAGCCCCAGATGTTCCTACTCACTTCCTCACCAACAATGCCTTCCATGTCGTTCACAGCACTCGACTACATCTGGAGCCCGCCTCGGATGTTGAGGAAGAGGAAGAAGCGGCCATTCCCGCTCCTGCGGCAGCCGAGGCACCTGCTCCCCTTCGCATTGCCTCTCCCTTTGACCACCTGGTGCAGCGCTTTGACCCGTGGGAGGCACGGTTCATGGACTATGTTGCGCAGCAGCAACAGCAGCATGACCAGGACATGGCCTGATTTGGAGCTCAATTTCAGGCCATTCACCATTACCTCAATCCTCCACCACAGCCTCCTCCTTCCGATCAGGATCCACCTCTGTTTTAGTTTCTTGCTTTTGTAGTTGTTCTATGTTATGTTTTATTTCAGTGTTCTATTTTTCCCTCCTCCTTTTTGTGATGTCAAAAGGGGGAGTCAGTTGTAGTCGTGTCTGTTTCTATTTTCTGAGTCATGTTTTCTGTATTGTTTGAGCTGTTAAATGAAAATTTAAAAAATGTTTGTTTTGTTTGATCTCTTAGTTTCATTTTATTTTCAGACTACTTTACAAATGTTTGCCATCATCAAAAAGGGGGAGATTGTTGCAAATCTGGTTTTGATGATGACAAACATGTTTCCAGTGTGTTTTGCTTAGCTAATCAGTTTCAGGCACAAAAGACCGCGAGTTACTCAAGCCAACTCAAGATCGGGTCCAAGTGTGTCAAATGTATGATTTTTCCTTTTATTGAGTCAATTGTAATGTAACTGATTCCCTAGCTAAGTAACCTTACACACACACACTCAGGGAGAGAGATTGAGTGAATTAGAGTTTCTGTTAAAATTTTGTTCAGATCGTCCTGGACGATAGTAGCATCGTCCTGGACGATTCAGTTAAAACAGAAACCCTAATTAGGGCGACTAAGTTAAGAGGGTCTGATTAAGCAGATCATCCTGGATGATCTTTGGATCGTACGGGACGATATGCTCAAATCAGAAATTCCCAGCCGCCAGATTAAGTTAGGCAAGTTTTATTTTAAGTATTTTGGTCTGATCGTCCCGGACGATACGTGTATCGTCCTGGACGATGCACTACAATCATGCCTAAATTAGTCTGGTAATTAAGGAAAGCAATTAATGTTTAATTGATACGATCACATCGTCCTGGACGATCGCAGGATCGTCCCGGACGATCGTGATCGTCTTGTGCATTTCAGCTGTACGACCCGAACTGTGTTCAGGATGATTTTGGGCTTTTTTGAACTAATCGTATAAGACGATGTCCAAATCGTCCTGGACGATCAAGTCATTTTTTGGTCGTCCAGCACAGATTTCTCTGGATGACCCGAACTGTCTTCTGGACGATTTTCCTCAATTTGCACTAATCGTCCCGGACGATCGTAGTATCGTACGGGAAGATATGAACAACTTTTTCTACTGATCGTCCAGAAGAGCCTAATCGTCCAGACTGAATCAGCTGAATTTGAACTGATCGTACAGGACGATGTTCAGATCGTCCTGGACGATATTGGCCGACCAGTTGAGATTTAGGGCAAATTTTAAGCCCTCCTTTAAAAGAACTTTTTCCAATTTTTGGAAAAATCTTTTGCTACCTTCCTTCCCTGAGAAACCCTAGAGAGAAGAGAGAGTTGGGAGAGAGAGAAGATATCTTGCGAGGGGGAGTTAGTGAGGGATTCACTAAGGTTGCTCCAAGCACGGATCAGAGTCGTCTTCTCCGCTCGTCGTCTGTCGTCTAGTCGGTGTTCTTCGTGGGAGGATCATTCGCAAGAAGATCTGGGGTTCTCTGCCCGCTTCAGGTGGAAGCAAAAGGAGTTCGAAGGTTCTCTGCCTGCTTCAGGAGGAAGCGAAAGGAGGTCAGGTTCTCTGCCTCACCGTGTGGTGAAAAGGAGGTGTTTTGTACAGGCTTCTCCGCCTTGCTGTGGGAGCAAAAGGAGAGTCACTTTCGTTTAGTGCAATACCCGGAGGGGAGGCTCCGGGGAGTGGACGTAGGTCAAGTTGACCGAACCACTATAAAATCTGGTTTGCTTTTCTGATTCAGTTTTGCACTTTACTTTTCAATATAAACTGCTTGGTTGATTATCGTTGGTTGATCTTTTTGTTATTGTTTACTTGTTTCCGCTGCTAAGTATCGAAAAGATTTTTGTTGTTATCGTGAAATTTTTAAATAACCAATTCACCCCCCCTCTTGGTTAGCCTCGGGACTAGTTCAGTAGGGCTTAACATCCCTTTCGAACTTTCAAGTATGAATGGAAACCCACGCCATGTGATTTTTGCGGCTCAATTGTGCATTAACATGATCTCTGTCCCTTTAAACTCCCCCCCCCCCAAATAGTGGGAGAAGCTCCAATCGGAAACCACATCGACCCCACACCCGCTCTGTTACGCATCAATCCCAACACGCTCCCCTGAATTATAGTACCGTAACTTCATCTCAACCCCACTCCAGCATCAAACCCATCTGGCCCGCCCAGCCCGTCTGTCCTGTCCAACCCTCCTTCTACCCCTTCATCTCACAAAATTCTGAATCCTGCAACCAATCTTCAGCCTCCCACTATTATTATTCCATCTTCCTCCAACTCAATCGAAAACATCACTACCTTTCTCCCAAACCTTAATTCTCCCACAGAGGAAATCCCTTCTATCATTCCCTCTACCAGTGTTGTAACCTCTCTAAGAGCTTCAGTTAACATCCTTTCACCAAACAAATTTGACCTCCTTCAAGGAAATCTAAATGATCCACACCACTCCTCTTCAAGTTTTGCACAATAAAAATCTGATTTGGTCGAAAGAACCCCCCTCCTTCTCAAATTAAAGCTTCTAGGGGCAAGCAAGCAAAAAAGCCTCCTACTCACCCCCCCAAAAACCCAATGAATTTTCCTCGTCTTGCTGCTTGGAATGTGAGAGGTTTCAACAAGCCGGAAACGGTTTTGTCTTGCAAGGAATTAGTCCATCATTACTGCTTAGACATTCTTTGTGTTTTGGAAAATAGGATTCATGAAGAATGCCTCAAGGATCCATGGTTTCGTCTCAACCATTGTGTCTTTGACAATGAAGCTAGTTGTCATAACTTCAACCTATCCAACTCGGGTATAATTTGGATTAAATGGAATCCTTCAAAAATCCATTTTAGGTCAACTTTGTCTTATGCTCAAGTGATTTCTGGTGATGTTCATATGGGGGCTGACCTTAATTTATGTATGTCTGTCATTTATGCATCAAACTCCCAAGCGGATAGGGTTACTCTTTAGAACAACCTGACAGAGATTAGCTCATCTATTAATGTCCCATGGATTATCCTTAGTGACTTTAACTGTTGTTGCCACCCTACTGAGAAATCTGGGGGCTCCCCTCTTCACACTTCTCAATTATGGGATTTAAATGCTTTCATTTATGATGTGGGGCTTCTTGATTTGGCTTCAACTGGCCCTAAATTTACCTGGTTTAATCAAAGAGCCAATGACCCCATTTACTTGAAGTTGGATCGTATGTTAATTAATGAAAAATGGCTAGAGTTTTTCCCATCCTCTTTTTGTGAGGTTGCGAATCCCTCTATGTCAGACCACTCTCCTATTATTCTTTTACCTAGTCAGCATGTCAAATCCCATCAAAGATTCCTGTTCAAGAACTTCTAGATCAATATGATAATTATTGGTTAGAGCTTCTCAACCTCTTCATCCAACCGTTCCATGGCAACCCTAAATCTGGTGTGTATTTCAAGCTTCAAACCTTTAAAACTATAATCAAAAGAAAGCAATGGGCCAACTCTTTACACCTCTCCTCCTCCATTGCCAACTTAAAGAAGCAGCAAGCCTTTATTCTTAACTCGATAAGTGAAGATCCTCTCAAACCGTTCCTAAATCATTCTCTCAAAATAATTAATGCTAGTCTTGCTGAATGTTCCTCTTCTTGGGCTAATTAGTTGCATCAAAGAGCCAAATTAAAGTGGCTATCTTAAGGTGAAGATGACTTAAAGTTTCTCTATGCTAGAATCAGGAATAGAAGAAACACCAGCTATTCTCCCTTAATTTCTAGTGAAAACCCTTCTGTCAGATAAGAAAGGATTGCCTCGATCATTCAACATTTTCAAGTGCTTTATAATGCCCCCCTCCCAACTTAGAATGACATTTCTTCATTTCCCAAAGGCTCCGTTATTCCCCCACATCTCTCTGATTTGTTAACTATGATGGTCTCGGATGATGAAATCAATGCAGCTATTTTCTGTGGAGATTCTAACTCCACCCCAGGGCCTGATGGTTTCAATTTTGAATTCTATAAATCTAGTTGATTGATCACCGACCCCTTGATATGTAAAGTGGTAAAATCCTTCTTTTCTAAAGGTTATCTGCCTAAGAAAGTAAAAGTAACTGCTATTGCTTTAATCCTTAAGACTTCTCATGCTACTAATGTTTCAGATTTTAGGCCTATAGCTCTTTGCAATATTTTTTACAAGATAATTGCTTAAATTTTGGATTTGAGGATTAAGGATATCATGCCTATTATAATTGGGAATAATCAGGTTGGGTTTAAGGACCGTATCTCCACTAACAGCATTCTTCTTGCTTCTGAACTTCTTTCATAATTCAAAAACTCTACCAAGAAGAAATTATTATGTGCCAAGCTTGACATCAGAAAAGCATTTGATTTTGTATCCAAGGAATTCCTTCTTTCCAGAATGCACCAAAAAGGATTCCCACCACTTTTTATCTCTTGGAATAAGGCTTGTATTTCTAATGTTCAATTCTCTGTTTGCATTGATGGAGCTTTGGAGGAGTTTTTCAATTCCATGTCTGGCCTCAGACAGGGCTGTCCCTTAAGCCCTTACCTCTTTTGTATTGTTATGGATGAACTAACTTGCATGATTGATAATACAAACTCTCAAGACAGCTTTATTGGGATTTCTGCTAAAGATATTCACCTCACCCATCTCCTCTATGCTAATGACCTCCTCATTTTTGGAGAAGCCACCTATCACAATTATGAGATTATGATGAAAATTCTGAATGATTTTTCTAACTTTTTAGGCTTGAAGGTCAACCATGATAAAAGCAAGCTCATTATCTCCCAATACACTTCATCTCCTTTGGATATTTGTGCAGTACTAAACATCCAAAACTTTTGTATCAAAATGTCTTACCTTAGGATTCTTATTTCTGTCAAGATCCTCTGTCTTGCTGATTTTCAGTCACTTCTTCTTTCTATATCCAACCATCTGGCTAGTTGGAAAGTAAGGCTCTTGTCTCTAGCTGGTCGTCTCCAATTCCTTAAATATACTATCTGGAACACTATCGCTTACTAAATAAGGGGTTCTATCATACCTAAAATGTGCCTTAAGAAGCTTGGCAAAATGTGTGCTAGATTTCTTTATTTGGGTGACATAGATGCTAGGAAGCTGCACCTCATAGCTTGGCATAAAACTTGTAAACCTAGGATTTGGTGGTTTGGGGATCCCAGATCTTCATGCTCTCCAATTTGCCAACTGTTGCTCACTTATCCTCAGATTTAACAATTCCAACTCACCACTTTTCTCTTTTCTGAATGCAAAATATGGCACACCTTGGACGTTTGTGTATATTAAAGCTACTAGGCGTTGGACTGAGATAAGTAGGGTGGATGCGATCATTTCTCCCAGCCTTCACTTTTCCATCACCCCTAATTGCAATTTAGCGATGCTGTGGGATCCGTGGTTTAATGGCTGCTGTCTATTCCAGGCCTATCCCAATGGTAGCTTATGCTCCTCCCTACCTCCTCATGCTAAGGTTTTAGATTTTATTTTGGAGGGTTTCTATAATTTTCCTGACACTATGAGGAGAGATTTAATTCAATATTTGGCTTCCTTTCCTATTGCTAATGAATATGATAGCACTTTATCATGGAAGGACAAACAAAAAATTTACTTTTCTACCTTTATTAATGACTTCTTTAAAGATGAGACTAAGTTTAGCTGGTCAAAATCTGCTTGGCACAAGCATCATGCCCTGAAATTCTCAATTTATACCTGGCTTGCTTTGAACAGAGGTCTTAAAACTACTGACGAGCTGTTAAAAAGGAATATTATGATTGATCCTTCTTGTCCACTTTGTTTTAATCAACCATAATCCACCACTCACATTCTATTTGAATGTGATTATGCTTTCACCGTGCTCAAGAAGCTAATCCCTACTTTGGGTGATTTTCTATTGCGTCCGAGACTCTCTCAGATTTTTGATTTTATGGAGGAAAGAAGTTTTTTGGTGAGAGACCAAAAAAATGTTTGGCTCGTTTCAGTTTGTTGTGCCACTTACTTTCTTTGTAGGGAAAGAAATGAAAAGAGGTTTAATTTTAAATTTAGATGTGAATCTACCTTATCTTCTCTTATTGAGCTGGCTATGGATAGGAAAGTCTCGACATGGAAGTATGGGGAAAGTTTGAAAGTGCATTGGCATTCTTAACTCCTGGTTCTTTTTTCTCTAGGGCTGGACTGCTTCTTTGTTGCTGCTGTTTGACCCGGGTTGCCTCTTTGATTCTGCTGTCTTTCCTTTCACTTGGGAGCTCATGTTGCCTTGGACAATGATGTTTTTCACAACAACTGACTACCATCCCTTGGAGGGTCTACGGGCAACCAGGGATGACTCAATGTTGACAAACTTTTGTATCTCTTTCCCTGAGTCCATACAATAGTTATTGTTTTCTTGCTTGATTTTTTCCCTTCTCTAGCCTCTGTGCTCTTGCAGCTGGCGATTTTGTGAGTTTGGGAAGCTAGCTTAGTATGTCGTTTTTCTTTTTATTTTGTTTGGTGAGTTCGCTCACTTTTTGCAGCTGCTCATTTGTTTGACTCGGGTTGACTCATCTGTTTCTTTTTTTATGTAATTTATTTAATTGATTATTGATAATATTAATAACTTTTTTTTGGAAAATTTATTCAATCAAAAGTATTATAAATAATACTCTAATAATTAAATTGATTATACCTTCGTCCCTACACAAATTCCTGAATCCTTCTCCTACCCAACTAAATTCATGAAACTCTTGACAATAAAGTAGTTCTCGCCTTTCTTCTCTCTCCCCCCTTGTGCACCTATTCAAAACCGTGGACAAATGGAAGCGAGGAAGAAAAGTGAGGGGAGCTGCTATCAATCAAAGTTAAGTCGCATATTTTTTTCCTCGTTTTGTGCAATTCGATTCATTAAATTACATGAATTAGCTGAACTCCTTTATTTTACATTTGAGATTTAAAAAATAAATTTATAACACTACAATCTTAAAATTAGCATTATTATTTAGCATTATAATCTTAAATTTAGCCTTCTTATTTAGCAGTTTAAAATATAAAATTAAAAATTAAATTTATCTTTCAGAAAGTGTAAATTTATTTTTAAATTTTAAAATTCATTTATAACATTTAAAATTAATTGTAATTTTTAAAATTTTAATTTCAAAATTTTAAATTTATTTTTGAAATTTTAAATTAAAATTATTTTTTTAAAAAATTCTATAAATGAAGATACAAAACCCTAATATTTAATCTAGAAATTTAAAATATACATTTAATTATCATTATAATTAACTATATGATAGTTTATATTATTAAAAACATTGTCAAAATTTTTAATATTAAATATAGACATTTTAAAACTTTTATATTAGAATAACATCATATTTTTTTACTAATTGAATTACTCTCTTAAGATTAATAAAATTAAGATATGTGAACTAACCTATAATTATTAATAAATATATGTTATGAATAATACTAGAAGTGGTTTATCCATTGACCAATAAGTCTACCTTATAGGGATCAGTAGATCCAGTAGAATGGAACTTAATAGTGAATACTAGGGCTGTCAAAAAATGATACGACACGAAAACCCAACTCGAACCCGACTCGAAAATTTCGGGTTTGACACGACCCGTTTTCTAAACGGGTCGGGTTCGGGTCTAGCAAAATGACCCGAATTAAATTTCGGGTCGGGTCCGGGTTAACCCGTCAACCCGACAGGTGACCCGATACGACCCGCGGATTTCATTTCGCGGGACTTAATTAGGGATCGAAGGCTCGCGTCCGCAATGCATTCATTTCGCCTCGCGTCCGCTTCATTCCCTCATCTCCTTCGCTGCTTCGGCTAGGGTTTCCGTTTCCTCTTCGGATCTCCTCAGATCTTTCAACGGTTTGTTCTCTTCTCCTTCTCTGGCACATTCTTCGTCCGTGGTGTTCATCATGTACATCTCGTTCGGCCCAAGACGAACACTAACATTGCTCGCTGTTTGTATCTCTTATCTTTTTTCTATTTTCTCCTTTTAGAAGATTGATCTATGAACAGAGTATACGGTTGTGTTGCTGTCTTACTGGCTTGCTGTTTGATTAAATTATTATGATTGCTGCAAGAAAATATTTGGGTTTAGGGTTTGTCTGATTTGTTGTCGCCTTCGATTTTTTTCTCGGGTATTTTGAAATTCTGGCAGAGTTTGGCATGCTCTCTGATTTGGGGTTGTTTTTGTCCGAAAAATGCATGAGCCGATGAGGTGCTGTTCGAACTATGCTTATGGTTTGAGAGTATTTTTTATGTTCATTGTGTGCTGCTTTTTCTGGGTAGTTTAGTTGCTCAGTTGCTCTGTTACAGTTTTATTTATATTGTTGATTTGTTGTTCCTTGTTGTTCTGTTACAGTTTTTTTTATATCTGCCCTTGTGATTGGGCATAACATGATGGTGGACTGGTGGTGAAATGGCTAAGTCAGAGCATGTTTAAGTCAGAGCATGTTATTTTATAAATGGAAATTGATTATGGTTTGTCTGATTTGTTGTTTTCCTTATTTTGGATTATGACTTTAAGAGGTGGTTGCCAATAATTAAGTGTGCAGGTTTTATAGTATCATTCATTTTTTGCTTGTATAGTATCACCCTTTATAGTCTCCTTTCTATTATAATCCATAATATTTTTGTATTATGCTTTGACTTCCAAGTTCCACCGAATGATGTTATTAGAGATTCTATTGTGTAAAATATTGACAGTTGACACCCCTAGCATTGTAATATATTATATTGTTTTGGTTAGATGGAGGATTCCAATACCATGCTTGAGAATTTTTCTTTTGATGAAAATGAAGAAGAACGGACTTGTGAAAATGCTGTAGAGCCATCTAAAGAGCTATGTAATGAGGGGACTATTGCTAAGAAACGGCGTAGGATGACCTCACTTGTTTGGGGCCATTATGAGATGTTACCCACTACGAAAGATGGAAAACAAAAATGTAAATGTAAGAAATGTGGAACTACTTATTTATGTGATAGCAAAAATGGAACTGGTAATCTTAAACGCCACCTCCAAAATTGTAAGAAAAGAAGTATGCGTGATATAGGACAGTTGATCTTACAAAGCAACAATGAATCTTCTTCCTTGTCTATGTCTGATGATAAGTTTGATCAAGCTGAATTTCGTGACTTGTTTACTGGTTGTATCATTATGCACGATTTGCCTTTTCAATGTGTTGAGTGGGTTGGACTTCGAGCAGTTTTGTTATATCTTCGTCGGGATTTGCAATTAATTTCTAGAAACACGGCTAGAAATGATTGCAAAAAATTATTCATTAAGGAGAAGTGTAATATAAAGGAACAATTATCTAAAGTCACTAGCAGGGTTTGCTTGACATCCGATCTTTGGACATCTATAAATACTGATGGGTTTATTTGTTTAACTGCTCATTATATTGATAATGATTGGCATCTGCAAAAGAAAATTATTAATTTTTCTTTCATGCCACCACCCCATGATGGAATTGCTTTGTTTGAGAAGCTACAAACTCTTTTGGTTGAATGGAAAATAGAAACCAAGCTATTCAGTATTACTTTGGATAATGCTTCCGCAAATAATTCTTCAGTGGATTTTCTAAGAAATCATTTAAATTTGCGTGGTAGCTTGTTATGCAATGGTGATTATTTTCATATACGTTGCACATCTCATATTGTTAATCTTGTGGTTCAAGAAGGTTTAAAAGAAATTGATAGTTCAATTTGGAAAATAAGAGAGAGCATTAAGTATGTTAAAGGCTCTCAGGTTAGAAAACAGAAGTTTCTTGATTGTGTTACAGAAAGTTGCTTAGATGGGAAACGAGGTTTGCTTCAGGATGTCTCCACCCGCTGGAACTCCACATTCATAATGCTTGACAGTGCAATCTATTTTAAACGTGCTTTTGTACATTTTGATGCAGTGGATGCAAATTACAAGAATTGTCCAACGCCTTCTGAATGGGAGAAAATTGAAGAGATTAGCAAATTTTTGGCACCTTTCTATGAAATTACTTGTCTCATTTCTGGGTCAAGATATCCTACAGCAAATTTATACTTCCCTTGTATTTCTACAGCTTATGCAGAACTTAAAAATGAAATGTTTAGTGGGCATCACTCCATAAAGAGAATGGCCGCCGGAATGCTTGTAAAGTTTGAAAAATATTGGTCTGAATTCAGTGATATTTTGGCAATAGCAGTAATTTTAGATCCGAGATACAAAATGACTTTTGTTGAGTGGTGTTATCAGAGATTGTATGGAGGCAGTTACCTTAGTGAATTGAGGAAAGTGAAACTTAAGTTAATTTCTTTGTTTGCTAACTACGGTGTAAGTAGGAATGTTTCATTGGGACAAGTTTCAAATACTTCTGAGGTGGTACAAGGGTTACCTTCAAAGAGCTTGCCATTACCAATTATTAAGTCCAAGTTTATGCAGGTTACCTTCAAAGAGCATACTAATTTGCAACTTTAATTGTTTATCTTTTATGTTTCTAATGCCTTACCAAAATACAGGATTTTGCTTCATTTCAAAAAGATGCCTTTGCACCTAGGAAATCTGAATTAGATGCTTACCTAGATGAACCTAAGCTTGATAGCAATGTAGATTTAGACATTTTGAAGTTTTGGCAAGGGAATCAGTATCGATTTCCTCGTGTTTCAGCAATGGCTCGTGATGTACTATGCATTCCAATAACAACTGTAGCATCTGAAAGTGCCTTCAGCAATAGCGGTAGAATTTTAGATCAATACCGAAGTTCATTGAAACATGATATCGTCGAGGCACTAATTTGTTCTAAGGACTGGTTATACGGAGAACATGGTGATTATTCATTCAACTTAAAGCTATTTTATGTTTCTAACATTCATTTAAGATCTAAAAAGCTATTTTGTTGCAGCAGGAAATGATCCCGAATTGGATGCAGTAACCAATGATATCCTTGATTTAGATGTGAACAGAAATGATGTAGAGCTTGGTGAAAGCTCAAGGGTTGTTTAAACAAAGAAATAACAATGTTGGTTGCTGGTTTAATTGTGTTGCTGTCATGGTTTCCCTGGGTTGGTTGCCTTTGGTTGCTGTCTTGGTTGCCTGGGAAGCTGGGTTGGTTGACTGGGAAGCTGGGTTGGTTTCCCTTGGCAGCTGTCTTGGTTGCTGTATTTGTTTCCCCGGGTTGGTGGCTTTGAAACCTGGGTTGCTGGGTTGGTGGCTTTGTTTCCTGGGTTGCTGGGTTGGTTTCCCTTGGCAGCTGTCTTGGTTGCTGTATTTGTTTCCCCGGGTTTGTGGCTTTGAAACCTGGGTTGCTGGGTTGATGTCTTTGTTTCCTGGGTTGCTGGGTTGGTTTCCCCTGGCAGCTGTCTTGGTTGCTGGTTTTACAACATGTTAACTTCAGTTATTTAGAAAAATTCTCTCTTTTCCTGTTACTTGATGTATCTGTTCAAATGTTGTTGGGTTGGTTTCAAAAGGATTGAAAGTTGAGTAGCGATGATGAGTACCCTTCTAAACTGATTGTGAGGTCATTGGGGGAAAAAAGTATTGCAACCAGGTGGCATTTGTGTTATCGTCTAATCAAACAGATACTACGTATAACTCAAATACAAATTGCCGCCTTGGATGGCAATACCTCAACTGTAAAAAATTAAAACGGGTTGACTCACATTTCATTATTTGATGAATTATTTGGAGGGTTAATCTGAGCTAATGACTCAATCTTTCAACTAATTTATGGATTTTTAACTATTTCTATTTTTTGCAGTTAGCGTAAATCTCCATGAGGGCTACCAAATAACTTTTGCTCTTCAAAGTTCGGATTTGTAATTTGTAATTTGTAATTTGTAATTTTATGATTTGTAATTTGTTAATTTATATGTTTGTAATTTGTTAAATTATGTCTTTGTAAATTGTTAAATTATGTGTTTGTAATTTGTTAAATTATGTTTTTGTCATTAATTATGATGTATAAATTGAATTTTTGTAATTTGTAATTTATAATTGTAATATAGTATTGATGTCTTGGTTTGCATTAATTGCTGTCTTGGTTTGCTGGTTTATTTGTGTTGCTATCTTTGGTATTTAGTATTTACCTGCAGCTTCTGATTTTTAAAATTTTTCCTTTGCTGGCTGCTAATTGGGTCGGTTTCCTATTAACTGCTGTTAACTGGGTCTGCGGGTTAAAACGGGTTGACCCGAACCCGGCCCGGGTCGGGTTCGGGTCCTGAAAAGTGACCCGGATACCTTACCGGGTCGGGTTAGGGTTGACCCGAATAAATTCGGGTCAGGTCGGGTTCGACCCGAACCCGACCCGTGACCCGGTTTTGACAGGCCTAGTGAATACCCATCAACAAGAAAGGGATTTTGCCCCAACCGGTGATGCAAAAAATTCGTCAGGCATGTTTTGTTAAGAAATTTCATAATAGTAATTCTTAAATTGTCTTAGTGAATGCATGTGGCATGTGATGGTATAAGATCATACACACGACACCGAAAGGTTAATATAAAGAAATTGAGTCTTCACAATATTTAAGTAAGCCAAGGTAGGAGGTAATGTATGCCAAGGTAATAATTCATAGTGATCATGGTGGAGAATTTGAAAATGATAGGTTTGAATCTTTTGATCGAGAAATAGGAATAGAACATAATTTCTCTGCCCACAGAACCCCCTAGTAGAATAGAATAGCTAAAAGAAAAAATAAAACCTTGGTGGAAGCTGCTAGAGCAATACGAGTTGTACCAAATTTGATAACTATTGAGTAAAATATTCAGCACTTAGAAATACTTATGGTCATCTTAAAATAGATATTTTACAAGAAATAATTCCTTAAATTATCTTCGTTAGTAAAATAATATTAGGATGATATCTTGATAATATTTAGCTAGTGACTAAATAGAAATTCATCAATTATGAATATTACATATTAAATTAATATAAATTGAGATTTAGTACATTATGTGTAACATATTAGACATAAGTTTGGATATGATTATACTACTTAGTATTTAAGTAGGCTAACTCAGGACGTAGTAATACTTATAATTTAGTTTGACAGATTTAAGATAAAATGATATACAATTTGAGCATTTAAATATATCTTGATTAGTAATTTATAACCATCATAAAGATTTAACTAGATATCAATTGATTACTAGTGTCCAAATATAGATCGTAAATGGCATGAGAGTTAATTTACTAAAAACATTAAAATAATCTAATTTTTATAACTTAAATCTAATCTTCAAAATATTCAATAAATAATTATGTAATATGCATAATTAAAGGAATAACTTTGTTCAATATTCGAATAAATAATTAGCGAGTTATTATCATGAATTTATACCCTTTAACATAACTGAAGGATTTACGTAAGTTCTCCTTTCTTGGTAGTATGTCACAATTGATGCTATATTTCGGAAGAGAGTTGCGTATTTCGGAAGAGAGTTGCGTATTTCGGACGAGTTCACACTAACATATATTGGTGGCAAAAATCAGCCGCTCATTGTAGATGACAACATTTTTCTTGCAATGCTGAAACTACGAATTATGCATGCACTAAGGATAAATTCAACATCAAATGCTGTTAACCTCACATGTCATTTTTGTGATAATGGTGGGTTCTATACGATACATGTCATCGATGATGAGGTTTGTGAGTTCATGTTGATGGAGGCTAAAAAATATATTGTCGTATTAGACATGGAGTTTGATGAAATACCACAAACAGATGTTGCGGGCCCATCTACTCAAGTGTATATGTGAGTTAGTACTATCACTTTTGATGGTGCTTTATGTGGTACTTCTTCGCATCCTTGAGAACATGTCCATGAATAAATAAAAAATATGTTATTGTAGGCCCACTCTGACGTCTGTTGCCTTGCGAGAGAGTGGAAGAGAGAACACAAGAACTGTGGAAGCTGATTTTCATGGCCGCCTTAGTTTATGTGAGCGTCCAACTTTCCTGCAGCAATAGTCTCCATTACGACCTAGTGTGAGTGAACGTCCAACTGGGGAAACACCTTAGTATAATCAATTTGAAGATATCCGTGCCTCTGGGCCATGTATGCAGCACACTTCACACAATGAAAATAGCATGGTGGAAGGTTGCCAGATTGCTGAACATGAAGTAAATGCATACGAAACCATTGATGCTCCCACCGTAAATGTAGTTAGCTCAATAGAAGCTATTGTTCCAATAAAATTATATGAAAGTCAAATTTTCTCATACAAAGGAAGACTTGCAAATTGCGAGAAATGGATGGTCGATTATTCAGAATGTTCAATATTTAATTCGACATCCAACAAGAAACGGCTGACTATCACATATGCCCAACATGCCAATTCACATTGCCCATGCCTTTGGCACTTATATGCGGCATGAAGTAAAAGATTAGGTGGGCTATAAAAAATATCTACATGTGGTCCTCCGCACACCTGCACCCACCCCATAATGACTGCTGGCCTTCACAATTGCACCTCAAAGTTTATATGTAGGAACATCATCCCAATAATTCGCCAATAACTCGACATGAAGCCGAAGGAGATCATAGCTAGAATGGAGGCAAAGTTTAACATCATGTTTTCATACATAAAGGCATAGGACGCATGTAGAAAAGCTATCGAAGTAACTTTTGGTAGTTATGAAGGATCTTACCAATCTATTTTCTGTTTCATGGAGGCTATGCATTTGTCCCAACCTGGCACAGTCTACAATATTCAGCTGATAGATGGCGTATGCTTCAAGAGACTATTCTGCATATTTGGTCCATCTATCAATGGGTGGCCACACTGTCAGCCAGTGCTTAGCTTGGATGGAACTTTTTACTAAGAAAATACCGAGGGACCCTCCTTGCCACTGTAGGAATCAATGGAAAAAGTGGACTCTTTCCTTTGGCATTTATAGTTGTCAAATCAGAGAGTAACGATTCATGGGGATGGTTCCTACATAGCCTATATAATTTGGTGCATCCAGTCAATGAGCTTAAAAATCTAAGCATCATCTCCTATAAGCATCCAGGCCATATAAGGGGATGCAGGGCAGTATTTTTCAATGCGGTTTATAGACACTACCTTCATCACTTATGTGAAAACTTTAAAACGTTTATGCGTCAGTTGGGGATTCTAGATAGTGAGGGCCTAAGCAATATGATGTACTTTGCTGAAAACATGGATGATATATCGTACTTCAATCACATGAGTAAGAGGCGTTCGATTGGTTGGTACAATGTGAAGTGTCAAAATGGTCCCTATTATTCGACGAAGGCCATCAGTATGGCATTATGACCACAAAATCATCAGAATTTTTAATGGTGTGCTTAGGCATGCTTGTGGGCTTCCTATACAAGGAATAATAATGTCGTTAATCCTAAAGCATTCAGTGGAAGGTGTTAAATGGGCAGAGGAAGGCCAATCAAACTTTGTTCCATGTATGATGATTGCGCTACAATGAGCCGAACGTGAAGCACATCATTGTCTTGAACTAGTTATGATAAAATAGAAATGAAATTGAAGTTGTTAATACATTATGTCGACCCAAAAAAGTAGAGATAATAAGTTCTAACTACTGCACGTGCACATGTAGCAAACCACAACTGTATCATGTACCTTATATACATGTCCTCGCGGTGGTCGGGGCAATACGATGGGATCATAATGCCTTCATATCACCATATTTATAGTTAATTCCTACAACACTATGTACTCCGGATTATTCCATGTCATTCCTCCCAAGGACGTATGGCCCTCCTTCAATGAATAATATGGAATAATCCCTTTGATTGCTCCAGCTTTCAGGGGTCGTATTGATCGACCATCAATAAATATATTTTGTAATACAATACAAATAATTTGGTCACAATAGGGCTACTTGTCCATATAATCCTTCCTCGTCCAGGTATTTTATATAGCCTAAAGTTATTTTAGCAAATGCCAACTCATTATTTTAGCCTAAAGTTATTTTATTCAATATACTGATTACATTGTCAATTTTTAAAAGCATATATGGCTGACAGATCGAGGCCTAGTCATGTCGGGAGGTGTACTGCCCAAGACATTATTGGAGAGGAAAGTTCCTCTTTATATATGAGCATAACATCACTCGGATTGTCACATAGGGGTCACAATCTAGAACAGGTATAATGAACACCTAACAATTTGTAAATTCAACCTTAGTTTAATTGAAATGCTAAAATTATTTTTTATTTTTTTTCTCAGGCTTCCCCTTTGGTTATTACAACACATTTACAGATGGCACGTGAATGGCCAATTGAGTGCCCCCATCTAATATATATTTTGAGGAACTTTGGCCTAGATACCCTATGACATTTATAGTTCATTCATCTTGATCATAACCTTATTACATCATTGGTTGAGAGATGGTGTCCCTTGACAAACACCTTCCAGTTCAAGATCGACGAGATGACGATAATACTATAGAACGTGCAGGTTCTACTTGGCCTTAGAATTGATGGGCCCATAATTGTGGGGCAGAATGTAGTTGGTGTAGGATGTCGGTGGGTTAGTTTTACATATTATTGCGATGAGCTTCTGGATACACATCCTAGGAGGAATATAGTGTATCATGCACCAGGTGATGAGGATGACATCGCTACCTTTAGGATTGGTGCAACACAAGTCAAGTCGATGCTCCCACTTCGTTGGCTCTGTTGGACTTTCTATAAGGATTCATACGATAACTTAGCACTGGGGCCATTTCTCCAACATGTCTTGGCCTACATCCTCTTCGTGATTGGGTGTTTTCTTATACTAGATATGTTATAGCCTCATGTCTCATTGTAGTGGTTTCCTTTACTCATGGGCGTGGAGATATTTGATAGAATGTTCATTGGTAGTGCGGTCTTGGCATATCTATACAAAGAATTATGCCATACGACACGCCTGACACACATGCACATCGCTGGATGTGTTACTCTTCTCTAGGTGTGGTCTTGGGAGAGGTTATATGTTGGAAAACCCACGCGATGAGTCCCTCAGATATACGACTTAGGCGGTCGCCCATTAGGATGCAGGTATGAAAGTATAATTACTTCAATTAAATATTCCCATTTATTTTTGGCATATCCTAATTCATGTATATGCAGGTGGGCAGAAGATCAGATACGTAAACTTCCATCGAGAAATACGATGACATATCATGATGATCTAGATGGTTTACGGATGACTTATACTTCATATTATTCTATTTCTTGCTTAAATTGATCAAACATTATGCTTTCTTAATTATTTATAATTTATGGAATGATAGGTCAGTATAGCTCCATACACAAAACAAGTTCTGGCCGCTCTGTCGCAGCAATGTCATGATGGGATAGAGATTTAGAGGGTACGTGTGCCACTAATCAGTTGGAAGCGTACAGAGTGGCACCTCCCCAATCGTGTCATAAGGTAGATTGAGGGAGTAAAAGTCATTCACATTGAATCTAAGAAGCAAAGTTTTAAAAGGATTGATGGTCATGGAATAGTTGATTTAGATTGGATCATACAATATCAGGCTTACCTGCAGCTGTGGGAGGAGAGGAGAGCATATGTGGCATCAATTACTCCACCGAAGAGTATAGGTAATCAGCAGTTAGGGATATACTGACAAAGTTCGGGCAGCAGATTATTCGTCGGTAATTCTGACGCAACAGTTTTGCCAAAAATACAAGCTGATATAATGCCAGAATTCGCTCGAAGAAAATGACACGCCTCCTTCATTTTTTTTTCCAAAATTGCACTGAAAAATCTATCGAAATTGTTTCCAGCAAAAATATTTCACCGTAAAAGGCTTTCTGATGTGTGAATTATCGTTGTTTGAATATTCTCTAGAAATTCACCAGAAAAGTAAAATTTCTGGTGAATTTCCCTTGTTACCGGCAGATTTTGTCTACCGATAATTAGCCATTTTCCTATAGTGTATGGTGGTATAGATCTTGGGCATCGATTTATCTATTACATCCACAGATGGAGCCTCCTGAGACTTTCTTCATGAGATCTTCTGGTGAAAAATTAATGGTGCGTGCGATCATTATAAAACTCTGCACATATTGTCAATAAATTTTATTTCAAAGTAAATTTTAAATTTATATCTGACAAATTTTTTCAATCATGTAGGCCAACTACTATATATGATCAATTTCCATTCTGGAGCCACTAGTTGGGGGGCACGGACATAATGCCAGTTCATTGCAGTTGGTCGTTGACCAGGTCACGAAACTTTTTTGCTAGAGTTCAATGATCTATTTAGATATACTACACCACTTTTGATACCACTATGCCGAAGAGGAGCCAATCAAGGGATTATGCAATGGGTTCTCATAGAGTTCATAGGGCTGGACGGTCAACCTCTGATGCTCCATCAAGATCTATAGGCAACCGACATCGTCAAACAGTTGAGTGCGATCCATCTAGAACTTCCATGTACACTCTATCGACCAGTTATGACTTGACTGCCACAGAACCTTCCACACAATAATGGAGCCCATACTATGTATAGGAAACTGATGTAGCATATATGAAATATGGCACGCTGTCTTAACAACCCATAACACACTCCTTTTTCCCATGGCTATACCTGAGTGGATGTCATCTATTGGGTTGTCATCTTCCCCCTCACAGTAGGATATATTATTAATGGGAGGACATCCATCGCAGTAATATATAGAAGCATCACAGTAGCAATCATAAGTTCATGAGCAAGAGGAGGAGGTGATTGAGGAGCCACAGCTTCAACGATGAAGATGAAAAGCCTCAGTTAGATATACTCCACGGTGTTGCAAATCTAGGATCCCTGCCTATGATTTTTATGATGACAAATATTATTGATTGAAATGTACATTCTCAAGAAATATGTTGGATATTATTTGTGTCTTGTTCACTAATAATTACAGGTACAGTACTCAAGACAACTAAAGACTCAAGATTGGGTAGGTTAGGATGTCAAGTCAAAAGAGTATGCATTTCAATTTTCTTTAATTTTTCTATTTCTTGAGTTAGACCACATTAGAGTGCATGCAATTGGGTGATCGTGTACACACACATAAGAGGAGTGAGAAAATTATTTTAGAATTAAAGTTTTCTAAACTAACCGTACAATATAATTTAAAATCGTATGGTACAATAAGTTGATTTAAAGGTTGGCTCAACGGCTAATTGAAAACTCATGTTCTGTGAACTAATTGTATTGTATGATATATATCCTACTGTATTATTCATTTCATTATTAAAACCCTAGCCACCAGATTAA
This sequence comes from Dendrobium chrysotoxum, assembly GCA_019925795.1. Classification (NCBI taxonomy): domain Eukaryota; kingdom Viridiplantae; phylum Streptophyta; class Magnoliopsida; order Asparagales; family Orchidaceae; genus Dendrobium; species Dendrobium chrysotoxum. Next base: position 16,999,449 of record CM034311.1, read on the forward strand.
TTTAAGTAAGATTTCAAAATTAATTTTTAAATAAATCGTACTGTATGAAAATTAAAAATCTTGCTAAAATTAATCCCCATAATTAGTCAATTAAATCATAGTTTAATTAATGATAGTCGATCGTACTGTATAATGTCGATCGTACTAGATGATTGATAGAGATGAAATCTGGTCTTCCCGGAGATCGTACCAAATAAAATTATGATTTTTAAACTAATCATACTATACGATGTCGATCATACCAAATGATTAACAGAGATAATTTTGGTCATACTGAAGATCATACCCGACAAAGATATAATTTTTGAACTACTCGTACTGTACGATATTCATATCATAATGGATGATTTACCTAAAAATAACTAACCATATTATATGATGAGAACAGTATGAGATGAGTGATGACTTTCAATTATCCTAGGAATCATCACGTATAAATAGAGGAAATTAAATAGATCGTACTGGATGATCTCTAGATCGTACTGTATGATATATTCAGAAAAATTTGAACAGTTCATTTGAACGACTGTGTACATCGTACTAGGCAGGACTAGTTTTGAACTGGTCGTACTATATAATATTGGATCGTACTATATGAATAATGACGACCAACTTGAATTTTTAGGATTTTTTGAAGCCTATTATAAAAGCCATATTTTAATTTTTTTATAATAATGCTAAGAGAGGAACATGATTGAAGGAGGAACTCTGAGAGGGAGCTCTTAAAGAAAATCAGAGTTTGTGAGAGGAAGGAGAAGGTGAGCTTGGGTGTGACGGAGAAGTACTGTGAGGGGATCACACTGTTGCTCTAAGCTAGCTGTACGCTTGCTCCTCCTGTGGCCTTGGTGAGTCTTTTGGGAGCTCTCTAGGGAGAGAGGCTTCTTAGTCCAGTTCTCAAGGTTCTCTACCTTCTATAGGAGGGAGAAAAAGGAGTCGAGGTTCTCAGCCTTCTATAGGAGGGAGAAAAAAGGAGTCAAGGTTCTCTGCCTGTGAAAGGAGCTTCGATTCTTTACTGCACCGGGTTGGTGGAAGAGAGTTTGTAAATACTTCTTTGCCTTTCTAAGGGAGGAAAAGGAGAGTCACTTAGTGTTAGTGCAATACTTAGAGTGGAGGACTCTAGGAAGTGGACGTAGGTCAAGATTGACCAAACCACTATAAAAATTTCTGGTTTGCTTTTTCATGTTTTCATATTTTACTTTTTGTATTTAATTTTCATTATAACTGCTTTATGAAAATTTGAGATCAATATTATGTTATACAATTTAAAAAATCATCATTATTATTTTTTTAAATCGTAGTTAAGGTGTTAGCTTCTGCATTGTGAAATTAAATTGCTTATTTTAATAGTTTGAAAAATCTTCAAAAAGTTAATACTCTTGTTTAAGATTATTTTTAAAGTATCAATTCACCCTCCCTTAGCACATCTCAAACTTTCAAGTGGTATCAGAGCGGGTCTCAAAAATAGTGTTTTATAAAACCTTGAGAAAAATGATCTATAACACATTTTGGTAATTATAACACTATAGAGGGTTATTCAATAACCCGCCCACCTTTATTTGAAAATATCCTATTTGATTTCTAGAAAATTTGCATGTCTTCATTTCTGTAATCCATTGACGATAGAATTTGACATATGATTCAAACCAGTTATTCACCTCCATCGCATATAGTTAATGGTGTCAAAATTGATATTCCCTTTAATAAATAGAGCAATGAGGATAGGGAACTTGCATAGTTAAATGCTAAGTGTCTGAATTGTTTCTTTTGTGCTTTAAAATTTGAAGACTATATATGAGTTTTTACATGCATTATCGGGAAAGAGATTTGGGATAGGTTGTGTATTACCTACGAGGGAACCAGTGAAGTTAAACAATCTAGGCTAAACATTCTTTTGCATGACTATGAACTTTTTTGCATGAAACCTAGCGAGAACATATCTGAATTTTACACTAGGTTCATCAAGATAGTGACATCCTTGTATGCACTAAGTAGAGAATTATCTAATTATAAAAGGTTAATAAGATTCTGCTATGCTTACCTAGTTCTTATGATGCAAAAATAATCGTAATTACTGAATCAAAAGATTTAAATATTTACTCTATTGATAATTTGCTTAGAGCACTCATTGCCTACGAACAAGGAGTCAAAGGCAAAATGATGCAGGATAAAAAAAGGAGAAAATTATAGCGCTAAAAGAAAATGACTCTGATAGTGACAGTTCTGTAGTGGATGAGGAAGTTGAAATAGCCTTGATGACATGCCAGTTCAAGAGCTTTCTAAAAGGAAAATAGAGGCGTCATCAAAATAATTGGAGCTAAGGTAAAATCCATAAATCCACTAAAGTTTCATTTTATATAATTTGCTTTGAGTGCAGGAAACTAGGACATCTCCGAGCTGACTGTCCCAACTTGAAGACTCACCAGAATAAGGAGAAGGATGAAGAGAAGTCAAAGTATAAGAGGGGCAAACAAAATATACAAAAAGCTTTTGGGCTAACTCTGCCTCAATATCATTAGAAAAAGAAGCAGAGGAGGAGGTGTTAACTTGTGTCTAATGGCTAACAATAATCTTAATCAATCGAATCAAGATGAGGTATGTTAACTTTCCAGTGATGAATTACTCATTATTTTTGAAAATATTCATGATTCATATAGGAAGCCTAAGAAGATGTATGCTAGTCTTAACATTGATTTTAGTACATTACAAAAAGTGCATGCTGATTTGGTAAATAAACATTCTGTTTTAGATAGAGATCACATGTCCCGACTTGATGAGTTTGATACATTAAATAAGAAGCATGTTGAATTAATTATTGCACATAATTCCTTGAAAGCATCACATATTGAGCTTGAAATAGTATTTAAGGAATTAGAAGAACTTGTATGTCATTTAGATAGTAGTGATCATGCATTAAAATTAGAAGTGGCAAGTTATGAAAGTACAAATGAATTCTTAAAAACTAAAATTACTACATTAGAAAATAATAAACCTTCACCTTCACTAGCTCAGTGGCATAATCCTTCAACACAGCATACATCATATAAACCTAGGAAGAGGCACCATCACACACATAGGTTAGTGAACCCATTCCCTAGTGTTAGGTGTTACTCCTATGACATGTTAGGTCACATAGCTCGCACTTGCGCAATCCACAATAGGACACATCTAGTGTGGAGGCCTAAATTATTTTCATCATAGCATATCATTCATACATCTCATTCATTCAAGTATATGGTGGAACCCAAACTCACTTGGGTTCCTAAATCTAGCCTTTAAAAGATATTATAGGGATGCTCTCACAAAAGGCATAGTGAGAGCATGTAGTACCTGAACAGTGGCTGCTCGAGGTATATGATTGGTGATATAAAGCAGTTCATCACACTGGAGGCCAGGTTAGGAGGCAAGATGACACTAGAAGACAACACCACTAGGAAAGTGGTGGGTTCAAGTATAATTAGCAAATCTAAAAATTTTATTATTAAAAATATTTTATTAGTTGATGGCCTTAAATATAATCTACTTAGCATTAGTTAATTATGTGACAAAGGTTTTGAAGTATAATTTTTATCTACAAAATACATGATTAGCTTAAATAACAAATTGATTTTGGAAGGAAAAAGAGTAAATAACATTTATATGCTTGGTTTGAACTATATGAAATTTTTTGATTCCTTATGTTTGAAAATATAGTTGATGATTCTTGGCTATGATATAGGAGACTATGTCATGCGAGCATGAAAACACTTAGTAATATCACACAGAGAGATCTAGTTAGAGGCATACCCAAGTTAGACTTCACTAAGGATCATCTATATGATGCCTGCCAAGTAGGTAAATAAGTCAAATCTCCATTTCATTCAATTAAAGACATTAATACCTCTAGGCCACTATAAATCCTTCACATGGACCTATTAGTTTAGCCAGCCTAAGAGGGAAAACTTATGGATTTTAATAGTGGATGACTACTCTCGATTTACTTGGGCTAGATTCTTAGCACATAAGAGTGAGTCATTTGAGAAATTTAGAACTTTCTCCACTTAAATTCAAAAGAAATTAGGATGTAAAATTTTAACAATTCATATTGATCATGGTAGAGAGTTTAAAATTGATAGATTTGAATCCTTCTGTCAAGAGATAGGATTAGAACATAACTTCTCTGCCCTTAGGACCCTTCAGTATAATTAAATAGCTAAGAGAAAGAATAGAACCTTGGTAGAAGCTGTTTGGGCAAATTAGCTGAATATACGCTCCCTATATACTTTTGGGCAGAAGTAGTGAATACTGCATGTTATATTTTAAATAGAGTGAATGTTAGATCAAAACTTAATAAGACACCTTATGAACTCTTTAAGGGTAGGACACCCAATCTTTCTTACTTACATATTTTTGGATACAAATACTTTATCTTAATCAATGGAAAGTCACCCTTAGACAAATTTGATTCTAAATCTGATGAATGAGTCTTCTTAGATTATTCATCTGTAGGTAAAGCCTATAGAATCTTTAATAAGAGGACCCTAGTAGTATAAGAGTTTGTCCATGTGGTATTTAATGAATCAGATAAGACCTCAGAATCTAAATTTAAAGAATAAGAAGAAGTTGAGGTCATTCAGGGGGTAGAAACCATTGCCATAGGAGATAGAGTAGAACCTTAGGAGCAATTGCCTAGAGATTGGAAATATTCTTCTAGTCATCCTAAAGAATTGATCTTAGGAGGCCCATCTAAAGGTGTGAGAACTAGGCATGGACTTAGGAAGGAGGTTAGTCATTATGCATTTATCTCAATGATAGAACCCTCTAATATAAATTAAGCCTTATGAGATGAATTCTGGATCCTAGCAATGCAAGAAGAACTAAACCAATTTGTTAGGAATGATGTATGAAAATTAGTCAAGAGACATAAGGAGCAAAGTGTGGTTGGAACAAAGTGGGTCTTCGAGAATAATATGAATGACTCTGGAATAATAATGAGAAATAAGACAAGATTAGTAGTTAAGGGGTATAACTAAATTAAGGGAATAAAGTTTGAGAAAACCTTTGCCCTAGTAGCTAAACTAGAAGCCAGTAGGGTACCTTTAGTCTTTACTTGCTTCAAGGGTTTTAAATTGTATCAGATGTATGTTAAGAGTGCCTTCCTAAATGGGGTAATCAAAGAGGATGTTTATATTGAGTAACCCCCCAAATTTGAGAATTCACAATTTCCAAACCATGTGTTTAAATTAAAAAAGGCATTGTATGGGTTAAAGCAAGCACTTAGGATTTGGTATGAAAGACTGAGCACATTTCTTTTAGATAGAGGTTTTGTTAAGGGTAGTGTAGACACTACCCTCTTCCTAAAAATGGTAGGAGATGAGATACTCATTATCCAGATTTATATAGATGATATCTTGTTTGGATCTTCAGATAAAATCCTATGTGATGAATTCTCAAAAATAATGAGCAATGAGTTTGAAATGTACATGATGGGAGAACTCAATTATTTCCTTGGATTTAGTATAAAATAGATGGATAATGGAACCTTCCTTAGCCAATCTAAGTACATCAAGGACATTCTAAAAAAATATGAAATGGATAATGTTAAGGTCATGAACACTCCCATGAGCTCTACTGTTTAATTAGGCAATGACCCAAATGAAAAATCAGTAGATCAGAAAAAGTTTAGGGGAATAATTGGATTACTTCTTTACTTAACTAATAGCAGATCAGATATAATATTCAGTATTTGACTATGTGCTAGATTTTAATCTAATCCAAAAGAATCTCACATGATTGTTGTTAGGAGAATCCTTATATACCTAGTAGGCGCCCCAAACTTAGGAATGTGGTATCCTAGACATAGTACTTCTTCTGAAATCTTATGATATTTAGATTTTGATTTTGTAGGATGTAGGATAGATAGAAAAAGCACTTTTGGAACTTGCTAATTCATAGGACAATCCTTGATTTCCTGGTCTAGTAGAAAGTAAAACTCAGTAGCCCTCTCCACAACTGAGGTAGAATATATAGCAGTAGGGAGCTTTATTGCTCAAGTCTTATGGCTAAAGCAATATCTATTAGATCTTAGATTACCTGTAGGAACCATTCTAATTATATGTGACAACACTAGTATAATTTACATATCCAAAAATCTAATTTAATACTTCCGCACAAAGCATATAGACATTAGGCATCAGTTCATAAGAGATCATGTAACCCGTACTATACGAATATCCATTCATACTGTATGATCCACGTGTCACTAACCGTTATGGAATTCAATCCATTTGGTATGAAATTATTGCCATTCGTATTGTACGATATCTCCCTTCATACTGTACGATACATATATCAAAATGGATTGGGATGAATTTAACTCGTTCGGTATGATAATAATTGCATTTCATACTGTATGAACATCTATTCATACTATATGATACTTTTCATCAAACACCGTATAGATGACACCTCGAGACGAACGAAATTACTTAAGATCGCCTAGTACAATATTGATTGTACTGTATTATTTGATCACCTTTTTTTGACAGGTCGTCTAGATGAATTAACTCCCTGATCATACTATAAGAACCTCAATCGTTCTTTACAAACTGCCAAAAAATTTATAAATAGGTGGGTTAGACTAGTTCAATTCACTCAACTTCCTTCACACTCCAATTTTTTAAACCTTCCTACTCAATAGTCGGTGGAAGAAAGCGTGGAAGAATGACTTCGGGGAGCTCCTCCTCTCATCATTATGACGATTGCTTCCTCTCTATCATAGATAAAGATGCATATTATAAATATAAAGAGGCAAAAATCACACCCTCCCGAATGCTAAACTAACCTTACCTAAACTTTGAGGTAATGAGCCTTTTCACCTCCACAACTCTCCATTTCCTCCTTACCCTAGCTTTTTCTTATAATTTTTAACTTCTGTATGAATTCTTAGCAAAATCTTAGGATAAATCTCGAAGTCTCCACCATGACCTTCTTTGTTTGCCACCAAAATGTAGTATTCAATAAAGCTGATTTAGAATAACACATAGGTCTCTCTATTGAAGGACCTCGCCCTCAATATATGATCTCTAATGATTTTGACTGGACTGCTATTAACTTAATCATTAGGAATGTGTCTTCAAATTAACACCAACCCCTAGTCCAAACTCTAAATCAAAAGGCCGGTGTAATCCAGCATGTACTTTGCACTTCTATTATACTCAAAGCTAGAGACCGGGCTAACATAACCCCACTTCTTTCTATTGTCACTTACCTGATAATGTCGAATACTCAATTCGATGAAGATCAAATGATTCTTGACTATTTTCATAACATGAATCATATTTGACATCCAAATACCCATAGAAAATAAAATGTAGGCTTAGGACACATTATAGGCTATATCCTTCATCATAAATACCAACTCACCTATCCTGCTCCACCCGATAATGTACCTATTGTTTATACGAATGCCTCTTTTCGTATCCTATTTCATCAAGGGCAAGAGTACACTAAGCCAGATTTTGATGAAGAAGGGGATGCTGCTCCTACATAAGGAACACGACCAATACCACCACTTGCACTTGACTACCCTGCCTACCCTCAGGATGATATTATTCAGCGGCTCGAGCGACTAGAAACTTGACTGGACAATCATATCCAACAATAGCACCAGCATCATGAGGACAACATGGGATAGTTTGGTGAACGATTTACCTCGATAGATAATAAATTTGCCTCCATCCATCAATTCTTTCAGCCACCACCACCACCACCTGATCAGGATCCACCTTACTAGTAGTATGTGTTTGTTTTGTCTTACTATTTTTTTCTTGTATTGCTTTCCTGCTTTGGTTGTTCCTCCTCTGTTTGGTAATGTCAAAAGAGGGAGAAAATATTTGATTGTTTAGCTTTTGTTATATGTTTATTCTGTGGTTTGTGTGCTTACGTTTATTTAATAGAAATTCCTTTTTTGTGTATTTTTCTTATCTATTTCTTTTAAATAATAAAAAAAAGTGGCAGGCATTCCCTATTTTCTAATATCTTTTACTTAGTAAGAGGAATCTTAGGATAAAAAATCTTTCACGCTACACATCAACTAAATTTATTTGTCATCATGAAAATGGGAGAGATTGTTGCAAATCTAGGATCCCTAGCCTATGATTTTGATGATGACAAACCTTATTGATTGAATTGTACATTCTCAAAAAATATGCTCGATATTATTTGTGTCTTGTGCACTAATGATTGCAGGTACAATACTCAAGATGATTAAAGACTCAAGCTTGGGTAGGTTAGGATGTCAAGTCAAAAGAGTCAGTATTTTTATTTTCTTTAATTTTCTATTTTCTTGAGTCAGGCCACATTAGAGTGTATGCAATTGGGTGACCGTACACACACACAGGTGGAGCGAGAATTTTTTTTAGAATTAAAATTTTCTAAACTAATCATACTGTACGATTTAAAATTAGACTGTACGATCACTTGATTTAAAGGTTGGCTCAACGGCTAAATGAAAACTAATGTTCAGTAAACTAATCATACTATACTATATATATTGTACTGTACGATTCATTTCATTATAAAAACCCTAGCCACCAGATTAATTTAAGTAAGATTTCAAAATTTATTTTTGAATAAATTGTACTATATGATGCTAATCGTACTGCACAAAAATTTGAAATCTTGCTAAAATTAAACCTCATAATTAGTCAATCAAATCATGATTTAATTAATGATAGTCGATCATACTGTATGATGTCAAACATACCAGACGATTGATAGAGACAAAAATTGGTCATCCCGGAGATCGTACCAAACAAAACCATAATTTTTGAACTAATCATACTATATGATGTCGATCGTACCAAACGACTGGCAGAGATGATTTTGGTGGTCTTGAAGATTATACCAGATGAAGCTATGATTTTCGTACTATACGATATTCTTATCGTATTGGACAATTTGCTTTAAAATAACTAACCGTACTATACGATGAGAATAATATGGGACGAGTGACAGAGATGACTTTCGAATCGTCCCGTACGAATAAAGAAAATTAAACATATCGTACTGGACGATCTCTGGATCGTACTGTATGATGTGTTCATAAAATTTAAATAGTTCGTTTGAACGACTGTGTACATCGTACTGGATGGGACTAGTTTTGAACTGATCGTACTATACGATCTTGGATCGACTGTACGAACAGTGAAGACCAACTTAAATTTTTAGGGTTTCTTGAAGCCAATTATAAAAACTATATTTTAACTATTTTCATAATAATGCTTAGAGTGGAACGCGAGTGAAGGAGCAACTCTGAGAGGGAGCTCTTGAAGAAAATCAGGGTTTGTGAGAGGAAGGAGACAATGAGCTTGAGCGTGAGGGAGAAGTAGTGTGATGGGATCACACGGTTGCTCAGGGCTAGCTGCACGCTTACTCCTCCTATGGCCTTGGTGAGTCTTTTGGTAGCTCTCTAGGGAGAGAGGCTTCTTAATCCAGTCCTCGAGGTTCTCATCCTTCTTCAGGAGGGAGGAAAAGGAGTCAAGGTTTTCAGCCTTCTCCAGGAGGGAGAAGAAGGAGTCAAGGTTCTCTGCCTGTGAAAGGAGCTTCGTTCCTCTGCCGCATCGGGTTAGTGGAAGAGAGTTTGTAAAGGCTTCTCCGCCTTTCTGAGAGAGCAAAAGGAGAGTAACTTAGTGTTAGTATAATACTCGAAATGGAGGACTCTAGGAAGTAGACGTAGGTCAAGGTTGACCGAACCACTAGAAAAATTTATAGTGTGCTTTTTCATTTTTTGCATTTTACTTTTGCATTAATTTTCATTATAATTGCTTGGTGAATTTCTGAGATTAATATTCTGTTGTACAATTTAAAATTTCATCATCATTATTTTCAAATCGTAGTTAATGTGTTAGCTTTTGCATTGTGATATTAAATTGCTTCTTTCAAAAGTCTGAAAAAGTTTCAAAAAGTTAGTACTCATGTTTAAGATTATTTTTAATGAGCCAATTCACCCCCCCCCCCCCTCTTGGCGCATCTCAAACTTTCACAGGGAGTGAGGCTCTTCCACGTCATCGATAGATGTGCTGTTATTATGTATTTTTATAATCATGTTTATGTAAATATATAAAGGACTGATATTATAATTTTTATTGAAGCTGGTAATGAAAATATAACTGATACTTTTAAAGAATCTCCATTGAAATAGAAGATTGTTAATGCTGGTAAGATATGCTCATAACATAACATTCGATTTAATAATCATGGGGAGTAACACATAGAATAGAATCAGAAGTTTATTTAAATATATTATATACAAATTAATTATATAATTATTTAGATAATATAATGTATAAAATTTCATTTTTTAGAATTATAATAAAAATAGTTAGGAAATTATATATTAAATATATACATATTTTATATACAAATATATTATATACATTAATTTAAATATATTATATACAAATTAATTACATATATTATATACATAAAATAAAAATTAATAATATAATATAAATAAAAATAATTATATTATTAGATAGTATAATGTGTAAAATTTCATAATGAATTATATTAATAAAAATAAGATTATATTAATATATTATAGTATAAATAAAAATTGCCTATAAATTATTATTATAAAAATTTCATAATATAATATAAGTAAAAATTAATATAATTATATTATATACATTTAAATTAATTAATATTATTATTATAATATTTAAATAATAATTAATGTTCAATTTTCTTATAAAAGATTTGAAATTTATTTTAATTATTTTAATATATTTTAATTATATTTAAATTATTAGATTACAATAATAATTATATTTAAATTTATTTTAATTATTATTATTTAATTATTAAAAAGTAATTATTATTTAAATGCGATTGCTGTTGTACTGAAGTTAAGTATGAAATGGGATTATGGTTGTAACGGTGTTATAGGTGTAGGAAAATTTCAAATATTTCTGAATTATAACTTCAGTGTAATTTGGAGTGCTACTTAATGAATTCACTTTTCTGTCTCTACTAATTCAAAGATAAAATTCTCTGTACCTAAACATCTTTGATGTAATAAATTTAAACAAGATAAAACTTTATAAAATGTCTAAACTAAGAAGCAAGAACATTTTATTTAAAACCACATACAGAAAGACGGGTGTTGACCTCGATTTTGGTTTGATTTTTCCTCGAACAAGTTCAATCTGGTTGATTGAGCCTCGTCGAGCTCGATTTGACTTGAATCGATCCCAATTTGACTTGAATCGATCCCAATTTGACTTGATTTTTGTCGAATTAATTTGATCGAAGCGAGTTGAATTGAATCCGACGAAGTTTAATTAAGTTCAAATGATATCTATGAGCCTCGTCGAGCTTTAATTTGGCTTGAATTGGCGTCAATTTAGGTCCAATTTCATAAAGTAAATTTAGTTTAAATAAATTGGACTCAGATCGACTTAAATCAAGTCGAATTGAGCCCAACTCGACTCAAATCAGCTACCGTTTATGCGTTTGAATTCGACGGCTCCGATCATTCCACTTCTCATTCATTATCGCGTCGTCACTTCAGCTCTGGCGGGCTTTTGACATTCGCTCAAGTATACGACTTCCCCCAGATTCAATCTCAAGCATACACATACATATTTAAATGGCTATTTTCGTCTTGGTATTATTGTGATGTTGTTGGGTCATCTTAGTATTATTGTGATGTTCTTAGCATATGTGTTTCGTAACTTTAGTTAAAGTCGGAAGGGTTTGAATGTGGGAATGTACTTCAATGTCATGTATATATTCGATAATGTGGGTTTGTTAGTTTGCTATATAATTGTGAAATGTATTTGCCCCACAAGCCTCTTTCTTTCCAGATTAGAGAACTCTAAGCATACAGATCTCCCCTATCATCCATGGTTGATATATATATTTGTGCAAATAGATAAGTGGAATTGGCTTTAAGGTATATCTTGCCTAGTAAAAGTTTTCTTTCATGACTTACAAGAAAATTAATGTGAAGCAACATATTCGTTAAGTTTGTTAAAGTTTCTATTGAGTTTGAATCATGAAATAGTGTTTGTAATTAAAGGCGACAGTGCGTCTCATAAGTTTTGGTCAAAAAGTGTTGAACAAGTTTAGTTTTACTTTGTTTGAATATCCTAATTTAGTTTGATCTCGTTGTCTTTACATGGGAGTCATGATTAGGGGAATGTGATTATCTCACATTGCTCTTTTTTGCGATAAAGTAAATGTATAGTTAGCATGGAGGGCTTTGTGAAGTACAATTAATTTAGCATGTATACTGATGCTTTGGCCTTGTGATTGGCCTCCGCTACCTCATGATATAATATTTCTTCGAATACATATTTCCTTTTACTATGAAACTAGGTGTTAGATTGTGTTAGATTCCACCTTTTCTCACTTGTTATGTCAGTATATTGGAGAATGAAATATATATTGAACATTGAACTTGCCAAATAATCAAAGTGGACTGTAGTGCATAGCATGTGTAGGTTGAAGTGATCAAATTTAAAAATTTTTGTTGAAAAAGCTTTACAAGTTGCTTTACGTTGAAAAATTCTATGACTCGTTCTATGTGGGAAAACTTTATGAGTTTTAGAGAAGTAATTTTAACCCTCATCTTCAAAAGTGTTTGGTTTCATTGTGATGGCAATGATGAAGTTGAAAGGAATTACTGGGCATGTATTCAAAGTTATATTTATGACCTTCCAAATCATCTTTTCAATATTTCATTAGATTTTTTTTTTTGTGATAAACTCTCGATTTGCGATGTTATGTGTTTTGGCACAAAAGCATGTTTACAAGTCTAAGTCAAAGCTTCATTTGGAATTTTGGTGGCGTATAGAATGAAAGGGGAGAGTTTGTTAGAAAGTAATCATGTGTCTTGTATTTGAGTTAGTGTTGTAAGGTGATGTCAGCATGTCTCTCTTGAACTTTGGAAGGGATGAAGTTGCATGAAGATCTCTTTCTCTTTTCAAATGTATTTGGTATAAGTATTAGGTTGGAAGTGCTTATCTTATGCATTGTTATTTATGTTGTTGGAAGCATGCTTAGTCACAAAGGATTCATAGGCTTTGAGATACCTTAATGTTTATTTCAAACCTAGACCTCTCTTTGTCTCTGTAAGCTTAATATGAAAATCATGTTGGCAATTACATTAGCCTGTTTCTTAACCTTTGGAAAATGAATTGGCATCAAAACTTCTTTCTTATAATTGTACTTTAATTGAGTTTCAATGTCAAATGAGTCGTGTCCTTGTTGCTTGGTTTGGAGAAGCATAATTTTAGTTTTCGTTCTTAAAATATGCATGGTTTCATCAGGATAGTTTTGATGGGAATGTGAGGGATAATTTGGCATACATCTAAAACTTTATACATGAAATTCAAAGGCATATTCTCTTACACTTCCTTAGTCACTTGACGATTGCAAGTTTTTGGAGAGATTATTTTGCACTAACTTGTGTTGTATGGTTGATTTGGAAAGAAGGATGTTAGAATGTCTCTTTACATGAGTAGAAATGTAGTCATTTGGAGTATTTCTTTTGGATGTTGGAAAGTGGAGTTTTGGAAGGTAAACTATGGTTTGATTTTTCTCTTTATATCATTACTTGGATATTACCTTTTCTTCTATTTGTGCTTTGAAATGAAATATGGTAAAATGTTTATAATATCGAAAGATTCAAGAGACAAATGACTCAACCGGTATACAAGCCCGAAGAAAGGTACGTTCTTATTTAATTGCATTTTTTTATTTCAATTTTTTGATTAATAAATATTGATGTGCTCTAACACAACTCTTCCTTTTTTCTGTGTCTTTGTGAGGGACTTCTGGAGAGCAAAGAAGAAATGAACATTTAGAGCACTAGACGAAGGAGCTTGGACAATCAGATCCGAGCATCAGTCGCCCCCATTCATTCTGGTGGGGGTGCTACGGGTGGAACCACCGGGTCATATCCTCCGGTGTAGTAAGTTCTCTTTAAACTTAGAAAGCCCCTTAGGAGCCCTTATGGTTGCACGCTCCCCACCTCTTAGGGCCTTATAGAAACTTCGTTTATAATTAGGATTACTCTTTTTTTTATATAGAACCCAAAACCTATTCACATGTGCTATGTCCAAAGGGTTAGAAACAAACTCCATTTTGTCTCCTATAACACTGGTGACACTCGAGGATAAAAACTAAGGACTGAGTCTTAGAAAACTTAGACTTATGATGCATGCAACCTTTAGGATAGAGACATTAGAAACACAAAAAATTTTTGTGACATTTTATCATAGGATTAGTATATTAGTATTTAAATCTAATTAATCATGAGTAATAACCGACCTCTAATCAAAACCTCCAACAAATTATTAAGAATTCGAATCAAATGCATAAAAGATATTTAATTCCTAATCAAACCATAATCCACACATATAATCATTAAGAGAGAAAGCTTGAACATACACCTCAATTAAGTCTCATCAATTATCTAAACACTCCTTAATAAACCTAAGCTTACAAGATAAGAGAAAAATTAAGAGATCAAACCTAAATTAAAACTCATTAGGTAAAGAGACTTCTAAAACTCAAATTTTAATCGAACTATCTTATAATTAACTACACACCTAATTTGAAATTCCTTTAATCTTAAACATTAATGAATTAGAACTTAACTAACTAAACGAGCAACATTAGGAATTCATTAAAAGCTTAACCATATCCTAAAATTCCAGAATTCATCAACTCACTTAGAACATAATCAATCCTTAAACTAATCTTTTGAAATCAACAAATAAACCCCTTAATACATAACAATCGCTCCAAAGTTGAAGTTTATTGGATGAACTACTCCGGGTTGCGGGGCTAAGTATCCTAAGGAGGCCTGGTTCCTCGAGCCTGGTGGCACAATGCCACAAATGAATTCAATGGAGTGTTAAAACTTTAAAATTAATTGATTATTAATGTTTTAATTAAATAAAAACTCTTAATTCAACTATATCAACTTAGTTTATAAGATGAACTACTTTAGGATGTGGGGCTAAGTGTCCTAAGGAGGTCTGGACCTCGATCCTAATAGTACAACGCTATGAACCAGTTGATAGCAAATTTAAATAAATTAACTTCTCAAATTAATAATAAATCATTTAATTCACATTTCATTTAATTTTCAATAAACTAAATAAACTCAACAAAATTAGTTACTACTGGGTAACCCAGGCCTACGAGGCTATTAAGTTAACCCCAAGGAGGATGAAATAAATTTCACGGCCTCGGTGAGCAACAAAGGTAGTTATCAACCAAACACTAAAAATGAAATTCTTAAAATCAATTTTAAATTATTAATAATTACACTTAAATTAAGGCCTCCCTTCAATTTTTAACAAATCAAAACATAAATAACTTGAATAAATCATCCTACATAAGATATATCTAAAACCACACAGCCTACTTCACACACTTAGATTTATTTGTTAGGACACGACTTCTACCTTTAGGTTATACTGGTGTTTTGTTTCTTTCTATTTCTGTGATGTGGCGATTTACGTGTGATACGTGTGCTGGTTATTCTATTACTTGTGTCAGCTTTCTGTGATGATTTCTGTAATGATGGTTTTACTTACTGCATTATCTCTATGCTGTGATGGGCAATAGACTACCCATAGGTTAGGAATAATTTTGATACTGATGATGTTTCCTGAAGGTGGTTATGCTCATACAGCGCTAAAAAGGGGGCTAAAAATAAATAAAAAATATATAATTGCTACAGGTGCTTCAGTTGCTTAGCCCCCAAATAAATAAGGGCATGGCCAAGTGTGGCTGGTTTGAGTAATTTTATTTCATATATATAACTACTTGGGATGTTTGATTTTATTTACTTAGGATAACCCTATAGGAGAGTCTAGATTTTCTTTTTAATTCTGATGTAATGTATTTGATTTATAGAGTTGTGAAATTCTGTAAAATTGGGCATTTTAATAAGATGTTAGGGATCCAAAGAGAAAAGAAAGTTCCTTTAAAGGATATTTCTTTTCATTTGGATTTTCTACTGATGATGTACCACAAGAAGACTAAAGGAAGGCGATTCACAAAAGAACCAGAAGATGAAGATTAAGACTGAAATGCCTCATTTTAAGACTTGCGTCGTTTTATAGGAGTAAAATTCAGATTGTTGTTGGTGGAGCCTGGCCACCATTACTTTTTTGTACTATATGAGGTATATTATATGACACTTATCATGGACTTTGGATAGTATTCTATTGTTTATTTTGATGATGTGTTTACTTTATTTGCGTAGTAGAAATGACATGCTTTTATAGGTTTCTTTCTTGCATGTGCATGTGCTTGACTTCGCTAGGCTCTTAAGGATAAAACTTTTATACTCATAATTAAAATTAAAAATTTTAGAAATTAAATAACATAGAAAGATAATGATATAGGGAATTAGTTGGAGATCGTCCGGGGTCGCATACATATTATTGCACTTTTCTTTTCTATGTTTAGACACTTCCCCACCTGCGGGTGTAGTTCAGATAATCTGACCTATGAGAATAAGGTTCAGAACCTGTGGAAGCCTAGTCTTCTAAAAAATATTTGTTTAAAGCCTTTTTAAATTTTCATATATTTCTAATTTGGGTACTTTAACCAGCATGTATTGCAGTAAAAATTAACTAAAATTAAAATTTAATTTCAATAGTTTTAGAAGCATAATATCATTCACAAGGGGCCATTTAAGAACTTCTCTAGATGTCTGCCTCAAATTCCAAAAACTTAGCCACCCACCCATCTTTCATAAAGACTGGACAGCATGGACTTTATACGATTAGGTGATTTTAGCTGGCTTTCTTTTCTGGCAGATATAAGCCCAGATTGTACTAGTTAGGTTGTGGATATTATGGCTGTATGTACAATACTATTTCCTTTATAGATCTAGGATCAAAGGCTAGTGGTACTAGTGTACTACTGTATACCTTATCAATGGGTAAGCTCTCTACCTTTTAGAGGCTATAAACCTCACCCATCAGCGTTATGTGGATGATCTCACCTCCATCTTTCTCTCACACATGCTTGAATGTAATTGTCTTTTTCTCCAGTTTCTCTTCTTTAGACCGGCCGGATGATGATATGATCCATGCATGATTGATCAAGCCAACTTAAGCCTATCTTTTCCTTTGAATTAGGAGAGCTTAAAAACTTCCTTATGCACCAAATCCATCTGAGAGAATAATGTATAGTCCTTAATCGAGAGTTTTCTTAAGCTGAGGCTTAAGATGTAATTAACCACGGGGGCTTACGCTCGTAAGAAACCAATCACCACATTAAATAAACCTCATATGAGCTGATATATCAAATGGGGAAAATCTCATGATCTTGATTAGGTCATATATATTATTACCCATCGAGGTGTGTAGGTGAAAACTACTATCCTCCATGGTTAATCGTATATATAATCTCATCTGCTCTTTTATTAGCCTGCTTGCATAAAGTACAAAGGCCTACGATCATTTTATCTACGGGATAGTGCGATCGTACTATTTATATTTTATTCCCTGCTAAGCAGAATCCTTTTAGAGACCCACAACGGGAATGTACAGGTCCATAAAACTTAAAAATTATGATGATAACGAACACAAACAACATTTAAAACACATTTAGAATTTACTTAACTAGTACACTTAATAAAATTTTTAGAAAAAGAAGGCCTTCAATGATTCTTGATCACCATGCACATGCGAGCTTGGAGTTGGGATTGAGTTGGGCAGTAATTGAATTTGTGTTGAAATCAATGCTAGACGCATTATCAGTCTGATGCATTGAGAAACTCTTTCCTCTTTTTGCCTGGAAAAAAAATCAAATTCTCATATGTCTTTACAAGGAATGCATCAGCTACAGGATGCCATTTACAATAAAGAATGCAATGATCTATATCTACCATTAGGTTTTCCACAATTACCTCAAACGACCCATCTTCACGGGGTTTAATTTCAGCATATCTTGCCTTCAAAATATTAATTAGCACTAGATCTCCTAGTTGTTCCATAAACCTCCTTTGCAAAAATCTCCAACCTCTCTCATTCAAACATGCTCCATCCCTATAAGAGGGAGTCTTCATACCTTCAACATGTGTGTCCCATAATATGCAGTCTTCAAAGTCTGACCAGGAATGCATACAGAACTGATAAATCTCATTCAATCTGGCCTTCTCCTCTAACACATCATTAGTGGAATGTGCTAAACATTCCTTCAATCGACTACTACCCTTCATAATCAAGTTCTTCAAAAGGATTTTTTCTATCATATACATTGCACAAGAATATTTAACTAGCAGAAAAACATTTACAGAAGGAGTGGAGAATGCAGGATACCAGCTATATGCATCCAAAGAAGGAAAATAAGCTCAATTTATAGGAGATGTCCATCAGATTATAGGATCAATTATTAGTTGGTAAGAAATAAATAAATAGTTTGATTTGACATTACTGACTGATTTGATAATACAAACTACTTAGATAACACAAACTTATTTGATTATACATGTTGATATGACAACACAAGCTAATTTGACAACACAAGCTGATCTGATAATACGAACTACTTAGATAGCACAAACTTATTTGATTATACACACTGATCTGATAACACAAGCTGATTTGACAATACGAGCTAATTTGATAACACAAGCTAATTTAAAGACACAAGATGATTTGATGACATAAGGTAATTATATTTATTTTCTTATACATTAAATTTAAAATGATGATTTTCTTATACAAAATCATGCTGATTTTCTCTTACATTAATTATAATTTTCTTATACATTAATGATTTATTTTCTCATACAAAATCATGTTGATTTCCTAATACATGCTATTTTGTATAAAAAATTCTTTTAAATTTAGTATTTGAAATACTAAAATAAATATACATATTACTTACACTTAATTAATTCAAATATATTATAATTTAATTCACATTAAAAAAATAATAACTTATGCGAACTAATAACTAGTCATCCAAAAAAGATAATTTTTTATAATGAATATGCACATGAAATGAATTACATCATAAACTAAAATACATAGAATCACTTCATACTAAATAAAAAAACTATGGTTATGAAAACATAAAAGAAGCTGATGAAGATAACATTTAGACTATATATGAAACAGATTTACTAATTCCTAAATAGCATATGCATATGTGATTGGAGCTGTGTTTTTGTTGGACAACAGTTTAGATGAAACTCGAACTCATATTGTAAGTCTTGCCAGTCCTCAGCATTGAAGAACTGTTTAGGCTGACCATCAAGTAAAACCTCCTTCATTTGATGTTTATAGAAATCATAATAAGCTAGTCAAATCTCGAATACCAACTATGATATAAAATGGCATATTGAATGTCAAGGTGATTGCAATCAATATCTAACGGGGAATGACCACCATCTCTATGGCATTTCATCTCATGGTACTGCATCTGTAGGAAATGAAAGCTGACAAGGTGACTATTCTCCTCCCAGAACCTAATTTGAACAGATTTCCAACTAACGTCATTCAAAAAATCTTTCGTCCTATAAAGTTTGACCCTGATCAACTCAGCATGCATATTTTAGAGGCAATCATCCTCATCTTCTGACCATTCATGGATGCAATACCTATAGATCTCATTCGCATCCGCCTTTCACTCCAGCGGATTGGCACCAACTTGTGCCATACAAGCATGTATTCTTCGGATTACATCATCGAACCTTTCTTTGTTGGGGATGCCTTTAAGCATTTTAATGTATGGCCAAAATATTTTGAATAACTCAAGTGAAAACTCTTCAAATATAGTTCAAATGTTTTCTATGCACTCTTTAAATAGCATAGTGTAAACATATCCAAGCATCACTTGTAGCCAAAAAATACAATAGGACATGAATGGACCATATAACTTTACAGGCAATCTGATGGGATAGAAAATTGCAAGCTACATGACATGTTAAAGAACGATGAATGAGACGATATGAGGATCCTATGCTCTAAATGTTAATTTTGGACAGAGGAATTAAATGTCTGGAGCAAGAATGCATTAATTACTTTTTACATAGAAATTTAATATCCACAACAAGTATACATTAAAATTAAATTTTAATAATTAATTTAAAAACATAACAAATTATATACAGAATCAATATAAATTCTACATTAATTAATTTACAAGTATTTTAATTTAACTAAATATACAAATACAACTCAAATTGTAACTAATTAACTATTAGAATTTCATAATAATCAATATAATTAATCATTACTTATTTATTTACTTTTTATTAATAAATTTTTTTAATTAGTAAATAATTATATTTTATTAATCATTTCATATAATAAATGACTCATTAATTATTAATTATCAGTTAAAGTATATTTTAAATATAAAAGACTAATTAAAATTTTTACACATTAATTATTCTTTTTTAAGTATAGGAAAACTATAATTTAAATATAAAATTGAAATTAACAATAATTTTTTTAAAGAATTTAATTTCTAATTTAAATACATAAAAATTGCAAAAATTATGATATTATTTATTATATGATTATTTTTATATCAATATATTCTTTTATTTAAATTTAAATTTTTTTCATATTACTTTTATATCAAAAAAATCTTTTATTTATTTTTTATTTTCATTAATATATTATGTCTCATAGATTATTTGATTATTTTTATTAATATATTATTTTCATATATCAATAATACTACCGGCAATTTGATGGGATAGGAAATTGCAAGCTGTATGACATGTTAATGCACGGTGAACGAGACGATATAAGGATCCTATGCTCTAAATGTCAATTTTAGATAGAGGAATGAAATGTCTAGAGCAAGGACATATTAATTACTTTTTACATAGTAATTCAATATCCACAATAAGTACACATTAAAATTAAATTTTAATAATTAATTTAGAAACATAACAAATTATATACATAATTAGTATAAATTCTACACTAATTATTTACAAGTATTTTAATTTAACTAAACATAGAAATAAAACTAAAATTGTAACTAATTAACTATTAGAATTTCATAATGATAAATTTAATTAATCATTACTTATTTATTTACTTTTTATTAATAAATTTTTTAGATTAATAAATAATTTTATTTAATTATTTATTTCATATAATAAACTCTTTATTTATTAATTAACATTTAAAGTACATTTTAAATATAAATGACTAATTAAAATTTAACATAGCAACCCAATAAATCTGAAACATTTCAGATCTTTGTTTAATTTAAATCAATGGTTGAAAACCCATTCCAAAATTCTATTAAACATTAAAGATCATATGGTGAGGTGAATATCTCAATAACTCCTTTCAAAATTTTCTAAAACAATGTGGAATTGTTCATCAGGTAACATGTCCATATACTCCCCAACAGAATAGAGTAGCTGAGCACAAGCACAAGCATCTTCTCGAAACTGTTTGAGCTCTACTTTTTCAAGCTGACTTGCCAAACCATTTTTGGCCTGAAGCTTTATTAACAACTGCTTATATTATTAATAGACTTCCATCCAAGCTGACTAAACAAAAATCTCTATATGAATTACTATATCACCATACTCCTAATTATTCACAACTTAAAGTATTTGGCTGCCTTTGCTGCTTATGGCTTCCTCCCAAACTTCATAATAAATTTCAGCCAGGCACTCAAGCCTATGTTTTCCTCAAATATAGAGATACTACTAAAGGGTGCAAATGTTTTAATTTCACTACAGGATGCATACAACTCTCTCGAAATGTTAAATTGTTTTAATCAATATTTCCCTATCAACATACATCTCTTGAACCAGTGTCCAGTTCACAATCTACTTTATTCCCCCCATCTCTACTCATACCACCTTCCATTGTATCTATATATACAAATCTACCTTTACCCATGACAGAACTTCCACCCGCTGCAACTTCACATCAATCTCCTCCACTCCCTACTTCTGCAGCCTCTTCTCATTCCACATCTAACTCCACTCTACCAGTTCATTTACCATTGTTTGTCTAGAACAAGCACCAAATGGTCACCCATCTTAGGACAGGTCATCCACAACCAAAGAAAATATTTGATTTATAGCATTTAGTCATTCCTACCACTCCTACCTCTTATTCGCAAGTTGTCAAGTATGCTGTGTGGAGACAAGCAATGTCGATAGAATTTGAAGCTTTACAGAGTCAAGGTACTTGGACATTGGTTCCTCACTCACCAAATCTTAATGTACTCAACTGCAAATGGTTATTCTGAACAAAATTTTATTCTGATGGCTCTATTGTGCACTATAAAGCAAGATTAGTTGCTCAAGGCTTTAATCAGGAGTTTGGACCACTTTGACACCTTCAGTCATGTAACCAAGTTTCCTACAATTCGTATTCTATTTACTATAGCAGTTGTGCGTCAATGGAATATACTTCAACTAGAAGTTTCTAATGCCTTTCTTCATGGGCCTTTGGATGAAACAGTATATATGATGCAACCACCCAAGTTTAAAGATCCTTAATTTTTGAATCATATTTGTCTATTGAAGAAGGCTTTGTATTGTCTCAAACAAGCTCCACAGTAATGGTTTGCTACATTCATAAGGTTCCTATCCGACTTTGGCTTTACCAACAGCTCAGTCGATCCATCATTATTCATCTATCATAAAGACAACTCCCAACTCTACAATCTCATTTATGTGGAAGACATATTACTTATCAGAAATGATTCTACCATTATCACCTCTCTTCTTTATGCATTACACCTGCTATTTAAGATGCGTAACCTGGCAATGTATCTCACTTTCTTGGCATACAGGTCCGTCCTCTAGGACATGGTCTTCATCTTTCCCAATCTTTATATGCTACAAATCTTTTGGAATGCTCTGGCATGAAGGATTGCAAAGTTGTTCAATCACCGCTACCAACTAAAATTCTGCCTCTTACAGAGAATTCCCAACTCTATTCCAATCCTGAATTTTATAGACAATTAGTTGGATCTCTGCAGTATCTTATAATTACACAGCCTGATATGTCCTTTGTTGTTAATATGTTATGTCAACAAATGCACATGCCCTATGAGATACACTTCCAACTCCTGAAATGAGTTCTACAATACATTCGAGGCACTTTTCATTTGGGGTTTCCGATTACTGCTTCATTTCTCGATCTCCATGTCTATTCTGATTCAGATTGGGCAATTGATCCTATAACTAGAAGTTCCATTACATGCTATTGTACCTATCTTGCCAACAATGTAGTCTCTTGGTGTGTTAAGAAGCAAACCACGGTTGCCCGCTCCTCTACCGAAGCTGAGTATAGGTCTCTTACCATGGCAGCTACAGATGTTATCTAGTTATGATGAATTCTACAGGACTTTAATTTCTCCATCTCTTCACCCACCCCTCTATTTTGTGACAACAGTTCAGCTATCACACTTGCAAAGTACCCAGTGTTTCACGCTCGTACGAAACATATTGCTATTGATTTTCACTTCATTCATGATTGCATTAAGCTAGACAACATTATTGTCCATCATATAGCTTCCGAAATCAACTAGCTGACGTATTCACCAAGAAACTTCCTATTAACCGATTTATGACTTTATGAACCAAGTTAACCATTTGTGATCCGATGCTTACCTTGCGCGGGGGGGGGGGGGGGGGGGGGGGGGGGGTTGTGTTAAAGGATATGACCTTTTTGATAAGTAAATTGAAACTTTTTTGATCCGCTTGCTTGCCTCTCCATTTTCCTTGTACAACAAGCACTACCTCTCTAAGAAGAGCAATCATAGCCACTGGTGACCTGTCACTTTCGAAATCTCAACCGTTCACTGCTAACTAACTCTGTCATCTTCTTCTATTTAAATAATACACTGTAGATAAAGATTTGAATGGAAGACAGTTTTACAATATGAATTTCTTTCTTCTCTATATTGCTTGCTCTCTCTAACTTTCTATGCAAGTCTCTTGAGCTACCCGCTAAATCAAAGACTTCCTCAATCATCTTTTAGTTGAATAAAGTATGAAGCTTTTGCCAAGTAAACTACTCTGTTGGAAAACACGTTAAATTTTAAAAATGAGGATGTATTGCTTGTAAAGAGAAATAACAAATAAGTCCTAAATTAGCTGAAACTTCATTTGTTTCATCTTATGAAATAAGGATTTTTATTCAATTTTAAGATGTCTAAGTACCTCAATGAAACATTTAGAATTAATTTGAAATATATTAAAATTTTATTTTTAGTAAATTTATGGTGGAAATAATATAAAATTCTTAGACGAACTCAACAATATCAAAAGCATTTGGATTTGACCTCAATGTACTTAAATCATGCACTTTAAATTATAGTTTAAAACTTTTTGAGATTATTTCAAAAATCAATTTCGGGTCTGATCTAAACCCAACTCATTGACCCATTTTGACACCATTATGCATATGTGTCCATATCTTCTACTCATTAATCTCCTATTGGAATTATTTTTCTTTCCTACCATTAGATCACATTTTTCTATCAATATGAGATTTCATTAATTAGTAAGTGATGAAGGCTTCTGAAGTATAAGGTTTAATATTTTAAAATAAAAAATGGTTACATTTATATTCAGCTTAGATTCTAAAAATATTTATGGAAATATTTCTGTTTTAGGTCAAATTTAAGTTATTTTTGTTGGTGTAAAAAAAAAAAACATATACTGGATTTAAGTAAAATTTATGCAAAAAGATCTGTTCAATATTTTTATATATTCGTTATAATTCAGTATTATATTTAATTTAGAAATTTAGATTAGAATTATTTTTTTAATTTTAGGTTATATTTAGGTTTAATTTGTGTGCATTAGATTTATATTTTTTTAAAAGAAATTTTAAGTAAAATTTATATATCTATTCGATATTTCAAATTAAATTTGGTAGGTGAGATCATATTCTGTATTTTTTTTGTTGCAAATACAACGTATTCATATATATTCAAAGTAAAAAAACATGAATACCTAATTTACTTTTACCTCAGTTTAAAAGATAAGCAAATAAATTTATCAAGAGTGTTTACATAGTTTCTCAAAAGCATTTATTTTTATTCAAAGGAAATTTTAGATGTTCATGCTCTAAACACAAAAATCTAGCGTATATAACACTTGATGAGATTACACTTAATTTATATCATAAAGAATCTCTGCCAAATTATAACCTCTAGATATTAATGGAGGGTTTGACCAAAATATTATCTCTTAATGTGGTGTATTAACAAGTTTTGCAACTAAAAATGAAGAAAATATTGAGAAATAAAAAGATTTTTTTTTGATGTAATTAACACACAATTTACAGAGCATACAAACATTAAAGCTCAAAAGTTTTATGAATTATTATGTGTAACTCAGTAACCACATTACTATGATTGCACATCTCACTCCAAGTTATCAGCCGCAATAGAAAACTAATCCAAAAAATAATTTGAAAGTTCGATAAGGATGTAAAGCCTAAGTGAACTTATCTCTAGGCACACCAAGAAAAGTGGGGGGGGGGGGGGGGGGGTGGTTAGTGAGTTTAAAAACTAATTGCTTAATTGAAAAAAACAAGAACAATATTTTTGGATTTTTCAATATTTGAAAAAAATAGCAATTTTCACATAGTGCGGAACCAAACAAATTTATCAAAATATCTAAGCAATGATGATGATATTCTAATCAGAATAATGAATCATAAAGTACGATTTTCACCAAGTAGTTATAATGGAATTAAAATCTAGAAAAGTAAAAATGCGAGAATAAAAAATAGAACAAACATACCAGAGATTTATAGTGGTTCGATCAAACAATGACCTACACTACAGGAAAATTGTCAATTACCGGTGGTAATTCTCGGCGGTTTAGATATATTTTCCAGTAATTTGTAAAAAAATTGGCAATTTTTTGGTGGTTTATAAACCGCCGGAAACCGCATAGGAAATGAAAACAGGCGGCCATTTTCTGGCAGCAAAAATTTCTGGCGATTTTTTGGCAGCTAAAAGAAATGGAATTAATTGAACACAAAACAACGGGTAAACTGCATGTAAATTCTGGCACAAAAACCACCAATGACCATCAGTTTATTACCGATGATAAAAAACCACAAGTATATCCTGCAACCAATCCACCAGTTGGTTCCGGTGGAAAAATAAAAAAATTGGCGGCAACTTCAAGCTGTTTGGTATCGAAGTTTCTGGCAGCCAAACGACTGTTATATCCGACAGCCAATTCGTAGCATTTGCAAAAAAAATTGGCAGCCCTCCTCTATTTACACCAATTTTCATAATTGCCTGCACACAATTCAAAACATATATAAAATAATTTTGATTTCCAAAATCAATAGAACAGTTCATATGAAATAATAATACACAATCAACATATTTATTTACATAATCTACAATAACCAGACATAGTTCTTTAAACAAATAATAATACATATGTTCCACAATCAACATAATATATAAAATCCACAGTTAAATGTTCCAAATACACCAAACAGTTCTTCAAACAAATAATAACAAATAACAACACTAATCATCCTCCGTGTCCTCGCTGCCCTGTGATTTAGGTGTAGGCTCTTGCTCTTTATTCTTCTGATTTTCAGCTCAATATGATCGTATCTCCATCTACATCTCATTTTAAATCTTTCTCATCTCCTCTATCTCTCTTGTTAGGGTAGCAACTCTCTGGCTAACAATTTCTTCAGCTACACTAACATCATAAAATGCTAAAGTAGATGTACTACCCTCATAAGCATATCCCTACAAACCTAAGCCATTAACCCTCCCCCTCTATCTTCCTCCAATAACATCTGACTATGTATGATACTTAGAAAACTATGTCGATCCTAATGGTGATCCCTCACCAGTAAACTTTTTACTTTCTCGAAGTCGTATAAAATCATCCTGCGAGAATAAATCTATAAAATAAAATTTCTATTTATTTAGTTTTATTACTCAAAAAATTAACTCACGTGAGTTTTTCTCGCCTTCTCATCAACCCACTGATGATCAGCTTGATGTTGGTGAGTCCTCATATGTAGCTTTAGTGGTGTCAGCTTCTGCCCAAGAAACTCTTTCTGTAAATAGAAAATATAGTTAAAATAATATACATGTATTTATTAAACTAAATGAAATAATCTTTTATCAGACATCGTCTATGTTCAATATGAGGCACTGATCCGCCAGTATGAAGTGAGCTTCCTAAACTCCCACAGACATATGCTCTATTTTTCTTATTATACTCTCTCAATTGGGTGAACTCAGTGCTCACCCAAGCTCTACTCAAATTAACCCATACTCCCTTGCCAATCCATAATGGATGCTGCCCATACTTTCTAATGTCCATGAACATGTCCCTAAGATGAGTTAATCGGCCTCCCTTCTCAAAAATTATTTTGATCCTCATGCCATGCTTAGGCAACCACCTAAAATCTTTATGTAAAACATAGGCATAATAAATA
The DNA here is from genome assembly GCA_019925795.1 of Dendrobium chrysotoxum. Classification (NCBI taxonomy): domain Eukaryota; kingdom Viridiplantae; phylum Streptophyta; class Magnoliopsida; order Asparagales; family Orchidaceae; genus Dendrobium; species Dendrobium chrysotoxum. Next base: position 17,026,901 of record CM034311.1, read on the forward strand.
ATATTAATATAAATGAAATAAAATATTTTAAGTAATGCCAAATAAATATACCTAAAATTCTTTGAACCATATATCCTTAACTTCCTTTGGAATCTTCTACCATAATAAGTAAGGAGCATCATATTTGCTCCGTATGATGTCCCGAATCTTCTAGGTAGGCTGCCTTGAGGGATTGAAGCTATAGGTTAAAATTTTTGTCAATAATATACAATAGATCAAATTATAATAGCTTTACAAAATAAACTGAACTTGTATATCGCCCTCAGGATCGATGTATACACATTTATCTGCTACTGTTGCAGGCTCCCCAGCACCAACTTCTTCTTGTGTTGATGGTCCACCATATTCTAGTTGCACATGGGGTAGATGATAATAGGGGGTGGTAAGGAGGGTAAGGGAAGGTTGATGGAGTTATTTGTAATGTTGGTGGGGGGTAATATTGATAGAATGGAGTTGAGTGTGTCTAATATGGAGAGGGAAATCAAGGACTTATAGACATAGGATGAGGGAAGTACCCAGGAAGGGGTGGTTCTCCAACCACAGCTGGATCTGATTGTCCCGGACCCTACTTAGTAAGGGGCTACTATTGACTCCCAAGTGGTGGTGATTGAAAGTTCGATAGGGATGTTAAGCCCTGATGAACTAGTCCCGAGGCTAACCAAGAGGGGGGGGGGGGTGAATTGGTTATTTTAAAATTTATGAGCAACACAGAAATCTTTCTGATACTTTATAGTGGAAACAAGTAAACAAGTATGAAAAGATCAACCACAGATATTCACCCAAGCAGTTAATATCAGTAAAGTAAAGTGCAAAACGTTATCAGAAAAAGCAAACCAGATTTTATAGTGGTTCGGTCAACTTGACCTACGTCCACTCCCCGAAGCCTCACCTCCGGGTATTGCACTAAACAGAAAGTGACTCTCCTTTAGCTCCCTCAGCAAGGCGGAGAAGCCTGTACAAAAACTCCTTTCCACCGACATGGTGAGGCAGAGAACCTGACCTCCTTTCGCTTCCTCCTAAAGCAGGCAGAAAATCTCAGACTCCTTTTGCTTCCTCCTGAAGTAGGCAGAGAACTTCGAACTCCTTTCGCTTCCTCCTGAAGTGGGCAGAGAACTCGGATCTTCTAGCGAACGATCCTCCACGAAGAACACCGACGAGAACAGAGACGACGGACAGAGAAGACGACTCTGATCCTTTCTTGGAGCAACCTTAGTGAATCCCTCACTAACTCGCCCTCACAAGATCCTCTCTCTCTCTCTCGTGTTTCTCTGGAAAGGAAAGTGGCAAAAGATTTTTCTTGTTCAAACAAAAAGTTCTTTTATATGAGGGCTCAAAAATAGCCCTAAATTTCAACTGGTCGGCCAAGATCATCCAGGATGATCTATGGATCATCCTGTACGATCAGTTCAAAATCAGCTGCATCAGCCTGGACGATCTGGCTCTTCTGGACGATCAGTAGAAAAAATTGTTCATATCATCCCGTATGATCCTGCGATCGTCCGGGACGATTAGTGTAAATCGAGAATATCGTCCAGAAGATAGCTCGGGTCGTCCAGAGAAAGTTGTGTTGGACGACCAAAAAATGACTTGATTTTTTGGTCGTCCAACACAACTTTCTCTGGACGACTCGAGCTGTCTTCTGGACGATATTCCTCGATTTACTCTAATCGTCCCGGACGATCGCAGGATCGTACGGGACGATATGAATAATATTTTTTACTGATCGCCCAGAAGAGCCAGATCATCCAGGCTGATGCAGCTAATTTTAAACTGATCATACAGGACGATCTAGGCTGACCAGTTGAAATTTATGGCTATTTTTGAGCCCTCATATAAAAGATCTTTTTCTTTGAATAGAAAAAATCTTTTGCCACTTTCCTGTTCACCTAGAGAGAGAGAGAGGTTGGGAGAGAGAGAGAGGATCTAGTGAGGGGGAGTTTGTGAGGGATTCATAAAGGTTGCTCCAAGCACGGATCAGAGTCATCTTCTCTGTTCTTCGTCTCTTGTCTTTGTGGGTGTTCTTGGAAGGATCGTCGCAAGACGATCTGGGTTCTCTGCCCGCTTTAGGAGGAAGCAAAAGGAGTCTGGGTTCTCTGCCCGCTTCAGGAGGAAGCAAAAGGAGTTCGGGTTCTCTGCCCGCTTCAGGAGGAAGCAAAAGGAGTTTGGGTTTTCTGCCCGCTTTAGGAGGAAGGAAAAGGAGTTCGGGTTCTCTCCCTCACCAGGTGGTGGAAAGGAGGTTTTTGTATAGGCTTCTCCGCCTTGCTGAGGGAGCTAAAGGAGAGTCACTTTCTTTTTAGTACAATACCCGAGGGGAGGCTCCATGGAGTAGATGTAGGTCAAGTTGACCAAACCACTATAAAATCTGGTTTGCTTTTCTGATTCTATTTTGCACTTTACTTTTTTGATATTAAACTGCTTGGGTGAATATCTGTGATTGATCTTTTCATTCTTGTTTACTTGTTTCCGCTGCAAAGTATTGAAAAAATTTTTCTGTTGCTTGTGAAATTTTAAATAACCAATTCACCCCCCTCTTGGTTAGCTTCGGGACTAGTTCACTAGGGCTTAACATCCCTATCGAACTTTCAAGTGGTATCAGAGCGGGATTCATAAAATCTAGTTTTAAAAAACTTTTAAATTTGATCCGTGGCTAACTATAACAATCGTAATACTGCTGAAGGTTATTCTATTGCAAGACCACTGTTGTTTAATAACATTCCATTTGATTTTTGGAAAACACACATGTCTACTTTTCTTCAATCAATCGATTATCGTATGTGGATGTTAGTTAAAGATGGTTATGAAGCACCATATAGACTTGTTAATGGTATTAAAACTGAACTCCCATTTGCAGATTGGACTTTTGATGATCGTGATTTAGCATAGTTAAATATAAAGTGTTTGAACTATTTCTTTTGTGCTTTAAAATCTGAAGACTATATGCGTATTTCTACGTGTATAATGGGTAAAGAAATATGGGATAGATTGTGTATAACATATGAAGGTACAACTGAAGTCAAACAGTCTAGGTTAAACATCTTGTTACATGATTATGAACTTTTTTGCATGAAACCTAGTGAGATGATTTCAAAAATATACACAAGGTTCACTCAAATTTTTACCTCTTTGCATGCTTTAGGTAGAGAACTTACAAACTATGAAAACGTGAACAAAATTCTTAGATGTTTGCCTTCTTCATACGATGCTAAGATTACTGCGATCACAGAATCTAAAGATTTAAATACTTACTCTATTGACAGCTTACTTGGATCCCTCATTGCTTACGAGCAAGGGGTGAACTAAAGACAACTTGATGCAGGTGAACGAAAGAAGGAGAGAATAGTGGCACTGAAGGCCAACGAGAGTGATTCTAGTTCTTTCGGGTCTGATAGTGATGATGTTGCCTTAATCACTAGGCAATTCAAAGCTTTCTAAGGAAGAAACATAAGAACTATCAGAAGTGGAACAAAGATAAGTCCAGTAAAAATTTTAAGGGTTCATCTGATACTGTTTGTTTTGAATACAGGAAGCCCGAACATATTAAGGCTGATTGTCCTACAGTTAAAGCTCATCCAAGCAAGGAGAAGGGTGAGGAGAAGCACAAGTTTAGGAAGGACAAGAAGCGGATTCAGAAAGCATTCTGGGCAGATTCTACATCCGACTCTTCTGAGACTGAAGCTGAAGAGGAGGAAACAAATTTGTGTCTGATGGCTGATGATCACCCTGGTCAGTCTGACCAAGAAGAGGTATGTGAGCTTACTTACGATCAGTTATTTGAAGTTTCTGAAAAAATTCATACATCGTATAGGAAGCTTAAGAAAATCCATGCTAGTTTGAAATTAGATTATTTGACTTTGTAAAAAGAGCATGATATTTTAATTAAAGATCATTCCACTGTTGATTCCAATCACATGTCCTTGCTTGATGAATTCGATGAGTTGAATAAAAAATATTCTAATTTAACTATTGAGCATGATTTGTTAAAAACATCACATGTTGAATTAGAAATTGCTTTTAAGAAATTGAATGATATGGCATGTGACTTAGAAAGTAATGAAAGTGCAAGAACTTTTGAAATTGCTAGTTTGAACAAGAAAAATGAATTTTTGAGAGAAAAGATTGCTGCCTTTGAAAAGAATAAAACACCGCCTACTTTTGAACAGTTTTATGTACCGCCACCTCTTGATAAATCTGTTGGAAATTCATCAAAGCATGTTTCATACACATCTAGGAAGAGGCACTATCACTCACGACATTTAGTTAATCCTTTTCCTGGTATTAGATGCTTTTCATGTGGCATGTTAGGACACATTGCTCACACCTGCACTGACACATTGGGTGTCGAGGCCCAAATTGCCTGTTTCATAGCACAGCACACATGCATTGCATTCTTCTTTTCATAAAAAGGAACCCAAACTTGTTTGGGTTCTTAAGATTGACATTTGATGATTTTGTAGGTGTGCTCTCACACAAGACCTCATGAGAGCATGTGGTACCTGAACAGCGGATGTTCTAGACACATGACTGGAGACGCAAATCAGTTCATTTCGCTGGAGGCCAGGGTTGGAGGCAAGGTTACACTTGGAGATAACACCACCAGGAGGGTGGTAGGTTCAGGTATAATTGGTGATTCAAAGAATTTTATGATTCATAATATTTTGCTTGTAGATGGACTGAAACATAACCTGCTGAGCATCAATCAACTTTGTGACAAGGGATACATCATCAAATTCCTGTCCACTGGCTGCATTTTAAGCTTAAATGATAAAGTTGTTTTGCAGGGGCAAATGATCAATAACGTCTACAAGCTGGATGTAAGTTGCATTAAATCTGAGAATTTAATTTGCTTAAAAACTATTACTGATGAGTCTTGGTTGTGGCATAGGAGATTATGTCATGCCAGTATGAAAACCTTTAGGAGAGTCACCCAATAGGACTTAGTTAGAGGTGTGCCCAAGCTTAAGTTCACTAAGGATCACCTGTGTGATGCCTGTCAGTTAGGGAAGCAAGTCCACTCCTCCTTTCACTCTGTTAAGGACATTAGCACCTCTAGACCTTTAGAAGTCCTTCACATGGACCTTTTTGGACCCATTAGTACTGCCAGCTTAGGGGGGAGAGTCTATGGTTTTGTGATTGTAGATGATTATTCTAGGTTCACTTAGGTTAAGTTTTTATCACATAAATCTGAGTCGTTTGATGAGTTTAAAGCTTTCTTTATTTGGACTTAGAAGAAGTTAGGATGTGAGATTATTACCATCCATAGTGATCACGGAGGGGAGTTTGAAAATGAAAGATTTGGAATTTTCTATGAGGAGAAAGGAATTAGTCACAATTTTTCAGCTCCTAGGACCCCTCAGCAGAACGGGGTAGCTGAAAGGAAGAATAGGACCTTAGTGGAAGCCGCTAGAGCCATGCTTGCTGAGTATTCACTTCCTAAATACTTTTGGATTGAAGCGGTGAACACTGCCTGTTATGTGCTGAATAGGGTGAATGTGAGAGTCAATCTGAAAAAGACACCTTATGAGATCATTAAGGGTAGAACTCCAAACCTATCCCACCTCCATGTCTTTGGTTGTAAGGTTTTCATTCACAATAATGGGAAATCACCCTTAGGAAAATTTGACCCCAAATTTGTTGAAGGAGTGTTCTTAGGATATTCAAGTGTGAGAAATTCTTTAGGGTGTTCAATAAGAGGACTTTAGTGGTGGAAGAAACGACCCATGTAGTGTTTGATGAATCTGATCCTAAGGAGTCTAGATCTGAAGTAGAAAATGAAGAGATTGTTGAGGTTACCCAAGAGGTTGGAAATGTAAATCTGGAGGAGAGGGTAGAACCTCAAACCACACTGCCTAGAGATTGGAGATATTCTTCGAGTCATCCTAAAGAACTGATCTTAGGAGACCCTTCTGAAGGTGTTAGGACTAGGCATGGACTTAGAAAGAATGTAAACCATTCCGTCTTTATATCAATGACTGAACCCACCAACATCAATCAAGCCCTTTCGGATGAGTTTTGGATTGTAGCAATGCAAGAAGAATTGAATTAGTTTGTAAGAAATGATGTTTGGGAGTTAGTACAAAGACCTAAATATCAAAGTATAGTGGGAACCAAGTGGGTCTTTAAGAATAAAATGAATGATTCTGGTGTGGTGGTTAGGAATAAGGCAAGATTGGTGGCTAAGGGGTATAATCAGATTGAAGGGATTGATTTTGAGGAGACCTTTGCCCCTGTAGCAAGATTGGAAGCCATTAGAGTGCTACTAGCCTTTGCCTGTTATAAGGGATTTAAGCTGTTTCAAATAGATGTAAAGAGTGCCATTTTAAATGGGGTAATAAAAGAGGATATTTTTGTAGAACAACCCCTAGGTTTTTATAGTTCCCAATATCCAAACCATGTTTATAAATTAAAAAAAGGCTTTATATGGATTGAAACAGGCACCCAGAGCTTGGTATGAGAGGCTTAGCACATTCTTGTTAGAAAGAGAGTTTGTTAAGGGAAGCGTAGACACCACCCTTTTTCTTAGGAAAGTAGGAGATGATATACTCATTGTCCAAATTTATGTTGATGATATACTCTTTGGATCTTCTGATAAAGACCTATGTGATGATTTTTCTAAAATAATGAGTAAAGAGTTTGAGATGAGTATGATGGGAAAGTTGTCCTATTTTTTGGGATTTAGCATAAGACAATTGGATGATGGAACCTTCTTGAATCAATCAAAATATACAAAGGATATCTTCAAAAAATATGAAATGGACAAAGCCAAGCCAATCAATACTCCCATGAGTTCTAGTGTTCAGTTGGACAATGACCCAATTAGAAAATCTATTGATCAAAAGAAGTTTAGGGAAATAATAGGATCACTACTTTACCTGACTGCTAGCCGACCTGATATCTTATTTAGTGTTTGTCTTTGTGCTAGGTTTCAAGCTGATCCTAAAGAGTCCCACCTGACTGCTGTTAAGAGAATTCTTAGATATCTTTTAGGGACCCCAAACCTAGGAATTTGGTACCCTAGGCACAACACTTCTTTTGAGATTATTGGATATTCTGATTCTGATTTTGCCAGGTGTAGAGTTGATAGAAAGAGCACTTCAGGAACTTGTCAATTTATAGGACAGTCGTTAGTCTCCTGGTCCAGTAAAAAGCAGAACTCAGTTGCACTTTTCACTGCTGATGCTGAGTACATTGCCTTAGGGAGTTGTATGGCCCAAGTCCTTTGGTTGAAACAACAAGTTTTGGATTTAGGATTACCTGTTGGTACAATTTCTATTCTGTGTGATAATACTAGTGCCATCTACATTTCTAAGAATCCTATCCAACATTATAGAACCAAACACATTGACATAAGGTATCACTTTATTAGGGACCATGTTACAAAATGAGACATCGAGCTACATCATGTGACAACTAAAAATCAGCTGGCTGACATATTTACTAAACCACTGGCCTTTGACTCATTCAGCATTTTAAGGACCAGACTTGGTGTGATTGACTTAAATGCTTAATTTTGATGAATTCTAATTTCTGATTTGATTGATTTAACTGATTTATTTCTATTAGTTAGTTGTGTGATTTGATTCTCCATTTTCTATTTGTTATTGTTTTTACAATTTTTATTTTACTCATGTTGTTAGTTTTTGTTTTGAATATGTATTCTGATTTGATTTACTACTTGCTTTTTGCTTTACAAATTTTGATGTTAAAAAAAAAATATTTGATCACTGCTCACTACTTTTGATAAATGGAATTTCTGACTAAGAGTTTTACCTTATTTTTATTCGGAAGCCGGTAAGCGGTGATTGATTCCACTGGATCTGTTAAAGGGAAGAAACATTGATGATTGTTTCTCTTCCTCTAACTCCTTTACTGGTGTATTGTTTCTTTTGGATAAAAATCTTCTTCAAAATTAAAATATTAGTTTTTGAAATAGAGATTTATTTTATCCTCCTACAGTAATCTACCTCATATGAGTAGTGTTTTCAAAGTTTGAATCAGTGTTAGGTTTTTTTAATCAGGTGATTGCACTTATCATATGACTTATGGGTTTTGTTTTGTGAATTATCTTCCCTACTGTAGAGAATGTGTTTTGCCTTCTCTTATGTTTGGACGGTATTTTCACAGTTGAGATTCTTTAACTATTATGAAAGGAAGCAAGCTTACAAAAGATGCGCAGTGCGCCAACCAAATTGAAAAAGAGGCATAAAATGAGCCCAAAACTAAAAAGATGCGAAAATGTCAAATACACAAAGTGTATCAAAAATTAAAAGATGCGCAGTGCGCCAAACAAATTGAAAAAGAGGCACAAAATGAGCCCAACATAAGTTTTCTTCTCTTTCAGATCTTTAAATGTGTTAGAAAAATTCGTGTGCCACTTAATATGTTCAAGAGCTTGAGATTGAAAATCATGATTTCTGATTCCTTACTTTGTAATACTATTTTATCAGTTATTTTTCTGGAACGAGGCTTGAAAGGATCTCTTTTCGGATCTAATTTCTTCTTTTCTGAACTTGATTTTTTGTCTGAAAGGGATTTGAGCATATAGGGTGTACGAGGTCGGAGTTACGAAAGTCAATTTTTCCAAACTTTTCTAGATTTTAGCGGTGTCTTTTGTCTTCTTATTGGTTTTTGAATTAAAAATTTAGGGAAAACTTCTATCTACTGGAGCAGATCGTTTAAAAAAAAATATATTTGTTGTGTTTTCTGTTTCAATCTCTTTCACTATTTTGTGTATTGTGTGTTTTAAGTCATTTTCTTTTGCCCTCCTCCTTTTTGTGATGTCAAAAGGGGGAGTCCGTTGTAGAAGTTTCTGTTCTTATTTTATTTTTTTATAGTTGTGTTTCTTGTATTGCGTTTCCTGTATTGCTTTGATTGTTAAATGAAAATTAAAAAAAAATTCTATTTTTTGAAACTACTGCATATATGTTTGCCATCATCAAAAAGGGGGAGGTTGTTGCAAATCTAGTTTTGATGATGACAAACATGTTTCTATTGTGTTTTGCTTGGCTAACCCGTTTCAGGCACAAAAATCACAAGCAACTCAAGCCAACTCAAGATCGGGTCCAAGTTTGTCCAATGTACGATTTTCCTTTTTCTTGAGTCAATTGTAAGATAACTGATCCCCTAGCTAAGTAACCTTGCACACGCACACTCAAGGGGAGAGTTTTAGAGAATTAGAGTTTCTGTCCAAGATTTATTTAGATCGTCCTGGACGATATTCACATCATCCTGGACGATCCAGTAAAAATAGAAACCCTAATTAGGGCGACCATGTTAACTGTGTCTGATTAAGCAGATCGTCCTGGATGATTCTTGGATCGTACAGGATGATAGGCTCAAATCAGAAATTCTCAACCGCCAGATCAAGTTAGGCAAGTTCTTATTTTTAGATATTTGGTCTGATCGTCCTGGACGATTCGTGTATCGTCCTGGACGATTCAGTACAATTATGCCTAAATTAATCTGGTAATTAAGGAAAGCAATTTATATTTGATTGATACGATCATATCATCCCGAACGATCGCAGGATTGTCCCGTACTATCATGATCGTCTAGTGCATTTCAGCTGTACGACCCGAACTGTGTACAGGACGATTTGGGCACTTTTTGAACTAATCATACAGGATGATCTCCTTATCGTCCTGGACGATTAAGTCATTTTTTGGTCGTCCAACACAACTTTCTCTAGACGACCCGAGTTGTCTTCTGGATGATATTCCTCGATTTACTCTAATCGTCCCGGACGATTACAGGATCGTACGGGACGATATGAACAATATTTTCTACTGATTGTCCAGAAGAGCCAGATCGTCCAGGCTGATGCAACTGATTTTGAACTGATCGTACAGGATGATCTAGGTCAACCAGTTAAAATTTAGGGCTATTTTTGAGCCCTCATATAAAAGATCTTTTTCTTTGAATAGAAAAAATCTTTTGCCACTTTCCTGTTCAGAGAAACTCTAGAGAGAGAGAGGTTGGGAGAGAGAGAGAGGATCTAGTGAGGGGGAGTTTGTGAGGGATTCACAAAGGTTGCTCCAAGCACGGATCAGAGTCGTCTTCTCCGTTCTTCATCTCTTGTCTTTGTGGGTGTTCTTGGAAGGATCATCGCAAGAAGATCCGGGTTCTCTGCCCGCTTCAGGAGGAAGCAAAAGGAGTCTGGGTTCTCTGCCCGCTTCAGGAGGAAGCGAAAGGAGTTCGGGTTCTCTGCCCGCTTCAGGAGGAAGCAAAAGGAGTCTGGGTTCTCTGCCCGCTTCAGGAGGAAGCAAAAGGAGTTCGGGTTCTCTGCCTCACCGGGTAGTGGAAAGGAGGTTTTTTGTACAGGCTTCTCTGCCTTGCTGAGGGAGCTAAAGGAGAGTCACTTTCTGTTTAGTGCAATAGCCAGAGGGGAGGCTCCGGGGAGTGGACGTAGGTCAAGTTGACCGAACCACTATAAAATCTGGTTTGCTTTTCTGATTCTATTTTGCACTTTACTTTTCTGATATTAAACTACTTGGGTGAATATCTGTGATTGATCTTTTCATTCTTGTTTACTTATTTCCGCTGCAAATGTATCGAAAAGATTTTTCTGTTGCTCGTGAAATTTTAAATAACCAATTCACCCCCCTCTTGGTTAGCCTCGGGACTAGTTCACTAGGGCTTAACATCCCTATCAAACTTTTACAATAAACTTCTATCGCATCATCCTTATAGTATAATATATATCCATTTATATAATAATCAATTTTTGTAGCGATGAGACCCAACTTGGATTCTAATTTCTTTGTTAGATATAAATCTATGGGAATTAAATTGTCCGCTAGATTTATTTTCTTGAGAAGACCAATGAAGTAATTGAAATAATCATGAGAAATATTATATTTATTTTTGATACTTAGCATAGTAACAACAATCAATAATTTTGAATGAGTTTTTCAACCATCCTAAATTTATTTTTGAGCAACATGTAGTAATTCAAAGAATTTTTTGGTTTCTATGTTTGGTTTCTTTTCTACGCTAGCCCTTAAATTAGGACCTGCTGCATCAAAAATAAGTTCTTCATACAGTCTACTGATTTGATCTTCATTAACTATTTCAAAAGCTATGGATGGAGTGGCATGAGTATCTTTATGTGGCTCATACTCTTCATGTAAGGCCCAAATCTAATAGCCTGGAATAAATCCCCTACGAGGCCTTGTATTTAATTTCTCTCATTGACTTGTTTCAAAGTCTTTGGATGCTGAGTGTTTTTGAGAGAGAGCTTTGAGAGGAAGATCTAGGAGAGCTTTGGGAAGAAGATGGAGAGCTTACGTGTGAGGGAGAAGTAGTGTGAGGGGTTTACACAATTTCTCCAAGCGAGTGTCTTGCCTTGTTCTGAATTTAGGATGGAATAGTTACCTTGCTCTTCACTCACAAAAACCTCTTTCTCACTGAAAGCCAATACCTCATCATCATTCGATGGAGTATAATCTTGAGAACAACCTGAAGCTTCAACTCTCCCAATAGACTCTTTTCCTTTACCCAAAATAATAGTAACAATCTCTTCATCCCATATCGATAGCTTGGAAGGTGCTACTCCTCTCTGAAGGCTCCAAAACCTCCTTTTCCCTCGAAGACGAGGAAGAATCACTCCATTATGTAGGTACCCAAGGATTCTTACTAATCGGTGATGCCTTCAAGCATGCACCAGCATCAACATCCTTCTACTTATTTGAGCAGACTTCTGGATGAACATCAACAATGACTGAAGGCTTCTCTTTCATTCTCATGCCCACTATCACAACTATAGAAGAATATGCCATGTCTGCAAGAAAGTGCAACCAACAAGTCCTTCTACAAGGCCATAAATATAGAATCAAAATAAAGTAAGGACTTTGCCTCATCAAAGTGAGCAAATTGCTTACCATTAAAAGTCTTAAAAATTTTCTTATAACCAACATGGTGAGGAATGATCAATGGTTCATTCTTCACCAGCCTCAACACCTCAACAGACAACCTGGGAGGGCCAACTTCATCTTCTTAAGTGGTACTAAAACAACTGACATGTTCCACTTAAGTATGCATAGAACTATAATAAATTTTGCTTTCTAGTTATATACCTTATTGATCAAGCTAATTATCTTGCCTGATGCATATTAGAATTGGATGAAACATTCTTTGAATGACTTTACTATAAACCCGTCCCCCATAAATAATGCTCCCACAAAAAAGAAGCAAAATATATAATTTCCACCATAAAATTTGGTGATAGCTGATCAAGGATAGCTCCATAGAAATTTAGAACTTCTTTTATCTTGGCACTTAGAGGAAATCACAGCCCTAGTGCTAAGCGATCAATGGGGATGACTAGTTCCCCTTTGTGACTAGTGTGAGGGGTTTACTCAACAGGGTGAGGGATATGTAACCTAATAGGTGACGAAGGAGTTTGACAGGTGGGAACTCCAACATCAATCTGAGGAGAATCCTCACATCCCTGAATAAGGAGTCGAAGGATTTTAACAGGTAACTAAACTGGAGCATCCCTGATCTAAATTCCAATAGTTCTACTTATCTTCATTGGTACATATGGTTCAACCAAAGGTATGGGCCTCTTGCCCTTAACATCCACTGGCTGCAAGTTTTTAACAATCTCTTTTGACTTGGCTACCACAGGGGCCAACTTTGAAAGTCTTGAAGGGGGAACTGGAGGTCTACCGCTGAGAGGGTTACTCCTACCAGATCCAGTTAAAACTATCTCCTCTATTTTTGCAGTTAGGAGACGAGGCACCCAGTGATATCTATCCACTAACACTGAAGCGACTAGTTGCTTGACAAACTTTTTGTTTCTCCTCACTAGCTGAGGAGTTAGGTTTCTAGCTTCAGACTTTTCTTCTTTCAACACTTTTTTTTCAAGCTTATGTGAGATCACCCCCTTCGGGTGTCTCACATACTGTTCTTATGTCTGACCTGTTTCAGCAGCACAGGTGTGGATGATGTTCCTTAATATTCTTATTCTTAAAGTATTTTTCTCTTTTGTAGTTCTCTTGACAGTGTAGTCAACCGGGCTTGGTGGAGAGCTAGTAATCCGCGTGACTCTCTCCTCCCCTGCAGCAGCTACGAGGGGGTGAAAATGACTCCCTTTCAGGAGTGGAGAAGAGGCAGGGATAGGTAGCTCCTCAACAACCTCACGCTTAACTAGACTCAGAGCCTTCTGTTCAGCTATCTTTCTGGACTTAGTGATTTTCTTTCTCACCCTTCTCAAGTAGTTCTTCCTGGCACACTTAGTGCCAAACAGTGCTCCAGAACTAGAGGATCCCTTCTCAACAGTAGACTTCACCTCAGTCTTCTTGTCCTCACTTTGGACTGAGGGTGCAGAAGGTGTAAGAGCAGCTCCTGCTGTAAGCTCTAGCATTGGGGGAAGGTCACTTGTGGCCCCCACAGCTAACTCAACTACTGGCTATTCTCACCCTCAGTAGTAAGGTTTATAATTGTCCAACCATTCATAGCCAGTTTCAGAGTCTTAAATCCCATTCCAAACTGAATTGCACTGCTATGAATTAATTCCTCAACTTGAAGGTCTCGGTCAATTGAGAACAGAAGTTTCCCAGCCATTGTAGAAGGTTTGATTGTCTGAAATTTGAAAGAGAAGATTTGGATCAAACTTTTGAATTTGAATTTTGATAAGAAATTTTTCTATATTTTATCATATAAATCAAATTATAAGAACTATAATTCGATACGTAACAATAAAATGTAGACGTCAATTTTGACTTAAAGAAAATTTAAATTTTTGCTATATATGTTTAACTACAAGAGAATATTGTAGAAAATATATAACAACGATGATCTGGATTTGATTTGAATGAATTTGACTGGAGGTTTGAATTTTTGAAACTTGAAGGATTTTCCTTGATTATTTGAAGCCAATAAGTTGAATTTGATTTGTACTTTGATAGTTAACAAATTTCAAAGAAAATCAAGAAATTTCAACTCGACTCTCTTACCCTACTGAATAGACTAGGGATAAGATGTCAGAGATTTGAATTGATGAAATTTTTGGATATTTGAAATCTAGATTTAGAAGCGATTGAATTTGTATTGTACATGTCATACTACAAGAGGATATTGCATGTAACAACAAAATTTGAATTGAATGGGATTTCAGTGACTCGAAAATCCGGCAGCATTTCCTCTCATTTTTGAAACTCAAGGTGTTGAATTTATATTCAACACAATGGTTTACAAATTTCGGGGAAGATCCTATAGGAATGAACTAGACTCTTTTACCTTGTTGAAAGTAGAATGTCAGAGTTCAAAGATTTGAGGAACACTGAAATTAGACATTGGATTTGAATTATCAATGTTAATCTATAAGAGGTATTGTAGAAGAACATATAACAATTGATGATTAAAATTAAATGGATGTTTTTGAAAACTCGAATTTCCGGCAGCACCTCCCCTTATTTTTGAAACTCGAGGTGTTGAATTTGCATTCAACTCAACTGTTTATAAATTTTAAGAAGAGCTAAATTAAACCACTTGACTCTTTTCATTTCAAAAGAGTGATTCAAAATGAAATATCAAAGATTGATTTAATTAGAAAAGTTTGAAGAGGTATTGCATATATTAAACTACAACGATTGTCATAGAGAAGTGTATAGCAATACAGTTTAGACTTAAATGATTTTGAAGGGATATTTGAAAAGTTTGAAAATTTGGCGGCATCTCCCCTTATTTTTGAAACTCGAAGTATTGAACATGTGTTCAACATAACGGTTTACAAAAATTTTAACTGGGGAGACACAAAAAAAGCTAACCCGACTCTTTCATTCCAACGAGTGACTCGAGAGTGAAATGTCGAAGGTAAACTTTGCTAGAAGGACCAAATCTTAAATTGAATTTGAAAATGACTTATACATCTATTCATATATATTAGATTGTAAAAGTTAAAATGTGATATATAATGATATAGGGTATATGTCATTTGATTATTTAAAGAAGACTAGACTTTGATGAAGATCTTGAAAGTTTGATTTTTGGAGATGATGGAAACCTTCTATAAATTATGTAACTTAGCATGAAATTGATTAATTTAAGCATGCCAGTTTCTAATATCCATAAAAAAGTTTGGACAAGGTTTGACTTGACTCTTTTGCTCTGCCACTGAACTTGGAGGCAAAATATCAAAGCCCGATATTGAAAGAGCTTTCCTACAATCACCTCTCTTTTCACATGTCTTAATAGAGTTAGCCATACTCACCCAAGAGAGAAATGGGTAGAGGGACCAACGGGAGAAAGGTAGTTAAAATTATTGATGAAATAAAATTTATATCGCTATTAAAGATGGAGAGAGAGATTTTCCCCAGTGGAGTCGCTATTTTTTTTGATGTGATTGAAAAATATAGTTTTGAAAATGTTAATTATCTTTGAGAATAATTTAAAATTGACATTTAAATTTGAATCCTGAAACTGAACATCTATTAGTGATAATATACTACCTCGAAAGGTAGAGATAAAATCTCCTAATGAGTTCGAATTTAGAATTACAAATCTGGTCCTGAATGTCGTAGCTAGATTCAGGAGGGAACCATATATGATCCCAAAGGATCAAAATGAAGTTCAATCAAATATCTGGCTATGATAATCTGGATAAATTATCATTAATTTTATATTAAAAGTTATACCAATAGATGATATATCATCCCAAAGGAAGAAAATATCATTCATTATTAATTGCTTGAATATGACGATAATGATCGTCATTTTTGTTTTGATTTCCCAAAGATAATTAATTGAGGGTTTTAAAAAAGTTTGATTTTGAAATCTGGTCTGGGTTTCTAAATCTCCTATGAGCGTAAGCCCTCGTAGTTAATTACATCATAGGAAACAAGAAATTTCCTACAAAAACTCTCGATTAAAATAGTGATAGGAATTTTATATAAGATTTCAAAGCTTGAAGTCAAAGGAGGAAGGGACTGAAATTTCAATAGGGATTGGATTAAATTTGAACAGTTATTTCTGGAGTCAAAGGAAGAAGAGTAGGAGGTATTTTGAGATTCTAAATTACTTCAGAAATACCTCAAACTATCCTAAGTGTTGGGCTTGAATTAGATTGAAAGAGATTTAAGTTTGAATGATTAATTTTATTAGAAAGTGGGAATTAAATTCTCAGAATGTTGAGGTCTTAGGATTGAAAATATGCCTCAGAACGTAAGTCTAAAAATGGGTACTGAGAATCAGTGACCCAGATCCTAGCTAATGCAATGCAATCTTAGACTTACCCCGGCCTGGATTGGGGAGCCAGCTAAACCACCTAAATGCTTTAAAACCATGTAACCAGTCTTTTATGAAAGAGTGGTTAGGGACATTTTTTAAGATTAGTTTAAGGAGAGCGGGGCTGACATCTAGAGCAGATTCCTAATTAGCCCCTTGACATATGTTGGGTGAAATGTCTAAATAAAATGCAATTAAGAATTAGACTCAAATTTAATTTATTACTAATGCGATGCATGCTAGTTGACTCGAGTAAATGCTTAAATCAAAATGAAGCAATTTTAAAATCAGGCTTAAAAATAAATCTTATCCTAAATATTACACAACATCCCCTTGGACAGAACTGCACCCTAATAGGTCAGGTGGTCTGCCAAAACTCGCAGGCGGGGAGGTGCCTAACACGGAGGAGAAAAGTCAATATGAATGCATGAAAAACCCCCGGTGAGTCCGGGCTTACTTCTTAAAGGTGTTAGAGTTTCTATCTGAGCCTAAATATTTTAAATTTTAATTAAAGTAGAAATAGTTTTTGACTGTACCCTTACGAGCCTCCGATCGAATTCCAGGCTAAGTCAAATACGACATGTAAGATCGCCAAAGAAACTACTAAAAGAAGAAAAATCCTAATCGCAATCAACACATCAATCAAATCAATCAAATAATTAAATTAATTAAATAAATATTCAAAATGAAAGTCCATATGCAAGTGCCTTTTAATATTACAACCCAGGGTCTGTAGGAAAAGTAAAGTGGCCGGGTACCACTGACTACAACCCGATTTCTACTCCTAATACTCATGTGATTTTGAGAATGGGTCTTCTCATTCTTCACTTCTTCGTCCTTCTAGAACTCCTTGGATCGTTAGGTCCGGATATCCAAATTAAAAGAAACTCTCCCTTGAAAGGGGGTTATCTTTTCTCTTTAGATATTTTAAAATCATCCAAATTTGGATCTCCAAATGGAAAGAGACTCTCCCCTAAGGGATGTCACTTCCTCTTTGGACTCTAAATTGGGTGCTCAAACATCCCATTCTCAAAGCACTTAATAGTTTATAACTCAATTACATTCAAATTACATTAATTAAAATTTAAAACTCTAGACTCGATCCTGCAGGGTTATCCTAATAATCGGCAGTTATATTTGACATCCCAAGCAGTTAGATATTTGAAATTTAAAAATACTCAATCACAGCCACGCTTGGCCATGCTCTTTTAATTTTAAAGGGGGACTTAAGCAATTTTTTGGAGCACCTCTGTAATTTATTATTTATAAATTTACCCCATTTATTTAATGCCCTGCATGAGCATGGCCACCTGCATAAGATTGAATTAGTATAAATCGTCTTAAGCATAGGGGTAGATCTAACATACAATCAGATCAACACAGAGTGCAGTAAATAAATAAACAATCATAGCAATTCTATTACTAGCAAACAGCATGCAGTGAAAGCTCGAAAACCCGGCACACAGCAGAAAGGTAAACACCGGCCTAGCCTAAGACTAAAGTTGGTTGTCCTAGAAAACCATCTAAAGTGTGTGTAAAGGTCGTGTGGGTTTGATATGTCCTAAATAGGATTATTAGTTAAAGTTGTTTGGTATTCTGGTTGGTTGAAAAGCTTCAAGGAGATTTTAATTAGAATTTAAATCTAAATGACTTGAAATTGATTTTAAAATTAGTTTTAATTATTTATTGGACACCACCTTTGTTGCACACCGAGGCCGTGAATTTTATTTCACCTTCCTTGAGGCTAATTTAATAGCCTCGTAGGCCTGGGTTACCTAGTATTACCCGATATAATTAAATAATTTAAGTTTAATTAAGGTTGAAAGGTAATTAAAATTTAATTAAAGTTGATTGGTTGTTGGTTTTAATGTTGATTTAAGATTTTCTGAAATTTTGAATGATTTAATATTGACATCACCCTAGCATGATAGAGATCGCATTATTAATAAAAAAATTCCTCAGTCACTTTTGGCACTCCCCCTTTGTGATAAGCTCCGCAATGAGCAACACGTGAGTCCCCAATAAATGGAAAGTCTTACGTGCCCCAGCATTATAGGAAACAACAAGCAACAGGCCACTATCGGTCAAGTCTCCCTTTGCAACATGCTCTATAATGTGTAGCAAGCAAGTCCCCAATAGACAGCAAGTTTTGTGTGCCCCGACACTACATGCCATTATATACACCAAGCCACTATAATGATATGCCCCCTCTTTTATGACAAGCTTTCAAAAAGTAAGCACGTGGCTCACCTCAAGTTTAGTGAGGTATCACACCTCAAATGATGGTAGTAAATAGCCCTGACTGATGATTCCATCTACCTCTAACGTGATGAGCTTTGTAATGAGGGCATAGAATGAATCCCCCCAATTGGTGAGTCTTGATAGTTTCACCCATAAAGACTAAGAGTTTGGCATGATGCACGGTCCATTATAGGCAACTACACATACAAATAACACTTAACCATTGAGTCAGGAAGAACAAACTCATGTTACAAAAAAAAAGAAGGGTTAAAGCCTAATCTCTCTCTCTCTCACTCTCTCTCTCTCTCTCTCTCTCTCTCTCTATCTCAAAGGCTCTACAAGCATAAGGTTGGTATACAAAAACTAACAAACATCATCACTGATGTATGAAGAAGTACAAAAATAAAATGATGGAATAATAAAAGAATTTATTTATATTTTTCTAGCTTCTTTACATCCAAAGTTTTGCAAGATTACAAAATTAAGGCCGATGCGACTCATTTATCATTTGTACTTGCTCCCTCATGGCCTTCCTCTCTATCACTCTCAAGAAATTCTCTGAATTAATAGGACAGATCCTTAAACTTAGGATGGAGCTCTCCTTCCATCACTAGCTTCCAAATTAAATTAGTGACCCCATCAAAATAATGGTTACCTATCATTCATTCTAAATATCTTCCATGCATGACACAAAGGACTTAATCTGGCTTTCTGGTCAGCTCAACAACGGTCTCCTCATCCTGAACATTAGCCTTAAGGATTGCAACATAATCAATAGTAATTGCCTTGGCATGGTCTGTGGCCTTTATGGCTGATAATGCCTCATTCTATTTTGAGTCCTATTCAAATTAATGTTGTTTCCTCATTCAAGGAATCTCGTCTTTCAGCCAGTTCACCTTATTCATTATCTTTTGATAAATCTCCCTCTCCTTATCTTAATCGAGCTTAATATATCTCTTCGCATCGCTCATGTGCTTAATCTTAGAAACTGCACTAAGATAGTAATTATTAACAAGGAAGGACTTCTTCCAAGAATTCGCTAATGAGTTCATCATTGAACAAAACAAGCTACACTAATTTAGCTTGAAAATATCTCATTTCAGTGTGTTAAGTCATAAATTATTCTATCATTCTCAAAGAATAAACTGGATATTAAAATGGCACCTTGCTCTTCACTCACAAAAACCTCTTTCTCACTGAAAGCCAATACCTCATCATCATTCGATGGAGTATAATCTTGAGAACAACCTGAAGCTTCAACTCTCCCAACAGACTCTTTTCCTTTACCCAAAATAATAGTAACAATCTCTTCATCCCATATCGATAGCTTGGAAGGTGCTACTCCTCTCTGAAGGCTCCAAAACCTCCTTTTCCCTCGAAGACGAGGAAGAATCGCTCCATTATGTAGGTACCCAAGGATTCTTACTAATCGGTGATGCCTTCAAGCATGCACCAGCATCAACATCCTTCTACTTATTTGAGCAGACTTCTGGATGAACATCAACAATGACTGAAGGCTTCTCTTTCATTCTCATGCCCACTATCACAACTATAGCAGAATATGCCATGTCTGCAAGAAAGTGCAACCAACAAGTCCTTCTACAAGGCCATAAATATAGAATCAAAATAAAGTAAGGACTTTGCCTCATCAAAGTGAGCAAACTGCTTACCATTAAAAGTCTTAAAAATTTTCTTATAACCAACATGGTGAGGAATGATCAATGGTTTATTCTTCACCAGCCTCAACACCTCAACAGACAACCTGGGAGGGCCAACTTCATCTTCTTAAGTGGTACTAAAACAACTGACATGTTCCACTTAAGTATGCATAGAACTATAATAAATTTTGCTTTCTAGTTATATACCTTATTGATCAAGCTAATTATCTTGCCTGATGCATATTAGAATTGGATGAAACATTCTTTGAATGACTTTACTATAAACCCGTCCCCCATAAATAATGCTCCCACAAAAAAGAAGCAAAATATATAATTTCCACCATAAAATTTGGTGATAGCTGATCAAGGATAGCTCCATAGAAATTTAGAACTTCTTTTATCTTGGCACTTAGAGGAAATCACAGCCCTAGTGCTAAGCGATCAATGGGGATGACTAGTTCCCCACCCAACTTTGAGTTGATTCGCTTGTCATCCTTCTTCAACCTTATAGAGTAGTCGTGAGTGTTGCAAATCTAGTTTTGATGATGACAAACATGTTTCCAGTGTGTTTTTGCTTAGCTAATCTGTTTCAGGCACAAAAGACTGCGAGCCACTCAAGCCAACTCAAGATCAGGTCCAAGTGTGTCAAATGTATGATTTTTTTCCTTTTATTGAGTCAATTGTAATGTAACTGATCCCCTAGCTAAGTAACCTTGCACACACACACTCAGGGGGAGAGATTGAGTGAGTTAGAGTTTCTGTTCAATTTTTGCTCAGATCGTCCTGGACGATAGTCTCATCGTCCTGGACGATCCAGTTAAAACAAAAATCCTAATTAGGGCGACTAAGTTAAGAGGGTCTGATTAAGCAGATCGTCCTGGACGATCTTTGGATTGTACGGGATGATATGCTCAAATCAGAAATTCTCAGCCGCCAGATTAAGTTAGGCAAGTTTTATTTTAAGTATTTTGGTCTGATCGTCCCGGACGATACGTGTATCGTCCTGGACGATTTACTACAATCATGCCTAAATTAGTCTGATAATTAAGGAAAGCAATTAATGTTTAATTGATACGATCACATCGTCCTGGATGATCTCAGGATCGTCCTGGATGATCTCAGGATCGTCCCGGACGATCGTGATCGCCTTGTGCATTTCAGCTGTACGACCCGAACTGTGTTCAGGATGATTTTGGGCCTTTTTGAACTAATCGTACATGACGATGTCCCAATCGTCCTGGACGATCAAGTCATTTTTTGGTCGTCCAGCACAGATTTCTCTGGACGACCCGAACTATCTTCTGGATGATTTTCCTCAATTTGCACTAATCGTCCCGGACGATCGCCGTATCGTACGGGACGATATGAACAACTTTTTTTACTGATCGTCCAGAAGAGCCTAATCGTCCAGATTGAATCAGCTGAATTTGAACTGATCGTACAGGACGATCTACCGATCGTCCTGGACGATCTTGGCCGACCAGTTGAGATTTACGGCAAATTTTAAGCCCTCCTTTAAAAGAACTTTTTCCAATTTTTGGAAAAATCTTTTGCTACCTTCCTTCCCTGAGAAACCCTAGAGAGAAGAGAGAGTTGGGAGAGAGAGAAGAGATCTTGTGAGGGGGAGTTAGTGAGGGATTCACTAAGGTTGCTCCAAGCACGGATCAGAGTCGTCTTCTCCGCTCGTCGTCTATCGTCTAGTCGGGGTTCTTCGTGGGAGGATCGTTCGCAAGAAGATCCGGGGTTCTCTGCCCGCTTTAGGTGGAAGCAAAAGGAGTTCGAAGGTTCTCTGCCTGCTTCAGGAGGAAGCGAAAGGAGGTCAGGTTCTCTGCCTCACCGTGTGGTGAAAAGGAGGTGTTTTGTACAGGCTTCTCCGCCTTGCTGTGGGAGCAAAAGGAGAGTCACTTTTGTTTAGTGCAATACCCGGAGGGGAGGCTCCGGGGAGTGGACGAAGGTCAAGTTGACCGAACCACTATAAAATCTGGTTTGCTTTTCTGATTCAGTTTTGCACTTTACTTTTCAATATAAACTGCTTGGGTGAATATCGTTGGTTGATCTTTTCGTTATTATTTTATTGTTTCGGCTGCTAAGTATCGAAAAGATTTTTGTTGTTATCGTGAAGTTTTTAAATAACCAATTCACCCCCCCTCTTGGTTAGCCTCGGGACTAGTTCAGTAGGGCTTAACATCCCTTTCGAACTTTCAGTGAGACCTTCTAGATTAGAGTTCAGTTTAGACCAGTTGGCCAGCTTAGAAAAACATAATTATTTAAAATGTTGAGTTTTGAAACCATTTGAATGTCTTTTAAAGTATTTTTAAGCGTTAAAATGATTGTCTGTATTCTAGAATGAGTCCTAAGGGTTTGGAGTGAAATTTGAAAAAAATTTAATATATAACTAGTTGAGCACCCCAATATTGGGTGTCTAAGTGCCTCGGTGCTGCAACAATACCAGACACCAAATAGTAACATTATAACACTCCTAGCTCTAAAATTGAGATATTAAACTAGCGCTTGTTGACCTCATTTTTATGTGAGGTCAAGAATATCAAATCAAATTTAATATTGAATAAATCCAAATAAAAAATCATATCCAAAAATTCAAAACCCAAAACCAAATGCTCAAATCAATATCCAAAACCCCTTGGCCAAAAACCAATTTTTCGGAAAAATTCAAATCCTTCAAAATCCTATCAAATAACCTCAGATTGTTGATCAATTAGTTGCATATTGATTAAGCATATCCCTAGAAACAATCATATCAATTTAGAAGCATCTTAACTCCTAACTCCTAAAACTAAATTCATTTCTAAAGGATACAAATAGCTTATGCCACTAGACCTTACATCTTATGGAAAATCACTTAGGAAACCTCCTGAAAATCATTGGTTATATTCATATTCATTGTCATGATGCATTGAGCCAACATTGACCCTTGGTGGATCATGGTTGACTAGGTTTGACCATGAAACCCTTAAACCCCAAAAATCACTAAAAATAGAATATCTCCTAAACTTCAATATGGCTTAATCAAACCAAGCTTTGAAACCTCCTCCAACACATCTCATATGTGAAATGAAGTGCATTGAGCCTAACCCCAAGCCATGGTCAACCCTTTTTGACTAAGTCAACTGAGGTTGACCAAAATGTCATTTTACCCATTTAAACTACATTGCATGCATGAAGACACACACTAAACCATGGGACAACCACCAATAAGTTCAAAATATTATTTGGAATGAGTTAGACCCAACTTTAACCCTTGGTCAAACCTAGTTGAACAAGTAAACCTAGGTTGACCAAAACTACCTAAACACCTAAAAAATTCAAAACTCATGATTTTGACCAAATTAATCAACCAAACTCATGGGGACAATCCATGGGGTCACCATGAGTCTCTTATAAAAGGTTTAACACATGGGCCCACCTTATTTAGCCAAATTGGTCGAAGCAAGTAGACCCAAAGTGGTTTTCTTGAGATACATTTCCATCATTATAAAATTAAATTGCACCAATAGTTGCAGTAGGTGTCCCTTGGCCTATTGCATTAAACCGAACAAGCTCAGCCCATGGTTTGACCTGGGTCAATCAATTGGGTTAAACTAAATCCTCCAAAGCCCAAATTCATGATGGACTATGTTGATCAAAACTGGTGGTTGGTTTCTTTTTAGTTCTGCTAATACTAAATGAGAATCGTGATGTGATCTTTTGATGATTAGTTTGATTTATTTAATAACTGATTTATTATTATTATTATTATTATTATTATTATTATTATTATTATTATTATTATTAGGATGGTTCTTCTGGTTCCTCTGGTGGAATAGCACAAAGGGCCAGACATCCTGAGGAGCTAACAAGAGACAATGGTGAATGGATTATTGGCATTGACTGTTACTTGTCGCAATAGGTTTCTAATTGCATTAGAGTATTCCAGAATGACCATACGTTTCCTTTTAAGTTAAATACTTTTCAGTTGAAAGAGTGTACAATTTTCTACATATTCATCCTGTAGTTTCATGTTTATGTGCTTGTATTCAAGTGGAACCAAAGCTAACCCATCTCAAATTGGTTATTGTAGGCACCTTAATTGCACTATTGAAGCTTCTTTCCACCTACCCTAAGCATTCCCTTGGTTTGATTTGGCTCCAAGGGCACCAAACTCAAAAAATTCCCTTTACAACTCAAGTACCCTTGGCCTTATCCTTCACTTGGCCAAAATAACTAAGCTCCAACAGCGCTATCCATATGGCAAGCATCTAGAGAAGCTTCCAAACCAATCTTGGCCCATAGTTTCGCCCTTATGGCATAAATTAGGGGGAAAAGGCCAAAACTTTCATTCATGTAATAATCCTCAGTCGAAGCTCGCCAAGCAAAAAATTCTTTTCTTCAAAGCTCAAAAGATCTCTCTATGTCTCATCATACCTTCTTCTAGCCTACCCTAGCTCCAAAAATCATCAATTGAGAAGAGATGTAGAGAAGAGGGAGAATAGAGAGAAAGTGATAATTCACATATAGCTTTCAATCGAATGGAAATCAAAGCTTGAGATCTTTAGGGAAGTTGTAGAGGACATAAACAAGAATCCATAGAACTCAAAATTAAAGGATTTCACTATCTGGACTGACGTAGTTTAACATTTAAGTTTTTTACATTCAATAGGATATTATTCAAATATTTTAATGCATGAAGCCCCCAAATTCTATCGATTGGAAGATTAGGGTATCATGAAGCTATGTTTCAAATTTTATTGAATTTGGAACATTATACATAATGTTATGAGTATTTGAACAATTAGTTCAAATTGAACTAAAAACCCTTGGATCAATCAGAGCCATCCCATCGTGTGAGTATCACGATGGGATGGCATAGAACCTGTTAGGCTTCTCCATGTCTTTCTTGGGATTCGAACCCATGCCTCCCAAAATCATACTTAGGCTGATGCGACTCTTACATAGCCCCCCATTTGATCTGACCACCATTTGATCTGATGTGGATTAGATGACCTCCCTTATAATTTGACTTGTCAAGTGGCTCAATCATATCTCAAATCTTGTTGCCAGCTGCCGCGCCATCGCCAGCAATGATTGGCAATCACTACAGTGACGGGAAAATTTTGAAAAATCCTAAAAATAATTCAAAAAATGTTCATAAAATTAAAAAAAATCACCATAAATCCATGTCTTATCAAAATTTGATGTTCCTTGAATCATTGGAAAAGTTTTGAGCCTAATTTTATTTTAAAATTAATTTTAAATGATCTTGATGAGTGGTTAGTGAGAGATTTATGTTTGATTAAAATTAATTTATTTAATTACTCCCTAACTAGTTGTCGAATTGAGCTCATATTTGGATAGGGTAAACTAGGATATGTTTGGTACATACCATAATATTTCTAGCCGTTGATGATCAATAGATTTTAGTGATTTAAATTTTTAAAGTTCTGGGTTAAATTTTGATCCAAAACTTTGAAAATTCATAACTCATATAACACATAGAATTAAGTCTTAATTTTTTTGTTGTTGAGCCTATTATTGTAAGGGTTGGAATGCCTATTATTTCACCCTAATCCAACTAGTAAAAAGTCTAAATTAAATCACTAAAGGCATAGATGTATTTAACTTTGGGAATCAATAATGCAACCTTGGCAGATCTTGGTGGCTTCAAATTTGGTGAGTTTGAAGTACATGTTCTGGCAAACATGTGTTTCAAATTTCACTAGATGTGAAATTCATTTGATCAATCAATTAGTGAACCTAAGATTGATGCACATAATTGACCTAAAAATTTCAAAAAATAATAATAAATCCAAATTAAAATCAAAAATACAAATTAGGTGTTAAATTGCTCAGAATTAAAATCTTTATTGAGAAAAATTAAAAACCTTTTGAAATTCAACCAAAATAAAATGTAATTAAAAAATCAAGGAAAATTATTAAATAATTAAAATAAATAATTAAAAATAATTAAAATTCTAAAATAATTTTAAACACTTACAATTATCCCTAGGAGTCATTAGTGACATTTGAAAATTATTTTATGAGGTTTATAATTGATTTGTTATAAAAATATGAAACCCTCTCTAATTAAATAATTCAATAATTCAATAAAATAGCAAAAATTGTAAATATCATAACTAATTACAAACAAATCCAAATCACTCAAACTCAAAGGCATTAGACTCATCTCTAAGTCTAATATTTATAAAAATCATAAAACCTCAAGAAATTATTGTAGATTAGAAAGTCAATATTTGGTCAAACTAAGTTCATTAGAATACACTAAACTTGTAAAAATAATAATTAATTGTAAAAAATTTCAAATGACACAAACTCAAAGACCTTAGACACATCTCTGGGTCTAGTATTTAAAAAAAAAACTTCCAAAATACAAGTAAATTAAAAAGTCAAATTTTGATCAAACT
Organism: Dendrobium chrysotoxum; assembly: GCA_019925795.1. Lineage (NCBI taxonomy): Eukaryota > Viridiplantae > Streptophyta > Magnoliopsida > Asparagales > Orchidaceae > Dendrobium > Dendrobium chrysotoxum. Next base: position 17,053,443 of record CM034311.1, read on the forward strand.
CAATTAATTAAATAATCCAACAAATATTAAAATTCAATAAATCATTAAAAATTCTATAAATAATTAACTTAATGAATTAAATCTAATGAACAATAATCACACTTCATATTCTATCAATAAAGTGTTTGAGATGGACTACCTAAATATTACTCTCTCCCTCAACAAAGTTTTTAGGTTGGACTACCTCGGGCTATGGGGCTACATATCCTTAGAAGGACTTGGCCTTGTGCCCATTGTGATAACATCACAAATGAATTAATTGAATGTTGTTGAAAAATACAAAAACTTAATTCAATAATCAATGAATTGGAATTAATTAAAAACTAACACTCCATCAATGAAGTTTTTAAGCTAGACTACCTAGAGCTGCAGGGCAACATATCCTAAAGAGGCATTGGTTTTCATGCCCATTGTGATAATACCATGAATGTGTTGATGGATTGTAAGTGTTAAATAATAAATATTATAAATTAGTAATTAACAAACTAATTTAATTAAGATTCACCAACCAAGAATCAAACTTAAATAAATAAGTAATTACTGGGTAACTCAGGCTCACAAGGCTATTAGCTTAGCCCCAAAGAGGGTGAAATAAACCTTATAGCACTGATGTAAATAAACTTTATTACTATTCAACTTAAATAATTATTATAAATTAAATAATAAAATACTCAAACATTTAAGACTTTTAAGCACCTTGCTCAACTCCAAAGGCAACTGTGCCTCGGATTGAAAGCTTTAAATGGCTAATCAAAGTAACCTAAATAACCAATCAACTATCAACTTCAACAATTAGAATATATTCTAAAATAAATCTCAAAACATCAAAAATACTAAAACTTAAACTTAAATTAAACTTCCCTTAGCTTTCAATAAACTAAATTTAACCCTTAGAAAATTATAAACAATAATAAATCTAAGGGCATATCCAAACCACCCAGCATATTACATACACTGTAGATGGCTTGTTAGGATAAAAAACACTAATTTTAGGCTAGGCTATTATTCCTTTAAAATGTTTTTTCTCTGTGATGTGGGTTGAGGTTGATCGATATGTGAATGAATTCTAGTTGTTATGGTTTGATGTGATGAATTTTGTTATGCTTATGTTATGATGCTTATACCATGTTGCTTATAATGGGATCTATGATGGACAATTAAATTTTCCTAGGTTAGGAACAACCCAGATATTTATTGCTAATCAGATTTTTTGTAGGTGGTCATGGTTATACAAGGTTATAAAAAGGGTGCTAAAATTAATCATGATTTAAAAATAATAAGATTCTTTATAAGTATTTTTTCTGTTTAGCCACCTAATCATTAAATTATAACCAAGCTATAGGTTACTAAAAATGAGCAAAGTGGTTGTAATTGTAATTATGTCTTTTGATTATTTACATATTCAAATTCTTCACTAACATGGAGGGAGTTGGAGTAATTTTAATTTATCAAAATATAATTCATTAAAATAAGAGTTGTGAAAGTCTATAAAATAAGTCATTATCCTAAAAGATTAGAGGTCTAAAAAGAAAAAAACATCCTTTAATGGTGAGTTATTTAGAAAATCTAAGGGGTGAACACATAAAGAGACCGAGGAAAATAACCAAGCTGAAGAGGAAGAAACGAAGACTGAAATAAAACAACTTATTTTAAAAGACTTGCATCATTTCATAGGTGTAGAAACCAAGATGTTTTTAGTGGAGCCTGGTCACCTTTACTTTCAGTAGACCCCAAGTTGTATATTAAGTGACACTTTTTGCATGGACTTTTGATGTTTATATTATTTTAATATGATGTGTTTACATTATTTATGTAGTAGAAATTACCTATTTTTATAGGTTTCTTTCCTGCATGTATTTGTGCATGGAATTTTTCTAGGCTCTTAAGAATGAAAATTCTTCTTCTCATAATTTATAAATAAAATTTTAGGGATAAATAACATAGAAAGATAATCGCTCTATGAAAGGCAATCGAAGACCATCTGAGGTCGCATACATATTTTTATATTTCTATTCTTATTGTATACACCACTTAGCCCAAGGGTAGAGTTCAGATAATCTGACTTATGAGGATGAGGTACTGAACCTGGGAAAGCCTAGTCTTCTAAAAAAAATAGTTTTTAACCCTTTTTAAAAATTTCAAGCATTCATGATTTGTGGTACTTCAACTAGCATGTATTACATTATAAATAAAGTAAATTTAAAATTTAATTGCATTAGTTCTAGAAGCATAGTACCATTTATAAGTACATGGCCATTTAAGATTTTTTCTAAGCGTTGATCATAAATTCCAAAAACTTAAACAATAACTTATCCATCTTATATTAGACCAGATAGCATGTTTTAATATGATTAGGTGGTTTAGCTAGATTTCTACTCAAAGTACATGTAAGACCAAAAATTTATACAATGAACTTAGAATAGGTTTGGGTTACTACTACGTAGTGCCCAGCTTAGATCTAGGTTATGTGGCAGACCTCAAATTATAAGTCCTCACCCTCATGGATAGTAATCCCAATTATCTAATAAAATACCAACTCAAACATAAAATCTTCTCTCTAAAATATTAAAGCCCAACATAGGATAGAATAGAGTGCCTTTGGGAGGTCTTGAAATCTTAAAGTGCTCCCTACTCTTCAATCCTCTAGCTTCCAAAAAAAATTATTTCAAATTGATCCAATCTCCTTTAAAATATTCTTCACCTCTCAACCTTATCTTAATCATCAAAATCTAATAAGTTTAAATTATCACCTCCAAAAATTTTTGCCTTTTGAGATGATTAAGTATTCCCCTATTTATATTTAATTATGAAGGTGAATGATTTTTAAAACCCTATTTTTTATTTGAATCCATTGTAGAATAATTTATCTATCTTTTGAGATAGTATTTTATTTTAAATGCCATATTCAATCATGAGAATAAGAATACCCTAAATCTTCATGGATTTCAACTAAAAATTTATTTTCCCATAGTGCCACAGTGCTAAGTAGTAGCTAATAAGTGTAAATATATAGTGTTTTACATCTTTTATTTTCTATGAAAATATGTTATTTTAGTTTTTTTATACAAGAAAAACTCAAAAATGACAAAAATTCTAAGGAGCTTATAGCGGCCCTTTGTCCGACAAAACAACACCATAGCATCTCCTTCAATACCGCAGAGGTGCCACAAATTAGATATTGTAGCACTAAGTTCCCTGTTTGTAAGCACTATTGAGGTAACACTATCAGCGTCGTAGCATTACCAGCATCGCAGCATCAAAAATTTAGCTTAGCATTGTAAGATTCTCTATTTTCAAATACCACAGTGCCACAATTTCACATGCCTTGGTGTTATTTTTTGCCACTCAGGCACCACAGAGCTTGTATGTCAAAAGCAATGTGACACTGCAGTTGTAACTTCCAAGGGCTATATTCTCACAACGAAGAGATGTGAATATTCACTAAGTAATTGATCTTTGTTAGCCAGCACGGTGGCAGTGTAGAAGTATTAGCACTGAGGCATTAGTTCACTTCAATTGTATCACGAAGCCGGTCTTTCAAGCGTCGTAGTGCTAAATGCCTATTTGTGTTATCCTATTGTTATGATATTATGTTTGTAAGGGAGTTTAATCACTTATATAAAATTTTATACTTCTTTTTAGAATACTTCTCTAGTTTCTCTTAGAGTAAAATCTAAGGGAGGCTAAGAAAGTATAATATACAATCATTTGGAGTGTTCATCTTGTGTTTCTTGAAGCAACTCTATAAGTTAAGGGAGAAGGAGTGTAGAGGACATACTTCAATCCTTTCTGGTGATATCACTCTCTTGTATTTTCATTCTTCTATGAGTTTAACGAAAATGAGTTTTCTTGTCATTTATTCTATGTATGGTTAATTCTCTTATTTTGGATTATTGATGTAAAGTGCATGTTAAGTACTAATGAAGACACTTATTCTATAAATATTAAATGATATTTTTAATATTATCATATTCTTAGTTTAATGCGCATAGTGGTCATACGTATAGTTAAAAATATAGTAGCCTCGATGGAGGAATACAAGATAATTATGAATATTGAGATAGTATGTTTGCAAGACTAGACATAGGATGTAAAATATTTTAGTTCTTAAGGAGATACTATAACTGTAGGAGGTTATTAGATATCCTTTCACCCCTACAAGCTCGATAGAGATCTAGTGATGCATATGCTCTAAATTAAAATTATAATTAAGAGTGTTATTAGGAAAGATATGAAATTTACACTCATTAATCAAAAATTTATTATATTGTATCTAATATTTTTATTATTTTATTCAGTGATTGAGTCTCCACAAATATCATTTTTATTTTAGTAGAATAAATATTACAATTAGAGTAAACGATAGTAGTTTGTTGCAAGTGAGCATACTTTCTCATGGGTTTGGCACTCTACTCTATTAATTTATTACTTGATTCAGCATGTATACTTTGGCAATAGAGTCACTAACTCTTCAAGTAAAAAACTAAAAATTCTTGAACCATAGGGACACTACTCACAGATGCAGAAGAGATTCTCACATATTTGACATAAGCTAAAAATATTGGACTACATTTCCTCAAAAGTTTATCCACTTCTAGAGAAAAAAATCAGTCAAGAATGAATGCTCCTGATTACCTAAAATATGAAGTTCTCACCATTCTGATAAAAAGTCACTTTCATTTTTCACACAATTGATCTAAGCCCCATACTACCTCATCTAGTCCATACCCAAAGTTAAAAGTTCAAGTGAGATTATTAAACCTCATTGAACTACCCATGCACACCAAGAAAGGGGGTGAATTAATTATTTAAAATTCACTCAATAAAACCTTTTTATTATTTGAACTAATTTCAAATGCAAACGAAAGAACTTTAAAAAATAATGTATTTTTGCTCTATTTTTTGTAATAAAAATAAATAACAAAATATTTTTCTTTATTTTATTTTTTGATTTTTAGTTTCTTTTTCCAACAATAATCAAAATAAACAATGCTTCATGGTCCAATCACAAATTTGTAGCAATAATTAATATAGAAATAAAATGTAAGAAAAATAAAATACAGAAAGAAAAGTAGGGGAACGAGCATACGAGATTGTATAGTGCTTTGATCAAAATTTGACCTACAACCACTCCCAAAGTCCTCCTTTACGAGTATTGCACAAAACCTTTAGTGTTCTCCTTTAGCCCCCATAGTAAGGTGGAGAAGCACTTATAACAATCTCTTCCACCAACTCCGTGTGTCAGCAAACTTGAAATCCTTTTTCACTCTCCTCGTGAAGGAAGAGAACCTCAAATCCTTTTCACCCTCTTGGTGAGGCAGAGAACCTCGAATTCTTTTCGCCATAGTAACCATATGAAACTCACCCTCGCACTCCCTTGAATCCCACAAGGATCTTCTCCCTCTCGCATAAACTTCACCCTTTCTCTTCCAAGCTCTAGGCTCTCTCTTCAAGCTCTCTCAGAAGAAATAACCCAATGACTGACAAAAAGACTTATAAAGTCTAATGAGAAAGCTTCAAATCATTATTTGTATAATATGATCTTAAGATCGTTTAGTATGATCCCAAGAATTAGACCTTTTAGTACTATATGATCATAAGTTAGTGTGGTATAATCAGTTCAAAACTACACTATTTTTATGATACGATTAACATTTAGTACAGTACGATCAGTTCAATTCTTCCTATTAGTACTGTATGATTACTAACTAATACAATACAAATAGTTCAGATCATACTATATAAATGAACAGTATTATTGTATGATTAGTTAAATCAAATCACTGTTCGTACAAAATGAACCCCAGGATGACCAAAATCATCTATGTCGATCATACAGTACGATCTAGTTCGTATAATATGATCAAAATATAAATAGTGTAGATTCAATTAATTAATCATAGGGTTTTAATTAGAATGATTTAAACATCATACAATATGATTTGTTTTATACATTATGAATAGAACAAAATTAAAATTCAAATTTTTGCCTAATTTAAAGATCGGCGGGGGTTATTAAAGAATCTGATCTTCCTGTATGATTATTTGGTCATACTGTAAGATTAGTTTTATTTTATTTAAATTAATCTCTCATTTAATTAAATATTTTAATTAATTCTAATTACACTGATCGTATAGTATAATCCTTAAAGAACTTAAAATAGTTAATTTCACTCCCCTTTGTGTGTGTGCATGGTTGCTAAGCTAAAATACATTCGACTCAAGAAATAAGAAATAAATAAATGAAAATTACATATTCTTGCATAAATCAAACTTAAACTACCCAATCGTGAGCCTTGATTCTCTGATAATGTTTGGTATATGTTGAGCCCAAAATGCTTACACAAACAAAAAAGATATGAAATAATAAAACATAAGAGAAGCTAAATACAATCTAATAAAGTTTATTGTCATCAAAATCCAAACTCAGACTCCCGTATTGCAATAAAAGTAACATCAAATGTAAAAAATAGGCAATAGAATCAAACTAATTATCCAAATTCTATCAAAAAACTCCAAATCACAAAATAAACCTACTAGCTACCATTCCATCTCCCTTGGGAAAAACCATAGAGAAAGAAACTAAAAATAAGGAATATAAATTCAGAGAAAAAAAATACTGCTCTGACATAAAAGAATGGCTAGCACCAAAATTGAATAAAATATGGTAAGGAGATGTAGAAATATAAGCCGTACCTTTCATAACATCTAGAGACTCACTGGCCTCTTATTACGTTAGATTGTAAACTCATGGTTATACCAGACTTAAAGTAATAGAACTACCTACACCACATGCAACCCTAAAAGGCTAACCACATGATATCAGACCAACATTCCAGCTATCAGAAGCCTCAAAATTTTGTCTGGTGGTGTTGTCCTTAGCCTACCCACTATTGGCTACCTAGAGAAGTCAGCTCTCAAAGTAGAACGTCTACAAAAATCTACCTTGTGGAACCCAAAAATCCTATGTCTAAATTGACCACAATAAAAATACCTACCCAATGCTCTATAACATTGACCAATGTGTCTTCTGCCACACTGCTAACATAATAAGGCCCGACTGACTGAACCCCCAGAATAAACAACACTACCTCATCTGATCCAGAATGAATCAATACCTATTATCCCTTTTTTCTTAACTCAATAGGTCCAAACCTACTCTTCTTCCCAAAATGGCTATTTTTAGATGTCTCACTATAAAATCTTTTCCTGCTTATAGTTCATCACTGCTGAACTGTTACCAGATCAATCTCTATCCTCTTGGGCCTCTTGACTAATTGAGCTAAATCTGTACTATCTTATGCTAATAATGGCTGCCTCAAAGCATCTTAGAGTTTCTCCAAAAAATTATAACACTTCTCCTCAAAAGTACTAATCATCTTTGGAGCACACCTAGAGAGAGCAGTAAATTTAGCCTCATACTATAACACTAACATATTATCCTGAATCAACTTCAGAAAGAGGTCTGTAGTTATCTCCTCGTATATAGAGGTACAAACTAAGTACTGAACATCACTACAAACTCCTCCCAAGTGATCAGGGTATTTTCATGATGCTAGAACATTTCTCTCTGCTGGCCTAACCAACAGTGTTCTGCCTCACTATCTAACAAAAATGCAGCTAATGCAGCTCTCCTCTCAAGAGGACAAAACATCCCCTCCAAAGTCCTCTCTATCATCATCAACTAATCCTCAACTGCTCTAGGCTAAATAACACCTGAAAGTCTAGTAGACTATAATCTCATAAAATTCTATAAATATCTGTCCTTATCAACAGGATAGACACAATAAACATGTATATGAGCCTCACCTACCTTCTTTGCTACTATACTTATAATTTAAGAAATTACCTAATAACTAATCACTAGAGATATACCCTAGACTTGAATTGCCTAATTAGAGCTCTTACCATTGGTCATATATAGATCTGGCTGAGGTGAATCAACCATCTCAAACACTGAACACAATTGAATATAGCATATGCATATGAAAAGCAAACAAAATAAGCACCCAAAACTACCCAGAAGCATCTCACTCTTCTAAAAATAAAATCCTATGGCTTTGTTATGATTTTCTTCTCCAACCTTACTCTGATACCAAAAATCTTGTCTTATCCTGACTCGATATGACCTATGTGATTTCAGGTCATAAAGGGTCAGGTTATAACAGTAGCCAGTATGGAAAAAGTAGAAAGCGTGGAATATATAATCAACATATTTTTTTATAAAGAGAGTACAAGGCATTCCTTTTTCACTGAGGAACTTACTCACATACTTGCAAAGATAAGACATATTGATAGAAATGTTTGAAAATAAATGAAGCAAAAGAGACAAAGTTAAGGTCCCATTCTTAAAGCCCTACCACTCCTATTTATAGCTCGAATTAGGTAACATGGAGATCAAAGCTTTCAAATAAAAATTAATAAGAATGATCACATAATTCCCTTTCATTATTATAAGATATGATGAACCTAATCTCACTCGCACCCAACCACCACAACGATAACATTCAAAATCCATATCACACTTGCCACCTTATTCAATTTGACGCTACAAAAAATATCTCCTTTTCTTTTCCATGAAACTTTTAGAAGTCAATGATTTTATTCAAAAGGGTAATCTCCCTAAGCAATATATAAATTAATAGGTAAAATCAGCCAATGTGGCAATTACATGGAAAATGCTCCAATACAAGATCTTTTGCCATACTCGACACTAATCCTCCTATCCTATCAAGATACTGAACACCCTAGAGGAAACCTTCCTGCTGAATTTGACTAAGCATCATACACCACTCAGTCTCCATTGAATTTATATGACTGAATATGTCCACCAATTGATTATTCAGCAGGTTATTGTACCCCTCCAATTTACATCGCCTGTAGTAGAAACTCCCTTTCCACCAAGACCAGGCTCATCTATATCCCTGGATTTGGTTGTCGACTTTAGGGCTACCAACCTCCCTATAATTTCTTCTAATAAATTTTGCTCTGGATGAAGGGTGGGGTCAGTGAACAAGGTATATGTGAAAGAATCCAATAACTACTCAAGAATTTTTCCTACAGTCAGCTCCTCGATGACCTCTTTGATAGTTTTTCAACAACAATAATAGTCTCCTTAGCAACTGCATCCTTCTATGGTGCAATAACCTCCTTCAGAGTTGCTTCACTCATGCTCTCTAGCGCATTCTTAGGATGAAAAGGATGATTCCTCCCACCTCTAGGACCTTCATATTTGATTGCCATATCTCCCATAATAGGGACAGTAGGAATAGCCATCTCCTTCATTCGCAGTGCTGCATCAAATGACCAAGCATCCTTAATAATGATCAGATTCTCAACATCCCCTTACATCCCCTTTAGTAGGGAACCAACTATGAGATCCATAAAGTTTATAAACACTCACATCTCTCCTCAATCATAGCCTTACCTAGCATGGCTCTTTCCATATTTAGGGCCTCCATGTCAAAGGCCACTCACACTCTCTTATAAGAAGCCTTCGTGGAAGCTCGGACATTGAGAAGAGTGGAAAGATCCATTTCACCAAAATCAAATTAGGCACACAAGGTTAAAAGAAAATGTAAACACCTACAGAACCCGAGACCAATATTTATATATAAACCATATGATGGGACTGCGTGGTCTTCGAGGGCACACAGACATTAGAATCCACAAAGATTTAGGGTAATAAACTTATATCTACTCATGCTATTTTATCTAGTTTTTTTTCCTTTATAAAACCTTTCAACATCTGATATTCAAAGGTTTGAATACATTGGAGAACTAAATGTACACCCAAGACTACCTATATAGGTACCCATTCGTAGGTGTCTCACAGGTTATATTCAGGTCATGTGAAAGGAGATCTCTCTCCTCTCTCAGAATAGTCCATTCGATGAACTCGCTCAGGAGCTGGGAAGGAGCTTAACACTGGAGAAAGATATATCAGCTTTGGTCACATCATCCAGACAGTTTCCATCCTCGATAGGGGTGACCTCAAAAGTTTCTCTCCTAGTCAGAAGAATCTTTATCCATCCAAGCCAGAGTCAACTCTCTCATTCGAGACACATCCATAGTTAAGCTAATGGCATATATCTCCCCCATAAGAAATCTCTTACAATTGGATCAACCTCAAGTCAACATTAAGATGCTACTCATCCCTCTCACCTCAATGAGGTAACCTCAGAATTGCTTCCTACTAACGGTGTAAGATTTACATATCTAACATCTAAAAAATAATATGTATGGTTATCCCCCTATTTTGGGGGATTTACATGCATACCACCTTATATCACTCTATTTATATATCTAACATCCAAAACTTAAATATTTTATTTTTACCACTCATATATAACTTTAATATCAAATATGTCACTCCTATATTTCATTCATACCACCCATACCACTTTATAAACTTTAATATTTTATTTCTAGCACCCATACTTGATCTATGGGTGGTATACATATAATATTTAAGTTTTAAATACTAAATATATAAATAGAGTGATATAAGATGGTATGTATGTAAATCACCCTAATTTATTTTACTTTTATAATATTAGTGTATGTGAATAAAATGTAAATTAGGATGATAAAGAATTATTATATTGAAAGTTGTAGGGCAAGGTTTGCCTATTCTCTATGAATGGTCTAGCAATTTAAATCAAGCCAAAGGAAATTCAAAAGTCCTATTAGAATTTGGTACTACTGGGGATGTAAAACTTCTTATGGTGAAGTCTAGTTCTACAGGTTCTGTTTCAGATAAGTTAGTGGTAGATGCTAATAAATTTTATCTATTATCAGATGTTGTTGAAGATTCTACTGTAGAGGTTGTTATTAATCCTAGTGTTGATTTGAAGATTACTGAAGGGCTGTTAGTAAAGAATTTGGAGATTGTTGTGGTTGATGGAGCTGATCCTACTTGTAATCATAATATGGATCTAGATAGAAGTAAAAAATTATATAAGTTTGGTTGATGGCTTTGAGGGTGAGAGATCTTTCGTTACGAAACAAAAATGTAATAAGGAACTAAAATGCTTAGGCCCTATAGAAAATCTCCTTAGAAAAAGGCCAGGGGATATGGGTGTTAATCTGATTAGTAGGGATGTATCCCCTTTAATGTTTTAATGTCTTCATCTTTTTTTGGAATTGTAGTGGAGCCAAGAAAAGGGAGGCTTCTCTATGTATTAGAGAGATTGTTAGAGATAATAATGTTTTCTTTATTGGGTTAGTTGAAACCAAGTTGTCTTGTATTGATAGGAGGGAGGTGAATAGGATTATTAGTGATGGTTTGGATTTTTATCTTCATCTTGCTGAGGGGATGTTTGGTGGTATTCTTATTTTATGGAATATGAATGAGGTGATGTTTTATGTTTTAGATAAGTCTTCTCAATTTGTGTTTGGTAGTATCCAAATTCCTAATAAGGGAAGTTGGAATGTTGCTACTGTTTATGGGAATAAAGATGTGTATGTTAGGAGAAGTTAATGGATAGTCTTGAAAATATTTTTTCTAATGATATTCCATCTATTGTGGGAGGTGATTTTAATTGTATTGTTTCTAAAGATGATAAGAGAGGAGAGAAAAAATTCATCTTCTTTCAAGGTCCCTAGGAGATGAAATCTTTTATGGCTAATAATGATTTTCATGATGAAGGTGTCATTAGACCAAGATTCACTTGGTGCAATAACAAGGAAGGATCTTTAAGAATTTGGGAAAGATTGGATAGGTGTTTACTTTATTTGGCAGCTTTACACTGGATTCCATTTGATAAGATTAAGCTTCGTGCAAGAGTTGCATCTTATCATAGTCCAATTATTTTTTTAGATTGGTAAGATTCCTCTCCAACAACTCAAAATCATCAGATTTGAAGATGTTTGGAAGTCCTATCCAGGTGCTTGGAGCATTGAGCTCATCATGGAGGAAATTAAATTTTGGTAATAAAGCTGAAATTCTATAGTGGAAACTGAAAAGATCACTAAAGTTTCTTTATTATTGGAATAAGAATAAACTAAAGGCCTTGTGTACTCTCAAAGAGGAGTTAAAAAAGATATATGGAGCTGTAAATGGAGGAAAGCTCAAATGACCCTTGAAAAGTTGTCTCTGCTTCGATGTAAAGTCGATGAGTTAAATGTTACATTGGCTAGATTGTCTACGTGGTGGAACAAAAGAGCTAAGGGTAGATGAATGGAAGAAAGGGGTTCTAATTCTAAATTTTTTCATGTTTATACTTCAGCAAAGAAAAATGGAAATTGCATAAAGAAAATTAAAGATGAAAATAATTCTTTGGTGGAAGAGCAATATCAAATTGATTCTTATTTCTTTATTTTTTTCAAGAAAAAGTGGCAAGATAGAAGTTGTAAATTGTCAAATTGGCCTAAAATCACTACTAGATAGAGGATTGATGCGGTTGATTGGGAAATGTTGAATGCATACTTCTCTAAAGATGAATTTCCTGAAGCTGTGAATCAATTGGGTTGTAATAAGTCACCGGGATTGGATGGAATAGCAGCTTATTTTTTCAAATTCTTTTAGGAAATTGTGAAAGAGGATACTTCGAGAGCTATTGATTATCTTTAAAATTGGTGAAATGTATAGTGAATGGAAAGATACTCTTATTGTATAGATTCCTAAGATCAAAAATCCTGTGGAGCCTTCAAATTTCAGACCAATTAGTCTATGTCAAACCATTTATATGGTGGCTACTAGAATGATTCTTAATAGATTGAAGTGGTATCTTCCTAAGATTATTTTTGAAGATCAAGTAGCTTTTAATCTTGGCAAATCATTGTTGGACCATTGTTTATTGGCTCAAGAGATATATAATAAGTTAAGATTTTCTAATGCTAAGAAAGGTTTAATGGGTGTAAAAATTGATATGGAACTAGCTTATGATAGCATGGGGTTGCCAGCTGTATGGCAGACTTTGAGATGGTTTGGATTTCCTTCAAAGTTCTCAAAGATTCATCTTGAATGTGTGCAAACTGTTAGATTCTCCATCCTTATATCAATGGTAGGATGTCCAAATGGATCAAAGCCAAAAGTGGATTTAGACAAGGTTGTCCTTTATTACCTTGTCTATTCATCATGTGCTCTCAATTATTATCTAATGCTATCCATTAAAGAGGTGCAAAATTGGGAATAAAAATATCTCCACATTTTAAGAAAATTTCTCATTTATTATATGCACATGATGTTCTTGTTTTTTTAATTACTTCTCCAAAAGTTGTTGAGATAATGAAGAGGATAGTTGATGATTTTTGTGGTAGGACAGGACAAAAGATAAACAAGAATAAATCTCAGATTAAGAAAGAAAAAGATTTCCAAAAGGCTAGGATTTAAAATAGTTAAGGAAATGCAATACCTGGATGTGAAGATTGTTTTAAGAAGAATGGTGGTGTCTGATTTTCAGAATATTTTAGATCATGCACTGGAAAGGTTGAATGTCTTAGATCGGTTATACAAGAATTTCATATGGCATAAAGATAATGGTAGACAAGGTCTACAATATGTTGCTTGGGAGGAGCTTCGTAAACCAAAAAAGTTTGGTGGGATTGGTTTACATTCTGTTGTAAATAAAATTGGTCCTTTAAGGGCTAGATTGGTTTGGAGATTCATTCAAAACCCTTCTTCATTACTTAGTCACAATCTCATTACAAAATGTAGAAGTGATATATGGAATACTGAATTAAAATGAGGTGCTTCTTCTTCTTGGAACATTATGTTGGATGGTGCTAAATATCTTAGGCCTTTCATTAGATGGAAATTGACTAATGGTAGCAAAATTAATGTGATAAATGATGTATGGATTTTTGATAGAGACCTAAATAGTTGGCCAACGTGTGTTTATTTTATTGGTTTATAGGGGAAATCAATTCAGCATTTCATTTCAATAGAACGTGAATGGAAAATTTTAGAACTTCAAAATTATTTTCAGGATAATATGATTTCTTGATTGCAAATCCCTATATGTCTTGAAAAGGTGGAAGATCGTATTGAACTTATTGTGCAACAGTTTGGAAAATCTATTACAGTGCTAGCATATGAAGCATCGTTGAACTATGAATTTGAAGATGATGATTATGGTTAACAAAGTGGCTCAGGAAGCTGAAACTTAAACCAAAGGTGGAAATGTTTTGGTGTAGAATAAGTAAGAATGCTATTCCTATTAATGATTTTCTTAAGTATAGGAATCTCACCCGAAATAACTTTTGTGCTAGAGGCTGTCAAGAAGTAGACAATTATGAGCATATCTCGGTTAAATGTAAATTTTTAATTGAGTTAATTGTTAAACTTTGAAAATGGGGTTGTCAAATTCTTGTCTTTCATTCAATAAGCGGCTACATTACTCAGCTCAAAGGAATTGTGAAGGTAAGCCCGAATATTGTCGATTGTATTATTCAGCAATTTTTTTCTCTTTGAAAATTCGTAAGGATGTAAAACATGGCTATCCTGCACCTCGAATATCCGTGACTGCTGTAAATATTCTGTATGTAGACAATATAAAATTCTCTTCTAGAAGACAGGGATGCTAATCTCCATTCAAAGTTTGGCAATTTTTGGTATCCCCCACCACTAGATTGGATTAAAATAAATATTAATGCATCATTGTTGAAGTCAAATCTTGAAGGAATAGGAGGAGTAGTAAGAGATCATAAAGGAAGGTTTCTTCTTGCCTTTCATAAACAAAAAATGCATTGGGATATATCTTAGTTAGAATTAAAGTCTGTTTTGGTGATTAGAGAACATCTTCAAAGTTGGATGTTTGATTATAAAGCTGTCATTATTGAAGGAGATAACATAAATGCCATGAAGATGATTCAATATTCAATTTGAAGTTCAAGATGGCAGCAATTTAGTAATTGGAGCAAAGAGTTCTCACTAATTGGAGCAAAGAGTTCTCACTAATTGGAGCAAAGAGTTCTCACTCTTGAATTATTTTAATAAAGTAGTATTTCATTATATTTCAGGAAATTGTAATAAAGTGGTTAATTTATGTCCCACTTATGCTTTATGTAGTAGTTTTCTTTAGGATAGCTTTACTCCTAATAACATTCCTTCTTGTTTTTTTGGTTTGTTAAAGAAGGAATGATAGTTGTTCTTCTTTGATCAGTAGTATGTAATAGTTTCTTTTATCAATGTAATTTGCATGTTTCAAAAAAAAAAAGTGCTTGATTGAACTTTCACCCATGATGAATGATATTTAGAATATATCATAACAGATAAAATAACTTTTTTAGAAAAGATAAAATAAAATTCTATCCAAATGATTAAACTTAAAATTGAGAGAAAGATTGAAATCATCTTTTTAAAAAATATTAAAAATATTGGGTGAGATGTTTTTTTATCTTTAGGATAAAAAACTTTTTAAATTAAATCATAATGAATAATGATCCCTTAAGATGTGGTAAAGCTTATTTGACTGCAGACATCATAAACATGTTAAATTTCTCATTATTATTTAAGATTATAATTTATATTATTTTAATAAAAAAATTTTACATTGAATTTTTATTTTACTTGAATTTACAAAATTATTTATTTATAATTTATTAAAAGGTAATACATCTATAAAATAAATAGAAATATATTTATGTAGATTGAAAATGTCAAATTATTAGTAAAGGATATGACTTAAATTTATGATAAAAATTTTTTAAGATGATTTAGACTTTATTTGTGATACATCATAAAAACTAGCTTGTTGGGCATGAATCTCGAGACATATTTGAATTAAAAAATTTTAAAATTAAATTTAGGACTATTTGAACTCTAGTCTCAGCAAACTTATAGTCAAACCAAACATCTCTCCAAGATGAGCCCAACAACTCCAAAATCAGTTTAATCTAAGCCCAAATTAATGGCCTAAAGCATATTTCAAAGTTTCATGCAGGCACTAATTGGATGATCAAATGATCTCCAAAAATGGCATGCATATAGTCAAATCGAGGGGCTTGATGAGACGAATTCAACAAGACCAATATTGCTTAATTTTGTTGTCATTAAAGTACTAAATTATTAAAAAAAATGCTCTACAATTAAGGGGGTCAATATGAGCTGTCTCATGGAGTACTCTGAATTTTCCCCATATCTTCTCAATATTTATGGAGCATGCCTCTCTAAAAATTTATGAATAGACCCTCTTTCCCTATATAATAGGGCGACCTTTAACATTTGGACCTTGAGCTAGAGATTTAAGGGAGTTCTAAGAAATAAATCCCAGAACACCACTACCGATGAGCCTCACAGCCCATCTGAAAGTTCGATAGGGATGTTAAGCCCTGATGAACTAGTCCTGAGGCTAACCAAGAGGGGGGGTGAATTGGTTATTTAAAAAATTCGTGAGCAAAAGGAAAGATCAACCACAAATTTTACCCAAGCAGATAATAAAAGAAAAATAAAGTGCAGAAAATAATCAGAAAGAGCACACTAGATTTTATAGTGGTTCGGTCAACTTGACCTATGTCCACTCTCCGGAGCCTCCCCTCGGGTATTGCACTAACACAAAAGTGACTCTCCTTCTGCTCCCACACCAAGGCGGAGAAGCCTGTACAAAAATCCTTTCCACCAACCCGGTGAGGCAAAGAACCTGAACTCCTTTCGCTTCCTCCTGAAGGAGGCAGAGAACCCAAAGTCCTTTCGCTTCTTCCGGAAGCAGGAAGTGAACCTGAACTCCTTTCGCTTCCTCCTAAAGAGGGAAAAGAACCCAGATCTTCTTGCTAATGATCCTCCCACAGAAAACACTGACAAGATGAGAGACGACGAACAGAGAAGATGACTCTGATCCTTGCTTGGAGAAACCTTTGTGAATCCCTCACAAACTCCCCCTCACAAGATCCTCTCTCTCTCCCATGCTCTCTCTCTCTCTCTCTCTCTCTCTCAAGATTTCTCTGGAAAGGAAAGTGGCAAAAGATTTTTCTTGTTGGAAGAAAAAGATCTTTTATAAGAGGGCTCAAAATTTGCCCTAAATATCAACTGGTTGGCCAATATCATCCAGGACGATCGCTAGATCCTTCTTTACGATCAATTCAAAATCACCTATTTCAGCCTGGAAGATCTGGCTCTTCTGGACGATTAGTAGAAAAAGTTATTCAGATCGACTCGTACGATTCTGCGATCGTCCGGGACGATTAGTGTAAGTTCAGAAATTTTGCCCAGAAGACCACTCTGGTTGTCCAGAGGAACTTGTGCTTGACGACCTAAAAATGACTTGATCGTCTAGGATGATATTTCTGTCATCCTGTACGATCAGTTCAAAAAGTGCCAAAATCATCCTGATCACCGCTCTGGACGTATAGGTAAAACATGCTGGACGGTCATGATTTTTAACACATCGTCCTGTACGATCCTGCGATCGTCCAGGATGATATGATCAAATCAATTAGACCTTAATTACTTTCCTTAATCACCAGACTAATTTAGGCATGATTGTAATCGATCATCCAAGACGATACACGTATCATCCGGGATGATCAGATTAAATCTCTAAAAATAAAACTTGCCTAACTTGATCTGGCAGCTGAGAATTTTTGATTTGAGCCTATCGTCCCGTACGATGGATGGATCGTCTAGGATGATCGGCTTAATCAAACAGACTTAACTTGGTCACCCTGATTAGGGTTTCTATTTTGACTGGATCGTCTAGGACGATGTGAATATCGTCCAGGATGATCTGAACAAAAAATAAATAGAAACTCTAATTCACTTAAGCTCTCCCCCTAAGTGTGTGTGTGCAAGATTACTTAGCTAGGGGATCCGTTATATAACATTTGACTCAATAAAGATAAAAAAGTACATTGGACCTAAATTTCAAAACATATTGACTCAAGCTTGGACTGGCTTGAACCTATAACTAAACCTCCGTACCTGAAAGATTAAACAGGCAACCAGAGATAAAAATATTTGCTATCATCAAAATTATAATCCTTAAAACCAGATTTGCAACAATCTCCTCCTTTTTGATGATGGCAAACATTTGTTAAGTAGTTTCAAATCAAATAGACAGGAGTAACCAATGCACGTACGAAAGACAAATATCATTTCAAAATTCACTAAATAGAAAATATAATAGGGAGAACAACTACAAAATAAGAATAATACAAGAAATAACTAGAACAGTACACGAAGCTACTAGTCACTCAAAACACTAACTCTCCCTTTTGACATCACAAAAAGGAGGAGGAACATACACAACAATACAAGCAAAAAACAACACAAAACACAAAGCTAAAAAGGAGGTGGACAGGACGATATGAAGAAATAATGAAAAAGATGGACGATAGAGATGAAAGATCAGGGATCCCAAAAACACATACAATAAAATGAAAAATAAAAGCAGAGTAAATAAAACTTGAAACGAGAAACACAAAAACACACAAAAAAATAATGATTTTTTTTAATCGATCTGCTCCAGTAAATCAGATTTTTTCTTGATTTTGAATCCAAAAACCAATAAGAAGACGATGGACAGCGCTGAAATCCAAAAAAGTTAGAAAATCGACTTTCATAACTCCCACCTCGGACACCTTATAGATGCACATTCCTTTCAAAATAAAAATCCAATTCAGAAGAAAGAAATTAGATTCGAAAAGAGATTCTTTCAAGCCTCATTTCAGAAAAATCTCTGATATAATAGTATTGCAAAGTAAGAAATCAGAACTCATGATTTTTCGTCTCAAGCTTTTAAAAATATTAAGGGTGCATGGAATTTTTTAAGACATTTAAAGGACTGAAAGGGAAGAAAGCCTATTTATTTGTGGTATAATTTTGTGCCCCTTTTTTCAATTTGTTTGGCGCTTTATGCGTCTTTTAATTTTTGATACACTTTGTGTATTCTTTCAATTTTTTTTGGCAATATTGCGCATCTTTTCAGTTTGGGCTAATTTTGTGCCTCTTTTCATTTTAGCGCTCTTTGCGCATCTTTTGTAGGCTTTCTCCCTCTCAAAATTGTTAAAGAATCTCAGCTATAAAATTACCTTCTAGACATAAGAGACGACAAAGCTCACTCTCTACAATAAGGAAGAGTAATTCACAAAATAAAAACTATACATCGTATGATAAGTGCAATGACTTGGTTCAGAAAATCATAATAATGACCCAAAACATTGAAAATACTATTCATATGAGGTAGATTACTGTAGAAAGATAAAATAGATCTCTATTTTAAAAACTAACTTTTTAATTTTGAAGAAGATTTTTATCCAAAAGAAACAATACACCATTAAAGGAATTAGAGGAAGAGAAACAATCATCAATGTTTATTCCCTTTAACAGATCCAGTAGAATCAATCACTGCTTACAAGCTTCCAAACTAAAAAATAAGGCAAAATTTTCAGTCACAAATCCAGTTTATCAGCAATAGTGGGCAGTGATCAAATTTTGAAAAGCATAAAACAGTAAATAAAAACCAAGTAGGAAATCACATCAAAATAAATATTCGAATCAAGCTAACAACAATATTAAAATAAAAATCAGCAGAAAAACAAAAATCAACAGAAAATAGATAATCAAATCAAACAACTAACTAACAGAAACAGAATAAAAAAACAGGAAAATTAGAAACCATTAGTCATCAGAATCAAGCATTTATGTCAATCACACCTAATCTGGTCCTCAAAATGCTGAATGAGTCAAAGGCTAGTGGTTTAGTAAATATGTCAGCTAGCTGATTTTCAGTTGCTACATGATATAGCTCAATGTCCCCTTTTGTAACATGGTCCCTAATGAAGTGATGCCTTATATCAATGTGTTTGGTTCTAGAATGTTGGATTGGATTCTTAGAAATGCAGATGGCACTAGTATTATCACACAGAATAGAAATTATGGCCACAGGTAATTCTAAATCTAAGACTTATTACTTCAACCAAAGAACTTGGGCCACACAACTTCCTAAGGCAATGTACTCAGCTTCAGCAGTGGAAAGTGCAACTGAGTTTTATTTTCTACTGGACCAGGAGACTAAAGACTATCCTATGAATTCACAAGTTCTAGAAGTGCTCTTTCTATCCACCCTACACCCTGTAAAGTCAGAATCAGAATATCCAATAATCTCAAAAGAGGTGCTGTGCCTAGGGTACCAGATTCCTAAGTTTGGGGTCCCTAAAAGATATCTAAGAATTCTCTTAACAGAAATCAGGTGGAACTCTTTAGGATCAGCTTGAAACCTAACACAAAGACAAACACTAAACATAATATCAGGTCAGCTAGCAGTCATGTAAAGCAGTGATACAATTATTCCTCTATACTTCTTCTGATCAACATATTTTCCACTTAAATCCTTATCTAACTGAACAGAGGAGCTCATGGGAGTGTTGATTGGCTTAGCTTTGTCCATTTCATATTTCTTCAAAATATCCTTAGTGTATTTAGATTGATTGAGAAAGGTTCCATCATCCATTTGTCTTATGCTAAACACCAAAAAATAGGACAATTCTCCCATCATACCCATCTCAAATTCCTTACTCATTATTTTAGAAAACTCATCACATAAATATTTATCAGAATATTCAAAAATTATATCATCAATATAGATCTGGACAATAAGTAAATCATCCCCTACTCTCCTCAGAAAAAGGGCAGTGTCTACGCTCCCCTTAACAAACTCTCTTTCTAGCAGGAATATACTAAGCCTCTCATATCAAGCTCTGGGTGCCTGTTTTAATCCATATAAGGCCTTTTTTAATTTATAAATATGATTTGGATATTGGGAACTCTCAAAACCTGGGGGTTGTTCTATAAAAATATCCTCTTTTATTACCCCATTAAAAAATGTACTCTTGACATCCATCTGAAATAGCTTAAATCCCTTATAATAGGCAAAGGCTTGTAGCACCCTACTAGCTTCCAATCTAGCTACAGGGGCAAAGGTCTCCTCAAAATCAATTCCTTCAATATGATTATACCCCTTAGCCACCAATCTTGCCTTATTCCTAACCACCACACTAGAATCATTCATCTTATTCTTAAAGACCCACTTAGTTCCCACTATACTTTGATTCCTAGGTCTTTCTACTAGCTCCCAAACATCGTTCCTTACAAATTGATTTAATTCCTCTTGCATAGCTAAGATCTAAAACTCATCAGAAAGGGCTTGATTGATGTTGGTGGGTTCAGTCATTGAGATAAAGGTAGAGTGGTTTACTTCCTTCCGAAGTCCATGCCTAGTCCTAACACCTTCAGAAGGGTCTCCTAGGATCAGTTCTTTAGGATGACTCGAAGAATATCTCCAATCTCTATGCAAAGTGTTTTGAGGATCTACCCTTTCCTCTAGATTTGCATTTTCAACCCCTTGGGTAATCTCCCCTACCTCTTCTTCTTCCTCAACTCTAGTCTCCTTAGGATCAGATTCATCAAACACCATATGAGTTGTCTCTTCCACCACCAAAGTCCTCTTATTAAACACCCTAAAAGATTTCCCCACACTAGAATAGCCTATGAACGCTCCTTCATCAGATTTGGGGTCAAACTTTCCTAAGGATAATTTTCCGTTATTCAGAATGAAAGCCTTACAGCTAAAGTCATGG
Source organism: Dendrobium chrysotoxum (assembly GCA_019925795.1). Classification (NCBI taxonomy): domain Eukaryota; kingdom Viridiplantae; phylum Streptophyta; class Magnoliopsida; order Asparagales; family Orchidaceae; genus Dendrobium; species Dendrobium chrysotoxum. The sequence goes on from CM034311.1 coordinate 17,074,959, forward strand.
AGGTGGGACAGATTTAGAGTTTTATCCTTAATGATCTCATAAGGTGTCTTATTTAGATTGGATCTAACATTCAGCCTATTCAGCACATAACAAGCAGTGTTCACTGCTTCAGCCCAAAAGTATTTTGGAAGTGAATACTTAGCAAGCATGGCTCTAGCGGCTTCCACTAAGGTCCTGTTCTTCCTTTCAACTACCCTGTTCTACTGAGGGGTCCTAGGAGCTGAAAAATTATGACTAATCCCTTGCTCCTCACAGAAAGTTCTAAACTTCACATTTTCAAACTCTCCACCATAATCACTATGAATAGTCAAGATCTCACAACCTAACTTCCTCTGAATCCAAGTAGAGAAGGACTTAAATTCATCAAATGACTCAAATTTATGTGACAGAAATTAATCCAAGTGAACCTTGAGTAATCATCAACAATCACAAAACTATAGACTTTCCCCCTAAGCTGGCAGTGCTAATGGGTCCAAAGAGATCCATGTGAAGGACTTCTAAAGGTCTAGAGGTGCTAATGTTCTTAACAGAGTGAAAGGAGGACTGGACTTGCTTCCCTAATTGACAGGCATCACACAGGTGGTCCTTAGTGAACTTAAGCTTGGGGACACCTCTAACTAAGTCCTTTTGGGTGACTCTCCTAAGGGTTTTCATACTGGCATGACATAATCTCCTGTGTCATAACCAATACTCATCAGTAGTAGTTTTTAAGCAAATCAAAACATCAGCTTTAAAGCAACTTACATCCAACATGTAGACATTATTGATCCTTTATCCCTACAAAATAATTTTTTCATTTAAGCTTAAAATGCAGCAAGTGGGCAGATATTTGATGTTGTATCCTTTGTCACAGAGCTGACTGACGCTCAGCAGGTTGTGTTTCAATCCATCTACAAGCAAAATATTATCAATCATAAAATTCTTTGAATCACCAATTATACCTGAACCTACCATACTCCTGGTGGTGTTATGTCCAAGTGTAACCTTGCCTCCAGCCCTGGCCTCCAGTGAAATGAACTGATTTGCATCTCGAGTCATGTGTATGTAACATCCGCTGTCCAGGTACTGCATGCTCTCACGAGGTCTTGTGTGAGAGCACACCTACAAAATTATCAAATGTCAGATTTAGGAACTCAAACAAGTTTATGTTTCTTGTTATGAAAAGAAGAATGTAATGCATGTGTGTTGTGCAGTGAGATAGGCAATTTGGGCCTCCATACCTAATGTGTACTACGGTGAACAGTGCAGGTGTGGGAGATGTGTTCTAACATGCCATAAGAAAAATATCTAACACCAGGAAAAGGGTTAACTAATCTACGTGGGTAATGGTGCCTCTTCCTAGGTTTGAATGAAACATGTTTTGATGATTTTGAAACAGATTCTTCAAAAGGTGAAGGAGCATAAAATTATGCATAAGTAACTGGAATTTTATTTTTCTCAAAAGCACAGATTTTTACACTTAAAAATTTATTTTCCTTTTTTAAACTTACAATTTCAAATTTCAGATGGTGTTCACTACTATCTAAATCAGATGCATGAGTTTTTAATTCTTTAAATGTAACTTTTAATTCAACATGCGATATTTTTAACAGATCATACTCAACAATTAAATCAGAATGCTTTTTGTTCAACTCATCAAATTCATTAAGTAGTGACATGTGATTGCAATCAACAGTAGAATGATCTTTAATCAAAATTTTATGCTCTTTTTGTAAATTTAGAAGTTCAAGTTTCAGGCTAGCATGAGTTTTCTTGAGCTTCCTATACGATGCATGAATTCTTTCAGACACTTCAAATAATTGCTCGTAAGTAAGCTCATATACCTCTTCCTGGTCAGACTGACCAGAATGATCATCAGCCATTAGACACAAGTTGGTTTCCTCCTCTTCAGCTTCAGTCTCAGAGGAGTTGGATGCAGAATCTATCCAGAATGCCTTTTGAATCCTCTTCTTATCCTTTCTGAATTTTAGTTTCTCCTCACTCTTTTTCTTGCTTGGGTGAGCTTTAAGTGTCGGATAATTAGCCTTAATATGTCCAGGCTTCCTGCATTCAAAACAAACAGTATCATATGAGCCTTTAAAATTTTTACTGGACTTACCCTTGTTCCACTTCTGAAAGTTCTTATGTTTCTTCCTTAGAAAGCTTTTGAATTGCCTAGTGATTAAGGCAACATCATTTCTATTAGACCCAGAAGAATCAGTGTCAGTATCATTGGCCTTCAGTGCCATAGTTTTCTCCTTCTTCTTCTCACCTACATCAAGCTGTCTTTGGTTCACCCCTTGCTCGTAAGCAATGAGTGACCCAAGTAAGTTGTCAATAGAATAATTATTCAAATCTTTAGATTCAGTAATTGCAGTTATCTTAGCATCAAACGAAGAAGGCAAACATCTCAAAATCTTGTTCACTTTTTCATAATTTATAAGTTCTCTTCCTAAAGCATGTAAAGAAGTGACAATTTGAGTGAACCTCATATACATTTCAGAAATGGACTCAGTAGGTTTCATGTAAAAAAGTTCATAGTCATGCAGCAATATGTTTAACCTAGACTGTTTGACTTCAATTGTACCTTCATAAGTGATGCACAATCTATCTCAAATTTCTTTGCCAGTTGTATAAGTAGAAACACGCATGTAATCCTCAAATTTTAAGGCACAGAAAAAATAGTTTAAACATTTGGCATTCAGTTGGGCTAAGTCACGATCATCAAAAGTCTAATCAGTGAAAGGCCGTTCAATTTTAACATTGTTAATCATTCTAAAAGGTGGCTCATAGCCATCCTTAACAGGCATCCACATGTGATAATCAATTGATTGAAGAAAAGTGGACATGCGAGTTTTCTAAAAATTAAAAGGTATGTTATCAAATAATGGTGGTCATGTAATTGAATAACCTTTAGCAGTATTACGATTATCAAAGTTAGCCATTGATCAAATTCAAAAGTTTTTAAACTTAAATTTTTGAATCCCTCTCTGATACCACTTGAAATTTCGATAGGGATGTTAAGCCCTGATGAACTAGTCCCGAGGCTAACCAAGAGGGGGGGTGAATTGATTATTTAAAAAATTTGTGAGCAATAGAAAAAATCTTTTCGATAATTTGCAGCAAAAATAAGTAAACACAAAAATGAAAGATCAACCATAGATTTTACCCAAGCAGATAATAAAAGAAAAATAAAGTGCAGAAAATAATCAGAAAGAGCACACCAGATTTTATAGTGGTTCGGTCAACTTGACCTATGTCCACTCCCCGGAGCCTCCCCTCCGGGTATTACACTAACACAAAAGTGACTCTCCTTTTGCTCCCACAGCAAGGTGGAGAAGCCTGTATAAAACTACTTTCCACCAACCCAGTGAGACAGAGAACCTGAACTCCTTTCGCTTCCTCCTGAAGCAGGCAGAGAACCCGAACTCCTTCCTGAAGTAGGCAGAGAACCTGAACTCCTTTCGCTTCCTCCTGAAGAAGGCAGAGAACTCGGATCTTTTTACGAACGATTCTCCCACAAAAAACACCGATAAGATGAGAGATGACGAACAGAGAAGATGACTTTGATCCTTGCTTGGAGCAACCTTTGTGAATCCCTCACAAACTCTCCCTCACAAGATCCTCTCTCTCTCCCAAGCTCTCTCTGTCTCTCAAGGTTTCTCTAGAAAGGAAAGTGGCAAAAGATTTTTCTTGTTGGAAGAAAAAGATTTTTTATAGGAGGGCTCAAAATTTGCCCTAAATCTCAACTGGTCGGCCAATATCGTCCAGGACGGTCGCTAGATCATCCTGTACGATCAGTTCAAAATCACCTATTTTAGCCTGGACGATCTGGCTCTTCTGGACGATTCGTAGAAAAAGTTATTCAAATCGTCCGGGACGATTAGTGTAAGTTCAGGAATTTCGTCTAGGAGACTGCTCTGGTCGTCTAGAGGAACTTGTGCTGGATAACCTAAAAATGACTTGATCATCCAGGATGATATTTCTATCGTCCTGTACGATTAGTTCAAAAAGTGCCAAAATCATCTTAATCACCGCTCTGGACGTACAGGTAAAATATGCTTGACGGTCAGGATTTTTAACACATCGTCCCGTACGATCCTGCGATCATCCAGGATGATATGATCGAATCAATCAGACCTTAATTACTTTTCTTAATCACTAGAGTAATTTAGGCATGATTATAATGGATCGTCCACGATGATACACGTATCGTCCGGGACGATCAGATCAAATCTCTAAAAATAAAACTTGTCTAACTTGATCTAGCGGCTGAGAATTTCTGATTTGAGCCTATCGTCCCGTACGATGGATGGATCATCCAGGACGATCAGCTTAATCAGACATACTTAACTTGGTCACCCTGATTAGGGTTTCTATTTTCACTGGATCGTCTAGGATGATGTGAATATCGTCCAGGATGATCTGAACAAAAAATAAACAGAAACTCTAATTCACTCAAGCTCTCCCCCTGAGTGTGTGTGTGCAAGGTTATTTAGCTAGGGATCAGTTACATAGCATTTGATACAATAAAGATAAAAAAGCACATTGGACCTAGATTTTAAAACAGACTGACTCGAGCTTGGATTGGCTTGAACTTGTAATTAAACCTGCGTACCTGAAAGATTAAACAGGAAACCAGAGACAGAAATATTTGCTATCATCAAAATCATAATCTTTAAAACCAGATTTGCAACACCATCCATCTCCACAGAACTTTCATCGGCTTTATCAGTTAGACTTCCAACCTACAGCTGCCGCTGGACATTAACCAAGCTATTGCCATTGGACCTCCTATCACACTCTAGGATCTAAAGTGAATGAATTTATTCTATTTTTCTTTCATTCATTTATCATTCTCCTTATAATTCAATTAATAATCAATATTCATTTATAACCAGATCATCATCAACCAAAGTTGACTAATTTCATGAAAAAAATTAAATAAATCTAAATAATATAACATAAAATTTTATTACTAGAGTTAATATTTACACTCTACTATAAGGCTAAAAGTCTCAAAAAGTCTAAAAATAATAAGTATAATAGCCACTACAGGCTTTGAAAGAATACATATAAAGCTAGAGAGCTAAAAATACAACTAAACTATTAACACAGGCACCTTACTTTTTCCTAAAATCATATAAAACCTTATAATGAGCACTTAGCCCAGCAAGTAACCAAAACTTACCACTGAGCTCAATGCAATATAAAAGAATCAATATGCATGCTCTAGTTATAAGCCTTATCAATCAACAATCAATAGTTTATCAGTATAAGTAAGAAAAAATCTATAAAATTCATATAAATTAATAATAAAATCAAAATGATCAATAAAGCTAAAAAAATTATCAATCAATGAAGCATATTAGTATGTCATATTATATTATATTAGTATCAATGAAGGTTATATCAATATGACTTCAGTTATATCTATCGATCAGTTTAATGTACAATTATATAAATGTAATTATGAAGAGCAAGGCAGAACATCCAACTTTAATGTGGTGTTCTCATCCTTCCACCCCAATTATCACCCAGTTGGTTATTAGTCTTTAATTTAACCCCAACTATTGACTAGTTGGTCATCAGTCTTTATCTTACTATCATTATTCATTATCTTAAGTCAATTTATAAGTGGCTTTCAATAATCAATAAAGAGTTGACACTCTCTAGCCATTGGCATTATTAGTCAATCGTTTACAGGCTACAATCAAGATCATACAACTAACCTTCTACTTTAAGAAAAGCCCGTCAACCCACCCTCCTGCATAGGGTATTATATTTTAAGAGTAAATCTATATTATTTTAGTGTTAACAACTTGCCTTCCTTGCTTACTTAAAAAAGAAACATTTATCTCATATTAGTCTTATCATTTTTTCTATGTAATATAGTCAATATCATATATGAAATGTTATAATCCATGAAATATATATAATACAAAATTTGTATACTACATATTTACTTAAGAAAATTATAGCTTCTTATTTATCTAGTAAAATTTAATAATATTACAGTAAAAATGCTTGTTAAGATCATATCTATCATATACGAAAAGTTACACAGTGAAATCTCAATAAATCTAGAGAAAATATATTTTATTAATTTTAAGGAGATTAAAATTATAGAAATCAAAGCCATCAAAAATAAGAGTAATGTATAGTCACTTTAAATAGAACAAAATTCGTAATATAAGCATAAGATGAAAAAGCCGCTGAGAGCTTCCTCTCTCTTTTCATTATCCACTCCTCTACTCTCTCCCTTCTTTCCTCTCCTCTTTACTTTCCTTCCCGTTTAAGTAAAAGAGAATGAGAGTGAGGGAGTGAGGTGGTAAGAATTTAGGTTTTATATAATCTTATTTTAGTGCATAGCTTTGTGATGCTCAAGTGACCCAGCACCACGATGCTCTAGTGACCCAATGCCACTGTATTACATGCCACCTCCAGAGTTACTATAGAACAAGGAACATCTGCACTACAATGATATTTTCTGGTGTTGTTGCTCCTTTATTGACAACATTGATACACTTTTCAGATCCAACATCAATACGTTGCAAGACCACAATCGCCTACCAATAATGGTCTCTTTGACTACAGTCACACAAGAATGGTTCCTCTGACCTTCATCACTTGTCGGTTATGGTCCTTCTGACCTCAATTGCCCGCCGACTAAGGTCCCTCTGACCTTTGTTGCTCGACTACGGTCCCTCCGACCACAGTTGCCTACCGACTACAATACCTCAGACCACCATCACACAACAGTCCCTTCGACCTCATCATCTAACCTTTAGCGTTCGTTGACCACAGCCCCTCCAACCTCCATCACCTGAAAAGGGTCCCTCCAACCTTAGTCGTCTAACTACGGTCCCTCCGACCTTTGTCGCCAGTCGATTATGATCCTTCTAGCTTCCACCGCTCAAGGACTATTATCTCTCCGAACTTAGTCGCCTGAATACAGTTCCTATGACTATGATCCCTGACCTCTGTCGCCAAACTACATTCTCTAACCTCCATCGCTCAACTATGGTCCTACAGGCCAAAAGAACAAGCCCATGTTCTCTTAAGAACATCTCTCATGTTATTAGATTCTTCCAACTCCAAATATATAATGTGGTCTATATGATATATATTTGCTATATTATACTAATGTCTTCTCCTATGGAAGGTCATTCTTTGTAACCAACGACAAACATAGGTGGAATCATTTCAATTGGGTCAAGATCCATGATTTTTCTCCTTTTCATAATTTTTCGCGTAAAAATTTTGATATATCTTATAACTCTTACACCCCTCTCTCTTTTATTTGTATGTGCTGGATCTTTATTTAAAGCTAGGATATTAAGCTTTTTACCTCTATCGCCGTGAATGTTCCAACATACAACAATTTGGAACAATTTTTTGACTATTTTAGTGATAAAAAAAGTAAGTGGTAAAAAATAATGTATATTTAAAATATATTTTTTAATTGCTATTTCAAGTTTTTATTTTTAAAATTGCAATTGAGAAATAAATTTTAAAATTAAAAAAAACTTTTAAGTTTCCTCAAATAAAAGCTTAATCACGAATCTTTCGACTTAGATTAAAGCATTAATTCGTAAAATGATTAAAAAAGTATTTCTTGTCTGCATTTGTTCCAACGTTAGAATTTTTTGAAGATTAATATGACATTTCCCAAAAAAAAAAAAAAGTTTGATAAGACAACCCATGGGTTTAAATTATCGTAGAATATCAAAGTTCAATCATTCGCATTTGAGCATGGAGAGAAACAAGACAACGGCATCAATTATCGTAACTGTTCCTCGCAGATGACGGGGGAGTCGCCCATATGACCAAAGGACGACAAAAATGTAATAAGTTAAATACTTAGACGGATAAAATTTTCACGTTATATATGAAAATTAAAATATATAATCTCAGGTTTAAGGGAGTTCCATGACAAAGTTTAAAATAATTAATCTTCTCCTCTGTTTAACCGGCAACCAAATTGCCTCCGGCGTTCAAGCAGCAGCCGTCGCTTTCGCCGTTGCCTCCTCCGCGTTTGCATCCTTATCCTTATCCTTATCCTTTCTCGTCCCAAACTCATGAACTCGGAGCTGCAACTCAGCCGCAGCAATAAGAAAATGCACCGCTTGAATCGGCCGCAGAATCTCCACCAATCCATTCAGTGTTTCAATCCTCAAAAAGTCCGCCTTTTTCAACACGTCCACCATGGCCTCCCGCTTCGCCTTCATCTCCTCCTCCATCATCTCTTCCCCACCACCCATTTCTGTAATCACATGAGAAAGCTTTACCATTTGCTCATCCGCCACCTTCTCCTGCGCCGCAGCCTCCTCCTCCGATATCTCCTTCTCGCGCTTTAACGTCACCTGATGGAGTTTATCAATGCGGTGAAGCTGCTCCGCGTCGACATCAGCGAGGTTCCAGGTTATAGCTCCGCCGATGAGATCATCCAGGTGGGACTCCACTTGGATTCCGCACTTGGAGTAAAGTAGTTGGAAAATCATAGTGGGGCGCCAGCCGCCGGCCCATAGCAAGAGATTTTCGGTGGAGCTGGTCCACGTTGGAGTGAACATGGGGAGAACGTCGCGGCGAGCGAAGGCTTGTTTGGCGTGGTAGTAGTCTTCATAGCGGTTGAGCACGGTGGAGACAAGAGGACGGAGATGTTTGTCTTGGGCGGCGGCTTCGTCGCGATTGCGGGGGGGAGGGGAGGAAACGGCGGTGAGGAGGGAGTGAAGGTCGCGGTTCTGATCGGCCAGCCAGGATTCAAAGAAGTTGGCGAAGTTGTCGGAGGGGTTTGGCCGGCCGTTGAGGGGGGCGGGGGAGCACATTGCTGGTTGAAGGGAAAGCAGGGTGGGTCGGCCTCTGCTGCTAGTGTGCGTCTATGGGTTTATAATAGCCCGGAATGGGTGAATAAGTGGGCAAGTTCTGAAATTTTGGAGGGATATTTCTGAAATTAATGGCCATTGTTAATGTTTATTTATAGTTTTGATTAAATTTTGTGATGTGAAATAACCAATTTGTAATGCCATTTATAATCAATATTAATAAGACTAAGCCAAATGGTAATTTTTATATAAGAAATTAATTAACTTGCTTTTTCAAGATGCACTTCATTTTTTGAAGAAGTAGAGCCAATAAACACTTTTTTTTAAAGAATATCATATGGTGGTTATAGAATGTTATTTCTCCATCATCATAGCCACTTATCATTCCAAAAAATTAATTAAAAAAAAAACCTTTGAATAAATAAAGAATCAAAAATAAATATTTATTTTACATTGTCATTGCATGGAAGCTCCAATTGGCAATATGTTGAACTCTATCATTTAGTTAAATCTCATCATTGGGGTGGGGAAAGAAGTGGGATTTGCTTTGCTAGGGTTTGCATACCATATTAGCTCTCTAGTCTCCACCATAATGCCTCCTCTTAACACTTACTTCCCCTTCTTCTTGTTTGGCTTGATCCCTTTCTTTTGTGACCACACCCCCTTGTCATTTCACTCCTCACGCCTTCTCATACATTATATACAGTTTTTCTAACCAACATTAAACACTTTTTGTTGAAAGATCATTCATCTACTTTCTCCTTTTCATATAGCTTTGTTTATTATTGAGGTCTCTGATTTTCCTCCTCCCCATGATTATAGAACATCCTCCATTTTTTTTTTTTTGGTAGAACCCTCTATTTCATAGTCATCCATCACTTTGATCCCCCCACCTCGCCTCTATTTTAACTCTCCTCTTTCGATCACTTGAAAGATTTTTTTTCACAATATTTCGAATCAAGCCATTTTTCACTTTCTTTTGTGAAAAGTCCCATGAGGAGATTTCCTTCTCTATTTATGAAGTAAAAATTGTAGCTAATGATTAAGAACTCCCTCCCTCTCTCTCTCTCTCTCATAGGATATGCTCATGATTAATGGGTCATTATACAAATCTCTTCTTTATATTTTCAAAAGACTATTAACTTGAAGGTACTCTAGAACTGTTTAACTCATTCTTTTTTTTTTTTTTTCATTTTCCTGTCTTGAGGACTTTAACTCTACTTATTTGAGGATTCTAGGTTCATTAATGATAAGTCTTTTGCACTAAAGAAATTCACATAGAATTTTAAACTGATAATTGATGATTTTGATGAAATTCCTATTTATGTATTTAAATTTCTCTTTTACATTGGTAGAATTTTCATGACATTTCAAAAGATGCTAGTAAACTGGGTACACCTTTGAAAGAGGATAATATCACTGCTTCTAAAATGAGATTAAATTTCGTATATATTCTTGCGAAGCCATTACTTTTTATGCATTAATCCATTTTGCATAATAACATATAGGGTAATACAAGAGGTTGTTTATGATTAATTGCCTTTTACCTATAGTATGTGTAACATATTTTTTTATGATATTTATATACACCCAAAATCTATATTTGGATAATCATCCATATGGGCAAGTATAAAGGTAGGAGTACGAGCTGCCACCTTTACAAATGACCATTTCTTTCTCTAACTATATGTAATATCTAATTTACCCTATTCATGGGGCTCATAAAACATAACTATTAAATGAGAATAATTTATTCATTCTTTGGTTACCCAAGAAAATTCTTCTATCAGTACCCATGAAGCCATTTTCATCCTTAATGGAGCTTTTCAAGTAAGTTCTTTCTCTCTACCATCAAATTATCTTAATTTATGAACTAATCGAATTCTCAACCCCCATTTTTCCACATATCCCCCAAACTCTAGCCCTAATGATAACTTATATATCAAGAATCATTTGAGAACCCTACTTCAAATAATAATAAAAAGAAACACTCCCAAATGTAATCAATAATGACATAATTAACACTAACTGCTTGGAACATGCATTAGTGGGTTACAGGGCTAAGAAACTTATGCACACTTTGTTGATGATATGGTTTGTCTGTTAAAGAATAAGCTATCTATTTAGGTCCCTTTAGATCATATTCTAGAGAGAAATTCTACTTTTTTATTTTTATTTTTTTTCTTATGACAATTATCTAACTTCTCTCTTATTTATGATAAGAGAACATTGCTTAAAATAAAACTCCAATAATCCTCATTGCATCGAGCTTATTATTATTTATCAATACTTTGATATAGCTTTTAGAATGAATAATAATGTTAAATTTTATTATATGTTAGTTTATATTACAAATATTGCTTATGAAAGAAAGCTACTTTGGGAAGACTTAGGGGGGCGGGTAAATTGGTTGTTTTAAAAAATTCTTTAACATAAAAATATTTAGAGATTTTTAATAATTTAAAAATAAAAAACATTATCACCTGATGCGAAACTAAATTAATGAAATAAAACTTATAACTATAGTGATGATGAGTTGCTCAAATCAATATATCATCAAACATATAATTTTCAACATACAATTTTCAAAAATATTCAAATACAAAAAAGTAAATTGTAGAAGGTAAAACTAAGAGTGAACACATTAGAATTTTATATTGGTTCGGTCAAATATGATGTACGTCCACTCCCCGGAGTCCTCCTCTTCAAGTATTGCACTAAAACTTTAGTGTCTCTCCTTAAGCCCCCACAGCTAGGCAAAGAAACCCTTACAATATTTCCACCAACCTAGCACAGCAAAGAACCTTGATTTCTTTTTACCCTCCTAGTGAAGATAGAGAACCTATCAATCCTTTCTCACCCTCCTAGTGAAGGCAGAGAACCTCGACAGTCTTCGGGCTTATGTTCTTCTTCCCAGAGCCACCCAAAAAAATAAGCAAGACACTCAAAGGAAATAAGAAGGAAGCTTGCTTATAGCAACCGTGTGAAAACCCCTCACACTCCTTCTCCCACATACACAAACTCACCTTTCTCCTTCCCAAAGCTCTCTAAGATCTCTTCTCAAAGCTATATATCCAGAAAACCCAACAGCCAAAGACTTGAAATAAGTCTATTAAGAGAACTTAAATGCAAGGCTTCACAAGAAGCTCTAATAATTCAATTATGTCAATACTGATCATATAATATGATCCCATATCATATAATATAATTAGTTTAAATATCCCTGTTAGTATTGTACAAAGAAAAAGGCATTATACAATAAGTTTAAGTACTTGAGCTGATCGTCTAGTACGATATAGAGCATCATCCAGTATGATTAGTTTAATAGAATTAGATTATCATCCAGAATGATTGGTGGTGAATAATTATCGTCCCATGTAAAGATCGGGTCGTATATTATGATTAATCAAATTGTATAGTACGATTAGTCAAATTGTACAGTACGATCTAACTATATCATTTAATCCAAATTTGATTCATTGATTACATAATTAATTTATGTAAGATTTGATTATATTATACAGTACGATAAGTATCATACCGTATAATTAGTATGAATTTTAAATTTTAAAATATTGCCTAAAATATGATTGACGGTAGAGATCTTGATTTCAATTGATCGTCTTATACGATATGTATCGTACAGTACGATGAGTTCAAATAGCTTTAAATATGCCAATTAGCAGTTATAATGATTTTTTGAATAGCCAATTGTACAGTACTATTAGTTCATAAAAATTACACTTCTAATTTTCTCACTTTCTCACTTCCTTGAATATGTGTGTGTGCATGGTTACCAAGTTTAGCATCCACCAATTACATGACTTTTACTCAAGAAATTTAGAATTAAATAAAATTAAAAATATAGACTCTTAAGGTCACTTAAACCTAGTCTACCCAGTCTTGAGTTGATCACTTTGCGTGGTGTATAGTGGACGTGAAATATTAGTGCACAAGAATAAATATCCAATAATAATAATAAGTAATGACATAGTAGATAACCCAATAATATTTATTATTATCAAAATTATAAAACCTGAGTCCTGATTTGCAACATCTCATATATTGGGTCATTCAAAGAGTTTCTTATATGTTCATGATATAAGAGGAAATTAAAGACTTCTCACTCATTTTTTTGTATCAGACAAAAGATGAAAAAAGTACAAGATAATATAATGCATGGTTTAACATACATCCCATGCAGTAATCAATACTAATAAGTACTTGTCAAATATTATTTTACCATGGAGTTATGAAAATGTAATTTCAATTTTGTGGTAGTTAAGAATCTTACTTACTGTATGAACGATCTTCACATGTAGGGAAAAAAAGTTTCTAAGAATTCATGCAAGATTCATAGTTTCCAACAATGCAGTCATCCTCTTCCTCTTTCAGGAAGAGGAAAAATAATGGCAATAAGAATAGCTTTATTTTTTTCCCAATTGGTGCATATAAATTTCTCCAACAATATGAATAAGTTCAATAGGCAATAACTAGAGGACCCTAGCATGATCTCTCCCACAGTATTTTGATGTTCATATGCCTACTTCAAATCAATCACTCGCCACAATCATGGTAGCCATTCAAAACAAGTGCTTTTAGTGGCCTGCACCTCAAATTAAAGAAGTTATTATAAGGCTGATGTAAATTTAAGATTTGTCGATACTATAATGAAAACAACCATGACATGAATTTCTATAAAGAACTCAAAGCTTTGCTTGAAAAATGTAAAAAATGAAGGTCGTCTAAGTTCTTGTTGGTTGACATGTTCACAAATAACATAAAAAATGATAGGTTGTTACATCTAATGGAGGAATTAAAATAATTGACATTATACAAGACACTACTGATGGAGCTAGAGTTATACTTGTACAACTTGAAAGCATGAATATATTCACCCAACATGTGGTCATTCATCAACTTCTCAACAAATCATGCTAGTCAACTGATCACAGAACAACCTACCATCATAACAAAAAAATGTCCTCAATGATGAGATCATCTTTTTGTTTTTTTTTATCTTCTCTTTTATGTGCAACTATGTTTTTTTTTTTCTTATAAACTTCATCACATCACTTTCTTTATTTTTTTTCTCTCTATGACTCCTTTTTAATGTGTGTTTTTCTCTCGATCAACTAAGGTAATTTTAGTTTCCATCATTCCCAAACTAAGACAAATTTTATTACTTTTTGATAAATTTCTGGTGTCGAGCTTCATGAGGAAGGAAGCAAATGAATCAAGTAGCCAAGTAGGAGATAGCTCAAGCCTAGCCTTGTTTACCAAAACTTCATTGGAGCTCAAGCTAGAGTTCTATTTGAGTATCTACAATAGTTTTCAAGCTATATTCAATGAAAATTATGGCTATTTGAGTATAATTTGAGCTAGACTCATCAATTAACTAAATTAGCCTTAACGAGTAATAAGACTAACAAGCAACTTGTTAATTCACTTCGTAAGCCTTACAATTTCAAAAGTAGCTAGTAAACTGGGTACTCCTTTGAAAGTGGATAATATCATTGCTTCAAAAAATGAGATTAAATTTTGTATATATTCCTGTGGATCCATTGCCTATTATGCATTAATTTATTTCACATAATAGCATATAGGGAAATATAAGAATTTTTATGATCAATTGCCTTTAACTTGTAGAATGTGTAACTTTTTTTTTTCATCACACTTATATATGCAAAAAATTACTATGGGGACAATCCATCGATGTGGGCAAGTATAAAGGTGGGATTATGAGCTACCACCTTTGACAAATGGCCATTTCTTTTCTAACTCTATGGAATCTCTAATTTACCCTACTCATGAGGCTCATAACATTTAACTATTAATGAGAATAATCTACTCATTCTTTGGTTACCCAAGAAAATTGTTCTATCAGTACCCATGAAGCCATTTTCATCCTTAATAAAGCTTTCTAATAAGTTCTTTCTCTCTTCCATCAAATTATCTTAATTTATGAACTAATCGAATTCCCAGCCCCCATTTTTCCTCAAATCCCTCAACTCTATCACTAATGATAACTTATATAGCAAGAATCATTTGAGAACCCTACTTCAACTAATAATAAAAAGAAACACCCCAAAGTTATTCAACAATGACATAATTAACATTAGCTACTTGGAACACGCATGAGTGGGTTAAAGGGCTAACAAACTTATGCACACTTTGTTGATGATATGGTTTGACTATTAGAGAATAAGCTATCTATTGAGGTCCTTTTAGATCATATTCTAGAGAGAAATTCTAGTTTTTTTTGTTTTTTTATCTTATGACAATTATCTAATTTCTCTCTTATTCATAATAAGAGAACTTTGCTAAAAACATAACTCCAATAATCTTCATTTCATCCAGCTTATTATAATTTATCAAAAATTTATTCATATACCTATTAGAATGAATAAAAATGTTAAATTTCATTCTATGTTAGTATATAATACAAATATTGCTTCAGAAATAAAGCTACAATGGGAAGCCTTAGTGAATTTTTACTCTAGTATCAATTTCAAGAAACTTTTACAACAAGAAGCTAATTTCATCATGATGAATTACCCAACCTACTTATTTTTTAGACAAGGGTAAGAGTAGATACATTAATGATCCTGTTCATGATATTTAACCATTGCATGTGCAAGTTATAATGTATAAGAATTTGCTTACTTTAAGGATCCTACAGAAGCAAGTCCCATTGAAGTTTAAAGCACCTTAAGTCAAGATATATAAGGGCAATACATACCACTCCAGCCATCTTATCACATTCAAGCATGTCTCATATTTGAACATCTAAGATGAGATCAAACGATAGCTTTGCCATCACCTTCAAGGATTAAATAAGGATGTGGTTTAATGCTCTACCCTACTCATGTATTGGGCATTTGAAGAGTTTTCTTGTATGTTCATGATATAAGAGGCCATTAAAGACCTCTCACTAATTTTTTTGTATCAGACAAAAGATGAAAAGAGTACAAGATAATATAATGCAATGTTTAACGAGACATCCCATGCAGTAATCAATACTAATAAGTTCTTGTCAAAGATTATTTTACCATGGAGTTACGAAAAGGTAATTTCAAATTTATAGTAGTTAAGAATCCTATTTATTGCATGAATGTTCTTCACAAGAAAAGAAAAAAAAAGTTTCAAAGAATTCATGCAAGAGTCATAGTTTCCCTCAATGCAGCCATCCTGTTCCTCTTTCAAGAAGAGTAAAAATAATGGCAATAACAATATCTATATTTTTTTCTTAATTGGTGAATATGAATTTCTCCAACAATATGAATAAAGTTCAATAAGCCACAACTAGTGGACCCTAGCATGGTCTCTCCCACAATATTTTGATGTTCATATGCCTACTTCAAATCAATAACTAGACACAATCATGGTAGCCATTTGGAAGAAGTGCTTTTAGTGGTCTGTAGCTGCAAAGAAGTTATCATAAGGCTGAGGTAAATTTTAGATTTGTCGATACTACAATGCCAACAATCATGACATGAATTCTACAAAGAACTCAAAGCTTTGCTTGAAAAATCTAACAAATGAAGGTCCTCGAAGGAAATTCTTGTTGGTTGACATGTTCACAAATAGCTTAAAAAAAAGATAGCTTGTTGCATCTAATGTAGGAATTAAATAATTGAAATTATACAAAACATTACTAAATGAGCTAGAGCTAAACTTGTACAACTTGAAATTAAGCCTCAAGAGACTCGCCCAACATGTTGTTATTCATCAACTCCTCAACTAACCATGCTAGTCAATCGATCACAGAACAACCTACCTTCATTAAAAAAAATATCTTCAATGATGAGATCATCTTTTCATCTTTTTATCTACTTTTTTATGTGCATCTATGTTTCGTGCTTTCTTATAAACTTCAGCACATCACTTTTTGTATTTTTTTCTCTTTATTACCCTCTTTCTGAATATGTGTTTTTCTCTCGATCAAGTAAGATAATTTTAATTTCCAACATTCCCAGTTGAGACAAATTTTATTGTTTTGGATAAATTTCTGGTGTCGAGCTTCATGATGAAGCAAATGAATCAAGTAGCTGAGTAGGAGATAGCTCAAGCTTGACCTTGTTTGCCAAAACTTCATTGGAGCTCAAGCTAGAGATCTATTTGAGTATCTACAGTAGTTTTCAAGCTATTTTTATTGAAAATTATGATTATTTGAGTATGGTTTGAGCTCGGCTAATCGATTAACTAAATTAGCCTTATCGCGTAACAAGACTAACAAGCAGCTTGTTAATTCACTTGATAAGCCTTACAATTTATTGAGCTTAAAGATGAGACCTTAATTAAATGAACTATTACATAAACAAATATTTTAACAAACATAAAAAAGTAATTTGTGTTCATGAATAAAAATATATAATATTAGAACAAAATTCTTATATAATCATATAGTAAATAAATTTATTACCAAGTCCTAAAAAAACATATTAATGAATCTTTATTGAGCTTATTCATGAGTTTTAAATAAATTTATTTATAATCATAATTATCAATTAGATATTCATAAAATTCAATTTAATTAATCATATGATCATAAATAAATTTTAATTAAGCTGAAAAATAAATAATTTATTGAACGCATTTATTCATTTACAGTTCAGCCCACTGCGAATTTTTGAACTAGTTTTGACTAGATTCGAGTTGTCTATGAATTCCAGAAACAGACATGGGGTTAGTTGTTCTACACATTGACTATGGGCTCTCGCCTGACAAAGTATTGGCTTTTTTATTTTTATTTTTATAACGTCAGGCAAGTGGCATCATGGATAAGATAAGGATTGCTGTCAACGAGAACAGGAATGAAGAAGAACAAGTAGTTATATTCTACGGTTACCCATCGATATTTGGTTTGGTTGGTGGGCGAATATAATTGAGAATCCCTCAAGCTGTACTTGGCCGGCAGCGCCCCTCTACGGAGACCCAATAAGTGTGGGCCACGAGTAGTAATAGTTGTGGGTTGTTCGTCTAGGTCAGCCGAGGAGACTAGTGGACACCGCCAAACGCGTCATAAGCTGACATGACAACGGGCCAATACTCCCCGCTCCCAAAAAAAAAATAGTCTACGGTTAAACTTGGTGGTGGCAGCATTGATTTTTTTTTTCTGTTAGTTTGTCTCGTTGGAAGAGAAGGAACCACCAAAAATATTTTTTTTTATTTTTTCAATTAATAATTTAGAATGAAAATTTTTTATGAGTTATTAAAATATCATAATTTAATCTATCATAATCATTTTATAAATAGATCTTTTTTCATAACTTTTTATTAATAATAATATTATTATTTTAAATTTATCTTATTATGAAAAAATAACATTTTAAATAAATATTTATCTTAGATTTAAATTAGAAAGTAACATTATTTTTAGTAAATACTAATAAAAAATTAATAAATAATATAATTTTGAATTAGATTTATAGATATTAACTGCTCACTTCCAACCATTACTGAGTAGAATTTCTACTCTACTTGCTAGTTGGAAAGTCAAATTTCTTTCTTTTGCAGGTCGTATCCAATTTCTAAGGTTCTCTATTGCAAATACTTTAGCCTATTAGATTAGGGGTGCGATTGTACTTAAATCCTGTACTCGATTCATTGATAGATTATGTGCTAAATTTCTTTATCATGGCTCTATTGAGGGTAAAAAGTTGCATCCGGTGGCTTGGCACAATACTTGCTTACCTACTTGTTTTGGTGGTCTTGGAATCTCGGATATTCACTCTCTCTCACACAGTTTTAGCTGCTCCTTCATTTGGCGAATGTATAATACAAACTCTTTGGTATTTGACTGGTTCAAGAGCAGACACATTTCTCCTTGGAAGCCTATTAGTCCTAAGAGTTCTAAATTCTGGAAATTTATCCAGCATGTTGCTGGCAAGATCAAAGATACTATTAACCTTAATGTTAGTGCTGAGGGTAGTTTGTTATCTATGTTTTGGGACCCTTGGCTAGACGGGAAGATGCTTGCTGAGTTTATTTCTCCTATTCCTGGTCTACCTGAATGTGTTCGAGACTTTGTGTATGGTGGATCCTGGTGTTTGCCGGATTGCTTCCCCTTATGGGAGAGCCAACTAATTTTTGCTATTCCTATTTCGGGCTCTTCTTCTGCTCCTTTAGTTTGGAGGGCCATTGATAAACCATGCTTTAAGTCCTTTAGGTTGCACTTTTTTGTTAGTTTGCAAAAAGTTGAGTGGTTTAAATATATTTAGCATAAGCGTGTTACTCTCAGATATTCTTTGTATACTTGGCTTTTGGTTCGGAATGGGTTAAAAATGGCTGATGTCTTAGCCAAGAGAAATATTATCATCCACCCTGTTTGTCCTCTTTGCCAACGGGAAGAAGAAAAAAGTGCTCACTTGTTCTTCTCTTGTGATTTCTCTTTTGCGGTTATCTCCTATCTCCTTCCGGTTTTGAACAGTTTTTTGTTTAGGCCCTCTTTGATGCAGCTTTTTGAATTTTTGGAGGATATCATCATTTACAACTCAGCTAAGAAGAATTTTTATTTTTTTGTGACTTCCTGTGCAATCTATTTCATATGGAGGGAACGAAATGACAAACGATTTGCGGGGCCCCATGTCTCTTATCGTGAATTGTTTAAGAATATTACTACGGCAATTTCTTACAAAGTTTCTAAGTGGAAGTTATTTGATGTGCTGCATGCTGCGTTCCCTAAGTGCTTTAACTGATGAGGTGGATTGCCGAATTACTTGCGACTATGATGAATTGTGCAAGATCAAAGACCGTTACATGGACTTTAATTGATGCTTACAATTTTAATGTGCCAGCTGGTTATTTGATGCTTTCATTTTCCTCGACTATGATGAGAAAAGGTCTCCTCCTTACCATTCTTTCCTTGGATGGCCTTTGGCAACCAAGGAGTTTTGTTGGAATGGTTATCTCGCTTCTTTGGGGCTGTTGTGAGGGTCCTAACATCTTTTGGGTTTGCGGCAACCAGTGCCCTTTTCGACTGCTACTGGTTTTGGTGCTTTTCTCTTGCTGAATGACGATATGATGTTTTATGGGGCTGACCTTTGATTTACCTGAGTCCATATGTTCTACTTCTTTCTTTTAGTTTTAATTTTTCTGTTTCTGGTTTTGGGGGTATAGTTGATCTTTATACCTGTAAGTTTTTCTTATATAGGTTTTTTTGTAATCTTTGTTTTTCAATATATGGACTTATGCCCCAAATTTCTCCAAAAAAAAGTAGTTTAGTATAAAATTATTTCTAAATAATAGATTATTATTATTTTAACTTATCTTATTTTAAAGAAAATAACATTTTAAATAGACATTTATCTTATTTTTTATTAATAAATTAATATAAATTTCATAATTAATTTTTAATTCTTTTTATACAAAGGGTCGTACAATGCCCTTTTTTGTCTTGAGGTAGCACCTATGTCCCCTTTTTTTAAATTAATTAATTTTTTAAAAAAAGAGGAAAAAATCATTTTTGGCCAATAAAAATCCTTAATTCTCCCTTAAGAAATCTTTAAATACCCCTCTTGGGGGTGGGGGAAAAGGCACCACTATTCTAAGCCAGTCCAAAGTTTCTCACATAAATTAATGAAAAAATGGACAAGCAAAAATTTGGAGGCTTTCGACATCAAAAAAAGCCCGGTCCTCTGTGCGGTCTCAGGTCTTCCTCTATAAAAGGGGTGAAGATTATCCTTGAGTCCAAAGATTGTCAATAGTGGTAAAGGTCTGGCCATCTGCCTAAGCTCTGGTCTTCCTTTGCAAAAAGGGGTGAAGACTATCATGTAGAAGTCTAAATATCATAAATAATAGCAAGGGACTGGTATTCTACGCAGGCTCTGGTATCCTTCTTTGAAAGGGGCGAAGACTATCCTAGAGGAGTAAAGATCGTCAATAACGGTAAAGGCCCGATCCTCTACGCAAACTCTAGTCTTCCTATATATAAGGGGTGAAGACTATCCTGTTGGAGTCTAAAGACCATCAATAGTGGTAAAGGTCTGGTCCTCTGCACTGGCTTTGATTCCTCTGTAAAAAGGCTGAAGGCTATCCTATAGGAGTCTAAAGATCATCAACAACAGTAAAGGCACGATCTTCTATGCAAGCTCTAGTATCCCTCTTTGAAAGGGGTATAGACTATCATGGAGGAAAGATGTCGGAGTATCAATCAATAAAGAACACAGAATTATTAGTAAGGAGGTCTTCTTCCAAGAATTCGAAAGATCTAGCTAGTAAAAACTTGCGATCTCGGTACGACATCAAACTTTATCTTTCACGTGTCTTGATTATTGTAATAATAATACTTATTTTAGATATTTTTTTCTTTCTTTCTTAGGAATTAGGCCAACAGACACATAGGGAATCACTCAATCTGGATTCAAAGTGTCAGAGCAAGAGAGAATCCCTTTGATCATCGAGGTAGGGACCATTACCTTCTCAAGCAAATTTTCTCTTGTACTAAATTATTTGATCACCTCACATCTTTATAGATTGAAAATAGGAGAAGACCCCATGGAATGACCTCTGTTGACGATGTTGCATCTACTAGTAGTTCAGACAGCTTGGTAGTTATTCGTAAGAAGTTCCATTTACCAAATGTCCTAGTGATTGCTACTCCTAAAAGGTCTGAACAAGCACATATCCCCCCCCCCCCCCCCCCCCCCCCCACACACACACACCTGGATTCATTATAGTATATGAGATAATGTTGCGCACAGGTTTGAGATTTTCTCCAACTCTTGCGTTTCCTGAGATATTTACGACGTGTGGCTATACTTTACCCCAATTCTTATGCAAGACCATAACGATTATTATTGATTTGATAGTTTTTTTCAGAGAATATATGGTAACACTGACTAATTAGTACTTATCTAAAATGTATAAATTCACAAGAGATTCACAAGGTCGTGTTTCATGTGGGAGCAATAACAAGTGGTTAGAATTTTTAACATGCAACCCTTCTAAGAATCGATCCAACTTGTTCTTTTTTGTGAGGAGTGAGTAAGGTCTTCCTAAAAATGGGAGATGTTAAAAGAGCTGCCAAACTCCCATCACCTAGAAGAAGATGAGATATTAAAAATTCTTAACTTTTTTGACATAGAAAGCCTTCAGGAGGGGATACACCATATTAGCCGGTATGTATTTGAGGAGAAACATTTTAAGACCAGACATTCCATTCAAGCAGGAATATCTCATAATATTCCATTGAAGAAATCTAAGAAAGTTTATGAATCAAGTCCCAATGCTTTAAAGTCCTCGTCTAAAAATCTTTCAAGATGATAAAGGGATGATGGACCTTCCTCTGTAAATAAGAGAAAAGTGAAGGATGTAGTGATATTGCAAAGTGATGGTGAATTATGTTGGGAGATTGTTCATCCTTTGATGATCGATATTATTGCCCTTAATTCAAATAATGGGATTCAGCCCCTCAAGATACCTATCCCCTAGGAGCTGCTAAGGCATATCTATGTTGGGTGACACTATACGAAAGTAGTGATTAGTTATTTGGATCTCCTTCTTCTTCTTTTTCTTTCAAATGCTCAAATTCATATATATACTGTAGATGATTTAGAAGATGGACATATAGTCTTAATTTGACACAATGCTGGATCAGTGGAATGATGAGTTTGTGAAGGTTGAATATCTACATGGGGAGGACAAACAAAAGTTGCATGCAAAGATTAAAGATACATCAACATTGGAAAGCTAACTAATGGAGTGCTGAGCTGAGTAGGAGACTATGTCCACCACTCTTTCCCTTCAAAATTGGGAGATAGATCGCTCTCGTACTGTGTTGATTGAGGCTCATACCGAAACTAATAAGAAAAATAAAACTTTAAAGGCACTAACAGCAGAGAATAGCACCCTACAGGTTGATAAAGAAGCTCTTCAGAAGGAGAATGAAGAATTACAAGATTAACTTCTAGATAAAGAGGAAGTTATATTAGATGTTGATGCTCACATAGAGGCCATTATGGACAAATTAAATGATATGACCACTAATTAGAAATTTAGTATTTTTGATGCTCACATAGAGGCCATTGTGGACAAATTAAATGATATGACCACTAATTAGAAATTTAGTATTTCTATAGATAAATCTGTATAATTACCATTAATTCTCTTGAAAGACAAACTAACACCACGTTATCGACTTGAGAAAAGAAACAATTTATTTTTTGTATTCAAAGTCGGTATAGGGAATATGAAATTCATTTCAGAGGAAAGTATTCACATACACCTATTATTTCAAATACAAAACTAACCGAGGATTTTCTTCAGTCGATGCCAAAAATATTTTTCCCCTATCTTAACGATATAGTTTATTTTATACTAGGATCTTGGGTTCCTATAAAGGCAAGCCCCTACAATTAATTATATCTCTAAAGAGAAAAAAATTGATTATAGTGGAGACTTGTCTCGTTTTGGATTTAAAATATATGATAGTTGCCTTACATATTTTAAAAATATCAATCATGCATTAAAAAATATCTTTAAATTTTATAAAATATTATTGAATTCTTTATACTTTTTCTAAAAGGAATTTGATGTGTGAAAATATGTTTGGGCTTATGCTTGCTTGGAATGTACTGCTAGCTAATAACCTAATACAAAAGCAATCATCTTAGATGTAGTGTATGACAAGGTCAACTCTATCCTAAGAGATAAAAGGATGAATCAGACTTTGTATCAGTGACTAGAGATGAATAATTTTAACTTTAGGTTCAAATGATACTAGCGAGATGACTCACTAAAAGATATGTATTTGGTCTTAATTAATTGACCTAACTAAATTTTCTAACTCATAAAATTTCTTAGAAATTTTTGCATCATAATGGTCATATACCAATAGGAATATCTAAGCATCCTCCGACTTCAAGAGGACCCCGCTACCTTGTCGTAGGCTTGTATTTTTGGTATGTATATACTGTTGAAATAAAATACATGCATGTATGCATGATTGGGAAAGGTGTTTATGTATATAGTGTTATAACTCAAAATTTTGAAAAAGTTATTTTTGTTTGTAATAGCCAAAAATTATTTTGGGAGTCATTATAAGTCCAAATCAGAAACTATCTTGGTCATAATATATATTGTTTTATTTTAATTTCACTTTTTTTTTTATAATTTTTTGGCACTCGTGAAATTTTTTAAGAAATTAGCACCTTCAGGTGTCCATTTTGCAAACCGATTTCACCAAATTTTTTTAAATAAAATGTGTTATTTTATGAATATTTTTTTATAATTTTTTTAAGCCCTAAAAGCATTTATATAAATTTTATAGTAAAAATTTAATATAATAATATTATTACATTATTATTTTAAAAAAAAAAACTTAAAGCACTTTATATAACTTAAGCCATTAGTCTATTTTCTCCATTTGGCTAAATAGAGAAAGTATTTACGGAAAGAGAAAAGAGAGAAGAAGAAAAGATAGGATTTATCGGTCATAGAGTCATTTTTGTCTGTCAGCCCAATTGAGAAATTTGTTCATCTTGAGGAAGGTTATATTTTGCCGGTTTAGTTTTCAATAATTTAATATATTTGGTTTTTTTCTTTTCGTTACCAAAAAATGATGATAATTTTATTTTGTAAAGCTTTTACCGCATAACTTTTTATATATTAAAGAGATTGAGATTATGAATATTTTGAGTATATTCTAGAAATTTTTTGTCAGGTGATTTTAAAAAAATAGCAATTTTTACCTACTTAGAAATTTATTTTGACATCTATGCTTAAGTTCAATTAAACTTTCAAAATAATATATGGATAGTCTTCAATAGTAGGGTTCCTATTACCTACTCTTGAGGCATTTTGATAATTCTTGAATTTAACCTAATTATTCTTTAATTAATAAATTCATGAAAAAGTATGATGTGATGTGACATGATGTAATGTTATGCCGGCACCAGCGGGCGATCAAGGTGGGATTATATTTTGCCATGTGAGTGGGTAATCGAGATGGGATTCAATTATGTTGGTGCCAGTGGATGACTAAGGTGGGATTCTATTATGCAGTGCTAGTGAAAGACTAAGGTGAGATTCTATTATGTCGGGGCCGGCGGGCTACTAAGGTAGGATTTTGTTAACGAAGCTATAAAGATATATACAAATTTAGGCTAAGAACCATTCTGGTAAAATGAATATCTACTTATAATTCATTTGATTTTAGTTTCAGCTTAAGCTTTAGTTTTAGTCTCAATTTTTCATATAGTACTTTTACAACACACTATTTTCAATTCTTTTGGTTTCAATTATTATTTTATGTTTTAGGCTATGATAGCCTATTGAGCTGTGTTAGCTCATTCATTCTTTTTTTTTTATTTTCAAGTCAGGAAAGGGTGAGGAGAGAGCTGAGTAGTTTAGATAGCAGACTTTTATCTGTGCTATAGGTATGTTTTATTAGTTTTGATTTTTATAGGCTTGGGTTTTATTTTGTTTTTCTCTCTATTGTTAAGTGTTGTTGTAGATAGATTTTAGATTGTACATATTTTTGGATGATATATGAAAAATTATTTTGAGATTCAATAGTCTTCCACTTTATATTGCATTCTATAGTGGCTCTGTGTAGTATATAAATTAGAAGTTTTTTTCTCAATACTTCTCCAACTAGATCTTAGACTCAGTCTTGCCATAATTAGACATGGTATGACCTATGTAGTTATAGGACATATTGGGCTGAGTTATGACAAGGTTTTTTGTATCAGAGCAAGGATGGAGATGTAAATTATAACAAAGCTATATGAATTAATTTGTAGAAGAGTGAGATGCTTCTAGGTAGTTTTGGGCTCTCATTTTATTAATTTTTCATATACATGTGTTACATTCAACTGTGTTCGATATTTTGATATGGCTAAGCCATGTCAGCTAGATCCATATATAACCAATGGTTAGAGCTCAAGTTAGGCAGCTCAGGTTTAGCGCACATCTTCTATGATTAGTTCTGAGGAAATTTCTTAGATTGCAAGTATAGTAGCATAATTAGTTGGCGGTGCTCATACATGAGTTATTGGTACCCACTCTGTTGATATGGATAGATATTTATAGAATGTCATGATATTACAACCTCCTAGACTTCTAAGTGTTTTGAGCCTAGAGCAGCTGAGGATTGGCTGATGACGATAAAGAAGACTTTAGATGGGATGCATTATCTTCCTCAAAGAAGAGTTGCATTAGCAGCATTTATGTTAGATGTCCAGACAAAGCACTGGTGGTTGGACCAATAGAGAGAGAAGTTCCAATGCCATATAAATACCCTGATTACTTGGGATGAGTTTGCAAAGATATTCATAATGTACGTGGCTTGTACCTCATTCTACTAGGAGATAGCTACAAAGTTCTTTCTAAGATTGATTCAGAGAAGTATGTTAGTGATGCCGTATGAGGAAACATTTACTACTCTCTCCAGCTATACTCCATATTTAGTTAGCACTTTTGAGGAGAAGTTTTATCGATTTCCTAGAGGTACTCTAAGATGCTTTGAGGCAGCCATTATTGGCATAGGATATTATAAACTTTGTTCTGTTGGTCAAGAGGGATAAGAGGATAAAGATGGATTTGGTAGTAGTGCAGTAGCGATGAACTATGAGTAGGAAGAGATTTGGTGGCAAGACCTCTAGTAGTAGCCATTATGAGAAGAAGAGCAAGTTTAAACATGTTGAGTTCAGAAGGAGGGGACAATCAGTAGTAATTTCTTCTTGATCAACTAATGACACTATTTCCAATTTTAGGGGTTTAGTGAGTGAGACCCCACTATGTCAGCAGTGTGCTAGAAGGGAAAGTGGTCAGTGTTAAAGAGCATCATAGAGGTGTTTTTATTGTGGTCAATTTGGAAATAGGATTGTTGAGTATCCACACGGTGTCTTTAATAGACGTTCTAATTTTAGAAGCTCTAGGTAGCAGACTATGGTTAGGCCGATAGAAGTACCACTTCAACCATATTCTAAGGCATCTGGTAGCCTGAATGTTGGTCTAGTAGCACAACATTAGCCTTCTAGGGGTTCACGGGGTGTAAGTAGTTCTATTGCTTTGACCCCAATATAGCCACAAGTTTATAATCTAATGTAGCAAGAGGCCAGCAAGTCTATATATATTATTACCTATTTCTTTTCTATGTAGCCTGAATGGTAGCTAATGTAGGATTTATTATTATTATTTCAAGTTTTTTAATAGAGTTTGGAGATCTTGTTTGATTTTGTTACCTATTTTTGTATTTGATGTTATTTTGAGTATGGACTAGATGAGTCGATATGGGGCTCAAATTGATTGTATGAAGAATAAATTGACTGTATTAGAATGATCAAATCTTTGTATTTTAGGGAATTAAATATGATTTTTCTTGTCTTATTTTTTCTCTAGAAGTGGATAGGCTTTGGAGGAATGGTAGCCCGATATTTTTAGCATCTATCAAAGATATAAGGCTCTCTTTTGCATCTGTGAGTTGTGTCCTTGTAGTTTAAGAGTTTCTAAATGTCTTCCCTGAGGAGTTATTGAGTTTAGCACTAGATAAAGAGGTAGAGTCTTATATATATATATATATATATATATATTCAGTTATTGCTATAATCATTAAGGCTCTGTATCAAATGTCACCTAAGGAATTTTAGTAGTTGAAGTGCAGCTTCAGGAGTTAGTGGATCAAGGCTTTGTCCATCCCATGTGTGTCTTCTAGGGAGCATTTATTTTATTTATAAAGAAAAAGGGTGGTACGATGTGTATGTATATTGATTAAAGAGAGTTGAATAAAGTCACTATAAAAAATAAGTATCATTTGCTTAGGATTGACAACTTATTCGATCCGCTCGCTAGAGGTTCAAAATTTTTTAGATTGATCTACAATCTGATTATCATAAACTGAAAGTGAGGGCAGGGGATTTGGTGAAGACTACATTTAACATGAGGTACGGGTATTATGAGTTTTTAGTCATGCCATTCAGAGTGACTAACACCCTAGTGGTCTTTATGGATTTGATGAATAGGATTTTTATGAAGTATTTGGACCAATTTTTTATCATCTTTATAGATGACATTCTAATTTATTCAAGATTTGAAGAGGAGCATTCAATACACTTGAGGATTGCCTTAAAGATCTTGAGGTAGCATCAGCTGTATACTAAATTTTTGATGTGTGAGTTATGGCTGAGGAGCATTTCATTTTTAGGGCACATAGTAAGCAATATAGGCATTTCAGTAGATCCCTAGAAGATTCAGGTTGTTTTTGATTGGCCAAGGCCTACTATAGTTTTAGAGGTGAAAGTTCGATAGGGATGTTAAGCCCTGATGAACTAGTCTCGAGGCTAACCAAGAGGGGGGGTGAATTGGTTATTTTAAAAATTCGTGAGCAACAGGAAAGATCTTTTCGATAATTTGTAGTGGAAATAAGTAAACACAGAAATGAAAAGATCAATCACAGATTTCACCCAAGAAGATAATAACAAAAAAGTAAAGTGCAGAAAATAATCAGAAAGAGCACACTAGATTTTATAGTTGTTTGGTCAACTTGACCTACGTCCACTCCCCAGAGCCTTCCCTCTGAGTATTGTACTAACACAAAAGTGACTCTTCTTCTGCTGCCACAGCAAGGTGGAGAAGCCTGTACAAAAACTCCTTTTCACCAACCCGGTGAGGCAGAGAACCTGAACTCCTTTCGCTTCCTTCTGAAGCAGGCAGAGAATCTCGACTCTTTTCGCTTCCTCCTTAAGCAGGAAGAGAACCTGAACTCCTTTCGCTTCCTCCTGAAGCTAGTAGAGAACCCGGATCTTCTTGTGAATGATCCTCCCACAGAAAACACCGACAAGATAAGAGATGATGAATGGAGAAGATGACTCAGATCCTTGCTTGGAGCAACCTTTGTGAATCCCTCATAAAATCCCCCTCACAAGATCCTCTCTCTCTCTCCCATGCTCTATCTCTCTCTCTCACAAGGTTTCTCTAGAAAGGAAAGTGGCAAAAGATTTTTATTGTTGAAAGAAAAAGATCTTTTAAAGGAGGGCTCAAAAATTACCCTAAATCTCAACTGGTCATCACATATCGTCCAGGACGATCAACGGATCGTCTTGTACGATCAGTGTACAAACTCATATTTCAGCCTGGACGATCTAGTTTCTCTGGATGATTAGAAGAAAAAATTTTTCAGATCGTCTCGTATGATTTTGTGATCGTTCAGGATGATTAGTTTAAATCAGGAATTTTGTCTAAAAGATAGCTTTGGTCATCCAGGGGAATTTGTGCTGGACAATCTCAAAATGACTTGATCATCCAGGACGATATATCTATCATCCTATACGATTAGTTCAAAAAGTGCCAAAATTGTCCGGTTCATAGCTCTGGACGTTCACGTCATAACATGCTGAATGATTTCAAAATGACTTGATCGTCCAGGATGATATGGGTATCATCCCATATGATTAGTTAAAAAATGGGATTATCATCCTACACATAGCTCTAGACGTACAGGTGATAGGCACTAGACAGTCAGGATTTTTAACACATCGTCTCGTACGATCCTGCGATCATTCAGGATGATATGATCGAATCAATCGGACCTTATTTACTTCAATTAATCACCAGACCAATTTAGGCATGATTGTAATGGATCGTCCAGGACGATACACGTATCGTCCGGGACGATCAGACCAAATCTCTAAAAATAAAAACTTGCCTAACTTGATCTGATGGTTGAGAATTTTTGATTTAAGCCTATCGTCCTATACGATATTGCGATCCTCCAGGACGATCAGCTTAATCAAACCAACTTAACATGATCGTCCTAATCAGGGTTTTTATTTTCACTGGATCGTCTAGGACGATATGAATATCATCTAGGACGATATGAACAAAATTTTGAGACAGAAACTCTAACTCACTAAAACTCTCCCCCTGAGTGTGTGTGTGCAAGGTTACTTAGGGAGGGGATCAATTACATTACATTTGACTCAAGAAAGGTAAAAAATTATAATTAAACACACGCAGACCCGATCTTGAGTTAGCTTGGATTGCATTTGATCTTTTGTACCTGAAATGATTAGCCAAGCAAAAAAGAACACAAACATGTCTGTCATAATCAAAACTATACTTCTCAAATCTAGATTTACAACAATCTCCCCCTTTTTTATGATGGAAAATATTGATTCAGTAGTTTCAAATAAAATAGACAGGAGTAATCAACGCACATACGAAAGAAAAAATTTTATTTTAAATTTCACTAAACATAAAATATAATAAGAGAAATAATTACAACACAAAACCAGTAAAAGAAACTACTAATCACTCAAAAAACTAACTCCCCCTTTTGACATCACAAAAAGGAGGAAGAACAGATAAAATAAAAAGAAAAAAATAAAATCAGATTAAATAAAAAAAAAAGAAATGAGAAAAAACAAAACTAAAAATAACAATTTTTTTTTTAATCGATCAGCTCCAGTAATTCAAAATTTTTCCTTGATTTTTAATCCAAAAACCAATAAGAAGACGATCGATAATGCTGAATTTCAAAAAGTTAGAAAATCGACTTTCGTAACTTCCACTTCGGATCCCTTATAGGTTCAAATTCCTTTCAAAATAAAAATCTAATTCAGAAGAAAAGAAATTAGATTCAAAAAGAGATCCTTTTAAGCCTCGTTCTAAAAAAATATTTAATATAATAGTATTACAAAGTAAGAAATCAGAAATCATGATTTTTCATCTCAAGCTTTTGAAAGTATTAAGTGGTGCATGGATTTTTCTAAGACATTTAAAGATCTGAAAGGGAAGAAAGCCTATTTCTTTGTGGGCTCAGTTTGCCCCTTTTTTCAATTTGTTTGGTGCTTTGCGCATCTTTTGATTTTTTGATACACTTTATGTATCTTTTTAATTTTTGACGATATTGCGCATCTTTTCAGCCTTGGGCTCATTTTGTGCCTCTTTTCATTTTGGGGCTCTTTGCACATCTTTTGTAAGCTTGCTTCCTTTCATAATCATTAAAGAATCTCAGCTGTGAAATTACCATCCAAACATAAGAGAGGACAAAAATACACTCTCTACAATAAGGAGTAATTCACAGAAAAAAACCATACATCATATGACAAATGCAATCACTTGATTAAGAAAAATATAACAATGATTCAAAACTTTGAAAACACTATGTATATGAGGTAGATTACTGTAGGAAGATAAAATAGATCTCTTTTTCAAAAACCAATATTTTAATTTTGAAGAAGATTTTATCCAAAAGAAATAATACACCATTAAAGGGAGGAAGAGAAACATTCATCAACCTTTCTTCCCTTTAACAAATTCAGAGGAGTCAATCACTGCTTACAAGCTTTCAAACAAAAATAAGGCAAAACTCTCAGTCAGAAATCCAGTTTATCAGTAGTAGTGGGCAATGATCTGATTTTAAAGGAATAAAATAGTAAATCAAGAGTAAGCAGGAAATCGCATCTAAATAACTACTCAAAGAAGAAAAAACAACAAAAGGTAAGAAGAAAATCAGCAATGAATAAAAATAAAATAGGAAACAGATAATTAAATTAAAAGGCTAATAGAAATAAATAAATAAAAATAAAAAAACTCAGAAATCATCAGTCATCAGAATCTTGCATTTATGTCAATCACACCTAATTTGGTCCTCAAAATGTTTAATGAGTCAAAGGCCAGTGGTTTAGTAAATATGTCAGCCAGCTAATTTTCAGTTGCTACATGATGTAGCTCAATATCCCCTTTTGTAACATGGTCCCTAATGAAGTGTTGCCTTATATCAATTTATTTGGTTCTAGAATGTTGGATTGGATTCTTAGAAATTCAGATGGCACTAATATTATCACACAGAACAGAAATTGTTCCCACTGGTAATCCAAAATCTAAAATTGGTTGCTTCATCCAAAGAACTTGGGTCACACAACTTCCTAAAGCAATGTACTCAGCTTCAGCAATGGAAAGTGCAACTGAGTTCTATTTTCTACTAAACTAGGAGACTAAAGACTGTCTTATGAATTGGCAAGTTCTAGAAGTACTCTTTCTATCCACCCTACACCCTACAAAGTCAGAATCAGAATATCTAATAATCTCAAAAGAAGTGTTGTATCTAGGGTACCAAATTCCTAGGTTTGGGGTCCCTAAAAGATATCTAAGAATTCTTTTAACAGCAGTTAGATGGGACTCTTTAGGATCAGCTTGAAACCTAACACAAAGACAAACACTAAACATAATATCAGGTCGGCTAGCAGTCAGGTAAAGCAGTGATCTAATTATTCCTCTATACTTCTTCTGATCAACAGATTTTCCATTTGAATCCTTATCTAACTGAATAGAGGAGCTCATGGGAGTGTTGATTGGCTTGGCTTTGCCATTTCATATTTCTTAAAAATGTCCTTAGTGTATTTGAATTTATTGAGAAAGTTTCCATCATCCAGTAGCCTTATGCTAAACTCCAGAAAGTAGGATAATTCTCCTATCATACTCATCTCAAACTCCTTACTCATTATTTTAGAAAAATCATCACATAAATTTTTATCAAAAGATCCAAAAAGTATATCATCAATACAGATCTGGATAATGAGTAAATCATCCCCTATTCTTCTTAGAAAAAGGGTGGTATCTACGCTCCCCTTAACAAACTCTCTCTCTAACAGGAATATGCTAAGCCTCTCATACCAAGCTCTGGATGCCTGTTTTAATCCATATAAGGCCTTTTTTAATTTGTAAACATGATTTGGATATTGGGAACTCTCAAAACTTGGGGGTTGCTCTACGTAGACATCTTCTTTTATTACCCCATTTAAAAAGGCACTCTTGACATCCATTTGAAATAACTTAAATTCTTTATAACAGGCAAAGGCTAGTAGCACTCTAATGGCTTCCAATCTAGCTACAGGGGCAAAGGTCTCCTCAAAATCAATCCCTTCAATCTGATTATATCCCTTAGCCACCAATCTTGCCTTATTTCTAAGCACCACACCAAAATCATTCATCTTATTCTTAAAGACCCACTTGGTTCCCACTATACTTTGATTCCTAGGTCTTTTTACTAACTCCTAAATACCATTCCTTACAAATTAATTCAGTTCCTCTTGCATAGCGAAGATCCAGAATTCATCAGAAAGGGCTTGCTTGATGTTAGTGGGTTTAGTCATTGAGATAAAGGCAGAGTGGTTTACTTCCTTTCTAAGTCCATGCCTAGTCCAAACACCTTTAGAAGGGTCTCCTAAGATCAGTTCTTTAGGATGAGTCGAAGAATATCTCTAATCTCTAGGCAATATATTTTGAGGTTCTACCCTTTCCTCCAGATTTGCATTTTCAACCCCTTGGGTAATCTCTCCTACCTCTTCTTCTTCCTCAACTCTAGTCTCCTTAGGATCAGATTCATCAAACATCACATGAGTTGTCTCTTCCACCACCAAAGTCCTCTTATTAAACACCCTAAAGGATTTCCCCACACTAGAATAGCCTAAGAACACTCCTTCATCAGATTTGGGATCAAAGTTTCCTAAGGATGATTTCTCGTTGTTCAGAATGAAAACCTTACAGCCAAAGACATGGAGGTGGGATAGGTTTGGAGTTCTACCCTTAATGATCTCATAAGGTGTCTTATTCAGATTGGATCTAACATTCACCCCATTCAGCACATAACAGGCAGTGTTCACCACTTCAGCCCAAAAGTATTTTGGAAGTGAATACTTATCAAGCATTGCTTTAGTGGCTTTCACTAAGGTCCTGTTTTTTCTTTTAGCTACCCCATTCTGCTG
Source organism: Dendrobium chrysotoxum (assembly GCA_019925795.1). Taxonomy (NCBI): domain Eukaryota; kingdom Viridiplantae; phylum Streptophyta; class Magnoliopsida; order Asparagales; family Orchidaceae; genus Dendrobium; species Dendrobium chrysotoxum. The sequence continues at coordinate 17,108,473 of CM034311.1, forward strand.
AGGGGTCCTATGAGCTGAAAAGTTGTGGCTAATCCCTTGTTCCTCACAGAAAGTTCCAAACTTCATATTTTCAAACTCTCCACCATGATCACTATGAATAGTCAAGATCTCACAACCTAACTTCCTCTGAATCTAAGTGGAGAAAGACTTAAATTCATCAAATAACTCAGATTTTTGTGACAGAAATTTAATCCAAGTGAACCTCGAGTAATCATCATCAATCACAAAACCATAGACTTTCCCCCCTAAGCTGGCAGTGCTAATGGGTCCAAAGAGATCCATGTGAAGGACGTTTAAACATCTGGAGGTGCTAATGTCCTTAATCAAGTGAAAGGAGGACTGGACTTGCTTCCCTAATTGACAGGCATCACATAGGTGGTCCTTAGTGAGCTTAAGCTTGGGGACACCTCTAACTAAGTCATTTTGGGTGACTCTTCTAAGGGTTTTCATACTGACATGATATAATCTCCTGTGCCATAATTAAGACTCATCAGCAGTAGTTTTTAAGCAAATTGAAACATCAATTTTAAAGTAACTTACATCCAGCATATAGACATTAATGATCCTTTGTCCCTACAAAATAATTTTATCATTTAAGCTTAAAATACAGCAAGTGGGTAAGAATTTGATGTTGTATCCTTTGTCATAGAATTGACTGATGCTCAGCAGGTTGTGTTTCAATCCATCTATAAGAAAAATATTATCAATCATAAAATTCTTTGAATCACCAATTATACCTGCTCCTATCACCCTCCTGGTGGTGTTGTCTCCAAGTGTAACCTTACATCCAGCCCTGGCCTCCAGCGAAATAAATTGATTTGCATCTCTAGTCATGTGTCTTGAACATCTACTGTCCAAGTACCACATGCTCTCACGAGGTCTTGTGTGAGAGCACACCTACAAAATCATCAAATATCATATTTAGGAACCCAAACAGGTTTAGGTTCCTTCTTATAAAAAGAAGAATGTAATGCATGTGTGCTGTGCTGTGAAACAGGTAATTTGGGCCTCCATACCTAATATGTACTACGGTGGACAGTGCAGGTGTGAAAGGAGTGTCCTAACATGCCACAAGAAAAGCATCTAACACCAGGAAAAGGGTTAACTAATCTACGTGGGTGATAGTGCCTATTCTTAAGTTTGAATGAAACATGCTTTGATGATTTTGAAATAGATTTTTCAAAAGGTGGAGGTGCATAAAATTATGCAAAAGTAGGTGGAGTTTTATTTTTCTCAAAAGCATAAATTTTTACGCTCAAAAATTCATTTTCTTTCTTCAAACTTACAATTTTAAATTTTAGATGGTGTTCACTACTATCCAAATCAGATGCACGAGTTTCTAATTCTTTAAATACAGCTTTTAATTCAACATATAATATTTTTAACAAATCATGCTCAACAATTAAATCAGAATACTTTTTGTTCAATTCATCAAATTCATCAAGTAAAGACATGTGATTGCTATCAAGTATAGAATGATCTTTAACCACAACATCATGCTCTTTTTGCAAAGTTAAAAAAATTCAATTTCAGGCTAGCATGCAATTTCTTAAGTTTCCTATATGATAAATGAATTTTCTTAGAAACATCAAGTAATTAATCATAAGTAAGCTCACATACCTCTTCTTGGTTAGACTGACCAGGATGATCATCAGCCATCAGACACAAGTTAGTTTCCTCCTCTTCAGCTTCAGTCTCAGAGGAGCCGGATGTAGAATCTGTCTAGAACGCCTTTTGAATCCTCTTCTTATCCTTCCTGAATTTGAGTTTCTCCTTACCCTTTTTCTTACTTGGGTGAGCTTTAAGCGTAGGACAATCATCCTTAATGTGTCCAGGCTTCCTGAATTCAAAACAAACAGTATCAGATGAACCTTTAAAATTTTTACTGGACTTACCCTTGTTCCACTTCTGAAAGTTCTTATGTTTCTTCCTTAGAAAGCTTCTGAATTGCCTAGTGATTAAAGCAACATCATCTCTATCAGATCCAGAAGAGTCAGTGTCAGTATCGTTGGCCTTCAGCGCCACAGTTTTCTCCTTCTTCATCTCACCTGTATTAAGCTGTCTTTGGTTCACCCCTTGCTCGTATGCAATGAGTGATCCAAGTAAGTTATCAATAGAATAATTGTTCAAATCTTTCGATTCAGTAATTGCAGTTATCTTGGCATCAAAAGAAGAAGGCAAACATCTCAAAATCTTATTCACTTTTTCATAGTTAGTGAGTTCTCTTCCTAAAGTATGTAAAGAAGTGACAATTTGGGTGAACCTAGTGTACATTTCAGCAATCGATTCAGTAGGTTTCATACAAAAAAGTTTGTAGTCATGAAGCAATATGTTTAACCTAGACAGTTTGACTTCAGATGTACCTTCATAAGTAATGCACAATCTATCCCAAATTTTTTTACCAGTTGTACATGTAGAGACACGCATGTAATCCTCAGATTTTAAGACACAGAAAAAATAGTTTAAACATTTGGCATTCAGTTGGGCTAAGTCACGATCATCAAAAGTCTATTCAGTGAAAGGCAGTACAGTTTTAACATTATTAATCTTTCTAAAAGGTGCTTCATAGCCATCCTTAATAAGCATCCACATGCGATAATCTATAGATTGAAGAAAAGTGGACATGCGAGTTTTCCAATAATCAAAAGGTATGTTATCAAATAATGGCGATTGTGTAATTGAATAACTTTCAGCAGTATTACGATTACCAAGTTAGCCATGGATCAAATTCAAAAGTTTTTTAAACTTAATTTTTAAATCCCACTCTGATACCACTTGAAAGTTCGATAGGGATGTTAATCCATGATGAACTAGTCTCGAGGCTAACCAAGAGGGGGGGTGAATTGGTTATTTTAAAAATTTGTGAGCAACAGGAAAGATCTTCATGATAATTTGCAGCAAAAATAAGTAAACACAGAAATGCAAAGATCAACCACAGATTTCACCCAAGTAGATAATAATAGAAAAGTAAAGTACAAAAAATAATCAGAATGAGCACACTAGATTTTATAGTGGTTCGGTCAACTTGACCTACATCCACTCCCTGGAGCCTTTCCTTCGAGTATTGCACTAACACAAAACTGACTCTCCTTCTACTCCCACAGCAAGGCGGAGAAGCCTGTACAAAAACTCCTTTCTACCAACTCGGTGAGGCAAAGAACCTGAACTCTTTTTGCTTTCTCCTGAAGAAGATAGAGAATCTTGACTCCTTTCGCTTCCTCCTGAAGCAGACAGAGAACCTGAACTCCTTTCGCTTCCTCTTAAAGCGGGCAGAGAACCCGGATCTTCTTGCGAATGATCCTCTCACAGAAAACACCGACAAGATAAGAGACGACGAACGGAGAAGATGACTCAGATCCTTACTTGGAGCAACCTTTATGAATCCCTCATAAACTCCCCCTCACAAGATCCTCTCTCTCTCCCAAGCTCTATCTCACTCTCTCACAAGGTTTCTCTGGAAAGGAAAGTGGCAAAAATTTTTCTTATTAAGATTTTTCTTATTGAAAGAAAAAGATCTTTTAAAGGAGGGCTCAAAAATTATCCTAAATCTTAACTGGTCATCACATATCGTCAAGGACGATCGACGGATCGTCCTGTACGATTAGTGTAAAAACTCATATTTCAGCCTGGATGAACTGGTTTCTCTGGACGATTAAAAGAAAAATTTGTTCAAATCATCCCGTATAATTTTGCGATCGTCTGAGATGATTAGTTTAAATCGGGAATTTCATCCAGAAGATGGCTATGGTCGTCCAGGGGAACTTGTGCTGGACGATCTCAAAATGACTTGATCATCCAAGATGATATGTCTATCGTCCTATATGATTAGTTCAAAAAGGGCCAAAATCATCCGGTTCACAGCTCTAGACGTACAGGTCATAACACGCTGGACGATTTCAAAATGACTTGATCGTCCGGGATGATATGGGTATCGTCCCGTATGATTAGTTCAAAAATGGGATTATCATCTTGCACACAGCTCTGGACGTACATGTGATAGGCACTGGATGGTCAGGATTTTTAACACATCGTCCCATACGATCCTGCGATCGTCCAGGATGATATGATCGAATCAATCAGACCTTAATTATTTTCCTTAATCATCAGACTAATTTAGGCATGATTATAATGGATCTTTCAGGATGATACACGTATCGTCCGGGACGATCAGACCAAATCTCTAAAAATAAAAACTTGCCTAACTTGATCTAGCAGTTGAGAATTTCTGATTTAAGCCTATCATCTTGTACGATATTGGGATCATCCAGGATGATCAGCTTAATCAAACCAACTTAACATGATCATCCTAATTAGGGTTTTTATTTTCACTGGATCATCCAGGACGATATGAATATCGTCCAGGATGATATAAACAAAATTTTGAGACATAAGCTCTAACTCACTAAAACTCTCCCTCTGAGTGTATGTGTGCAAGGTTACTTAGCGAGGGGATCAATTACATTACATTTGACTCAAGAAAAGCAAAAATATATAATTAAACACACACGAACCCGATCTTGAGTTGGCTTGGATTGTATTTGATCTTTTGTACCTGAAATGATTAGCCAAGCAAAATAGAACACAAACATGTTTGTCATCATCAAAATTATACTTCTTGAATCCAGATTTGCAACAAGAGGCTCATAGTTTCTTAGGCTTTACTAATAATTATCAAAAGTTTGTTCATGATTTTTCTTGCATTTCTTTGCCTTTGACAAAATTGATTCAAAAGTCAGTAGCCTTCATATGGACTCTTGAGTATGAGCAGAGTTTTCAGCTTTTGAAGGATTATTTGACTTTTGCTTTGATTTTGACTATTCCTTTAAGTATAGAGGGGCTTCAAGTTTTTAGTGAAGCATAACTAAGAGGTTGGCTTACGTGTTATTGCATCATGGTACAATGATTGCTTATGCATCTTGACAGTTGAAACCACATAAGAGGAACTATCAAATACATGATCTTGAGTTAGTAGCTGGGGTATTTGCACTAAACATTTAGAGGCATTACTTATATTGAGTCAGATACAAGATTTTTATTGATCATTAGAGTTTGAGTACATCTTCACAAAGAAGGATCTGAATTTGAGATAGATAAGGTGGTTAGAGCAAATCAAGGATTATGATATTTCTATTCAGTATCGACCTAGTAAGGAAAATATGGTAGTAGATGCTTTGACTAGGAAGTCATTATGTACTTATCTTTCTTTACTTATATATATAGACTCCCTTATTCAAAATTTAGAGAAGTTGGATATAGAGGTAGTATTAGTTAATACAGCTCTAGATTTGTTAGCTCAAATAATTATTCAACCTACTTCACGGGAAAGATTTCAAGAGACTCGAGAGTCAGATACAGAGTACCTGAAGTTGAGTGATCATATTAAGGAAAGTAAGAGACCTGAATTTTCCCTATTTGATTCTGATATCATTTTTTGCAAATATAGATTATGTGTTCCTTCTATTAGTGATCTGAGAGCTGAGAATCTACACGAGACACATTATTCAAGCTATATTATTCATCCAGGAAGTAGTAAAATGTACAGAGATTTCAAATGTATATTTTGGTATCTTAGATTGAAGAAAGATATAACAGAGTTTGTTTCAAAGTGTGTGGCCTATCAGTTACTAAAGGTAGAGTATCAGTGACTAGGAGGTCTTCTACAGTCATTACCTATTTCAGAGTGAAAGTGAGAAGAGGTGACAATGGATATTGCTATGAGTTTTTCCAAATTTTGGTAGGGATATGATGCCATCTTGGTTGTTGTTGATCAATTGAAGAAGTTAGCATATTTTATTCGGATATGATAGATAGATCTGGTTGATAGGTTATTATAGATATGTCAGAGATATTATTAGATTATAAGTTATGCTAGAGGTGATTGTATCAGATCATAATGATTGATTTACCACCATATTATGGAGAGGCATTTAATAGGGGCTGAGTACAAAATTACACTTCAGTATGACTTTTCAACCACAGACAGACAGATAGTCCAAAAGGATTATTTAGGTACTGGAGGATCATTGGAAACTCTATGTTCTAGACTTTGGTGGTAGTTGGGAGGATCATATCCTACTGATAGAGTTTGTATATAAATAATTATCAGTCCAACATATATATAGTTCCTTTCAAAGCCTTGAATTGGAAGAAGTGCAAAACCCCTTTGTCATTGATAGAGGTAAAGGATAGCTAGGTGATATGGTTTACTTTTGTGATAACACTATAGCAAAGATTCAACTAATCAGAGAAAGATTAAAAGCTGCATAGGATAGGCAAAAGAATTATTATAATTAGAAACATAAGCTGGTGGAATTTTAGGTTGGTGACTTAGTTTATGTCAAAGTCAGTCCTATGAAAGGTGTTAGCAGATTTGAAAGAATCACTAAGTTGAGTCTAAGGTATATAGGACCTTTTGAGATATTTAAGAGGATTGTTAGTTCTATTTATAAGTTATTATTATCTGATCATATTTCAAATATATACAATATATTTCATTTATCATCTCTAAGAAAGTAGGTATCTGATTATGGAAAGAGATTATCTACTGATAATATGGAGGTTCATCCAAGACTGCACTATAGTGAAGGGCCAGAAAGGATTCTAGTTTACGATGTTAGGAAATTGAGGATCAAGTAGATTCTGATGGTCATAGTGCAATGGAAGCATAGGACTACCAGAGAGGCTATTTGGGAGAAAGAAAATGAGATGAGAGTTATATTCATGTTTAATTTGACTTATTTTGGTTTGAGAATGTAGAGGATGACATTTATTTAAAGGTGGGTGGATTGATATAACCCAAAAATTTAATAAAGATATTTTTTCTGTAACGGCCAAAAAATATTTTGGGAGTCATTATAAGTTCAAATCATAAACCATCTTTGCCATAACATATATATTATTGTGTTTTAATTTTACTAAATTTTCATAATTTTTTCGCACTCTTGAAATTTCTTAAGAAATTAGCACTTGCTAGTACAAGTGAGGGTTTTGGGACCGTTAGATGTCAGTTATCAATTTCATCAAAAAGTTTTAAATAAAGTGAGTTATTTTATGAATATTTTTTTATAATTTTTGAATCCCTAAAAATATTTATATGAATTTTATACTAAAAATTAATTATAATAATATTATTATATTCTTACTTTATTAAAAAAAATCAAAAGCACTTTTTACAACTTAAGCCATTAATCTCTTTCCTCATTTAGCTAAACAAATAAAGGATTTGGGGAAAATAAGAGAAAAGAGAGAAGAGAGAAGAAGAAAAGCTAGGGTTTGGTGATTATAGAGCCATTTTTGTCCATCGGCCTAGTTGAAAAGTTTGTCTGTCTTAAGGTAAGTCATATATATTTTGCCTATTTCTGTTTTTAATAATTTGAAATTTTTAATATTTTTTTGATCAAATTTATATTTTTGTAACCGAAAAATATCAATAACTTTATTTTGGTAAAACTTTTACCACATAATATTTTATTTGTTATGGAGATTGAGATTATGAACATTTTGAGCATATTATGAAAATTTTTTGCTGGGTGATTTGAAAAAAATAGCAATTTTTACCTACTCAAAAATTTTTTTTGACATCTAAAAATAATTCTTCAATTCAATTAAAGCTTCATAATGATATTTTGCACAATCCCTTGTAATTTGGTTATGTTTTAAAATAGTAATTTTTTGTTCAATAATATTTTTGTTGCCTACCATTGTGGCATTTTGATAATTTTTTAATTTAATCTTATTATGCTTTAATTAATGAAATACATAAAGAATATGGAAGAAATGTGATGTGATGTTATGCCGACACTAGTGGGTAACTGAGGTGGGATTCTATTATGCCGGTGCTAGTGGGCGACCGAGATAGGATTCTGTTATATCAGGGCCTATGGACTACTAAGGTGGGATTTTGTTAATGAAGCTATAAAGATAGATAAAATTTTGGGCTGAGAGCCATTATGATAAAATGAATATCTGCTTATAATTCATTTGATTTTAGTTTTAACTTCTACTTTAATTTCAATCTCACTTTTTTGAACAATACTTTTATATCACAGTATTTTTAGTTTGTTGGGTTTTAGTTATTATTTTTTATTTTAGGTTGAGATAATCTACTGAGTTGTATTAGCTCATTACTACCTTTATTTCTATTTTTAGGCCAAGGGAAGGGTAAGGAGCTAGCTGAGTAGTTTGGATAGTAGGCTTTGAAATGTGCTATAGGTATATTTTGTTAGTTTTGATTTTTGCAAACCTAACTTTTATTTTTTTATTCTCTATGTTGCAAGCAATGTTGTAGATAGATTTTAGATTTGATATATTTTTTGATGATATATAAAAAATTATTTTGAGATTTAATAATCTTTCGCTTTATATTGCATTGTGTAGTGGCTCTATGGAGTATATAAATTAAAATTTTATTTTAGTACTTTTCCAACCAGATCTTGGGATCAGTCTTGCCACAATCAGACATGGTATGACCTATGCAGTTGTAGGTCCCATTGAGTCAGGTTTTAACATACAGTACCTAGTACCATATTATCCTAAAACTAGCATACATATTCCTACAAAGTTCAGAACATTTACACTGAGGAAAACCTAGAAACACTGCTTCTCACTAATGTAAACTACCACCCATATGAATGCAATGCATGATGTAATGTAATAAAGAGAAGACTATGTAAGAAAGAAATTTGTTTTTTGATTGATTTGATAATATACAACGGACTCAAACTCTATAGAAGAGGAATGTGGTCAGGGTCCATCACAACAAACTTGGATTTCTAAGCCTATCATATATATAAATTCAGATATACTTACTATATGGTCTTCTAGTTCCAAGTCTTCGATAGAATTCTAAAAGAGAGCATCCTCCAAGGGAGAGGATATCATCTCTTGGAGCCTCATTTACATGTATATATAATCAAGTACATTAGAATCATTTATAACTCAAGATGTTGTATAACTCAATCTTGGAACATTCTATTATTTACGAAGACTTGAATATGTACATATCATTCTTATGTATATTCTACTTTTACTCTTACAAGAAATAAAAAGAAAATACGTATAAATAGCATAAACATTTAAAATAAAATTCAAGGCACTTGTGTAATAAACTAATGCTTCTAATTCAGACCTTAAAGAGTTAAGTGTACCAATAAGAATTTAAAGTGAATGACATTCAGATTACTGAAAATAAATAAACAGACATAGGGTGCTCTCTATACAAAGCACCCGACAAGCAATTCACACCATTGTCCTAGCCTAGGATAAAGTTGATTGTCTTAACAAACTATCTAAAGTGTGCGAAGGAGACTGTGGATTTAGTATGTCCTATAAGAGTTTAATATTTAAGTTGCATGAGTTTAGGATGTTTGTTCATTAGGCCAAAAGGGATTTTTTAATTAAAATTTATCTTATACGAATTTGAATTTTATTTTTTAAGCTATAAAGGTTGGAGTTGATTATTTAATTTTAAAGAATTTATAAGTTAATAACTCCATATGTAGGAGCTACTAACCTACAAATCCTAAGGCTTGCAATAAAAATATAATCATCTCCCATATAGGATAAATGATTACATGAAGCCTTTAGAGATTTATTGTTGATTTATTAAGGGATATATATTGGACCTGATGGGGTTGTGGAGTGAACTTTTAAATTGTATAAAAATATAAGGCTCTATCACTCCTAAATAATCCTTAGGGGTTTTTTTTATATAAATAATAACAAGCCACACTTAATATATACAGGTATACATGTTGAATCAACTAATAAAGTGATAAAGTAGAGTGTCGAACCCACGAGAAAGTATGCTTTACTTGCAGTAAACTACTACGGTTTACTCTAATTATATTAATTATCCTACTAAAATAAAAATAATATTTTTGAAAATTCTATCACTGAATAAAATACTAAAAATATTTGATACAATATTAATCAAAGTTTTTTGGATTGATGACTATAAATTGCATATATTTCCTTATGAGACTCTTCATGGTAATATGATTTAGAGCATATACATCCCTAGATCTCTGTCAAGCTTATAAGGTGAAAAGGATATCTGTTAACCTTCTACTGTTATAATTCCCCTTAAGAACTAAAAATATTTTATCTTATGTCTAGGCATGCAAAATATCCCATCCAAATACTCCTGATTGTTTATACATTCCTCCATTGAGGCTATACATCACACTAAGTTTTAACTATATATATGACCACTATGTGCATTAAATAAAGTGTGGGATAATATTAAAAATATCTTTTAATAATTTATAGAATAAGAGTCTTCATTACTACTCAAAATACATTTTATATCATCAATCCAAAATAAGAAAATTAGCCAGACATTGAATGAATAATAAGAAAACTCATTTTTATTAAACTCATTGAAGAATGAAAAATACGAGTGATATCACTAGGAAGGATCAATGTATCTCCTTTACACTCCTCCCTTTAACTTACATAGTCACTTCAAGAAACATAGGCAAAACACTCCAAATGATTATATTTTGTACTTCCTAACTTCTCCTAGATTTTACTCTAATAGGGAACTAAAGAAGTACTCTAAAAAGTATTGAAATTACACAAGTGACTGAACTTTCTTATAAACATAACACAATGTCTATTTATAGAAAATAAAAAATGGCAACTAGTGCTGTGGCACTTGAAATAATGGCATCGTGGCACTTCTGAAGTGAACAAGCATAGAAGCTTTTGCATCACCGTGGTGCTTACTGACATGGATTAGTTACTTAGTAAATAGTAGTGTCTTTTCACTAATAGAACATATTCCTTGGAAGTTATAATTGTAACATTATGATGTTGTGGACATTGGAGCACTGCGGTGCATAAAGTGTAAAAATGGAATCAAGGCATTAGTAATTTTGGCGCCATGGCATTTAGAAATAGAGAATCCAGCATTGCTAAGCTGACTTTCTAGCGTTGCAGGATTGATAATGTTGTGGCACTATCTGTGTTGCTGCCACAGCATTTACAAATAGAGAACTCAGCACTGCCATATCCGAATTTAAGTGCCACAGCGTTATTAAAGGTAGCGCTATGGCATTTTATCACCAGACACCACGACACTAAGAGCTCCTTAGAACTTCTGCCAATTTTTTAGTTTTTCCTACACAAACAATAATTAAAACAACACATTTTCACTAGAAATAAAACACATTAAATAATATGCAATTTACACTTATCAAATTCTTCTCAACTTAAATTCTTTCTTATCCAAAAGCAAGTAAATAAATATGCAATTCTAATTAATCGAATAACCAAAATAAAAATTGATAATTTAAAATTCTAAAATATAAGATAATACATCACAGTATATAAATAGTAGAAATGAACAAGCTTATAATTAGAGTTTGGAAAATTTTAATAATTATTCTAAAGAGTTATTCTTATTATTACTTAATTTAAATTTACAAGTTATAGATTTAATTATTGACTTTTGAATTTTTCAAGTGAAAATTTTAGCTTAAAAATTATATTTATTTGTAGTTAAAATTGAATTTTTATAAGGTCACCATTATTTGCTTTAGTTCTCCCATCTTGTCCTTGTAAATTTATGTTTAAGATTGCAACCAGATTCTAAACTTTTAACTGCTACGGAATTTTGAATGTACTCTTTCCTTTTCTTTTCTTTTTTTTTCTTTTTAAAACTTTTTTTAACATCGTTTTCTTTATTACTTTTGCAAGTACATTATTAATAATTTTGAATATCAGTTTTGCTTAAAATCTCCTTACAATTTTAATGAGTTTAATGTAAGGATTTAATAGGTTCACTAATCCCAAATTTGTTTTGCTTAAGATTTTAAATTTTAATCAACCCATATCTATTCTCTATCCTTAATTATTCATCTTTATTTCAAAAGTCAATGTATAAAGGTATAACTTATAAATTCAAGTTTAAGTCAATAACTTGAATCATCTAAGTTAGATAGTTATTAGTTTTTCCAAGCTATGAAGTATAAAGCAATGTTCATTTGAACTATGATCTAGGGTTTTATTATTATACTAATTTTATATAATTTTAATTATTATTTTTATCAAGATTAATTAAATAATCAGAATATAGAGATATTAATGGAAGACAATATAAAAATTTAAGCATAAATGAATTTAATAAAATGTAAAATAATAACACACCTAAATATTAACAACTAACACATATTTTCATATAAATGATAGAAAAGTATAAAATATGTGATATATAACTAAATCAAAATATTTGTTACAAGATAATTAATGCCTACAACACCACTTTATTCATCATAATAAGCTTACTAGACACAAGTGGGTTGCCTCCCATAAGCGCTGAGTTTATAGTTTTAAGCTAGACTATGCCAATGATTTTATTTCAGGATAAACCAATTCAGATATATTTTGTAATCGATCAATATCTCCACCTAAATAAGATTTCAATCTATGGCCATTCACTTTGAAAACATAATCTACATCAATAAGAATATATTAATTTTCATGGGATGGTACAAAAGGTCCCATAAAATTCAATCCCCAAATATCTAATATTTTTATTTCCAAAATATAGTTCAAAGGTATTTCATTTATTTTTGAAATATTTCCTACTCTTTGACATTGGTCATATTTTCTTGATGTATTCATTTACATCCTTGAATAGACTAGGCCAAAAAAATCTAGATTGAAGGTTTTTAAGAGCAATTCTGAAACCTAAAAAATGTCCCCCATAATAAGAATCATGGCATTCCTTAATGATTGACTATATTTCTTCTTCAGGAACACATATTCTCATAATTTGATTATTTCATGAATTAAATAAATAAGGTTCATCACAAAAATAAAACTTGGTATTATGCAGAAACTTTCTTTTCTAAATTCGTGATAAATCATAAGGAAGTATACTACTAACAATGGAATTAACAATGTTAGAATACAAAGGTGATTTTTTCAAATGAAGAGCAAATAATTATTCATTGGAAAAATTTTTATTAATTTCACCTTCAAAGGATGCATGCTTTTCAATAGGAAATCTAAAAAGATGATCAGCAATTTGATTTTCAGTACCCAGTTTTGTTAAAAATTTCTACATCAAATTCTTGTAACAAAAGAATCCACCTAACCAATCTAAGCTTAGTATCCTTCTTTTTCATAAGAAATTTGATAGTAGAATGATCAGTACAAATAACTACTTTGGTGCCAATCAAGTATGATCTAAATTTATCAAAAGCAAAAAATAATAACTAACAATTCTTTTTCAGTGGTTATATAATTATATTGTGCAAAATTTAAAGTTTTATTAGCTTAAAAAATGACATGAAATTTCTTATCTTTCTTTTGTCCAAGAACCATACCTATATTGATGTCTCCAGCATCACACATCACTATAAAAGATAATGACCAATCAGGAGCAATAATAATTTGGGTAGTAGTCAAGTGTTGTTTTAAAGTATTAAAGGCTTCAAAACTTATAGAATTAAATATAAAAGGAATATCCTTCTCCAATAAATTACATAATGGTTTAGAAATTTTAAAGAATTCCTTAATAAATCTCCTATAATATCCTACATGACCTAAGAAACTCCTAATTCCTTTAGCATAATTGGGAGAAGGTTGTTTTTCTATCACCTGAATTTTGTAATATCTACCTCCAATCCTTTCTTAGAGATCTTATGCCCTAAAATATTGCCTTTAGTTACCATGAATTGACACTTCTCCCAATTAACACTAGATTTGTTTCTACACATCTTTTCCAAAATAGAGGTTAAATTACCAAGAAAAGAATCAAATGAAGTGCCAAATACAAAGAAGTCATCCATGAAAATTTCAATACCCTACTCAATTAAATTTGAAAAATTGATATCATACATCTTTGAAAAGTAGCAAGAACATTACAAAGACCAAAATGCATCCTTCTAAAACTAAAATTTCCATAAGGGCTAGTAAAGGTCGTCTTATCTTGATCCTCGGGTGCTATAGGAATTTGATGATATCTTAATATCCATCTATAAAATAGTAAAATTAATGTCCTACCAATCTATATAACATCTGATCAAGTAAGGCAAGGGAAAATGATCTTTTCTAGTGGCTTTATTTAATTATTTATAATTTATACAAATCGTCCAACCAGCAACAGTTCTTATGGGTATAAGTTTATAATGTTATCTATATCTAAAATAATAAAATAAATAGGAAAAATGAATTCATCAACTTTGATCAAAATATCTTCCATTACCCATCTTAGATAAGTGAAAGATCCATCAGCTAACTCAAGAGTAATAGAAGTTGGTTAAACCTCTCTTATATCTAATCTTTTAAAAATAGAAAGTGGCATGAGGTTGATACTAAAATCTAAATCACATTAAGCTCTCCCACAGAATTTATCTCCAATAGTTAAAAGAACGGTAAAACTCTCAGGATCTTTAAGTTTTTTTGGAAGTTTCTTTTAAATTATAGCACTACTATTTTTAGTTAATGCTATAATTTCGAATTCTCCAAGCTTCCTTTTAATTCAGAATAACCTTCATAAATTTTTTTAAGTGGGCATTTGTTCTAAAGCTTTAGATAAGGGTATATTAATGGTTAAATTTTTAAATACTTCTAAGAATTTTGAGAACTATTTGTCAAGATTTTTTTTTAATAACCTCTAAGAAAAGGTGGTGGTGGTCTCTCTACAACCTTCCTAATTAGTTTTTTGGGTTCTTTTATAGAGTTAGGTTGTTCAATTGAAGATTTATTTTCTACTTATTCATCTTCACCATCTTTTTCTTAAGATAGATTTTTAACTTTGTAAAGATCTCCCAAATCTTTTCCACTTCTGACTTGGATATTATGACATTGTTCTTCCAATTTTTGATAATTAATCAACCTAGCAAGATGCCCTATTTAATCTTCAATTTTTCTAAGAGCATTAGATTGATTATGCATTTTGATTCCAAGTTACATAACAATTTTTCCAAGGATATCATCCCATTCCTTTCATTATAAAGTAGTTCAAAATCTAAGTGATAATGATGTAGCACTGCATGATGTGACATTGTTGCGCTTATGTTTATAAGATCTATATTGATATTATTATACCCATCTATCCTGGTTTTAACTTTCAAGTTATCTAACTTCATAGAAATTGCTACAACTTGTGCCATCAAAATTGACAATAAATTAGATTCATATACTACTACTACTCTCTTACAGTTTACCCTTTCAATTGGCCAATAGAAATTATTAGTAGCCATCTCCTCTATTAATTTATATGCTTCTTTAAATGGATTTGACATTAATGATCCTCTTACTACAACATCTATTATTTTTTAAGAGATCCTACTAAATCATTATAAAATATTTGAATAACCAACCAATCAACTAAAGAATGGTGAGTGCATTTCCTAAGAATTTCCTTAAAGCTCTCCCAACTCTCATAAATAGATTATCCTTCAAACTAAGTAAAAGTAGTGATATCATTGGATGTTAGACATCTGTTCTTGGCTGTTAGGTAGCAGGGAGGCAACCTGAATAGTGAGAAAGTGGATTTGGTTGCTTTGCACATGGGGAGGGGATGACCTGCTTATTTAGAGAAAAACAAGGGTTAGGTTGGGTTTGTGTGACATTTAGGAAGGTTATGGAAGCTTTTTTGAACAGCTGGGATGGCTTGTAATGGAGAGAATGCTTTGATTTGAATGGTTTAACCATTGGAATTAATTTAAGCTCTTGTTAACTATTTTTACCAGTCAACTAGTCAAGGCCTGCTGAGGTGGAGTCTAGGGGTGTTTAGTGAAAATTAGATAGGAGTTGGGGTTTGATTGGAGGTGATTAAGGTGTATGATCAATTAGGCTAACTTGAGCTAGCTCAACTAGGTCAGTTGGATCAGTTGATGACTGAAGGGTCTATTGATAGATGATTCACCATATAAAGCTCCTAGTGGAGTGGTTTAGATCATGATTTAGGCCAAGGAGCTGTAGATCAAGTGATTGTAGACCGGATGATTGACAACTAGATGATTGTTAATCATGAGATTTAAAATCAAGAGTTTAGTAATTCATGATGGCCTCACACAAAATAAGGTCAAATAATGAAGCCCCAACAGGTGTGATGAATACGAAGAGTAAATCACACATTTTGGCATTGACCGAAGTGATCAACTAAATCCATAAAATAATTTAGTATTTGAAATTTTATTTATAAATTAGAATTGGAGGATGCTCTGCTAAATAGTGACTAAGCGAATTAACACATTCAACGAAGCAACTGTATGGAAAGATGGATGACTGTAGAGATGTAATTGTAATTTGAGTCTTAATGGGAGATCAATTCCCAAATAGAAGGATGTAGATGTATACTTAAATGGGAGATCAATTCCAAAGATGAAAATGGAAACTAGAAAGGGATATCGATTCCTAAACATGTTAAGGTGAAGACTTGATTAAAAGATTGGTTTTCAAATAAACAAATACAAGGCCTAACTTGGAGATCAATTCTGTGAGAGGGAAATTTAAACTTTGAAAGGGAAATTGATTCTCAAACAAATGTGGATACCTGAATGGGAGATCGATTCCCAAATGAGCAAATTTAAGACCTGACTGAGAGGTCAATTCTCGGATAGGAAAATTTAATCTTTGAATGGGAGATCAACTCCTAAAAAAAGAGAGAAGCTCGAATGGGAGATCAATTTTCAAACGAGCAAATCTAGAACCTAACTGAGAGATTGATTCTTGGATTGGAAGGTTTAAACTTTGAATGGGAGATTGATTCCCAAATGAGCAAATTTAAAACATGACTGAGAGATCCATTCTAAGATAGGAAGATTTTAACTTTAAATGGGAGATTGATTCTAAAAAAAAGATAGATATTCTAATGGGAGATCAATTCCCAAATGAATGAATTTAAGACCCGACTAAGAGATCAATTCTTGGATAGGAAGATTTAAACATTGAATGGGAAATCAATTCCCAAACGAGCGAATTTAAGACCTGACCCAGAGATTGATTGTCGGACAAGAATGTCCAAACTTTGAATGGGATATTGATTACCAAACAAAGATAGATACCCAAATGGGAGATCAATTCCCAATCAAAGAAGGATACTTGAATGGGAGATCCATTCCCAAATGAGCAAATTTAAGACCTAAAAGAGGGATCAAATCTTGAAAAGGAAGGTTTAAACTTTGAATGGGAGATTGATTCCCAAATAAAGATGAATACTAAAATGGGAGATCAATTCCCAAATGAAAGAATTTAGTAAATGTGGAGTAGTCAAAAGACTACTTCAATGTTTGAGAGTTTTCAAAATGTCTTAAACCAATTTCAAGGAGTTTCACAATTTATAAGTTTTGGTGTAGACCTCTTGACCCGGTTTTGTTATCTGGACCCAACTCACTTATGCAGTTTTAATTGCATTAACAATTTAGACTTTGATATTTATTTTATTACAAAATTCTTATAATGCATCAACCATTATAATACTTATTAAGATATCATCCATTGATAGGCAACATAGGACGATCTCCATTACAATCTATCAACTAGTAAGAGCCTCCTTGATAAACTTTCTCCACTATGAACAAACCTTCTCATATAGGTTCAAATTCACCACCTATCTTTCGATGATCCAAAATGTGTCTTCATAGAACTACAACAAAGTCACCTACTTGGAAAGCTCTCTAACGAACCATTTTTTTTAGCTTGGATAATTTTAGCTTTATACAACTCAATATTCTGTTGATCTTGCTGACACCTCTCTTCCAAACCTATAGCTCTTCTAATTAGAGTTTAACATTCTTATCTGAACTTATCTTGTATTACTGCAACTCTAAGTGAAGGTAACTGCACTTCCAAAGGAATAGTAACTTCTGCACCAAAGACTAAAGCATATGACGTAGATTGAGTTAGAGTTCTAAATGTGGTTCAGTATGCCCACAAAGCTTCAACCAACTTCTCATGCAATGGATGCTTATTGTAGTCTAAGGTTTTCTTTAATATCTGAACCAATGGTTTATTGTAGGTCTCTGTCAACCCATTTGCTTGAGGACAATAGATGGTAGAGTATCCTCCAATCGATCTTATGATGTTTAGCAAAACTATTTATATTAGTACTTTTGAAAAAAGGAATTTTATCTGAGATAATTCGGTCAAGAACACCAAATCTGTATACAATATTTTCTTTGAAGAATTTAAGAACATGTTAAGCTTTAACTTCACTTAAAGGAAATGCTTATGCCCATTTTGAGAAATAATATGTAGCTACTAATATGAATCTATGTTCTCTTGAGACTGGATCATTTATCAGACCGATGATATCTGTACCCTAACTTTCAAAAGGCTACAAAATAATGATTGGATGTAGAACATTTAGTGGCTGATACAAAACTACACCATGCACCTGACATTGATAACAATGATGTGTAACATTCATGTAGTCATCTCATATCGATGGCCAGTAATATCCCATTCATTTTATTTTTACCTTCATTTTCAACCCAAATTAGTGTGCACCATATAATCCATCATGCACTTCTTCTATGATCTTTTGTACTTCTAATTTATTCAAACACCATAACTAAATCTTCACTTCTTGACTTTAGATATGACTTATTGCTCGATGTCGATCCACATTCATCGAGGCGCTTGTTTTATTGGAATTATCTCTTGTTGGATCGCCAACTTTTGAATTGTTATATAAAGATAATCTAGGCATCTCTTCATAACTCCTGGTGAAGAAGTCTTTGAATTCTAATAATAACTCAATAATTTTATTCACCTCATCCTCATTTAACAAAGAGCTTATAAAAATTAGATGAGGAATGCCCAAATTTATTTATTTTAAATAGTCAATTATAGATTTAATCTCCTCTTCAAGTTCAAGAGGTGTATCTCTAACTTGAGAGTCATCCAGATCATCTGAAATCACTACACAAAGTTCGTTAAAAGGCTTAACATTCGTCAAAAAGAGACTACTAGACTCTGGATTATTTGATATAACTAAGCAGTATTCATCATCATCATCAAACAAACATAGAGTAGCAAAACTAACACCTAATCCTGATGTGTATTTATGGTATTGTATACTCCATAGGTGTTCAAATTGCTAGGCTTTGTATTTAGTTCAATTTGAAGGTGTTAAACCTTGCTAAGAAAATTTATTTACACAATTTAAGTACTAATCAAAAAGAAGTTCTATTATCTCATCCATAAACTGATCATCGAGGGTTACATCAATTTATGGGGGGTTATTGGTGGAAAGTATGAAGGTATTGGGTTTGTCATCTAGATCTAAAGGAAGTGGGGCTTCCCCCTCCAACCTCTTTACATTATTTTGGGATAATGGGGTTAAGGTAATATTTTCACATACCTTTTTAATCTCTCCATGGTAGATAAGTGTGAATTATCTTCCCTAGCAACTTGGACCTTATCCTTGTCGCTATTAGTTTCTATAAAAATCTCAAACTTTGGCTGATTAATAAATTTCTTATATTTTACAGCCTGTGGATCTTTCTCAAACACATAAGACTCTTCATCTGAAGTGGATTCTAAATCAATATGTATTATAGGCTCCCTTACTTGCATATGTTGCTCTTCATTTTATTATATCATTTGATTTTTCCATTCTTGACATCTTCCTCTAGATTGTTGTGTCATTCTACTACCACTTTATGAGGGAGGGGTAGGTAACTAGTGAACGTCATGTTCGAGATTAGAATATGGTTCTTTTTCCCTTTCTTCTTCTTTTTCTTTTTCTTTTCTTTTGTTTCTACTTTATCCAATTTCAGATTTTTAAAGAAAATAGTATGCTTCTTAGGCAGATAATATAAAGCATCTTCATATATACCAACTTCAAGAATTAAAAATGGTTGCAAACCACCATTAATACAATGCTCTACTCCCTCGCAAGAGTATTTGATGCATTAATAAAGGTTGAAAGGATCCATTCTGTATTCATAAAGCTAGGCTCAACCTAGAAGAGCATTAAAAGAATCTTCAAAATCTATTATATTAAATTTGGCTTCAGTTTTCAATGTTTCATTCCAAAAAGCAAGGTTATTGAACCCAAAGCTCTCTCTCACCATTCTTGTTGAATCCTCACAACATCTTTTTATCTGAACTGAGTTTTGAGTATCCACTTTCAAATAAGTGAGAGTTCTAAGAGTCATAATATTGACTGATGTACCTAGATCAATAAGAATGTGAGATAATTTAAAATTACCTATGTTTATAGAGATATATAATAGATGATTATGATCTGCAATTTCTAATAGTAAATCTTCATCTAAAACTATGACTCTTGGGACTTCTTTGAAGTATAGCACTTCTTCTAACTGCATTGATGCTAGCTGAGCTATACATATCTCTAGATCAGGTAAAGCTTTGACTAAAGCCTCCCTTATTTCTTTACAAAGAACTAAAGCATCATAACTACTTAGTTTCACAAGCAGCTTTTTGATGTGAGCTAACATGTTATACTCTACTTTAAGAATTTTTGTATTCACCATATCTAGCTATTGAGCTTGTTGAGGTTGATTGAAAGCTTTTGGATTATCTACAACTTATTTCCCTTTATCAGTAGCTATAGTCCGATGAGGTAAAACTTTACCGCTATGAAGATTGACTTGCACTACTTCTTTAGGAGAAGGGTCTTTACTGGTTTGATTGTTGATCTTTGATCATCATTTGATTATCTTCTAATGGTCTATCTGAATCAGAAATTTCTAATTCAATATTGATAAGATCACCTTGCACATCAAGTATAGGGGAATCACAATCATAGAAATATTGGAACTGTTCATCTAGATCATTTATAGGTGTTTCTTGAGAATTATTTTTATCATTATTTCTTAGTCCCAGGTGGGACGAAGTAAAGGTTCTACAGGTTTAAAGGTTTGAGAGACATATGCTCTCTATTTGCAGAAATAACTATTTTATTGAAACCTAACTCAGTTTTATTATTCTCTTCCTCCTTTGAGACTACAAAATCTTGATCAACTCGCCCTTCCTTAGGCTTTTCGGTCGAAACTTTATTATGCTCCTCTTCATGAGCTACTAAATCAACCTGAATGGGATTCTATGCTCTTTGGAGTTCAAGGAAAGATGAATAATATAGTTTATTAAAGATTCTTTTAGAAGAATGGAATAATGCTACATCCCATATATCATCAATTTTTGAGATTGGAGATAGAACAAAAGGCTCATTAATTATAAACTTAGCAGATCCTTGACTCGAATCCACTAAATATTCTTTGGGTATCACAACTATCCCATATGTATAATTTTTTTGAATCCATTCTTTGAAAGTTATGCAAATTTTCAACTTATATCCAAGCATTTTGTGATATGGACAATAATTGGGTTGTCCTGCTTTACCCACCTTTTGTGGTTTCTTAGGATCAAGATGCTTAAATCCTGGCTTCTTGGTGTGGCTTTTAAATATCTTCTCAATAGTATCTCTTTTGAATGGATATATTTTGTTCTTAAAGTAGTCAATTTTTTCCTTTCTCAGTTCTAGAGTTAGATAAGGTTGGGGTCTAAACTACTGATCACTATGGGATCTATTATAATGTTGATACTAAGGAGGTTGACTCAAATTCTCTGCTTGAATTTGCATCAGCTATTTCCCCTTCTCAACTACAAAAACTGTTCCTGATTTCCTCTTTAAAACCTTCTGAGGTTTTACTTTCTTTATTTCTAAAAAGGGTTGATCTTTTTTCCTTCTTGTTTTACTTTCTTTAGTTGAGAAGCTTCCTCTTGAAGATTGGAAGCCTTACTTAACAACTTCTCTAAAGTTTTGATTGTGAAGCCTTTGAGCAGAAAGGCAATCAAACCATGAATATTTTTCAAAAGGATTTATATAGCATGTTGTTTTGTAGCTATGGCTCACACCTCATGCTAAGCTTCTTCCATCTCAAGATATAGTCTACCAAACTTTCACCTGGCTTCTTTTTCTCAACTACAAGATCGCCAATTATGATGTGATATTTTGCATCTATAAATCTCTTGACAAATATAAATTTTAGCTCATTAAAGGTATGGACTCACCCATTGGGTAGTTCAACATACTAATCGAATGTAATACCAAATAAGATGCTAATAAATTTTCAGAATAGAAGGGCATTACTGCCACCAGTATACATCAACTATGTCTGAATTGTGTAAGATGTTGCTTAGGATTACCTATAACATTGAAGCTCTTGAATGAAGGTGGTACGCACCCTTAAGGATACGAAATTAGATCATATTCTTCTAGATATAGTCTACCCTTCAAAATAGATACAGTTTCTTGAGATTTAGCTAATACTTCTTTGACTTGTTGCTCCACCATTTAATTCATATCGATAGATTGTACTGAGGGTGTTCTACTTTCACAGGTTTATTCATTGGTTTCTCTAGTTCTTATATCATGATCCCATTATTCTTAGTGTTAAATTGTATTGATTCATCAGGAGAGGATTTGAATTGATTATTCGGAACATAAGGCACTTTACCTTAGATGATGGAAATCATAGCCATCACCTCTTCTAACTTTTTCTCCATCCTCATTATTTGTTCATCTTCCTGACTTTATTGTTCTAACAGATACTGAGTTAAATCTGCTATATCATCCTCCTCATCATCATTGTTAGTAGCTCCTGCTTCACCCTTACCCTTTTCTTTCTCTCTTTATATAGATGAATGAGTATCTACCATGTTTACACTACCAGATATCTCTTCATCCTATAAATTCATTTCTTCATTTTCTTTACCTTCTTGGTCATTGATCTGATGGATACTCTCTTTCAAATGATCCTTCATATCTTCTATTGACTTTTCTTCCACACTATATAGATCAACTGAGTGTACTCTCTAGAAGGAGACAACTCAATTACAAACTTCCTTTTTCTTGTCTTTTCCTCCACTGCATTACTTCTGTGAGAATTAGATGTAGTTAAAGTGGCTACCATCTTAGGCTACCAAACCTTTTTCCCATCAGATATTGAAATCGAATGGTTTTGCTGAATAGCCTTCTTGAATCAAAATGAGATGAAGATTGGCTACCTTGAAAGTGGTGCCTATCAACTTTAGGTGAGTGATGATCCCAAGAGTGATAAGGAGTTTTGTTTTGATAATCTCTTTGATAATTTGATACAGATAGGGATATTGGATTGTAACCTCTCTGAGTTAATGCTCAATATCCTAAAGACCTATGATTTTGATGATTGTTACAGCCACTAGATGCTGATATGTCACCAGCTTTTTGGAAACTTCTTTGATCCTCAAGGGCATTCTACATTCACAGCTGACTTTCTCCGCATTTGAAGTGGAGCTATCCTTTCTCCACATTATTGGGGTTTAGCTTGATTAGCTATCACCCCTTTAAAATTCTTATAAAATTCTATCTTAGATTGTCCATAACTTGCTGCACACTCACAAACTAACCCATCCAGTAATGATTTAAGATTCCTATTCTTCTCAAATAAGGAGGCCAGAACTAGTTGTTTGTATGGTGTAGGAGGTGGAGAATTGGCAATACGAATCACACTCTCTTCTCCAGTAGCAGCTGATAGTGGGTGAAATCTACGATTTGCTAACTATGGAGAGTTAATGTATACTATAGAAACTTCAAATTTTGCTTTCTTTGTTAATTCAGTTATTGTGATAATTAGGTTATTTTCTTCTACCAACTTGGCTTTTTCAGCCCACTGCCTCATTCGGTGATTCATGTTGTGACATTGAGACTTAGTCATCTCACTGATTCTAGAAAATGATCCCATCTCAAAATTTTTGAATATAGGTGCTTCAAAAATGATTGCAGACTTTCCCTTATCATTGATAGTTGATCGTGGGAAAGTCAAGCGAGAAAAGATTGAAGGTTTAGGAGCTATAGGGACAACTAAAGACCCACCCTCAATGTTTATCTGTGTTGGAACAGACATTATAGAGACTTCTGTAGATTTGACCACTTCAGCATATGGTCTAGAGAAAGTGAATTGCAAATTGTCAAAACCTGATCCAAACTAAATTTGGGATCACTCTACAGACTAGGCTAAGGTGATGTTGAAGATGAAGATTAACTTGCCTATCATTTTCTATAATCTAATGGGAAATCTATATCAATGATTGAACTCGCTAAACTCAACTAGATGTTGAATCAGAAGATCACACTAAACAGAATTTATCCACTCTCTAATGTAAATTTTACATAATTGATGATGGAAGTGAGATTAGTTTGATTATGGACCCAGAACAAAGAAGAATCTGACTGGGAAGTGTGGATTTGGAAAGAGGATTGATTAAGAATTGAGCTTAAACTTGATGATTGAAGGAATAATTGAAATAGGATTTTGAATATAATGATTAAAATTAGATTTTCATTGTAATGATTGAAAATAAGAAACTCACTTATATAAATGATTATATTATAAATTTAGAGTCTAATCTTCACTAAAGATGGAAAGTAAACCCAATCCCTAGTGGAGTCACCAGAAAAATCTATGGACAAATTAAATGACAGAACACTGACTTGGGATATAGTATTTCTTTAGACAAATCTTCATAATTAGCATTAATTACCTTGAAAGATAAACTAACACTGCATTATCAATTTGAGAAAATAAGTACTTTATTTTTCGTATTCAAATTCGACATAGGGGATATGAAATTCATTCCAAAGGAAAGAATTCACATACACCTATCATTTTAAATACGAAACTAACCAAGGATTAGCTTTAGTTGACATCCAAAAGATTTTTCCCCTATTTTAGCGAACTAAGATACAGTTTATTTTATACTAGAATCTTGGGTTCCTATAGAGGCAAGTACTTACAATTAATTATATCTCCAAAGAGAAAACTTTCAATTAAAGTGGATACTAGACTCATTTTCAATTTAAAACATATGATAATTGCCTTACATATTTTGAAAATATCAATAACTCATTCAAAAATATCTTTAAATTTTACAAAATATCCTTGAATTCTTTATACTTTTTCTAAAATGGAATTCGAGGTGTGCAAATACCTCTGGGCTTATGCTCACTTAGAATGTGCTACCAGCTAACAACCTAATACACAAGTAATGATCTTAGATGTAGTGTGTGATAAGATCAACTCTATCCTAAGAGATCAAAGGATGAATCAAACTCTAAATTAGTGACTTGAGATGAATAATTTTAACTTTTTGTTCAAATGAAGCTAAAGAGATGACTCGCAAAGAACTCTATATTTTATCTTAATTAGTTTACCTAACTAAATTTTTTAACTACCAAAAGTTCTTAAAAATTTTTGTAGCATAATAGCCCAATACCATCAGGAATAGATAAGCATCTTTCAAGCGCAAGAGGACCTCAATACCTTGCTGTAGAATTGTGTGCTTAGTCTATGTATGTTGCAAAAATAAAATACATGCATGTTGCAAATCTGGTTTTGATGATGACAAACATGTTTCCAGTGTGTTTGTCTTGGCTAATCAGTTTCAGGCACAAAAGATCGCAAGCTACTCAAGCCAACTCAAGATCGGGTCCAAGTGTGTCAAATGTATGATTTTTTCTTTTATTGAGTCAATTGTAATGTAACTGATTCCCTAGCTAAGTAACCTTGCACACACACACTCAGGGAGAGAGATTGAGTGAATTAGAGTTTCTGTTAAAATTTTGTTCAGATCGTCCTGGACGATAGTATCATCGTCCTGGACGATCCAGTTAAAACAGAAACCCTAATTAGGGCGACTAAGTTAAGAGGGTCTGATTAAGCAGATCGTCCTGGACGATCTTTGGATCGTACGGGACGATATGCTCAAATCAGAAATTTCCAGCCGCCAGATTAAGTTAGGCAAGTTTTATTTTAAGTATTTTGGTCTGATCGTCCCGGACGATACGTGTATCGTCCTGGACGATGCACTACAATCATGCCTAAATTAGTCTGGTAATTAAGGAAAGCAATTAAATCACATCGTCCTGGACGATCGCAGGATCGTCCCGGACGATCGTGATCGTCTTGTGCATTTCAGCTGTACGACCCGAACTGTGTTCAGGACGATTTTGGGCCTTTTTGAACTAATCGTACAGGACGATGTCAAAATCGTCCTGGACGATCAAGTCATCTTTTGGTCGTCCAGCACAGATTTCTCTGGACGACCCGAACTGTCTTCTGGACGATTTTCCTCAATTTGCACTAATCGTCCCGGACGATCGTAGTATCGTACGGGACGATATGAACAACTTTTTCTACTGATCGTCCAGAAGAGCCTAATCGTCCAGACTGAATCAGCTGAATTTGAACTGATCGTACAGGACGATCTACCGATCGTCCTGGACGATATTAGCCGACCAGTTGAGATTTAGGGCAAATTTTAAGCCCTCCTTTAAAAAAACTTTTTCCAACTTTTTGGAAAAATCTTTTTGCTGCCTTCCTTCCCTGAGAAACCCTAGAGAGAAGAGAGAGTTGGGACAGAGAGAAGAGATCTTGTGAGGGGGAGTTAGTGAGGGATTCACTAAGGTTGCTCCAAGCACGGATCAGAGTCGTCTTCTCCGCTCGTCGTCTGTCGTCTAGTCGGTGTTCTTCGTGGGAGGATCGTTCGCAAGAAGATCCGGGGTTCTCTGCCCGCTTCAGGTGGAAGCAAAAGGAGTTCGAAGGTTCTCTGCCTGCTTCAGGAGGAAGCGAAAGGAGGTCAGGTTCTCTGCCTCACCGTGTGGTGAAAAGGAGGTATTTTGTACAGGCTTCTCCGCCTTGCTGTGGGAGCAAAAGGAGAGTCACTTTCGTTTAGTGCAATACCCGGAGGGGAGGCTCCGGGGAGTGGACGTAGGTCAAGTTGACCGAACCACTATAAAATCTGGTTTGCTTTTCTGATTCAGTTTTGCACTTTACTTTTCAATATAAACTGCTTGGGTGATTATCGTTGGTTGATCTTTTCGTTATTATTTACTTGTTTCCGCTGCTAAGTATCGAAAAGATTTTTGTTGTTATCGTGAAATTTTTAAATAACCAATTCACCCCCCCTCTTGGTTAGCCTCGGGACTAGTTCAGTAGGGCTTAACATCCCTTTCAAACTTTCAAGTGGTATCAGAGCGGGATTCAAAATTTCTGTTTAAAAAACTTTTGAATTTGATCCATGGCTAACTGTAACAATCGTAATACTGCTGAAGGTTATTCTATAACTAGACCACCGTTGTTTGATAACATTCCATTTGATTTTTGGAAAACACGCATGTCTACTTTTCTTCAGTCTATTGATTATCGCATGTGGATGTTAGTTAAGGACGGATACGAACCACCTTTTCGAATGGTTAACAATGTGAAAACTGAATTGCTGTTTGCTGATTGGACGTTTGATGATCGTGATTTAGCACAGTTAAATGCCAAATGTTTGAACTGTTTCTTTTGTGCTTTAAAATCTGAGGACTATATGCGTGTTTCTACTTGTACAACGGGAAAAGAGATTTAGGATAGATTATGTATAACATATGAAGGTACAACTGAAGTCAAACAGTCTAGGTTAAACATCTTGGTACATGATTACGAACTTTTTCGCATGAAACCTAGTGAGACTATTTCAGAAATGTACACAAGGTTCACTCAGATTGTTACCTCTTTGCATGCTTTAGGTAGAGAACTTACCAACTACGAAAGAGTGAACAAGATTCTTAGATGTTTGCCTGCTTCTTATGATGCTAAGATTACTGCTATTACTGAATCCAAAGATTTAAATACTTACTCTATTGACAGCTTACTTGGATCACTCATTGCTTACGAGCAAGGGGTGAACCAAAGGCAACTTGATGCAGGTGAACGCAAGAAAGAGAAGACAGTGGCACTAAAGGCCAAAGATTCAGATGCTAGCACTTCCGGGTCTGATAGCGATGATGTTGCCTTAATCACAAGGCAATTCAAAAGCTTTCTAAGGAAGAAACATAAGAACCATCAGAAGTGGAACAAGGGTAAGTTCAATAAAAACTTTAAGGGTTCATCTGAATCGGTTTGTTTTGAATGCAGGAAGCCCGGACACATTAAGGCTGATTGTCCGACACTTAAAGCTCATCCAAGCAAGGAGAAGGGTGAGGAGAAACCAAAGTTCAGAAAGGACAAGAAGTGGATTCAGAAGGCGTTCTGGGCAGACTCTGCATTCGACTCTTCTGAGACTGAAGCTGAAGAGGAGGAAACAAACTTGTGTTTGATGGCTGATGATCACCCTGGTCAGTCCGACCAGGAAGAGGTATGTGAGCTTACTTACGATCAGTTATTTGAAGTTTCTGAAAAGATTCATACATCATATAGGAAGCTTAAGAAAACCCATGCTAGTTTGAAACTAGATTATCTGACTTTGCAAAAAGAGCATGAAGTGTTGATTAAGGATCATTCCACCATTGATAGCAATCACATGTCTTTACTAGATGAGTTTGATGAACTGAATAAAAAGCATTCTGATTTAATTGTTGAGCATAACTTGTTAAAAACAGCGCATGTTGAATTAGAACTTGCTTTTAAGAAAGTGAATGATTTGGCATCTGAGTTAGAAAGTATTGAAAGTGCAAAAACGTTTGAAATTAGAAGTTTAAACAAACACATTGAGTTTTTGAAAGTGAAAATCAGTTCTTTTGAAAATAATAAAACACCGCCTACTTTTGAACAATTTTATGCACCGCCACCTTTTAAAAATTCTGTTGCAAGTTCTTCAAAGCATGTTTCATACACTACTAGGAAGAGGCACTATCACTCACGACGTTTAGTTAATCCTTTTCCTGGTGTTAGATGTTTTTCATGTGGCATGTTAGGACACATATCACACACTTGTACTGTTCACTGTAGTACACATTGGGTGTGGAGACCCAAACTGCCTGTTGCACAGCACAGCACACATGCATCGCATTCTTCTTTTCATAAGAAGGAACCCAAACCTGTTTGGGTTCCTAAGACTGACATTTGATGATTTTGTAGGTGTGCTCTCACACAAGACCTCGTGAGAGCATGTGGTACCTGGACAGTGGATGTTCTAGACATATGACTGGAGATACAAATCAGTTCATTTCGCTGGAGGCCAGAGCTGGAGGCAAGGTTACACTTGGAGATAACACCACCAGGAAGGTGGTAGGCACAGGTATGATTGGTGATTCAAAAAATTTTGTGATTGATAATGTTTTGCTTGTAGATGGACTGAAACACAACTTGCTGAGCATTAGTCAACTCTGCGACAAGGGATACAGCATCAAATTCCTGCCCACTGGCTGTATTTTAAGCTTAAATGATGAAGTTGTTTTGGAGGGGCAAAGGATCAACAACGTCTACAAGCTGGATGTAAGTAGCATTAAATCTGATAATTCAATTTGCTTAAAAACTGCTGCTGATGAGTCTTGGTTATGGCATAGGAGATTGTGTCATGCCAGTATGAAAACCCTTAGGAGAGTCACCCAAAAGGACTTAGTTAGAGGTGTGCCCAAGCTTAAGTTCACTAAGGATCACCTGTGTGGTGCCTCTCAGTTGGGGAAGCAAGTCCAGTCTTCTTTTCACTCAGTTAAGGACATTAGCACCTCTAGACCTTTAGAAGTTCTTCACATGAACCTCTTTGGACCCATTAGCACTGCCAGCTTAGGGGGGAGAGTCTATGGTTTTGTGATTGTTGATGATTATTCAAGGTTCACTTGGGTTAAGTTTTTGTCACACAAATCTGAGTCATTTGATGAGTTTAGATCTTTCTCTACTTGGATTCAGAAGAAGTTAGGATGTGAGATTATTACCATCCATAGTGATCACGGAGGGGAGTTTGAAAATGAAAGATTTGGAAGTTTTTGTGAGAATCATGGGATTAGTCACAATTTTTCAGCTCCTAGGACCCCTCAGCAGAACGGGGTCGCTGAAAGGAAGAACAGGACCTTAGTGGAAGCCGCTAGAGCCATGCTTGCCGAGTATTCACTTCCTAAATACTTTTGGGCTGAAGCGGTGAACACTGCCTATTATGTGCTGAATAGGGTAAATGTGAGAGTCAAGCTGAACAAGACACCTTATGAGATCATTAAGGGTAGAACTCCAAATCTGTCCCACCTCCATGTCTTTGGCTGTAAGGTTTTCATTCTAAACAACGGGAAGTCACCCTTAGGAAAATTTGACCCCAAATCTGATGAAGGAGTGTTCTTAGGATATTCAAGTGTGGGGAAATCCTTTAGGGTGTTCAATAGGAGGACTTTGGTGGTGGAAGAAACAACCCATGTAGTGTTTGATGAATCTGATCCTAAGGAGTCTAGATCTGAAGTAGAAGATGAAGAGATTGTTGAGGTTACCCAAGGAGTTGGAAATACAAATTTGGAGGAAAGGGTAGAATCTCAAACCACATTGCCTAGAGATTGGAGATATTCTTCGAGTCATCCTAAAGAACTGATCTTAGGAGACCCTTCTGAAGGTGTTAGGACTAGGCATGGACTTAGGAAGGAAGTAAACCATTCTGCCTTTATCTCAATGACTGAACCCACCAACATAAATCAAGCCTTGTCGGATGAGTTTTGGATTTTAGCTATGCAGGAAGAATTGAATCAATTTGTAAGGAATGATGTTTGGGAGTTAGTAGAAAGACCTAGAAACCAAAGTATTGTGGGAACCAAGTGGGTCTTTAAGAATAAGATGAATGATTCTGGTGTGGTGGTGAGAAATAAGGCAAGATTGGTGGCTAAGGGGTATAATCAGATAGAAGGAATAGATTTTGAGGAAACTTTTGCCCCTGTAGCTAGATTGGAAGCCATTAGAGTGCTACTAGCCTTTGCCTGTTACAAGAGATTTAAGCTGTTTCAAATGGATGTCAAGAGTGCCTTTTTAAATGGGGTAATTAAAGAAGATGTTTTTGTAGAACAACCCCCAGGTTTTGAGAGTTCCCAATATCCAAGTCATGTCTATAAATTAAAAAAGGCCTTATATGGATTGAAACAGGCACCCAGAGCTTGGTATGAGAGGCTTAGCACATTCCTGTTAGAAAGAGAGTTTGTTAAGGGGAGCGTAGACACCACCCTTTTTCTGAGGAGAATAGGAGATGACTTACTCATTGTCCAGATTTATATTGATGATATAATTTTTGGATCTTCTGATAAATATTTATGTGATGAGTTTTCCAAAACAATGAGTAAGGAGTTTGAGATGAGTATGATGGGAGAATTGTCCTACTTTTTGGGGTTTAGCATAAGGCAAATAGATGATGGAACTTTTCTCAATCAATCAAAATACACTAAGGACATTTTGAAGAAATATGAAATGGACAAAGCCAAGCCAATCAATACTCCCATGCCCTCCTCAGTTCAGTTAGATAAGGATTCAAATGGAAAATCTGTTGATCAGAAGAAGTATAGAGGGATAATAGGTTCACTGCTTTACCTGACTGCTAGCCGACCCGATATCATGTTTAGTGTCTGTCTTTGTGCTAGGTTTCAGGATGATCCTAAAGAGTCCCACCTGACTGCTGTTAAGAGAATTCTTAGATATCTTTTAGGGACCCCAAACCTAGGAATTTGGTACCCTAGGCACAGCACCTCTTTTGAGATCATTGGATATTCTGACTCTGACTTTGCGGGGTGTAGGGTGGATAGGAAGAGTACCTCTGGGACTTGTCAATTCATAGGACAGTCGTTAGTCTCCTGGTCCAGTAGAAAACAGAACTCAGTTGCACTTTCCACTGCTGAAGCTGAGTACATTGCCTTAGGAAGTTGTGTGGCCCAAGTTCTTTGGTTGAAACAACAAGTCTTGGATTTAGGAGTACCCGTTGGCACAATTTCTGTTCTGTATGATAATACCAGTGCCATCTGTATCTCTAAGAATCCAATCCAACATTCTAGGACCAAACACATTGACATTAGGCATCACTTCATTAGGGACCATGTTACAAAAGGGGACATTGAGCTACATCATGTAGCAACTGAAAATCAGCTGGCTGACATATTCACTAAACCACTGGCCTTTGACTCATTCAGCATTTTGAGAACCAGATTAGGAGTGATTGATATAAATGCTTGATTCTGATGACTGCTGATGTATTATCTTTCTGATTGGTATTCTGATTTCTGTTAGTTAGGTTTAGTTTTTTGATTTCTGATTTCTGTTAGTTAGTTTTTGGCTTTGATTATTTACTTTCAGTTGATTTTATGTTTTTGCTGATTTCTGTTTTAGCCTTATTGTTAGTTTGATTTGAGTATTTACTCTGATATGATTTTATACCTATTTTTTTTTTATTCACTGGTTCATATCTTGCACTTACTATTTTATGTTTTTCAAAATCTGATCACCGCTCACTACTTCTGATAATCTGAATTTCTGACTGGGAGTTTTTACCATATTTTGGTTTGGAAGCTGGTACGCAGTGATTGATTCCACTGAACCTGTTAAAGGGAAGAAACATTGATGATTGGTTCTCTTCCTCTAACTCCTTTACTGGTGTATGGTTTCTTTCGAATAAAAATTCTTTTCAAAATTAAAATGTTAGTTTTTGAAATAGAGATTATTTTATCTTCCTACAGTAATCTGCCTCATATCAATAGTGTTTTTCAAAGTCTTGAGTCATTAGTTTGATTTTCTAAAACCAAGTGATTGCATTTATCATATGATGTGTGGTTTTTTGTTTTGTGAATCATTCTTCCCTACTGTGGAGAGTCATCTCCTATGTCTGGAAGATAGATTCACCACTGAGACTCTTTAATTATTATGAAAAGGAGAAAGCTTACAAAAGATGCGCAGTGCGCCAACCAAATTGAAAAAGAGGCATAAAATGAGCCCAAAACTGAAAAGATGCGAAAATGCCAAATACACAAAGTGTATCAAAAATCAAAAGATGCGCAGTGCGCCAAATAAATTAAGAAAAAAAATAAGAGGCACAAAATGAGCCCAACCTAAGCTTTCTTCTCTTTTAGATCTTTAAATGTCTTAGAAAAAAAAACTCGTGTGTCACTTAATACGTTCAAAAGCTTGAGTTTGAAAATCTTGATTTCTGATTTTTTACTTTGTAACACTATTATATCAGATATTTTTCTGGAACGAGGCTTGAAAGGATCTCTTTTCAAATCTAATGTCTTTTCTTCTGAATCGGATTTTTGTTTTGAAAGAGGTTTACATCGATAAGGTGCCCGGGGTCGGAGTTACGAAAGTCAATTTTTTCAACCTTTTCTGGATTTCAGCGTTGTCAATCGTTCTCTTATTGGCTTTTGAATATAAAATCAAGGAAAAATTCTGATTTACTCGAGCAGATTGATCAAAAAAAAAAAAAACTTTGCTTTTTCATGTTTTTTCTTCTGTGGTTTTTTTTTTTTTGGCATTTTGATTTACATAATTGTGTTTTTGGAATCCTGATTGGTCATCTTCATCATCCATCTTGTTCTGTTTTCTTCACATCGTCCTGGACGATCCACATATCGTCCTGGACGATCCACTCCATCCTGGACGATCTAAACATCGTCCTGGACGATTCGTTCAGAATCGCCCCTCCACTGCTCCAGTTGCTGAAAAATTCCAATTATTGGTGATCATCCCGGATGATACTCACATCGTCCTGGACGATATGATCCATATCCTCCTGATCTGATCAAACGGCTGAGATTGTGCCAATTATTGCCCATCGTCCCGGACGATCCCCTTATCGTCCCGGACGATCCACCTGTCAAGCCGCTGGACGATTTAAATTCGGCCCATCCGACATATTTATTGTAAATCGTCCTGGACGATCCACCTAATCGTCCGGGACGATACCTTTTCGTCAACGGTCGTCCAGCTGACTCCTCGGGACGATCGCCTGTGTCTAATCGTCCCGGACGATATCTGATCGCCCTGGACGATATCTGATCGTCCTGGACGATCGGACTGCCTTTTTGACCAATCGTACAGGACGACATAAATGCCCCGATCGTCCCGGACGATGTCTCGATCGTACGGTACGATCAGTCCGTTTTCTTTATAAACAGCAGATTTCTTGAGCTTTTTCACACCGGTTTTCTCCACTCCACCTCTCCTCCTTACTCTCTCAAATCCTCATGGCTGGTGGCAAGCGTTCCAGTCAGAAGGGTGCCAGTTCCTCCCGGGGGCCGGTTGATCCTCGCTTCCCTAATGCAGCCGATCAGGCTGCCTTTGAGCGATACTGCGAGGTGGGGATCACGCCTTCAAAAATAGTAAATCCCCGTACACTCACATATCCTGTCCTTGATCTATTCGCCCACACCTCCCTCACCTTCATCCTCACCCTCGCTTTTCCCTTTAGTTCCGAACTTCTTCGCGTTTTCTTCGCGAACCTAAGGATTACCGCCGACTACTCCACTCTCCGGTCCTATGTCAATCAGCACCCTGTTGAACTCACCTATCAGGACTTTCACTCCATTCTCCACTTGTCTATAACTGGCGACAAACTCCACACACTTACCACCGACCCAGACTATGATTGGAGTGTCGCCAATCATTTCCTCCGCAATACAAATGCCCCTTACCATGACAATGCCTGTTCCACACTTCTGAAAGACGCCAGGACTATCCAACATGTTCTTCGTTCCTCCGTCATTCCAAAGGCGGGGGATCGAATTCACATCACCCCCCTCCTGTCCTTGACTACCTACTACATCATGGCCCGTAGGGAATTCAATGCCGCCGATCTCATTATCCGATACCTTGAGCACCTTACCACCATTCGAGATCCAGGTCATCGCCGTCGCCCAAATCTAGCCTTAGGACATCTCATTGCCTATGCTCTTGAAACCAAGTATGACCTGCAATATCCTGCAGCCCCAGATGTTCCTACTCACTTCCTCACCAACAATGCCTTCCATGTCCTTCACAGCACCCGACTACATCCGGAGCCCGCCCCGGATGTTGAGGAAGAGGAAGAAGCGGCCATTCCCGCTCCTGCGGTAGCCGAGGCACCTGCTCCCCTTCGCATTGCCTCTCCCTTTGACCACCTGGTGCAGCGTTTTGACCAGTAGGAGGCACGGTTCACGGACTATGTTGCGCAGCAGCAACAGCAGCATGACCAGGACATGGCCTGGTTCGGAGCTCAATTTCAGGCCATTCACCATTACCTCAATCCTCCACCACCGCCTCCTCCTTCTGATCAGGATCCACCTCTATTTTAGTTTCCTGCTTTTGTAGTTGTTCCATGTTATGTTTTATTTCAGTGTTCTGTTTTTTTCTCCTCCTTTTTTGTGATGTCAAAAGGGGGAGTCAGTTGTAGTCGTGTCTGTTTCTATGTTCCGTTTTCATGTTGTCTGTATTGTTTGAGCTGTTAAATAAAAATTTAAAAAATGTTTGTTTTGTTTGATCTCTTAGTTTCATTTTATTTTCAGACTACTTTACAAATGTTTGCCATCATCAAAAAGGGGGAGATTGTTGCAAATCTGGTTTTGATGATGACAAACATGTTTCCAGTGTGTTTGTCTTGGCTAATCAGTTTCAGGCACAAAAGACCGCAAGCTACTCAAGCCAACTCAAGATCGGGTCCAAGTGTGTCAAATGTATGATTTTTTCTTTTATTGAGTCAATTGTAATGTAACTGATTCCCTAGCTAAGTAACCTTGCACACACACACTCAGGGAGAGAGATTGAGTGAATTAGAGTTTCTGTTAAAATTTTGTTCAGATCATCCTGGACGATAGTATCATCGTCCTGGACGATCCAGTTAAAACAGAAACCCTAATTAGGGCGACTAAGTTAAGAGGGTCTGATTAAGCAGATCGTCCTGGACGATCTTTGGATCGTACGGGACGATATGCTCAAATCAGAAATTTCCAGCCGCCAGATTAAGTTAGGCAAGTTTTATTTTAAGTATTTTGGTCTGATCGTCCCGGACGATACGTGTATCGTCCTGGACGATGCACTACAATCATGCCTAAATTAGTCTGGTAATTAAGGAAAGCAATTAATGTTTAATTGATACGATCACATCGTCCTGGACGATCGCAGGATCGTCCCGGACGATCGTGATCATCTTGTGCATTTCAGCTGTACGACCCGAACTGTGTTCAGGACGATTTTGGGCCTTTTTGAACTAATCGTACAGGACGATGTCAAAATCGTCCTAGACGATCAAGTCATTTTTTGGTCATCCAGCACAGATTTCTCTGGACGACCCGAACTGTCTTCTGGACGATTTTCCTCAATTTGCACTAATCGTCCCGGACGATCGTAGTATCGTACGGGACGATATGAACAACTTTTTCTACTGATCGTCCAGAAGAGCCTAATCGTCCAGACTGAATCAACTGAATTTGAACTGATCGTACAGGACGATCTACCGATCGTCCTGGACGATATTAGCCGACCAGTTGAGATTTAGGGCAAATTTTAAGCCCTCCTTTAAAAGAACTTTTTCCAACTTTTTGAAAAAATCTTTTTGCTGCCTTCCTTCCCTGAGAAACCCTAGAGAGAAGAGAGAGTTGGGAGAGAGAGAAGAGATCTTGTGAGGGGGAGTTAGTGAGGGATTCACTAAGGTTGCTCCAAGCACGGATCAGAGTCGTCTTCTCCGCTCGTCGTCTGTCGTCTAGTCGGTGTTCTTCGTGGGAGGATCGTTCGCAAGAAGATCCGGGGTTCTCTGCCCGCTTCAGGTGGAAGTAAAAGGAGTTCGAAGGTTCTCTGCCTGCTTCAGGAGGAAGCGAAAGGAGGTCAGGTTCTCTGCCTCATCGTGTGGTGAAAAGGAGGTATTTTGTACAGGCTTCTCCGCCTTGCTGTGGGAGCAAAAGGAGAGTCACTTTCGTTTAGTGCAATACCCAGAGGGGAGGCTCCGGGGAGTGGACGTAGGTCAAGTTGGCCGAACCACTATAAAATCTGGTTTGCTTTTCTGATTCAGTTTTGCACTTTACTTTTCAATATAAACTGCTTGGGTGATTATCGTTGGTTGATCTTTTCGTTATTGTTTACTTGTTTCCGCTGCTAAGTATCGAAAAGATTTTTGTTGTTATCGTGAAATTTTTAAATAACCAATTCACCCCCCCCTCTTGGTTAGCCTCGGGACTAGTTCAGTAGGGCTTAACATCCCTTTCGAACTTTCAATGCATGTATGCATGATTGGAAAAAAAAGGTATTTATGTATATAGTACCCAGTATCGTATCATCCTATAACTAGCTTACATGTTTCTATGAAGTCTGGAATATGTACACCGAGGAAAATATAGAGAGACTGCTACTCACTAATACAAATTAACACCCATATGAATGCAATGCATGATAAAATATAATAAAGAGAAGACTGTATATGAAAGAAATTTATTTATTGATTAATTTGATAATTTATAATATACTCGAACTCTATAGAAAAGAAAAGTTGTCAGGCTCCACCATAATAAACCTGAATTTCTAATCCTACCATATATACAGATTCAGATATACTAACTTTTGGTCTTCTAGATTCAAGTCTTCTATGGAATTCTAAAAGAGAGTATCCTCCAAGGGAAAGGATATTATTTTTTGGAGCCCCATTTGGATGTATATCTAATCAAGTATATTTGAATCTTTTACAACTCACGATGATGTACAACTCAATCTATGAACATTTTATCATTTACAAAGACTTGTACATGTACATATCATTACTAGGTACATTCTACATTGACTCTTATAAGAAATAAAAAGAAAATATATATAAAAAGAATAAACATTTAAAAAAAAGTGCAAGGCAATTGTGTAATAAACTAATGCTGCTAATGCAGACCTTAAAGCGCCTAAGTGCACCAACATGAATTTAAAATGAATGACATTCAGATTGCTAAAAATAAATAAATAGATATAGGGTGCTCTCCAAGAAAAGTGCCCGGCAAGCAATTCACACCACCGGCCTAGCCTAGGCTAGAGTTGGTTGTCTTAACAAATCATCTAATGTGTATGAAGCAGGCTATATGGCTTTGGTATTTCCTATAGGAGTATAATATTTGAAGTTGCATGAGTTTAGGATTTTTGTTCAGTAAGGCCAAAAGGGAAATTTTCATTGAAATTTACCTTGATGAGTTTGAATTTTATTGTTTAAGTTTTAAAGGTTGGAATTGATTATTTAATTTTAAAGACTTTGTAAGTTAATAACTCCAAGTGTGGGAGCTACTAACCAATAAATCCTAAGGCTTTAAATCAAAATATAATCATCCCCCATATAGGATAGATGATTACATGAAACCTTTAGAGATTTGTTGTTAATATATTAAGGGATAGAGAAGGTACCCTTTAATTCAATACATATACTCTCCAAGTCAGTCAAGCATGATGTATGGGAAGAATTATTAATTAAATGTTGGTTATGGACTTGATAATCTCATACACTATGCCTTCCAAAAATAAAGGCTAGCAGAGTGTATGAAAGTCCTTAATTTGTTATTAAAGTTTATTGATAATCTCCAAATTAAATATGTGAAAGCCTTCCTAAAAGGAGTTATGCATCACATAAGGAAATTGTTAGGTGATTTGATGTGAATTAAAGGCTTTAAATTTAATGCTAAGATACCCTCCAAGTGGAATTAAGTATTAAGCATAAAAGCCTTTATTATTTAATTAATATTAATCATCAAATTTATTTCATTAAATAAAAATTTTAATTAAATAAATTATCAAATTATTTTTTTTTTCTTATGTTTTAAACTTTGTTATAATTTTTCTGAATTTTATGAAATTATTTGGAATTTAAATTAAATATTGAATTATTAATTTCTTATTAATTAATCATTAATGAATTATTATTCAAATTTATTCAACAAATTTCATTTAAATTATAATCAATTATGTCTAAATTTCATTTCATTTTATTTTAGTTTATTATGTTGTACTTATCATGTTTATTTAATTATATTTGAAAATGGGTTATTTAATGAATTATTAAATAGCCTATTATATATGAATCTTAGGCTATTAAATATTGGCATCAAATCAATTCCAAAAATCATGGAATTGATAACATTAGTTAAGATTAACCAATATATCAATCTCTAGAAGTTTGAGATTAATTTGATTAATATTTTATTTTTAATAAATGTATTTAATTAATATTTAATTAAATGTTAATTAATTATTAATGAAATTTTAATCAAAATTGGTTTTGAATTTTATTTTTCCTTGATTGTAGATGTTAATTAGAAATGATTGAAGGTGATTTTGTATTTTTTTTTTAATTTTATTTGATTATTATGAATTTTGGAAGATTTAGGGTTGATTTTGATTTAATTTTATTTGAAGGTCAATTTGTGTCAAATCAAGATGAATTTAATAAGTTCATGAGTTTAAAGTTTCACCCCTATTGGATGTGTATATGAATTCCAAAAAAAAAAAAAAAAGTTAACTAGACCTTGCCCTTAATTATTATCCTTAGGTGTCACTAGTATTTGGATAGGATTTAGCAATCATTGTCTCTAATCCTTGCTTACACATAGAATAATTCCACATCAATCATGTGCCCTAATATCTAAGGATCAATTATAATAAATTATCAAAGTAAATTGGGGAATATAGAATACATCCCCAAGTTAACCATGTTTAAAATTAGAGGTATAATCATGTACACTTTGAGAGTATCAAGATACTACTATAATTCCATTTTTTTTAATGAAAAATCTTTTTAATCTGATTCCATAGAGTCCTAGAATGCAACAAATGGATCAGTATATAATTTACAATGAATTTTTGAACTTCTAGTTCAAATTAAGAGTTAGAACTTTAGAAATTCAATTATAACCATACTAATCTTGGATGGCACTAAAAAAAAATCATAGAATAGCTATAACATCATATATATCATGCCATTTAATTTTGAGCTTCATCTAATCCTTAGAAAATAATTAAAAAAAAAAAAGAAAAATCAAATAAGTGAAATTATTGCATGTATAATGGTTATAACCTAATTTTATTTTTAAATGGTGGGGAATTAAATTCTGAAGAGAATGAGGGGTCATTTGCAAAACTTGGAGTATTTAATTTATAGTGATTTTTTAAAGTTTGTAATAATTTAAAATACATTTTAAATTTAATTTTATTAAATTTGTGCTAGCAGTGATGCTTTACCCACGGTGTTCCCTGTTTAGGCCACTTCAGACAGCGGCGGCAGTAGCACACCTCGCTTTACACGTGGCAGCATCTTGGTTAAACACATGGTGGTGCATGGTTAACCACTTAGCCATGTCAGACGGGATACCAAGCCATCCGATCTACA
The DNA here is from genome assembly GCA_019925795.1 of Dendrobium chrysotoxum. Classification (NCBI taxonomy): domain Eukaryota; kingdom Viridiplantae; phylum Streptophyta; class Magnoliopsida; order Asparagales; family Orchidaceae; genus Dendrobium; species Dendrobium chrysotoxum. The sequence goes on from CM034311.1 coordinate 17,148,529, forward strand.
CGATTTGAAATGAATGGGTGAGATCTAGTTGGATGAAATCCCATCTGTCTAGACTTTATAGCTTGTTAAATCAGGATTATGACTGTTGGAATCTAATAGATAGAATGAACATCTGTGATTTCATCTCTAACCTCAAAAAACTACAAACCCTTATTTCAAAACTTCTCCAAACTCATTTTATGATGGACTAAATGGCATGATGTCTGAGATTATGATGGAGGTAGAACATGGAAACAATAGGGAATAGTTTAAGGAACTTTGCATGATATCCTTAGAAATCTATTTAGGAACCTAGGTGGAACTCTATGGTTTAGAAAATACCTGTATATAAGCTATCTTTGAGAGAGTTTGATGGATAGAATGTTTCCTTGCGAGTTCCACAACAAGTTCAGTGAAAATATCAAGCCATAAAAGGACCAGATGACTATTTGATGAAGCTTGGACGGAATTGCTCTTGGTCCACTATTATTTTTATTGGAAGTAAGCTTGAAATGGTAGGGAAAGACTAGGGAAAGGCAGAGGAGACTCTGAGAGGGCAAAATAAAACTAGAAGATGGATGTAGAGTGATTAGGGTGAGAATGAAGTGAATATCTGACTTTTATGTGTTTTGGACCAATTCAGCTACTAAGGTTGTTCTGGACGGCCAAGATCAATTAGGGAACTTCAGTGGATGTTAGACATATGTCTCTGATCATTAGGCACCAGGGAGGCAGCCTAAATAGTGAGAAAGTGGCCTTGGTTGCTTTGCATATGGGGAGGGGACCACCTACTTAATTAGGTAAAAGCAAGGGTTAGGCTGACTTTAGGTGATATTTAGGAAGGTTATGGAAGAGTTTTTAAACAGTTGGGATGGCTTGGAATGGAATGAATGCTTTGATTTGAATGGTTTGACCATTAAAATTCATTTAAGCTCTTGTTGACTATTTTGACCAGTTAACTAGTCAAGGCCTACTAAGGTGGAGTCTAGGAGTGCTTGGTGAAAATTAGAGAGGATCTAAGGAATGATTGAAGGTGATTGAGGTGTTTGAGCAATTGGGCTAAATTAAGCTAGCTCAACTGCATTAGATGGATTAGTTGATGATTGAAGGGTATATTGATAGATGATTCACCATATGAAGCTCATAGTGAAGTGGTTTGAATTATGACTAAGACCGAGCTATAGATCAAGTAATTATAGGCTGGATTATTGACAACTAGATGATTTTCAACCATGAGATTGAAAATTAGGATCATGGTAATTCATGATGACCCCACACAAAAATGAGGTCAACAGCCATATCACTAAAGGCTATGGAAGAATTCAAGAAGTCTTCATCTTATCTCTGAGAGATCTAGAAATATGTCTAAGAGGCTAATGATAAACTATTTGATGCTGAGATAAGGGGTTTGGAGCATTAGTGCCTTGAGGAAGGCTTTATTCGTGGCTTTTTAAAAGGAATTTGATTGGTACATCACAAGACATGGGTTGTGGTTGAAGGGCTATCTCCCAGCCAATCCTCTGAGGACTCCCCTCCAAATTTGGATAATGTTGGCATTGAAAGTGAGCAGATAAATCCTTCTCTAGTGATGATGTGGATGTTAAGATCATGTAATATGGAGTATTTTTTATTATATGATTATCACTTTTTTATTTATCTCAGTGTGTATGTTTAGTTACTTAAGATGTCAACGTATTGATGTTCAATGAATGGTACATTATTGGAACTTAATAATGGGTTGTCCTAGAGTTATGCTATTTATAATTTAATGAAGCTTCTCACATAGGTAGCCCTACACCTTTGAAAGCTAGAGATATAACTTATCAAATATTTTTCAACCTATCCCAAGTTATGCATTGGGAAGCCACTTGATGAAGTTAGCCAGTTAGGAAGAGATTGAGAGAGATCCACCAAATATATTTGACCTATTTAAGATTATTTGTCAAAGCATTTCTTGATGGCGTTAACTTATGTGGAATAGGTCAAATCGAATCCCCCTAGGAAAAGAGAGATTGATCATTCAATGATTGAGATATAATAAATATTGTATACTTATCTAATTAAGGATAAGGATTTTATTCTGCTAGATCATAATTAATTGGGATCACCACAGTGACCCGACTTGGAAAAGGGGATATTAATAATAATATGCAAACAAAATTGTATTATCTTGGAAAAGATAATACAATGATACTACGATGTAGCCTAAGAGACATAAGAGATATATGATACTTAATTCAAAATACATAAGCTATATAGTAAGTAGCTTTATTAATAGTTACTGATAATATTTATGAAGATTCTCAATGTTTCAAGTCTGAGGTAGTACTTTTCCATCTGCATCTTTTAGCTTGAAAGTTTCAGGCTTAATCATGATAGCTATTATGTAAGGGCCTTTCGAAAGGAGATAGAGTTTGTTGCATTGGGGGCCTTTCTCAGCTGCCTCAAGACTATATAGAATAAGGACTCTGACAGATATGCACTGAGATTTCACCTTTCAGTTATAGTGACGATCTACTCTTTGGTGGTAAGCAGCAATTTTTAGTAATGCTACCTCTCTAGTTTTTGGGAGAAGATCAAGGTTATTTTGGAGCTTTTCATTATTATTACTGAAATATAAAGTTTGTACTCTTAGGCTTGGGAATTCAATATCAATCGAGATGACTACCTCAATGCCAAAGTAAATGTGATATGATGTTTCTATTGTTGCAGTCCAGGAAGTGGTGCGATAGGCCCAAATGAAATTAAGGAGTTCGTCATCCCATTGCCCTTCAGCCTTCCTGAGGTTTGTCTTTCATCCTTAAGTATAGTTCAGTTTGTAAGCTCAATCTGACCATTTATTTTAGGATGGGCGAAAGTAATGTGCACTAATTGGATATGGAGATCCTTATAGAATGTCGTGAAGATTTTTCTCATACATTGAGTTCTATTATCAATTATGATCTTTGTGGGAAGGATAAAATAACATATTATTATTATTTTCCAAATAAATTGTTTGGCATTTTCTTCAATAATGTTTTGTAGGGATTCGACCTCTACATATTTAGTGAAGTAGTCCACAACCAAGATAATAACTTTTTGCTGTCAAGTAGCCACAGAAAAAGGCCCCATCGTATCAATCCCTCATTAAGTAAAAGGTCATGGGCTTTAGAGTGATGAGATCTCTACAGCAGCTGAATGGGTGAGGTTAGAGGGTGAGGTTAGAGTGCAGCTGGCACTTATTACATTTTTGTGTGAACTCTAATGCATATTATTTCATTGTAATCTGGCAGAACTCTTGCCTCATAATCTTCAGCGCAAGCACTTTGCCTCTTAACTATTCTCTATATATGCTTGAATGAACTTCCCGTAGTTCATAATCAACCTATCATGGTGGGAGACACTTAAGGAATGGCAAAGTAAAGGCCCACTTACACAGCTCTTCGCCAATAATGGTGAAGTTATCTACTTGTCTTCAGAGTTGCATTACAGTTATTGAGTCTTCAAGCAATACACCATTTTGCAAGAAGGATAAAATAAGATCCATTTAAGAGGGCTCCCTTGACTCATCAACTAATTGTATAACCTAAGGACCCTGAATGCTCAAAAAGTATATTTCTTCGATATACTTTCTCTTAAAGAGATCCCCACTCGTTGATGTAATAGGTTTTGAGAGGATATTTGCATATGCATTCTGTTCTCAGAGTATATATATGATTTGATACTTTTTTATGTGGGCAAGGAGTGCCTTTACCACATTGCAATGATGTGCTAAATGTAGGTTATGGGCATCAAATTCTTCCTCCACTGGAGAGACGGTTAGTTATAAATTGATATGAATCACCAAATTCTGCACCTCACAGTCTATGGCTAGCCTTAACCCAAAAATGAGTGCTTTGTACTTGGTAACATTATTTATCATAAGGAACTTCAATCAGAGCTTATATTTAAAGGAAACCTACTGAGGGGAGATCAATAAGATTCCATACCCAATTCTAGAACTCCTAGATGCTCCATCGACATATAGTGTCTAATAATGGGAAAGAGGAGGAATGACTAGTGGTTCATCAGAGGAAGGGAAGATGCATTCGACCACACTATAAGTACTTGTGATTTAATCTGAGGTCTAGGTAGGAAATGGATGTTAAATTCTCCCGTTCCATCGACCACTTAATTAATCATCGAGATGCCCCAAGTTTTTGAAGAATATTTCTTAATGGGAGATTTGTGTAGACCCCAATTATATGAACTTGAAAATATGGGCGTAATTATTTAGCTAAAAATACTAACACCAATGTTATTTTATCTGCCAACGAATAACGAACCTCCATCTTGGAAAGGATTTTGCTAATATAATAGATAAGATATTGTATAGTATTCTCCTATCAGACTAAAATTGAGCTTATAACATGCGAAGAGATAGCTAGATATATGTATAACATTTCTCCCTATACTAGCTTTGAAAGTAGTGGAGGCGAGGACAAAAAAATTCAAAGCTATTTGAAAGCCTCATGGCATTCGTCTTTACATTGAAACCCTAGGTTACGAGCTCCTCTTATTATCTTGAAGAAATATAGGTATTTATCCCCTAAGTGGGCCAAAAAATGAGATAGGACTGTAATTCTACCTTTCATACATTAGACATCATTGATATTCCTTGGGGGAATCATATCTCTTAGTGCTTTAATCGTTTTAGGAATTACTTCAATTCCCTAGTGGGTAACCATAAATCCCAAGAATTTTCACGATGCGACTCTAAAAGCACACTTTGCAGGGTTAAGCCGTAAGTTGTAACATCACAGGAGGTGCAAGTATTATTCCAAGTCAGAGATATATTGTAATATTTTAACATTTTTCACAAGCATATCATCTACATAAACCTCCATAGTGTACCCCATAAGGTCTTTAAAATTTTATTCATGAGGCGCTGGTTTATAGCCCTAGCATGCATTCTTGAGTCTGAAAGGCATGACCAGATAGTAGTGTAATTCTTTATCAATTTAAAAGTTGTTACCTCTTCATCAGTAGGATCCATCCTTATCTGGTTGTAGCCATATTAGTCATCCATGAAACTCAACATTTGATGTTTGGAGGTGGCATCGACCAGTTGGTCAATAGGACAAAGCAGAAAACTATCCTTATTGATGAAACTCAACATTTGATGTTCGGATGTGGGGTCCATTTGTTGACCTTATTTTTTATGAGATCTTCTGTCATCTTCTTCCTAGCCTTAGGTGTTCCTACCTTAGTGCAGAAGCCCATAGGATCCCTTTGGAAACCCCTCGCAAGCAAGTGGAGTGAATGTGGTCGAGTGCATCGAGATACGTATTCATTAAAATGCCACTTTCTCAAGATGACCTCCGTTTGAAAAACAGATTTTGCAAGTGCATCTGAAATACCTGAAACCCATAGAATAAAAACCCATATTGACTAGGTTTTGACTAGTGAAAATTGGTGACTTTTGCACGTAGAGGCCACATATCCTCCTCTCCCTTGATCCTTGTGCTGCATGTATCCTCGGTTGGTTGAAACAAAGCAGGAAAAAAATGAGTGGAGAACAATCAGAAGGCGCAGGTCGGTGAAGGTGATCCGTTTGAGAGGTTTCCCCACACCTTATTGCTCGATATTCTTTCGATGCTCAATATGAAATCTCTATGTGCGGCTGCCACTGTTTATTCTTAGCAGAGTTTTGAATGATAATTATAATCTCCGAAGCCCAACTTTAGATTGTCGCCGGCTTGATCATTCTTCAGTCAGCATTTTTATAAACAACACGTAGAAGAATATGGGCGTTGACAACTGCAATCTAGTTTATTATTGGCAAAAGACTTTATATTACAGCATACAGATTATTGCATAGAAATTCTTCCCAGAAAAGGACGTTTGATACCATTAAGAAATTAGTGAAACTTGCTCCATCAACTATTATTTTTTTAGAGGAAGATGCAGGAGGAAGACATATATATCTTAAAGAAAGAAATAGATACATTTCTTGTATAGCTAGAAGTTATTTTAGAAGTATTTCCTGGCTTTAGAAATTCCTTCTTCCATCTGATGGTGTGGTAGCAAGGTGTGCAAGTTACATTGATGAAAATGCTTACTAGTTAATCAAAACCAACAACAAAGCAAGTTTCTTCTCCAGTTATTAGAAGTTTACATAGAGCTCTTCATACAAAAACTACTCGAGAAGACTCTCTCAATTGATACACCTGAGATCATTTAAGCTTTAAGGAATGAAGACAACAAGAAGAAGCCCGAAGAAATGCCAGTACTTCTTTCCTTTTAAAACTAAATTTTTCTTTATTAATTTTCACTAATAATTTCTAACCACTATTTTTCTTGTTTATTTGCATAAACTATGAGGAGTAGTGGTGATCAATTGAGCAAAAAATCTAAGGAGTTTAGTCACCTCTATTGCTTCCAATGGAGGTGCTCTGGCCGGAGACCACCTGATTCTGGCTCTAAAATTTAGAGAACCCTATGTCTTATAAGCCATGTAATGTACCTTTATACTTTTCCAAACTTACGGCCCTGTAGAAACTCCTATATGTATTTTACTATATAATTTACAATTAAAATTAATTTGCAGGTTACTATTATTTTATTAGTTACAACCCGAACCCATCGATTGAATGTTTGGTAGTTGCATTTGCTTTAGGATCGTTTAGAATTAATTATTTGAACTTAGTGTACATCCCGAAATAGTTTATAAATATGGGTTAACCTAATAATAAGTTAAATCATGCTTTGATAGTAAAGAAAAAAAATTATACAAGTTAAAATCTGATTTTCAAATAAAAAAAATACTATATACGTAACTAATTAATCCATAATTTAATCAATATAGTAAAATGTGTAAGTTAACCAGAATACAATAATAATAAAAATCAATCTATCTTATCAATTCAATTTAACCATATTAATAATAAATAAATAATTTTTAAAAATAAATTATTAATTATAATAAATATAATAAACGAAATAGTAATAAGTATATGAATAATTAAATGAAATTAGAAAACAAATTAAGCATGAATATAGACTGCAATAAAAATTAGAAACATTTAAATATATCAAAACGATATTGATCGTATTTTACGATGAGTTCAACTAGCTTTTAATTATGACAATTATCTGTTATAATGATTTTCTAAATAGCTGGTCGTACAATATATCGTATAATACGATTTGTTCTAAAAAATTACACTTCTAATTTTATCATTATCTCACTCCTCGTCCTGTTTGATAAGCAAGCCAACATATCAAGTACAAATTATGCTTCCACTACCACTGTACAGCAGAGCGCTTTCTCTGCCAGTGCATCTGCACCTTCCATTGCTAACTGACTAATCTGTACCGTTGATGATAAGTCTTTATTTCATTATATAAGAATGTAATAGACTACTATAGCTAGTGGTGTGAAGAATAATTTGTACTTGATACGTTGGCTTGCTTATCATGAAGAACTTCATCAAGCTTTGATTAGCACCTCCTGTATATTCCTGCAGTAAGTGTATAACACAAACAGAACAGCAAGGGAAAGATGAACAGCAGGAATAAGATCAAGCTGAAATGGTAAGTCGTTCATTCTTCACACCACTAGCTACAGTAGCCTATTACATTCTTATATAATGAAATAAAGACTTATCATCAACGGTACAGATTAGTCAGTTAGCAATGGAAGGTGCAGATGCACTGGCAGAGAAAGCGCTCTGCTGTACAGTGGTAGTGGAAGCATAATTTGTACTTGATACATTGGCTTGCTTATCACCTCCCCTCAAGCTAACATTTGGTTCACAAATAGTAAGCTTGCTGCGTAAGAACTGAAACCGTTGTAAAGATAGTGCTTTAGTAAATAAATCAGCCACTTGATCAATAGAGTGAATATGAGACACTTGTAGCAAACCGTTCTTGATGCATTCTCGGGCAAAATGAAAATCTATCTCAATGTGTTTCGTTCGGGCATGAAACACAGGATTATTGGCAAGTGCAATAGAGAAGATGTTATCACAAAACAAAGTAGTAGGAGAATTGGAGAGTATACGAAATTCGGTCAAGAGTCTCCTAAGCCAAATGATATCAGTAGCAGCTGTAGCAAGTGCACGATATTCAGCTTCTGTAGATGATTGTGCAACAGTCTTCTGTTTCTTGACTTGCTAAGAGATTAGTGTGGATCCTAAAAATGCACAATAGCCAGTTGTTGATCGGATCCCCAGCCCAATCTGAGTCGGAGTATGCAGACAATGTTAAATCAGCATTGGAAATCGGTAAGCCAAAAGAGATGGTACCTTTAATGTAACGGAGAAGTCTCTTAAGAATCTTGAAGTGATTTTCCTGAGGTTGATGCATATGTTGACACAAGCGGTTAACCGTGTAGGCGATATCCGGACGTGTCAATGTTAAATACTGGAGAGAACCAACCAACTGCTTATAAAGATCAGTTTGAGCCGGTTGAAGTAGCGGTGAAGCAGCAGGGATCTTCTGGGATGCCATAGGAGTAGAAATGGACTTACAATCAGACATACTAGATTTTGTAAGTAGATCAGCTGCATATTTAGTTTGAGAAAGGTGGAAGCCTGTTGAAGTATGCAGAACTTGCATGCCAAGAAAATAGAAAATGTTCCCAAGGTTTTTCATATGAAATCTATTATGAAGAGCTGAGAGAAGATGTGTAATTGTTGGTTCATCATTTCCCGTAAGTAAAATATCGTCAACATATACAAGAATATAAACATAAATCGAATTCTTGTGATAGATGAGTAATGAAGGATCAGTAGTACTGTGTATAAATCCATAGGTTAGCAAATAAGTGGAAAAAGTCTCAAACCATTTTCGTGGTAATTATTTTAAGCCATAGAGAGACTTCTTGAGTAAACAGACATAATCCGGATGTATGGAGTCTTTAAATCCATGTGGTTGAGACATATAAACTGTATCAGTAAGATTTCCATGAAGAAACGCATTCGAGACATCCAGTTGTAGAACTTTCCATTTGAATGTAGCAGCAACAACAAGTAAAATATGAATGGTCGGAAGTTTAGCAACAGGGCTAAACGTTTGAAGATAATCTAAACCATATTGTTGATTGCAACCTTGTGCAACAAGACGAGCCTTATAACGAACGATAGAGCCGTTAGAATTAAGTTTTGTTCTAAAAATCCATTTACAGCCCAATACATTATGTGTAGAAGAAGGTGGAACCAAAGTCCACGTACCCTATTTTTGGAGAGCAGCAAATTCCTCGGACATGGCGTTTCGCCATACTAAGTGCTTAATTGCTTCAGTAAAACATGTAGGATCTGAAGTAATAGTATTAAACATCATACTGATAATATTTTTAGGTTTAAGTGTCCATGTCCGAAGCCTCGTGACCATTGGGTGTTTGGATTGAAGTGGTGGTGGAGCTGAACAGATTGGTGAAACCGTGGAGTCAGCTAGAGGAGTAGTGGTGGAGGACGTAGAGGCTGAAGCTAGAGATATATGTTGTGAGGAAGGTATGCTAGTTGAAGAAGCTGGTGGAGTGTTTGTAGTATGAATTGGTGAAGAAGCTTGCTGGGTGTAAGCTGGAACCAAAAGAGATGAGGGAAGATAAGTTTGAGGTTGGGGAGGTGGGCTAGAAGGTACAGGAGAACTCTGTAGAAATGGAAAATTGTTTTCAACAAATTTTACATGCCGTGAGATAAATATCTTACCAGAATCAATGTGAAGACATTGATATCCCTTGGAATTCATGGCATAGCCAATAAAGACACATGGCAAGGATTTGGCATGAAATTTGGATAAGAAAATAGGAGAAAGAAATGGATAACAGAGACATCCAAACGTCCGGAAGTATGAGTAATCCGGATTGCGGTGATAGAGTAGTTTAGATGGAGAAGAGAATTGTTTGGATAATCGTGGAAGTCTATTTATCAAATAGACAGCAGTGATAGCAGCATGAACCCAAAATTGATGAGGTAAGTTTGCTTGAATGAGAAGAGCTCTTGTTGTTTCAAGTATATGACGATGTTTGCGTTCAGCAACACCGTTTTGTTCCGGAGTGTATGGGCAAGTGGTTTGATGAATAATACCACACTTAGAAAGGAAAGATTGAAAAGATTTAGAAGAATATTCGCCACCACCATCAGAACGCAAGCATTTAATAGAGCGATTAAATTGTTTCTCAACTAGAATTTTAAATTGAGAAAATGTGGCGGCAACATCAGATTTCACTTTTAATGGATAAAGCCAAGAAAAACGAGAGAAGTCATCGATAAACAACACATAGTATTTAAACCCATGTAAAGATAAAATAGGGGAAGGACCCCATACATCACTATGTATTAAGTCTAAAACATGATTCGATCTAGAAGAATAAGTAGAGAAAGAAAGCTTGTGACTCTTTGAGAGAGCACAAGTATTACAATGATAACTAGACGCTAAAGACATAGACATAGACTCAGAATGCTTGGGTAGTTGAAGAAGAACAAAATGCGACGGATGTCCAAGACGACGATGCCACAGTTCAGTGTCAGATTTTGTTGCAGAAAAGGCTGATTAGAAATGAGGAGAAGCTTGTTCAGTATGAAGTGGGTAGAGACCGTGACGTGACGGACCGTGGAGGAGAGTTTGACTGTTCTTCCAATCCTGAATGTGGTAACCAGCGGAATCAAACACAACAGAACATTTGATATCAGATGTTAGACGATTGACAGAGAGGAGATTACGATTCAATGAAGGAACAAGATGAACGGAGGAAAGATGAAGCTTACGGTGAGGGGTTGGTAATAAACCTTTACCAGTATGAGTAATCAGAAGCAGATCACCATTTCCAATCTGAACTTACTGAAATCCTGTATAAGGTTTGGCATTATATAATTGAGATGAATCAGAAGTTAGATGAGGGGTAGCACCTGTATCCAACAACCATTCGGAAGAGGCTGAGGGAATATCAGCAGAGAAGGCTGAAGCCGGTGGTTGATATGAAAAATCACCACGATACCAACATTTAAAAGCAGAATGACCAGGTTTTCTACAAATTTGGCATTCCACCGAAGCTGTAGTGTTAGTAAACGTGCGACCAGAGTTGGTTCTTCCATGCGGAGGATGGAAAGATGAGCGTCCACGATATCCACGACCGCGTGCTCTTCCACATTGAGCTGCTAGAGCTTGAACAGGTTCCGAGGAAAAAGATAAACCACGAACGGCTTCAGTGGCCAGATTGAGCTCTTCGCTGCAGAGAAGAGCATAGAAGTCGTCCAGACCAATGGGATTCAGATTTGTTCGAATAGTTGTCTTAAAAGCCTGATACGAACTGGGTAGGCCGTTAAGTGTGTATAAAATGATATCATCAGTAGATAATGGAGAATCAGATGAACCAATGGCATCAACTTTGCTTTTAATTTCTGAGAGATACTGCATCATAGTTTTATCTTTCAGAGAGAGATGATGCAACTCACTTTTCAATTGAAGGATTCTTGAGCGATTGGTCGACTGTAACCTGCGCTCAGTAGTCTGCCAGATTTGAGAGCAAGAGTCCAGATTCAACACATATGGCAGAAAAGTTATGGAAATAGTTTAATACAATACAGCTGCCAAGTTTTGATCAATGAGTAGCCATGTATAGTACTCATGATTAGGAGAAATGGCAGTAGAAGAGGTAAGAAGCTTGGAGGGTTTTGAAGTGGAACCATTAAGAAAACCCTCAAAACCATTGGCAGTGAATATCTTAAGAATTTGTGATCTCCATAATGGATAATTTTCAGCTGTGAGCTGAATATTTAAAACAGATTTCACATTACTCATCAGAAATTTTAACTGAGGTGGAATTGGAACATCAGCCATTTTGAGAATAGATGGCGTTTGGGAAGAGGTAGAGGAATGAGAAGGATTGTCCATATGGAAGAAGAAAAATGAGAAATTCCAAAAGAAAAAAAAGAAGCCGCAGGGCCTTAGGTACTGTCTGATACCATGAAGAACTTCATCAAGCTTTGATTAGCACCTCATGTATATTCCTGCAGTAAGTGTATAACACAAATAGAACAGCAAAGAAAAGACGAACAGCAGGAATAAGATCAAGCTGAAATGGTAAGTCGTTCATTCTTCACACCACTAGCTACAGTAATCTATTACATTCTTATATAATGAAATAAAGACTTATCATCAACGGTACAAATTAGTCAGTTAGCAATGGAAGGTGCAGATGCACTGGCAGAGAAAGCGCTCTGCTATACAGTGGTAGTGGAAGCATAATTTGTATTTGATACATTGGCTTGCTTATCAAGTGTGTGTGCATGGTCACCATATTTAGTATCCACCAAATACATGACTTTGACTAAAAAAATATAGAAATAAATAAAAGTAGAAATACAGACTCTTAAAGACACTTAATCATATTCTACCCAATTTTGAGTTGATCACTTTGTGTGATGTACAGTGGACCTGAAATGTTAGTGCACAAGAACAAATATACAATAATAATAATAACAAGATATAACATAGTAAAGAATTTCTCAATATTTATTATCATCAAAATCACAAGACATGAGTCCAGATTTGTAACAAAAGAAAGGAGAAGAAGAGGAGGAGAGAAAAGAAAGAGAAAGGGAAAGAGAGTTTGAAGGCCAATGCTGAAGATTCATTCACCATGCCAATTTAGGGAATTGTAGAGCTCGAGGTAGATTCCTAAACCCTTATGTATCTGATTTTAATTCCAACAAGTCTATACAAATATAAGAATAAAAATATTATTTTTTTGGGTTTTATGAGGTTTCTGTCGTGTGATTTTTAATACGTTATTACACACCTTATTGTGGACATTTTGACTATACAAAGTTGAGTTTTAATGGTTGGCTTTTTTCGCATGATTTTTTGAATATACTATTTAATTGAGGCTTTTCTGAAAAATACAGCAATTGTATGAAAATCATGAAATATTCATGTGAATATTCCTCTGAAGTTTGAAATTAAAAATGAAAAGTTTAGTAATTAATTTTTTTTACAAGTACAGTGACATTTTGCTGGCAATTCCCACATCATTTGAACATTACATTAAATGCTTAATCTATTTACTATTACGATGCATTGCATTTTTTGCATTACATGGCATTGGAGTGTTATGTTTTGAAAGATGAAAAAGTGCAATCTTTGTTGTCACATGAGCCCTAAACGTATTCTTATATCCCCATCTACCTGATGCAGATATGGGAGGAATTTTGATTCCACTTTGCTAAAAGCAGGAGTGAGAGGTTAAATAACACTATGAACACTCTTCTGGCCCCATCTACATAATACAAATATGGGAGGGATTCTAGCCCCACTTTATATGCATGTGTGGGAATTAAATGGAGGCATAAGTGGAAGTGGAGATATAAGTAGGCATCAAAACACATACATTCTGATCATTACAGTTTATATGTTAATGTTTTAATTAATTAAGTTTATGAAAAACTCTAAAATATGCATTAGTAAACTCTGAATATCTGTATGAATTCTGTGGGGAAAATAAAAGTGAAAGTTTATACAAGTGAATCTCTGAGAATAAGTATTTTGTACAGCGTTTGGAGACTTCTATGGAGGTGGTTGTGTGATTAAAAAAGTATAAGTGCTAGCTCTAAGGTGAGGTATATAGTGGAACTTTAGTAAATTCAGGTTTTGTTTATACTTTAGTAATTTCATAATCTTTATGTTTTATTTTTTTGAATGCTCTTAAATATTATATTTGATATTGATACTTGTGAGAGATAAAGGAGGGAGTCTATTGAGCTTGATAAGCTTACTCTGTTTCTTTTATTATTTTAGGAAAAGGTAAAGATCGTGCTGAGTAGATCAGGTAGAGGTAGGATTTTGGATATGAGTTAGCAAGGTACATTTTATAATCCAGGCTTTACCTGTATGAGATCTAGACTTATGTGATTTGGATTATATATTTATGTGTCAAATGAAAGTTGGTTTTCCTGCTTTTTATATGTAAAAATTTAGTAGCTCTGGTTGTTTATTATTGGTAAATGAGTTATTTAATTATAAGTTTAAGTCTAATCCTTCTATTAGATCCTAGGCGTCACATGAGTGACTTTTCTGGTTCTTTGAAAATTGCCAGAATTTTCCTCCTAAATGGATTCTATCATTTCTCTTAGACATAGTAGAGGTGTTAGTCTCCATATTTTACTCATCTTTTACATGATTGTTGGTGTGTTTGAGTAAATTGACTGAATGCCTCAGTTGTTGAAGGCCGAGTGCATATAAGAAAGGTCCTTCTCGCTGACTTTGGATGAGAGTGGCTTTGGTGATGATCGGCTCTAGATCCTACATGTCAAGTATCTCCTTCTAAAATCAAGTGATAAAAGTCCTTAGTGATTCACTCTATTCTTCCCTCATCTCGTAGTAAGGCTTGAGAGTTTTTCAATAGCCTTTGAGTGTTGCTGAATTATATTTTAAGAATCCCCTTGAACTTGGCAAAAGAGTTAATGATGATGAGTGATGTCATAAGAGCAACCATAATGGTGATTCCTTGAAGCTAGTAAAGAATAATCTACACTTTAATGTGACAATAATATCAAGAAGTGAAATAGCCGACTTAAAGTAAGCAGTAGGGATTCATCCTTCCTTATATGAATCAAGATGAGGGATTTTGTATTTTGCCAGTGCTAAGGATTGGTCTCAACAATCTCCCTTGAGAAGGCATTAACTAGTGGATAACTCTTCTCAATTCTCCTTTCCTCGCGATGAAGAGTTGAAGTCGACTCCTCACTATCATGGTTATATGTCTCTATTAGCAATTAGAGAAGAGGTCAAGGTTCTAGCACAGGAAATTTGTATTATACTCACCACATAATCGAAGGATTCCTTAGGCATTTCCACTATAGGAGTGGATTTCAACATTTTCACCAGTATTTTCAAGATCATTCATATTATTCTCTTCTCAAATTTAGCACGTTGACGAACAAACATGAATCCTAGTTCTCCTTGTTAATATATTCTTCTCCTCTTCGATGTTATGCTGCTTCATGTAGTACTCATCTTCCAATTATTGGCATGATCTACATTCATTCCACCTTTCAAGATGTGGAATTCAGAAGATTTTGTGAATCACACTTAACTATACTAATACTTATAGGTGAAAATGAGAATATGAAAGTGGAGAGAGAAAAAATAATTATAGAATAAGAAGCTTCAAAGTAGAAAGAGAAATAGGAATTCTAGAAGAAGTCCTAGGTTTTTGTAAAATATGATTAATTCTAAAAAAATAGATAAATTGAGATTATCTCTTGACCCTTTATTTGTAGGTTTAGATTGGCGCATGGATCTTACAAAATGGGCAACATATATAGCTATATATATATAAAAAAGAGAAAATACAATAATTGTGTAGCTTGATCAGAATGTACGAATTGACGTAGTCATTTGCTAAGGTCTTAAGAAGTTGGCAGCTTAGCGTGCATTGATCGTCGAGTAGTTGAGTTGCCAATCAATAGTTTGTCTTGAGAAGTCATCTTTCTTTGAACAGTCACCAAGGCTGACTTCATAGATATTAGTCATTAGATTCGACTTATGAGTTTTACTTATTGATAGGGAGAAATTCTTGTATCATGATCACTTACTTGAGGTGAGTTTTCTAGTAGACCGATGAGTTTACAATCATGTATACTAAATTAATCTAATTCATCTTGAATCGAATTGGCTTAACTTGAATAAAATTTTCTAAGTATATTTGGGTGCATAATTAATACTGAAAAAAAATAACTCATTAAATATAAATCAATTAAATTTTAAAGTTTAAATTTTATTTAAAAATATGATGATTTTATTAGGCACTTTTGAGAATTAATATTATTGATCAGATCAAACCGAATTATGCTCGTTGTACATGGAGATAAATGTGCTACGAGTGCATGTTGGGTTATATGTTATTTTTCGGGTCGATCAGGTACTAAACGTCACGCTTCGTTCAAGGTATCGATCCACCTGAACTCGACCCGCAAGGAACAGAGTCCACACATTAATTCGTATGTTTTAATTCCGTCGTCGCCTGCGGAGACCGCAGGAGTGGATCGCTCTGTGAACTTCCATAAACCCTAGAGGAGTACATGGGGGGAGTAGAAAACTGAAGGTCACTTGGAATCCAACAGCGTAGGATTTCTCCAATTTTCCAGTTCCAGATCGGGATCCCGATGCATTCATTGTTTCAATTCCTTCGGATCATCGATCTTGCTGGCATGTCGAGATATCGATGGATCCTGGCGTTATTGGCGATCTTCTATTCGTCACTGTCCATCTGCACAGCCTCCATCGTTCGGCCGATTTCTGAATCCCACCGATCTGCTGCTCTAGAACTGTTCGTACCCGTCGATGAATCGTTTGGAAGGTTAGTGATGAGAGCAATCGTGCCGTTAATAAAACACTACTCTTTTGCTCGATGTTTGATCAGATTTTTAAATGCCCGAGAATTCCATGTTTCTCTTGTTTTGCATTTTAACCTTGGTTTCTTCAGTAAAGATGGCTCATTTGAAGCAAACTTTTCCTTCTTGTGAAGTTATGCGATCTATAGTCTGTTACTTATGTTAATTTCGAATCCTATAAATTTGAGCATATAATTATCTTTATGATCTCTTATGTCAGTTGCTTTGAATTTGTAAGCAAGCTTTGGAAAGTGTCTCATCGTTTTTGCTTGCTGCAGCTTAGAGAACACTTATGAGGCATTGAGAACATTTGAGATCCTTGGACTAGAAAAAACTTATGATATAAGTCGGGCAACATGCAAAGCTGTTCTAGAGAGTCTGGGGTCATCATCTTCTACAACAAAGGACTTGTTTTATGCACTGAAAGTGAATGGTATACTGAAATGCCAGATTGAGGCCATAAATTTTGAAGTGAGCGCTTTTAACTACGAGCCCTTTATTATCATTATTATTATTGACAAAGTAATGTATCATAAATATCCTCATTATTATACTTTCTGTCAGGGCATTGCGACAAATATGCTGGCTGTGTTAAAAAATGCCAATTCGTTACCAGATTTCTATTACGCCATTGGAAGTCTTCTTCTTATTAAGGTAAAAGTTCATAGATATAATTGAAGTTTCTAATAAATTGCTTATGATCTTTCTGCATTGTGAACTGCAATGAGTTGTTGTTTAGGGTTTTCACATTTTTTTTAGTTGGTTGAATCCTGTCTGTCTTTTTGCACTGTTCCTAACTCGTTAGATGTTATAAAGTTCAATCCTTGCAGTAGAAGAAACCTTATTTTATTGATAATTTGGCGCAGAAACATGGTTTTGAAGTGATTTTACCAGATTCTGATGGTGCATTTCATTCCATAAAGGTGGGCTGGTTTGTGGATTTATTTTTAATATGGCTTGATGCTTCTAGCAAATGCTTTGGCCAACTTGCTAACTTTGTGCCACCGTTATGATGGTTCATTTTACTGGCAGGCACTTAGTCAGAGTGATGGTAGATGGCGCTATGATTCTAATGGTGCCGAGTCTAGCACTTATGCTGCTGGTATCAATTACAACAGCCATGGCAATTCCATTAAAGTTATTCACTGTTTTTTTTCCCATGTGCATTTACAATGCATTTACTGATTCTATATAATTATGATTTTCTTTTTCTCACTTGGGTAATTGTAAGTGGAGGACCGGAGGTCAAGGGTTTGAATCTTCTCTAAAGAATTTTTGTTTTTTAATGCATAGGCCAACACACTTGTGGTTTGAGGATATAGATGGGCTGGCACAGTTAGAAATTCTTCAACAGGGCACTTTTAGAACTTAGAAGAATGGAGAGTGCTGCAGAATGTTGAACAGTTTTGGGGAGTTTCTTTTGGAATTTTTATAAAATGTTCTTGATAATTTCTCCATGGTTTTAAAAAGACATGATAGTTTTTCTTGGTTAGCTATTTAGGGTTAATTTTGTAGGCGGAGAGTAATGTTTAGGTTAATGGAATGAAGCATTCCCCATATGTGCATGCTTTGCTGCTCATGTATTTATTTCATTTTTTTCCATAAGGTTTTGGTCCTTTTAATGAGTTTCTTTGGAGTGGGAAGGGGTGAGGGTGATCAAAAGTTCTGAATAGATTTACCTATTGTCTTAAATGTCACATGATTTATCTCCGGTCTTACGATACTTGTGGGCTTCACATGATTGCTTCCAAGATTTTTGGCCAGCTGGTTATTATTTGTTTTAAGAGGTGAAGGGTTTTTGTACTCTGGAAGGCAACACTCCCATCCATGCATATTTTTCTGTACAAAATATCGTATTTAATCCTTGTGAATTTTGGCAGGAATGGCGCTTGAAGCACTTGCTGGAATTGTTTACTTGGCTGATTCTGAGGTGGACCAGTCCATGGTAGGCATGACCGTTTAACTAGTTTGAATGTCTAAATGTTTCGGTTGCATGATATTTCAATCTTCGTTAAACTGATCCATGCTTGACTTCAAATTGTTAATTTCTTCCCTTTTTCTGTCTTGGTTGTTGGAGTATCTTATTTATGTTCTATGTGAATTGCACTATGCTTAGCACACGTGTTGTAAGTTCATCAATCCTTATGTTCAGTCCTTGTTCTCTAGTAAAGCATTCTTTAATGGTTTTCCAATTATCTTTGAATAGCACAGAATGGCAGGTCATTTTCTGTATTTTGTAGAATTTAATATTAACTGTTTCCTTTAACCCATTGTGACAGATTGGAGTTGTCAAGAATGACATTGTCAAACTGTTTGACATCATCAAAAGCTACAGTAAGTCTATTTTGCTCTTTATTAGTCTTTCTGATGCTATCTATTCCTAGGAATCATGTTTTATTTAAAAAACTTAACTGTCTGTCACTGTAACCTGATGGAAATAGTTAGAGTTTCCCTTAAATTAATCATAAATGCAATTACTGATACCCTTGATCTACCATTCTAGTGAAACTGAGTTGTTAATTAAGGTCAAGGTCATTTTTACGTTCTTGATTTGTCTGCCATATGAATTTGTTAGTTATTGGTTTTGTCCTCTCTTATACTTTTGCCCATTGCTATGTTTTTTTAAGACTTTTCTGGTTCATTTTAATGTGGAACCTTTAATTATTATATTCCTCGATTTCTTTTGTTTCACAAGCATGTTTATCAGGTAAATCAAGAAACTTTTTATATCCTTTTGTTTATCATGCCTGAATATTCTAAGTTTGAAATTAATGGTATTCAAATTTCCTCTATCAATTTATAGTTTGTGCATATAATTCTTGTTTCAGTACCCATATTTTGTTTGATTTGACTGTAATGGGAGATGTAAAAGGAAATTGAAATAAAAATGGCAATGGCAAGCGAATTGAATTGAAATATATTTTACTCAACCTATTTGGTTTAGGAGAAATAATTGGAAAAGTGCTTTTCCTTACTTGGTTTGAATGAAAAACTAGAAAAAAAATTAAACCAAAAGCAGTCATTTCCTGACCGTTCTGACTCTTTAAGCTTTAAGCATGATGTATGTAATCATTAGTAGATATTAAATATTAAAAAAGTATAAGACATAAAAACAAAGGCCTAATTTTCTTGAACAATATCATCTTAGGCAAATAAATAATCCTTACTTTACCCCTAATTCTCCAGACCAAGCGGAGTCAAGATTGACTTTCTTTGTTCTTCATGCTCTTCAAACATTAATAATGTTGTATATGCATACAACCAAACATTAAAAACTAAAAATTAATACCAAATAAATTCATAGATCAATTTTCATGAGAAATAAACTTGTGATATCTAAGGTGGTTATTATTTATTTGTATGAAGTAGGATCTGCATTTCTACAATGTACCCTGAACTTATTGTTAAATCCAAAAAAACTTCAAAATGGCGCAGAAGGTTTATTAAAATCACATTCTCCATGCAATCTTCCATCTCTTTTAAGCCATCAATTGTTGGCCACTTGATTCTTTGAGAGTCTTGAATCAAACTTAGCGGTGGATTTTTCTGTGCGAAGTGGTGCATGATATAAGGCTATTCAATTGCTTGTTATGAACTTTGTTTTTCTTCTAGTTGATCAAAGCCCCTTGGCTTAATGCAGATGATGGTACCTTATACTTCAATGATAAATATGTTCACTCTAGTGATTACAAAAGCCCTCTGGAGATTTCAGCAGCAGTAGTGCGAGGTGTGACTTCATTTGCTGAAGTTTCTTCTGGGAAGCTAAATGTAAATTGAGCAAATATCCAATGCATATTTGGCATCTTTCTTGCAATTATGTTAGTCTTTTTGTTTCTCATGTGCTGTTTTGGAAATTTGAATTGCAGATTCCAGGCAACAAAATTTTGGGCTTGGCTAAATTTTTCCTCAGCATAGGAGTTCCTGGAAGCAGCAAAGACTTATTTCATCAGATTGAGTCCCTATCATGCTTAGAAAACAATAGGAAAGTATCTTTCAATGCATTTGTTGGTTTCTATTTATTTTCTTGTTGTGCTCGCTGCTGTTTTTGATTCTTCACTTCTATTAATACGAGTTTGGGATGTGTTTTTTGGTTATTTTTTGAACTAGATTCGGGTTGGGTAAAACATTGTTTTTAAATAAAAGCAGATTAGACATTGACATTTCTGAATACTAATCCCTATGCTTTTTGCTCTCACTTGTCAATGCAACTTCTGAAATGCTCATCTTATCTTTGGGCTAACTCATATGCCCTAGGGATGACATTCAATCAGTCAAATCTATACGTAAATGAAATTATTATTTGCCCTTTGTTGCTTCTGTAGTTATAAATTTATTTGTGCTATTCTTTCTTCTTCTGCAGGATTTACATTCCACTTGTCATCTCACTTCCAGGCACTGTTCTTTCATTGACATCAAGGGATCAACTCAAGGTTGTGCTTGCCGTAGTTGCTCTATTATTTCTTAACATTGTTGTTATTATGTTATGTTGATTTTTGAATTTTTGCGCCATGGAAATGTTGTGGTTTGCAGTTTTCCCTTATTCCTTTGTTTCTTTTCAGTTATTTCTAACTATGCTTGAGGAGCTACTCTACATGGACTACCATCGTGAATCACATTATATGAAACCCATAATGTCATCTATAACATTCCAAAATGACTAGATTTATGCAGTGCCTCGCCCTTATCCTCTCCCCCTAACACCCTCCGAATGCTCTGAGCAGCCAATCCATATTCCCAGAATTTCTCGTTATGAGACTCTTATGGCATTTATGTTCTAGAGTTTACTGCAGAAATAGGCCATTATGTTGACTTCTATGCATGGCCTGACATATTCTTTATGTATTGTATAATTCTGTATTGTATAATTATGTATTGGATTTTCAAAGCTTTGGTTATTTTTTTGGGAGTTCAAATGCAGTGTTCTATGCCGATCTATATGTTATTGATGTAAATTTTAAGTTTAGGCTTTGTTGCATGGCTGTGGAGTTGAACTGGTTTCCTAAGGTAGTTGAATTTCTTACTCACATTTTTTTATGATAATAAATAAAATTGCTTCTCTCTAAGTGAAATCTAAATATTTTCTGCTTTAATCAACTGATGTATATCTGAAATCTCTCATTCTTTATTTACGAAGTTTTTGATATAAGCCTTCATTTGTACATTTCAGGTTGATGTGACTACAGTATTTGGTGCTGCTGCACCTCCATTAACTGTGAAACTAGTTCAGGCTTTCAATTCAAATTCAGAGGGAAAACCCATTATTGAAAACCAGGTTTCAATTTTGAACTAAGCTCCCTTGTTTATGGTGCAATTATCATTTTTTCTTGTTTTTGTCTTTTTTCTATTATACTCTTCACATCAATCCGTGTTATGTCTTTTTATTTATATTACCATCTGCATGGGTTGGCTTCACTCGTATTACTCCCCAGTTCCAATATCATGAAGAATCATTCATACCCCGTGAGTAATTTTGAATGTTTTGGATTGCAGGAGCTCCACTTTGACAAAGAAAACTCCATTCACTATTTGGACATTGCATCGTTAAAAATGGATGTTGGCAAGTACAAATTGATTTTTGAGGTATTTTTTTTGTTTTGGAAATGCACGTTTTTGTTTATTTGATTTTATCTTCGTGTTTGATGAGCTGAGTTTTTCCATAATCTACAGGTTTCTCTTCACAATCTTGAGGATGAAAGCAAGTATGCTACTGGAGGACTGACAAGCTTTTCTGCATTTTTCACGGGGTCAATCAAAATTGACAAGGGTGAACTTGCAATTCTAAATAGCGATGGTGGGAGTGCCGAGACAATTGAAAAGTGTGTTCATCTTTCTCTCAAATCATTGACAAGTAGTTAGTTGAGAACATATAAGATTGAATGGGCTTTCATAGAAAACATGTTATGCAGTGCCATAACAAATGCAGCATTGGAAGAGTTTAACAGAACCTCCAGCCTTTCTGAGAGAGGGGAAGAGGGTTTCTGTTGAAGGGAGGTGGTAAAAAGATAGAGAGAGAAAAGTGAGGAAAAGTTCAAAGCATTAACAATTAGTTAGTTGAAAACATGTAGGGTTGGAAGGGCT
This sequence comes from Dendrobium chrysotoxum, assembly GCA_019925795.1. Taxonomy (NCBI): domain Eukaryota; kingdom Viridiplantae; phylum Streptophyta; class Magnoliopsida; order Asparagales; family Orchidaceae; genus Dendrobium; species Dendrobium chrysotoxum. The sequence goes on from CM034311.1 coordinate 17,170,941, forward strand.
TTTTGAAGAACTTGCTATGTAGTACTATAACTAGTGCGTCATTGGAAGAGATCAACGGAACCCCCAACCTTCCTGAGAGAGGGAAAAAGAGTTAATATTAAAGAGATGTGGTTATAAAAGTTTAGAGGGACGGATAAGTGTGAAGCATAAAAGTTCTAAGTGATTTTATGATTGCAAAATGTTTGAATGACTTAATCTCTTAAAAGACATGAACATGAACAAAAGTTGCTAATGGTATCTTAAAAATATGCCTAAACGATTGTTAAATAAGATCTGGACTTTCAGGTATACTATAGACTCCTGAAATTATCATTATGTTGGTAAATCACAGAATGAGTTGTGTATAGCAATTGCTTGTTAGCGAGCTTAACAAAAGTACATAAGAGAAATTTGGTTTGTCATAGATGAGGTGTACTGCCTTTGCTTGATATAGTAGTTTATAATGTTTCATTTCTTCTAATTTCTTTTTCAATTTATCGGCATTATTTCACTTTTGATGTCACTTTATTATTTCACAAGACATTTAGTGTCTGAACCTATTATACAAAAGAGTGAAGATACATATGATATAACTTGTAAAGTGTATGTTTGATGGTTAAGTGGATTTTAGGAGTTTTGTTTGATATGAGGATATCTTGGAGCCTGACAAATAAATTTTATAAAATTACAATTCAATCGGCAATATTATATGGATTTGAAAGTTGGATTGTTAATAAGTTTTAATATCTTAAGTTGAATGTAACAGAAATGAGAACGTTAAGATGCATGCCTAACAAGATTGGAAAGGATAAATAAATAAATGATTATATTAGAGAAAATTTGGAGTGACATTTATTGAAGATTAGATGATTAAAATAGACTTAGGAGCTACTTTGTTTGATATTGTATATGTAATAGCTTGTCTAAAAAAGATGTTATTTAAATTACATTGTCGTCTATTAAATACAAAGTGTTTGGTTCAATGTTATCTTGTTTAATTAATGCATTATCATGTGGAATAATCAACAGCGAGTTTAAACTTATCTAGCCATCAAGATTGAGATAATCTAAATAGTGCTCAATATTCTTGCCATTTACATTCCCATAATTTTGGGTACTGTTGTTTTCTCAATTACCTTAAATTTAATGATAACATCTAACCATACAAACACTAATGTTATCTAGGTATCATCGAACCAAACAACCTCTTAGGTGGTTAAGATACAATGAATGGTAGAATGCACCTATTAAACGGATTGATATGTTTAGTGTCAGATGATTAGGAATGAAAATGATCAAAGGCTATATGAATAAAAGTAGTTTAAAATGACTTGTCAAGAATATGTTTATCACTTTAGACTTCATTATACTGAACCAAAATAGTTGGGCTAGGCTAATAATGATGTTGATGATGAATGAAATCAATTGCTTTGAGGTTTTTGATTACAAGCGTGAGCTGTCTTCTTAAATTTTCATATGGCATTTGATGTGAAATATTGATGCAAGAATAAAATGAAAATGACCCTATATTTCTTACAAAAACAAAGACAATAAAAAAGGAACGAAGATATATAGATGACTATCATGAACAGCTTTTCATTGTGTTGGCCTTTTCCACAATCTCAGCCAATCTTCTTTAGAGGTGATAAAATAAGAGGAATCCATAAATAGTCCTTCATCATGAATCTGCCGTTGGTGTTCAATCTCCTTTTCATGGAGCCCATCACTATGAATTATATCTTCAGGCACCAAAAAGTTTATTTTCTTGCCAAAGAAAGAGGAATTATTTTCTTAAAAATAGATTATATTCATCCATCTTTACATAATAGTTATTTCAAGACTATATATAAACACTCACACATATGATGAATCCATAAGCATTAGAGGAATACCAAGGCTGATTGACCTGGTCATGGGGAAAGGGTTTTGTATTGAATGTGATAGGGGACGGAGGCATCGCTCAGAATTTCTTTTGGATAAAAATAACTATTTTCATCATTGATTAAAACATCGGTTGAGGTGTGTTCCTTGAGGCGCCCCTCGCTGTAAGGCGAACAAGAAATGCCTCAAGATTTTTGAGGTAGACACTTCTAATTAGTTGGTATAAAAAATTATTATATTAAATTATATTATAATATACTTAATAGTTAATATAGCTTTATATACCCATATATATATTTTCTTCTTTTTTAGGTTAGTTGAGCAATGGAGATTTTAAGTCGAGCGAGCATCTACAAGATATGTGAGTTGAGCGGGAGTGGTTGCTTGTGAGTGGGGATTATGTAGCAAGGAAGGCTAGGAACATTGGGGAGCATGGGGGAGGAGTTTGACAGCACTTAGGTGTGGTTTTAGGGTAAGTTTTTTCCATTTATTTTGTTTTAGAAAAAATCATTTTATTTGTATTGATTTCTATTTTAACAATTTTCTTTTAGGTTTTAGATGTATATATATTTTTGATTTTATGATTTTTCTTTACTTTTTTGATTTGAGGTTCATGCCTCGCCTCACTAAGGAAAAATGCCTTAGAACTCAATTTTTCCTTTTGAACCTTGATTTCCATGAAGGGGAAGAAGGAAAGGTTTGGTTCATACATGAAAAATGAGGCATTCATGGAGAGGATGTTAACGGTTCATATTTTGAGAGATATCTTTTAGGGGCCGTTTGGCATCGGATTTGTAATAGGATTTATGTCGGATTTACGGTAAATCCCGCCAAGCTGTTTTCGAGCGCGCTGTAAATCCCAATCCCTCTAAATCCCGTCGTTCGGCGAATTTACAGATTTACGGACTAAGGGATTTTCGAGCTTGCGAGCGAGCTAGCTCCTATCGTAAAGGAAGGAGGAGACGAAGATGGTTATCAACGCAGTGAGCAAGCTCCCATCGTGACTTCTGATCTGACGCCTCGAGGGAGGCGAAGCAGCGAGCGAGCTCTTGTCGGGCGAAGCAAGCACAACACGCAAAGCCAAAGCATCCACGAAGAAATGGCGACGAGGAAAAGCGATGAAGCACTAGGATAAGAGGAAAAGCAAAACCTAACGCCTACTAAATTATAAATTAATCTAAGTTAGCATTATTAATATAATTTAAATATTAATAATTAATTAAGTAATTAGTAGTATAATTAAGTAATTTAATTTGATTTAATTAAATAATTAGTAGTATAATTTCTATTAATTTGTTTAATTAATATTTGTAATTTGTTGGTTATTATAGTTATTAGTAGTATAATTGTCATTAAATTAGTTTAATACTTAAATAATTAATTAAATCATTAATATGAGTATTAGTTAAATAATTTATAATCCCCAAAAATAATTAACTTATTAATTAGAATTTAAGAATATAATTAGATAATTAGTACTTTAATAAGTAATTTAAAATTAACACCTAAATAATTAATTTGATTATTAATAACAATTAAGCTAATTTCTAATTATATTATTTATCATATAATATATTAAATTCAAAGCACATTAAATTTATTTCTAAATAAACCAACAACCTTAAATCTTGGATTACGTTGCCAAACAGTTTCTCAGAATTTATCAAGATTTAACATGCCATACCAAATAGTTTTTAGGATTTAACACCCTCAAGATTTACTAAATCTTGATTTATGGGATTTGCTAAATCCCACTAAAGTTAAATTCTACTTGTTGCCAAACATCCTCTTAGTTTCTTTAGAATTTTGGAGGTCTAGATTATAGCATTGGGAAAACTTTCTTCTGAAAAATTGTACATCTTGTCAAGTTGATGAAATACTATTATTTATACGAAAAAAGTAGATATAAAATAATAAAGTTATGTTCAAAATATCAAAACATGATTATGCAAGAAGTTGGGTGTTTTTAGCTTTAAGCAGATTTGGTTAAGATTTGAGTGATCAAGAAATTTGATGAGGCTCAGGAGGATTGGCTCGCTTATGACAGTATGCTTCATGCCTCAATTCGTACACTTACTTTTTTACAATGATGTCGTCTTTAGTTACATTTAAATTAAGACTTGCAAACTAGTCTTCAAAAATATTCCTACATCTTTTTTCTCAATTTTAAAGAAATTGGTACCCTTAAATAAAGCTTCAAAGCGTAAGAAGAAGATACAGTAAGATCTCTTAAAATTAACTTAACGCAACAAAATAAAATACCATGATTGTTATATCAATTTGTTCTAATGCCTAACTCATGTAGGATGAATATGAACAAAACTGAATTGTTTTAGCAAAATGAAAGACATTAAGAAGAAAGAGAGCATAGGATATGTAGGTGACCCTCACAAACTGCATTCATCATGTTAGTCTTCTCCATAATTTCCATAAGCTTTCTTCAAATGTGTTAGAACAAGTGGAATTCATGGATAGTCCTTCGCTATGAATCCTCTCTTGGTGTTGAATCTTCTTTTATGGGCAGTTCATCACCATAAATTAGATCTTCAAGCATAGTAAAATCCATACCCTTGTCAAAGTTTAAAGAACTTTATTCCAGAAAATATATTTCATTTGTTCATCCTACAATAATATAACTATTGCTTGAGGATGTATAAACTCACAAATGATATAAATCAAGATGGCTGAGGGGAATACGAAGAGGTGACTAACCATGGTCATGGGAAAGGATTTTGATTGAATGGCGAAGGGGGATTGAGGAGTCATTAAAGTCTTGTTCTTAAAAGATAAAACGGATGCATTTATGGAGGGGATTGGAATGATTTTGAGTGATATATCTCAGTTTTTTTTGGAATTTTGGAGGTCTAGATGATCGATTTCAGGAAAACTTTCGCATTGAGCTAATAAAAATCAATTACTCATATGCAGAATCAGATATAAAATGAAAAAGTTATGATCAAAATATCAAAACATGATTATGCAAGAAACCTGATTTAGTTTGGCTTCAAGGTGTTTTGTTTAAGTTTTGAGTGGTGATGAAATTTAAATGAGGTTTGAGGGGATTGACCACCCCATGTTATTTTGTCTCATGTCTCAATTGATATATCTGTGCCCTTTTACAATGGTGTTAATTTTAGTTATATATAAATTAAGGCTCTTGTAAATTACTCTTAAGAAAATAATCTTGCATCAAATAGACTATCAATATGTAAAATATCATCATCAGGAAAAATGCAGTAGACGATGCTCTTACAGTTTTCAAATCAGATACTTTCTACTTGTTTTCTTTCTCTTTGGTCCCCTACTGTTTTTTTCAGTTTCAATTCTAGTTCTTGTGAGGAAGAATCAAAAGAGCGAACAGGGAGCTACTTTAGAAGAAAAGGCAGAACATCCATTTCTGGCTTGCTTTATATTGCAGGATCAAAGAGTTTTAGGACGAGAGTTAGTAAGCAAAAGGATAATATTTGATGGTCAAAGATTATTAATATGAGAATTAAGAGAGAAGAAACACGGGTACACGCTATTTGTATGTTTATTAAACTTAAAGAATAAACAAAAAGTTAAGCTAACACCCCAAACATATAAATTAGTGGAGAGGATCATAGAAGAATATTATGAATGTCAAGACTATGTATGCCAAATCGCCCTTCACTCCATTGTAGCAAAAATGGGACACCTCTTGGTTACAATAAAAGACTAGCACAATGTTAAAAACTAACTGCCTAAACAATTAAATGGGTAAGAGGTGAGAATCAAAGAAGAATTTGATGGGTGTAGAGACCATCCATGTTTAAACAACAGACCCTCTACTCTAGCACAGGAAAAACAAAAACAAATAATAGAATAGCAGAAATAAATGAGGAACTGAGAAAAGGATATTATTTTGTTAAATATTCTTTTTTTGGCCATGATAGTGACAACAATGCCTGTGTTGACTAGATGGTTTCAACTTACCTTTCATTTTCTACACTTAACTGTCAGCTTAATATGTTATGAGGTATATAAATTGTGAAGCATGACATCAGTACTCTTATTTCATAAACCTCCATACCGTAGATCTAAGGAACACAACAACAACAACAACAACAACAACAACAACATCAAGCCTTTATCCCACTACGTGGGGTCGGCTACATGAATCCTTTTTCTCCATTGTGTCCTGTTAAAAGTCAAATTCTCGTTTAAATCTAATAAAGAAAGATCATTTTTAATATTTTCTAACCAAGTCTTTTTAGGTCTACCTCTACCTTTCTTAACATAAGTCAAATCTAAGACCTCTACTTTCCTAACCGGGTCATCGGGAGGCCGCCGTTTTACGTGACCAAACCATCTAAGGCGACTCTCTCTAATCTTATCTTCCACTGGAGCTACTCCAACCTTTTCACGAATATGCTCATTTCGTATCCTATCTCTAAGGGTAAAGCCACTCATCCACCTGAGCATCCTCATCTCTGCAACACTTAACTTAGAATTATGCTTCTCTTTTAATGGCCAACATTCGGCACCGTAGATCTAAGGAACACGAATAAATTAAAACATATGGTAATGATGAAACTTTTGGTTTCTCTCCTATGTACAGTTGATAATAGAATCATGGAAGATCAGTTTAGTTTTTTTATTTAGATCGGAACTGAAAGCAAATTATGCGCCTGGTTCAGGATACTTGTTCTGACGTTAATTTTTTTTCTTATGCCTAGCTTTGCTTGGTGCTAGGCTGGCATCTTATTTTTCCTAGTTCTTATGCCTCATTAACTAGGATGCAACAATAATTTATCCTTTTTAACTTGTGATTTTGCTCCAACATCATGCTATCTTTTAACATATTGTTTATTGTATGGCTTATTAAGGAACGATATTTCCATGTTCATACTGAAGAACTGTTCCTGTCACTTATTTTACTGGATGATTGAATGTATGCTAAAATGATCTATTTTCGTATCTCATATTAACCTTAGTTTTTTTTTAAGTGATTCAACCTGGCTTCATGATTTTAGATTCAGGGCTTTTTGCCATGGCTAGTGATAAGAAGATGAAGATATTGTTAGAATGTTAATGTTTAAGCAACAATCAAAATAAAACAAATAGCTTTGAGCAATATATTGATTGATGTATTGTCATGTACAGATGTAAACCAAACCACTTAACTGTTCACAATTATTTTGGAATCTATCAAATTAAAGTTAGATAGTAATTTATGACATACAAAGAAATTCTATACATGATTAAAGCCTCAGATACTATATATTTAGTGATCTGCGGTAGTTAATTTATAAAATAGTTAGAGCTTTGTTCGGATACTATGAAAGAACTTGTCGCACCTTTTGTGCTTCTAATGGACAGGTTTTTCTTCTTCCACTTGCAGATTAGACTTATCAACGGACAGCTCTTTGTCATTATCAGCAAACCATCTGCAGAAGTTTCGTCTATCATTTCAGCTTACCACTCCTCTTGGACACACTTTTAAGCCACATCAAGTTAGTGATCCTTGTTAGTTACTACTATTTTTCTGTTAACTTTACTTACCATAGAACCAATTAAATGCAGGTTTTTCTTAAATTGAGACATGAAACCAAAGTGGAGCACCTTTTTGTAATTGATAGCTCAGCAAGGCAGTATAAACTAATACTGGTTATGCTTCTCACCACCCTTCCCCTTTTTTTGTGTATTTGGAAGTTTGATAGGCGTATGTTGGTTTTCTTTATGACATTCATGTTACTTCTGAGATTACACTGGTGATTTTTTTCGTTCGTGTAACTCCTGATGTTTTACTGTTGACCGTTTTCATTGCCATGTTTTAAGCATCCATTTCTCCAAAGCATCTTTCATTTTAACTTTGTATGTACTAGCGATGCCCCTACAGTTATCCATGTGTTGTGTTCGTCATTTTTTTTTTTTTGTAATTAATTTTTGGGATTAAGAAAAGGGTGCATGGAAAATATGAGAAAATGATTATCTCAACCATTCTACTTAATTCCTTTGGATCATCTTTTTTGCTGTTTTGTTTTTCAGACAATTGCCACCATAAAAATATAACTTACAATCAGATCTCTAATAAACTCTGATTGCGGTAAGAACGTTGCTATCCAGGTTTTTGAGGAGTATAAAAATTTATAATATCTACAGTATAAAAAAAATTATTTTCCTGGTAATAATTTTATAGATATTTTACAAATAGCTGTATCCGGGTGGATCCTTTTATTAGACTTTTTGGCTTATGGAATCTAAACTGTTTATGCAACTTATCCGTGCAGGATTTTCTTGGTTTGGTGGAAAAATTTTACTATCTCTCTGGAAAATATGACATCGAACTTACTGTTGGTGATTCTACAATGGTAAACTTCTTTTCGAATTCATTACTGACATGGTTAATGAGTATTAGACATATGTTCTATATGCAAATTTTGTAGGAAAATTCTTTCTTGCGGACACTTGGCTTTGTTGAACTGGACTTGCCAGAGCCACCTGAGAAGGCAGCACAACCTCCTCCACAGCCTGCTGACCCATACTTAAGATACGGGCCCAAAGAAGAAATAACTCACATCTTCCGAGCACCAGAGAAGAGACCACCAAAGGAGCTGTCACTTGCATTCTTGGCTCTCACCTTTTTACCACTTATTGGCTTTATAATTGGGGTGCGTTCTTCTTCTTTTTCCTACAGTTTATTATATCGTTCGCAGACTTTGGCTATCATAATTTTGGAAATTAATATCACAGTTTTTATAATTGTCCGAAACTGATTTGAAGCGGGCATTTCAGGCAAAATAAAAAATAAAAAAATTCTAGCCATGGAACCAGCTTTTGCATTTAATATTTATAAGAATTTTTTAATAAAATAGTAATGCTCTTGACATTTTAATAGTTTAACAACTACAACATCAAACCTTCATCCCACTATAGGGAGTCGACTACATGGAGTCGACTACATGAATTTTTTTTCTCCATTATATCCTACTAAGAGTCAAATTATCATTTAAATCAAATAAAACAGGTCATTTCTAATATTTTTAACCATTTTAGATCCGCTATCTTATTTATTATCGGCCGGATCTAATACATCTACTCTCGTAACCGGTTCATGTTTTATGATTTTTTAATTGCACATAATAAAAAAATATCACATTGTATATTTTGCAGCTGATTAGACTGGGAGTAAACCTGAAGTTCTTCCCATCTTCCCCTGGTCCCGCTGCATTTAGCATTCTTTTTCATGCCGGCATTGCAGCTGTTCTTCTGCTTTATGGGCTTTTCTGGTTGAAGGTTTGTGCTATTTACATAAAAGAGAAAAAATTGAAACAGAATTTTGATTAATTGCTAACTTTTTGCTTTTATTTCAAAGTAACTTTAATGATTTTGAGATTCATTCTCATTAATTTTTAATGCCAAGTTGTGAACTAATCATAAGACTCTCATTGCTCTCTTTCTATGAAACAGTTGGATCTGTTCACCGCTTTGAAGGCCCTTTGTTTCCTCGGTCCTTTCCTGATTTTTGTGGGCCATCGGACTCTCTCCTACCTTGCTTCAACATCTGCAAAGCTGAAGTCCTCTTAAGAAGTTGTTTTTCGAGGCTTATAGGGTTTCAAAAGGTATTTATTTTAAACAATTTTGAGGCTAAAAATAACTAAGTAGGCTGGAGAAGAGTGTGTTGTATTTTAGCTAATTATTTTTAAAAAATTTTTCGAACTCCCTACTTTATTACTCGGCGATCTGCTTGGTAGTCATATTCTGGATGGATAGCTTGTGCTAGAAGTCTGCTGTTTAGAGAAGGATTTTATTGCTTATTTTATGATTTAGAACTGGAACTCTTCGTGTGATTTTGGGACTCGTATTTTAATGATTCTTGCAGAAGTAAATAAATAGAGCTTGGATTAATTTTTGTGCTAATTTGATTGCTTGAAAGAGAAGTTTGAAAAACATTTTTTTTAATCTACAAGTATCCAAATAGTTTCTCAAATGTTTTATCCTGCTCTTGAAGAATTGTTAAGGGATCAGAATTAAGTTTATTAGATGAACAAAGTATTAGGCTTCGTTTGGATAGTATTTTTGCTGTTTTTTAAAATAATTTTTTAATATATACAAATTTTATATTAGAAATTTTTTAGAAAGAATTAAAAAAGCTGTTTCAAATAAAGGTTTTGTTTGGGGCAGCTTTTTTATTATTTTTTAAAATAATTTTTTAGTAAAAAAATTTATAATTTAAAAAATTTTTATACTAAAAAGTTATTTTAGAAAGCAGCAAAAAAGTTGTCCCAAACAAAACAGAAGTCTTAGTTAATCATGACCAAGGATATGTTTTTTTGTTATTGCTTTGGCATTTTATTATTTTGTTTTTATTTTTTCATTCACTTTCAATTGAAATTAAAGAAAATCACCAAGTGATGGTGAGAAGGTATTTTTCAAAAAAAATTTAACAAGAAGATTTTTAAAAATTATAACAAACTTTAAGAGGAGAAAGGACAGTTTGTTGGAAGCTGATGTGGCAGTTTGAAGGGTTTATTATACTTCAGAAAAATTTGGTTATATTGAAGAAGAATATTGATATTATTTAGATTCAATAATTTTGTATACTCTCTTTGAAATAAGATTTTTATTTGTTAATTTTTTTGAATGTATGTATTTTTTTATATTGATATAAAGTTTGAATGATATTTATAGAAGTTCTTACAAGTAGTTTTGATAATTAATATACTATCAAAATTTATGTAATAATAATTTAGATTTTTGAGAATATGTAACTCATTTGTCACTCATTGGAGATTAAGGCTTTATTTGGGGTAGTTTTTTTTTTAGCTATTTTTTAAAATAGTTTTATAGTATCAAAATTTTCTGAATTAAAAATTTTCTATTAGAAATTTATTTTAGAAAGTATTTTTTTAGTACAAAATTTTTTTTAATTAAAAATTTTTATATTAGAAGGTTGTTTAGGAAGAAAAAAATTTAATTGAAAAAAAAAGTTTATTAAAAAGTTGTTTTAGAAAGCATTAAAAAAATTGTCTTAATAAAGTCTAGCTTTTACTATTTTATTTAGTAAATTTTTAGTGCAAAAGCAGCAAAAAAATAAGGGTCAAAAGTTATCCCAAATGAAGATTTAGATACTTGCTTCTCTTTTCTTTGGTATGTAAGCATGATTAACATTATGTCATAAGACTTGCTTTATTAACATCATAATTTTAACAAAGTTCTTCATTTGTGTCAAGGAGGGTTATGAAACTTTTTTGAAAGTTTTTTTCATGGTGCAATCCAAAACTTGTGGTATAAGATATTAGAGGATTTCAAAAATAATATTAGAATGTTTGTCAATATTATTCAATGATGTTAATTTGAGCGAGAAATGTCGAGGGAAACTTATCAAAATCTTTTAACATATTTAAATATTATTTGTTCGAGCATTATTCGATGTCATTAATGTGTAAAGAAGGTTGAGAGAAATTCATCAAAAATTTTTGGTCTATTTGAAGTTATTTGCAAGAGTATTATTCAATGATATCATCATGCATGGAAGAGGCATTGCTGATCAACCATAGCCATCGAATTATTTTTGATTTGAGCTCCACCATAAATCTTCACCTGCTGACTTTCACTATCAACCGTCACTAATGAACCATTACTATTAGGTTAACGTAGTGGTGTAAACGAGTCGAGTAGAGCTCGAGTAATCTCTGGCTTGAGCTTGAGCTTGATTAGTTAATCGAGCTTGAGCTTTATTCGATGAGTTCGAGCTTAAGCTTGAGCTTTATTCAATGAGTTCGAGCTGGCTAACGAGCCGTCTTGTTTATTATGAAATAGAGAAAATGATTATGATTTAAGAATTATTATAATAAAATAGTAAAAAGAATGAGAAATTATATAAAAAATAAAAAATCCTTTAATATAAGAAAATGAATATAATTTTCAAATATTTTGAATAATTTTGTACTTAAAATCTTGAATCTTAATATATTTTAAGTATATTTTATATTAATATTTTTTAAACGAGCCAGTTGCGAGTTAACGAGTAGAGTCGGAGTTGGCTCAAACTTGGCTTGGTAGCTTAGCGAGCTTGGCTCATGAGCCATTTATTGAGCCGAGTCCTAGTCGGCTTGACTCACTTACAGCCCTAGGTTAATGTGACTCGACCTCTACCATTGGATGTTGTTGCTCAATTTCTACCATTTATTACTATCGATCAATCATTACAACCAGACTGCCACCACTTGACCTGTATTGTTGGACGCCTTCTGACCACCATAGCCTAATTATGGCTATTGAATCATCATCGCCCTATTGCGAGCTTCGCATAATAGTTCGCTGACTACTGTCGCCCAACTATGATCTTTTGACTGCCAACAATTGACTATAATTCTTTGATGACCATCACCTGACTGCGAACTTCTGACCAACATTGCCTGACAATGATCCTCTGACCACTATCGTCCGACTTTGACATCTTGATCACCGTCGCCTGAATTTGATCTTTGACCACCGCCACTCAATTACAACCTGCTAATAATTGTCGCCCGAATGCCATTCTATCTGATAATGATCTCCCAATCGCCATCACCCTCGTTAAAAATCCAGTGTCTTTTGGAACCCCCTTTGACCTATGTGTATGTTAGATCACTGTAATTAAGATAACTAAAAACATTTTCTCACTACAACCATGAATCTTTTAGCTCACAACTTTAACTAATCTATTTATACAAAGTGGAGTTTAATCATTCATTTTCGGAGTGCGCGCGCACACACACAAAAGGTCTTATATTTTGAATATTAATAATGATATTTTGACTTATAATTTTCCTTATTTTTTTCTAAATTTATTTTCCTTTTTCAAGTTTTTGGCCTTGGCATGTGGTTCTCTTGAGATAATACTCGACTTGATGTCCTTCTCAATATGATATTCTAGTTAAGTACACAACTCACAGTGATCCGTGGGTTGAAAATTTTGACTATCAATTAAGAGGTCTTGAGTTTAAAGTTTGCGTATGTGATGTATGGTGAGTTTTTTTTAATTGACATAAATGTCCAAAAAGAAATATTCTAGTTAAAATGGAGCATCTTGTAAGTGTTGCATCATAAGGTTAGGGCGCCTAAAAATAATTTTGATATTTCATCAATGGAGCTCAATTTGAAAAAAAAAACACTATAAATACTATAATATTTTGATTAATGTGTTTGATCATATGAGTTTAATGCTCATCTCCATTACTGCTTGTGGCCCCAATTTCACTCTTAGCCCATTTTGTAAAGCAATAAATTAGGATTTATAAATGCCTAAGTAAAAGAAATGGTCCAAAAAAATCTATTGCCCAAGATATGATTAGCATGAGGAAGTCATAGGATGAAGTTTTGAATTGGCAACTCTTTATATTTATATCATGTGTTGTTGCTATCCAATAATAGTTATAATGATGGACTTTCTTAGAGAGAGATCCATCTGGTTGAGTGACCTTCAAACTCAACATAATTACCATTAATGCCCTGAAGGGCATCCGATCTTGAGAAGTAGATTCTTCTAGAAGGTTCTCTATAGAAAAATGAACCTAACTTTCATGCTCTTGAATTCCAATGCTTTATATTTTGAGCATAGATGTGTCCTGGTGCTACATTCACTTAAACAATAAAACAATTTTTTTTGAATTTAATAAAAATCTATTTTATGAATATATATATATATATATATATATATATATATATATATATATATATATATATATATATATATATATATATATATATATATATATATATGGGCATTGTAATGTAAAGATAAGAGGCATCAAATTTTTCTTATCTTTCTTAAATAATTCTCATGTCTTTATAAAATTAGATTTTTTGGAACCATTTGAATTCTATTTTACAAATTATTTTTACCAATGTATTCTAGACATATTGTAGCATTTATCGACTATTTTATCATAATTTTGGAGTTACGATTTTCAAATTTTAAGATAATTTATATAAAATAAAAAAATAAAAACTAAGCTTTATAAGTATTGATATATCATCAAAAAATTATCATGATCGGGCAAGAATCTCAAGGCAAAATCAAGTTGGAAACTTCAAAAATTTAATTATAGACCATCTGAACTCCGATATCAACAAACTCATAGTCAAACGGAACGTCTTGGAAATACAAACCCAATGACACCAAATTCGACTCAATCCGAGCCCAAATGAGTATAAATCAAAGACCGAAGCGCATTTGGAAGGTTCAAGCCATAATTTGGATTACCAAATAGTTTCCAAACATGACATGCTTATAGTCGAATCGAGCGGACCGATGAGACCAATCTAACGAGCCTAAGATCGCCAAATTCTGATATCATTAAGATATTTAAATACTCGATAAACGGTCCATAATCAAAGGGATCAATATCGATCGTCCATTCAAAACACTCCCAATATGCCCTTGATCTTCCTCCTATTTACTGGCCATGCCACTCTCATAAAACTATTAAAAAAACCAATTACTCATAGAAGGGGGCCCCAAAGGAGGAAGAAGGGATCAAGCCAGAAGAGAAGAAAGATAAGGAAGAGTTCTCTTGTCACCAGACTCCTCCTCGACCACCTCTCGGCCATCGACCAATGACAGACTTCCACCCGTAGAAAGATTTCTACCAGCGCCGGACATTCGCCCGTCGCCGGACTCCTTCCCGTCGCTAAACTTCTCCCTGTCGCCAGAGTTCTGCCCGTTGCCAGACTTTTGTTGGACTTCTACCCGACGCGGGACTTCCACCAGTCGCTGGATTTCTACCAGACGCCGGACTTCCACTCGTTACCGGACTTCTACCCGTCACCGGACATTCGTCGGACTTCTACTCGACGCTGAACTTCTGTCGGTCATCGAATTTCTACCCGATGAAAGACTTTCGCCCATCACCGGACTTCTGTCCATTGCCAGATTTCTACCCGACGTCGGACTTATGCCTGTCACCGAATTTCTGCTTGTCGCCGGATTTCTGCCTGTCGCCAGACTTCCACCCATCGCCAGATTTCTACCCAACACCGGACTTCTACTCGTCACCGGACTTCTTCCAGACGTCGGACTTCTGCTGGTCGCCGGATTTCTACCCGATGACGGACTTCCTCCAGTCCCTAGACTTTTATCCATCACCGGATTTCTACCTGAAGCCTGACTTCCGCATGTTATCGAATTTCTACCCGACGTCGGACTTCTGTCTGTCGCTGGACTTTCATCAGAATTCTACCCGACACCAGAATTCTGCCAGTCGCCGGATATCTACCCGACGCCGGACTTCCGCCCGTCGTAGAATATCTACCATACCGCCAACTAACGCAGGATTTCTGCCCGGCCACCAATTGACATCAGACTTCTTCCTGACCGCCAACTGAAGATGAATTTTTGCCTGGCCACCAACAGACGTCAGACTTCTGCCATACCATCAACTGATGCCGGACTTCTTTCCGACCGCCAACTGAAGCCAGACTTCTGCCCGACCGCCAACTAATGCCATTTTTTTGCCCGGCCACCAACAAATGCTAGACTTTTTGCACGACCACCAATTGATGCCGGACCTCCGTCTCCCTATCGACTACGATCCTTACGACTTCCATCGCCCTCCGACAACGGATTTCTTGACCACTATCATCCACCGATTACGGTCCTTTTGACCTTTGTCACCAAACAATGCTTTTTCTGACCACCATCATCTATGGTCCTTTCGATCTTCATCGCCAAACAGCTTAACAATGGTCTTTCCGACGTCCATCGCCCGTCGACTATGTTCCTTCCGACGACCTTCACCCGAATATGATCTTTCTGACCTCCGTCGCCAGCCGCCTATGGTCTTTCCAACCAAACGAACAAATCAATTCCGATTCATCCAATTTTTACCATGTAATGCATCCTGTATGATATATATCTGCTACATCAAACTAAGGCCTTCCCCGAGGAAGGGCCTCATTTGTAATGAACAACAAATATTAATGGATTCATTCATACTGGGCAAAGCCTCATGATTTTTTTCTTTTTAAGGGTTTTTCACATAAAAATCTTGGTGTCTTTTACAAATATTGCATCCTCTCTTTCATCTATTTGTGTGCTGAATCTTCATACAATGCAGATACTAAAGTTTATATTTCTCTACCACCGCGAATGTTTCAGGACGCAATAATTTGGCGCCATCTGTGGGGACGTCGTTCCTAACTGGGGTAAATTTTGCTCCAATCTCTGAAGATTGTTCATGTCAACACCTTGACATCAACCATTACTGGATCAATTTTATGGGAATCAGATGCGAACTAGGGGGTTACTATTGCTCCAATCTCTAAAGATTATTCATATCAACATTCTAACATCAGCTATTGCTGCATTAATTTCACGGGAATTAGATGTGGACTGGGGGCAACCTTGACTACAACCAAAGTCAAGAAGATTATTCCAATGCTTCCAACATCCAAGATGATATTTCAAGAAACTCCCAGTAAATGTAAGGATGCTTCCAATAAATTTTAGGCATTATATAGTCCCTAGCTAGACTTCTGCTCCTTTTGCAAGGTCTTAATCTAGACCTAAAAAAGGCAGTAATGGTCTAAAGATAAGCCATTCTTCATATTTGAATCAGGATATACGCGACATTCGCCCCCCCCCCCCTAATCAAGGAAAAATTGATCCCAAGGAGATTCGATTCGACCTCTTCCACATAGGTTAACGTCATCGAGCAGCGCTCTGACATACAACCTTGGATAGGTCATACATCCTTGGTGGATTTTCTTGATCTCTTCCACATAGGTTAACGTCATCGAGCAATACTCTGATATATAACCTCGGATAAGTCATACATCCTTGGTGGATTTTCTAGACCTCTTCTATATAGGTTAACATCATCGAGCAATGCTTTGATATACAACCTCGAATAGGTCATACATCCTTGGTGGATTCTCTCAATCTCTTCCATATAGGTTAACGTCATGAAGCAGTATTTTGACATACAACCTCGGATAAGTCATACATCCTTTGTGGATTTTCTCGACCTCTTTCATATAGGTTAACGTCATCAAGTAGTGCTCTGACATACAATCTCAGAAAGGTAATACATCCTTGGTGGATTCTCTCGACCTCTTTCATATATGTTAATGTCTTCTAGTAATACTCTAACATATAACCTCGGATAGGTCATACATCCTTGGTGGATTCTTTTAACCTCTTCTATAGAGGTCAACATCATCAAGCAATGCTGTAAGTGGACAACATTCTCTAGAAAGATTTTATGAAAGCAAGTGGTTGATAAATTCATCACTCATATGAAGATCTTAGTAGGCTAAAAAGCCTTAAAAAGATACATGGTACAATATATCAAAGCATGTCTCATAGATGCATAAATAATATAGCTTCCTTTGGGGGATAAGTTTATTTCAAATGAAAACTAAGTATTGAGCTCATACAATAATCTCAACTTTATATACAATATTATTGAAGTTACATATATTCAACATCAGATTCAAGTGTACATTTATTCTCACTAAAAGTTAAAATTAAAAGTACATCTGTATCATCTGTAGAAGTCAATGTCATCAAGCAACAAATAACTTCAAAAAGGTCAAATATCATTGGTGGATTCTATTGACCTCTTTTCTACTGCACGTTGAAGCATCTCTTGTAACTTCTTCTTGAAAGAAAGATCATAACTTGATCATTATCTGACCTCCACTCAATTGAAAGTATTAGTGTGTCGCCCGATTACTAACATGGCATATTACTTCGACCCCTTCAATCATAGATATCTGATGTCTGTACACATCAAAATGGATGCATATTGCTTTTAGTAGAATGTAACTTAACCACCACCATCATCAATCTTCGCCTGATGTCCGCCGTTGATCCTTCATTTCATATCAACCATCATCTGCTTTTGATTGGCTGCTATTAGTAACACACTCTCCAATTGTTTCCTTTAGCTCTCTACCCACCAGCGATCGACATCAGACTTCCACTCGATCGTCCATCGCCGACAAACTTCCGCTCAAATAGTATCAAAATTCTTCTCGTATACCAACAATCACCGGTTCTCCTGACTACCATTATCGTCAGATATTTTTAAATTATTATTGCATGTCATAGGCATTTGATCTTCATCTGTTAAAGATAATTTATTGAGAGAGTAAGCTCTCATTGTGTCTTCTTCTACACAAAAGAGGGGCACTGAAGCTCGATAGGGGATTCCACCTATCTGAAATAATGGAATGCCTCTAATGTAAGAAGAATAACACATGAGAAGAAAAAGGAATGAGGAAAAAATCTCCTTCTACACAAAAGAGGGGCACTGAAGCTTGATAAGGGATGCCGCCTATCTCAGACAGTGGAATACATTTAAAGTAAGAAGAAAGCTTGAGGAAAAGAGAATGGAAGGAAGAGAAAGTTCCTTCTACACTAAAGAGGGGCACTAAAGCTTGATAGGGGATGCCGCCTATCTCAGATAATGAAATGCCTCTAAAGTAAGAAGAAAGCCTGAGGAGAAGAGAATGGAAGGAAGAGAAAGTCCTTCTACACTAAAGAGGGGCACTGAATTTGAGTAGGGGATACCACCTACCAAAAATAATGGAAATTCTCTAGAGTAAGAAGAAAAAGGGAGAAAAAAGAAAGGAGAATGCCAAAAATTCTAACTTCTACACAAGAGAGGGGCATTGAATTCGAGTATGGCATGCCATCTACCAAAAATAGTGAAATACCTCAACCGTAAGAAAGTTAGAGGGAGAAGGGAGAAGAGAGAAACGAGCAATTTTTTCCTTTGCCTTAGGGGCCTATTTATAGGGCGAAAAAGTGGGAAAATTATTCAAAATTTGGGGGGGGACTTTGCCTCAAATTGTTTGAATTTTTTCAAATTTCTTTTAGAAACTCTATTGAATTTTTTTTGGGGCCCATTCATGCCATTTTTGAAATTATTTAAAAAAATAAGAGAGTGTGGTGGGCCCACTATAAAGAAAAAGTTTCCTCTCTTTAGAAAAATAATTTCGGTTACAGTAGCAACCGTACTGTAACTGCGGTTATGTGGCGTGAAACAGAAAGAATTACGAGAGAATAAAATACCATTTTGCAGAAATTATTGCAGAAAAATCACTGTAGCATAGCAGAATTACTGTAGAAAACAAAAAATGTAAAAAAAATGGTATGGGTAGTCCAAAACACATGTTTTTGGGGTCCCCGAAACCTTTTTTAAGGTTCTGGGTCCAATTTCGACACTTTTGAAGCTTAACGGAGCTTCTGTGATTAATTTTGAGTCATTTTAAATATTTTGGAACACAATTTTCCATCAATTTTTGTAATTTGATCAATTTAAAATATTGTGAAATATATTTTCAGACTTCTGGAGCCTCGACGTCAAAAATAGGGGGTAATTGATATATCATCAAAATATTATCTTGATCAGGCATGAATCTCGAGGCAAAATCAAGTTGGAAACTTCAAAAATTTAATCAAAGACCATCTGAACTCTCATTTCAGCAAACTTATAATCGAACTAAATGTCTCAGAAATACAAACCCAATGACACTAAAATCGACTCAATCCGAGCCCAAGTGAGTCCAAATCAAAGACCCACAACACATTTGGAAGGTTCAAACCATAATTTGGATTACCAAATGGTTTTCAAATGTGACATGCTTATAGTCGAATCAAGAGGATCGACGACACAAATCCAACGAGCCTAAGATCGCCAAATTCTGATATTATTAAGCCATTTAAATACTGAATAAACGGTCCATAATTAAGGGGATCAGTATTGACCGTCCATTCAAAACACTCCCAATATGCCCTTGATCTTCCTCCTATTTACTGGCCATGCCACTCTCATAAAACTATAAATTGACCCCCCCATTTCTCATAGAAGGGGGCCCCAAAAGAGGAAGAAGGGCCTAAGACAGAAGAGAAGGAAGAGTTCTCTTGCCACCAGATTCCTCCTCGACTACCTCCCGGCCATTGACCGATGCCAGACTTCCGTCTGTAGCCTAATTTCTACTAGCGCTAGACTTTCCCCCTTCGCCGGACTTCTGCCCGTCATTAGACTTCTGCCCATTGTCAGACTTTCATCGGACTTCTACCTGACGTCGAACTTCCGCCCATCGCTAGATTTTACCATACACCGGACTTCCACTCATTGCTGGACTTCTGCCCGTCACCGAAATTTCGTCCAACTTCTACCTGATGCTGGACTTCTGCCGGTCGCTAGATTTTAACCCAATGACGGACTTCCGCCCGTTGCCAGACTTCTGTCCAGCTTCTACCTGACACTAGACTTCCACATGTTGCCGAATTTCTGTCCGTCGCCCAATTTTCATCCATTGCCAGATTTCTGCCTGTAGCTGGACTTTTATCCGTCGCCGTATTTCTACCAAACGCTGGACTTCCACTCATTGCAGGACTTCTGTCCGTTGTTGGACTTTCGTCAGACTTCTATCTACATTAGACTTCCATCGGTAGCCGGATTTCTACCCGATGATAGACTTTCACCCGTCGCTGGACTTCTATTCATCACCAAATTTCTACCCGACACCAGACTTCTGCCTGTTGCCAGATTTCTACCCAACGCCGGACTTTCGCTTGTCGCCGGACATTCGTTAGACTTCTACCCGACGCCAGACTTCCACCAGTCATTAGATTTCTACCTGACGCAGAACTTTTGCCCATTGCTGGACTTCTACCCTATCACCAACTGACTCTGAATTTCTGCCCGGCACCCAACTGACCTCGGACTTCCGCCTGACTGCCAACTGACGCTGGATTTCTGCCTGGCACCAATAGACGTTGGACTTCTGCCAGACCGCAAACTGATGCCGGACTTCTGCCCGATCGCCAACTAATGCCAGTTTTTCTGCCCGACCACCAACTAATGCTAGACTTTTTGTACGGCTACCAATTGATGCTGGATCTCTATCGCCTATCGACTATGATCCTTCTGACTTCTATCGCCCTCCAACAACAGTCTTCTTGACCACTTTCATCCATCGTCTACAATTTTTTTGACCTTTATCACCAAACAACCATTTTTCTGACCACCATCGAGTACGGTAATTCCTACCTCCATTGCCAAACAACTTGGTAATGGTCTTTTCGACCTCCATCGCCCACCAACTATGGTCCTTCTGATGACCTTCAGTTGAATACGATCTTTCTGACCTCCGTCGCCAGCCGCCTATGGTCTTGCTGACCAAATGAATAAATCAATTATGAGTCTTCCAATTTCTACAATGTAGTGCATCCTATATGATATATATATCTGCTACATCAAACCAAGGCCTTCCCCCAAGGAAGGGCCTCATTTGTAATCAACATCAAATACTAGTGGATTCATTCAAACTGGCAAGGCCCATGGTTTTTCCCCTTTTTAGGGTTTTCCACATAAAAATCTTGGTGTCTTTTACAAATATTGCACCCTCTCTTTCATCTATTTGTGTGTTGGATCTTCGTACAATGCTAAGATGCTAAAGTTATTATTTCTTTACCGCCATGAACATTCCAAGACACAATAAGTATTCTAAATATAGCAAACCTTTATTTTTGAATATAAGCATTATAAAAAGAATCAAGAATACTCCTTTGCCTCATTCCTCCATGTGCAGGCTATGGAGAGAAGCAAGGAAGAGTAAGAGAGAAAGAGAGAAATATGAGCGAGAAAATTTGGATTTCGAGGTTTTAAGATTATTTTTACAAGACATGGTTGAAAAAATTATTTGGCATAAGGTAGGTTTTAGTTATTCGAGCTCTATTTTTTGATGGTTTTACTTTTTACCTAATTTATTAAATTTATTTGTTCCGATTTTATAAAAATTAAGATATCTTAATAATTTGATAATTTTTTTGCAGTGTAATTTCTAGTATATTGATATCCTATTAATTCTACATATGTTACAATTATCATATTAAATTTTTACAAGGTATTTATTACTTTTGAGGCACATATCCTACTTTGTTTAGTATTAATTATTCCAAGAATTTTATTAAATCCTCATTACATTGAACTAGCATAAATAGATGACATAAGTGCTTATTATAGTTCTTTTTTTTTGAGAGAATGCAAAAGCAATTTATTAAAAAGAAGAGAAATTACAAAGTAAGGAGAGAGCTACACTCCTCCTTAAATAAAGCCAAAAAAGGAGGAATATCCTTCGAATTAAAAGTATCCCAAACAAAGTTATTACCATGAGCAAAGTTAGCACATAAATGTGCTAATTTTTTACAATCTCTACCCACCCTATTGAAAATAACATGCTTAAAACTCTTCAAGAAGTCAAACTCCTCCAAACCATTATTAATCATCATCTTTGTAGGATGTTTACTGAAATTACGCAGGTAATTGATGATATTAACATTGTCGCCTTCAATAATAACACCTTCATAATTCAACATCCAATCTTGTAGAACAAGCTTTAAAGCTTTCACCGCCAATAGTTCTAGCCTAGCGACGTCCCAATGCAGCCCTTTAAAACCGAAAGCCAGAATAAAATGACCTTTGAAGTCCCTGATAACTCCTCCAATAGAAGCCTCATAGGTTTGAAACAAGGAAGCGTAAACGTTTATTTTTATCCAACCGGGTGGAGGGGGATGCCAAGTTTTCATCAACAGCCTATCAGGCTGATTAGCATCCCAGAAGCCCGATTTAGTAGTTCCAATTCCAACAAAAGAGGCAAGCAAAATGGTTTGAGCTGCAATATATAAGCAGGAGTCCTCATGAACTCCATACACATGTTTACATCTAGATTTCCAGCAAAGAAAAACCAAAATGCAATATAATTTAACAATTAGAGGATTCTTCCCAGCATATAACTCCATCCACGTACAACAGTTAACTAATGAGTCAAAGATTGGTAAAGAGAATCCCCATTTATTAATGACTTTGATTACTTGGTACAGTTTCGAGCAACCAACCACCACATGGTTAATATTTTCCATCTCTTGACTGCCCAACGGGTAAGCATCCTCCATTTTCAATCTTCTATTAGCAAGAAATCCAAATGTTGGAATAGCATTATGATAAAGTCTCCACCAGAAATTCTCCACCCGAGGTATAAGCCTTAGTTTCCTCAGCCAATTCCAGAAATTTGTTCTTCCCATTAAATCTCCCGAAGCATTAACTTTAGAAACAGTAGCAGATATAGATTTCCCTATTTGGAAGTGAATTAACTCCAAATTGTCTTTCGAAAATCTAGAGCAGATTTCAACTTGAGAAATAAGACAGATCAACTCATCCCCAAAGCAAGTCTTTAATTCATCAATCTTCCAACGATCTTGACAAATAAACTTATGAAGCTCTGTATCCTTCGTCACCTCTACAGAAACAAAAGTTGGCCACCTCAGGAGACATTTATCCAAAAGCCACACGTCTTTAAGCACATTGATATGAATTCCATCCTTCACTTTCCACCTGACAACTAGAGCAATGGCTTTACAACCAGTTAGCATTATTTTCCAGACTGAAGAAGAATTTTTCTTTCCTTGGCCATTCCAATTACAATGTCCGTATTTAGAACTCAAAAGGCAAAACAACAGAGAAGATGATCCTTGAAGCAAATCCCAAGAAAATTTGGCTCTTGAGGGACCAACCTTATTTATACATGAGTGAAGGTTACGCCCACCCAACTCATACGGCAAACAAAGAACCTCCCAGCTAACATAATGAATGCCATTCTTACCATTTTGTTTGTGCCAAATAAAGTCCCTACACAATTTGTCAAGATCTAAAAGAATACTTTTTGGAATAAGAGAATGAGTGCTTTGAAATATTGGAAGTGATGAAATGACCGAGTT